>JACSVZ010000015.1:58567696-59767696 GCA_014706295.1 Lycocorax pyrrhopterus obiensis | reverse complement strand
AAGGCATGTGAGAATGGGTAGACTACCAGCTCATGTGAATGTTCTGTGTTACTTGGAATGGAACTGAGAAATATTCCTGAACTACAGTAGACAGGCAATATTCTGACAGTAAGAGAACAAACATGAAACAAAACCAAAAACAAACAAAAAAAACCACCCCAAAACTCAAAACCTCTCAGACTGCCCTGCAGCAGTCCCAACAGACAATCCATCCCAGTGCAAAACGGAACAGGAGAAGCCACTGCATGAAAAGGCAAATGTATCCATCTGAAACAGGGATGCGCTGGGAAGAATTCTGAAGAAGGAAGAAGTCATCCTCAACCTTCACTTTGTGAAGCACAGAAACATCAGTCACCTCCCCTAAGACATGTTCAGAGACATTTTTCTGTGTTTTCCAACCAAAAATATGGAAGTAAGGTTCTGTACCTTGGGAAAGAGCGAGCCCGCAGCTGTTTAACAAAGGCCCGTGTTCCAGCCTGCACGGGTTTGGAACCATCATCCGGCTCTGTGTAGTCATGTCTGTGCCAGTTTCTCCTCTTCTTCACTACAAGTTTCAGAAGGGTTAAACATGGAATTAGTTAAATCAGACAACTCAGATTAGCAGTCATCCCATCAGTCAGACAGACATGCCTCAATCACATTACTATGATTAACAAACCTTATTTCTTTAATCAGGTAACACTCTACCTATTTGCAACAAATGAAATCTGCAGGACACAGTAACTCCCTATACTTTTATAGCTCCTTCTATATGAGAATCTCAGTGCACACTATACACAATTTAAGACTTCATATCCACTCCAACACAAGTAAACAGGTGCAGCCTGAAAGCTGCACAAATCTAAAAAATCAGCAACAAAACTAAAAATCGAACTTTAATTTTTTAAAGCTCAGACTTTTTTTTTAATAAACAAAAGGATGACACCTCTTGAATAGCCAGAGACTTCATTTTACATATTCACACAAGGTTAACAAGACTTCATCCCAGTGTGCTATCACACCCCATAAGCACACCCATATCCAGTCTGATAACATTACTGCTATTCACTACCATTTCCATTGCTTATGTCTCCACAAGAGTTTTGTATGCAAACTGTTTTGGGCAGGTGTGATCTTCACAATACATGTAACAAAAGCACTGCACTCCAAAACATACAACTTCTGAGCAGTTTGAAGCTTTAATGCACTGCTATAGCACATTAATTAAAAACAAAGGATAAATTAAAGTTCTGTTACAATTCCAGGAATCCAAAACTGATAGTTCCATAGTAACAACTGCACTTCTAACAGCTCCTTATACTTAAAGGGCCAAGGAAATTGAAGCACTAGACATTCTCATAAAAACTTGTTGTGGTGATCTCCCCATGACAAATGACTGATACCCAAATGAAAAAACAGTATATATACTTTCACAGAATCATAGAATGGTTTGATTTGGAAGGGACATTGAAGATCAGCTAGTTTCAATATCCTGGCATGAACAGGGACACCTTCCACTATCCCAGGTTGCTCAAAGCCCCATCCAGCCTGGCTTTGAACACTTCCAGGATGAGGCACCCACCACTTCTCTGGGCAACCTGTGCCCGTGTCTCACAACTCTCACAGTAAAGAATTTCTTCTTTAATCTAAATCTACTCTCTTTCAGTTTAAAGCCACCATCCATTGTCCTATCACTAAAGACCTCAGTAAAAAGTCTTCTTATTTCTTATAAGCCCCCTTTACATATTGGAAGGTTGCTCTGTAAAACACTGTAAGCTGTATGTAGCCTCCCCGTTTGAACTTTTTGACCTTGACTGAAGGAGAGGACAAAGTGACTTATGACATCATGGTTAACTTAACTGCCTGTCTTCAAATTTTCGTAATTTCATGACAAATCATTTCATAACAGATATTTTATTGACTCCGTTTCATCAACCACTCATTTTTCATCTTCATTAATAAAGAACACAAGCTTACAGCCTTGAATGGAAGCCCTTGCTTGTACCATCTGTTTGTTAGCAAACTGCTCTTTGGAGCACTTTCCCTCTCTACAAACAAACCTACCTTTCTCATCCTCAAACTCTCAACAGGCTGAGAAGCCAAATTAAATCATCAAGAGGTGCCTCTGCAAAAGGGACCACCATCTCATCATTTGGGAAACAAACTCCTAGAGCGCTGAACTTCCCACCCTTCTATTCTATTGACTTGCCAGCATATCACTTACTGTACTAAGAAACACACTAAGGGTCCAGTAATTTTAAGGCTGCATTTCAGTTTTTGCTAACAAAGCCAAACTGCTCCCCAGCTAGACAGCTGCGACTGGAAGACTGCCCCAAGAAGATTTACTGACATCAGATCTATAATTTAACCACTAATATTAAACAGAAATTTAGTTGTATATGCTGAGGAAACTCAGAAGAGGAAAAAGCTAATGTTATTTGTCAACAAAAGTAGCGTTTCACAATTGTCTGCCAAATAGCCTGAAATGTAAATACAACATCCAGCAAAACCACTGCATTAATACAAGTTTTAACTCCATGGAAGAGCTCATTCTTAAATTCGCCTAGGTCATGATGCACCCAAAATGTAAAAAAGCACTAGCAATACTGAAAACATAGCTCACTGTAAGAGGAAGCTGAGGATGTATGAGGAAGGGAAAAATAGTTTCTAAAAAAGAAAAAAAAAATTGCTGCTTCTCCAGCAAAAACAGTTGGTCACACAGGAATAATGGACATCTTACAGTCATTACACTTAAGACGGAATAATTCCTATTGATGTGCTGCTTCCCACAGACATAACAACATGGACCCTTTAGAAGACATTTAAGAGAATAAACTGACATTTATAGATCTTTGCTAACCTGAAAACCAGTGCTGCTTAATGAGCCAACTATCCAAATACTGTAAAACTTCATAAATAATGAAGACAGGTTTATTAAGTTTTCAAAGCTATTTTCTCAGTCATAAATAATAATACAAGAAATTAGTGGCTAATACTAATTTTCAGCAGAGTGGTTCCCCATAAATTCACTGCTGTTACAACAGCTCATTAAAATTGTAAGACGATACAGCTGCTTAAGAGATTTTATAGCACAGAAACACTTTTTAAAGTCTGTCCTTCCAACAGTTACAAATCAGAAAATAAAATCAATCTTTTGCTTGTACATCATCCTTTCATGAGGGAACAATGAAGAAGAGGAAACAGAAATGAAAACTTTCTCTGCTTACATATTTCTTAATTCTAGAGCTCTTTTAACCTCTTAAGACATTACAGAAACAATTGAAAAAAAAAACCATTTTAACTGAATGGATCCTAATGCTCAAATTAAGGAAGGAACCAGTGCTCATCCTTGGTGTTTCTAAAAATTGAGGTAAAACCGGCTGTGACAACACTAAGAACTACACAAGACAGCTGTAGGGAGGGTGAGAAGAAGAAGAGTGTGTGCTGGAAGTTTTCATGAAAACTAAGTGCAAAGATTAAGTTGTTTTTTTTTTTTAATTACCTTCCTCATACACTCAAAACAGTGGGCCAATAACTGTCTCTACTCAGGCAAACACTCTTCCCTGCCTTCGCCCATGACTGGACTGTTTCCCTCAGAGACCACCATCTGCTAGACTTCAAATGGAGACCATCAAGAGGTGTACACATGTACAACGAGGCCCCAAGCCTTGGAAGTGGCACTGGAGATTCCCAGTGACCAAAAAGGCAGGAGAAATGTTTGCACAGGAAGACTGAAAAGTTTTAAGGAGCACACAGTAAATCACAGAATACCCTTTAAGGCCTGGTACAACATCTCATATTCTCAGCTCAGACCAAGCACTGGCATTAATATCACAAACAGAAAGTCTGGTTGGAGGGTACTTACAGAACTGAGAAGGCAAAACCAGATAAAAAAAGTAATGTCCTGACAACCACAGTCTTTTTAGCACCTACTGAACCTTGTGCTTTCTCAAACCTCTGGACATCATAAGCTGGTGACACATCTGAGTCACAGCATTCATGCAAATAGAGCATTTTCAGACTTAAGGATCACTGAGAAAACTTTGAAACTAACAAAATGACTATGAATACTCTAAATCAACCAATCTAAAAAAAAACACTCCACAGCATATTACTATTTTTTAAAACTGCTCTTTTCTAAAATTATTTTGGATTTTAGGATTAATTATTTAGCATTTTATACACATGGCTACTTATTGAAGGTCTTGTAAAATTGTTCTTTCAAATCATGAAGAGGATTTTTTTTCTTTTAAATACATGAAGAAACTGATTAGTTAATTTCATCTTTCCATCTAACTATCAGTAGCTTTCTTTTCATTATTGTAACTTTTACATAATTAATTTTGTAGGATACTGAAAGTAACCATCCATTTGTACTATAAAGCATGTGTTTCTTGTATATTTTAAGTAAATTTTTTGCACTACCTCATTTGATTATAAATTCTGTTGCAATCACAGATATATACTTGCCCTCTAAAAAAGCTGAATTTTTGTCTCTTTGAAAACTCCTAGACAAAGTTATTTTAGGATATGAAGCTGTAAATTAAAATGCTTTTTTTACTTACATACGTAATTTCATATGACTGAAGTACTCTGGAACACGAGACATTATCAGTCTCTTTAAAAACTGAAGGAAGTAGGGCCCAAACCACAAACTGCCATAGATTTGATTCTGACAGCTGAGAACAATTAATGAAATTCAATGTGAAGACATATTTAATTATATCACCTCTGTTTGGGTTGGTAACTGACATGTCTGAAGCTTCTACTAAATCTAGATGATCTACACACTTGAGGCAATATGAAATAACAAGGATAATTTTTACCACAGATTCTTGTCTTTTTGAAAAGACTTCCAAAACAAAAATCCCTCTTATCTCACTGTCAAATTGCTGCAGGTAAGACAGTGCTTACATTACAAGAAAGGTTATTTTACAGGCATCAGGGTGAAGCAGACTAGTTCTCACTAATCAAGAAGAGAAAAGAACTTTCAAATTTACTAGTTTATTACTTTGAAAAGTCTGATATGATCTCTCTTCTACTTCTCTTCCTAGTCCCTCTATTACATGGAAAAAAAGAGACAGAAAGGTACGGAAAAAAATGGCTGTTGTTTGTATTCTGATTTATAAGACAAACATGCAGTTTTTGAACTGAAAATGACCACTGGAGTACTAAAAACTAGAACTACATAAAACAGTATTTATCTTACCTTTTAGCTGACAGACCATGAACTCACATATTACAGAAGATACATCTCATGCAACACGTATTAATTAAATCAGTAATTGATGCTTAATCATTTTGTTCATACTCCACAAGACTATCACTGATGGTGGTTTTAAAGATTTGAAAATATATATCTTAAGTCAGCATTGACTATAAAACATTATGTGGTGTCTTCAAGGGAAAAAAAACCCAAAAACCAAGGAAAAAAAACCCAAACCCCCAAAATCAACAACAACAAAACCCACAAACAAACCCACATCAGAAAACACAAATGACCATGGCTCAGTGCTTGGAGGGTAAAGACGCATTGCTTATAAATACTGTTCAGGTCTGAACATAGAAATTTAATTCATGGTTGGAAAGGTGAAATTTATTTTTAGATATTTTACAATTCTGTTTCCGCTTGAGAAGGAAAGACACGGGGGGAAATCCAGGGAGTCGGATAAAGCAGTATCCTTTCAGTAGTTACCAAAATAAAATACGTTTCAATTTTCCACTGCAGATCTCTACAGCAAATTTATCTACCGAAAGGAGAACCAAAGAGATGTCTCTTGTTGCTCTGTATCAGACTCTTCTGGCAACTCATTTTGACCTTGGTGGAACCTTGTTTATAAATCAGAAACCTGAGATTTGGAACTGTGTAACTTTCAAGGACATAAATGGGGAGAACAACAAAATCAAAAACAAACAACAAAAAGCACAAACAAACACCACTCACAGGATGTTCATATCCTGCTTTTACTGTTGAAGAGTTGTGTTTGACTATTGTGGCATATAACCTACAACCATCAAGAAAGGAAAGACACCTAACTTGTACATTTTTCCAATATTGCCTACCTAGCTATTTATCAGAACTTTGATCATTAAAATACAGGAACCTTGAAACCATCTTTGTATTTTCCCTTTTTTTTTATTAAATGATGATTCCCTAATTTTCATTCTCTCACTCTCTGCCAAGTCCATATTGTTTTCTACTAACTCTGTGCACTTTGATTTCTCCAATCTACAGCTGTGCCTTATATTTTATTCTATCTGCATCTCCACATCAGGGAACCTTTCAAGATGGTTTGTTTGTTTTGTGGGTTTTTAATCAGCTCAGAGTTAGTCATGTAAAACCAGTACCTTCTAAATAATCAATCTCATCTTGAATATTCTTCTGAACAGTCCTTTGCAGTTGTACATGGAGAGAAAACAGTCCGAACGCGTAAGATGAAATTTGAATAACCCATACTTACTTAGAGAAGGTCCATGGAGAATTGCACAGTTGGGACAATGGTATAGATCAATGTCAACAGCATGGTGCTCCTCTACCCCAACGCAGCTGGAATAATATTTTTTACATGTTAATGAGAATGCACACAGGGTTTACTTTTCAAGCTAAAAAATAATTAAATCTTAGGGTTTTATCAAAACATGCTTACTCTACAAAATGATAATGAGATACCAGATTATCTCAACTACCGGGTTGCCACATAAATTTTGAGTAATAATTTATCACTCAACACAGAATGCCATTAAAAAAATTATAAACAGGAAACAAGAATCAAATTCCTTTAAAAATGAGCTAATCCACAATATATATACACCATTGCCCCCAAAACTTTGATCCTAATTACAGGAAACAGTTCATACAAAATAATTCAAGCAATTTTGCTCACAGAAGCTGTGAGTCAAGAAAAAAAAAATCTGAAGTTTATGTGCTGTTAATTTATAGAAGATACAATGGATATTTTTCTTGTCTTTTTCTTTCTACAAAAAGCACATAACTGACTCCTACCCACCAAGACAAATTAACGAAGAATACTTCCATGTTCTTCTTGAAATCTTCACAACGGAACTGGCTTCGTAAGCTACACAAGCGACCACACAAATAACTTTGTAGAACTGGTTTTGGTTTAAAATAGCAGCAAGTATTTTAAAGAGCATTTGAGAGATGTAATGTTTTCTCAGTGCATATTTTTTCCCAGATAAAACAGTCAAAATGCGATTAAAAGCGAAATCTTTGCAACAGTCATGACAAAGCATCTACTCTGCTGATATCTAAACAACAGAATTTTAAAGTAAATGAAGTACGTTTTCTTAGAAGCTGAAACACTAGAGGTTAATTGGAGAACATGTGCTTTTGCACAAAGTTCTTAAGAAAAAAAACCAAGTAATCCCTGCTTGCTGGTCTGAATCCTGGCAGAGTTCTTCATTCTCTGAAAAGTTCATTGACACTTACAAAATTGCTGACTTTACAGTTAATACAGAAAAAAAGAGTACAACCCTGAACATTTACACCAAAATTAGGTATGTACACTCAATGCACTCTAGTGACATAAGAACTGGAACACTACCCCAGTCACGTAACCCATTTCATATCAAATGTAATGAGTGCTCAAATACTGAAGCTTTGAAATGATCCAGCTACACAAAGTCTTTTCCTCAGCAGCCTTGTGCCAAAACTGCTGACACGCTCCAGCAAGTGTCAGTACATGCTGCCAAAACAATACAAGAAACAGTCTAGCACTGAAAGCACAATGAGCCAACCCAGTCTGAAACTGAAGAGCATCTCCCACGTAACTATCAAATGGAAGCGCATTCTGAGTTCCCTCTAAACATCCAGCAAGTTCCACTTCCCCATTCCCTACATACCACACGAAATCCAGAAATTACTTAGCTTTTTTATATGCATACTATTTTAAAATCGAAATACAATCAGCTGCCATAGTCCATCACAATTCTTGCAATATTTAGCATCTGCTTTAAGACCACAGCTACAAGAATCATTATTACATGAAGATCCAGCTGACATACAAACAAAAAGGAAGGCAGAAGCAGTCTTTAAAAATGCATGTCCCATTTCCTTCTGCTTGTGTTCTCTCTCTTTTTATAGAATAGATGAATGACTCATAATCTTATGCATTATAAGAAAATTGTTTTAAAATGTACACTCTAAAAGCCCCAAATGAGAAGGCTGGTTTTATACATCTTTAGGAATCTCATTATTTTAGCTAAATTTCTAATTTTTGAACAGCTAAAGATATTTATGTTGAACTGTATCTTGATCAAGTTTGCACTTCATTTATTCCCTTCCCTTTTTCTTGGTGTTTATCTGATACATTCATCATCACTCCAATCAGATTATCTTGCTAACAGTAAGAACTTTGCATAAAAATATAGTAAAAATAGCCTCCAGCTTTGACAACTATTTGTCCTATTCTGTTTAAGAATCTTAATTTTATTGTCTCTTATTGAATGTTACAGATAACAGAATTTCTGCTTTATTTTCAGGCTTAGCACTAACAGTTAACTCCATAACCTTTCATGAAGGCACATGGGATTTTGTGTACAGAGACTGCAATGGTATTATAATGGCTGGAATAGCCATTCAATAAGGGAAGCAAACATCTTCGGTCTACTATTTATGCCATAAACGTAGCACTGGAAACACAAAACACTAACTGGAGATCATGGAAGTGAATCCAGCAGCAGATGCCTGACTGAAGCAAAGGGCAAACGAGGTGCCAGCACCTGCAAGAACAAGCATTGCCAGGGATGCCACAGAGCACATCAATCACACACAGCACCATTACAAGTCACTTCCCTGCATCTCTTTCTCCAACACACACAGATGAATCTGACATTAATCACTCTGGCTACCAGCAAGCAATCAATTACTGCGGTAAATGCAACTTCAGACCTCAAGCATCAAAACAAGGTCACCAAGAGGTAGCAGAGAGCCTGGGAAACATTAACATAAACACTGCAACACTCCCAATCCACTGATGTTTTCCTGTATGAAATATTATTACCCTTCACCTTGCAATCAACCCAATCCATTTGGGTTGAAATGTCTTGAGTATATATTACCTAGTTTCTGAATTGCTCATCTCCTACAGGGAGGTCACAGACTAATCCTCAGTAACAGTGGAAGGCCTACAGTATTACACAATAAAATACAATAATACTAATTAAAAAGAAAAAAACAATGGTACAAGACTACGCAGAAATACACCTTTAATTCTGTTCATGAAGGTGGAAAGGCTAACCAGGCCCAATTTCACTTGCAATGCTCTAGAAGGAGTAGCAAGGTAAAAAAAATTAGTTAAAAATAGATTCCATTACATCAGTCTTGGAGTGGTCAGACACTCCTAACTTCCCGAGGTGTTCAGCATCAAGGCAAGGTCAGCAAGAGGTAGCAAAAGAAGTGGGAAGTTTCTTCACACGCAAGAACATGCCCATCCCAGGCATCTGAAGAAATCCCTTGCTAGCAGAAGTTTGAGGAACCCATTCTCCCCACTTAAGTCTCACTAGAAGGTGAATGTTTTTGATTTAGTCTCAGCTTTCCATTTGATCATTAAATTTGTAGCTATGTAAAAGCAGAAAGTGTAAATCAAAAACAATCAGAAGAGGACACTCTAACATCTCTGACAAGTACCAGCAGACCTCTGCTTTTTGGTATAGGGCCAATAAGGCTTCTTTCACAGTGCAGGGGGAAGTCCTGCAGAGGCTGTCCTCTTCTGCAGTATTGTTATTAATTTAAAATTTAAAAGGTAAGTACTGATAATTCAGAATGACAAATTCAACAACTATTTCACAATTATGCTGGAAAGTCTTGTACAAGGAGTTTGCAGAAGTCCAAGACAGTTAGAGGAAGTATTATCCCTGGAGACTGCACGGTTGTACACTGTAAGCCACCCAAGGCACCTGGCACATCTCTCCTACCGCAGCACAGTGTGAATAAATATTGGACCCATGTCAGTCACCACACAGGCTGCTGCACCTTCCACACCTAACACCTGCTTGCTCTCAATCCAGCCTGCTTTTCTCTTCCCTACTTCTATTGTTACCAAGCACAACATTTTAGAGATTGCTTAACTGCCTTTGCTGGCATGACTGAAAGAATCCTGGTTTAAGAAAAAAATCCAAAGCACTCTTGCTCGAAGGCCTTATTTTCAGTGTTCTTAAGGGTATATGACTACTTGAAAAGCTAACTTATTAAAACAAGTAATGTATGTACTCTACCATTATATAAGATTCCAAATGTAGAAGGGAATGATTACACAAATAGCACTATAAAAATCAAGAAACGAGCAAAGTGTGGACGCCCGTTTTCCCAGTTTAATTCCTAGATTAAACCAGGAAGATATTCCTACTAGGAAAATTCTGAGATTTCCTGTATACAAGGCATACTGAAAATAAAACCTTGAAAATTGAGAGATGTAAGCAATTCTCAGTGATCTAATAAAAGGACAGCAGAAAACAGATGAATCACCATCAATAGGGAAAAGAGCTAATTTGTCAAGAAGATGGGCTGTACATGGGACATCATCCTCTTGGCTTCCCTCTTCTGTTCCTTCCCCCTACTGCTTCAATTCCATAAGGTCCTTTTCTGCCTCTTTCAGGAGTATGTGCAAAACAATCTTACAGGCTCATCTTTCTAGATGCACCTGGACTTTTCAGGCAATCTCCCACAACAGCTTCCGCTTCTCTCCACACCAGCTTGACACTTTGCACCAATAAGCTTCATCTAGCAGACGACGAACCAGCACAGGACATCACAGGCATGTCTAGCACTTCTTCAACAGATATTGTTGGATACATATTATTTTACAATTAGATATTGATTTACAGCTCAAAACTAAGCCAGTTTTTTAAAGTCTCTTATTTTTTATTGGACACACGAAGTTCAGGCCCCAAGATCTCTTGGTTTTCCACAGTCTGACCTGAACGGCCTGACTTTTTTTGTGGTCATTGTGCAGCAAAAATGCAGGTTAGGGGCTCTTGCTAGTATGTTTAGTTAAGCACAAAATCTTGCATCTTTTCCAAGCTATAAAATTACTAAATATTACATTTTCCAAGGTCCCCTTATTTTCTCCCTGAATCAACACTACGGACAACCTTTTTCTTTCTCTACCATCCTGTTTCTGAGCAAGAACTCAGCACGTCCTCTTCACGTCCACCCTTGCACTGGCACCCACAACCTTTCCCTGATATGCCTCAGCGAGCACGGCAGGCTTTATCCGCAAAAGGAGGAAAAAAGCACAGTCTTGACATCCAGTAGGAAGAAAACAAATCAACAAGAATCCTGGAAGAGTGGAAAAAGAGTAGGAATATTAAAGCATGTTCCCTGTTACCAAGAAGGCAGGGCTATAGACAATTACTAGGGGTATAGGCATGTTTCCTATTATCAGACAGAGCAGATTGCCAAAATCCTTTCTCAATTTCCAGTCATCCACAGAACAACCAAGAAGATATATAGATAGTGAGTCTCTGCTGTGTCTTAACAGTGATGAGGAAAGGAACAAGGCAATTCTGGAGGTAGCAAAGATTCATTAGTACCAGCACAGCCTTAATTGTCCAAAAACTGAAGTCACTACTGCAGGGTACAGCTTCTCATAGCATTAAACTGAACATAGCTGTCGCTGCTGAAAAAAAGGTCCCACCCTCCTTCCTCCAGCTGTCTGACCATGGGCTTCCATTGTTTCTCTCACCAAATCTAAACCATCAAGCAGCCACATGACAAGTCAGTTCAATAAGCTGATCCGAAAGAAAAAAACTGCCACTCAACTCACTTTTTCAAATAGGTTTTAGAAACCCTAACAGTAAGATTCCTATAAACAAAAAATAAAATGGTGCACGTTACATTTATATGCTCTTATTTAACAAATATATAACACTGTTCTTTTCAAGAAGACAGATGGAAGAAAAGATTGTTACTTCAACTGTATTTTATCTTTCTAAAAATGATTGCTAAATAGGAAGGAGACGACTGTTTAGCAATCTTATGCTGATAATATACCTTTAAACTATCAGGCCTTCATATTGAATTTCAAATCACCAGGGATAAGAGCTATTTCTATTAATATACTGAGCAAATAACTCTAAGTAGTAGGCAAGCATTATAGCAAACTTTTCATTTTATCTGTAACAAGGTCTGCAGTTGCTACTTTCAGTCCTAAACTGTTTGAGCATAACAAATCCAAAAAAACTATTGTAATTATTGCCAAAATTAATTAGTGAGCTTGCAAGTTATGCAAAGAACAGCTTCTCCTACTCCATCCCAAGAATGCAAAGAAAAGTACGGGATAGGAAGTCTGTCTGGCAGATTTTAAGGAATTCTGGTTAGTCATTTAATTTAAGCCTATGCTCTCCAAGCAGGAAAAGGACGCCAAGTAGGCAATATTTACAGGTTAAAACAATGGAAGTACTAAAGATGTCACTGCCACAACCAAACAGCCACATCTGCCACTTGTTATGGGACAATAATAAAATACTTAATTAGGAATAGAAAGACAAAGTCAGCATGACTATACTATTGACAGACTCCGAACCACCCCATGGCACAAAAACAGATTAAAGAATGAAGTTTATTTGAAGAAGAGTTTAAAATTTAAAATAAATGCAGTGAGCTTTAAAAACCTGGACCTTAAGCTAGACAGATTTCCCCTCCAGCCCCACTCTTCAAAATGCACGCAGTTACACCAAAGAAAACAAAACAGACCAAAAGAAACCACAAAGCAACATGAGAAAGCTGGTGTTTCCTTCCACTATCTCTCCATCTTACAATGATAAGCACGGTAACAGCTTTGGAATCATGATAAGCTTACAAGGATTTACTTCCGAAATCAAATAATTTTTGAAAAGTGTCAAACTTCTATACACTAGATATAGAATTACTGCTTTAAATTACAAAAAAGAATACTCAGCATAAAAATATTAGAGGTTTTAGTTTTGCCATATTCACTTTGCAAAACAAAATACCTTTTAAAAGGGAGCAACTGATATAAACACAACCCAAAGAACATGCATAATTACACTTAAAAATTATTTTTAAAATAGCAGTTATTCTGTTTTTCTATCTGTAGCAAACACTCCCCTCTCTCAAAGTCACCAATTTTCTCCAGAAAAAAACCCATTTTTTAGATATTTATAGAATATATGCATGTTGGCCCAGCAGCTTACCTAGCTTTAGCACACATCCACTCAAACACATTCGACCAACCAAGTTCTTAAGGACAGAAAAATGACATGTAAGGCCAACTCTCAAAATACCTAAAGTTATACTAACTTATTAAATACTGCATCATCCTTCAACACAGGTCAGAATCCCAAGAACAACAATGCTGCATGCCATAATATACATAAAACTCTGACCTTTGATTGCTCAGACACATCTGTTCTGATACTTCCAAAGTCCTAAGAGGCCTTGGTCTACTTATGATTAACCATCAAATTGCACATTAAAAATGTTGATGTTCCTTACATAGGTTTAGACTTCCCTAATGTAATTCAACCCTACCGCTTTTAAATTATGTAATATTTCTCAGAAATAAGGTATTGCAATAGCACAAACATGCAGACAGGTATATGATCTATTTTGAATTCCAAAGGGCCTTCCAAAGGCTCAGACTTCCTGCACCTTCTGAGATAAAATTAGAAGTTTGATAGCGATTCTAGTGTCGTCCTTTCAGAAAACACTTTTAATGGCAATACTCTTGCACATTTTTCCATTGAGAAAGAAAATCAGTATACATAATTTCTTTCTCAAGTAGCTGTGCTTTTCACTCCCTCAAAGCACAGAGGTTAAAATAAATAAAATCATTATATGACATCTTGTCAAAGAAAGCCTAATTCTAAAGAATCATTTCTGAAAGTAGAAACCTAATAGGAAAATTATGGTCAATGGAACAAAGCTATCAAGTTACATAATGAAATAGATTCAGTCACAAATACAACAAACTTTCTACCTGCATTGAGAAAGTAGCCACAAAGTCAACATAATCATCATGTTACCTAAAAGCTCAAGGAAAAAACAGGGATGTACATTATGTGTAAACTGACTGTTCCATTCCACAATATCAGTCCAGTCTGAAAACAAACTGGTATGTTGTTGAAACCCAACACGTTTTTTTCCAAGACCTGGATTTTAAGTACAGTAAGTTCAATTTATTGAAATTGCTAGAATGAAGGTAAGAGAGAAAGAGTCATTACTTTTAGAAAATACCTTGACAACTGAATATTTGGCATAATCAACATGTTCTTATCTCTAATCATTGGTGAAAAGATTATGTGGAAAGCTGAGTTTCTACACAAGCATTTCATGTAACTATTAGGAATTTAAGCAAAATGAAGTCAAATGACTGTTCAAACTGAAGTCAAAGAATTAAATGCTCAGAAAATCCAAACAGCTTTATGGGCAAAAATATACACTGAGATCAAACAACCTTTTCACTACTGTAAGACTTCTAGGAAGAGACATGCAGTCCAGGTTAATCCATAATGGCAGCAACCATCCTGTATTATGTGTAGCAGCTTTATGAGAAGTTACTTTTCCTAATGACAATTTCCTGATTGAGCCAAGTTAACATTACTGAAGTGCTTTTGATGTGTTCCTTCTGTTTAGTATCATCTATTAAGCATATAGCAGATTTCTTCATCCTTCCTATGCCAAAGGAGATTTCTACTTTTTCTTCCCAACCAGACCGATTGCATCAAGCTGATTTTTAAAAGAGTATTTACAATTAATTTTGTTCCTGTCCTTTTAAAATCACTGTTTTACAGAAATGAAGGTCTGAAGGAACCTGAATCTTTTAGTGTAGATTTTGGCAAAATAAGCTGCCTCAAGACAATCAAAGAAATAACATATAAAAAAACTACAGCAGACCTCAAAACCAAACAGCTTGTCAGTGAGAGCAGAGAGGGAAAAGAAAAAGGTATTTCAAAAGCAGCTGTGATAGCTGAAGGCCTTATTTCAGTGTGAAACCATTGAGAGAAACAAGGATGATACCAGCAAGTGAATCATGACACAAGATTTGTAGGAAAGAAAGGAAAAATATACATTGATCTGAGATGAAGAAATTCTTTTTAGCACTTTAAAACCAGTAATCTGTGTAACCCTTCACATATGAAGCAAAGCACACTGCTAAGGAATTCAGAATGATTCTCTACAGCAGTTCAGACTCCTTTTTCTCCATTCATTTTCCCAGCATGGCCAGACTGACACACCAAAGAGAAGGAGAAACAATAGTCCAATCTGACTTCAGGCACTGTGTCTTAGTGAAGTTGCAACTGCTTTAAGCCTGTTGAAATAAATGAGAACTATCCTGTTCTTCCCACAATTGATGCAGGAAAAAGGATTAACATTGGATTTCAATTAATCCTAGGAACACTGGAGTCCCAATTTATCTGACCACAGCCAACACAGATTTCAATTCTGGTTACAATGCACAGTCTAGAACAGCAGTATTAGGTAGTATGGGCCCTAAACAAAGAGAAGAAAACACGTATTAAGTTATTTGGGTGAGAGAGAGAGCATTGGAAGGGGGAAACAAAAAGACAAAATAACTTCTTCTGTATACACTAATGACAAAGGTTTTATAGGTGATTAAGACAGTTCTTCAATGATGTATTTTTATCTCCTCCTCAAGGTCCCAAGTCAACAGTTAACCTCTTCCCCCCCTAAGATAAAACAGAATCTAGTAAACCGCCCTGACACATAACTGCATCTTATTTAGGTAATTTGCCTTATTTCAATTCCCAGACAAGGTTATTCTAATTGTGCTTATAAATAAGAAAAAAAATCCCAAACTTACAACAAGCAAAAATTAAGTACTTTAAAATAATACCTTCAAACCAGAGGGTTTAAAGGCAGAACTGATACTCTTGTCTTGATTCTATAAAAACGAAAAACCCAAACAAACAGAAACAACAAAACAGCAACCCTACCGCCACACTACAAAATCTTCAACCATTTAAAACAGCCTCCATACCCATCTTGAAACAGACGTCTTAATTGAGTGCCTCTGTGCATGGTTGTATTCTACTCAAGAACAAACTACTACCAAAATTGCTACCATTATTTCCCCAGCAGAAAAAGAGGAAGAAATATCCTAAGCTCTACAGAGGTAACAAAAGTCTGGAAAAGGAAAGTCAGTATATAGGTTAATTAAACGTTCACTCATTCAGGAACGAAGCAACTACGACAACTTTAACACAGCAAATTAAAGCTGCTTATTACATGTCCCTAATTATATATGTATATATATTATGGAATCACCATCTCTAAGTGTTCAAAAAACACGTGGCTATGGCGCTTGGGGACATGGATTAGTGGTGAACATGACAGCGTTAGTTTAATGGTTAGACTCACATGATCTTCCAAGGTCTTTTCTGACCTTAACGATTCTATGATATACAGTCTACACACATTTGCCTGCCTCAACTTTTAGGTTCTTAGCTTTTTGTCCTAATCTTCCTCAGCTCCAACTTGCACACAGACTCCTGTCAATTCTCAATAGCCATCTTAATGAAATACTGCGTATTACATGGTTTTAAGATCTACTGGCATCCCAACCAAGACTTTTGACCGCAAACAACAGGAATTTCAGTTCCATTTCCAGTGCAGTTTCCTATTAGGTAGAGCAAGGGCCTTTTATACACAGAACAGACATATTAGTTACTTGTTTCAAAGAGAGAGGGCATTGGAAGGGAAGGAAAAAAGACAGAAATTAATGGAATTATAAACACACACCCTATGAAGAGAAACTGAGATTCAATCCAAAATGACAAATCTTAGGAAGCAATTACATGACATAGCTTGCATTGATTCAATGGCCTGCAGCCACTGGAAGAGGCAGGTTACCCATTCCCTTCCAAGAAAGCACTCCCACTCCCCCTCCCTACAACAGCCCTAGTACTTGCCTGGTTACAAGGCAACCTGTTTTTATTTACTACTCTGACAGAAACTAACCTACCCAGTCTTTTGCCTGTTTATCAAGTCAGATTACAGCACAGCTGGGCAACTGTCAGAGGCAATCCATGAGAGAGGGAAGAGGACTATGTAATCCAGAGAGAGAGATATGCGAAGTAGAACTTGCCCCTGGTCAGGCCTAAGGTTGGGACTTCATTATTCACTAAGACTCAGAACTACTCTGGCCTAACAGATAAACTGCCAATAGCTTACCAATTAGACTGCAGGGAACGTCCCTGCCTGCACCTGAAAAACCTCCTCGACTTCAACCACATAGCCCGCACAACATCAAGAGAGGCATTACCAAGTCCAAGAGATGGACGCGTTGGCACTAAATGTCATATGTGAACCAAGGGTTTCTTAGACAGCACAGCATTAAGATGGGTCTTCATCTGACTTCTTTTAGGCATCCCAGTCCTTCTCTGATGAAGTGTCTAATCAGTTCCCTGAGACCAATTATCTGTAGCTCCAGCTACAGGAGTAGCTGAGGCAAGTTCTAGGCAGGTGTATGACATTACGCTACTACCAATATAATATTTGCCTACAAAACACTCTTTTCAGTAATACATTCAAGTACAACAGTAACTATAAAACAAGTAATCCAAACAGTTTGGAAGCTACATTTCTAAACCACATCAAACAGTTTTCCATAAAGCAGAAGAAGATCAAAAGGACAAACTTTCAGCTAAATTCCCACCTTCTAGTTTGAGAGATGCACAAGAACCACTCTGAAGTGGGAAGATACCTGTGTTTTTTAGAGACTGATCAAAACAAAATCTCACTAATGGTTCTTGCATACTCACTAACTTGCATACTCACAGCAGTTTCTAAATTCCATAATTACCTACATCAAAGTCTCACAAAAAACATTTATTATATTATTTTTATGTAACAATTGTCTCTAACATTAATATTAGTTTAATCACCTCTTTCAGGCAATCTGCACTCTAAGCATTTTTAATCCATTTGGGAATCTTTTGGTATGTCTTCAGCAGTTCTATCTCCTTCTTGACAGCTAGAAGTGTTGAATGTTCCTCATCTACAAAGTGCACGGACTGCATACTCCTACAGAGAGAGTACGAGCTGGTTATTCCGGTTGTCTAATAAAGATGAGCTGTTTAGAAAGATCATGTTGCCTAATAAAGATGAGCTGTTTAAAAAGATTGTGAAGCCTGACAAGTACTATCAGCACTGTTATTTTATGCAATACACAGTCTGCAAAGCTTATGACATCCTGAGTAACACTGTCAGTAGACACCATCAGATCTGTCTTGTTCTCAAGTATCTCAAGTGATAAAAAAAGATTTGGAGGCAGACAACAACAAACCCACAATGACTTCCTGGCCTGAGGGGCAATCATTAGGACACTAATGACTGTTTTTAAACTGTGCCACTTCAATTGAAAAATGATGTCAGGAATGATTTGAAAATAGGACTTTTTGCTAACAACATTAGGAGATACAGTTTTCTGTCTTCCACATTCTAGCACCAGCAACCAGTATTAGCACAACCTTAAAACTCCATTGCTGCAAATCCCTTATTCTTGGGTTACTGTATGTCTGTTTGCTGCTTTTACAGACTGCAGCAACAGCAAACTTGGCTTCAGCCTGCTTTACACACCTTTTAATTGGCTCCTTACACCAAAAACACTTTACCACCAAACTGGGTTAAAAAAATTCTTACCCAGATTGGTTTTAAAGACCTCCTGGAGCTTTCTACTAAGTAGCCTTAACAGTCACAGCAGCATTCAGAGACTCAGCAGCTGTACCTGAAATAAAGCTTTTATTGCTTTCAAAATTCAACTCATTAAATAGTTCTCCTTTAAGAAAAATAAAAAATGAAAAATAAAAATCAAGGACATTTTTCAACTCATCTGCTCCTCAACTGAGTAATTCTTCCTCCAGCCTGCAATATTTTTCAGACACCGCTAGAACTTTTTAGCAAGCTTTTTATTAAGCTGAATAATTTCTGCATCTTCTGATCACAACACAAAAAAATACATGATGGCTCCTATAGCTTTGAAATACCTTACTTGTATAAGGCAAATAGATTTGCAGTCAATAGCAAGTAGAGACAGATGCTTCATTTCTGAAGAAATCTGAGAGCAAACTGGCTCATCTCTAGCTCACCATGCTCGTTTCAAAAGCAGATGGAGTATCTGATTACATTAACTTCTATTTAAGCTATGATACAAGCAAACTGTTTCAGATACACAGATAATGAGTCTAAATATCAGATGTTACATTGGCTGGCTGGCAGAGCAGTAAGCAGAAAAAGCTCCTTCAATCAACTAGATAATGCCTATAATTTAGAGATCTTTATTGGATTCTCAGCTGCTTATAAAGGTCCAGAGGGCCATGCTGGTCAAAACTGCACCCGTGCAGTCCATAACATACCAAGAAGTTACTTTTACACATTATTCTAGCTACAGAAATCTAACTGTTTAATCCTCTTCAGATGGAATTAATGAAGCACAGTAATTTCCAGACCATGTGGAAACTTCAAATACGGAAGAACAAAGCTAAATAGAGTTTGGGGGTTTAATTATATCAGCACTGAATTCTATCTGCATCCATTATTTTTATTCTGGATATAATTTGACATACTGATTTTAATCTAAAATTCTTATGAGTTCAGATCCAGGTTACCAAAACCATTTTTGCTCTATCATACGCGATTTAGAGTAATCTGAAGTATTTGCAAAAGCACAAATCCACATGTTTTAGTCTAAATTTTACACACAAACACTTTTAGAGGTAACCTTGACTTCACAGTCTGTGCTACTCAGCTCCAGTGTTTTTATATGGGAAAAAGAAGATTTTATCCATCTATCAGTATATGTGTAGTGTGCACATATGTAGCTCTTAAAATACCTTCTTCTTCATAGTGGACAAAATTCCCATGACTCAAACAAGAATGTTCAAAGAAATGCACAGGAAAAACACAGAGCATGAAGCAGAGGACCTACTGCAAAAGGTCCCCTGGAAATGAATACTGAATTACTACTCCTGTAAAAACTACAGGAGACATTATGGTTCATGTATTGTGAAAAACACAAAATTAATTACTTGGGAGAAGATTTCTGACCTTATCAATATGTGTAAATATCAATGTGTGAAAATTGCGCTGATGGAAGGGGAAAGGTAACAGACATTGCTCACTAATGCCCAATGACAGGACAAATGACAATGGCTGCAGATTAAAGCACACAAAATCCATCTAAACAGGAGGAAAAAAAAAGAAATTGCAAGAACACAGAAGAAAAGATTTATCTACATATGGCTATTAGGGCAATATCCAGTTAAAGACGCTGGTCCCTAAAGCCTACTCCAATTCAGAGGAAAGCTAACCTCAGAAGTACCTACACACAGCTAGCACCTCACCACTTCACTCAAAAATTCCAGAAGCACCCCCTATTGTGCTCACCTTGTGCTCCCACCCAGCACGTGCCACGTTCCCTGGCATCTAAGCCAGGAGGCAGGCACAGCTGCCAGACTGTCAAAGTGCTGGGCACTAAAACGTTGTTATGAACGGAGAAGCTATTTTGTTTTTCCAACTGAGATGGCAGCAGTGCTTATTCAGGTTGTGAGAGTTCAAGCCCACACATCTCAGGGGAATGTTCACCTCCAGCTCACTTTTAATGTGAAGATACCCTTTATCTCCCCCACTTAGGACCTCTTACTGTACAGAAAAGTATCCAAGAGTTATGGGCCCAGAACAGAATGTAACATGACCCCAACACAAGGGTCTGGTTAAAACCCTCAGACACTGACAAGATTATCTTAAGTTCTGGTCCCTGCTCCTGACATCAGTGAATAAATAGATAAAGTGAGCATGAATTACAGCACAACTTTTTCCAAGTCTTAAGACATACAAATACTTTTTTTTTAGTCTTCAGATTTAATAGCACTTCCTACAGGAATAGAGTAGTCTATCCTTTGGACTACAAATGCACCTGTTTCTCTTTTAAAAAAGGCAGAACTGTTCATTTCTCTAAATATTTCAGGAACTGGCAAAGACTTGAAACTTGCCTAAGACCTGCCTCATACCTGCCAGACTTTTTGGAGTATAAGTAACACTTAACAGGTGTTGCTTTTCTGGCTTGAAAGTGATAATGATGTTTTGGTTTTCTTTACAACCTCCACTAACATTATGTGAGAGTGCCAAAGAGGTTTTTCTTTGATAATTAGCAAAAAGTAGTAAATACTTGACAGAAGAATAATCTTTTCCCAGAAGTGTTTCTTAGATAAAGATTTAGAGGTCAATGATCTCTAAAGAGCCTTTAATGAGTTTGACATATCACTGAATGTGAAGTATTATGCTATTTTCTCACAATTCAATTACAGAAGAAAAGTTTATTTATCAGTTTTTTTTATATTACATAGCACTGGCTATGAAACTAACTAAAACTAGAAATACTTAAAAAAAAAAAAAAAACTCAAGCTATTTGAAGAGTGAGAATTCCCCAACCTTACAATGTAATTTGTAGTACATGAATTTAAATAAACCCAGAGTCAGCTTTCTTTAAAAAGACATCTTTTTTCCTTTAGCAATTCAAGCCATAGAGTTAACATAAGACGACCTCAAACTATGTATTTATCTTCAGAAAATGCAATAAATTAAATTCCGTTCAGAGAAAGATACTGAAAGTTACATTTTAAATTTAAATTAATGTTGATCATCACTCCTTGTGTTCTGCACACTATAAAGTAGTTACCATCCAATCAAAAACTCAACCATGCATTTGTATCAGCAAGTATCACCAAGCCCACTGGCTCCTTTAGAACTTGCATCTTCCTCACATCACTTCAGAGTGACTGGTCACTGCAACATTTATTTTATGCAACAGATACTTCAGCACAGAGGCTTTTTTCAGTCACAAATTAATGTTCAAATTAAAACTTCACACTCTTGCAGTACAAGTTAATATTCTCCACATATTCTTTGTTTTGATAACAGTTTTCTTCTGCATTGTCTTTACTTTCTTGATCTCTCTCCCTCCAGCTTTTCACCTACAAGACTCTTCTATATGAGGCTGCTCACTCCCTTTGTAGATACCCCATGTGAACAGAAAAATCTTCTGATCTCAGTTCCAATTTTTCAGACACCTGAAAACCATAAGTTCCATTCAGTTATTTTATGTCTGGCACAGTTTTGAAAAGGAAGTATCTACTTTACTCCCATCCTCTTGGCATACACTCAATATGTTTCCAACAATGATCATTTAGAGATTTACAGTTTTTCTTCTAAACACATGGCAAGCATATTAAGGGACAGAGCACATTTCCTAACAAAAACCTTGTTCCAAAGTATCATGGTGCACAGGCTTCATAGAATGCTGATGAATTTCTCAGCAGCTCAGAGCAATGCATATGTTCACACTAGAAAGATGCTTGTCCAGCTTCCTCAGGTTGGCATAAGAAACAATTTTATTTTACTAGGTTAACCAATGCATTTATATAAAACATTTATCTGCTGCTTCTATCTCCAAATTCCCTATTAGCGGTACAAGAAAAGAAAAGAAAAAGGGAAAAAACCCCACCCTAGAAAAATAGAATATTCAAAGCATTTAACAATGTGTCATGAAAATCATGTTAGAGTTTACTACTGTTGCCCTAGAATGGAGCGGAAAACTGCAAATAGAGGTTTTACTGCTTCATCAGCTCTATGGTCCACTAGCAGCTCCCCGGGAATTTTCCATGTAGTTTGCATTGAGAACTGCCATCACATACTGCAGGGATGCATGCACTCCCATTCTCAGCACACGTGTGTCAAAAGCAGTAAGGAATGCACTAGAGTTCACTCTTAATCACACGGTGTAAATATACCGCGCCTGTTTCATGTAAGTGTAGTCCAGACAAACAAGATGTCTGCTCAAAATAATTTCACTGATCACAATGAAAGGCTAAAGCTTTATTTTCCCATGTTTTACCACTTTTTCATGATTTTGGCTCATTTCCTTGTCCCATCCCCACATAGCATCGCTGTTTTAGACATCAAAGGAAAAAAGAGAATTAGACACAGTGCAACCCTATGAAAAACAAAGATTCAGCCAACTAGACAGAAGCACTGACATTCCCATGCTGGGGGGAAGAAAAAAGGCACAAGAGCAATAATGTGCAATAAGCAAACAGGACTGTACAGAAATCTCAGATCTATTCCTTAATGTAAGGAACTACCTTTGGGAAAAGCCAACTTGCATGCAAGGCATCTTTGTAAGAAGCAAGGAACAGCACCTGACATTGAGAGGTTGAACACTGGTACCAGTGATATCTTCCTTTCATTTATATACAAGATTTCGTTCTCTCTTATAGTAATAAATCTATTCAGTATCAGAACTAGCTAGGAGTAAAAAGGTTTATTCTTCTCTAAAGTGGAGGGTTTGTGTTTTTTTATTAGACAGTAACTTTATTTCCACACTCAAATAAGGACCAGGAAATAGAATGCACAGTATATTCTCACTGGCAATGCCAGCTGACACACCAATTCCAAAAACCAAAGGGAAATTGGAATCTGCCCTTACTGGTAAAATATAAAAGTCAGGAGGTAACATTTGCAGAAGCACTTAAGAGTTGCACCTTTGCTTTGGCAAATTCTGATCTACTCAAACGATACTCCTAACCCTAGTTCATACCTAAATCCTTCAGTTTCACGATGCTTCAAGCACAAGCCAGCTGACCATGCTGGAAGTATAAGGCACAGCCAAGGCATCTGCTTTCACTCAGTTCAATGTTAAATAAGCACTTTTCAGCAAGGACATCAGTCCAATCACTCAATGCTACAGCTGTCCCATTTGTTCTTAGCAAGAATAGGAACAGCATTCTAAACTACTTCTGTGATACTCATTCCATCAGAGCAGCACATTTTACTGCGGTGTTAGGAGATGCAAAGGGATGCCCCGAGATGTCCTAGCTGTTCACAGAGGAGAGCACAGCATCAGAGGCAGCAAGTTGCTGCTCACCTTTGCCTCACACCAATGTGTCCTCTGGGCAGACAAATACTGTAGTCAGAACTTAGCTTGAGATTTAAGAGACTACATGTGCACACCAGTTTTCTTGACATGATTTTGGTCTTCTGTTACATAAGCAATAGAGCACAGAGAAATACCTAGGACAGAGTGGGCTAGAGGCTGTGATACGTCAACACGGCACACCTTCATGAAATAAGGGACAGCACCATGCTGAGATGCAGACTGGCAATGTTTGCCTGAGCACAGTGCCTCGTTAGCACAGCTACCTTGCTTTTGGTACGTTCCTAGACTGCTCTGTGCAGCACTCTGCACCTCAGACAGGTGCCCAGCAGTACCCCTATGGTAAAAAAGCCCTATGTCGACTTGCTACACCTCATTTCTCTTGTTCTGCTTGTTCTTGACACCAAGTTTTGCAAGTCAACAGCATGATGTAATCCTTTAGTGAAAAGATCCAAATATCCCTGTTATTGAAACAAAAATAAAAATCTGTATGTTGAGCAAGACAACTAGAAGTTTTACAAGTACTATTGGGTAATAAGACAGCAATTGCTTTGGCTGCTCTTCATTTATCTCATTTGGCCTTTGTTTACTGGCAGTCAAACATCAATATCCCAAAAGAACAATGTCACTCTCTTTAGAAAACACTGCCTGATAAGTGGCAAGAATGACAGATCAGATGAATTCCGTATCTTCAATATCAAAGATTCTATTTCTCAGAGAGTCACCTTTCCTTGCACTCATTTTCATGAACAGTGCTTTAAGAGCCTTTAAGTGAATAAAGTATTAATGTAAATGGAACAAACAATTAAATTTATGAAATTAATTTCTCACCCTAGCTGCAATGTCAGCTGACAGTTTCAGATGAAAATAAATAGACTTTATACCACAATATATTAAAAATCTAGAACAATCATACTTACTCCAACTGGCTTTTAAGACAGAATAATGTGGGATGGTTTAAAAAAAAAAAAGCTTTCTTGCTTTTGTGGTGAACATCAGCATTTATGCCTGCCTG
The DNA here is from genome assembly GCA_014706295.1 of Lycocorax pyrrhopterus obiensis. NCBI lineage: Eukaryota > Metazoa > Chordata > Aves > Passeriformes > Paradisaeidae > Lycocorax > Lycocorax pyrrhopterus. The sequence continues at coordinate 59,742,772 of JACSVZ010000015.1, read as the reverse complement.
AGCAACAACGAACTCAGTATTTTCAAAAAGAAACACCAGTTTTGAAGTCTACTTTAGTTAATGCTGAAGTAATGGAGAAAACAGTATTATATATTAATTCCATTCAAAAGCAGAATTGACCTGAGGAGGGTAACCAGCCACATAAATCCATATTACCACCACACAGCAGACATCACAAGACAATTCATACTCCGCAGATTGTTAGTTCTGTGTATTCATGAGCTAATGTTATAATACATTAGAAAGGACTGGCAAAATGAAAAATAGCTTAGCTTTTTTAAAAGCTCTATACTTCACTAAAATATCTCTCATACGTTGATAATAAAGCAATAGCAATGCTGTTAATTGAATTTTCATACTTGAGGAATGAGACAAAGGTAAAATTTGAGGATGTTTATGGTTTTAAGTATGTGCATTGTACCTATGGAAATCTTTACTGACTACTCATAGTTGTTTTGAGACAATGGTATCTTATCTTACAGTGATGTAGGGAAAGTACAAATATTTACATGAAGAGTATTAGTTCATCTTCAACTTGTGCAAACTGTCATGTGAACAGAATGGAGACACTGTATTATTGCGTGATCTTTCAAAAGATGATGCAGAAAGTGCACAGAAACTGTACCAATCATTAAAAAAAAAAATCTGCTAATGAATATGAAAACTATCCACAAAAAGAAAAGCTAGAAACCACAAATGAAGAATGAAAACAAAATTAATGTGATTTTGCCCACTGGCAGTTAACAGAGTGATACTCCACTCTAAGGCTTAAGCCATTTTACTGCCATTGTGTTGTTCTAAGAGAACTCATCATTATCAACAGATCAAGGTAAGTTTAAAATAATGTGTTTCACATTCTGCACTATATCACCTAGTAGATATACACAGAAGTTCAGTGTACAAGCAGCAGTCACCCAACCAGACTCCTCTTACCTCTCTAGTTTGTAGATACGGAAGTCACAAAACAGAGCCTACTGAAAACATTTGAATTCTTCAGTCAAATCATTTATGTATTAAACATAACAAATGGAAAGGAAGATACTGAAGTGCTACATGAGCATCAACAAATGACATTTTGGAATATGAAATCATCATAAATTAACTAGCTAATAAAAATTCACAGTCAAATTACACAAATACTTACAGTGTTTTCATTTGCACAGTCAAGAACGGCCAAAACAAAAACAATCATACCAAATATACAGGTTAACTATAATACTACAGAAAATTAGACATAGCATTTAAATGACTAAATTTGAACCTCTGTATCTTTTAACTAACACTGAAAAGGTAATAATTAATTTGTACTTTAGAAATTAGAACTATTACCATTTAATAACTGTTTAGAAACTCACTAGAATCTTGTTGGACTTCTACTTAAAAAAGCTGAATTGTGTACCATTCAGTTCTCTTACAGATCTTTATTGGACAACATGTTTTTTTCTTCTCCTAGTTACTATATCAGAAGGCATAAGCTAAAACATCTACTGTTTCATTCCAGACAAAACGAAAAAAAAAGTACAAAATTACAGATCTCAAGGAAAGGAGTGCTAACTTTCAAAGTACACCTACTTCAAATAAAGCCAGTTCTTCAAGAAAACTATAAAGAGAAAAACTTGCACACAATTCTACATGTTTGAAACACAGTTTCAAAAACTGAAGCAATTTGAATACTTGCAACTCTTCAGTGCTTATTATGGTAGAACACATCTAACTTTAATATATATTAATAAGTCTTCCCACTTCACAGATGGGAACCAAGAGGAAAAAAATGGTTTGTCCAAATGATGAATATAAAAGGATTGGAAACAGATACCCAGTTACACAAGTGCTTGTCTAGCACCCTCATTATAACTAGTTTCTTTTCAGTTTAACTAAAACTGTTGCAGCTTTTGTATTGTTAGAAGAGTTTGAAGTCACTTCCAGTTACTTAATTCTTTGGCAGAGGGTACACAGCTTATTGGACTGAAGTTGAGGCTTCCATCTTACTTCTGAGGAAACATGGCTAAGCCAAGAAAAAGTAAGATTAAACACACTATCTTACCCTTGAGCTCTAAAACACTTACCTAAGACACACCAAATTGCCACATGAAGAATTTAAGGCTTATACATCACAAAAGCCAGAAAAGTCAGCTTGAGAGATTTCTGGTGCCAGATCAAAGCCCTATTGACCAGACAAGGATTTGTTGATTCAGCTCAGGCCCCTGAATGTGTCAACTACAAGGCCTTAATTTTCTGTGAAGAGAAGGTCTGCACCAGAAAACATTTGTAACAGGCTCTTTGCAATCTCCATGCTCCCTGACATGAGCATCACCATTGCCTTGTCCTCCAAGTCCACGACAGATACAAGAGCTTCACCTACCCCTGCAAAGAGATGACGTTCTGGGGTTATGCTCCTGCAGTTGCACTGGAAATGCCTTGATTTCCTTGGACCCCACTAGCTGAGCAACTGGGTCTGGGCAGAATCACACATGGTGACCAAGACACAAAACCAAGGCTCTACGAAACTGGGTGAGCTATCAATCCCAAGTGGGCAGTGAGGAAGAAAAATGAGCAACTCTTCTGTCTTCTCCTGGCAGTATCATCTCCAACAACACATTCCTCCAAGCGTTTTGCAACACTCTCGGACTCATCCTAGCCTTTGACGAGCCCATTCAACTCAGTAACCCAACAAAAAGCTAACCCAGCAAGAGAAAGGGTTCTGTCAGTTTTCTGAGCAGAGTTGATTTACCAATCAGGCAAGCACTGAACCAGCAAAAGAGGAATTATAGTAGCATGCAGCCAGGAGCGGGACAGCCTCTTTCAGCAGCAAAGTTGGCGAAGCCCATCGTGCAGAACCTCATGTATAAAGCCCCAAAACAAAGAACCAATTCAGGAAAAGTAGTCACTATAGCACATGCATTTCCTTCTTTTCCTAAGGAGAAAGCCTGCCTTCAGAGTACAAATCAGTGCGTACAGAGAGACCTGTACCACGTAACCTAACAGCTGTAAGAGGGAAACCTTGATTTTACATCAAGATCATGTTAAGGAGTGGGTGAGAAGTTTTGTGTTTCTTCAGACACCAAACAAAGACACGTTCAAATCTATACAATATCAGAAAAAATATATTCTACGTGAACTTCGCTCAGGTGTGACTTTGGCACTGAATTTTTCCTCCATTTGAGGAAAAAGCCTCAAGGCATCCGCAGTTTAAATGATAATCTTCTAACGGTACACGAATCACCTTCCTTTTCAAATTATGTTATTAAATGTTTTCTAATAATGACAAAGCTGTAAAAAACATCAAACACCTAACGGCAAAATACCATCAATGAACTGCTCTAGGAAAGGGAAAAGTTGATTCTTTCAAGACTACACAAAATACAGAATTAACCCTGAGAACAAGAGCTATCAATTTAAAAACAATTCCATAAAAATTTAATCAATCTGACTTTGCTTTGCAACAGAAGCATGTACATACATACAGATTAGTGCTGTATTTCCCCTACTGCCCTCTAAGCTGCTGAAATTAAATATTTATTTCTGTAAGCATGAAAAAAATTTCTCCTTGAGGGGTAAGACATCGAAGTTGATACCATTATGAAATTTTCAGGTAAAGTGCTAATTTTGAACAATAACAACAAAAAAGGATGCTTTCCCTTTATACATCCCATTGCTCTAACTTTGAATAGTAAAACACTTCCTTTGTTTTAGAAAAAAATAAGACAAACATCTTTTTTTAATGTAAAAAAATACATTAGAAAGGTTGCAGGCATTTCAAAAGGCAAAGATCGTTACTGTAATTGACATGCACACATTTGATAACTTCTTAACCTATTCATCACTGAGACATGTTAGAAGTTCACTGTGTTTGCTGAGAAACAAAACATCCCCGGAAAAGTGCTACACAGAAGACTTTGTAGGGACACTGCACTTTTAATTCTCAGTTTACCTGACTGACTTCCCCACACTCAACTAGTACAGTACCAGTGCAGCTTTACAAAGCCAACCTCCTCAAAAGGCCAATATTTCAGTACTTTACTCCTGAAACATTAAAGACAATATTACACTGTGCAGACAAAAACTGAATTATATGCTTAAATTTCAGTTTGTTCTGACCTGTCTGAAATCTAGTCTACAGGAATAAGTCACATGTATGCAATGCATATAAATCTAGTCGAGTACATGTATCATGGACAGAAAAAAGGACAAAAACTTCAAAGATGACAATAGGATTTCTGCAAACTTCACAAATATATTTCAAGAACAGAGCTGACTGCAAGATCAGTTTAAAAAAAGACATGTAACTTATGCACAGAATACATCACAGCAAAAAACACAAACGAGAAAAGATGACAGCATGTAGTTAACCTAATAACTGAGGCAAAGCATCAAAAAACGAAGGAAGGCAGAGACAGCACGAGAAGTATCATAGAATGATACATATCATTTGAAGATGAAACCAAGAAATTAAAGAGTTTTCAAGAGCTACGGAACAGATCCAAGAAAAAGTTGAGCACACAGAGCAGCATAAAGGACTTTTTATGCTGCATTCTAGCTGGAGTATATTCTAGACAAGTCAGAAAGCGGGAATCAGCTTAATGTGACATCTTTATTTAAAGCAGATAAAAAGATGGGGAAAACACAAAAATTGTCTAAAATATAAATGGATTTGCCCATCTGAAAGCTTTGACAGTTTGTCACACCTAAAGCTCCGTAGTCTCTGCACTCTTGCAAGCCATTCAGGAAGGCGACGAAGCCTCAAACACTGCGCAGGCACCCGCGTTACGCTCTTTTGTTCACAAGGGGTAATTACACCAGACTGTGGCTGGGTGTTAGGCCCACTCAGAGAGTAACTGAAACCCACAATGCAGGTTCACAGCCTTGCCAGGCACAACAAAACATTTGCTTTAACACAACTATTTGCCAAAAGCAATAAAATACATATTTCATAGCACTAATATATTGATAACAGCAAACCAAAGTACAAATCATTTGAAGACAGAAAGCACAAGAAGAACACAGAGGAAAAACAAATCACATAAAAATTTAAAGGGACTAAGTAACAATCTGTCAGAACAGACTTTGTACTGCCTCCACTGTACTGTTCAGGCACTCTCTTGACTATACACAGGAAGGCAGCAAAGAGTCTGCAATCCAATAATACGTGCTAGGTATCATGCTAGCACACCACAGTCTGGGTTCATATGTTTCTTAAGACAGAAGACACATCAGTCCCATTCCACAGGCCAGGGGAAAAAAGAAAGAAAAAAAATAAAATCAAGAAAACATGAAACTACAAAGTTCACCAAAAACTTCAAAATTTGAGAGTGTGTGTTTTCTTTCACAAGCAATGTAACAGTCTTCAGACACTCTTAAAGCAAGGGGAAAGGCACTCCCAGAGCAGACCACAGCTGGCAAGGGGCAACGTGTCTCCCAAAAACCTGTTCCTTAGTCATGGGACTGGGTGAGCATGCAGCTAAATCCCAAAGCAGCGTAGCTGTTGCCAGCTCTTGCTGGCCTGCTTGCTTACTTTCCACTCTTAGGGTTTCAGACTATCAATGCAGTTCAGTGCTAGTTGGCTTTTTCTACCCATTACATGACAGAGCTCAATCACGGGAACCTGTGTGGAGCTTTTTGCAGATCAAGATCCAAGAAAGCTACCAAGTGGTCTGTCCCACCTTTGAAATCAGGTAATGCTTTCCTCCTCATAACAATTTCAGAAATTTAGTTCACCCATACCCCAGTAATACTGACGCACAAGGCTGGCATTTAAGTTAAGCCTGCATGGAACATGAGCAATTGCCAGGACATTCTGAAAGAGCAACTACACAAATGTAGAAAAAGACTTGGAAGAGAAAGAACCTGTAACCGTACAAACACCTTCAGGCGATGCCTGCACCTTTATTGCAGGCAGTGACCGAGTTCTGACAACCTCGTATTAAGCTGCTGTAACCCAAAAGAGCTGTTGTATGTCTTGCTCTAAACAACAGCACCGGCAAGAGTAGTAGCAGTCTAGTTAAAAATATTAATGAGAGGTTGTTTTTAAGGTACAACAATCCTGCTTTTCCAGTTTTTACTGTTTACAAGGCTCTTTTCACACTTTCTATTATACTGCAGTTCGAAGCCCATGTACAAAGAACAAATCAACTCGACGTACACACGAGTAAACATCTGAAATGCTGGGAGCCCTCCTTTCGTCCTAAAACGTGGCAAGAAAACACCCGTGCGTAACAATTACTGTTAAGCAACACCTAGATACGCAACCTACTTTTCGCCGGCGTTTGTCTTTTGCCATTTGAGGCGGAAGAAACGGGAAAATGAATGAAGGCGAAAACAAACCCAAACAACTACGACCCCGCACACGGCCCCCGCAGGCAGGGTCGGGGGGCGGCGGTGCGGGCCCTGGCCGGCAGGGGGCGCGGCGCGGGCGGCCGCCGCTGTTGTTGTCGCCGCTCGGGGTATTTAAACGCCGGGCTGTCAATCACGGGCGCCGCGCGCGCCCCGGCGCTCCCCGCACGGCGGGGGCGGCACCGAGCGGCCCCGCAGCCCCGGCCCGGCCGAGCCGCTGCCGTCGCTGCCGCGGGCCCCCAACTTGCTCCTTTGTTTAACTGCCCGTGAATCCCCACCGCCGCCGCTTCCTCCCGCTCGCAGCGGCTGCCGACGGGCCTTTTATTATTCACACGCTCGGCTCGCAAAACACACGCGCGGCGGCGGCGGCCGCTCGGGACCAGGCTGGAAACGTCAAAGCGGCGAGCGGCGCGGGGCGACCCTCTTTCTCGCCCTCCGCCGCCCCCCGAACAAAACGCACGGGCACCCTGGAGCTCGCACCCGGCCGGGGACAGCCCCAGCGCCCGCACTTCTCCGCTGGGAGACCGCCCTGTCCCGGGAGAGACCCCCCGGGGGCGCGGAGGGACACGCGACGTCTCCGCACAGTCGGCACAACTTCGGGGTGGCCCCGGCCCCGCCAGCCCCGCATCTGTTGCTCTTTCGTAACCGGCCCCCCCCCCGCCCGTCCGCCTGGCCCGGCCCGTCCGCCCCCTCGCAGCCGCGGACCCATGTGCCCGGGGACGACCGCCCCCGCCGGCGCCGGCACTGTCCCCGCCGGGAGGCGGGGGGGGGGGGAGCCGGACCGGGCGGGCGCCCGCTGCTCCCCCCGTGCTGCCGCCGCGCAGCCATTGTCCCCCCCCGGGGGGAGGGGGGAAGGCGACTGCCACCGCCTGTGCCCGGTGTCGCCCGGCCGCCCGCCCCGGCGGCTGCCCCGCCGCGCCGCCCGGCCCCGGCGCGGCTCCCGGCGCCTTACCTGCCGTGGAACCAGTCCTTGCAGATGTCGCACTCGATCATGAAGCGGCTCACGTCGTAGGGTTCGCGGCACACGCAGTACACGGGGGTCGCAGCGGCGGCCGTCGCTCCGGCCATCTTTAAAGAACTCCCTGACTGAGCCGCCCGCCCCGCTCCGCTCCTCCCCGTCCCGTCCCGTTTCCCCCCCGCTCCCTCCGCCGCGGCCGCGGCGGCGCCGCCAATAACAACAGCGCGCGTGCCGGCCTCGCACGCCGCGCGCGCCCCCCGCCGCCGGCAGGCACGCGCACGGGGCGGGCGGCACGGGAGCGAGCGGACAACAGCGCGCGGGGGCGCGCGCACGTGCGTCACCCGGCCCCCGCGGAGGCGGGAGGAGGAGGAGGATGGGGACGGAGATGGGAGGGGGGCGGGGGGAAGGCCCGCCCCGGCCGCCCCGCCCGGCGACCGTCCCCGCCGCGCCTGCGCCCCGCGGGACAGCCCGCGCCCCGCCCCGCGCCGCCCGGAGCGGCGGGGACTGAGCATGCGCCGGAAGGGAGCGTGGGGGGGAAGAGCGATGCCCCGTTGAGCGCGCGGGGCGGGGCACGCACGTGCCGCCCCTCCCGGGAGGCGGGGCGGGGGGAGGCACGCGCTGGGCCCCCCCGCCTCGCGGTGTCACGCGGGGAGGGGAGGGGGCGGGGCGGGGGTGCCGCGAGGACACGGTGGAGGCGGGCGCGGGATGCGGCGCGCGCCGGCCCCCCCCCGTTATGTAAGGAGCGCGGCGGCGGCGCTCGGGGCGGCCTGCGCTGCCCTACACTGCTCTGCCCTGCCCTGCCCTGCGCTGCCGTGTCCCGTCCTGCCGTGTCCCGGCCGGACACCCCTCTGACGAGCCGGCGGAGTTCGCTCGGAGCAGGGGCCGTGCAGCGCCCGTGCTGCCGCCTCTCGCCCCCTCACCCCTGGGCTGCCGGCCCTGGCCTCAGCCCGGCAGCTGGCGGGGACAGACGGGCCCTGTTCGCCTCGGCACGGGGGCCCACGCAGGTCTCCTCCTTGCGTTCCTGGTGAGCTCTCCTTATGTGGTCCAGCAGTTGAAGACTCAGCCACGAGGCACAGACAATCCATGACGTAGCATTCGTTTGCTGCACTTTGTGAAAAGTGTTTTCCCAAAGCCATCAGGCACAAAGCGAATTACCAAACACGGAAGGCTAGGGGACGTGCAGTGGTGCTTTCTCCCGGAGGGACCTCGAGGCAGAGGCACTTCGGATTTTAGGAAGCCTGGACAGGCCAGTGTTTCCATGCTGCCCAGCTGGGTGTTGCAATGGTTTATTTCTTGTCAAGTTCTCTGCCTACGCGTGCATCACTGTTCCATTCCATGCTATCACCCTTTCTTTCAGGACACAAAAGTAACACTGATGCTTTCATTATGTGTCATCGAGAACAAAAAAGCAGAGCGTTAAACAGAGTTGTTTTTTTTTTTTTTCCTGCAGCCTTTCAAGGACCTATGGAGATTATATTGTATGAGGGAATGGGGAGCCACGTCCTCCACACTGAATGTACCAATTTAAAAGCGAAACGGTAAATACGTTGAAGTGCATGTTACAGTGATCATAACCGTAATAGACACTGCCTACAGCATTATAATTTTACAACCCATGGCCTTAACCACCAGTAGCCACAAAAAAGCAAACGCTGTAGGTTTGTTTGGCAGAGGGAAGCTCAGAAGTAAATGTTTCCTTTCCAGACTGTTACTGTGAAGCTTGCTAATGTTAACATTTATATAAGACAAGCAACACGAGATGATGATTTGGCAGCAAAATGGACAGCAAAGAAATGTAAAACAAATAAATCCAGCACGCAGGCTCTGTGACTGAATGGAGAATGAAACAGAGAAATAAAGGAAGTGTAAAGGATATCTTCAAAAAACACCAGATTCTCGAAACAAACCCTGACCTATTTAGAAAGTGCACAAGGTTCTGACCTGCAGAACGTTATTTGTGGGTGTTTCAGTACTCTAGTTTTCCAACACATCCCAGTATTTCAGCAACTCAGAATGTGGCCACATACACAGCAGTCCTCTAAAAAGCTGATGTAAAATTTATTAGGGGCAAGAAACACCAGTAAGTTAACAAATGACGATTTCAGAGTTTCAGGAAATAATACATACCGAAAGGCTCTCTCATTAAAAATAGTGTTGCCCTTTATTAGTGTGATTCAAAGGCACACCCAGGAAGTCACTTTCTAATGGTAAGGCCTGCAAACTCTTGCAGAATCGATTACAGGTAATGTAATGACTACTAAGAGAACTGTTTCAGTTAGAGTTGTTGTTCTGTGTTTGTGCAACAAAGTGTTGTTATATGTAGCCACTCTGGAGTCTGAAAATTGACAATTCCTTGCTTCTTAGTTGGGTGTTTCGCACATTGTCACGTGGTCAGTCTTATCTGGAAGCTGCAGTTACCAGCTGGAGTGATGACTTTATCCAAATTGGCCATAAAAATGCTCACGTGTTGTGTATCAGGAAGTGTCCACAAACGACAAACCCGTTGAACACCTTGGTAGGGCACATGGGAACAGGGTGGGTATTCCCGGGAGAATGGGGTGAGGCTGCCAGACGTGCGCTCTGTGGGGAGGAGGCCTGGCTGGGCTCACGGTGAGTCCAGCGCTGCCGAGTTGGGTGAGGAAGTTTTCACTTAACACAGAAGAAAGCAGCCCATCAGTGAGAGTGCAAAGAATGAGGAAGCAGGCTGGTCTCAGCACCCTGTGCCCTTCACTGGCCTTGATTATGGAAAATTTTTTTTTTTTTTTTAAAGAGAGTAGTTGTGATCTTAAGCATGCAAAGTAATGCTCATTATTTAATAAGCACTTTGCCTACTGCCACAAGCAATATCGTTTTGCCACTGTGATTTATGTCAGAACAAGGTGTGTTGATGATTCAGTCTACTGCGGGCACTCCTTAAGCAGGTGGGGAATACCAGCTTCATCTGTTGGAGAAAAAGTGGCATAAACCAGCTCCACCTCCCTTGGTCTGACCTGCTGTGAACTTTTCTCTTTTCAAGCTTTCTTTCAAAGTTCCAAGTCCAAGCTTCTTACAGTAGACTATACTTGAATGTAACACAGCAAAAGTTCAGGAAAGCTGAGGACCACACACCATAACAATTACAAAACCCCTTTTAATAAGTATTCTTCCCAGAAATATGAGAGCTTTTCTATGACAGTCTTATTAAATGCAGTTCAGAAACAAAAAATCCAATACCTACCTTCAGTGTAAATAAGTAAGTAAAGCAAGTTTAAAGGCCAATCCCTAAAAAACTTCAGAAGCAAGCTCATTATTCACAGCAGCACAATGACACCTGGAGACACCTGGGGCTGTGGCACTCTCCATTCTTGTCTCTCAACCAGCAAGACACACCAATGTGAAATACAGTCAGCAGACCACCTTCTAATAGGCAACATAGGGTTCATATGCTTGGCCTCTGGCTGAGCTCTGGCTGCCAAAAGCAGGCAAGACAGCAATGACACAGGGCTGGGGAGGGCTGGAGAACCAGCTCTAGAGCAGCAGGTTGCTCTGGAAATCCACAGGCTGGAGGAAAAAGGCTGGAGACAGTGACGAAGAACCAGTGGAAGGGCAGTGAGAAGTAGGAAGATGGGAACAATGAAGCTTGTTTTAGGAAAGGAGAGTGATCAGTGCCACACACCATGACTCCCTGCTCGCTCACTGATGTACAGACACTGTCACACTCCCCCACGCCCCATTTTGTACCCAGCCTACCATCCCCTCAGCAGCTGAGCAAGCCAGTTAGTCCTTCAAGCCGTGCCCAAACATAATCTTTCCACCCTAAAATCCACCAAAACATGCTCTGCCCCATCAAGCACAACCTCTGAAAAACACAACTTACAGTTTGTACACCAAGCAAGTCCCAGTGGCTGCCTCCATCTCCGTGCCTACATTCCAGCAAAAACATTAGAAACACAGTCATGTGGGCTGGGGCTGGCAGGGGTGAGCGGCTCTGGCACTCAGAGGTACAGGACTGTAAGTAAAAAGCATCAGCTCTTCAGACTCTAAAGTCAGGGTTAGAGATTGGGACACCAAGGACTAAAGAGCACCACCTCTCTCCTTGCTCTGCAGGGCAAGCCTGAGTGCTGGTACTCAGTAAGGCAGAGTGCTTCTGCTTGTGATTCAAGGAATGCTGGCTGACAGTTTATCCTTAAGGCTGGAATCAGGCTGCGGGGTAAAAAGGGCTTAAAGTGTAGGATTATTCCTGAATAATGTGAGGATTGTGGAGAAACTGTAAGGCCTGCTACCTGTTTCTTATCATTATGAGATAAACGTGCAAAGGCACTTGAGTCAACCACATCAAGTGGCTTCTGATGAGGTCTGTAGGGATGATGGATGTGCTCAGCCTTAAGCTCGGGGTGAAATATTGCCATGGGTGGACAGTGGAAGGTGCAGAAAACGCCAAGAACAGGAAGAAGATCTTAGCACTAAGGAACTAGAATTATAGGAAGATGATACAGTTGCCTAGTGCTGTAATACATGCTTGTGCATATACGGGTCAGGTACAGCTCACTGTTGTATGGGCCAGTATAGAGTCAGGATCGTAGTGGGGTTTGGGTCGTGGTGCTAAGTACAGGTCACATTAGCCAAGGCCATTGCTAGGGACTGAGTGTGGGAATTCTTCTGTGGTTGAAGTTAGCAATCAAATAAGCAGAGTGCATGGAATTAATTTCACTCTGCACACTCTACAGAAGGAATCTACAGGCACATCATCTTCACAGACAACCTTTGCTGTGCAACATCCTTCATCAACTTGTCTGTTATTCTCTAGCCATTTACAGATCTTCAGCAAGGTCCATGGGGCTGAGGGCTGCTATCAGCAGGGAAAAGTGGTTTATTGGTAGCTCTAGGATGCTGAGTTACGATTACAGGTGAGTGTCTTAGCAAGAAACCTATTCTTATCAAAGGCATCACCACCAGCACACTGCACATTAGTGGAGAAGAGGGTATGGGAGAAGAGGGCACTCATTGTTGCACAATAAAAGCATCCGAAGCCCATGGCTGGCTTTGTGTATCTCCCAGAGCACATGCCATACGCTGTACATGGCATAAAGGGAGGATGAAGAAGGGAGAGCAGAGCAGGGAGGTTGCCAGAATGGAGAAAGGGGAGTTTTCGGGGACTTCTGGCTGAACTACATACATGTACCTACTTCTCTCTTGGGAGGAGGGGACAACTCACAGGCATCAGTCACAGGATGGTGGCTGTCACCCAGCAGGACATGGACGGCTAAATAAACACCAGAGATGATATCCAGCAGTCAAAGAGATGGCCCAGCAGCAACTGAGGCTAGGGAGAACCAGAAAGAAAAATCAGACATTGATGGCCACGAAAAAATCAGATAAACTGTTGGGAAAACTTGGGGGTAGGGGGACTTTCCCCATGTTTGGTCATTTCTTCAGTGTATTTATGTACATTTTGGCAAAACACTCATTTTTAAAATCACTTATTTTCACATCAATAGGCTCAAGGCTACCGAAAAGCAAAGCTCTGGACTGAAAAAGTGTTCCAGTTCTCTGTGGGAAACTGTCAGGAATACCCAGAATTGGCAGTATGATCTTTGCATCTGCAGAGAAAATACTGAGTCATGTTGTCAGCCCACACACATTTAACAAAAATAAAAGCAGACCAATGATTCAAAATTCTCCCACTCATCATTTAAAGAAAACAGAAGTCATTCAGTCATGCCTCATGCTTCAGAGACCTTTAGAAAACACCCAATGCAGGGAACATTCGCCCACGTCGTGCCCACGCACCGTTTCAAACCGGCGATGTCATTTGCAACTTGTTCACTCACAGGTCTGGGCACTGTTTGCTTCAGCTTCCTCAGAGGAAGTCACTGAGACTTACAGGTTTCTGCTGAAAACGTGACACGATAGCTGGAGCCTCAGCCCTTCTATGAGCAACACTGAAATGATGTAACACAGCGTGCCTGGCTTGAATCCCTGGAGAAGGCAGGAAAGTGCCATGCACTTCATGGCAACACAAACTTAAGCTCTAGTTTGAATAAGAGGCTACGGTGCTCTTCCTTCAGGGGTTAATCTTGGACTGAAGCATTGGCTCTCCTGTGCTGAGTTCCCCAATCATTCATTCAAAAGGAAGATATTTGCACAAACATCAAGATTAGGGGAATTACCTAGGAAATCCTCCTCCTTTTAACCCTTCCCACACAGTCCCCTAGCAAGGAAAAGCTGGTTTCTGCATTTCACCCAGCTGCTGGCAACATCTCTTCCTCCTTCAGTTCTAAAAGCTGCTTGAAGTATTAATAGCTGAACCTGGATGAGTGGCAGCCAGCCCAGCTCATGACGGAGGGGGAGACGTCACCACACAGAGCACGCACAGATGGAGTTACACAATCTCTGTGGTGTTGAAAGCGGCGCTGGAAACTTGTCAGGAGCCCAAAGGCCAGAGCTAATTTGTATTTCCTATTGCACAGCATGATTTTAATCAGAGCGAAAAGCGCCCAGTTGTGTTTTATATACGGAGTGTTACAAGCAGAGACAAGTTAACAGAACAACTAGGGGCAGGACATGCTCTGAGGACAGCACAGAGGAACATTAGATGGGGAATATACCAAATTTATCAGCATTTCCTTTATTCTTCAGGATGGCATTGGGCTATGAAGCAAGAGAATAAGAGGTAACTTTCATCAAAATTCTGTCATTGCCTAATTCTCTTTATAAGAAGAAGAAGAAAAAAAAAAAAAAAGAAAAAAAGACCCCTGCAAAAAACTTGAAGACGAGCTTATTTCAAAAAGCTCTTTCCAAAAGTTCTAGATGTGCCACCAAGTAAAATACAGCATTGAGGAAACCCATCTCGCTTGCAGCCTGTATTTGACAGCAGTCAAGTCTAGGTGATCTCTAACATAAGCTGCTTTGGCTTCAGCTGCAGATAAGTGTGAGTTCCTCTTTATAGTTAAATTTCTGCCTCGTTGAGAGCAGACAGTACAAAGGACTGGCATAGCCCCCAAGCACCACTGTTCCCAAAACAGGCTCACCTCCAGCACCCCCTTTCTGTGCTGTGATGGCCGGAGAGCAGGAGTCGGGAGCCATTTGGTCACCTTGCCCCAGCTGGGCTCACAGCCATGCTCCCTCCCCGGCACGCAGCATTGGGATGCACCTTTGTGTGCCACCAGCATGTGCCAGAGAGGGAATGGGGCACCAGGTTAATAGGACAGTAAACACACCTTGACATTTCTTGATTGGTTTGCTTTGTACTCCCTGTAGATTTACTAGAAACTCAGAGGTGGGGTTTGCTGCTCAGGGAGTGCTATCATTGGAGAAAATCCTTCATTTCAGCCTTCCTCTCTTTACCCACTGGGAATAAATGCTCCTTTGCCCCCCCTCAGTTCAGTTTTATTCCTTGACAGCTGAGAAAAAGAAAGAAAGGGAAAAAAAATCAAATGTTGGACCTTTATTTTGCTCTGGAGAGCAAATGTCTAGTTCAGAGTGGGATAAACTGCATGTCAGGGATATAAAAGGAAGCCTGTCAGACAAGCTTATCTGTAGCTTCCTATATTCAGGCCGATAAACCCTATCCCCAAAGCATTTTCCCCACCAGCTAGGCCCTTTCTATTGTAGCCCCTGAAATCAGCACCCTCTCTGCTCTCATTCCTCCTCCACATGCTCCTTTTCCCCCCTCCCCCATACACATTTGTCCCCCCAACTCAAACAGCTCCCCAAGGAGCTCAGGCACCACCTATGTTCGGGGATGGGGAAAAGGGAAGAGCCAGTCTGCTGAATACGCAAACAATCCTATTTGCACCCCAGCATGTACAATTCAGGTCTTTGTCAGCATGATGGAGTGCACTCTATCCAGTTTGTTTTCCTTCTCCGGCATTATCATCCACACCCTTCCCACATGAGCGTTATCAAATGCTGTACCTGAATCAGCCTTTTCAAGACAGGCTGACTGCTGCCTGGTTAATACCTGTCCACCAGCTGCCTATTTGCTTTGTTTAAAAATTACAGCCAGTCATAAAATGTAATGTGACATATACAGCAGCCATTAAAAAAAAAACCAACAACAACAACAACCAAACACCAAAAGCATCTTCCTGGTGTCACTAAGGCACTGGATGGAGGTGCTTTTAGTTGCCCAAGCCCTCCTTGGATGCAGACCTGCCTGGACACAGCCCACCACGACTGGAGCACGGTGCTCTCGCACTCGGAGGCGGTGTGCTTGGGGAGCTGCCTGCTGCCCACCTGCCTTCTCCCCAGCGCAGCTCCAGCCGCAGGGACACGCGTGGGGTGCGGGTGCCAGACAGTCCCACCGCGCCCCGACCTGGACGGACGGACACCCCGGGCGGGAAGGACAGCGGGGCAAAGGTGCGAAGTGCTTTTGGGGCTGTGGCAGCCGCCGGAGCAGCACCGGCAGGGCCCCAGGCCCGGCAGACAATAGCTGTCTCCCTGCTCGCTCTCCCTGCCGGCCGCATCCGACGGAGGAGTCTCATGAATCAAGTCAAACACCCAGCGACAGGCTGGAGAAACCCATTAATATGCGGCCGCCGCCGCACGTCGCCAGCCCCCTGCCTCGCCGCCGCTCACCTGCCTGTCTCACCCCTGGCAGGCAGCGAGGGAACAAAGGAGCAGCGAGCACGGACGGCAGCGCCTGCCCCCGCCACGGAGGGAGGCAGCGGCTGCAGACAAAGCCCGTTTGCCTGCCGCCATGGGTGTGAGGAATGCTCCCGCTCGCCCCATTGTCTGGGGTCCTTTGTGCTCCTCCACCCCCGGTCCCCAACCGCACAGGCAGAAATAGTGGGAGCAGGACAGACACGGCTTTGTTGAAGGGAGCCCTCGAACGCGGAAAGCCTCCTGCCCCGGCCCTGCCGTACGTGCCCGTCTGGCACACGGGCCCACACTGCTCCTGCCCCAGAGGGCAGGTACGGAGCAGGGACTGCAGAGCAGTGCGGACAGATGGACGCTGGTGATGCCTTTGGGAGGTGTGGAATGGTCACCAGGTCCTGCAGAGGAGCGTGGGAGGGCTGCCCTAGACCCCATTGCTGATCAAGGGCTGGTGCCGCTGGCTAGAAGGGACAGTGAGGGAGCAGATCTCTGAGCATAGACTTTGGGATGCACTGAGCACCCATCACGGCACCTGTATCCCTCCCAGCCTTAGGAGCAGCAGAGACACCTCTGCCAAACCTGCACTGCTTTGTCAAGCAGTGGCTGTGGCACCCCCTGTGCGAGCCATGTCCGCAGCTGCAGCATTGCAACCCCCCAAGTCCTGCAGGGCTGGTGGCAGGATCCAGATTGCCTTGTCTCAGGGCAGAGCTGTAATTGCCAAGCGCTCCCGAGGGGTCAGTCCCCAGCTACAGCACACTGTTAGCTCTCCTCCCACTGCCACTGCACACTGGCACTGGAATGACCAGGACAGAGAGGAGAAGGGGAAAGCCAGGTCTCTCCGGTGCAGGGAGCAGGGTGTCCCCGCGGTGCCCATAACACTGCCCAAAGGACTACAGTGCTCCCTGGTCCTGGCTGTAACACATGGATCAGCTCCAGCGACAGAGCCTCAGAGAGGTATGGCTCATCTGGACTCAGCACGCTGCCTTGTGCAGTCCCTGCCCTGGCCACCCTCGGCTGTCTCGCTCCTCTCCACCGGCACTGCTCACACAAGCAATCTTAGCCACGCACAGAAATACCCGCAATGATCTGGGTATCATTTGAACAATAGGGCCAGTGGAACATAAGCAAAGAAAGAAAGAAAAGGTCCAAACCTAAGGGAAAAGCTTGTTCCTAAGGGACAGCACTTAGGACCACAAAGGAGCCCCAGTACACTCCCGCTCCGCTGTTTGGACAGCAGTGCTGGGAGCTCTGGCACAAAACAACAGGGTCCAGGAACAAGCACCAGGACACTTACTGTAGGGGTGCTGCTGATGGAGCCTGAGGGTGTCCACAAGGGACAGGGATGGTGAGGAGGCAGCATACCACTAAGCCCATTTCTCAGTCTAGTTCTGGGAAAAGTTTCTGACATTTTCTGGTACTAAGGAGTGCCATTAAAGAGGAAGGCTCTACCCAAAGTGCAGTTTCTCTTCCTATTTTTTCATTATATTTGGTATATTTTAAATAAATTCTAAATAAATTCTTGCAAAAAACTTCTATGGCCACCAACAAGGAGGTCTCCAGAGAAACTTTGTTCAGGAATACATTTTTGCTAAAGAAAGTTGTAAAATTCCTACTTAAAAAAGGAAAAAAGGGTAGAAACCTTGAATCTAAACAGCATCACTTCCTTCTTTGAGTTTTCCTGCCTCACAGTGAAGCCTCAGCAGCTCTTGTAAAGTATATTTGTGCTTTATGAGCAGGAATCATACTGAGTTCGATGGACAAGAGATTCTCAGCAACATCTAAGTTGCAGAAGCAAGGCAGTCGTTCCCAAAGCCACCAAATAAGAGAAGACTGTGAGAGCAGATAAAGCAAAAAGCCAGATAGAAGCAAAAGGCCTTCATCTTCAAAAAGTCGGAGAAAGTAGAAACACTGGGGGAAAGCAGAAAGATCTGGGAAAGAAAGGGGAAAGACCTGCTGAGCAGCAGGTTGGTGGCAGAGCTTCTGGCCTCTCTCCATGCCTCTTCCATGACCCCTCCCTGTTTCCCCAGGCGAAAGGGGACACAGCAGCTCTGCTCCCCCAGGCCAGCACCAAGCTGGTGTACCTGCAGAATGGCATTTCAGCAGGTGGAGAACTGGCTGCATCAGCCCAGAGCTGAACTAACACAAGAGCCATTTTGAAATCCAAGCTTGGAGGGGCTGCCTGAGCTAATGAAGCTGATGGGAATGGGATGAGGTGTAACTCTTACAAGGTGGCTCTTACTGAAAAGCAGAGAACTTCCCCCACTCTGCCTTTGGCTCCTGCAGAGCATTCAGGTCAGTTTGTAACTTATTAACACCAACACTCACATGATCAAAGTTCAGCAGGTGTTTAGTTGCTCTTCTGGAACAGCAGACTTGAAAAGCATATTGCACAGGTTTCCTAGGAATAAAAGAGACGTGCAGAGAAAGCATACACTGCCCATCTGCTCAGAGACATCCACTGCACCACTTTGGGTCACGAGACAGGCTTTCTTCACCACCTCGTGCCTGAGGAGCCAGCTCTGCTCTACTACTGCACCCCTCTCCATCAAGGTCCTTCCTCCACTTGCGACAAAACAGTTTTGCACCCAAGTGATGCCCAAAAGCGTACCCAGGTTTAGGAGGAAATTCTCTGCTAAGAAGGCAGATTACACTGCATGTTTTAAGTGTCTCCCCTTCAGCTGGAATTGTACCTTAATCTAATTACACCTCCAGTGCTCCAACTTAAAGTGTTCAATATATGATGTCACTTGAAAAATTAATCACTTTGCCACTGGACAAGCAGGGTGGGTAGCGGAGTCAGTGTGGCACCGCAGCATCAGATGAGAGCAGATGGGGCTGTATCTCCCAGCACCGGGAGTTGTGTGCAGGGAGACACAACAACACGTTTCCACAGCCAGCCTCTTGTCAGGCCATTAAGCCCACACAAGCCAGCTCACCTCCAAAAGAAATGAAGAGTTCCCAGGGCTGGTTTTCTATCTGCTGCTCCTGAGAGGCCTTTCCTTTGGGGGGAAAAGTGACCCTGGCAGACATGGAGCATGGTCACCCCACTGGAGGCAGCAAGGGTACACACAGAGGACCTGCAAGAAGGACACAGTGGAAAGGAAGGTGAGAGCTCATTGCTGATCAAACCTGGGAGAGAAGCGCTGATGGATGGAGCTGTGAGTGCAGCCTTTCAAAGGTATCACTGGGCAGTATGGCACCAGAAACAAAATCAAATCAAAAGAGTTTCTGAGCAGGTGGCATGCTTTGAATCCTGCCTGGCCTGGGATCACCACTATTTACCATGGCGCACATCTGTTGCGGTGATCAAGTTACCCAGCGAGAAGAGGTTACACAGCAGTTATAACTCCCTCCCCACCAGTAGAGCAGCCAAAGATCCTCTGCTACCCTCGGCTTCCCTGCAGGCTCACAAGCAAAAGAGCCAAAAAGGTTTCATTTGCTGTGCAGCTACTGCCCAAATCAGTGTGCGTAACAGCCTGGGGCCTGATAGACAACAGACAAGGCTACACGGAATTGCAGCACGATGCACAGGTGTGCTTCCTTGCTTATCCAGACCTGCAGATGTCCAGAGAGCATACAGTTCTGTTGTTTAAAGGGGGCTTATGTACATACTTTATAATGAACGGTACCTGTGGATTATTCTTTGTAAGTATCTGTGCTCTGTGAAGGT
Organism: Lycocorax pyrrhopterus obiensis; assembly: GCA_014706295.1. Classification (NCBI taxonomy): domain Eukaryota; kingdom Metazoa; phylum Chordata; class Aves; order Passeriformes; family Paradisaeidae; genus Lycocorax; species Lycocorax pyrrhopterus. The sequence continues at coordinate 59,723,237 of JACSVZ010000015.1, read as the reverse complement.
CAGAGTTAAGAACACCCAAGTAAAGTTCCTGGAAGCATTCTTCATTTCTAAGCATTTTGTCAGAGCAATCAGTGATTTATCCACCACTTCTGGCACCAGATGAGAACACTCTACTATTGCTTATTGTGACCCATGAAGGGCCACTATTTCAGCCCTGTTAGAAGCCAGATGTTCACTGCTGTTCATCAGTGCCTAATGCCAAACCTGCACAGGTGCATCACCTGTCATCTCTAATCAAAGGCAGGGTCTGGGGGAAATGAAGTTCAGAACCTGTTCCTTTCTGTGTGCTATTAAAAGGCATCACTAAACACTCATCACACTTACAAATTACTTTTTGTCTGGTGGAAGAAATCATCCCTTCTCCCTCATGTTTGCAGAAGCAAATACAACTGGAGAAAGGAACGAAGTTCCACTTCTGCAGCCACTTACCAGAAGAAATGATGCATTTTGACCATCAGAATCATCTGTTTTCCCTGAAAAGATGTACTAACAAGGTTCTTACTTCTCAGTGACTAAGAAGGAGGGAAGAGAAACCTTGACCACAAAGAGGAACTCAGTCTCTGGGAAACAAGCAAAGAGGATGCTGTTAAACATTTCAGGAAACACTAGGGGAAAGATGGGGGCAGCCAGAAGTTTTGAAAGTTTTGATTTCCCCAAGAAAATGAACTGCCTATTCTAACTAGAGGAGAAATGGCTTGTGAGCCCTCTCTCCTGGACGAGTTTCTCCTATGGTAGTCAATACTGTAAAGGTCTGCAGAGGAGGGAACACTCTTGACTGGATTGATTTACAAGGTAAAAGTGACATTTTTTTCCCCAGGGAGAGTTAAACTAGACTCATGCCCCTGATGAAGAGTGTTTGAAATCCTCCTGCTTGCACAAGAAGCACAGGGGCTCCTGCCACTGGAGCACAGACACTGCTTAGCCCAGGACCACCCCAGAACTGCCTGAGCGGCATCTTTGTGGGGGAAGTCAAATACTTCAGATTCCCTTTTTAACCAGGCTACTTATGCTTTGAATCTGTTTTTGTTAAAGCCTTCTTACTTTAATTAAGAAAGTACTTGTTGAAAAGCAGTACCCTGCCCCTTTGGTTACCATTAACATGTGTCTGCTGAAACTGCCAGCAAGCCTTTGAGATGCAGCAAGGCTGAGCTCAGTAGTTCTCAAGGAATTATAACAACCCTTTAAATGTAGCCTGGGAGAATAATCATACTTTCAGCAAACCGAGGATACAAAACTACCTTGAGAAATTCAGCTTTTGGGTCAACAGCAGCCTTATGATGCACAGGAACAGGAGTGCAAAGCTCTGCCCTGGGGAGGAGTAACAACAGGCATCCACATGGGCTGGGAACAGACTGGCCAGGTAATTGCCCGGTGAAAAAGGAGCTGGGAGTTACAGGCTTGCCAAGCAGTGTATGAGTAGCAGTGTGCTGTCATTGCAAACCCAAACTGCACAACAGGCAGTGTCAGGGGCAGTGTGGCCAGCAGGCCTTGGGGAGAGCGTAATTCACCGCTGCTAAGGCTGCACCTGGAACAGAGCTGGAATAGCAGGCTTTATGAATGTTATGAGTCCCAGAGAAGAGTTAGGGATTCATGGAATATCTGTTCATTTTTATTATTAGAGGGAAAAAAAAATCAAGGAAAAACACATAAGTGACAATTTCCTCCTAGTTCCTATGTCTTTATAAGTGGCCCTATATCACCATGTTTAGGATGTGTATCTGAGAAAGAAAGGTTTCCATTCAAAGGAGAGTTTCTTGTAGGAAGAAGAGTTGAGAAAGGCAACTAAGCTCTGTGTTGTCCAGGACACAGACGGTGCTGCCAGGAGCCTTCCTGCCAGGAGGACATAAGGAAAGGACAGAAGGAAAAAAAGAAAAAAAACATGGTTGACAACCTTCCTGCCCTCCTGCAACCCTACCAGCATCACAGCAAGATTCTTTTGAGATGGCAGTGTACTAATAGGTGGTTTTGACAGGGTAAGGTGGAGAAGATCAGATAGGAGAAAATACGTCTGCACTGAAATGGGCGCGCAGTCCTTGATCTCCTTTGAAGAAATGCATTGCTTTTAACCACCAGGTGCCTGTCCCCAGTGCAAGCCCAGTAGGTAAACAGACACAGACAGTGTTTGTAGCAGGAAGCAAACCAGAAAGGAATTTTATCCACCCAGAACAGGCCCCTGCCTGGGGCAGCTGGGAGACCTCTCTAGCAGTCAAACACTGACACCAGTGAAGGTTTCACCTGCTCACACACCTACTGCTTCTCTGCTCTTGCTGGCAGAGGGCTGGTTTTCACCTCTGGAAGCCAAGACACCCATCTGCATTGACCAAAAATCAGTGTTCAACAACAATTATTAAAGGCTACTGCTGCCCAAGCAGCACCAACAAGCATTTGGCTGGCCATGCTGACAATACTACAGATAACGTAGGTGAGCCCCCCTGCTCAGTCCAAGGGGAACAGCCCTCAACCCACCACTTGGGCACTTGCACACAGCCTGTAAATCTCAGCTGTTTGACTGTTGCTCATGGATTATTATTCTCCCCTCCCTTCTTGCCTCTCATCCTTCCATGAGCCCACTGTCCTTCCAACACAGGACAGATTTTTTTCTGGAGAACATCAGCACCTCTCCACAAGACCTCCCAGGCACCGGAGGTGATGGACAACAAGACAGCAGAGCCTAATCCCCACATGTTATGTGGTTTTTTTCATCCCATTGCCTTCCTTTTACAGCCTAAGTGTGAGAGACTCAGGCCAGACCTCAGCCTCCATCTGCAGCCTGGGATTATGATCTGAAGCATAATATTTCTTTATGAGCAAATTATCACCAAGACTTCAATGCGCTGTTGGCCTTTTAAAAAACTAAGTGTTTAGTATTTTTATTTCTTTCTGCTCTGCAGTTTATGGCTCCCATAAATCAGATGACAGGCTGTGGCACAGAGGGCTGATCTGATCTGTGGGAACAGGGAAAGAGGCAGGAGAAGGGAGCACTGACAGAGTCATTAACCGGGGGGACCTCTGCGCCCTGCTGTAAGCCTCCCCATGGGGAAGGCAGGATGCTGCCCACCTGAGGCACTGCTCACAACCATGCCAGCACCTTCTCCTCTGACACTGAGTTAAAAAGCCTCATTTCTTCTGTGCCACACCACCTCCTTGTAAAAATTGAAAACCTACTTCTCTCTCTCACAGGAGCAGTGATGGATCCGCTAGGATTCACAACCTGTTCCATCACTACAGACATTAGAGCTACACGGTGTCAGGACACACACAAGCAAAGTGCTGACCCTCTACACTGGTAAACCAACCCACACATCTGAAACAATCAAATCTGACCCAGTGTATTGCTGATCTAGAAGCCTTACCTTGTAGCAAATTAAGGATGCTGCCATGGTTAAAAGTCTATTTCAGAGTTGGAAAGTTGGTGCTGAAGTACCAGGTCTCACAAGTAAAAGACCAAATCCCTAAGGACATTTACTCACTCAGAGATGCACCAAAGGTCATGCTATGAAGCATCCCAGCAAGCAACATTCAGGGAATCCTCCTCCCCACATCTCCATGCTTCCAAATACTGCTAAAATCTGAACTATAGTCAGCCTATGCCCTGTCAGGGAAATGGGATCCACAGCCCTTCCTTTCTCCTGCCCCTGCCACCTGCTTCAATGACTTGGACTCTACTTCAGGACAGACACTTTCCTACCTGCACGTGTGTGCATGCCTAATACTGCTGAGCAGGCCATCATCTTCACAAAGACCTCACAAGACAGATAATGTATGATACTACAAGGACTTTGTTGGATTGGGGCTCACAGGGTTCTTCAGTGAGCCTGGGTTTATTGCTAGCTGTACTGCTTTGCTTATTGATAAGAGATAGTCTTTCTTCCTCCATGCTCAACGCTGCTGTGCTAGGGCAGACTTTGGAACAGGTACTTTATCCTCTTGGCTATGCTAGGTTTATGGTTGCACATGATGGTCTTAAAGGTCTTTTCCAATGTAAACAATTCTGATTCTAAGAGAAAGGGAACACAGGCAGCTTACTGCTCTTTCAAGGGAAGGCCTGTGGCGGGCAAGAGGACTTCTACAAGGACAAGCCCTTCCACTGGTTCACATAAGACCAGGACCATATAACTTCATGTGGCAATACTCTCAAAATGCCAATCCTTCCTTTGGTATTTCGAAAGCAGTAGAAACCTCCACCAGGAATTTGAAGTCCCATGGATGTTTTGCCTACTGAAGCAAAAAATGGTGCTCATCATTGCCCTGCCTGCAATCCAGTCTCTACCACTGTTGTGCCCTTGACCAGTAAGATTTTACCTGCTGTAAAAGGCTGGATAAGAGGCAGGTATTTCTGCCATCCTCAGCAGGGACCCACCCTCTCCATGAGTACCGGTAGCTCCGGGCTGTCCATGTGTCCTTCCATCCCTCCTTCCCACTGTCTGGGTGCCCACAGTCATCCATACAGCGCTCAGTGCGACAACTGGAGCCAGGCTGTGACAGCAAGGACTCCCAGCCAGAGAGCACAGGCCAGTCAGGGCCATACCAGTGGCTCACCCCCACGGCTGGGGCTGTCACTGGAAGTAAAAGGATTAGCAGAGAGAAGAGAAAGCTTCCAGACTAGGAAGAAATAGACAAAGTGATTAAGGAGTTCAGGCCACGCTTTTAAGCAAGTTTTGAGCATTAGAGAATCTTTTCAATGATAATGAGACACGAATATTTTTTAAAAAGGGGTGGGGGGAAGAGTAGCAAGAACCTTCTCTCTCCCAGAAAACCATGTTGCTGCACAGAGCAATTCCCAAACACAAACATCAGTCTGGTCCTCCCAAAACCCGGTTGTAAAGCTAACAACTGCTGTGCTATTAAAGTGCCAGATAAGCCAGGCGACAGCACCAGCCAGACTCCTGGAGCTTCAGTATATTCTGGGATCACTCGGACACATCAGCTTTTATCCTGAAAGTATCGGAATCTAGGAGTGTTAAGACCATGGTAAACATTATCAGTTGTTGTTCTGCCCTCCTGCAGGGCCTACAGCTGATCTATTTGGACAGAAGAGCTGGCAGGAAGAAACAGCACCAGTTTCAGAAAGCTACCTATTCTGTCCCTGAAAGAACTTTGGGGAAATGCAAAATTCAGTGTGTGCCTCTGAAAGTCATGCAACTGCTTTCAGTGCTGAAAATGTGCATCTTGTTTCCAGTACAACGTTTTCTCCATTTCACTCTCCAGTCATCGTGTTGTGTCGTGGCTGCTGCTCATGGTGCTGGACGTCTTGGTTCCAGGTGGGTGCTGGCAGCCTGGAGCCCCTCACCACCCCAGACCACCCCCCGCCTTGCCACTGAGTGGAGGGGCACATTAGCACAGAGAAAAAAAAAAAAACAACAAAAAAGAAGTGAACTAAAGCCAATTAAAAGCACAGGAAAAATGCAGGGAGGCAGGTTGTCATTACCAGAGCTGGAATTTGGCCTGGGTGCCATGGAGATGAAACCCAGCAGATGGTTAAGGTGTGCACAGGAAGCACGCATGCAGCACCTGACTATAGATTTAAGACCAATTAATACGACAAAAGAGAAATCTTGACAAGGAAGCGAGAGACCTACAAAATGAATAAGTGAACCGTGAAAAGGGGAGGCTCTCCCACCCAAAAAAAAAAAAAAAAAAAAAGAAAAAAAGCAGCTGAGTGTACAATACCTAGAGAGCCGTGAATAAACTGAAGTTGGAACAGATGGAGAGAGAAGCAAACTGCCGTGTGCATTAGTTGGCTCCCAAGTAAAAGAGCCAGCATGGGGAAAGAGCTTCCCCACAATTCAGGGAGAGAACAATAGGCTCCGGTTCTGCAGCAGCCCCTTCCCCAGGTGCTCAGTGTCCTTCCTGCAGCTTAATTTAAGGCTCGCAAGCTGCAGCACTCTCAGATACAAGATCCTAACAAACAACCAGCAAAGCATATTCTTTTAAATAATGAACCATGTGTCTCTAATTAAAAGAGCCCAGGCACAAGGCAGCAGAGACAGGAGCCTTCTCCGGCAACCCGTCACACAGACACAGACCCCCAACTACATGACCTTGCCTCAGACTGCATCTGAAACAGGATCACAGACAACAAACAAGGGCTTTCCCGTGGATGGCGACTGCCCTGAAGTGGCTGTGGTCACAGTCCGATGGGCAAACACTCGGTAAACCCCAGCACTACTTGGAAGCACAGAAGTGACCTTTACCTTTGCAGGTGAGAGCAGCTTCACAGACAAACATTTCCACTGAATTTTGTCTGTCACCTGTAAACTAAAGCCCTGTCCAGGCCCAAGATGAGAAAACAAGCAAGGAGGAGACGAACCAACCCACCCTGGGAATGGGAGTAGGGAGAGGTTAGTGTGGTGCAATTAAGCATCCCCTCGCTACAAGGCTATTTAAAATCCCAGCCGCGAAGAAAAGGAGGGAAGTGTCCTGTGGCTCTGTGGAGCACCAGGCCCTGGTGCCCCACAGACACCCTCACCCCGACCCGAGGGCAGCAGCAGGCACTGCGGGAAGGCTGAGCCCAGGCAGTGGCAGCAGCCCCCTCCTCGGGATGGGCGCTCAGCTTTCCCTCCCGGACTGCAAACACGGGACTGTCCCGCCACCGTATCTGGGATGTAAATCCCAGAGATAACAAGCCGAGCTCTACAGACGACATTTATCACCCACTTTAAAGACAGACAGCTTGGGACAAAGCCCTTGAGGGGCACTCCCTATCCATGGCAAACTTAGCCTGGAAGAAACAAGTTTTAAGTCCTGCCTTGAAGGTGATGGGCCGAAACTTAACTGACTTCAAAGTGAGAGGGCTTTTGCAGAGCCACGTGCTCCCTGGAACTCCTGTCGCCAAAAGCCCCTCCTTTTGCCCATGCTCCTCACAGACCCTGGTTGCTCATGCATCGGCTGGTTTGCTTCTTGTAGTGCTAAGGAGACACCACCAGCCCATTTCCCCACCACTACAGCTGAGCTTATGAAAGAACGCTGTCTGAGAGGTAGCACCTGGAATGAGCCCAAGCACAGGCACAAGCTGTTAAAACCTCCCCCCGTCTCTACCCACACCTGATTCCCTCTGTGGCTTCAAGCAAATCACATAACTTTTCCTCTTTAGTTTCTGCACCTGGGAGAGAGTAGTATTTACCTATCCCAGAAGGGTGTTGAGAGGATTAGTTAATGTTTGCCCAGCATTTTAAAGGATAAAATATTCTGTATTAATTCCGGGCTGCTGTAAAGAACTGATATGTGCGGCTCTCATTAGCTCCAGTGGAAGATTTTTACTCGAGCTGGGCTTCACCATTTCAGAAAAGTAGAAGCAAGGTGATGTGACATTAACATTTCAGAAAGCGCCTGGAGCACGGGCTGTAAAACCGCCTTCTCTTTTGAGTGCCACGGGCGTCCTGCTGCACCGCCTGTGCTGCACAGGTGCACCCGTGCCTGTTAAACATTAAAGCAGTCCCAACCCAGCACGGGGCTCTGGGCTGTGCCAGCAGCGCCGGGTCCGCCCCAGGACGGGGTCCCTTTGCAGGCCCCCCCAGCAGGGAGCTGCCCTCACCTGCGAGGTGGCCTCTTACGGGTTAAACACAGCCACTGCACCGGGACTGCCCTTCTGCTCAGATTTGTCGCTGTTGCTCGGCTCTTATTTGAAAGCCAGGTTTGCTCGCCGTGACAGCTGCGAGCTGCAGGTGGGATCGTGCAGCACCACATCTGTCGGTGGGTGCGCCAGGGGAACACGCCAGGTGGGCGGGCATCCCCTCTGCTGCTCTGCCACCACTCTGCTTGTGTCCCCTGCCACCTGGTACTGGGCAGAAAGGAAAAGCATTAGATAAGAACTGGGCTCCAGCAGCACCCAGCTGTCTCAGCAGGCTTTACAACCCAGGACACCCATAGTGCGTGGGGAAATACAGCACTGCACATCCCTCAAATCAGACCACCCGCTGCTCAGGCCCTTTACATTCCCCATGTGGCACCAGCAGTACCACAAGAACATCATTGTTCCCTCCCTGAGCACTGGACACCAAGTTTTGGAGGGTGAGGAGAATGAGGTGCCACCCCTGGGTTCATTTCCCTCGGTTGTTTCTCACTGCACTTTGCCTCGGTGCTGGTATCCCATGTGTGATGGGTGTCCACAGGAGGTCTCCAGTCACGTGGATAGCGAGTGGAAATGCCAGCAGCCTTCATGTGCTCCTGGGACAGAACAAGGGGAGGAAAGGGCCTGGCTTTGTCCCATGGTGTCTGCAGCTCTCTGGGCTAAACGGGGCAGCCAGCAAGCGCCCACCTCCAGCAAGCTCTGTGGCCGTGGTGGATGCACCTCTGTAGGCCTGTCTTCAAAAGCAGCAGAGCAGGGCTGAGCCCCAGGCAGTGGGGAGGGGAGACAGGGGGTTCACAGCGCCCGCTGGAAAGGGATTTGGGTTTAACTGCTGGTTTACTGCCTGCCAGCAGAAGTATATGGCTGTACAACAAGGAAAGGCTGGAGGAAGGTGTTTGAAAACCAAGCTAACCCACTTCAGACTCATGAAAGGAAAACACCACCAAAGCAGCCCCCCGCTGGCCCCACAGTTTCAGGGAGGGGAAGCTAGCTTCAAGCCTGAGAACAATGGGGCAACCTTCCCTTCCTTTCTTCTGGCAAAGGTAAAAGACCTTGTAGAGGTGTCCACACTGGGGAAGGCACTGAATAAGAAGCCCCATGCCAATAAAGCATCCCCTTGTGCCTTCAAATGCCATATCCATGCACTTCCCAACCTGCATCATTCCTGCCTGCTGGTAGCACCAGGAATTCTTTCCCTTGCTGTGCAAATCCCTGCGCAGAGGCAATGGCACGGCCATGCTGGCACGGAGGGCCATTTGCAGGGCTGGTCTGTGCGCTCCCCACGCGTGGTGGGGCAGATCAGTGGGCTTAGTTTTCCTTTCCAGAGGCCTACCTTTGTCCCCATCACTGCCTGCCTCTCCTGCCTTGCCCAATGTCCAGGACAGCAGGCAGAGACCGAGGCACCGCAGACAACCTCTGAGCAAAATCAGAAGCACAGACTGAAACATGACTAATTTCTAACACTTCACAGCCTACGAGTCACTCTGTTTGTGAGCCTAAACTGCTCTCTGCTGCCTTCATACCAGCTCGTTTCAAGGGTGAGTAAGCAGACAGTGGCAGACATGACTTTTATTATTCCCAGAGCTTTGAAGCTGTACCATTTCCCTGTGGTTTGCTGGCTGCATCAGCTGTCTGTAGCGGCACATTTTGAAGAACTCAGCAATGAGATGTAGGTAGCCAGACCAAGCTGAGCTGGAGCTCAGCAAGTTCCATTGGCAGTATTTCATGGTGACTCAGTAGGTTGCCCACCCTCTATTATTCATTGTTTTTATCCCATCATTTTAGTTCAATAAAATCTGTGACTACTTCCAAGAAAGCCCTATCACAAGCAGAGGTCAAAGGCAACAAAAACAGCTTCAAGCAGTAAGTGAAGCCCATTTCTGTTAAAGTGAGTTTTGGGATGAATATCCTCAGAGACTAAGCAACACCATTTGAAGAGAGAAAAATATAGAAAAACAGTTTGAGCTACAACAGTGTGAGCATTTCATGTATTTATACATGTGTGTATTCTCATACATATGCAAAAGAATAAGCATGGAAACGTGCATCTCTTAGACTAGAAAGTGAAACTTCCTGCATTTTTGAGCTACTCAAACCAGCTTATTACACGGGTGGGTTTTTTTTTTTTTTATATTTTAAAAAATTGCACACACTTTGGAGAAAAGGGTAAGTTTTCTTTCTATCCCAGGTTAAGCTCCTATGGTATTTTCCTGCTGCTCTAGACTTCCACAGTTCTTACCTATATTTCTATGTTTAACCACTTCTAGTTTTAATGGATGAACATTAAAAAGTATCTTTGCATAGCACGAAGCAGCACAAACATCAAAGTCTAAGCAAAGCACTGGATTGTAATTGTGGGTTTTTTTGCACAGACTAGTTCAAATTCTACTTTTAATTCCACTGCCAAAAGTTTAGAGCTTGAGATAAATCACTCCTTCCCCTTGAAAGGGGCTGATTGTATTTATGGCTTGTTTCAGAGTCCAAGGGCCCAGGCTGAGATGAAAGGCTGAGGGCAGAGCAGGGCGATGCCCCACATCCAGTGCCACATAAGAAGAGGTGAGGGCTCTGGCAACAGCGAGAGGAACTCCCAGATGTAGTTCCCAGCAGCTCTCAGCCCCTTTGGGTAACCTCAGATGTGTCTTTTAGCCTCTCTCTGACTCAGTTCCTCAGTACAGAGGAAATAACACCACCACTGTATTACGTAGGAGTTTTGGGCAGATAGACACCTTTTAATTGAGTACTGGAATTCACACTAGAAGTGTAACTAAAAAAGAGATCAGTTGCAATTCTAAAGAAATGACACAAGCGTGGGCTGGGAGGAAGAGATGAGATGTATGGTACAAACATGGGGAGTTCCCTACCACACTCAAAAGGGCTTGATCATGATCTGAAGCACAGGAGAGATGCAGGTCCTGGGTTAGGAACCCAGCTGGGGTCCTGCTTTGTGGCAGATCCTTGGGGCCCCTCAGTGGCTCTGCAGTGCCTTCACCCCTGGTTGTGAAGGAAGCACCAGCTGCATGGCTCCCACATCCCTGCTGGGGCTACTCAGTCACCCAGGAAGGGAAACAAAACACAGTAGCTTTCCTACAAATCTGGTACACCTCTGTCCATACCCTACAACTCCCCCAAAGGCAGGAGACCCCATCTGATTTCCCATGTTTGAATCTCTGGGCCATGCCAGGCTTTTGAACCAATGTCATGTTTTGGCACGTCAGACACGACCCAGATTCTTCTACCTAACCATGGAGTGGATGCAAGGGCAGGTCCCAACCCTGTTACTCTGGCAAGGTCTGATAGCATCTGGCACGCAGGGCTGGTGGAGCAGGGCCACCTGGGCCAGTGTGCTCTGCATCCCCACCCCACAGCGCAGGTGCGGCAATTACCGCAGAGGGACCTGCGTGGCTGGGTGAGATTTTAAGCAGAGTGACCTCGCAGCCTGTCCCCAGCATGGAGGTTTTCTCCCGGTGCTCTGTGGCTGACCACAACCCCCCTCTCACCCTCAGCACATTTTGGTGGGCAAGCCAGGGGAGGTAACAATACCCCTCTTTTTTTCACAGAAGACAAAGCTACGGAAGACACGGATTCCCATGGCAACAAAGGCAAAGAAGTGTCCCAAGATGTGATTTGCTGTCACCATACCCACCTCGCGGCAGATAAGGACAAGTGATAGCTCTGAAAGGAACTGTTTCCATGGGACCCTTCCAGCGAGCCCCCGCAATGACAACCAACCCTCAGCCACTGCTTGCTGGAAGGGAATCTGACTGGAAGGGAGCAACGCTGCTTCCCGCAGCAAGCGCTGCCTGCATCTTGTCCTCTGGTGAGGGACAGGGCTCTGCTCGCTCCCTCAGAGCCTGCCTAACCCCGAACAAGCCACGCTGCTGCTCGCTAATCCACTTACCCAGGCAATTACACTGGGAGAGCAGCCTGCAGGGAGCCATGCTCAACTTCTCAGTTAAACATCCTCCTGGGTTTTTTAACCCTCTGAGTGGTACCTTAAGCAATGGCGAGAGCTCCTCACAGAGCACACATTTGTTCTTAGGTAGCGTGGCCTGTGTAAGTGCATTTCCTTCCGACACTTTCATTTATCATACTTCTCCCCTCCCAGTCCTGCCCCTTCGGTTCCCTGGGGAAAGTCAGTGAACTTATGAAGGAATAAAGTCACCTTGAGCCTTAATCCACACCCTAGCAGAAGGAATACGTCTGTCGGCAATCACATCCACCCACTCTGCAACAGCATTACAACAACGCTCACTTTGTTAGCACAGAAAATACTGTCTCCTTTGCTGGTCCTGGAGACAAGCTGCCACAAAGGCTGGAGCCAAGAAAACAGACTGGGGACAGAAAAAATGGCCCTGTACATCTGAGGTCAAACAGGTAAAGTGAGGTGAAGCAGTGGAATTAGGAAGAGAAGAGCAAAGAAAAGAGTCAGCAAGCCTAGTCCTTGTCCTATGATAAACCCTCCAAAACAACTCTCTGCTCCCTTTCTGTGTAAGAAGTGAAGGCAGTTGAGAAAACTGCTCGATAAAGTTGGAGAAGACAGGCAGAGATCCTCATTCAAGAGGAGCAAAACAGCAGCCAAACCAGGTGCATAAAGCAAGTGGGATTTTGCCATCTGGGAGCAAAGGCCAGATTCCCTCACAACCAGGCTGGCACCCAGCTTGCTGGAGCCATGGCTCTGTGTTCCCCTTCCTCCTTCCCTCAGGGAAACCAGCCCTGATGGCACCTGAGCACAAAGGACCAAGGCAGGGTTTAAAAATGAGCCTGGGAGCTTCAGAGATGCATTTTGGGGTGTGGGCTGATTCCCAAGTGCCTGATGCTGACACAGGACTGCTCTCACAGGCAGGGCTCCCACCTTAGCATCCATCCCCATGGAACAGCTCCTTTGCCTTCCGCAGGAACGAGCACAGCTGCTTGTTGTCATCTGCCCTTCTTGTTGCCATGACTTGATAAGCAGTCCTGGGATGAACCTGCTACTGACTGAAGAACTGAAACCTTACTGTTCTGAGAAGGATGCAGGAGTTACAGCAGAGAGCAAGGAGTATGAAGAAGAGAGAAATAGATAGTTGAGCCAGTCCCAATGAAACTGCCTGTCAAACACTCCCATCCTTCTGGCTGGATAGCGCAGCGGGCTGAAACCCAATTGCTTTGTCATCTTTGGCACTCACTGCAGGCAAGCACCAGCTCTCGTCAGCCCAACATCCTTTTCTCTGCCATGCACCCCAGAGCAGATGAGTGAGTTCCTAGAAACGGGTCCCACCTGACAAACAGGAAAAGGAGTGAGGACACAGGCGTCCCGGTGTAGGAGTTCTCTGAGCTCGTGTTGGAATCCAGGAGCCCAGAGAAATCAACCCAGCCCAAATCCCCAATACTTTGCTAACTGCATTATAAATAAATAAGATTTAATTAGCACATGTAAGTAATCTCCTCCTTAGCTGCTGTCATTCCACTGGTACATTCTGAATTCTATTGCTACTTCTGTGGCCCTCAAGGACAGGAGGTGGTGGTGTACGGATTCCCTTTGCTTCACAATGGGGTAAGAACATCAAAAGGACAGAGACTTCACCAACTCACCTAGAAGTCCACCAACTGCCACCTGCCACTCCAAAATCTATTCCCAAACAAAATAGATTGTCCCCAAATAGTTTACCTGGACTTCTCTATTCTCAGCAGCAGTCTTTCTTCTCCTGGCAGTACTCTTAAACTTTACAAGAGAGTAACAGAGCTTGCTCTCTGCTCCAGGAGTACTTTCCAACTTGGCTACTGCACCTGCATGCTGTCGCAGCCCTGGACAAAGGAGACATTCCAAGAGAACCTCCTGGGATCCAAATGTACACAAATATCATCACCAGTGCAGGAGAACCAAAAGAAATGTTCCCAGTAATTGCCTAAATTCATCTTCGTACTAAGCAACTCTCCTTTAGAGAGGCTTTAATAGAATCACAGAATGGTTTGAGTTAGAAAGGACCTTAATGTTCATCTAGTTCCAACCCCCCTCCTGTAGGCAGGGACACTTTCCACTAGACCAGATTGCACAGAGCCCATCCAGCCTGGGCTTAAACACTTCCAGGGATGGGGGCTGTTTTCATGGGCATGTATATAGCACAGGGAGCCCCAGTCCAGCCTCACACAGCGTCCTAAGAGCTTGTATTTACAGCCTCCTGCGAGCAGGAGGCTGTTTACTAAAAGGATTAGATAAGGCTTGACAAAGATGCAGGAAGGTGGGCATGCTGTGCCTTAGAAAACTTTTGCAAAACAGAACCCAAAACATCCCTGTAGGCAATTCCAGTTAGAAAAGAACCTAGAAAAGAAGGAGGGGAGAAATTTCAAACAGGTTTGGCAGAGCACTTTGGCCACAGCTGGACAGAGGGTTAAATTACAGGAGAGTATCCAAAGAGCAGTGTGTCCGAGACATCCCTGAGCAGCCAGTGCTTGAACTGGGGGACTATCTCAAAATACTTTCTCCTTTTCCCTCTGGAAGAAAACAACCCCTAAAGCATGCTGCTGCTTCTCCTCCCACTCTGCTGCAGAAGGGAAAGCTGCTCTCCTGGATTTGGTGAGGACAAGCAGCTCACATGCTCTGTAAGGCTGCCCAGCACTTAGGGCAGCTGCTCAATTCTCCCCGCTTTGGAGAGCACTGTGGTACCCACCAGGCAGACATCCATACTTTTTGGGTTCCAGACTTCCAAGAAAACCAGGATGCAGCAGCATTGCTTGTAGGGCATCTACTGCAAGGCCTTTCCTTGATACAGACAAATATTATGGGGTTGAAGCACACCTTTTCTTTCAATACCAGTTTGGTCAGTCTGTCACATCCTGGTGTTCAGTCTAAAACACTCAGAGAACAGTTCCTTATGCATTTGCTTTGCACTTCCGAAGTTAAGCAATTCCTCCTCTTTTGCTTGCCCACACATTCAGCTCAGGGATCGCAGTCACAGCGGTGGTGATGGGGTTTGCTACTGTCAGCATTTTCAGATACTCAGGCAAAGCTCTACTCCTCAGAGTACTTCCAGAGTAGGCTGGAAAGTTCCTGATGAGTAGGTGGGAAAAAAAGTGACAGAGAAGGGGTAAAAATATGAACTGTTAGTTTTCTTGAGGAATAGCATCATAGCACCACCAAACTACTCAGGGCCGAAGGACCAGAACATGCAGGCACAGGAATTTCTCCAGTGGTCTGGTATTGTGCTCAACTTGGAATTTAATGTAAACTATAAAACACAAACACAATTACCGAGTTCCCCACTGTGTCCATTTAAACACAGCTAAGCAAAGATGTGGATTCATGTTTAAAGGAACAAGCCACAGGAGAGAAGGCACAGCAGGGCCCACAGGCACGTGGTACATTTAATTCCAGGGGAAGAACACCTGACTTCTACATGCAGATCAACAGAGAAATAAATTAATAAAACCAAGTATATGGTCTGGTTCCTTTATTTAAGACCATTAATTTTACCATTATGGGCATCTCTGTTAGGGGACTCGCACAAAACTTCCTGTGAGCCTGATCAGGAAGAGTGCCAAACTGCAGCCCTGGGAACATGGTCCCCTTTTAGGCTGGGATGAGGGTTTGGTTTCAGCACTAGTCAGGGCTCAGGCCTTCACAGCAGTTGAGTGAAAAGCAGCTGCTAGAGCCAGACCTGTGAGGAGGAGGAGGAGGAGGACGCTCAGCAGAACTGCACCAGGGAGAGTGGAATAAAGCACACGGAAGAACTAGCCCAGATCAAGTTGAAGTATGTTTATTCACGTGAGATCAGTTTGGACATGACCAGATTGAAAACCTTTCTCCTTCAGAGCACCCTGGAGAAATACACAGAACTGAAAATCCAGGACAACAACAACAGCAGCAATCCTGAGGCCATAGGCACGCCTCACTAATTGGGGGTGGCCCCAAAGCGCCGCACGCTCGGATGCAGCGGCTGGGCCGCCTGGGCTCGGCGCTCCATCACTTCTGACACTTCTCGAGAGGGGACAGAACTGTTTACAGGAAGCCATTTGTTACAGGGGCTGGCCTCTCCTTCCCCCCGACCCCAGCAACATCCCTTTCCCACCCCACCTTTCATCAGAAGCTTATCTGCTGCCCAGAGAGGCAGCCAAAAAGTTCATCCAGGTTGGAATTTGAAACCAGAGATTCTCAGACGCCGTGGCTGGGGCAAACGGTGCCGCCATCAATTTTAGAACTAAATTTCAGGGAGTTTTCATTCTATTTGTACAGGGGCTAATGAGTAGCTTGGGATGTGAACACTAACCCCAGGGCATAATTCTGAGAACAGGATGATAGATTCTCAGTCTCCTGCTCTAATTATACAGGCAAAAATTGGAATGGGAATGAGAAGAGTCAAGAACAGGACTCAGGTCCCATATCAGCTTAATGGCATCATTTTCCCAAGCACTGAAATATTCTGAGGGTTAACAAAAAGATGCAACAATCACCTCCACCCAGAGAGAAAGACTCAAAAAAAGTATAAAATGGAGCAACTGAGTTCCACATTAAGCAAAGCTGTGCATGGAGATATAACTGCAGAAGCAGCAATCACCAAGCAAATGTTCAAAACTGCAAAACCGTAAGGCACTAATGATGTTCCACTCATTACAATCAACACATGACTAAAAATTGACATTCATCAATTAAAAAATAAAATAAAATCACTGTACATTTTGAAAAGGCAACTGTTCCCATTTAAAAAGTTTCAAATTCTCAGCTCCAACAATTTTGCTGCTCCCCACCCCCATCCAGGCATTGCTGACTCGTTAGACGGAGTCTTTGCTCACAAGTTCTGCAGGTTAACACAGACCTATTGCAATAAAACATCTCAAGGCATAAACACAAAGCAATTTTTTGAGAAGTTACTCAGTGATCCCTTTAAGATCACCAACAAATGTTAGAGGTGTCAGTCACCCCACTTACCACAGTACCTCAAAGCACTCCAACAACACCACACCAAGTGCAGCCACTTGTTTTTAGTGCTTGCAGGTAGACTTGCACCTACCTTTCCCTTCAAGATACAACTCAAGCTTTCAAACCCTGGAGCTTGAGGTCCCCTATGCAGCCATAGCTACAGGAGCATGGGGGGAGACAGCAGCAGTTGCTCATTAATGCTACTCCACGAGTACGCTTCAGTCTCTGTCTGGAAGCCCACGTCTGAGAGCAGACAGGTCCCTTAAATTCCTTTAATTCCATTCTGATCCTTCTTTGCTAGAGATGAGCAATTGCCCAAGGAGTATGAAGTCAGTGACACCAGTTTCCTTCACAAGGTCACCTCACACCCATTTTGGTCAGTATTGATCAGGTTCAATAAACAAAGCAGTAGTGAAAGTATTTGTGTCCCATTACTGATCCCTGAAGCCATTCAAGGATCCTTTGGACACAAAGGACCTACTAAGGCTTATTTCAGAGATTACAGTAAAGTATTGCACACCATTTATCTGCTTCAATAGTTTAAAAAAATGAAATCTCATTCCTCAGAGATTAGTAACATTATTAAAAAATGTTAAAAACAAATATAGAGGTAACTTCTCCATGTGACTCTACTGGAATATGTAACTGTTAATAAGTAGGGGATAGCAGAGGTCCATCTGTGCAGAGATTTAGCAACAGCAGTTTTTAAACAACTGGACAGCGTAAATTCCAAATAATCATTTTTGCCCTTTCTAAAAGCTAAGGTGATCTTAAATTTAGGACTATCCATGAACTGCACTGTATGATTTCACCAGCACAAAAGAGCATCAAGATTCATCGCAAGACAGCCTCCCAAAAACCATCAGTTTCAAACAGCTGACTTTGGTCAGCGCATCCAGAAATAAATAAGAAAAGGTATAGGAGTGAGACACCCAACAGAAGACCCTGGTGTGACTGCTGGCATGGAAGAGTCTGGGAGGCTGGGACAATCCGTCAGTCCCATGGATTGTCTGGCTTAGGTCAGCAGCTCCGTGACACGGGTGGTCTCAGGACGGGTATTTGGTACTTCACGACTGAGCTCGCCTAAGGCAACTCAATCAAGTCTTGTGGAGTCATTTTGAATCAGTCCAAACCTGGAGGATGTGACAAACAAGTCTCCCAGGGTTTTGATGAGTGTCCCAGCTGTCAGTTCCATAGAGCAGTCCTTCCAGAGGGGAGCAGAAGTCACTCTGCCAGCATTCGCAGGCGCCGCTCGTGCAGCAGCAACCCGATCTCCCTCACTATCAACGGTGAAATGAACAGGATTGTTGAACTCGTCTGTGGAAAGAAGCAAATCCAAGACAATTAGCACAGAGCAACCAGAGCTGCAGCCACTCCTGCTCCAATGTGCGGCCAAGGCCATCCCAGAAAGACACAGGCTAAGAGAAGGAATTACAGAGTGGCACAGCAGAGAAAGGACTGAGCTTGCAGGAAAGCTCATAAAATTTCAGCTGTCATGATCACCCTTTCTAAAGATGAGCTCTTCAGCTCCTCAGTGACCTTCCTCCTTGCCACCTCTGCTGGTTACCAAAGTGGCCTTCTCCCTTGTCAGCACAGATGCAAAGACATCTCCTGGCACTTCCAGCAGGGAAGACCAAGTGAATTGTGCAGCGTTCACCACTGTGGTGATGCTGAGTGGACATCAGGGCCTCAACCGTTCTCTGCCGCAGCAGCAAAACAGGGGCAAGGCATTTTCAGTTTAGTTTCAATACCCTCATCACTCCTTCCACTAGTCTTCAAGACCTAACAAACAAGCAGCTTTACTTCAGCTCTCTGAAAACACCAGAAACTATGTATCATGGAGATACAGGAGGGAGAAGTCCAGCCTTGGAAGTCAGTCAGGTGGTATGAGCTTTAGGAAATGCATACAGGTATTTTTGGGCAAGTATTTTTGTGTCTCTGCTACAATCTCAGTTCCTGTTGGGTAACATGACTTTAAAGGATCCATAATGAACCCACCTGACTTAGACAACCTGAGGCAAAGCCACACCACAGGCCACTTTGAGAATGGTATCAGAAGTCACAATTCCCAGGTTCTCACAAAAACCTCCTATGGCAAATTGAGCTTTGACAAAGAGTTTTTAAAAAAGGTGATTTCTTACCATTAGAATGAAGAAATAGAAAACCCACATCCATCCCAGGTTCTCCTGGATCAAAGACACTAGATACTAAACAGAAATGAAAAAAATATTATTCAAACTGGGGAGATAAGCATGACTTTTAGGAATAACACTTTCATTTTCTAGACTTTGTGGGCTGTTGGCACTCCACACAGAGCTGATCACAAAATCTTCCAACTGATCTTTTCCTGTCAGAAGAGATGACTCAGGACAGCAGCCTTTTTCTGTATGAAACCCATAGTTTCAGCAAAGCAGAGACACCATCCTGAAGCTTTACAGTAACTCAGAGCAGCACAAAGACAGAACTGAACTACAGTTTCAAAGGGTGACAAATTGACTCTGCTGAACACGAGGTTTTTGCACGGAACACTGGGACATAAGTGGATGTAAGTACTCTCAGAAGAACTAAAAGCTCTAGAATGGCTTATAAATCACACAGGACACATTTTCAAGAGCTGTGCAACCAGTAACTACTTAACCCTTCATCTAGGCAAGACACTTGAGACTACACTCTGTTCTGAGCTGCACCCTGGCTCAATTGGGCAGCCCAGGCCACACAAGAAAATGCATCCCTTATTAGCAGATTTATATTCAGATGCTGCACAAGGGCCTCCCTTCTTCACTTCTGGGTGTATCAGAACAGGATCTGAATTTCTAACACGCTCATTGTGCGTTTGCTGTTATTCACACACCCCCGGAATGACGTCGTGGCTGTCTCTGCTGGAATAAATGCAGTGTTGGAAGGGGAGGCAGGTGGAATCTCTCAGAACCAAAGACCCAATTTTTATGATGACGTGAGTTTGGATGGTATGTGTGTGGGAAGACAAAAACACTGAGACGATGCCAGAAGAACACTGAGTGTAACAGTGCACTTATACATGTCCTCAAAGCACTTGTAATTTTCCATGTTCAGAGGAGATAAGCAGCATCTATCCCACAAAAGAGCGACTGAATGATTGTATTTATCAGGCAATCAATGGCAAGCACAAACCCAAATCTCTTTCTAGAAAAGGAACTCGCACGCCTCGCCTGCATCCTTGGTATTTCACCGCCACTGGAGGATGCCTGGAGTAGAACTGGCCCCGATCTCTCCACCAAATCCTCCCCAAAGCACCACTGTGTTCTTTCACGCAGCTAACACTTGTATTTGAGAAGAAAACATCCCCAGTGGGCACACTGTCAGCTTCCTCCTCTGCAACACTCTAGTCCTCAGACCTCTGGCAGCATACTGTAAGGACTATTGAAGCAAGTGGGACTGGATTTACAAGGTGTAAAAGATAAAAAGAACAAGCACAAATAAGAGCAAATTTTAAATCAATTCATAAACACTGTAACATTCACAATAAGTATTCCAATTTTACTCAGTTATAGAGATACACTTCTCTGTAAGAGAAGGTTTTCCTATCACCTCAAAACAAAAAATCTCCAACTTTCTAAACACTTTTTCACTCTTTGCAAAGCTTTTTGAAGTTCAGGATATGAAAGTCTCTGTAATTCATTTGAATTACAAAAGTGCCTTAACATTAGCACTATTAAGACTTAGTTTAGTTCTTAATTACATTGTTTCCACTGGAAACTTTGTTAAAACAGACAGGTTCCCTTGGTTGTTTCTTAAGCAATTATTTTTAAAAACCCCCAACCCTCTCTTTCTCTCCCCATACAACTCTGGATTGAGGAATGTACCAACATCTGTAACCACAACAGGCACTTTTCTTCCTTCCTCAGACCTCTCTTTTCCTTTGGCAGCCTCACCTGGCCCACAGCAGCACCAATACTGCCTGTTCCATCCACAATTCCCGTGACTGTCGCCAGAGCCTCGCTGCTGCCTTTCACCAGATCCTGACGCCCCAGGTCAGCAGAAATTGCAGAACTGATCATGTTAGAAGGGCCTCCAATGAAAAATCCTGAAAGTGACAAGAAAACAGCCTTGGTGCAAAACAAATACTCAGATTCTCAACAAAACATCTTCAAAACACAGATTTTCCACCATGCAAATCTCAGGACAAGAACTAAGTCTAGGGACAGTGCTCAGAGCCTAACTGCAAGTAGAGGGGTACCTGAAACTATGTTTCAGTCTTGGAACACCCTGAATATCAGGAGTACCCACACAGAAATAGCCAACAAGAACATTTTAATTACTTTGGAGTAGCATACCCCCATGCTACAGCCTCGGTCTCCAATAGTTCATGGAGGAGGAGATGGAAGGAAAAAAAAAAAAAAAAAAAAGGACCCACAACAACAGGACAGAGAGTTCTGAAATAAGAGTGTTTGGAAAGAAAGGCTCTATTCATGCAGGCTTACTTCCATAACACAGAACAGTATGTGTGGTGGCACAAAAAGCTTGTGACCTCTCACAGTACACAGGGTGTTTAGGATTCTGACAAACACCTTCAAATTTGAGCTGCAGCTCATGACTCTGCCATATACCCACTTCCTCAGACACCAGATCACTGGTATTTTGGCATAAATCCACCTCCATCACACTGAGCCAAGGCAGATCCCCTCAGCTCCAGGCCATCATTCTATACAGTCTGTATTCTATACCTCCCTCTGTAAGGCAGTTTTCCTACAGCTGTTTTTCAAAGGTAACAGAAACTGGGCCCCAGTTCTCACCCCTTCTGCAAAATCATCAGAGATGGCAGCACCCACAAACACCTTACCACCACCTGGCTGGTGTTACTGATTGTTCTGCAACACATTTAGATGTCTACCAGCATAACAGTGGCTTTTGAGAAGTTACCTGTAATAGCCATGATCACAGCATTGATAGGTTTGCTGTCTGGGGAACCTGCAAGAGAAAGACCAGGTGAGCGTAAATAAACTTGAATAGTAAGAGAATCCTTCATCTGTCTTTCTGGGGAAGTCAGACTCAGCTCAAACTCTCTCATGATAAAGTATTCAGCATTTGAATAAGCCCTTTCACTCATTCTCCATTTTCCAAAACATTTTTTAAAGTACAGAGATTGGACCTGGAGGTAGTAACCCAGCAGCTTCCCAAACAATGCTGCACAATAAAGCAAAACATGCAAACCCCCATATCCTAATTCCTCCTTACAAAGCCATGTCTGAGCATGTACAGGTTCTCCTTGCCTTTCCAGCAGCACATGTACATGCAGCTAGTTTCCCATTACAGTCCCTCAGTGCTTTTCAGACAGTTTTCCCTGATACCTCACTTCCAGGCATCACCTGAATTCTTTACTCACTTCCACTCAGGGCCCACACGTGGTGAGTTACTGCGCAAGGCAAGGTGCACCCTCTTCACAGACTCTCAGGCCATTATTGCTCTTACGTGCAACATACTATGGGCATAATAAGGTTTCCTGTTTTGGCTGATGGAAGCTGAATTATCACACTGCAGGAACTTTGGATCACCTGAGACTTCTGTATCTGTCTGGACAGCAGCACATTTTGAGTTAAGCACAAGGCACCTGCTGCTCTCGCTGCTCTGCTGTCTAGTACAAACTTCAAACCTCATCAGCAATAATTTCATGTTTACTTCCAATTCACTTTTTAAAGCAATGAGTTAGCACAAGAGCCTGTGAAAACCCCACCAAACCCAATCCTTGCTATTCAATGATAATAACTTATTGACCCTACTTCAAGACCATCTGAGTAAGCCTGCATGCTTCTAAAAGCCACACTTCTCATGTCCAGCTCTGGCAGAGATTTCTACCCACAGATCTCAAAGTGCTCTATAAAAGTCTGTCTGGACCACCACCCCATTCTGGAGGAACACACAGAGAAGTGAAATGGCATCCCAGTGAGTTAACTCACTCTGGTACCACAGGACATTGTCTGAAGACACATACCTGTCACCCCTAGAAGTGCTTCATAGATGTTTCACAGGAATTACATCTTCCCATCTCCTTACACTCTGTTTTCCTGAGATTCCTTTCAATGGCCAGACACCAAGAACTGTATCTATCATAAAAGAGGCAGAAACTCTCCAATTTCACCACTTACAGAAGTGTAAGTAGTGAAGTCTAAGAGCTTCTCCTGCCTCTGAGTAGTGTGTATATACTCCAGGACAGATCTGTCCACAGATTCTCTTTCCTCATAGTATGGGGAAGCACCCAAGATTTCTTGCTCTACCAATTATGGTGTTGACAAAATGACAATGCCAAAAATCTCACTGATACTGGAGAAGGATCAGCACCAGAAGGATCAGTACCATAACTCACCACTACAGGGAAATCCAGCCACTCAGAGAATTCATTTCCACCCCATTAACCAGAGAACAGATTTCTTTCTGTGCAGTGCCACACTTGAGCAAAATAGATCAAAAGGCACCATTCTGATCCAGAAGCAGTTTCAAGACCAGAAAACATAATGAGAACAGGCTGTACTCTGGTTCTCTCTAGGATGCACTGAATGAACCTCTTATCCCTGTGCAGCACACGCATACTCACGGCTGTATCCAAAGAGAGAGCCCACAGCAAAGAGCAGGCTCACTGCTAGCACTGGGGCTCTCTTCTGCAGCACATCAGAAATCAAGCCCTGGATAGTTCCACCTGTTTAAAAAAAAATATCACTGTCAGGCTCAGGATGCTGACACCTTGAACAAAGCTCATTTCACTGAGTGCAGTGGCCTCTGGCTTCCTCATCAATACACATTCCCTCTAAAATCCTGAAAGCTGAGCTTCCTGCCCTTACTGCCCAGGACACAGAGACAACAGTTAATCTAAATGTCTCAGATACAGCAGGGAAAACTACTCATAGTGCTCTACTGGGAATGTATTACTTCTTTTTTTCTGGCATGCAACTAGCCAGTGCTCCTACTTTCCTTTCTCTTCCCCTATAGGACCATCACAGCTCTACGACCACCACACTTGCTGGATTAAGCAAGCTGAACACTGTGGCTGGTTCCTTTAACTGAAAGTACAAGAACAGGCAGCTCTTTCTCACAGGGAAAACACTATTACACAGGGACCTCACACTATTACACAGGGGCCTCACATTCCCTCCTGTCTCACCTACTTAGGGCAGGTGCAACTGAATGCAACAAATGCCAAAGGCCAATAAAAATCACCTTACGTGCCATTGCTACCTCTGCAGGAACTGCTCTGCTGGTAAAAGCCAGAATGCTGAGAAAGCCTAATGCAGAAAAGGCCACAGAGGCAAAAACACTGATCTTGAACAGACCCAAATGAGGATGTCTATTATAGGAAAGCTAACTGGACACGGGAATAAAGCAAGAACCTGAGCACAGGAGAGTGGAAGTCTAAACACACATACAATATATTCTTTATTCTGGAGAAACCGGGTCAGATTCTGCAGCCAGCAGAAACAAGAGCAATTACATTTAATTTCTGAACATAACACAGTTGGTGCCTGCTCTGCTGAGATCTGCAATGAGTCTGTCCTTAAAAACACAGGACAGACAGGACAGTACAGAACCCACTAAGCCCAGATCTAAATTTTCCCCAAGGGTACCTGTCAGAAAGGAAGTAGCAAGCAGGGGCCCCATTTTGTACACAGCACTTTTCAAGAAGTCCTAGTCAGTGAAGAAAAGTGCCAGCTGGGGGTAATTTTCAAGAGTGTGACAGTGCCCTTCAGTCAAATGTAAACTCTTTAGGGGGTCATATACTTTGTGTTTAAGGAAAGAAAAAAAAAAGCCAAGCAGCCACATCCATAACTAGACTTTTCCCACATTCAGTGAACAGCTAGATCCCACTGAACACCACTGCTCTGGCTGCATTC
Source organism: Lycocorax pyrrhopterus obiensis (assembly GCA_014706295.1). NCBI lineage: Eukaryota > Metazoa > Chordata > Aves > Passeriformes > Paradisaeidae > Lycocorax > Lycocorax pyrrhopterus. The sequence continues at coordinate 59,698,918 of JACSVZ010000015.1, read as the reverse complement.
ACTGTCTTTCATTCTCAAACACTATGCAGGCAGCTGCAAGAAGATGTCACTCCCTTGCTCACTCACCTATGATTCCTCCCACATCATACCAGATCGAGAGCTGGTCAGCTTCTGCTTCTTTCCATCCAAAGTTGTTGCTGAGGTAGAAGGGCAGCCAGAAGAAGAATGAATAATTCACCAGCTTCAAGCAGGCATAGGCCAAGGAGTACTGGAACAAAGAGAGGGCCAGCGAGCAGTTAGCACTTGAGAAATGCAAACAGCACTTCTGTTTATTCCCATAAAGCTCCAGATCCAGCTAAAGCTTTCAGGGGAAAGCGCTTCTGAATTTCATGTAAGAAGGCAGCATCAAGAAAGCTTAATGCTGAACATCAAAGGCAACCCAGGAATACAAAAATCACTGTCAAAAAGGTTATTTTTTTATCACTGAATGCAATGGGTTAAAACACTTTCAGTGTAATCTTGAGAGGAGATGACACCAGGCTTCAAAAAACCAAAAAAATTTAATTCACCTTCTGAAGAGAAGGGAGCCGACCACGTGACATGAAACAAGCTTGAGATTTAGTCATGTGTGCATCATGCTGAGAAAAGTTATGTGAAGCGGTTCCTCTGTGCTATCTTGTGCTGCTCAGAAGGCTCGTCTGCTTACAGCACCAGAAGAGAAAGCTTCATCCGTAATCCCCAGGCAGGTATTCCAGGATGAAAGGTTTGGCCAAAGCTGAGCACAGGCCTCCAAACCCAACAGCTGAGAATACACAACCTCCTTCTTCTGGCTGCTGGGCTCAATTTGTCCTTAGCTAGCAGATCTCCTCCTCCAGAGCCTTCACGTGTGTGGCAAAGATTAGTTCTCAGGGACTGCTGGTGCAGCATGCGGAGGGACAGATCACCCTATTTCAGTAAAGCCCCCTGCTAAACACCAACATGGCAGCTCAAGGAACCCATTTGAAGAGGCAAACAAGGATGAGGATGTTAAAGCACAGCCTTTGAGACTGTGTGCATAGGTGCATATGGACACTTGATTTTGAATTCCAAAAAGCAGATCTTTTTACATATTAAACTCCACAAAATCATCTCTTCTGAATTTATATTATTTTAATAGATACAGACTTTTTAGCTGTATTACTAATGCTTTTTCACTCTTTCAGGACACAAACTAATTTCCACCGTACATGGAAGACATGGGGATGTTTGGTAGGGTTCTCCTGCCTCTGGGTGTGAAAAGTGCACCGTACAAAGTGATATTTATTACAACGCACTAAGAAACTGTCTACCAGATTGTCTGAGTGATTAAACACTGAATTCCTAGAGGCTCAGGGGAAAGCTGTCTGTACTAAAACTCTTCCACCGTATCACTCAGCAGGAGATGAGAGAAAAAATATGTCAAATAAATTCTTTGTAGAATCTTGACAAGGCTTTGGAGATTCTCTCAGTATTTGGTCTCTCACCAATCTGACATGGTATCCCTGTTTGGCTGGGCACTGATCTGACATCAGATAAAACTCAGAGGTGTTCAGGTTGCTGGATTAGGGTGTGGAACGTGTCCTCAAAACCCAAAGTACAAAGCCAGCAACCTCAGTTGCTGCCATCTCCTTTTGCTCAGGCCAGTGAAAAAGGTCACACATCAACTGAGGCAGATGCCACCACTAACATTTTGTGTGAGGCATTTCCCAGAGGAGGAAAGAACTCAAGATGGGTTTGCTTTCTTTTGCCATCCCTCAACTAAGGCCTTAACAACAGGACTGGGGCTGTCCTGCACTTGACAAACTGACACTCCTAGATTTCCACCCATCCCTTCTAGATTTTCTGTTGCCTTAATCACAACAGCCAACTGCTTTGCTCATTAAGGGTACCTGACAACACTGCCCATTCAGTAGTTCTGCTCCATGACAAATACAGACAGCTCCCACTGTTCTGCTGAGCCAGCCACTCTGCCCCCTTTATTGTACTGGCTCTAGGACTCAGAGGGGACAGCCCACAGATGCAGAAGGTTAACACTGGTTTTTAATGACAGGTTAACTTTTCAGCTGAACATGAATTGGGCAATACTGCTGATATAGAAGCATAAATTTTCAAAGGTCAGGACAAGGATATGTGGAAACTGCATCACCAGGCCTTGGTTTCCTGTTGTTCCTAAGAAATCCCACACACTTTGCCAGATGTCACATCATGCCAATTCAGGCTTTTCAGGGCAGCTCTCTGCTTTAAGATAACTAAAATCCCCAAATCTCAGTATCAGTGCCACAGAGCTCTGTGTGATGCTCAGTTAAGAGTGAGAACCCCACTCCTCTCAGGGCAGGCATCTATCTTACCAAGGAAGCATCCTACAGCCACCTTTGCTCATGGACTCCCTTCCAAATTCACAGCAGGAAGGGCTAATTACATGCACTCCATGAAGCAGGATGGGAAGAGCAACACACACCACACACCCAGACAGTCCCATCCATGCACACAAGGATAACAGGCCCAACCCCAACATTTTAACAGCGCGAGACGTCAGATGTCAACCACTACAACATATGGTCAACATATTAACAATGATGTGAACAAATCCTGACAACACAAAAAGCCAGCTTTATGTTTAACAGATAAGGCAGCTCTTACTTAAGAATCTGTGTCCTCACCAGTACTACACCAGGAAGGCAACAAGCTTGGAAAAAGCCAATGGCCTTGGGCTGGTTGTCATTGTCAGTTGCTTGAATGGAGTAATTCCGGTCATCATCATCCACATCATCATTGCCCATCAGAGGTCTGTTGGCATCTTCTTCCACACTGACTTCATCTTCATCCGCTCCAAGCTCAGGGAGGCCTAAGTTTTACAAGGAATAAGCAACAGGAAAAACGGACCACAGCCTGTTCACCCTCTCCCCACTCTAAAGCTATGCTCACTTCTTTTAAGCAATTCTACCTTCTAGCAATTCCCTTGCTCTCCCATACCTCCATCCTCCTTTGGCTTAGAAACTCTTCTAGGTGGTGTTCTGCAGTGCCGCCAGTTTCTACCCTTTGTCTTCTAGGGCTCTTGAAAGTATTGTCTGATCCTGGCGTCGGCTTTGTCTGTTCTGAGTGTCTGGCCATTAGTTGGAAGACACAACAAATTAGTGCATTTCCCCCCTTATTGAGGGGTTGGGATCCTCAGCCCTGGCTCCTGGGTGCCACCTCCCTTGAATGTGGAGGCTGAGCGTAGCAGCAGGGACACAGACACCTGCTGCCTGTTCACGCCTTTGCTGGAGTGGAAGGCCTGGGAACTGCACTGTGCTTCCTGGGATGCAGAGCACTCTTACGAGCACTCTTTATGGCAGCTTTAGTGCTACCGACTTTACAGCCTTTGCAGGCACCTGGGAAACCTCCTCCACGGCCCTGTCAAAGCCCCAAAGTTCTTTTGTTTTCCTGTTACACTCTGACTTGCCTGCCACCTTCTCAGAGAAGAAACACATCCAGCCCAAGAGTTATTTATCTGTCTGTGGGAGTCCTGCAGACCAAAACTACTTTCCCTTCCCTTTGCATGGTTAAGGCTTGCCATAGTTTTCTCCTACAATAGCCAGCTATCAGTTTGTCTTCTGTTTCTTTAACAAATACTAATGTTTCAGGTGAAGAAAAACTGATATTTAGGCATATCCTAATGGAGATGTTAGAGCCAGGCTGTTTTATTTTGCTTTTAAAAAATATCCAGACCCTATTCACGTGATGCAGGGTAGCATTTAGTGTGATCTTGGCAAGTAAAGCATTTGCTCCATTAAATGCACGAAGGTGCAAGACCATTTGATAAGAGCCCTGAGGATAAATGCTGTCAGAATGAGCAGCACTACACGGAAAGCTGCAGCTCTGCTTTCCATGAAGGGACTGAAATAGCACAGCTCTTCCACTCACCCACTTCCTTCGGCGACGTCAGGAGCCCGAAGAACACAATGACTCCTCCAGCAAACTGCACCGAGGCAGTCACCAAGAAAGCATACTGAGGAGAAATAAGTAAAGCATTCTTCTTTAAAGCACTTTCAGTCACACGCACCTCCCTCACTAATGAGGGTTTCTTTACATTCCAACCTCATTAGAGAGCAAATACAGCTACAACAACCCAGACTGCATCAGTAACACTTGGAAATGAGTGATCTCTGCATCTCCTGAACAGATTGGGTCCTATCTAGGCCTATCTGTACTGAGGTGACAGCAGTGAGGAAGCAGCTGAGCCAACACAACCAGAAATCCAGCTCTGTTGGAAGGGACTGCTCAAAGAAGGGTCAGGCACCAAATTCAGACAAGGTTGTTCAGAGCTTTAGTCAATCAGATCTTGAAATCCTCCAAAGACAGATCCTCCAAGCTCTGTCCCCTTATTCCATTGCTTAACATACATCATAGGAAAATAGTTTTCCAAACATCCAGCTGGAACCATCCCTGCTTCACTTTATACCCACTGCTTTTTCGCTCTCTCACAGTGTAGTCCAGGAAAAAGTCTGGCTCTGATTTCTCAGCAATCTTCTCCCAGGCTTTGGAAGGCTGCTCTTGGTACCCTAAGCCTTCTCACGTCCGGAGTGACCAGCTCAGCTCTGCCAGCCTGTCCTCAGAGGCCCCATGCTGCAAGATGTGCTGGGTCACTCCCATTCCCTGTGCTCAGTTGTCCACTGCCACAGGACAGCCTGGCCTCTTTCCAGTCACAGCAGCTGTCTCCATGCCCTTCCAGCTCCAGTGACTCCAGCCAACTGAGAACCTGCGCTGGATGACTCTGAAGAGCACTTGAAGCCACCCAAATCAGAAGAAGGTATAATGTGGCACTAGAGTTCCTCAGTAACATCAGTCCCATTTACAGAGGAGTCTCAGGCTCATTTCTCCCAGTTTGGAAGAGTCAGGAAAGGAATAGCCTTTCTATTCTGCCTACTGCTTACCTCCACAGAACTGAGGAAAATGAAATTGGACACATGAGGCTGCTGCCTCTCAAAGATGGGATAAGAAACCAGTGCCTCATAACCCATTCAGACATGCAGGTGCAGCTAGAAGCCAAGCAGCAACACCTACCTCATAGCCATATTTGAGAACGCAGGAGGCAAGGAATGCCCCAAGGATATTTCCCACAGATGCACAGGCACTCCAGAGTCCAAACACAAAACCTCTCCTGCAGAAGGGGAAAAACATTTGAAGCAGGCAACGGGAGGACAGATGACGTTGCGAACAAGACAAAAACAAAACATTCAAGCAAACTTTAACTTATTAATAAAGTTACACCATTTTCCCCACCACTTCAAGGAGACTCAAAGTTCATTTAAAACAAAACACATAATAACCTGGAGGAGCCAAATAGATAAGGGAGGAACCCTGAAACATCTGTGTTAAAGCAGAGTGAGCTGGCAACAAGGTTGCAAACTATGACTAGAGCTCATCTGCAATACCCCAAAGGGAGAGTAGAATCTACCACGAGTCAGTTACCATTTGCTCTTTTTATTGGTAAGGAGACAGAAACAGGTTTTCCAGTGGTATGAAAATTAAAATGGAGTCACTCTACAGTACGAGATTTTTGAAGTTTGAACCTGTGCTTTTAACACACACAGTTGTGTTCACACCAGGCTGTTCTGTGGCTCCAGAAAAAAGAGAAAGAGAGAGAGAGAGAGAATGTAACAAGTACGGCATATTTCATCCTACCTAATTTTAATTATGATCTAACAGTTGGCCTTTCTGGTTTGAGAATTTCAGCATGATCTGTTACTCAGCAGGTCAGATAAGTGAGTCACTGAAGAAAACTCAACTTACCCAGCTTTTCCAAACCAATTTCCCATGACAGCAACCACACAGGGCCAGCCAGTGGACTGCAGCAAGCCATTCACAACCCAGAGACAGCAGTAGAACCACTTGTTGTAGAAATGCAACCATTCTGTGAGTGTGCCAAAGGAGAATACCTAGAGAGGAGCAGGGGGAAAACAGAGAAGACACCCTGAGGCTACTGCTGAAAGACAGGCAGGAGTGGGGTCCTAAAACAAGCTTTCAGGGAGCTGTGCAGGGCCAGGGCAGAGGCCAGGCTGGCATTGTTTGAGACACAGCACAGGGCTCACAGCACCCTCTGCTGAGCCAGCACAGCTCTGACTCCAGAGACAAATGTGCTATCATGGCACTTCCTCTCCAAAAGACTTTTGTCTCCCCAAACAGCACAGCTACAACAGTAGAGGAGAAGGAAGAGACAAATACTTTCAAGTGACAACACTAAAAATACAATAGCCTCTTGATCTGCTGCTGTACTGACATCCTAATCCATGAGGCTCTCTGCAAACACAGAACCCTCACAGGTCATGGATCTTCACCAAACTTAACATAGATACTACAGCCAGGTCTCAAATTACTAAGTGCTCTAACCCAAACCAGCCAAAATAAACACACACTGCGGCACAGGGTGCTTGAGGCACACTTGTAGTCACGTGTTTGCAGAGTCCAATAGGCCACAGTAGGGTTTGTAGTCACTGGGTAAATCAAACACACTCCACACATTTTACTACTACTTTAATAACCAGAAAACCACCATGAGATAAAACAGATTCACACTTATCTGCAGTGGTTTGAACTTGAAGAACGCTTTTGTTTTAAGCAGACATTCTTTTTTGACACATACCCTCCCAGCAATTACATAAAGTAAGTAAATGAGTGCCTGGGACTGTTAGCACATCCTTTAAAGAACAGAGCAAAGACTGTGTTTGGAAGCAAAAGCCTCGGTAACAACATACATGGACTCAGAGATTAAGTTATACTACAAAACAGTCCCCAAAAGTCCAAATACCAATCTTGAACAAAAGCTGTTCATCAAGTCTCTAGCCAGTGCCTCAGACTCAGGAATTTCCTTCTGACACAGTGTCCAGAACTAGACATTTGAGGAGGGGGAGAGTCATCTGTGCTCAATGCTTTAGACAGTGCAGTACATGCATCCAGCACCAAGTTATACCTGCAGGCTTTGAGACCACTGAGGTACAGCTACAGCTCATGAGCAGATTCACACAGAGTCTCTTCTCCTCCACAGCAAAACCCTGCCCAGAAACCCTAAGGAAGACTTTTAAATCCCACTACGTTCCAACTTACCACCAGAGCAGAGGAACACATGCCAAAAGACAAAACCCAGCGTAAATTCAGGCGGTCCCCAACTATGCCACTAACAAAGAGACCCTGAGAACAAAACACAGCATTAAATAAAGCCAGAAGATTTGCACCTTATAGCTGTAAGAATTCAAATGACATAGAAAGGCCAAACTAATCCAAACACTGCTGTTATACCAACTTACAGTTTGATTCTAACCACTTCTCTTGTCACCAAAGAAACCCTGCTTGTAGCTGCTGATGACATTTCTTGTTTAAAAGAATTCAGCTGAGAACTCTTGGAGAGACAGAACTAGTCCTCCCTGGTGACAGGAGTGTAAGAAATTCTGAAGTGATAGTATTTCCCTTGTGTTTGCTAACAAGCATCTTCATATGGGTGACAGGCATGGGCAGAACAGAAACCAAAAGAGAAAAGATTTGCCTCTGAACTAAGCTTTTCATTGTGGGTGAGATGTTCCCCGTAAGAGTCAACCAAAGCTGAGCAGCTTGGGGTTAGCTTTACTCACCACAGCATAGGAAAACAAAAAGATGGTGTCCAGTGTCCCCAGGAAGAGAGTTGCTTCTTCTGCTTTAGGAAATAAATGGCTGCTGTTCCAGAGCTACAGAGAGAAAATTTTGACAGGTGAACAGGGAGAGGCATAGCTCATTCTACTCTTTTTCAGTGGAAACCCCAGCCCCAAAGCAGAACAGTATCTGGCCCAAGCAAGCTCCCATTCCTCCAAGACTTTAATTATCAAATCAGGAACAATTCTGGCATTATCTTCTGGTAGAAAACGCCCACTGACACTTTGTTTCACTTCTAAAAGGCAAGCTAGCAAACCAGAAGTGAGAAATGCTCCTTTCACCTGGATCAAGACAAATGACTGGCAAAACAAACCCTACTTCTAACAAGCATGCAACTGTTAGAGAGCTTCTTACTCTGAGACACTGATGAGCATTTTAATGAATAATACAATAAAGGCATATCCTGTTTTATGTGCAGCATCTCTTCTGTACTCCTCTCGCTGTCTTCATTAAATGAATAATTCCCTTAAAGTATTTGTGGCAGCAGGCAAAATAAGAAATGACAGAAAACAAACAGAAAAGAAAGACCACAAAAAGAACAAGGGGGAGAAATAGACTGGTTGGAAACTATTTACAACAAACTCCAGTCACTAATGTTGTTGGGTTTTTGCTTACCCTGAGTTTCACTTTACTTTCAATATGATCAAAAAAAGGGAAAAAGTCTCACTTGTCCCCAAAGAAAGATTAATGAAATCAGGTTAAAAAAAAGCAAGCTTTGAGGATAACTTGAAGAATGAATAAAGTAATCAGAACAAAGTTTTCTTCCCTTCTCACCATGCCTCCATTAGAAAACAAACAAACCCAACCCAAGCCCGACCTCTGGATATGCCTAACTCAAATACCATCAGTTTCAGCTTGATTCTGCCTCTCCAGGAGAACATCCTGTACAGACAACACTAATCACACATCCACTTAGTTTAACAGATGGAACCTAAATTGATAGCTAAAGGACCAGTTTGACCATTTTTCTTGTTCAGACATGCATTTCAACATCCAGCAAACACCAAATCATCTATATATTAAAAAAAAAATCAAAACAGCTCCCAAAATATACTAGTTGTTTGAACGCCAGTTAAAGAACTAAATATAAACACCTTGTATTTTATTTTAGCATCCCTGGGATGCTCACTCCTTTTGGCCATACTATAAAATCCTGAACATATTACAAGCCAAATTTACTGTTTTCACTTATCACAAGAAGTCAGCATTTATCATCCTTCTGTTCCTTCTGTCAAACATTCAAATAACCAATGATTTCTAATGCAGGCAATGCTCCAGCAGCTGACTTGGAACTCCCTGCTCTAATAGATCTCATGGCCTGTGACCAAGCTGTTAATGTGAGATTTCTTCCACTTCTCAAAAGCATCGGGACAAAGCATTACAAAAACCAGCATGGCCCTAAACACCCTACGGTAGGAACCACGAGGTAGTTCTTGCATTCCCATTTGTGAGATCCAAGCAGTTTAAAACTTCCTTTCCTGCAAGCAAGCACTGCCAAAACTCCCACTGCTTTCACTGAAGCCAGGATTTTACAGACAAGGCGGACTGGATGTTCAGCATGGAAATCAGACCTTTTAGATGCAAGATAAAACATCATTCTTCACTATCAACTTAGGATAAGCAGCTAGCATGCTCAGATAGCTCTCTTCTCTCCTGGTTTGGCTATCCTTTTAAGAGAGTGGCAGCAGCACCACTGCCACAGAGAAAGCACAGCCAGGATTTCACAGAACTCTCTGTAATTGCTCTCTCATTGCACTCTCCCATTAATTGCACTCTCCCATTAATTGCTTTGGTTTATTGCCTCCAACACTTCAGAGAAAGAGTCTCTGTTTCCCCCTCCTCCATGCTGCTGGCTACTGCAGACTCTGCTGGGGCCCCCATTTCCACTGGAACACTGGAGCTTCTTGAGAAATTTCTCTCTGGGTACCACTAGGGAAGATTTCAGCATCGCCTGGTGATCCATAACACTACAATGCCAACACCTGAAGTTCCCCCTCACATTCTGAGAAGTGAGGAACACCTAAGGGGGCCTCTTCAGCCCCACAAGCTCAGCCCACTGGCACCTGCCCACCTTTCCTTGCACTTCCTTCTCCCTTGTGTCCTTACCTCATGTGGCCGGAGCTCGGGGGCTGTGCTGTTTAGGCAGGAGGGAGTCCATTGGCTGGAAATGCTGACTTTGACATTACTGAATGTCTTTCTGGAGGCATGGAGCAGGGAATAACTGCCAGAAAACACACAGACACAGGTTGGCTGAATCTTCTCTGGAGGTCAAGGGGGAAAGGGTGGAAATACCAATCTCTGAGCAGAGATACACTCAACCTACCTGAAGAAGGTCAGCAGGAACACAACAATATGATGGTGGGTGCAGTGGGACACAAGGCCTCTGTTGGCAGGCTGCCTCCGGAAGCTTCCAGGCACAGCCATGTTCCGGGCAGCCCTACCCCTGCTCCTGCCTTGGCCACGAGGGCTGGATGGTGATTAGGTCATTTTTCTTCTCACTTAAACAGAGGAAGGTGGGAAGGGAGGAGAAGAGAAAACATATTTGAATTAAAACACATGTATGAAGAACAGCTCGGTTCCCCAAACAGCTCGAATTCAGATGGAACAACTCTACGCCATGCCTTTCCAACTTGTTTCACACCACTACCCATCTCATCACTTGTACCTTCCTCAGTACCTTCTATGGCTTACATTGTCTTGTTATTCCCATTCTCCCAGTACCCTCATGACAATTCTTTTTTGCTTCTCTCCTCTTCAGTGCCCAGGACCAAAGAGTACCCCCTGGATCTACCAGTTTCCAGCATTCTCCCATTAAAGACCATTCTGCACCATTTACACACATGGTGCACTACAGAGTGGCCATAAATAAGAGCTTTCCACTGCCACCTGGCTGGACATAGATGGGTGATGAAGCCACGAGAGCAGCATTTGGCTATGGGTGGAGAAGGGTTTGGGATCTGACTGCCTCGTTAATGAAAGAATATACCCAAGAGTGGACTTGCACAGATGGAAAAAGGGAAGTAACTGTGAGGACAGTGCTGAAATCCAACAGCTGGAATCCTTGCCTATTTATTCTCAAGCCTGACATTACAGCTCCTTCTGTCACTAACTCATTAATACAGCACATGACAAGTGACACCTTCCTGTCCCTACCTGTAGGGCATGGGTGACATCTGCCTCAACTTAGAGATAGCCAGAAACTATCAGCACTGAGGGAAGGCCATGGATAGACACACAATTTCCTCATGCTGCTCCATGTCACACTACTCCACTCCCCCAGCTGCACTGGCACGGCCAAGGGACCATTTCTGCTAAGAGATTTTGGGAAACAGCCCCACTGGGCAGCAAGGGGGTGAATCTCTCTCCACATGTTTCAGAAGACATGCCAACACCACAAACATTCTGAATGCTGAGGAGAGGTAAAATAAAGCATCACCCCTGTTTCCCCAAAGGATCAGCACTGAAATAAGACAGAAGATAATGCCTTTGTGTTCTTTTGTATCCACAGGCACTGTTTGTAATTATTTGCACATCTGACAGAAGATTTTACAAGTTCAGTTTCATAACTTCACTTGGAGAAAGTGGAAGTCATGGCCCAGACAGTCTCTCATCCAAATTTCTGCTGCTGAAAACCCTTTATTTCACACAGACTTTCTGTTCCTCCTTTTTAAAGGTTTCATCAAGACACCTTTCACTGCTGGCAGCCTCCCTTCCTTGTTCTCTCAGTGAAGACACATGCCTGACTAACAGCAACATCCAGCTACTGCTGGATACATGAACCATCATGGAAACCGACATCACATCTGACCTCCAAAACAGAGTGTGGCACAGAGATCCTCTGAGTAACACGGGCCCAGCCATGACAGCTTTGAGTCACTGGAGTCACGTTTATCCTACACCACACCTGAACACCTCCATTCTCATCCAGGACAAATGCAGCGAGTCTGTACAAGACCTGACACCACCTGTCTCCATCTACACAGCCCAGGTGCGCTTGAGCCACACTGCCACTGCTCCAGCTGGCACAGAGCACCTTGGTGTGCAGGAACATGTGTCTAGACTGCTTGGCTTCACACAAAGGAAAAAAAAAGTGCCTACAACTGGAGCTGTGAGAAGGCAAGACTAGCCCTGGAAGAGGCAGCTTTGCAAGTAGTCCTGATACTACCTTCACCTGAGGTCCCAGACCATTTCTCAGCATCAGTGAATGAAGACTCTGCACCCGCATAAGTATCACACGGTGCTACTCCCTTCCAGGCAGCAGTACCCCTACAGCTCAGGGCTGACCCCCGTACAAGCTGCACGGAGAAGGGAAGCCAAGGCACTCCCATTTCCCTGCTCCCTGGTCCTTATGGGCCTGTGAACCACACGCTCTGCTGGTCAAACACAAGAGCTTCCTTGCCTCTCCCTCCCCTCCCACCAGGCAGATAACAGAGCTGTCCCGAGGAAAGCCAAACACTGCTAGTTGTGCAATGCTGTGGGGAAAAGTTCCTTCCTTGGGTAATCAGTTTGCAGCCCAAAGCACAAGATTTACTACTTGCTTCATGTCAACATATGCAAATATAGATCTTATTTGTCCAAGATACTGAGTCCTTTTAAAGCTAAGACCTGGTTTGACCTTAGAGTCACCTCTTTTTTTTTTTAACAGCATTTACTACGGAAACAATCTGTTCTTCAGAGCTTTCCAATCTCAGCTAGCTTGCTAGAAGACCTTCCAGCACAGGACACTTTCACAGTGTAGAGATAACCATGAAAGATTTTGTTTTCCCTCTTTCTTCATCCTGCCCTTTCTATATTCAAAACTGCCATTCTCCCTATGCTAGAAAAGTGTGCAACCAGTTTATTCCTTAAAATAAGTCCTCTAATTATTGTGAGAACACCACAGTAACTTTGTAGTGGAGGAGAAGCAAAAACTCGGCACCAGGATGACCCAGAGAACTCAAGACAGTGAAGCACATACCTTTAAGAAAGGAAGGAGTGCTTTTAGTGTGTTAGGCTGCCTTGTCTAACTATTTAGCACTATTTACCTTCAGCCAGCCGGTATTTTGAGTAAGCTTTTGTTAGGCTTTCGCCCTTATTTGTTAAGCTCTCCTCGGTGTTCTGCCTTATCCCTTCACTTAAAGCCAAAACAGGACACCTTAATTTCAAAACAAACATTCTTAATGCTACCCTACTGCCCTCCAAAGCCAGCAGGAAAGTGCAGCGTTAACATTCCTGGGACTTCAAAAGTGCAAAACAAACGAAGGGATTTTTTTTTTTTTCAAAATAATAGCGATTTAAAAAACCAAACAAAACCCCATCGAAAACCAAACCAACAACCTCCCACACTCCTATGCCATTTTTCCAGGCAGACAGAAGAACAGTGGCACAACCCCAAACCCACGCCGGGCCCTCGGCAGCCAGCACAAGCAGACCGTCTGTCACCGCGGATGCCCGGCCGGATGCTGTCCGGGAAGGACAAGGGGCTGCCCCGAGCACCGGGCTGCCCCGAGCACGATCCGGGCTGCCGGGGCCGCCCGGGCCGCCGAGCCCAGCCCAGCCCAGCCCAGCCCAGCCCAGAGCAGTCCCGCTCCGCTCCGCTCCCGGCGCTGGGGCCACGTCCTGGGCGGGGCGGGGAGCGGGGCCGAGCGGGCAGCGCAGGGCACGCCCCGGCTCCAGCTCCGGCTCCGGCTCCGGCACCGCCGCTGCCCCGCCGCGGCCCGGCCCCGCACCTCAGCCGCCGCCCCACGCCCCGGGAGCCGCCCGGCCCCGCGTACCGTGCCCGGCGCCCAGCGCGGCCGGAGGAAGTCGGCGGGAGGAGGCGGCTCTTCCGGGCGGTCCCGCGGAGCGGCGGGAGCTGTAGTCCGGCCGCGGCCGCCGCCGGGGCCCTGCCCGCCCCCTGTGCGGGGCGGGAGCGAGCGGCGCCGGCCCCGCGGCCCGGCCGAGCCCGGGGCGGGGCGGCGGGCCGGGGAAGGGAGGGCAGGGGGCGGACTACAGCTCCCGCCGGCCCCGCGGCCGGGGCGGGGCGAAGCGGCGCCACCTGTCCCGGCCGGGCAGCGCCGGCAGGTGAGCGCCTGGACGGGGCTCCTTCCTGGGCCCGCGGCTCCTCCTCCTCCCCCGCCTCGCCGCAGGCCCGCCCGGGAGCCGCGATGCCGTTCCCCGGCTCCGGCGCGGACGATGCCTTCGACTACCTCTTCAAGATCATCCTGATCGGCGACTCCAACGTGGGCAAGACGTGCGTGGTGCACCGCTTCAAGACGGGGCAGTACAACGAGAAGCAGCAGAACACCATCGGCGTCGACTTCACCGTGCGCTCGATGGACATCGATGGCAAGAAAGTAAAGGTCGGTGGCGGGAGCGAGCCCGAGCGTGCTGGCGAGCAGCACCTTGGCCGTGCCATCCTTCCCGTGCAGGTGCCAGGAAGTGGCGGGATGCACAGCGTCTCCTGCTCGGCCCTGCTGAAGGCAGCTGGAGAAAGCTTACTGCCTTTCTAACCAGGGTAGTTTGCTAGTGGAGCTTTCTCTCAGGAACATGCCCTGGGGGAAGCAGTCACCCTAATTTGGGTACATACTTGCTCTCGTGACTTCTCTGCATCTACTTGAGGAGAGGGCTCGTGCGTTGCCTGCAGGGAGTTCTTTGGAAGACGGCTCTAGTTTGGAGGGGATGTCTCTTCCCTCCAGGGCTGTGGGGATTTGAGCTGGGACACCAAGGAGGGAAAACCCCCAAAGTTTGCAAAGGCTCCACTTTGACGTGTGCTTAATTTGAGGGAAGAAGAGTTCCAGGACAAACACCAGAAGAAATTGTCAGCTAGAACTTCCCTCTGGGTGCAGATGAAAGTTTGGATGCCTGCCCTTTATATATAGATTTGCTCTGCCCAGTCCTGTATTAGGGTTCTTTGCTCTTCTTTTGCAATTAAAAGGCTTTAATGTTCTACCTGTTTTACTACAGTTGTTGAAACTGGGTTTCTTGGCCTCTTTGCAAAGCTGGGTTTACCCTTGCAGCTTTCTCTTTGGTCTGTGTAGATTGACTTTACAAGCTTGTAAATGGCTTTTCAGATCTAGAGAGGGCAAAGGCACACTGGTGTAGTAGAGTGAGCTGGGACAGGTCTGGCTGCCTTCTAGACAAAGGGTTTTAAATGCTGATGGCAAGCACCTAGGAAAGTGGCATTCACTGGTCCTTATAGCTTCTGTCCTTTCTCTTACAGATCCAAGTGTGGGACACAGCCGGTCAAGAGCGCTTCCGGACAATAACCCAGTCTTATTACAGGAGTGCCCATGGGGCCATCCTTGCCTATGACCTTACTAGGAGGTCCACATTTGAATCCATTCCTCATTGGATTCATGAAATTGAAAAGTATGGTGCTGCAAACTTGGTCATGATGTTAATTGGTAGGATTTTAGTTTTAAATATTGTGTTATGTAGCTTTTTAATATAAAACCTCCCTTGTTTTCCTACCACTACTTGAAGCATCTATACACTATGCATTAAGGAAGAATGCAGTTCTAATTAAAAGAGATCACAAAGTGTGTCAATTTAGCCTAAGCTTAAAAAAATGAGGAAAGTCATAGCCTGGTCCTGACAGGACCAAACCCATTGCAGACAGCAAAACCTTTTTTAGTTGTTCCTTTCCTGTTGGAATAAAACAACCAGCTTTGGTGCCAGGCTGGAGGCAGGGACCACCTTGTTGAGGTTAGAATTGCAGTGAGCCTGACTCTATACTCCTGATGCCCAGGAATGTAGCAGCTCAATAATTCAAGGTGAAGGGGAATGCACAGAGCAACACAACTCCCGGTTCTCATCTTTCCTCTCTGTTCTCTTGATATGCATGCGCATTGCTCTGTAATGGGATTCCGAGCAGGTAAGACAATAGATGGGGAGATGGCTTTTGCAGAGCGTGGAGTAGTCTGCTTGCATTCCCCTAGCACTCAGGAAACTGCCTCCTGAGGAAAGCAATTGCCGGGAATGGAGCTCTTAGGAAGCTGCCTGGTTCCTTTCCCTTGGGTTTCATGGTTATTATTGCTCTTCCTTCCCCTAAGGAAGAAGCTGCAAATGAGAGCACTGGTGTGGTGAGACGCCAGAGCGTGTATTTACATTTCCCGTGGCGGAGCTGTGGCAGTGTGCTGAGAGCAGCGCACGCAGCTGGGGCAGCGCTGAGCCCCAGGCAGGGCCCCTGAGCTGCTGCCTCTGTTCCCAGCACCTTCCGTGCTTGTGCTGCGCGGCTTCCTCCTGTCCTTCCTCTGGAGGAAGCAAACGATAAATTCTGACCTGCATCTAATGCAGTGCTCGGAACTGGGGGCAGGCGAGGTGTAAATCACTACACTTTGGCGGGGTTTTTCTAACTTCTGTCATGAGTCTAAAGAACGAGACTTATCTGTGTGTGGCGGAGGCTGCTGGTGGTTGTTGGTTTTTTTTAGAGAGATAAGTTCTGAAATTAGTAAAAATAAAGCTTTTGTTAAGGATCCAGCTTGCTGCTTTCTTCCGAAGCTGGTGCTATTTGCTTTACTTACTTTGGCAGAAGTCTTTGTACATTTAATTACGCTTAGTCATGTTATACACCTTTCTAGCAGGAGGGAAAGCTAAGAAACCTAACTTTCCTATCTGGAACTGAAGGAGGAAAAGGTGGGTGGGTTCTTTTTAAGAAGGCAAATAACCCTCAAGCTGTAGTTTTTTAGGGCTTTTTGGCTGTTTTCTTGGGTTTTTTTCTTTTGTGGGGTGGGTTGGTTTTGGGGTTTTTTTGGTTTTTTCCTTTAGAAAAACTGAAAGGGTAAGTGGTTTACATATGCTTCAAATTCAAGACATGAATTTCATGAAGGGCTGTCTTGAAACTACAAATGTAGACTTCAGCCAGCTACTAGAACTGATAAATCCACATGTGCAGCAACTGCCTAAATATACAAAGGTATTTTATCTGAGGTGTTTCATGGCTTCTGATAGATTTTGACTAAAGTGCAGCAAGTAAAAGTTTAATCTATACGTGCAGAAACAACTTAAGTAGATATTGTAGGTATTAAGGTAGCTGATCTGAATTCTTGTCTTCCTTTTTACATCATCTTAAAAGATTTTTTTTAAAAAAATATTTGACTTAAATGCTACTTAACATTTAAACCCACTAGGGAATAGGACCAACAGTTGCTTCCAAATAATCCTTTAGCCCACTACCTACACTAAGTAATAGATGAACACAGGTTTTTAGTTATTTCTTGGATTTCATCTCATTTGCTATCATATGATTTGCTGCAGTTTTGATCCGCAGTCTGTATTTGTGGCTCTGATGTACTCACACCTTGTTCTTTCCAGTAACTCTTACTCCTAACGTAAATCTGTTGTTTAACAAAACTGAATTCATGCATTGCATTTAAAAATAAATTTCTGAAAGACTAAGTGATTGAAGTATCTCTTTGCCTTCTTTTAAGGGAACAAATCAGATTCACTGGACAAGCGCCAAGTGCTGTTTGAAGATGCCTGCACCCTGGCAGAGAAGCACGGGCTCTTAGCTGTGCTGGAGACATCAGCAAAAGAAGCTCAAAACATAGAAGAGGTGTTCACATTAATGGCTAAGGAGCTGATAGCCCGAAATACCTTACAGCTTCATGGGGAGAACCCTCCAAACAGCTTCAGTCTTGACTCCAGGCCAGTGATTGCCAGTGCAAGTGTGGAGAAGACCCAGTGCTCCTGTTGAAGAGAGACTTCAGGGAGAACTTGGAAATTGCCATTCTTCTGAGGCTGTTTGATTCAATTTTATTCAGTTGATGAAAGTGTTCTATGTTGCCTCAAGCCACCTCTTGATATTTCTACCTTGCAGTTTGGCTTGTGAGTATTTTCAGAGATCATTGTTGCTGTTGGTAGCATAGGTTGCTTTGAACATAGCAACACGAACTTCTGAGCTGAGATGACTCGGGAAGCTGCCAGCCCTTGCCTTAACCAAAGAGAACTATAAAAATTAATGCCTTTAGTTATATCCTTACATGTCTTTCTGGCTGTGTCAGAAGATAAATTTGCACCAGAGCTCTGCACTGACCCTTCTAAGCTGCGTTGCTGGTTTTAAGTACAAGCACTTTCCTCTGCCAGTAGCTGTAAAAAGTCTGACACATGCTTGGACAGCACTAACCCACTCCTGCCTAAACTTTCATTTAGGAGCTCTCCTGACGTCAGGCAGGCAGCCATCCATCCCAAGGAGCTTAATAACATTTGTGAAAGAGTACAGGATTTCACATCTGCCCTGAGCTCCTCACCAGACAAACCTGGAGACATCTCTGGGGTTGCATGGCAGGCAGAATATGATACACTTCTTCCTGGGGTGAGAAAAATTGCCTTTCACTTTGCTTTGTTATAGTCAGGATTGTTTCCAATCCTGATTTCCATCTTGCTACATGGACTTGCTGGGAGCAGCAAACTTCCAGTGAAAGGACCTTTTTTTTTCATTCCTCCCTGCTAACCTCGTCCTGCTTTTGATGTGCTGATTTTAACCAAAAGCCTTCTGTAGCTTGCATGGTGGGCCAATGGCAGCTTGAGAGTTTGCCTGTAGATTTTCAAGGCAGTGTGAAGGATGGATGCAAGCTCCTGTAAAACTCAGCAAGGGTTTAAATTAGGTAAAAAATCAAAAATTTGAATTGTGTTAGAGCGGTAAGGCAATGGTATGGGGTGCACCAGAGAGCTGCCCTAGGTCAGTTATCTGCTACTGCTGTGGAGACGAAACACTGTGGTGGCAATGGAAGAGTTTGGATTGCTCCTCCCAATTGCAAGCTCCGCTACTTGGGGCTTACTTTTCTGTATACCTGAACTGAATGAAGGCTGTGGGCTGAGGTTTTTTTTGGTGAGGGTTTTGAGGGGTTTTTTTCTGTTGTTTTGTTTGCAAGTTTTCTTTTTTCCCAGTAGATGGAAACAGGGAAGGAGGAGGAGGAAAGAAATATTAGAGGAAGCTTTTTTGACTGCAGTCCACGTGTACCAAAGTGTATCACTTAGTTACTGTTAAGCTATGAACTGCAACTCAAACTCTGTAATGATAAAACACAGTTTGTGTTACATGCAAAGCAGCCTTGGGAAGGCTATGGTGTTGCCAGCTTACCCAATGGCTGGCTGCCCCTGTTTCCTAAGTCCTTGAAAAATAAGGAAAAACATGTAGCAAGTATTGCCGGAAAATCCTGTCTGAGAAGCACAAAAAAAAAATAAAGGAGAATGAATCATTGAATAATAGTCTTGGAAATATTTCTAATATTCTTAATGCTTTCTCTGGCTAGGTTCTTTGCTATTACATGCAAAGAGCAGGGGTTAATTCAGCTCTATGTAAACTGAGGGAGGAATCTTCCATGCTACCCTCTTGCTGTAGCCTGCTGTGGAGAAAGCTTCATCTTCAGGCATCCTCCTTCTCATGTTTACTTTTTAAATCTTTATTCCTTCCTCATTTTTACTAGCCTAGTACTTGCATTTCAGTTTGCACATTTAAGCAACAGTAAATACCATAGCCTTTCAAGGTGGCAAGCCAGCTTCCAAACAACTAGTTTCTACAGCTTGTCACCACAAAAGCAGTCAAATGTAAGCTTAATATTTCTATTCCTTGTAGTACTTTGTAATCCATTATTTTTGCTTTTTTTTTTTGAGTATCTTCCAGAAGACTGCAATAGAAAAAGTATTGCTTTCATGTCTAGTTACAGTCTTTCATTGGTCAAGAGTTAGAGAAGGATAGTACCAGCAGAGTGTTAACTTTGCATGGTTCATTGGGTTTACCATCTTAATTAGCCACTACTGTATGAAGTTGTTTTGCTTACCCTCAGTATGGAAACTTCTGCAGGCTGATGTGATCCTGAGTGCCCAGCACTGCCAGCTTACAGGGCTCTTGCCATTCCCTTCCCACACATATGGAGCTACTGGCAAAGCAAGACCTTCCTTGGCAGAAAGCTGTGCAACAGAGGATCAGGGAGAACAGGCTTGTGACTGTTCCCTTTCCTTTAACAGGTCTAACAGGCTTCCTACTCCTCTAAGAAACTAGGCTTAGACACCTACCCATTGTGCAGCTATACCAGGAGCATGACCTCTTTTGGTTGGTTCTGTCTGGCATTTTCCACGAGGCCTTTGGGCAGTTACACTGAATGGTTTCCACGCGGTCGCTTTTCCAACTGTCCTCGCACGAGTGAAGAGCAGCACTTGCTAACAAGGTTCTTCAGAGAATATTGGTAATGCTATTACTCATGAGGTAATACATGAAGCTGTGAACTCTCAAAAAATCCCCTTAGTATAGCCTGTTATTCTAGACTGTGAGAACCACTAGATTAAAATACAAGCTCAGCATAATCTCTGTGGTTCTGCTGTTCTCCATCAGAGAGCAGATGGAAACACACAGCTCTGACAAGGCAAAGTAGCATTAACTGCTATGGAACCTTCTGTTAATGGTTTGTTCCCCAGCATCATATGCAAATCATATCAGATTCCAAGTGCTTCTTGACAGCATCATTAATGCATTTATACAATGGGTTATAAAGTTGTTTACAACACTATTTTAAAAACTACTACTGTGCCACAGGTTTCAGTTTTAAGAGCTGCACATTCAGCTTGAAGATGAGCTCATTTGTTAAGTTCTTATCTACTAGGAAGAAATATTTGAATCTTTGCTGTGGCAAATTACTTGCACTGGTGTCACAACCAGGCCAAATGAGATGAAGCAGTACCTCTTGGTGGAACAGGGTAAAAAAATAATTAGAAATATCTTAAAATGTACCAAACTGACACCTCCCAGAAGCTGACTAGTTAAAAGCCAACACAACAGCAGCCAAATGATGTGGAAGGCACACAGCACTGCCTATGTGGGCAAGCTTTGTTTCATATGCAGAGGACAGGCTCTCAATTACAAAAGCTGAGGTTCTTATCTAATCATTCCAGTTAATGTTTAAGTATAGTTGGAAGGCAGACAATTTTCCGACTCTGAACAGCGGTGGAGCGCTCTGTCCTGGAGCCTCCTTTCAGGAGGAAGATGCACGCCTGTGGTTTTGGACAAGGAACTGGAAGTGAAGCTTCCCCCAGCCAGGTGAGTGCTCTGTCGGCAGTGCTGTTACAGCTGCCCCTTCCTGATGTGGGCTGCCAGCAGGCATTTTCATGGCTCTCAGCCATGGCTCTCAGGCATTTTCATGGCTCTCAGCTCCCAGAACACCACGCTTGCCTGCAGGTGTGTGTGAGGGGCCTAAATAGTCATTGCTCAGCAAACCAGCTCCTGAAAAAATTTTCAAGCACCACTCTTAAGCAACTGTGTTAAGAACTAGAACTACACCAACAGGCAATGCAGGGATATCATAGTCCTTTGAGAATAGTTCTAGACAGGCCAAGAGCCCCTTTGTCTTAAGAGTACTTCACCTTGCAATAGGAATTCAGTTTCAGATGGGTAGGGCTTTCAAAAATCTTTTAAAGCACTTTTTCTAATGCTGCTGTTGTAAATCAACCTTCACTCAGCTGCCTGCACAGCTTCTGTCAATGCAGTCACATGAAGCAGGGGTTGTCTGTGGCTTGACAGCGAGTGACAAACAGCACACCCCTGGATAACAGGGCAAGAGTTCAGCATATTTGCAATCCCACATTTCCTTGCTACTGCTGTGTCCATTGTCCATGAACACCACTGCTTATACAGTTTTCACTCCTAAGTCTAGTTTTGCTAACCTGAAGTGAGGCTCACCACAACTACAGTTTAATGCCTTCCTAATGCTAGCATTAAACTGACTTTGTAGCTACTTGATCCCTGCAGCACAGTACTGCATTGTATCTCAATCCTAAAGGATTACATGTGGATTCCCTCATTTTAAGTTGCTGCAGCATTAATAGTTTCATCTACACAAGTTTTGTTCCAAACATGAGACACCCCATAGCTCATGGTACCCTCCAAACAGAAATCTCCTCTGTACCTGGAGTAGCAGGAAAGTTACTTAGTATTTCGTTAAATGCACCTTTGAGGTATTTCCTCAAAGATTACAATCCACCTTGGGCCACAAAGGCCAGCTGTGCTACCATCATTTGAACTAAAGCAGCAGAAGTTGTAACAAGTGCTCTTACCTTGTGTGATCACGTTCAGAGCAGGGAGAGCAGGTAGCACACTCACTCTGCAATTCCCACAAGAGGCAAAGGTCTGTATCAAACTAAATGTATATATTCGGGCCTAGGGAGTAAAGTCAAGGCACCTCAAGTGACAGCATCCATCTTTTTCTCAATATTTTTGATGTGAAATTAAGATTCTGCTGGTGAAAGTTTATGGAGACTTTATACCTTTTCCATCTTGACACTACTCTCTTTGGCCTCTTCAGTTTCTGTAAGTTAAGTATTTCCTTGAAGAGAATACAGCACAGCCCAAGTTGTCACCCTCAATCTTCTTACATTATAAGCTTGTCTCAATTCTGCTGAATTCATTCCTGTTCTCACAGAGGAAAAACATAGCAGCCTACAAACATACTTATTTCAGAGGCCCTACTATTTTCAGCTGTCCCAGTCTGGGGTTGGTGGGGGTGGGAATCACAGTGCTCCAGCCAGCTGAGAAACAAGCCTCCCACAGCACGGTTCGGATGGGAAGTAGTACTCAGCAGTACTGGCCTGGGGACAAATACAGGCAGTTCCTGAACCTGCACAACAGGAACCACAGCACAGTTCAAAGCAAGAGGAACTACTTGTCATGATGCACAGAACACATCAGTGGCCGTGCAGCTCCACCCACCACCCACCAAAGCAAATCACTCATCTGGGTATTCTCAGCCTCCTCTGTAACATGTACAGGAAGCAGCTCTGGAAGCAGCAGCAGCCTCCGCAGTGCCACAGTATAGCCAGGCAGAGAGTAAAGCACACCCCTCCCGACCCCTTAGGAAAGCAAGCTCACGTGTGTGCTCTGGCTGGTAAGTTCAGTACCTTTTTCCATCTTATCAGAACACAGCTTTGTTACAAACTCACATTTGAATCAAGCTTTCCAATAGGATGTAGAAACTTATGTTCACCACCATGTAGGGCAGGAAGACTTTAATTTTTTTCTGTTTTCTCATTTTTATCAGTTTAAAGTGTCATTTGCTCAAATTACATTCCTTTCTTCCCTCTGCTACTTGTCCCAGGGAAAAAAAAACCCAAACCAAACAAACAAAAAATGGCTTTACTCTGCTCACTTAAACTTTTTTTTAATCGTAACCCCCAGCATCTGAATATGCTTCTAGCAGTTTGCTTCCAACTTCGTGTAGTTCTGCAGAAAAATGCTTCTATCTGAACATACACAGGCTTCAAGCATGTGGAGCCTCAGGAAGTGGCCTGTAGCAGTGCTTGGACTTGCTGTCCAATCAGCATTATGACACGAAACTATGGGTAAGAGTACATCCTGCAGTTGGCTTTGTTCAGTGCAAATAAAATTAACACAATAGCGTAGAACTTACTTCTGAGAAAGCAAGACACGTCTGTTCTTACTAATGGCCCCAGATATTCCTCCAATGTATCAGCTGTCTGTTTGGAATGTGTCCCTTGCGTTACAGGTGCTTTGCTGGAAAGGCTCTAACAATGCTGGAATTCTGTATTAAGCATAACATGGTTCTGCAGGAGCTAAGAATAAGTGACATAAATGCCTTGGTATTTACAGAAACACACGCAAAAATAATCAAGTTAAAAACCAGATGCTTCAAAAGAACAGACTGACTTCTTGTTTAATTTTTTTTAACTTTTTTTATTTGGGAAAAGTGCTTCTTACAAAAGGCAGCTGCAAAACAATACGTTATAGACCTCAGAACAATTTCTCATTCCATTTAAAAGTGAAAGGAGAGGCAGTCTAGGGGACAAGAGCAGCAGGAGAACAGATCACGGGGCATCCACAAGTCAATAAAAAACAGCAATAATGTAATGCAAGGTTAAAATTCCTGTGCTGGGGCTTTGGTGGCAAAGTAATTTCTCAATGCAAATTACAGCCAGAAACTGCACGACTGCCTTTGTAAGCAGTAACTCACATAAACTGAACAGCTTTACCAGGCAACCTGCCCATCTCAGCTGCAGAGAGGCACAAGTACCTCAAAGCAGCTGGGAGGCACAGCGAGTTTCTAGCAAAGCTCACGGCTTAAGTGTTTACATGAAGTTCTAAAACTTACAGAGCGATAAAGCTAAAGGGTCCTCTCTGGTGTTCCTCTGACCCCACCTTGGCTAACCGGATTTCTGCTCCTGGACAACCCTAATCATACACATGAAAGAGAGCTGGTGTATTAGGGAGTGCCATCTATCAAGTTAAGCGATAGTCAGGATCGTTTCCCAGTCTGGGCTGAGACCACTAGACCAGTTTCATGTCCAACTGGAGGCTAGACTTCATGCACCAAGAGGAGATGAAAGATGGTTTTGTTATTTTTAACTTACACAGAGTCTCCCCATCCTTGAGGTCCAACTCTACATTTATCTGTATATACACATAGAGAGTTCTCCTTTCACAAAGACATTTTCCTTTCATGCTAAACACAGTAAAAATCCAGAACGTTCACACCTGGTTCTGGTTACACAGTAGTAATAGTAATGTGCAAGTAAACAGAGACCAAAAGTCACAAATGAAGACGTGTACATGAGGGGGCTGGAACGGAGCTGATTCCAGAAAGAATATTTTTATCTGGCCTGAAATCAGAAATATTGGTACAAAGACAGAATAAAGGCCATCAGCCAATTTACATCCCCACTGCATGGCCACTGCTCATTTTTGTATCTGGGCTCTTCAAAATGAGTGTGGAAGTCCTGTAAACACTTTAACCCTGGAACTGGGTGAACTCTGTTGGGTACACAGATGAAGCAACAAACCTAAGCTAACTGTTTGACAGTTAAATTTATTTTTACAAAAACTAACATTTTAAAGATTTATTTCTTGTTATTTGTTTAAACAGAGGAAAAACAACACTCCTGGGGTGGGAGAGGAGGGGAGGGGAAGAGACAGACCCTGGGTAAAAGTTATTACAACAGCACCTGGAATTGATCGGCCTGCCTAGGAGAAACACAGGCACTGCCACAACACCACAGGTAATAGCTACTGCCTGAAGCCAAGACAACAGTCCACACTCCACTGACAGGTGCTATAGATCCAAATCATAATAATCTTCCAGCTCATCATGAAATAAGTCCCACTCATCCTCGGAATCCGTTAGCTCATCATCACCTCCGGCTGCCAACAGCATAAGCAACATCTCACCCAGCTCAAAGGTCACCACCTCATCCTCGTCGGTTTCAAAGGGATCACCATTCTCTCGCTCCTCGATGAACTCCCAGAACCGATTCCTCCGCTGGGCCTGCAAATGGAACACAAGGATTTCCCTAGGTGACCAACTGGTACAAAGCAGGAGCCCTTACAGAGGCTGACAGCGCCCCTGCAGTACTTTCTGACATGCAAGAAATCACATTTCTCTTTCAGGGAGATACTGACCTCCAGCACAATTTACCCTTACACACCCCTATTAATGCTACCCAACATTTCTACTTCAGTATGTTGCAGGAAAGTTTTTAAAATTTAAGTCTTTCCATCTTGGCCTCCAGCATTCACAAACTTTAGAGCACTGCTTCCTTCAAATTCACCATTAGAGAGAGGTCTATCAGAAGTGGAAAAAAGAAGAGTTAATATTTCCCTATCCTCTCCTCAAGGCAGAAGACATAACGCACACCTCTCTTCTGCTCTCTCTCTCTATGGAAAGGGCAATTAAACAGCAGCACTGACCCGGTATCTACTTGAGGTTCCTACTTTGGGTCTTTGTGGCTCCTCTTGGCGGCCATCAGGATATTCGTGCTTGTAAAAACAGTTCCCTCCAAATGGACAGCTCCCACGGCCTTCATCAAAATACCTGCATGGCTTGTTGCTGGAAAGGAAAATACCGCAAGCCTTACTGACAGCAGAGCCCAATCAGACTTCAGAATTGCATTTACCTGCAGTCCACAAGGATCTCAGGTACCAGGAGCACATGGCATTTTGTGAGTTAAAGACCTACACGCAGAAATTATTTATTACACTATGTGTGGACTGATGCATGCAGAGGGACACCAGTGGTGTGCAGTGCATGAGCTTGGACTGCCTTATGGCTACACTACCAGTGTTTTGTGTAGAGAAGGGAAAGACTGGGGTGAAAGAACACAGGAATAGCTTTGGGACTGTGTGCATGCATCTGTGGGCAGACAGGCAAAGACGCACTTCACACACGGTGGTGGAAAGGAGGTGTGAAAAGGGACTTTACATCAACACCCTTCTTCTCCATGTGTGTCTTTATCTCTGCAGTCTCAATTTGATAAAAGGCTGCATTGCTCATACCTCATTGCCTCCTTGTATTTCTGAATGAGTTTCTGCTTCTCTTCCTTCTCCTCCACCCAGTACTCACTTGGAATGACAAAGTTAGATGTGATCCGGCATTCTGGGCAGGACCTGGGAAATGAACAGACTGTGCTGCAAAATTCCACATTACAGGGCGCTCTCTCTCCTATATAACAAGTCATGGCAAATATCCATCTTTAAAGAGGTACTGTACTCATATACTTGCTGTACAACCTTTTCAATCTAGACTCTCTTATACATGAAGATAACCTAAACTGTTCTTCAAGAACTCAATGGCAATGGCAGCTGGTCAGCTTGTCTCAGAAAAGCTTGAAAAAACATTTCACACAGACTCCTTTTTCTTTAGAATTAAATAAATTTATTTTGGTATTATTCCTATATTTATTTGATTGGAACTTTGTATTTTCTAGAACAGCCTTAAATGAAGAAATGTTTTCCCAACTGAGTAATGCTCTAAGGCAGAAATGAATCAAGCAGCATACATTCTGAACTGGTTAATCTGTTTCCAGATTCCTGCCTGGGTGTCCAAGACATAAACAGTAACCACTGGACAACATGCTACTAAATAAACAACAGTTATTTACTACCATTGAGTTTTGCAAACTTAACCGATATTAACCAAATCAGAGTGTAAATGTTATCCCTAACAATTATTTCACTCCTAAACTACAAGTTAGTATGCATTAAATGCAGTCTCTGTGCAGTCTGCATCTGGAAGTCTGTTGCAAGTTGTCACAAGTTACTAAGTTCTTCCACAGTAACACAGCACAATCGAAATGGGAAAGTGCCTCACTTTATAATCTTGCTCTCAAACTGTTTAGCACTCCTCCACTTGCGGATGCACTTGAGACAGTAAGTGTGGCTGCAGTTGGAGAGGATCCCAAAGCGGCGCTCGCTAGGATTAGCTTTCTCATACACCACCTCCATGCAGATCCCGCACACCATGTCTTTACTACGCTGGACGGCAAAGGAAAGCTCCATGTCCTTCTCATGAGCTTCAATGCAAGACTGAAAAGGAGACACAAAGAAAACAACTACAGAGACAACTGGTCACCTGGTGAGGTCTAAGCAGGTTTTTAAACTCAGTTTGCTGTTTTGCATAATGAAATAGTGTGATTAAGCTAAAAAAAATCTTTATCATCAAAATTTGCTCAAGTAATGGGGAACAATCAATTCAGAGTTCGAATTCCTTCCTTCAGACACTGCTTTTAAACATGAAAAGGCAATCTGAAAGACCATCCACTTTTACTAGTCAAAGAACAAAGCTTTAGTATCTTTAAGCAGACTGCTCTCCCAACACAGATAAGGGAATCCAGCTGCTTTTGAGTATGGCCCTGGCAGGAAACAGTCTAGTTTACAACCGGAATTTCATTCACTGCCTGACCTGCACACACCTTCAAATGAAAGGGAATTAGTAACAAGTGATTGAGGGGAGCTAGGAAGCAATAACTTACAGCTGTTAAACACCAGACAATTGTTTGCTTACCTTTATATGCTGAGATCTCTGTGCAGCATCAATGGGATGCAAGACCTGCAGGCCACACATATCACACACGTCCCCATGGATATACACGCAGTTTTCTCCGTAACGACATTCTCCTAACGCAGCATAGGGGCACAGCTCCTTCTTCATCTCCACATCTGCCTGTTGCTTCTCATATTCTTCTTCAATCACCATTTCCTGCAAGGGTGCTTCAGCACAGAAAGGAGCAGCTAGGAACAGAATTAAGAACAGTAAGCAGCACATTCAGATTTTGAGCACTGGAAGTAAGAACACTCAGGTTACCCAAAGAGAGTAACAGAAACAACTTAGGTTCATTTCAGTCCAAGTTCACACACCCCCAACCTGAACCAAATTATTTTCCCCACTCAAGGAATTTCAAGACTAATTTCTTCATCCTTCAACCCAGACAAGATTAAAGCTATCAAAGTTTCAGTGGTCAGGGAAGATCCATTTACAGGCTAAGTCCCCACTAGAAAAATCGCACTAGTCCTCAGCAGCTTAAATACACTGTTAGACAGACTCTGGTTCAGCAATCATTAAATAAAGCTACAAATCTCTCACTGCTTTTAGAAACAATTTCACTTCAGCTAAAATTTTCACATCAGCTTAAGTGAACAGGTTTTTTCCCAGAAATCACACAGCTGAAGTAATAAAGGTGTATCCAGCATAACAAAATGCTAGTATGGCAATACCACATCAGCAGTTCCTTATGTGCAGGCTAATTAGCACACTCTTGTTTAGCCTGAACACTGAACAAACTTTCATTTCTGGACTCCCATGCATCTCTAGGATTGACAGAAAAGTGGTGTCCACGCCTCTCAAACTAACTCCATTCTACATATTTGCCAAAATGCCTGTCCTAAACAGGTATCTATCTGGTCAATTAGCCAGACACATGAACCTAAGAAACTGAAATTCAAGCTATTTTCACTGCATTCTAAGCTAGCCATCAGTTTTGCAAAATCCTAAGTAAATTCCCTTACCTAATTCTAAACTGAACTGAAATCTGTATCTTTTCTCTTCCCCCTTTAGACGGCTACTGCTGAACACTTCTCCCTGTACCTGAAACACATAATACTTGCCTGCCTCACCACAAGTCAGCCTTCTGAGATTGTTACACAAGTAGGATGATTACTGAATTACAAGACAAAAGCAGCCAGTGTGAAACTGAAGATGTAATAAACATAAAGCATTACTATATTCAGAGTAAACACCAGGAAGAACAGCAGCTGGAGTTTGTTTACATAACCAGAAGCTGTTATAAGAGTAAGAAGTCATCTATGCTATAAGAAAGCATACCTTTTAGAAGATGTTCAAGCACTAGATTTGGAGAAACAAGCAAAAACTACCAAAGGCATACTTGGATCAGTGAAGTGAAGGACAGACTCCTTCTCAAAATTAATCAGAGGCTGCACACTCGCACAGTTTTCATCCCCACGGAGCAAAGACATAACAATAGGCATGTATCAGTCTGTTAGTTTTAGGACAAAGAAAAAGAAAATGCAGGTCCCTGTGACTTAAGTTTTGAGGAACAAGCAACTATTGAAGATTAGTGCTGAAAAATATTAGCTCTCAAAGATAAGATCAAATCTGCTTCTTGAACCACCTCTAACTGTAGTGGGTCACACACACTGATCTTTGAGCAGTCTGTTTGTTAGAAACATTTCAAAGCAAGTGAGTAACTGAGTAACAAGTCAGAGATTCCCAAACAAAGTATGTTCATTACCTCTTCTTCCTAAGAAGTTCTAGTGAACCAGCACCAAGAAAAGCAACAAGAAACCATATACTAGGCTCTACACACTCTTCTGAGTAGCTCAGCATAACATGAAAATATGTACTTACTTATTGAAATCCCACTTGCCCCTCCCATTTGAAATCCGTGGTCTCCACTTCCAAAAGACAACAAAAATCACAACTACCATTCAGTTTCTGTTCCCTCAACTGTTGCATTTGCCAGTGTTTGCTTGAGTTAATGTTGTCACAGATATTTTTACCTAGTTGAGGGCCATGAAGATGGTTAGAGGGATCGAACACCTCCCCTATGAGGAAAGGCTCAGAGAGTTGGGGTTGTTCGGCCTGGAGAAGAGAAGGCTCCGGGGTGACCTTACTGCAGCCTTCCAGGACCTGAAGGGGGCCTAAAAGAAAGATGAAGAGGGACTTTTTACAAAGCATAGAGTAATAAGACAAGGGCAACAGTTTCAAACCAAAATTCAATCTGAAAGAGGGTGGGTTTAGATTAGATTTTCAGAAGAAACTCTTTTAGTGTGAGGCTGGAACAGTGTGCGTATCTTCTGTATCTACTGCATTGTATCAGCTACAGTTTTACTTCCTCTTTGAAAGCACAATTAGAAAAATTCAGAAGACTTCACTGTCTCAGCAGTTCCAAATCCAACATCCCTCAGAGTAACATTTGCTCTCTATGATTCTGTTTGCTGTTTTCCAAATCTCTGCTCACCAGTAGGTGGACTCAATCCACCACCTTCTCACTGCCCATTTCTCAGTCAACAGGGTTAAATTCATGCTAGTGGAAAAACTGATTTGTTACTTTTGATTCATTCACACCCCACCTGCTTGCACTTTAGGACACACTTTGTAGCATCAAACACATTAATCTTTTAGTAACAGCAAGCAGACACCCAATTTAGTGTTTCTTGTATTTCTGCCTTTCTACTCTTCCTCAATTACTGCAGAACATCAAGCAGCAATAGCTGCAGAACAAGTATGGAAATGAGGCACATTTCCATTTCTTCATACCTGAAGAATCATCACTATTTTCTATGCTAGGTCCTTAAGTCATCTTCAAGATACTAGGTTTAGTCCCAAATCAGAGAATCGTGGTAAAAGGTGAGCATTATAGTCCAAGCTATGCATGGTTAAACTGCCAACCTTGAATCTTTATCACTTGTAAGGCAATTTTAAACACACAGGCTTCTAGGTAACCTTGAGAAATAAGATTCACTTTGAAGTTTCCAAGTATCTGTACATTTCTCCAGCGATTTGACAAAAATCTGCTTTAAGGCACACACTATAGAACACACTGCACACATTTTTATTTCTGTAGCTTAACAAAGACAGCTGCTTCTAAAAAGTAAAGTTTTTTTAAAGTCACCATGGGAATTAGCATCATGTAGCACTGTTCAGAACAGAAACAGAGAGTATGATTGTACATTAAAATACATCAAGTTTCAAAGGCTATAAAACAGAGATTTGCAGATTCACAGAAGAGAACATTATTGAACTTAATCTGGCACAAGTTTGCATGAAAAATAAGCCTAACCCCTAGAAAAAGGAACTGCTTTAGTAAAACTAAGTTAACAGTACAATGACCTAGACTTCAGGAAGAAGCACCAGCTCTTCTGTAAGGACTGGGTGTATTTAAAAGATCTCTGGCTGTTCAAACTAGCAATTAACTGATTCCAGTGGAGGGCCAGTCAGTCATCAATGGGGCTGAAACCCAAGAAAAGAGACTGACTCTTCTCAGATGTGCACATGACAAGAGACAGAAGGCAAGCTGAGGCAGGGAAAAATCCAATTACATACTAGGAAAGAGGCTTTCTTTGTGAAAGAAGTCAAACACTGCAAAGCATACCCAGAGGTTATGCCCTTTGAACACCTCTGAGGATAGAGATTCAGCTGAACAAAGTCCCTGGCAACCTTTAAGCAGGAAATTAACTAGATGAAATCCAGAGGTTCCTTCCAATCTAAACTATTATATTCTGATCAAAATATTTTTTAAAATCCTTTGTCTCAACAAGCACAGAAGCTGTAT
Organism: Lycocorax pyrrhopterus obiensis; assembly: GCA_014706295.1. Lineage (NCBI taxonomy): Eukaryota > Metazoa > Chordata > Aves > Passeriformes > Paradisaeidae > Lycocorax > Lycocorax pyrrhopterus. Next base: position 59,667,772 of record JACSVZ010000015.1, on the reverse strand, counting down.
CTTTTATGACAGTAAGGTGGCACATTAACAGGTAGTGGTCAAGTTTTCATTCCTTTGGGATATACTCTAGTCACAGATCTGTTACACAATTCCATAATCAAACTTCTCAACAACACTAGCAAACTGTTTGTGTCACTTGACCATTCCTCTTCACCCTCCTCAAATTGGAAGTCAGGAGGCTCCAAGCAGCACCCTGTAACACTTAGACGGTCATTCTCTTTTCAAACCTGAGAATCTGAGCAGTGCTGTGGAGACAAAGTAGTATAATCTGAGCACTCTATGACTTCTTCAAACTCTTCTGGATGCAAGGTGTCCATTTTGAATTCAAACAATTATTTAAGTACTCACGGCCTCCTCATGCCTTAGAGAGACAAATATTAGAAATTATGTTGAAGTGAACACCTTCAGCCTACTTTTCACTTAAATTTTAAGACTGTTATCTTTCGGCAGGAAAAACAGATGACAAGTACGCTACTTAAATAGTCTGGTCCCATACAATGAGCTTCTTCAGTCTCCTTATCATAATGAGCTATTAGAAATAGCTCATCATGTCACAGTATTAGAAAGCTGAGTTCCAGAAAGGTAACTAGAATAAATCATTTTCAGCCTCTGGCCATGGGATTCACAAAAGTAAGCATCAGGCTTCAATTCCTTCTACAGGAACCTGTACCTCCACTGAAAAACCTTTAAAAGACTGCAAAACCACCCCAAACCAAATCAACCAACCCCAAACACAAAGGCAGCAGATTATCTCTCCACAGTAGCAATATTAATTGCATGACCAGTAATTTCGTCTCCCATCCCATATGCAAACTAAACCTCAAAGGAGATTCTCAAGTCATTCAGAAACATAGCAAGAGAAAACCAGTCACACAGAGACTGACCTGAAATATACCTGGTTTCAGAAGATAACAGTCAGTCCAAGTACTCATGTTGGAAAACCCAAGCTCACTTGAACTGGTCAATAAATATGAACAGCTGTACTCAAAAGCATGAAAATAAATGCACTACACAGAAACTGTTGAGCCACGATGGAAATTCACTGTTTTCCCATGATCAGCTTACCACGTCCACAGTATGGCTGCCCAGGGACAAACTCCACTGCATTCACCCAGTCTTCAGCCCCTACTCCTGCCGCTGCCAGATCCGTATTTTCATCTTCTATCTCAGCAATAAATTCTTCAACTGTTTCAGGGAGCGATGCAAAGTCTGAGGACACTGATGGATAGATTTCCGCCTCTGGATTCACGTCAGTCACTTCTTCTTGTATTAGTGGCTTGGTATGTTCATACCTAAAAAGTTAAAACACATAATGTCAACTTTCCACAAAAAAATACCTCCAGACAGCAGCCCCATGTACTGAAAATAAACTAAGGAAGATGTGAACATGCTATGTGGAAGGAGGACTCAGAAATGTCTTGGAAGAGAAAGTCACTGATGACCCTTTACAGAGATATGATTCCACTTGTGCAATCTATCAGCATTGCTCAAAGAAACACGAGGTACTGAAATTTTGGAGAAAAAAAGAGCAGTGTACACAATTCTTACTTAACTTACACAGAACAAACTTCAAATACGTCCCAAACCAGTCAGGTACCTATTACACATGTATAGTATCACTGAATGAGAAAAATTAGTTTGTTCAGCTTTATAAAGAGAAGACTAAGGACAGACATTGCTGTCCCAACTATCTCATGGGAAGCTACAGGAAAGATCAGCCAGAGTCTTCTAAGAGGTGCAGCGATAGGCTGACAGTCAGTAGACATAAGTCCAAAATGGGAAGCTACAGTTATGGATATTAGGAAAAAAATTTGCGGTAAGAGTAGTTGAACACTAGAATGGGTGCACAATCTTCATGCTTGCAGATATTCGAAACTTGACTGGACAATGCCTTGGACAACCTGGCCTCTGCTGGCACAGATTCAGAGATCCCCACCAACATAAATGATTCTTTTCCTGTGTCTAAGCGTCTTGCCTCATGGAGATTTTACACTGAATTTGAGTACTTATTTCTAATGCCTCTTTCAGCTCATTGTAGAATATGATAATGAGAACACTTTGAGCCCTACCACGCACAATAAGCAGGAAGGCACCATTTCCCTCAAAAATCTGCCTTCCGGCAACTAGGAGACTACATAGGGAAAAATAAATTACAAATATATTGTTGTAGACTTAGATATTTGCTGACTAATTTTAAGGACAACAGGAGGTAATTTTTTGAGATCATACAGAAGTTTGAAGTGACTGTGATTCATTTAGCTTGTGTCAGATTAAAAACAATGAAGTGTCCCAGTTCTTGCATATTAAAGAGATGCTCCCAACCAAATGTCAGCTTGGAAATCCTAATCCTATGAAGCACAAATTTAAAATTCAAGCCTTCAGATCTCTACATCTGTGGCCTCCAATGTGTGTCCACCACACGAGGTGCTCAAGGCAACCCACTGGGGTGCAGGAAGAAATACTAGAACTTAGTGGGTTTCTTACCCTTAAAAAATACAATAAATTATTATTATTATTATTGTGATACATGTTGATGGCAGTGTCCTCACAGTCCACATGCCAGAGGGCCCATGTGTGGTACGTGTGAGGTGCCCTGAAGGAGCAGGTGGTTCCATCACCCAGTGGGTTGCCAGTGGCAACCCCCTTGTCTGCTCACTTTCAGCGTATTGTGACATATTGCAGTTTGCTTGTACCCACTTAATGAATCAACAGATTATCTGATCTTGTTGTACCTAAACTAACCCTGACAAAGCAAACAAGTGGCTTGAAAAGATGCCTGCAACTGTGGGCTGATGACAACATGGATAATGTGAGCAAAAGCCAACAAGAAAATGTCAGAGCTAACACTTCTACGCCTACTACGAGCTCCTCATCAGGCACACTACAAAGTAAAACAATGCCAACCTAATCAGCTCTTGAACTCAGGGGGAGGGGAACCACAGAATAAATCAAGATTACCAAGAAGGCAATCTGAAATATGGATTTACATCTACTACTACTGATGAAGAACCGTGCCCTCGGTGCATACTGTACCTTGAGATATTAGCTACTGAAAGTATGAAGCCATCTCCACCAGCAAGACATTGAAAATCCAGAACACAAACATCCACAATTTTTTCCAAGATGTTTCAAGTCACGCAACACTCAATCCAGTACTTTGCAGAACTTCACAATAAAGGTTTAGAAGCCTCTTTTGAGGCTTGTTGCATAACAATGAAAGACAAAAAGCCATATGCCACTGGACCACTTTTTCTTCCTGCTGTGGTAAAAATGACTGAAATAACTCACGGAAAACAATATGGTGACAAAGTAAAATACATTCCTTTGCCAGCAAATACTGTTGGGAAACACAGAGAAAACACTGCTAGAGATTTGAAAAAACTAGTAGAACAAATTTTGCAGTGTGGGAAGTTTGCTGTATGGCAGAAGGAAAAGTACAGATGTTTTTCACATGTCTCAGCTTATGATACTGGCTAGATTCTGTTTCAATGCTGAACTACTTTTTGTGAGACACCAAGGAAAAGATGCAGCAGAAGAGAAACATTCTCAACAAACTACTTCTTTAATAAAGACAAAAAGATTCACTAGAGGAGATATATTCTCAACAGTAGACAACTACTTGAATAAAACCAATGCTTTATGGAAAAACTGTGCAAGGAAAAACAGTGAAGGAGCAGCTGCTCTGACCACAAAAAGATTCCAGGGTAAGGCTACAGGGATAGCACAACACGAGAAATTCATCACTGCATCACTCATAGGCAAGATATTGTAGCAAAGATGGATCCAGAAGCACCCAACTGACACTACAGAATGTCATCAATACAGACTTTTAATTAGCCAAATGTTTACCCCAGTTATAAGATGGAGAGCCACCATGAAAATCTTCTGTACCACACAGATGTTTGCTGATTATCTCATGGTAAAGCACTTAAAAATTGTCACGAATGAGTTATGCACGCTTATTTCACAAAGACAAGTGGTCCAAATTTGCTGCCCTTTTCTGTGATGAAAAGTCACTGCCAGCAGTATGCTGCTAAGCAGATATTAAAAAAAACCCCAACAAATCCAAATGAACCAAACCCAACCACATTCAAACTGTCCCTCCAAGATAAAGTCATTCTATGAACAGAAAACTGCTTTTTGAAGGAGATTTGTGGTATGGAGACAACATTTTGAAAATGAAGTATTTCCACCATTATGTGATTTTATTGCCAAAAATAACCCAAGTGTGCCAACTACAAAGAACCTTTCATATCTTGTACACTTAAACTTGAAAAGCGATTTCTCTAACACGTTTAAAAATCTTTCAAATTCAGAATTCAAGTGTATTTTGGACCCATTTACTAAAAATATAAAAATGCAACACCTTCCAGTTAATCTGCACTAGCAGCTGATTAACATCAGGGAAGGTGGAAACTTACTAGCTAAATTTATCACACATTAGTACATGCAGCCAACAATACACTTCCTTTTGGATCTGCACATCTTTGTGAAATCTTTTTCAGCTACGATCACCATTAAAACCAAGGACTGAAATAAACTGAACTTAGAATGAGACCTTCAAATAACTGTATAACAAAATGTTACACTGAGATTTTAAAAAAAAAAAGGAAGCCCACTGAATCAACATTACTGTCAGTAAAAAAAATATTATTATTAATAAGGCTTTTAGTGACAGTAAAAATAGTTTTGGACTGTTCATAAAGTATTTATTAAATATTTTTCATTTCACCTTTAATACACCCTTTTTAAAATTCTGATTCTTTAATTATGTTTTATAATGTATATAACATTAGTACAGTAGTAGATGTAGATACATATATAAACTATAAATAAATATGCATGTTGGTGGGAGCTCAAAAATGTTGAGCTGATGGGGTGCATGATCAGAAGTTTGAAGAGCACTGAACTACATGATCAAAAAAACAACACTAGCAAATACAAGACTACAGAGAGGTTTTCTTTGTTACCTTTCTTACATATAGCAATCCTTCATTAAAATGAAAGCAAAGTCAACTATGAATTACTATATAAAATCATGATGCAAATGTTTAATCATAAATTAGGGCTGCAGTAAGACAGAATGTTGAAACTTCTGATAAGTTTTAGTAAAATTAATGTATGATGATACACACATTCCTAAGCCCTTGTAAAGCTTTGCTCCACTAGGAAAGTATCTGTTTTCTTTCTTCACAATTTTTTAATTATAATTTCAGGGGATAGATTAATTCATAATATGTTTTCATAAAGTAAAACTATTTTGTACGGGCAACATTTTAGAACTTACATGACAAACCCCAGTTACTTTTCCAAAACGGTAGTTCCAGTGTCAGAGTATCAATTCCTCAAGAGACAACACCAGGAAAATAAATGAATTCTTACCTGTTTAGGCTATTATGATCACTTAAATAGTGTAACTCAGTTTCATCCATTCAGCTAGTCTGAATGTAGTCTCAGATTTCAATTAATCTACTCATGCTATTAATGAAAAATAAGAAAACTCCATGCCCTGACAACTATCACTTTTATGAAAACCAGTTATAACCTTGCCTTCGCTCATTTATTTGCATAGCAAACACTGGTATTTAGCAAGAGAAGACAGTCTGTGAAAAGCTATTCTTACAAATTTCTGAAGTTGCAACCAAAGAGGAAAACACTAAGATTTACTGTTTTTCCCTGAGCTCTTTACTCAGAAATAGAGTATTCTGTATACTATATTAAAAATAATATATATACACACTGTGTGTGCGTATATATGTGTGTGTATATATATATATATATATATATACACACAATGTATATATAAAAGACTCCTGCAGGATGGCCTGGGGCATTTCTTTACCTGCAATGATCTCCATAAGCACAGCATCCTCGCTGGTAATACCTGCACACCATGGCAGACTGACTGGTGGAGAGGTCATGGGAGTAGCGGCAGTTGTCTCCTTCCTTGCAGACTCCATGCATGAAATATCTGTAAGAGAAGATAATGGTGGCTTAAGGAGAAGCACTGAAATTGTAAACAAAGTATCTGGATGATCTTGTTATTCGATAAATCAAGGTATGCTGCATTAAGAACAGCACTAAAGACTCATGGGACCCTGCCCCAGTATAACCATAAAAATAAGAACATCTGAGGAAAGATGAAGCCTCAGCTACTCCAGTCAACTGTGCTGCACGTTTAGGGACTTGCTCTTACAAAAGCCGGGGGGAAAAAAACCAAACTTGTAAAGCAAAGTTATCCTGGGCTATGACACTAAGAGGAAAGAGTCTTGGACCAAGTAGACGGGCACTAAGTTTTACTTGTAGACCCTAAGTTCTGACACAAGAAAAAACCTTACAGAAACTCTCCAGTGAATACAAGAATCAAACCCAGACACACCCTAAATCGCCCAAGGTTTTAAATCTATTCTGGATTCATAAATAATTCAATCAAATGTCATTTCCTCTCCAAGAATGCAAAACATGTTTGTGATGGATAATTACATCTGACAAAACACACACATTAGTTCTGTGATAGGAGCCAAATCAATAATCAAAGCACCCTGCTTCAATACTGTTCTACTTGTCTTGAAAAACTTGGACAGTTGCAAAGCTTTTGAGGACAGTTTGATCAATTTTAGCATGTCAAGTAGCACATGTTTAATTTAGCATCTTCAATTCAGTTATTCAAGAAAACTGAAAAGTAGTTTTCAGGTTTTTTTTTAAATTTTAACCTAGAAGAACAAGCTTCCTGGAATTCAATGCACTGTAATTGTTCAGATTCAGTACATTCACATCAAAACTACAACTGAAAGTAAAAGTTCAGGTACACCTTTCCAAATCCACATAAAAGTATTAGCCAAGAAAAAAAGGAAAAAAAACTAAAAAATCCTGTGTAAAAACTGGATCTATAAATGTTTACCAACACTTCAGTTTAGAAAGAAGCCACACTGCCCCCAGGTACCAAGCAAGTTGCAAACTCTGAACTCACTGCAAATATGAAGACCTAGTAAACAAGAAAACTTGTGAGGATTTAGGTCTCATACAAAACACCACTTGAGGGAAGGCTGAGAAGCAGATTATACCAATCTAAGCCCACGCTGCTGCTGAATGGGGCAGTCCTGCCCTCCTCCTGTTGCACACTTCCAGCACTTCGCGCAGCCAGCAGAACCAGGCTCTCCAAGCAGCTGAGTGCAGCCTCACAGCCAGCACAAGAGACACAGGGATCATCTTTCAGCAGCCACAACTAAGATCAGGATAACTCTTCACAAAACAGTACATTCAAGTTGATATTCCTGGCCAGGAAAGGTGATAAAATGTTGAACTACATGCAGTCCTACATAGCTACTTAGTCTACTATATTTTTAAGAAGTCAGATAAAGCCAGTGAACAATGCACCAAACGACATAAGCAGAGCTACACCTGCAATCCAGTTTTAAGGAATTATTAAAATCTGAGGCTAAGTGTTTAGAGAGCTGATAACCCTCCATGTGCAATACCAACGGTGTATTCAACATACTAAGAATAAAAAAAATCTAAACTAGCTTTACAGACCACAAGCTGACACTTGCAATCAGGCTGCAATTTACACTGAAAACACTCAAATTCACTCTCCAAATCCCCTGTCTGTACCCTGTAGACACATATTAACCAGGTAAGAAAAGCAATCCTACATAAAAAATAAGCAGTACAAGACCCAGATGACGCTCTGCAGGGTCAGGTGGCAGCACACACCAGGAATAGTGTTTTGCAGAAACAGAACAAGACCCATCCCTGCTATACAACCAGCACTCTCCACTGTGAACAAAAAACACACGAAAACCCGCAAAAGTCACACCCACAACCCCCCCCCTCCCCACCCAACAGCATAACCCACTTACAAAGACCCACCTCAAAAGCAAGAAAAAAACCAAACCAAAACCAACCGAAAAAAACCCTACTGAACCCCCGCCTCCTCCCCAAACACACAAAAACCCCCCCAAAACAAAACCAAAAACAAACCCAACCACCCATGAAGTCATGGAACCAGAATATAACTGGAATTTCTGGCTTGATTGCTTTCAAGAAATGGGAGTCGCACCAATAGGGTAAAAAAAAGAATGCAGGTTGCTTAACGTTTGTTCTTCAACAAGTGTTACCTCCACCCTTTGCTTACTTCCACACACCACACAGCATCGCTTCCCCCATGTGCTGGGGCAGCAATTCCACAGCCACCTGCTGACACAGACCGGGAAATGGCTGCAATGGAACCTGACATTCCTTCTGCTGCCCCCATGGTTATTTTTAATGTGGATCAGATCACTGCCCAACCACCCTGCACGGCCACTCTGCTCCTTGAGCCAACTAAGTGTTGGGACACCACTACAGCTGAAATAAGTGACTGACAGAAAGGCACCTGCCTGAAGTGAGGACATCTCATAGAAACTATTTGGTCAACACGACTTATGTTAAGTACCTAGGCCCCAAAATGAGATTCTCCCACTGCTTGATAGGGAAAATGAAGCTCCAAATCCCTTTCCTTCCTTCCCAGTTTATGTTAGAAAATCCTTTGCAAATACAGATTCTGTGCAATTCTAAAAGTTGTCACAATTTATTATATTGAAATAGTAGGCTGTAAAAGGAAAAAAATAAACATAAAACACTCCCAGGCTCTAATTCACACATCACTTTTAAAGGCCTTCGATCCTTTACAGCAAACTCAGCATTATTTGAACAAGAAGGCGGGAGTGGGAGGGGAAAAAAAATGTATTTGTCTTAGGATTACACCTCAACTTCCTCCACAACCCTCCTCCTCACTGAGAGGTAAGATTTCTACTTTAAGGTCGCAAAGAACTTAACACTTTACATACCAAATTGCAGTATTTGGCTAAAACATACTTTGGCCACGTCGAAAAAATAAACAGAGTGCACTATTTTTGAGAAAAGCTAATGAAATTTATTTTGGAGAGCATCTTTACACACACAGAGTATTCAATTTAACCCTACTCAACAGTGATACCAGCCTCTTCATTCTGGTGATAAGAAAGCATACTTAAAACTGAGAAATGTATGTGTTATCTGCCTTACACAGTGACATGTAGAAGGACATCTGAAATTTGCATTCGGTCAAGTAGTCAGAGAACACATGTAACTTCATCTGAAAAAATAAAACTAGATCAAGACAAGTATATAACTGGATTTTCTCTGAGCCTCTGTGATGCTGTCATCCAAAAAAGCACTTATTCTGGCAGTGCTCTCTGTCCTTCAAATTCAAATATACGAGTGTAATTTGGTTAAGCTGCTTGGGGAAACCAGACCAGAGAACTCATCAGGGTCCAGGTCCAGATCATTTCCCCAGTTCAGTTCACTGCATGATTATACAAAACATGAGTGACACCAACACATGGAACAACCAGACAAAATTAATAATTGCCTGCACTGGCATTTTATCACTGAAAAAGGTTCAACACATGTCTAGTTATGAATGCCTTGATCAAAATAGCATATCCTGATTTTCATGGATATTTCTCAATAGGCAATGCTTCCTTCTATAGCTTAGGAAGCTTGCAATGGGTTTCCTTACTCAGATGGGTTCTGTTCTTTACTTCAGGTTTCTGCTTTCAGGTAATGCCAATTTGTTTATCAAACTACTGGTTCAGCTAAATAAGAATGTCACACCCAACAGCAAACCTCCTTCAAAACCCATGACTGGCAGACGGAGAAGCTCAGGATAACAGCCATCTGCACTCATTAGCTTCTTCAGGTGCCATACAGAGACCGAGAATTCCTGGGAAGACAGTAGCAGGAAAGAGGCTAAGCACGCTGCTCTAGCACAGCTCGTGAGCATTCAGCCACATTACTGGCTAATGAAATTCTGCTGGAGTTAATAACCTGAAGAAAAAGGGGGAAAAAAAGTTGCTCTTAATAGCACTTAGCTCCTTGTTCCTTCTCCATAACCTCCTTCAGAAGTTATTGGGGGATACAGACCAGAGCAGCCATGAAAGGGGCAATCCAGGCAAGTTGTCAGGAGGTTTGTGCCCTACACCTCATCCCTGGTGCTGCACTGAATTAAGGAGGCATTACTTTACTGATGCATGTTCTTCACATTAAAAGAAAGAAAAATATCCAACCCAGGTTTTCAGGAAAAACAGCTAAGGTACAAGCACAGAGGCAGCTCTCAAAATACATCACTTAGTTGCTATGAGTTTTATTTGCATTCAGTTCTCAAACAAATAAGTGAAATGTTATTTGTTTATGTCAACTTGATGACTTTTAATGTCACATGACATCTGGAAAACACAAGCACAGAACAAACAGTGTCAAGCCTTTGGAAAAAAAAAGGTTGGCTACAGCACTGCTCCATAAAACCATGTAGCCATCTGAACTGGAAGGACTGAGGAACTTGGTAAGGACCACCGTTCTTTTTCTTATTTCATACGTATCAATAAGATCATAACATTAAACAAGTTCTGAATTAGCTTTGTTCCCCTGCTATTTATTCCAGATTAAAATACGATAAATTTTTGCAAAATGCAAGCCTTGAAACTGCTAAACCACAGAAGTTAAAAAAACCCAACTTTTTTTCATCATCTCTTAGGCAACATGATTTCCTATATTTCACTCTGAGACTTCTAAACTTTAGCTGCAAGAAGAGCAGAAGGGTAACATCAGCAAAACTGTATATGTAGGAGAAATCGAAGTCCTTCATCTTAGTCACTGTGTCTCTCACTCTGAGATGTTAATCATCCATCCCAAGGATATCACACTGATATATTAAAACTCATTAACCAACCTATTTATCATATCAGATATTCAAAGGAGCAGCAAGAACTTATGCTACCAATTTTAAACCTTCCAGTTTCGATAAAACAGCAGTATTTCTGCACCAGCCATCATGTGCTAGCTCCTTATACTGAAGGGACCATCTCCCAAAAGTTTTTCAGGCAGTATTTACTGTCACCCATATGATGATTCAACTAAAAAAGCCTGTGAACAAAAAGAATTGTGCAGCATTACTCAAACAGAAACTGCTCTACCTCCTACACTAAAAATCTTCATTTTGAAATTTAACTCCTTCATCTCATTGTTAAATCCTCCAGTTTATTTATAAAGGTAAAACAAAATTTAATAGTAAAAAAACATATCTTCTTAAATAGGAATGTATCCTATCGAAACCAAACCTAGGAATCCAAAATTTTTATCACCGGTTCCCAGAAGGGCAAGTCAAAATTGCTAATTTCACTTTAAAGCCTGAGTAAAGCTACTCTCCCTCCAACTTGAATGGTGCCATAAAAATTAATAAAGCAAACAATGGGATAACTAGCAGGATTAGCCTAAGAGAACAAAGAATGGAGACGTTCATTAGCTCCAAGGCCGAGATCCCATTGTTTAAGCTCACATTAAAGCACATTAACCATTACAAAAGAGTAGCTTTAGCTTCCCACTCGGCCTGAGTGTTTGCAAATAAATATATTCCCTAGACTCTCTGCACTGCAGGACACTGATAAACTTGACTGCATTTGTACTATGGCAGTCACTGTCTTCAATAAATCGATCCTGCATCTATACCTATTCTGTCTCACGAATCCAATTTGCCTAATTGAGCCTTTCGATCTTTAGAAATTACGAGGCAAACTTAAATAGAGCGAGCACTGACCTTGCGCCTCACTTAAAGCTGAGCTAAGCACGGTTCCCGGTAATTTCCTCATCACCGGCATCAAACATTAACCCGGGGGTTCGCAGGCGAAACTCTCTGCCTGCAGCAGCACCCCGAGAGCGCTGCAAAACGGTGCTTCCCAAAGGGATGCAGTTAGCTGGGCACTGGCCAAAATAAATGTGGGGCAACAGCGAACAGGGACGCTTTAAACACTGCAGGGCACGTGAAACAGACACACCGAGAGAGCTCCCTGAGAACGCCGAGCAGCGGTTCCTCGTGCTGCTGCTGCTGCAATCTGCCACTGGAACAAATGGGGGAAAAAAGCAAGCAGGAGAGATATAAAAAAAAACCTCAATCAAGATCTGGAGCCTCTTCCTTCCTAACCAAGGGATGTTCCTTTTTGCTTCCAAGTGACTTGGAATTTATTTGCCCAGAAACACGTTAAATCTAATTTAATTCTTTAATTATGTAAATAAATACATTTTAAAAAATCTGGAGACGCTCCTCGATGTTAATCTTGGATTATCTCTTGCTTTTATATTAACTAATATATGTCTACGTTCACAAAACTGTTTTAAATTCCTTTCTGCCTGCCAACCGACCAGCAGTGTAGGTTTAAAAATAGTCCATCTGGCAAGCTTCAAAACACGCAGTTCGGCTTGCATAACCCCAGAGAGAAGATTTATCAGAAATATAGTTTAAAGGAAAACACAGATAGGAAATGACGCAGCACACAGAACCTCGATGTGACACAGGCAGGGCCACTTCGAACATTTTGCAATATGTCCTGACTTATTCCTATTCTCCGGTTTAATGATTAGTTTTCGCTATATCCATCAAGAATGAATCACCGATTTTAAATTTCGATTGAAACGCACGACAATTCAAATTACGTTGCATTTCCTGCTTTGTCGCGCTTTGCGGAACGCGGCTGCAGGACTTCCTTTTACACGGCGTCCTTCGCGCCGACCACCGCGGGCCTGTTCCCGCACAATAAAGAGCGGCCCACGGCTCCTCGTGAGGCGCCGGGAACGCTCCCGGGGCCCGGCCCGGCGCGGGCGCAGCAGCCGCAGGCGCTAGGCCGCAGGGAACACCCTCGCACGAGGCCGCAGAAAGGCCGCGGGCCGCACCGCCCCCACCGGCGGGCCCGGCTCGCGGCGCCGCGGCCGCGCCAGCTCCGCCGGTAGCCCCGCCCGGGGCCGCTCCCGCCCGGGGCCGGGGCCGTTCGCCGCCCCCGGGGACGCGCGCGGGGCGGGGCCGGCGCGCGCCGCAGGCGGGCGCGCGCGGCGCGTACGTGACCGTGGGGGGAGGGGCGGGGGGGCGCGGCGGTGGGGGAAAAGGCCCCGGGGCGGGGGGGGACAGTGCGGGGAGAAGGGAAGGGAAAGGAAAAGAAGGACAGGGAAGGGCGGCCGCGCCCGCCCGCTTCCCTTCCCCCCCCCCCACCCGCCGCGGCCGGCGCGTACCTGCAGGTGACCTGCTTGGTCCAGCCGCCTCCCGCCGGCCCCGCGGAGGGCGGCGGCACGGCCGCGAAGTCGAAGGCGACGGCCGTCGCTCCCGCAGCCGCCGCGGGCGACCCCAGGGCCGCGGCCGCCGCGCCCGCCGTTGTCTCCAGCGCCGCCACCGCCTCCGCCATTACTGTTTATCCCGCAAAGCGGCGGTAGCGCCGGAACTTCCGGGAGCGGATCCTTCCGGCCGCGAGGGGCGGGGCGCGGCGGAGGCACCGCCCCCCCGGCCGAGCGGCGGCTCCCATTGGCCGAGCGGGGCGGCCGCGCGCGAACGCGCCGGGGGCGGGGCTGCGCCGCTGCTGCCCCCGCGCGGCCGCAGGGAGCGCGGCGCCCGCGCGCGTCCCCGAGGCGCCGCCGGGAGCGCGCCCGGCGCAGGCCCGCGCCCGGGCCCGGCGGGATCAGCCGGCGGCGGGAAAGGGCCTTTTCCGGCAGGAACAACTCGGAACGGCGGTGTGGCCCCGCCGTGGCGTGGGGAGCAAAGGGGACAGTGGCGCCGCAGAGGCCCGGCCCGAAAGATGGCACTGAGCCGCCCAGTGCTGCACTAACTGGGTGCGAAACATCGCGTCCTTCTGCCGTAACATCTCCCTCACTGCAGATATTCCAGAACCCTCTGGACGCAATCCTGTGTCATGTGCCCTAGGACGACCCTGCTTGAGCAGGGAGGTGGGGCCGGATAACTCACTATGGTCCCCTCCAACCCGACCTGTTCTGTGATTCTGTAATAAATCCTGGTTGTGAAACTACTGTTTGCCTGATCCACATGGTGCCCTTGGCTTCCTACTGCCAAGAGCCTTAAGCCAAGCACTTAACACATTCCAAAAAGACAGTGACAAGCAGGGACGCAGGGGCAAGGTGAAGGGAGAAGCTTGTCAGTGCAGTGTTATTGATATTTTGCCTCTCTCCTTGAAAATACAGTGAAAAATTAAATGTATCCAAGCCGTCAGTCACTCCAGAAAATACTGACGTGAAGCCTTTGCTCTAAACATAAGCAGTAGGACAGCACCCTAAGATGGCTGGACTTTAGGAAGAGCACTAGACAGGAGAGAAGAGGTAAATCTGTTTCCACGTTGCCTTGAAACCATTACTTGAGTGCCCTCAAACTAGCTAAGGAATGAGGCAATGGGAATGCTTGCTGGCATTTTCTGGAATATGCAGAATCCAGACCTGGGTGAACACAGCTCTGAATTAAAAGGAGGTGAAATATACATACCAATTTTCACAGACTTCAAACCAAGGTACAGGAATGTATTTTTTTTTAAAAAAAAGGGCTAGTTCTTGGAGTGAACTTTGAACTCCAACAGTCTTGGAATGAACAACTTCTATGCATGATTGTATAAGACCAGCCTTCATGCAGGACATGGAGCATCCAAATAAAGACCTTGATCCAGGCTCTCTATGCAGCAGACTCCCTCCTGATATTATCAGCACAGTGATCAATGCCGAATAGTTTATAAATTCAGTTCCACAAATCCCTGTTATGAGAAAGCCTGGATGTTCAGTGGAAAACTGTCCCAGGAGAGTTGGGAAGACCTTTTCAATATCTGAAAGAAGAAACTTATTTCCTGCACCTGATTCCATCACAAAGCATTTTTCATGCAATGTTCAGCATTGAAATAAAAGTTCAAAGACTGCACCTGGCGTGTATGTACAGTCTTGAATTCTGTTAGAAACAGCTGGAGGAAAAAATACTTCATATTAGGAAAAAAAATCAAATACTTTTAAGCCATTAAGATAATCTGGGAAGTTATTTTGGATCCATTAGAATGATCATGAAAATCTGCTGATGAAAGTGGAAGGATGTCAGACAGTTAAAGAGGTTAAATCACTAAAGAGCAACTTTGTCAGACCTTCATATTAGTGAGACTGTTGCCCTGACAAGACAGTTCCAGGCACCATAGTTCTCACTAAGGTAAAATAAATGAGTGGTTAAATGTGTTCTGTATTATTCTGCACGTCTCTAGGAGGTCTCCTGGATATTGGCAGCCTAGAAGCAAGCTTCAAAAACAGAGAAACACCAGTGAACAAATCCCAGCCTAACCACTGTAAACGGACTCTTAGAAATCAGGCACAAAGGGAAAGGAAAATACTGTCCCATGGTAGGCCTGACAGAGTGACGAAAGTAACGTGGAGTTGATGCCCCTGAGAGAGGAAAGGTCTCATCCTAGATGTTACATCTAGGAATCACTCAGAAAGAAAAATGCCAGGGTGGCCCAAGGGCCCAGCTCCCAGCAGGCAAAAGGAATTTGCCATGGCAATTTCTTTGTTCCCAGCCTCTCCCATTTTACTCAGGAACCTGTTTAATATTAACTTTTACTTCTGAGGCCTGGAGGGGGAAGTACGAGGAGCTTGGAGCAGCAAGTTCCGGGTCACGGCAGGCAGACAGGACTGGAAAGGCAGCTAGCTCTGGAGCAAGTTATGCAGTGCCCCACACTTTCATACAAACCTGTCTCCAGCTCCTCTCCAGGGGTTTCTCTCCTGCCAGTCAGTTCGCTGCTTCCGAACCCCATCATCACTATTATCAGCCACATATCACACTGCAGAAGCCTGCTGGGAACAATTCCAGAGCTGGGATATGCACAAGACTGCAGTAGTGCCCTCAGAGACCTGTTTGACCTGCCCCATTTTGTCCCAGAGACCTACAGGTTCATGTTGGAAAGCTGAGCTGAAAATCCAACAGGCTGATTTTCCACTGGGCTTAAGGAAAAAAATGGCAAATCAAGCAAAACATCCTTACCCCGACTTACCTGATATGACAGGCTGAATTTGGGTGCTCACTGCATGAGATCACCTTGAGATGATGTTGAGAATTGGAAACTGAGTGACCAGCTTGGTCACTAAACCGTCTTGCCTGAGAGTATGTCAAAAACATGATGGTCCAGATAGATTCCTACAATACTGCAGTTTCCAAATAGATTTAATGGAAAACAAAATTATGTCATTACAATTTGTGTGTATTTTTAAAAAAATGTTATTTTACCTACACATTTTCTTTCCAATACATCTGGCTACCCATCCTCCCAGGAAAAAGATATTGTTCACAAAATCTTCAGCTTCCATTTATGGTATCTGAGGATGCAATCTATCATTCCTGCAATTAAATTCCCTCCAGACTGAGTAGCAGAAGTCAGAAGCAGATTGTCTTTGTAACTCAGCAAGCTTTGTTTGAAGTTTCATTGGATGTGTTTAGTTGAAGAGATTGGAAGGATGTAGAAAATAAGACACAATTTGTTACTGCTGGGTTAAACAAAAGTTATGAGAAATTTCTTTTGAAAGGGACGAGTGTAGAGTGCAAATACTGCTTAAGCAACCTATGTTTTACAATTTCCTGATTAATGGATTGCAGTAAAATCAGTTCCCTGACACTGATTACTTCAGCAATACATTAGTAATTACTTCAGCTAGTTTTATGTTGTGCATGGAAGCTGCACAGAATCATGTCTGTCTTTTAACCTGTAAATCAATTCCTTCATGGCCATCTAACTCTCACCTCTAATATTTTCTGCAGAATATAAAACTGAAACACGTACAATACCAGTGCATTAGATATCAAAGTATCATGGTTCTTTTAGGAGGGGAGAAACATTTATTAATTTCACAGTCCTTGTTCAAAGCTGCCCTTGAACTGCTAGAATGGATTGTCTTTATAGGAGAAGTCTAAAACAGTGTTTTGCTGTGAACTCCACTTGTGTTCTTGGTGTAGCCAGGTGACTGCATGGGAAAAAATCGTGGCCTCAACTGTCTTTAGACCTGCAGCTTTCCTCGCTGGAGAGGCCAAGAGCTGGGTAGAGCTCTCACCCTGAGAAGAAAGAGCTTTAACAGCTGCATTTGGCGGAGTTGCGGGGGAGGCATGAATGTGATTCCTCTGCTTTTTAGGAATAAGCACAAAGGGGCTCAGTCTGCAGAGGCATTGTTTTATCGAGCAAGGAATTCACTGATTTTAAAAAAATCTAATAGGAAAGGAATCTGAAAAATGAGAAAAGTCTTTTAAAGAGCAAGGGGAAAATCTGGCTCTGCGTGAACAAAAATAATCACAGAAGCTTTCCTGGCCCTGCTGTGAAATGGCCCCCTGCACCCTGGGCAGGGAGCAGTTGTGGAGCTCAGCTGTGCCTGTGGTTAATAATAAATAGACTCTCTTGGCCAGGAGCTCTGGCCAGCGCACCCCCTCCTCCGCCTCCTCCCAGGGCTGCCCAGGCACCGCTCCAGTACCCACCCAGGCTCCCTCCATGAGACGGACACCCAGAGGTAAGAGACACCAGGCCATTGCTCCATGAGGTCGGATACGCCGGAGGGGTCACAGGGGAGGTGGGAGGAGAGCAGCTCTGTGCTCGAGCTGCCTGAAACTTGCCCTATGAATCTGCAAAGTTTGGTTACAAGGCAAAAAGTTGTATGGGTCTCGCTGCAGAACTTGCCAAGATTCAAAAATCTTTGAGCCAGCTCAGGCTGAGTGTTGGCTGAGCTTCCCATGACTATCAGCTCAGCCCTGTTGGGTTTCAGGTGGTGACCAGCTGGTTTTTATCCACTGGCCAGCACAGTTTGGGCACTCCTGGCTGTTGTGCTTCAGAGTTTAGGGGGTTGTTAAAATTCAGAGCACAACTCGAGCAGCTCAGCAGATCCCTGGCGTAACCCTGTTGGCTTAATGAATTTATTCCAAAGCTGACTTTATCCCAGAGAGCAAGGGGTGTGTAGGCACATGCACAGCAATACCAGAACATTTGCATGAACCCATGAACAGCCCAAGATGCTGAGCTTAGCACAAAAAGGATTTGGAAAGTGGAAAATCTTAGTGTTTCAGTCAGGTGTGTGTTGTGTCTAGTTGATCCAGTCCCGCATTTCTTAAATAACACAGCCCAAGCTGTCCTGTATAGTTGAAGTCTTTAGATTTGGGCAAATACACTCTCCCCGGGTATGAGAATTTTCTGTATAGCTGTAGTGCCACACGCTGTACTGAGAGCAGAGCCGTATTCTGCAAGTGCAACATGAACACAGTTCTGTATTGTAATTAATTTGCCATCTGAATGAACAATAGGTACAAAGGACTGAGGAAGGGAGTCCTTTCCTCCTAGTGAAGGGGTGAGGAACAGGGAGACTGGGGGGATATGGCCAAAAGCCCAGGGAAAGTATGTGAAGCAGCCAGGCACTGAGTGAAACTGCCCTGAGGCTCAGACCAGACGACTCTCTTAACATTTACAGCTCTCTCCCCCTCTTTCTCTGTTTGGGAATGAATTTAATTAG
Organism: Lycocorax pyrrhopterus obiensis; assembly: GCA_014706295.1. NCBI lineage: Eukaryota > Metazoa > Chordata > Aves > Passeriformes > Paradisaeidae > Lycocorax > Lycocorax pyrrhopterus. The sequence continues at coordinate 59,649,421 of JACSVZ010000015.1, read as the reverse complement.
AGTGAAAAGGAGTTGCTAAGAGACCAGAGGAGTTCTGGAGTTTGTTGCTGGGGCTGAATTGCCGCTCTGCTTCCAAGGCACTGCGCTAAGAAGGATGATGTAACATGAGCCTGCATAAAGCACTCCCGGCTCTAGGGAAAGCTGCTCTCTCTCCTCCTTGAAGTTCCAGTCTGGTTTGTCGGTTCTCAGCTCCTTTTTGAGCTGCTTATTTTCTCCTAGACACGGGCAAAAAACAGGTTCATATCCCTATAGCACTGTTCTGCCTTGTAGATTCCTCCTTGTGACTTTTCACGTTGGAGATGGCAATGGCTGGGCCTGAAATCTATCATGAGCAGGTCACTTTGGAATTTAAAAGGTCTTCTACTTCAGAATTCTCCCTACTTTGTTACTCCTCATCCTTTTCTGTGCTCCACCACGATTTCAGCCCAGCATTGACAATGGGCAGGTTGACCTGTTCCAACTCTATTTCTGTAGCTTAACATTTTGTTTTGACACCCTGGCTCATGCTTGAAACACCAGGGGATTCCAGGCAATCTCCTAGGCAAGGGCTGTCCACCTTCCAAGGTCAAGGCAAGAGCTGATACGTTTAGCTTCTCAGGGTCACATCATTGCTAAATTACATCTTTCCTTTTCACCTGACATCTGTTTCCTCAGGACCATCCATATGCATAAGATAATTAGGAAGATAACCTACCTTGGCCTGGGAAGACATGTGTCCCCCATGGCACGTGGGACCACCCAGGTGAGAAGACTTCTGCATGGTGAGTAGTGCATTCTGAAACAGTTCCTGGGTGGAAAGCATTTTCCTCATCTGAATTCAGCAGAGATCTTGCTGGCACTGTTCTTGGAGCACAACAAAGAGCCACAATAGCCTTGGTGAACGACAGTCTTAAAATATATTGAGTTACTATGGTATCCTTGGTGCTTCCACTCTGTTAAAACATATTCCCATCTTTAGGCATGGTTGCAGGGCTCAGTTTGTTCACAATAATGTTCAAGTAATGTTACTGGAGCCAGTAACAATACAACTGCAAAAATGGTGGCAGAGGGTCCTTCAGTGATGGTGATGAGGATTGTACTTCATGTTAACAGTAGACATACTTTGCACACATCTCACTTATATAAAACACAGCTTTAGTCTTCTCAAAATTATTTGTAAATTCACTCCAAAGAACAGCTGAAGAGGGGGATAAATTTGTTGTGATGACGACAGTTTGCTTTTTATAAAACAGCTCAGTAGTTATTGCAAATACCCACACAAATAACTCACTCTTCTGTGTTTATCCCCAGGTGCTTATGTCAGGATTCATCCTTCTGTACAGGAAGCTCTGGTGGAGGGGAGACCGGTTGTAGCCTTGGAAAGCACCATCATTACACATGGCATGGCCTATCCTCTGAATCTGAGGTGGTGGATTTTGATGTTCCTCATTCGGTGAAGTTGTAAGAATGAAGCACACAACTTACTGGATTGACATCACTATTCTTGGTCAAGCCAAAGCTGTTGCAAGAACAAATGGAAATGTCAGGTCCTTAGGCAAGGAGACTATGAGCTTAAGTGTAAAACAATTGTATTTGGACTTTTAAGGAGGAATATGGGGAGCCTAGTTATCTCCTTATCCAACACCTTAAATTTCTGGCTTCCTTTAAAATGGAGCAGTAGATAATGTCACCACTTGCTCTAAAAGAGAGCTATCAGCGTTTTCAGCTGCATGGTTTGTACAGACATTGAAAACACACTGCAGTTTCTTTTCCTGTCTCTTTTGTAATGCAAAGAGGATTGAAACACAAAAGTGAAATCTGTTCCTTAACCCACTCAGAGCAGCTACTGTGAGAGCTCCTGGTCCCTTCTCACTGTCTTCTGTACCCTGAATGGAAACCCCCCACCTCTCCTCTTTATTTATCAATTTTCAGTAGACTCGTGTTTCATTGTGTTACAGTTCCAGAAATCGTTGCACTCTCCCCTCTATCCTTGCTTCTGGAAAGCACAGAAAGGTTTTCGTATTGATTTTCCATCTTGCTTTTTACCTGGCCATTATTCTGCCTGACATTCAGTCTTAAAATGAAGCTCTAAAAAGTCGGTTTTGGGGAAGAGGTAATTTCAGTTGTTAAAGATTGCCTAGCATATGTCCAGATAGCCCAGAAAGGGAGAAGAAGCTGCTCTTAAAAAAGATAGTGTATGAATGATCAAGTACAAAATCTGCTAAACTTAGAAAGACTTGGCCTGCAGCCTTGGAATACCCTAAGGCAGCAGCTTTTTGGCACTGTTATTACTCTATATCTGGCTGTATTATGAAAAATATATCCTGGTCATTTGAGCAGGACTTGAACTACCTGGGGTTTCTGTGAAGGCGTATGATGTCAGAGAAATAACAGGTAAAAGATACAGAAAAGTCCTATTTCGAGAAGTTCTCTATTTTCAGTAGTCTATTGTACAACCAGATTTGCTTGTAAACCAAATGATTTTTCTCAAAAATGAAGCACAGAGCTCGGACATTGCCATGCTTCAAAATGGGAGCTCTTCACTTCTGCAAGTTCAAGTTCAAAGACTTCTGCCGTGAGGCTGATACAAGAGGAACAGGACATAGCTGAAATCACAAGAACTGTGAATGATGGCCATCAAACATGACAGTTTCCTTGCCTGTTTGTTTGCATCCCTAATTTTGTGATTGTTGTCTTGTTTATCTTATTTTAGCATGGCCAGAGAAGTGGAAGAAATTGTGAGAACAAATGGAGCAGTGCCAGCCACCGTAGGTATTTCAAGGGGCCAAATCCACGTGGGACTCGCAGACGAAGAACTCGAGCTGTTGGCAAGCAGTAAAAACGCAGTTAAAGTGTCTCGCAGAGATTTTCCTTTCGTCCTCAGCCAGGTATGGCGTGCAGACTTTCTAGTGTGGTCTTTCCTAGTAAAGTATAGTGGTCTTTTGCTGTTCTAGCGACAGTATAGTGCTCTCCAGCTTCAAGCCAGGTGGCTTTTAAACTTCTCAAAAATATCGTGGGAAGTGGTATCTTATTGGTAAGCTCAAAAGTGCTCCTAACTAGAGTCAAAATACAGAAGAGTAAGGGAATAACATACATGAAACAGGGCTCCTGAAAAGTCATTCTGGATGTGCTGGCAAGCCATGGGCACTTGGCTAAGAATACTCTTACTGGCATGATAAGACATTTTCACATTGCATGTAAACTATGTGACACATAGGCCATCCCGAGCTTAAAGTGACAGCTAAAGGTGCCACTAGCTGCCCATGGAACACCCTGGAGAGCAAAGGCCTTTGCTGTCAGGGCAAGAACGGCTTATATAGCAGGGACAACAGATGATTCACAGAATTACAGAATATTCTGAGTTGGAAGGGAGCCACAAGGATTACAGAGTCCAACTCCTAAGTGAATTCCTCTGCCTTTTTGCCTAAAAGAATATTTGTGTTAGAATGTCACTGCTCGGCTGCTCACAGTGCTGTGTGGCAGACCACAGCCATAGCTGCTTCTCCATGTCACCCTGGGTGCTGACTGTGACTGGTTATTCCCTGCCAGGGTTTGTCTGGTGGCACTACCGTGTCTGGAACAATGATTGCGGCACACAAAGCAGGAATTCCCGTGTTTGTGACAGGTGGCATAGGAGGTGTCCATCGGGACGGGGAGAACAGTAAGAGCATCAATACATTCTACGTTTCTCTCTGTTGCTACAGTTTTATTTAATTCCTTCTTTTTCCCAGTTGGTCCTACAGTAACTGTCTGTTCAGAAGAATAAAGTTAAAATTATTCTTGATCAAACTATGGTAGTTTTCTCCCTTATGTCACCTTTCCAGAAGCTTCAAAATATTCCTGTTGAGCCCTGGACAGTTGTTAAGGGGGTGGAAGTTTCTCTTTATCCTTTGCTTGCATGGGGTTATGTTGATATTGTTTTCTGGTGCAACAGGAGCCGACTGCACCTCCCCCTCTTTGTAATGGCTGGATAACCTGATACTGGCTGCCAAGCAGAGTGTTGTTATCAGCTCTCTCAGCTGAGGAGAAGAGCCTTGCCACAAAAGAGTGTGCTCTGTGTTAGAGGTGTGTGCTCCTCTCTGGAAAATGGCCCAGTCTTGGCTGTATAATTTGTGGCTTTTAAGTGCTTTCTCTCTTCTCAGCCATATATATTTCCAGCACAGCACAAGTGCAGTGCCCTGTCGTATGCCGTCCCTTTCAGATGTGATGATGTAAATTCCAGAACAGGAAGTTTCCTGAGGTCAGCTCCTGTGGTACTTTCTTTTTTTGCAAGCATTATCAGTTCCAAACTCAAAATCTACTTCATTGATGTTCCATCTCCTTGAACTTCATCCTTGCCGTACAACACCTTTTTCTTTCTTTTCTACCAAATTTTTGCATGCTCTTTATCAATGTGATCAAAGAGCCGAGAGATAGAGTGCAAGGCTGCACCTCTGCCCTTAGCCATGTGACTTCTTTTTGTCAATACCTCTTTCAATCTCAACACCTAAAGGCACGATCCAAACCTTTAATATTTGCTTGTGGAGCTAAGCAGTTATAAAGTCAGGCAGTGGCATCCCAGGCATATGTGGCTTTTTGGGAGGTCAGATCTCTTCAGCTTGGAATACAACACAGTCACCAACCAACACAATGCTGCTTGTCCCTTGACAGCTCTGGATGTGAGTGCTGACTTGACAGAGCTAGGACGAACTCCAGTTGCTGTTGTGTCTGCAGGAGCCAAGTCTATCCTTGATATTGGCAGGACACTGGAATATCTGGTAGGTAGCATGGGCTGTGGTGTCTGAAAGCAGATAATGTTGTTCTTTGTGCACAGAGGGCCCAGTGGCATTGGGATGGGTCCTAAGCCGAAGATTTTCAGAAATTGCTATTGAGAGGATGTGAAGCCATATTTACAGTCCTGTAGTCCTGGGGCTGTACAAGCCCTTGGCTGCTCCCTAGCATAAATCTAACCATGCCCAAGGGGCTGTTACAGCAGCTGCTCCAGCTGAGGTCAAAGGTAGTGCTAGCCATGTCCTTTTTCTTTGGCATTGGATTTGCTGGGATGATGCTCCCATAAACTGATGGATCAGGGAAGCTAGATCCATCAAACACTAAAATAAATTCAGAATTAAAAAGGGAATCCAGATGGTTTTCAGTAGTCATCTTTTAAGGTTTGGCATGTTGGAAACCACCACAGCCAGTGCCTCACGTGACAGCCAACATCGATATTTCTCAATCTCATCAGAACTCTTTTATATTCCTGCCAGTTCATGACATGTCTTCAGATCCCAGGGTGTTATCTTGGACTCAGGATGGTGCCAATGACAGCTGCATGGCTTTGGATCATCTCTGAGCACACCCAAAGGATGTGCATGCCTCCTCTGCCTCAGTGAGCCAGATCTGATCTAGCCAGTTACCATGTCTGGCTCATGGTGAGAGAATAGAATTGAATGGGATGTATGAAAATAACCAAGATCTGTGCCAAAGAAAGGCAGTTTCTTTCTGGGTAGAAGCAAAAAGTCCCGTTCTTTGATTGGCTCCCCTTTCCCTCCACTGATCACCTGCTTGTCTCACCTCCACTGCTGCAGGAGACTCAGGGTGTTTGCGTGGCTGCCTTTGGAGAATCAAGAGAGTTCCCAGCCTTCTTCTCACGCCAGAGTGGCTTCCAAGCACCATATCATGTCCGGGATGAAGAGGAGGCAGCTAAACTCATTGGTGTGTTTCAGATGGCAAAGGCCCATGTAAGATCTTGGAAAAGAAGGACACAAGAATCACCCTGGATGAGGCACTTCCTTTGAGTCTGCAGAAAAATTTGCCCTGAAAAATATGCCATCCCGCCTCTCCCGTTCCTACACCAAAAGTGCTTTGAAAACACAGTAGCACAGAGGTCCAGTCTTCACAGCAAGTAAAACTGCAAGCCAGCTGCAGCCAGCTTGGCATGTTCATTCATGTTTTATTCATCCTAGTGAAGTGGAAGCAACACATAATAATATGTTGACAAAAACAGCTTCTGGGCCTTTAGAAGGGGAATCAGTTTAAAAAAGAAGAAAAAAAAAACCTTTGCACCATTTACTGTACAGACAGACTCAAAATAGGCAGATGAGAATTGGTTGGTAGCTGGAAAAGACCCTAATCTTGGGTCAGCTAAGAACTGGAGCTTGAGCACTGAGGCTTCCTACACCCTGTGCCCACTCTCCTCTGTCCTTGTCCTTCAGCACCTGACTTCTCCAAGGAGTGCCACTAACAGTATTCCCATCCTCTCGCAGACAGTGCTCTGGGGCTGGGCCTGAGCAGCGGGGTGCTGATAGCTGTGCCCTGTCCCCAGGAGCGAGCTGCTGAGGGCCAGGCCATCGAAGAGGCCATCCAGCAAGCTCTCAGCCAAGCCAGGTGAGAAGCAACCTAAGCCTTTCCTTTGCTCAGCCCGTGGTCTTGGGGAAGTAAACAAATGCAGGGACACTGCTGCAGCAGCCGTAGCACAGCCTAACCTTGGCCATGGGTGAGCCCACAACTGCAGCTTTATCTAACCCAAAGCTTGTTTACAGGACTTGTTATGGTATGTGGTTATGGAGATAAAGTATCTGCTGGCAACGGCGCTTCTCCTCTGATGCCCTTTCAGCTCATCTGTGGGCATTTTTTTTATATTTGCAGGTCCAAAGGAATCATGGGCAAAGAAGTGACCCCCTTTTTGTTACAGAAGCTCGCAGAATTAACTGATGGGAAATCACTGGACTCCAGTATCCTTTTACTAAATGGGGGGGAAAAGGAAGTACTCCAGTGTATTTCCTATCTCTTCTGATAATGCCTGGTAGGAAACACTGTCACTTTATTGACAATTAGCAAGGAGCAAACACTTCAGAGTCTGCAAACAGATGAGAGGTTAGCACCTGCATCCTGATTTTTTGGGAACATCCTTACTGTCTTCATCCCCTTTTCCGTTAAAAATTGCAGGGCAGCACAGATGGCAGGTGGTCCAGAGCCCAAAGAAATCCCTCACATCTGACCCAGAGCTTGCCTGCTCTGTGATGGAATCTCTGGGTACTGTTGTCTGTGCTGGAGTTGCACACTGGCAGGTCCCTGGGCTTCCCAGAGCGCTGTGCTGGACATCACACTGCCTTATCCAACATTCCATGTGGGTATGGAGAAAGAGAAGCTTGGAGGGAAAACACCCCTGGGTGAGCAGGAATCCTGCTGCACAGCCAAGAGAAAGCAGATGTACTGGCTGGGATGCCAGTGTAGGATCTGGGACAGCCAGATTCACATCCAGGTTCTGCTGCCAGCCCTCTAAGAGACCTGACCAATCAGGGCAGAATGGTAAAGGCATTTTTGGATATAGGAGCTATATGCAGCCACAAAGTAGGGCTTTCAAAGCCTCTGATACTCTGCTCCCAGTACAATTGCAAAAAAAAAAAAATTCTTATAGTGAGTTGGCAAAATCTCAGCAGGTATCTCTTTCTGGAAAAGCTGACCAAGATCCTCTAAGGTTTTTAGGCTCTCTGCTGTAATTTAAGCACTTCACCTTCTCTTTCTCTGTGAAGCCTTTGCTTCTATTCCCCACCTGTTAAAGACAGGTTTCCTCTCTGTGGACACTGGGGGAAGAAGCTGAACAACAACAACAACAACAATCAGAGTTTTCATGCAGCATTGTAACCCACTATACTTGTCCCCAAAGGATTATGATATGGGGGATCAAACCTATCAAGTCTCAGCATGTATTTCCTGCTTTCTCCCTCTAAACAGTTACTACGTAAGCTTCTAACAGGTCAGACTCACTGGTATTTTTAATTTTCCTCAAAGAAATGCCAAACAGACCTTGCACTGATCCAGAACAATGCCAGAGTGGGCAGCTGCATTGCAGTGGCCCTGAGCAAACTACAGAAAGCCAGAAGGAAGGGAAACCTGCCTCGACGAGGAGAGAACATGACCCCACCCCAACCAGTGAGTCCTCTGCTGGCCTCCATATGAGGCCTCTCTGCTGACAGCACAAGATAAATTTATGTCTGTTCCCAAAAGTAAAAGGTGACTCAGCCAGGGACCAATCATTCTCCTTCACACTCTCAGACATTCTCCCTTTAGTTTCCCTTTTTATTCTTCAAAAATAAGTGTCTTCTCCCCCTCCCCCTATCCACATTTACAAGGAATAAACACTGACACTGACAATGGCCTAATCTCATTAAGTTTTAGACCATCAAGGCCGTTAAAACTTTAATCACCTTTTCACCTTTTCCTGTGCCCTTATGCACAGCTTCAGCTCTATTGCTCTTAGTGCCAGGGAACTTGTGACTACAGTAGACCTGGAAGAAGGTGGGGAGAGATATTTTGAGCTGCTGAGCCATAAATGTTTATAAATATCTCTTTTTGTTGGCCTCCTGCTCACGATTGACAAAATTACAAGAGTTACAGCACATACTGAACAAGATCTACTATAACCCTAATATTCTACTCACTCTCTTGGATATTTTACGTGCCATGTAATTTACAGGAAATCTATTTTAGGTGGTCTTTAGAGACATGAAAGATTTTCTGAAACCCATTTGCAATAGGATGTGTCAACATAAAAGAGGGCAGTGACTCCAGAGGCAATAACCCAGCATTTGATGAGAAAAAACAGCTGTATGTCCCCAAAGAATCTGGAAACTTCCTGTTTGTGGAGCTGAACTGCTTATTCTGGCTTTGTAGGACAATAAAAGAAGTGATCTGTAAAGTGTCACTGGGTATGGCAATTTCTCCTGAGAGCTTTCAAGAAAGGGCTGCATTTTTCTGCCCACTTTTTCCCATTTTCTTTGCTTTTTTTACACACCAGTGCTTGAATGTTTCTGAGGCCTGGTATATCACACAGAGAAATCATCAGCATCTCTGTGTGTCTACTGTAACATCCCACCTGCCGCTCTGGGGCTGGCTGCCAGCAGGCATAATTCAGAAAGCAACAAACACAAGAGATTTTGATTCTTTCTGGTTGGGATCGTACAAACCTGTGTCCAGCTATTCAAAATAAGCACTGTAAGTGAGAGGGCTTTCAAGAGGGTGGGAAAAGTGACTAGGCAAAGCAAAGAAGACTTGGAAACATTTTCCTGAAGTCCTTCCAACCACTTTTTACCTTTTTCTTCCCTCTTAAAGGTGGTGATCGGAGGTATCAACGTTGACTTCATAGCCAAGGCACAGAACCCTGACATCCTGGTACTGTATCTGTAGCAGTTTTCTTAGCACCAGTGTATTTCCAGCTACTTTTACAGGATTGCCAAGCCAAAGGGGTTGGGGGGAAGGTGTTATCCATGTATCATATCCACGTGTGTGTGTGCACACTCTTGGGAGGTGTAGTGCTGCATGTTTGGGGTTGCTTAGGTGGATAATGGAGTGATATATACTGACCTACTCTGTCCCCATGGTGAAAATCACTATCCCTGACACTCAAGAGAGAGACAAAACAATGTGTCATCCATACCATCTCCCCACAGCGAGGAAATCCTCAGGTAAGAGCCAGCTCTGGCTGTCTGAGGTTGTCTTAGCTGTGGAAAGCAGGATGAATAGGAGCAAGACTCTCTGTGCAGAGTACTCATGAAAGATTTGAGTCTCATACACACATAAACACCAACCCCCCCCCCAAAAAAAAAGAAAAAAAAAAGAAAAAGCCCCAAAAGATGGCTTTAAAAAATAGAACATTTTGAATGTTACCAGACCCCCTTCCTCTCAGTTTGGATTGAACAAGAAGCAAACAAGAAGCTAAAGTGGACCAAACCTGGGACTCCCCCATGCAAATGGCAGCTATTTGCATGGCCTGTACAATTTTTGTCGAGCTGAGCAAAGTACTGTTGATTGAGGTGGTGAAGCTTGCTCAAAAATTGTTTGGTGTCTCAAATCACTCTGTGATGATAGCCAAGGCAGGAAGCTTCTGCCTTCAGATGGGGCAGCCTGTGAAGACCTCTCAGTCAGATAGGGAAAATGTGCAGGGGAAGCGGTCTGTAAGGAATTTGGCTATTTAATGATACAGGGGCCAAACAGTGTTATAATGGTCAAGGGTGAAATATGCTGTGGCACCAGTTATGAAGGCTTGCAAAAGCAAAGGTTCAACTGCTTCAGCTGTGATGTAACCAATACCATACTCAGCCCACACTCAGCCATCAGGACAAGGGGCTGAGCTGTGTCCAAGGAAGGACAGGCACTCCTTGGCATGTCAGACATGAGTGCAGATCCCTGGACCACCGACAGCATGGTGAGGGGGCCAAGGACCAGTGTAGATACTGCTGGGAACTGCTGACAAGAGAAAAAGGAGGCTTTTACTGTTGCATAGAGGAAAAGCCCCTCTCAACATCGTTTTAGCTTTTTAAAGACTTTTTTTTTCAAAGAGCTCGGCACCCAGCAGATCCCACCTTTATGCCTGCTGGATTTGTTGCAGAGCACTGGGTACCACTCACACTTGGTGCTGTCTCAGCAGGAAAGCAGCTGTTTTCTGACCTGGTTGTAATTCCCACATGGCTTTCAAGGCTACCCAGAAGCTAAATGCTTAATATGTAACTATCTGACCTGCTGAGAAGGATGAACAATTTTGCTTAGAGAAAGTTGCTGGAAAAATCATTATGGTTATAATTTTCTCAGGATACCCAGAAGTTGAGCCGAGTCTCCTTTTAACATTAAGAATTCAAATCTCTTAGGACATGGAAGAAAGTTCCAGAGACTTTCTCAATTCTCTGAAACTTTGCCAGAAAGCATCAGCCCAGCCTCATCTCAGATCACTTTTAGCAAGCCCATTTTCACCTAAATTCTTTAATCTGAGCCAGCCCCACCCAAACCCAAGAAGAGGTATTTGAATACCACTCAGACTTGGAGTTACAACTGAGTTGGTAAGGTGTGATGAGAGCCTCTCATTTCTTTTTCTTTAAAAGCCAGCTGCTGGTTTCTCTCTCACTGCACCCACCTGCTACTTTAAAGAGAGATTGAGCATCTTCATTTCTTTTAGGCCCTGTGGGGTTGTACCACAGCAGAGGTCACCCACAGCAGGATCCCTGAGCAGGAGGCTGCTACATCTGCTCTTAGGGAAAGGCTTGGCATAAAAACCCCTCGGAAACTCTGCCTCTGGGGTGTATGGGGAACTAAAAGAGAGGATCAGCATGCCAGGCAGCAAAAGGAGCTGATGAGTATTTTCACGATTCCTGCAGGCATCAGTTTTAAAACACAGATAATGGAAACTACATAAACTGCAGTTTGTGCTTATTGCTGATGGCAGCTAACACCCTCTTTAAGACTGAAAGAGGGGCCAGTGTTAAAGCCATGTTGTTTGACTTGCCTAAAAAAGCACCCTTGCTTTATATTGTGGGGTGCTGGAGTCTGGGGTTTTTCTCCCCTTGGTTGCCTATATTACAGAGTGAGCTTCAGAATTAAAATAGCCAAGCTCACTTTGCTTTTGAAATCTGCAACTCTCAACAGGATACAGATGGAAATATCCTCATTCCCAACAGTACCAGTGGCAATTCCCAGGGAGCACAAGCAAATGCAAGGGAGGGGCATTTGTGTTAATGAGGAATGACAAGCAGTGCAAAGATGGACAAAGGCCATAGGTTGCTTATATACAGGCAGTTCTGCTCAGGTGGCCCAAACAGTTTAGGGCTTGGAGAACTGCCAGACAGAAAAACAAATGTATCAAAAATTAGCACCAAGTCTTAAAAAACTACAGAACTGGGGAAAGTCAGAGCTAAGAAGAAGAGCCTGGAGTTCAGAGGAGAGCAATAAAAGATCATATTTAGATGGGAGAGCAGCCTCTCACAGGGCTGGATGCAGAAAAATGCATTGTGTGCAAAGGACAGATGTGCAGCTTCATGCAGGGGAAGAAGAATCCTCAGGGAGCTTCAGTATGAGTTCTGAGAATGCCCAAGCACAGTGATGGGTTGGGGGCAGAATATGACTCGCAGTGAGATGGCAATACATTTTCTTGGTTAGAACAGATAGTGGTGTTAACAAGCAAGAAAAATGTGTATGTGCAGGGGTGTTCTTGTGCGCCTGGGCTGGTGTAGGGCAGAGGGACTGGGCCAGGAGCTTCTGCATACAGGCATTAGGACTGCCAGTGGCAAGCTGTCTTCAGACATGGAAAATGTGTTTCAGGATTTTATGAAACAAGAGCTCTAAAACCATTTGATAGTCAGATGAAGCCCAAATTGATCTGAGCACTTACTGATGTAATTCTTCTGGCAGAAAAATTAAAATGAGATGGGTGAGCGATTGCCTGCATTCTGACAATTTGTGTGTGACAGAGAGGCAGATGGACAGAGGAGTGGAAGGCAGAGGCAAGAGAAAAGAATTTGATAGCCACACGTGGCAAAGAAGGGTATTTTTAATGAGAGAGATGTTTGGGAAGCAACGGGTGAGTGAAAAAGTCTTCAGTCTCTGAAACATGAAAAAAGTACAGAGGCAGTACAGCAAAGACAACATACCTCATTTTACATTCAAAGAGGGAAATAAATAACTCCTACAAACTGCTTAAGGTGGGAGCTAAGTGGCCTGGAAGGCAGAGCCCCAGCAACTTTGGAGTCCCAGGTTGTTGTGAGCAGGTAGATTCAGAGGGCTGCTCACATTGACTGAAACATTCATTAGCCATTCTAGGAGGTCTTAGCAAATAAGACCAACCTAGCAATTCATGGGGACATCAAGTGGGTCTCCCCTCCTTGAAAGCAGGCCTTTGTCATCGAGATTTAAGTCAGTAGATGGCTCTAGAAGTTTGTATTGCCCTCAATCTGTGAGCTGGATGCCCTCTGCTCCCTCTGATTGCTGCTCTATATTTCAGCAATATCAACTTCATGTGATAATGCAGACGTAGCAACTATGCCGAGCAGCCCTCCCGGTTTTGCCAATTAACAGTTTTTTCTTCCAGGGTGGTGGGCAAACAAATGCTGGAAGAGTGAGACGAACCTTTGGCGGTGTTGGAAGGAACTTGGCAGGTGCCTGGTGCTTGGGTTTGCCTGTGGGTGCACGCCAGCTGTGATTTGTCCTTTGGTATTCCTTCAGCAGCAGGAGATGGTGAATGTTGACAAGATTTGGGACACATTAGGCAATATACCAGTGGGCAGACTGCCTGGAAAAGGCAGGGCCCATTCCAAGAAATAAGAGGGGAGGGAGTTAAGATCAGGAAAAGGAGGGTCCACAAATCTGAAGTTAACTAGCACATAGCGCAGTAACCCCAAATCAGAGTTAAATAAGCATCAGCGTCTCCAATGACTACTGAGCAGCCTCAGACTAATTAATGCCAGGATATAGTCACTATAGAAGCATGCTTAGAGCCAGAAGTTGAAAGGAATAATCACAGTTCCAAAATGATAAACCACATACCATGGACAAAAGGAAGTGGGGTGCTGTCGAAGAGAAAAGTCTCCATTCCTTGGCAATGGGAGAGGATCACACAGTACCTGGGGCTGCACCACAAGCAGCAGCAGACCAATATTCTTGTACTGAAGTTAACAGGGACAGATTACAGAAAGATTTTGGGATTATTCCAGCTTTTAGACCTTTCCCAATCTCCTAATACAAATCTACTGTCACTTCAGATCACTAATGAAGAAGCTTGAGTGGGAAAAAAAAAAACAACAAAATACCCACGCCACCTACGGAGGTACAATTTGTGGTAACTTGAGAGGAGAGGAGGAAGGGTTTCCCATTAATACATTCAGATTCAGTGGTTCTAGTAAGATACCATGGTGGGAACAGCAGTGTGGGAGGGCCAGCACCAGAAAATGCTGTGCTCAGAAGCAGTGTGGGAAAACCCACATGCCTGTGATGGTAAAGGAGATGATGCCAGAAAAGAGCAGAATTGTCTTCCCCCTCTTTTCCTCCACTCCCAGATGTTCCAAATAATCCTAAATTTCAGGGTGCTGGTTCAGCTCTCCATAGGACACCTCACTCAGCCCCAAGCAGTCATTTGCAGCAGCTGCAGCTCAATTTCATCTTGAACATCCTTCTAGGCAAGGACTGATGAGAATTAAGTTTTTCAGGAGAGGGCTTTCCTAGAGACACCCATGCTGCACAGGCTGTCACTGTGTTCACAGTACTCTGGTGGATTTGTTAATAGCTTTTGTTTCCATTTGCTTTTTAGACTGTTTAAGCCGTCTTGGACAAGCTCCTCTCCTTTTATCAGCTGTGGGGAAGGATGAGCATTTAGAGTCTGTCCTGCACTACTGCCACCACATGGTATGTTGCACAGAAGTGGCACCTCAGAAACATGGGAGAGATGACATTCCACAGAGGGAAAATTCTTCCCAACCCTGGCAGACGCCAGAGCCGCCTTCCATCAGGCTAAGAGTATGAATAATTCCATGCTTCTTTAGCTACAGACAATTAGAAGGCAAGGAACCACCTCCGAAACACAGGCTAGATGTGTGTTGCGGTCTGAATTCAGCTCCAGGATGTGGTGCTTGGAGGAGATAGAGGTAAATCAGGAGCAACCATGTACAGTTCTAGTGAATGCTAAACACAGCCAGAAACGTGTAAACCTTGAACCTGAGGACACGCTAAGCATTGCCAAAATTAACCTGGTTTGGTTAAAGCCCAAGAGAGAGAAAATGCGAAACTGGAATTGCAGGCTGGACACCTCCCAAGCTCAGAGGAGCAGAATCCTCTACAGAGCTGCATCCACCACTTACCTGTGCCCCAGGGGAACATTCGACTTCAGCAGCAGCTTGTGCACAGGTCAGGGAGCTGGGAGCAGCAGGAGCTCCCCAGGACAGCGATGCAGAATATCACCACCCCAGCAGGGAGCAAAAACAGCCAGAAGGGCAGCTCTAACCTAGGGCATCAGGCAGCTCCGTGGAGAAAAGGCAGGACTGAAGACAAGGCAGGGTGTGAGTGCAGCCCCCAGGTGAGGCTGGTCTGGGTCATTGACTCTTATTAGTGCCCTCGTGACCCTGGGATTCAAACAGAGCCCATGGGGCCTTGGTTCTGGCTACCTGAGTGACTTGGCAAATGAAGCAAGGAGAACGTGGACTCCATTTTGGGTTATAAAGGCTTCACCATGGCTGGTCTACAGTCTCTTCTCTACACAGCACAGTTTGTGCTATCCAAGTGAGTAATCTCCCAAGGGAATGTGGACTTGCTGACCAGCCACCAAGCAATCCTTGCCCGTAACAAAACACATTCCCACCAGTGTTGGAGAGGAGCATTTCCCTAAAACCTCCAGCTCTCTGTCAGCTCCTGAGCTAGATACATTTCTCCTTCCACATGTTCCTTCCAAGACATGCCCTGAGTTCCCTAAGAAGATCGTTCCCAGAAGCCACCCCACTGCTGTAGAAATGGCTCCAGGGTGTGCTTACAATCGGGCTGGGCGGTTGGTAAGATGGCCAACCTAAGTCGCTGCTGTCTGCAGAGTGCCACCAAGAGATACCAGCATGTCATCAGGCCATCTGTGTGTCACACGAGCTATGGGAACGGGGGACTGGAGCAGGCAGGGCTGCAGAACACTCTTCTGTTACAGGAGACACAACCTGTGGGACTGCACAGCAGGGACCTGCCACTCATTTACTAAAGGATTGCTTTAACCTGCAGCATTTGTTGCATTGCAAATATTAACAAACAGCCATGTGCCAGCATTGTCTAGACTGAGATACCTCTGACATGCTGCTTGTCCCAAGGGAGAGCAGTGAGCTGGGCTGGAGACCAGGTGGGCGCAGGAAGAGTGAGCCGAGTGTGGCAGGGAAGAGCAACACGCTCGGTGTGTAATTGTCCTCCCTGTTTCAGGACATGAGCGGCGTCCTTCAGCTGGAGGGGAAGAGCACAGCCACTTACTGTGCTGTGATCACCAGTGCTGGGGAGCTCAGCGTCGGCTTGGGAGACATGGACATCCACCACCAGATAACAGAGCAATATGTATGCACTCCCTTGGATTTGTGAGCTTTTCTTACAAGAAAGAGTGTGGGCCTGTGACAAAGGGCCACGGGTGAAGTTTGTACCAGGAGGGAGTGGGTGTGCAGAGGGACATGGGATAGGCTGAAATTAACCCCAGACACTGGCCGCTGGCATAGCAGCGTAGAAAGCTACCAGAGCCCTCTGTTGCTGCTGACCTAGACGGAGTTTCTATCTGTTTCTGGTTTATAAATATCACCATTACCATCATCCATGATATGTAGGCCAGAATCCTCTTCGTTAACTTGTCCAAGCTAACTTATAATTTTGCACCTTAAAGCCAGCAATAAATCCAGTCCACCTACAGAAATTATATTTCACCCCTTAGGGAAAACCAGAAAAAAAAGTGGACAGAACACTGGTTAAAGCAAGTCTTCCTGTTCCATCCCCTCCCCACCATCCCTGTTGTTTCTACATGCTGAGCTGTAGCAACAGAAACTGTTGCTCAGCACATCCAAACATTCAAAAACCTCAGGGAAGCTTAATGGCAGCAGTGATTAAGGAGTGATTCAATGAAAGCCCCATCACTGCACCCTCCTTTCCTACTCAACCTTTTATTGACAGAACAAAAGCCTGTGCTTCGTGACTGACAGCAACATGGAAGTTAAGTGCAACTTACTTACCAGTGGCATCTCCGTGAGGTGGAGCCTTCCTAGGGAAAAATATGGTCATTGCTCCCGCTTCCATCCCCACCCTGCCTCCCCCAAGCCTTGGCACAGAAAACCATTACATGAGGGATTCATTCTCCTGAGCTTTACAAAGCAGCTGTGACCAGTGGAAATTCTGAACCAGTCTTGTGCTGCAAAGTGCATTTTGGCAGCCCCTCTTTCCACCAGGGCTGGCAGAGACACAGGGGGATGCTGCTCGAGTGCCCAAAGCACTGGCTTGGCATCCCAGCAAGTGGTTGTGCAGCCTCAGAGAGCCAAAGGAGAGGACAGCAGCTCCCTACTCCACTGCTCCACTGTACGCCATCCCTACGGGATTCAGTGGGGCCCAGGTATAAAACACTCTGCTGGAGAACCTCTCTTAGGAGACTCTGTGCAGAGAGGACATCCAGATGACATATACAGTGAGCAAAGGTGTAGTCAAGCCAGGCATGGCCCAGAGAATCCTACAGTGGCATTAAACAGCAGCATTCCATTTCCCTGTAGTGGTCTAGTGAGGACCAGCAATTATCTTTCTCTGCTGGAGTGGCCCTGCCAACTGAGCCCAGCTCTTAATGGCCAGGAGCAGGGGAAGGAGAAGGGGAGGAGATGGGGCAAATGGAAAAATCCATTTTCCTTAGGGAATCACTCTTTTAGGTTCATGCCTGCACCTAAAGGCTGGAATACAAGTCAAAATCCTACATCGAGTCTGACTTGCAATAATTTTGTCCCTCTGCAACGACTCAAGCTGTCTCTCCTCTGTGTCCTGGATTTTAACTAGGTGTCCCAGTTCAAGGAGAACCTGTGTCAGGCCCCGCTCGTTTGCATTGATGGAAATGTGCCTCTTTCCACTATTCAGTACGTCTGCCAGCTAGCTAGAGAGCACCAGCTAGCAGGTAAGGAGAACTTGCCCCCACAGCATGTGTGCCAAGACAGTCCAGGCACATCCCTGCTGCTTGCTGGAGATACCCATTACTGTCTGACATGCCGGGTTATTCAGCACCTCTTTCTGTACTCCGCTACTCTGCTTCAAATGGATAAAACATTTCTGATTTCCCTTGAGTTTTCCCTTTTCTGCAGCTGAACCACATTTCCTGAAGCATAGTTGGTAAAGCCCTTGAGCACTGCCAGAAGGCCAGGGAATGCTGCTCTCTGAGCCTTTTAATCTCAAGGCAAGTGGCAATTTGAGCACTTCTGCCAGTTTGATAGAAGCAATATAGTTTGCTTCTCAGAAAAAGTGCTAAAGCGTCTTTTGAGATGAATTCTCTTCCATTCCCATAAAATAAATGCCCCTCTCCACTGATATGCTGAGGACCTTTCACAAGGCTTCCTAGACCTTTGGAGTTACACTTTCGTTTTTAAAAGCAAATCCCGAAGAAGGACACAGTGATCTAAAAACCTGGCAGAGGCTCCAAAACCAGCTAATTGGAGTAATAAAAGTGGAGTCTGATTATGTCATCCAGAGCCAGAAGCAGCTGTCTCATTGCTGAGCACTGAGAAGGAAACCGTGGGAGACCTTGTCCCAAGTTTGGGGGAAATAATATTTAGGGGAAATAATATTTAAGTTTCTAATAGTTTAAATGTGTAACTCCAGTTGTGCAGGTTATTCTAAGTGTTCTACACTGCATCCTGCTCTGACACAGAGATGGACCACTAATTAATTAATTAACTAACCCATTGCTTTGTTCTTTTGAAGTGTGCTATGAGCCAACAGATGAGAACAAGGCCTCCAAGCCATTCCTCTCAGACAGCTGGAAAGCACTCACATACATTTCCCCCAACCTGCAAGAGCTGAGAGCAATAAATCAGACCCTCGGGAACCCTCTGCCAGCAGGTATTGGATACTCAGAAGGGTCAGTCAGACTTTTAGATAACCTAGATCGTGAAGAAGGGCATTTTCTGCTTCAGTCCATAATACAAGCAAATTGGTTTATAACACAGTGGGGATTCATAAGTGCTCATGGTGTCTTGCACCTTACAGCCATCTCTGCGTGGGCTGTATGGACTGATGACCTATCAGAGACCACAATAGGCCTGGGAGAGCTCCTTGCCCAAACCCAGAGATCCCGTTTGCCTCACTTCATCACCTAAACAGGAGCAATATCTGGTTTGTCAACATGTCTCTGAAGCATGATGCTCAGAGGGCACCTGTCCCAGCAGTACCACCCTGTGCAGAAATGAAACACCCCACCAAATGCAGGTGGAAATCCAACAGCATTAAGACAAGGAAGCCATTCTTCAAGATAGAATTTTGATCTCTACAGACATATGCTTAGTCTCTTGAGAGTTGGGTTCCTCAGCATAGAAGTACAGTGTGGAAGTCTAACTCTGGAGAATTCCATGTTTCCCATAATATAAAAAAAAATTTTTTACCAACCTCATTTCAGAAGTGCCCATAAATAGTAGTAGAAGTGCTCATAAATAGGCTGTCAGCCCACAGAAAGGCTGGTTGTGGACCTTTACCATTATAGCACATTTTCCCCCTTCCCTCTCTCTCAAGAGCTGCCATCCAGGTTGGAGGATGTTGTCCAGACTGCAGTGGCCCTGGCCTGCCCTTTGCTGGCCCACCTGCACTGTGTGGTGGTGACCCTCGGTGCTCACGGTGTCCTCCTGTGTGGCAAGAGCCTGGGAGGGAGCATCTCGCTTTATCCAGGAAATAAAGAACAGGTAAGGGCATGGAAAACTAACTCTGAGCTCTCAATTGCTTCTTTCTTGGACCATATGGCACTGTTGCTATTTCTGGTGGCATGGCAGCAGTCCTGGGAAGCATAGCATCACTGCTGGAAAATGTATGTGTTTGAGGGGGTGGAATACACAGCTCTGAAAGAAAATCAAGTTGTCTGTCCGTATACTGCTGGCTCCTAGCAGCAGTGTTTAGAGTCAGATAGAATTAAATGTGCCTATGTGAATATTCATGAGTGCGAGCTTCATTTGCAGGAAGCTTCATTTAAATGATCAAAGTGTGAAAAAAGATTATTGCCTTTTTTTCAGCCTTTTCTTTTTTTTTTTTTTGTCATCCACGCAGCTCTGGCACCAGGCGCATCAGGCCTTATCAGCTTGGGCAATTCCCACTAACTTCCCTTCCCTCCCCCCACAGACCGCTGCTGCCGGGCTCTATGCTGCCCACTACCCCGCCGTCCCCATCAGCAGGGAGGAGATAGTCAACGTCTCAGGAGCTGGTGACAGGTATATCGCTCACTGCTTTGTCCTCTCCAGCTGCATGTGAAAGGGCCATGATCGGATTCCTTTGAAATTCCACTGTAAAAGCAACGACACCCTGCTGCTTGAGGAAGAGACACTAAGGATGTGAGAGCAGGGCTGGTTACAGTGATTCCTTGCAAAGCTTGCTAAAAATGTCCCCCGAAGCATCTTGGAAGCCAAGCTTGCCATCATTAGTTTTGCTTTTCTTCAAGATCCAAGCCTTTCTAAATCTAAGAATTCTGAATTACTCCGGGCTGAGCTGCTAAAAGCAAAGTAAACCACCTTACATCAAAGCTGTCTTACTAACTAACTGCCTTACTTCCACACTTCTCCAATGGAAGTGGAACTGCCACTCAAGAGCTAAAATGGCCCTGTAAAAGCATTTCATCAGGTTCTGCATTTGCCTCTGGCAATTTTGAAGCTCTTGCTTCAAAAGAGTCTGCTGTATAATTCGCCTGGCTGTTCACACAATGCCATACATAGAAGTGGGAAATGACAGCTATTATTCCTAGCCCCAGTGATCAATTCTCGGTCTGTCAGAGTAATATTTTATTATGCTCCTTGTTAACTTGACAAACTATATGTAGCAGTCAGGTTGTTTTTTCCTTCTTGCTTCATGCGTTGCAGTAATTGATTCTGTCCTTTCATTGCCTTGGGCTAGACCAATAGTCGGTATGTGACAGGTATTTCCTTTTCCCTTTCTACTCTTACCTACCAATAACTCAACATAGCAACTCTTCTTTTTTCTCTTATCAGTGGGCAGAATGAAAAGGTTTTTGTGGGTTTTTTTGTTGGTTTTTTGTTTTTTTTTAACAGAGAGTCCTCAATATTTTACTTAAAATCAATCAATAACTCCTTGCCGAGCTGGTTAGCCCACTTAACACCAGGACATGCTGCTTGTGTCCCAGATCACCTCTGAGATGAGCTGACTGCAGCTGCAAGCTGGTCTTCTCCAAAGAAGACCAAAGGGTTGTTTGGAGCAATAGGTGTAATAACAGCAGAGGAATGGGGGCTGGAGGAGCCTCGTGGGGTCAGCCTGTCCTAAGGAAAGCTCAGCTTTGCTCACTACCTCTGGCAGGTGTCCCCAGCCAGCCTGTCCAGGGACACAGCCTCCCCTCTGCACCATCTGCTCAGAACACAAGTACTCCTTACTGTAGGACAAGGTTTTTCTAGAGGCTAATGTAAACTAAATGTCTTTCTTAGGGGTTACTTTCCCTTTTTAAAGTTCAAGGGAAGACCAAAGGTGAGATAAAATGTGCCGCTGCCGACCGCCTCCACTGAGTTACACTGGGGAACTTGGAAGCTTGTTTTTCCTTCCAAACCTACATGAAAACCAGGGGCCCATTGCTGCTGCCATTCCTGAAGTAACATTGGCCTGAAAATTCCTCTCCCCAGAGTCCTCAAGGCCATGTGGGGGAATTTTCATAGCCTCCTTCTTCATCCAGGGTTTTTCTTACTAATAACCCCAACTGCTCCCCTGAGCTCCAGAAATCCCTGTTCTACAGAGTAAGAGTGCCAAAACAGGCTGGAAATGCCAGGACACTGCATTGCCATACAAGCCATCTCCACAGCAAATAAACTGGTAACGTGTCCCAAGCCCAGCCTGGTGGCACTTCCAAAGGACTATTGTAGAAACACAGAATGGTTTGGGTTGGAAGGGACCTTTAGTGGTCATCTAGTTTGAACCCTTCTGCAATGAGCAAGGACATCTTCAACTAGATCAGGTTGCTCAGAGCCCCTTCCAACCAGGGATGGGGCATCCACCACCTCTCTGGGCAGCCCATTCATGTTTCACCGTTCTCATCGTAAAGAATTTCCTCCTAATATCTAAAATGTGACGCTTCCCCCGCTTAGCCCCCATGAACCTTCGCACTTTAGAAGCACTGGTCAGGGGACAATGCAATCCAGAAACAGTGACCCAGGGCACTTCATGCCTCCTTTCCAGCCTGTGGCTCTTCTACAGCTCCAGAGATCTGCCCATGAGCTGAGCATGTGTGCAGTGTCTGTTTGCTCCTTGCCCCCGGCTGCCGTGACAACCTAACACCACATGCCCACACATGGCATTGCTAGGGGATGCTCCCCCAAATATTTACTCTCAACTCCTGGAGCTGTTGAGAGATTGAACACTTTGTGGAAGTCATAATCTTCTGTGCCTTTGTTATGGATGAAAAGATGTTGAGGTAATTAGGTGGAGTGCAAAATAAGGGCTCCTTTTACCTCCCCCATAGATGTGCTTATTAATCCTCCCTGCCATCACATTTTCCTGTCCTTGCTTCTTCCTCTAAAATGTGATTGTTTTCTCCATTCTCTTTCCCTTCTCCTTTGTCCTCTCCTAGCTTCTGAACATTGTTACAGTAGTTGCTGTGAGCAGAGTAGTTGCTCCCAATCTATCCCAAACACTGCACTCACATTATTGTTACTGGGAAATATCAAATGAAAAAACATAGCAAATATTTCCCAAAAATATGACTTTCCAATGTAGTCTCAGCTTTGGATTTCTTTTTCCAGCTGTGCCTGTTGTCCCTCTCACATAGATATGGAAACTTTATCTCTCACCCCATCCAACCCTTTGGGGAGAGGAGGCACCAGCATAAGGAGGACATAATGAGGCACCGAGAAGGAGCAGAGAAGTGACAAAATAACTAGAGAGCAAGGGAAAATTGGATTCTTCCTTTTTTAGGCTCCTTTCTTTTCTCCTGCCTCACCCGGAAAACTGAGAAGAATAGAAAATATAGTGCAAGAGGAAGTACCTCAACTTCTCAGATGAGAGGCACAAAAAATGCAAATAAATGACACTATTTTGTACTTTAAAAATTGATATAGACAAAGCAAAACCCATTCATTATAACCTCAGCCCTCCTGTGTGACATATTCTGCTGCTGTAAGTGCTGGTTTGGGGTCCAAATGAAAGCCCTTACAAATGAACAGCCACATTCCTGGGTTCAAAGCTGTTCCCCCCATGTTCAAAACCACCTTTCTTTCTCTCCACAGCTTAATGGCAGGAATCCTTGCAGGGATGCTTGCTAAACACGACACAGACACGTGTGTCCGGATGGGTCTGCTGGCTGCCAGCTTGTCTCTCCGTTCCTATGAGCCCATTTCCCCAGAAATCAGCACTTCCAGTGTCAGCCGGGAGCAGGTCAAGAGCAGGAGCTGGCCAGAGGTGAAGGTATGGAAGATGGACTAGAACGCTGTGGCTTTCTCATCTATCACCTCATTGCACTCCCAGCATTCCTATTTCCAGGAACTGGACTGTGTTTTGAGCTTTGAACTCAAAAGCTGGGCACTGATCAGAGGACTTAAGACTTTCTGTGTCAGTACTTTTTGGAAGGTGAAGTTTTTGTGGAGTGCATTTGGTGATAACTGATATTGCACTGCTCGCATTTATATTTTGTCTTCTGTTGTGTCCTCTCCTTTTTAAAATTTTATTCTCTTTTTTATTTTTATTTGGCGGTTTACAGCCAACCACAGCTTGGTTCTTCTGTGCACTGTCTATTGACAGCCTATCTCACCCACTCTAATGGGACCACTCATCTGTTTTGGTCCTGAGCAAACCCTCAGGGGAGGAGGCCCCAACCCAGGGAACTTCTGTGGAATGAAAAGCTGATTTCTGGTCTTTCAGACCTCCTGCTTTTCTTACCTCCAGGCCTTCTGGATTTTCTCTTGAGGGAATTTTCTCTTCCCCCACCTTGTATCACTGTTGTCCATTATCACGGTAGCTCCTTTGTCATCGACTCCTGGATCTTCAGGACCACGTCCCTTCAGCTGGGCCCAGCAGCAACATCTGCTCTTGCTGCTTATCCTTTCCTATCCAAGAGGTCCCATGGATCACAACCTGTGGCAGGGTGCAGCTGGCAGGAACATGACACTGTAGGATAACCTCATCGGTCTTCCAAAGCCAGGCAGCAAACACCACGCCTTCTTGCTCTGAAGTTCAATGCCTCTGGAGAAAGTAGGCAAGACAAAGTAAAGAAGAGTGACCAGGAACCAGCTGGTGGCCTTTACAAGATGACAGCCCCTTGTTCCACATGCCTTCCTCTGAACTTAGGGCTTCCTTCCTTCTTTAGTCCAGAGGAGCAAGTCTGAAGTGAAAGAGAGCAGAGGGAGCAAGGGCATCTCCCATGGAAGCAGTGAGGAAGAGTCACCTTCTCTCTCTAAGCATGTAATGTGCACAGGATGCAGCTGCAGGTGCCACCAGATCGGTGAACCCTGAAACTCATTAAAACTGATTTCTAGTAGAGTTGGGTCTTGGTGCTGGCTGGTTCTTGAACCTGACTGATAGTAAAACTGGAGTACAGACTTGCCCTCTGTTTCATCCAGAGACCACCCATCAGTGAGGCCCCTTGGCTGAGGGGCAGATCCCTGGTGTCTGACACGGCACTGAAGTCACCCAAAGCTTGAACAGGGCAGCTCTAACACCACTCTCCTTGATGGGCTCTGCTGTTTAACAAGTGAGCTCCTGCTGCCATGGATGGAGGCATTACCTGGGTGCCTTTCCTTTATCCAAAACTGCTTCCACCAGGCTGATAGCAACTCCTTCCCTCTGAGCCTGCCACCTTTCCATCAGGCACGCAAACATTTACCATCAGCTCTCCCTTTACCAAGACCTTGCTTGCAACTGTGGTTTAGCTGAAAGATTCTGTGCTCAGATGCCACGCACCCATGTGTGCACCTGGCACCGAGCAGGGACAGGGTGGCTGTGGCAGAAGGGTGCTGGGATGTTTGGGAACACAAGGGAGGGGGACTGGGGCCCACGTAAGCAGCTGGGTTTGCTCACAAGCGGGGAGGTGGGACACAGCAGGGGCGGGGGAAAAGAGCTGTGCCCCCAAGGTATGGCCCTGCACTATAAAAATTACCTCGGCTGGATCCAGAGTCAGGGGAAAAAAGCAGCTTCCACCTCTGCTACTGACTCCTTGTCCAGGCAGGAAGACCCTGAGCAAAGGCAGGACCTGAGGATGAAGGTCCAGGCACCGACAGTCACCACGCTCCTCCTGGTGCTGCTTTGCTCAGCCCCAGCACCATCTGGGGTGCTGGGGAGCCAGGCCGGCAACCTGGAGAGGCAGGCAGGGGCTGGGGGCCCCGGAGAAGCCCCTTGGCCCCCTGGAGATAGAGGGGACAAGCTGCCTGGGCAGGGCTCAGAGAGGGGCCACCCTCTGGCCAGTGCATGGAAAGCGGTGAGAGAGGCACACCCCAGCTCCAGGTCCCCCAGCAAGGCCACGGCCAAAGCCCTCCTGGGCAGTGGGGAGCAGGTTCCCCCCGGCAAGCCCTGGAGGGTCCCAGTGCAGCCCTCCCGCAGCAGGATCACGAGGCTGAGCCACCACCTGAAGGACTACGGGCAGTTCAACAGTGACACGGTAAGCACAGCCTGTCCTTGGGAGGGAGGGAGAGGGCTTGTGGGGAGTGTTTGCAGGGTGAGCGGGTGAGCAGAGGTACCAGTCAGGATCAGACAGGACTGAGGGCAGCAGGAGCAGGTGCTGAGCATGCCATGATCCCACAAACATCAGGTAGAAAAGGTGTTTTCAAGGCCATTCCTCGTAAGCTGCATGTAAAGGTGCCAGTCACAACATGGCCTCACAACACAGCGTGGCTCTGGGTGCTGAGAAGGGAGTTGGGCAGTGACACCCCCAGATCCCCAGCTGGTACCTGGCAAGGCTTAGAGCAGAGCCGATGGCTGTGAGTGCAGGTGGTGAGCAGCTCAGGAGGAGGGTGCAGGTCTGGCTGCAGTTGTCCCCATGTGCTGCCCGCAGAGCTGCAGGGACAGTCCTGCTCCAGCCCCAGCCCCTGCAGTGTCCTCCAAAGTCTCATGTTCACTCCCTGCAGTGCTAACAAAGCTCTCCGCCAAGCTCTGCAATGGGGGCACCATGCCCTGATGGGCACAGCTCCTCTCAGCACTGCCCTGAGGGAGGCACAGCCTTTCTCTGCCCATGGGAAATCTGCTCCATGGGCTCAGCACAGCATCCCACAGAAAACCAACTTCTCCTTTATCAAACCCAAACCGCACTTTGGTGGCACACGAGTAGACCTTGCCTTAACCACAAAGTGCTGGGTGATGCTGTGCCAGGTGCCACTCAGCTGGGGTGGGTGCCACCACAGCAAAAGAGCAGAGGCACTGGAAGGGTGGGTGTTGTGGCTGTGGGGGACAGCTTAGCGTGCTTTCAGCCAAAACCAGTAATGAAGTGCCCCTGGAAGTGCTTCCTTGGGCCCCAGCTTCTCCAGCTCCTTGCATGAAGCGGCTGCTCTAGACCCTGGTGAGCTGCTTGTCCTGCTACTGCAGTGATGATGCAGCTGTGACTGGGCTGGTCCCGGGCTGGGCATGGCTGCCACGAGCATTGCAGCCACCACTTTCCCTCTCTCTGCAGCACTCCTGCCACAGCATCCAGTCCCGGCCCTGCCAGAAGCCCTCTGACTGTGGTGGCTGCCTGGGGCTCTACACCTGCAAGCTGCCTGCTGGCACCTGCAGCCTGAAATCCGTCTCCAGGCAGAAAGGTAAGTTCTAAGTCCCTTGGCAACTGGCACCAGGGATCCCCACATGCAGCAAAGTGCAAGCACACCCCTTTGGCTGCACCACTCCAATCCCAAGTCTGACTGCCCCGTGCAGGGCTGGGTCTGGTCTCTTGCCTGCCCAGGGCTGTCTGTCTGTCTTGCCAGCAGTAGCTACAGACTGAACAACTGCATGGTGGATGGGACGTTCCCAAACATTTCTGTGAGGGCTGGGATTTGACAGGTGGCCTGAGCTATCGCAGGACACCAACAGCCTGTGCTGGAAAACCAAGGAGGGGCACAGGGCTTGGGATTTTGCCAGTAGCTTGGGAGTCAGCAGGTGCAGTCCTGCACATCACAGGCCCTGCAGAGCTCCTTGCCTTGGTGTGTGAGAGCTGCTTAATTAGGCGGGAGCTGTCAGGAAGCAGAGATTTAATGTTTAACCAGTGTCCTGGTTCTCCAGTAGCCTTTGGTAAATCTATACTGCCCCCAGATTGGCCTCCTGCCTCGTAGCACGTTTTCCTACATCCACATGCACATGGTCATGGAATAGAAACTCATCCAAAGCTACTATACACAGAGACCCAGCTCTGGTGCAGGAAACCCCTGGCTGTGGCATGTACAGCAGGCAAGTTTAATGCTTTGGGGGTGTACAGTATAGTGTGTGTGTGTATAACATATAGGGCATCCCCAGTGTATGAGCTCTGCTCATAGTCTTCTCTGGTCACCTGCTGCTGGCAGCCTCCCTTGGGGGACACACAGGCCTGTGGTCAGACCCAGCACAGATGGTCTTATGGCTTTTCTTCACAGGTGGCTTCCTCCAAAGCATACAGAGACCTTAGATGGGGAGTCAAGCTCATTTCGGTGCAGCACAGCTCAAAATAAAGCTGAAGAGGTTGTCCTGCAGCTGGAGATCAACACTTCCTGTCCAAGTTTCATTTTAAGTCCTTAATGACACAGTTGTAAATGTTTCTTTCATTGTACTTCTCATGCTGTTGCTTTTTAACACCCCCTTTGGATTTTGTACACTATGTAGGCTTGATTCCCACCTTCCTGAGAGCGGCCAATAAAAGCACTGAGTGCTCATGGAGCCCTGTGCCCTTGGAGCTCCCCAGTGAGACAAACAGGGCTATTTCACAACCCTTTTTAATTTGAGCCATTAGGATATTGTAGTAAAAGCTGCCAGTATCTCAGCATGCTCACACACAAACTCAAGCTGAGCCGAGCATTGGGCAACCTGGGATCCCTCCCTGCTCCTTACCACTGCTCCTGCCAAGCAAGGCCAAGTCCCACGCTGTTGAAAACATCACTTAAGGAGAGGAATGCGGAGTCCCCAGGAACAGGCTTGGCAGTGTGGGACCATGTAGGAGACCTGCTTCTGCAGGCTGGAGCCAAGCCACAGATCAGCTTTATTTAGCACCCCACAGAGCTTTGCAGGCATCCTGGCCACCTTTACACTTGTGGGGGTGTACCTCAGCTTTGCAAAGCCTCATAATGCTTCCATTAAAAACTCCTTCTAAACAGAGAACCAAAGCACAGCATTTGATTCACCTCGAACCCCACTGCGGTTCCCTTCAGTGAGCCACCACCACCTCCTGTGACTGTGAAGTGGTGCCAATTTTGTTCAGCACACCCAAGGGACAGCCCCCACACCCTCCACCTGGTCACCCCTGCGGGAGCCTGACCTGGATGGGGGCGGGGAGTAAATGCTGCTGGCTTCTCTGAGCCCCTCTGTTGTTGCTTCCTCTGTCCCTGCACAGAAGTTGGGGGACACAGAGCGGCAGGTGCTGCTTGCCTGCCTCCTGCCTGGTGTGACACCATGGCTGTCCAGCATTTACTGTGCTCACCACAGAACCACAGAGAGGCTGAGGGGAAGGGATGTATGGAGGTCACCTGGGCCATGCCCCTGCTCAAGCAGGGCTACCCAGAGCCATTTGCCCAAGCTACCTGGACCCCAGAGAGTGGCACATGTCACCGCCTGCTCCAGTGCTCACCCCTTCACCCACCCAGCTGCGTGCTCCTGCCACCACCCATCACAGCCCACTTCCTCTGTCCTCAAACACCACACAGGAAGAGGGGGATGCTGTAGGAAACTCTGGAAATGCAGTCTTCAAAAGATTCACAGAGCAGCACTGGACCCACTTCCTCTGCTCCAGTGTGGAATGGAGGTGAGGTCCTCTGAACCCACTGCTAGTCAGAAAGGTCCTCTCACCTGGCAAAGCCCACGGACCACAGGAGCATGGGGATCATTTTCAAAACCTCTGAGTCCTGTGCAGCCCAGCAT
This sequence comes from Lycocorax pyrrhopterus obiensis, assembly GCA_014706295.1. Taxonomy (NCBI): domain Eukaryota; kingdom Metazoa; phylum Chordata; class Aves; order Passeriformes; family Paradisaeidae; genus Lycocorax; species Lycocorax pyrrhopterus. The sequence continues at coordinate 59,620,981 of JACSVZ010000015.1, read as the reverse complement.
AGCACAGCTGCAGCAAAGGTACCCATGTGCAGCTTTCACCCTGCAAGCCCATGGCAGCTGGGAAAGAGACTCTCCTCCAAAGAGCATACTCAAGGATGCTCCAGGTGCTCTTGACTTTGCCCTCACAAGCAGTGCAAGTGTAACAGCTTTCACACCAGCTGCAAAAAAGCCCTCGCCCTGCCTCAACCTCCACTCGACTTCCCTGACACCTCCTCACCGAAGGAGGTCACCACAGACAGAGGAGAGGCGAGCAGGAGGCCTGACCTCCTCCCCAGCCAGGAGCACAGAAGGCAGCAGCAGACACTCTGCCCTTGCCTGTTTCCTGCTGTGCTTCCCAGCAGCAACATCCACAAGAGGAGAGGAGAGGGGAGGAGAGCCCATCTAACCTTTGGGAAGCAGGTCTCCCCAGACAAGATCCTGCAGGTGAGCTCCAGCTTGGGCTCCCCCAGCAAGCGGCCAGGTGAGGGAACAAGGCCACCCAGCCTCTGTGACTCACAGGGAAGCTGAGGGCCTGGCCAAGTCATGGGTCCAGCTGCTTGATGTCCTGTCTGGCTCATGCTTGGTGCTAGGTGGGATGGAGGGAAGACACAGCTCATCCCTTTCCACAAAAACACCATGAATCCACGTGCCTTTTACACAACTCGCTTTTAATTACACTGCATGAGAAAAGGCCTCTCCTCGTGCCAAGACTCCCTGGTACAGCCACCCAGGGAGCTGGCTGGCCCATCAAGTCCTCAGTAGGTTTAGTGGTTCCCCCTCACCCTTTTCCCTTGCTTGGAAGCTCCTCCTGGTCAGTTCATATCATCCCTGCAGCCCTCAGTGTCCTTGCTTTGCAGAGACCTACTTTCATACACCTCTGTTGTTCCCCTCCACGCCTGAGCTCTGCCTTTGCTCAGTCCCATGGGAGTCCCGCTTCGGCCTCCTGCAGCACCAGGCAGAGAGGAGGCAGGGCAAGAGTCATCGGTTAATAATTGTTCTAACCTCCATATAAATAGAAAAATACAACCAAAAAAAGAATTGACTAGCTAAGAGATCCAATCCGCCGGGATGCCTGCAACGTGCTAGTGCAGAGTTCAGAGAGAGTGCTTGGTCCAGTGCTTGCTACTGTAGACATCCAGAAACCTGTCCCGGCAGCCCTGCAGCCATCCCATCTTCCTGCAGCACCACAGGTCTGTGCAGCGCGTCCTGGCCGTGGCCAGCGTGCCCAAGGCTGCTGGCTCCTGGGAGCAGGCTGAGCGGGAATGGTTGGTAAGTCCGATTTATTGCTGCTAAATGGTAAAGCCATTCTCTTCTGTGGAATGAGGATGTGCTTCGCTCTTACTTTTTGTGGAGGAATTTCATTTTGCTGCCTGTAGAGACAGAGAAAAGAAAACGGACTCCCCACAGTGATAAGCAAAACAAGTGTCATTTCCCACCACCTCTGGCCTAGGCAGTGAACTGGCCCTGCTGCCATCCCTGGCTCCTTGTCCACAGCTAGCTGCTCTGCAAAGCTGGAAGCAGGGGCCTGCAGAGCTCTGCCCATTCCCTGGGAGCAGTGCTGCAGGCTGGGACCTTTCGAGCCCCCAGGCACACCCTCCAGAGCCCATTTGCCCAGTGGTGCTGGAAGGTGCCAACATGACTAAGCTCACCTGGGCAGAGCATGTGTGGGCAGGGCACACCAGCCCCTCAGGCACTGCTGCTCTTAAATGGCCAAGAACAGACAAGAGAGCCAGGGATGTAATCTAAGCACGTGATCACTCAGCCACAGTGTCCAATGACTTATCCAAGGACTTCTAACCTCAGTCTGGAGCTCTTGTCTAGTTCCCCTTACAGTGGAAAATAGATTCAATCTTAGAATACTCCTGGGCAATTCCCACTGCTGATCCCTAAGGGCAAATGTGAAGGCGATAAAAACTATGTCAAGCCCCCCATCAGGACCCGCATCCACCATCCCCAAGTCACTGGTTGCTCCGTTGCCTCCTCAGATCCACCTGTCTCCTTTAGAAGATATGGATACAGCTCATGGCCCAATCTGGTTCTCCACCAGCCTCCAGACAGCGACTGATCAGGGCCAGAGCCAACAGCGTGCCAGCACAGGGATATATGGCACTGGATGCCACACATAGTCACTAGCCCTGTCACCCTTGGGCAGCTTCTGTGCTGCCCAACCTGAAGGCAACAAGAAGCCCAGCCCTCCCAAGAAGCCAAGGGTTTTGCTGGTTCCTTACCTAGGCCTTTCAGGAACCTATTGACTCCACTCTGCTCCCCACTGGGAAGTGTTTCCAGGTACTCCTGAGCCCGTACCTCGAACAGACCTGCAGAAAGAAAGAAATCAACAGCTTCTATTTTGTGTCCCTATAAACCCAAGTAAGAATGCCCACCTGACAGTGTACTGTCCCAGCTTACCCATGCATTATTGCACAGGAGAGGGAACAACTCACCCCACCTCCTCCATCAGCTGAGCCCAGATCTGGCACAGAAGCTTTGGTCTGCCCCCTCCCTCCCCACTGCAAGGCTGACTGAGCTGCTGTACCTCGCTCAGGGTACAGAATGTACCTCCCTTCATTCTGCTATGAACACAGCTAAGTCCAGAGAGTGACATCATCTGGGGAATCATCATGCAGAATTTACCTCTTTTACTCAGCCACCTCTTCAAGCATCCCCTGCTTATTAATGCTTGGGAGGAAGCTGCTAAGCCAGCACTGAGCAGCAGCAGGGATAAGAAATTTCAGCTGCCAGTAGAGCCCTTGGGACTGTGGAATAACAGGAGTGAAACCACAGAAGCAGCTCTGGGAAGGAGATGAGCATCCAAGCTTTCCACTTGACAAAAGAACCATGACAAACCCAGCCCATTCTTCCTCTAGACACAAGAAGAGGACATGAGGGACTGCAAGAGTAAACGTCATTTCAGCATTGGAATTCAGTGTGAAATGGAAGAGGTACACACGGGAGGATACTGCAAGCGTGAAAGGTGCTGAAATCCCAACCCCAACAAGAAACCACCAGATTCCCTCCAGAATTCCTGTACAGACCCTGCAGCCTGCAGCCATGGAACTGGGAATGGAGGTGGCGGCTGGGGAACATCTCCCTGCTCTCGTAGGAGCAGCAGCAGTTTCCACCACAGCATAGCCCAGTCGGAGCCCCTCACCTCTGACCCCCTGCTTCCGCAGCTCCCGCTCCTGAATGAAGCCCCCAAACATCTGTGTCTCCATGAAGACCTCCAGGAAGCGTCGGAGGCTCTTGGAAGAGACGGATTTGCGGAAAGCCTCACGCTGCAGGGTCCGCTCTTCTCGCTCCGTGGGGGTCAGGAAGAGGGAATAGTGGCCCACAATCTCCACAAAGAAACGGACAAAGGCCTCGGACACCACCTCGTTCAAAGGGCTGGTTTCTAAGGGAAAAATAAAGAGGCAGTGGTGAGGACAGTGCTGTAAGGATGTGCTACGAAAATCCCTGGGTAAAAATTCCCTGGCTTTTTTCAGATCCAGCCCAAGCAGAAAAAGCTGCTCAAGAGAGACAGCCTCCTAGGAAGTGCTTGCCATGGAAGTAGACCAAATTGCTACTACTTTGAAAGATACCAAGCTTTGTTTTGGTGCTCACTTCTCTCTAGTGGGATGGAGGAGAGAAACAAAAGAGTAAAAGTGAGAAAACTTATGGGCTAAGATAAAGAGAGTTTAATGGATGAATCTAAAACTGTGCATGCAAGCAAAGCAAAATAATTGATTTATTCAGCAAGTTCCCATGGGCAGGCAGGTGTTCAGCCCTCCCCAGGAAAGCAGGGCTCCAGCACACGTGCATTGGGAAGACAAAATGCCCTATTTCCAAATGTCCCCCCCACTTCCTCCTCCTTCCTGCAGCTTTATATGCTGAGCATGACTCCGTGAGCATCACTCCATGTGGAACATCCCTTCGGTCATTTGGGGTCAGCTGTCCTGGCTGTGTCCCCTCCCCACTCCTTGTGTACCCTCAGCCCACTCACTGGTGGGGTGGGATAAGAGGCAGAAAGGTGTTGGCTCAGCGCGAGCTCTGCTCAGCAACAGCTAAAACATCCCTGTGTTATCAACACCATTTCCAGCACAAATCCAAACTGCAGCCCCACACCAGCTGCTACGGAGAAAATTAACTCTGTCCTAGCCAAAACCAGCACACTCTCCAGGCTCTTCTGCACCAAGGAGATGCCCATACTGCCCCCCCCAAAGAGGGCTGTCTCAGCCCAGTCACCCATGAGCCACATGGCCATCGCTGAGTCTGCAGCTCTGCAGGTGACTGTCTCCTGGAGGAGCCTGCATCACTCATGGCCAGCAGCAGAGAGAAGCCTATAAAACCCCTCTGAAAAGGAGTACAGGTGTTCCCTGGAATTGTAAGGGAAGGACGGACAGAGCTGGGAAGGGATAAGTACTGTTGCCCTTCACACAGAGAACTGCCCCCTGTGCGATGGAATATTTCATGTAACTTAACCAAAACCCTGATCTACCTCCAACACCTGTGGTGTTAAATTCAATGCAAGTCTAGTTCTCCTCTAAGAAGTGACAGACAAAAAAGGGGCAGGAAAAGACACGGTTTTAAGCTGAAAGGTGCTGTGCTTTACCCTGCTTGCCATTGACAGGGCCCTCCTCCTTGTCGCTCGCCAGCTCATTCCTCTGCTCCAAAATGTGTTCTAGGGCGGCCTGCAGCTTGCGGGGCAGGATGGAGTCCTCATCTTCCATCTGTAAGACAGAGCCACCTCCTCAGGAACTGGGACTGGGACAAAAACTTCTACCCTGTCCCCAGCACAGCAGGGGGAGCACTAGAAATGAACCGTGAGGAGAGGGAGAAGGCATAATATGCTTGGCACATTCCCAGCACCACCCAGCGCAGTACTATCAAGAAGCACAAGAGGAAGGAGAAAGGAGGTGTCTTTTCCTAAATATTCCCCTGTTCTGGAGGAATTTCAGATGTCTGACCTGAGAGGCTACTGGGCAGGGCTCACCCATGGCCCCACCATCCGCCCACGAGCACTGGCCGCGCCACAGAGAGGAGGTGTCTGAACAATGCTGGCACACGGCCAGGTGAGCAGAGCCCCTGCTCAGGCATCGATCCTCTTACGCAGGCGTGAGGAGTTCCCAGGCAGCAACGGAGCCAAGGAGCTGCCAGTGACTGTGCAGAGCTCCTACCAGCCCTGGCTGAGTCGGCTGATTTAGCTTAAGCCTCCAGAAGAGAGGTGCAAGGTAAAGCATTACCCCAGAGATAAGGCAGCTGGCAAGTGAGGACTGGGGGAGGGCTTGGCCTTCACCCACACGCTGCTCCCTGCAGCAGGAGGAGCACTCATCCCATCTTAGTCATGGGGCTGAGGCACGGCAGAGAGCGATGCTGCCAGTGCTGCTCAGTGATCTGCCAAAGAGCTCTGGGAAAAAAGAGCTTCCTGGGCCAGGAGTATGTTTGCTCATTTATCCTCTTCCCTTCCTCCTCCCCTTCCCACTCATCCTCTCCACAACAAAGGGAAGGGAAAATCAGCAGGCAATCTTGCCTACAGAGCAACAGACAGGTTCCCATGTACCACCTTCCTGCTTCTGACCCATCCCACCAGTGCAAGGACTGGAGTGAGGAACCACAAGCTCCTGAGGCAGTAAGGATTTCAAAAAATCATCAAGACTCCCTTCCCACTCAGGGCAGATGATGTGATGGGAGAAGGACCGACAGACACAGGCTGGAAGAGCTCCCACTGCTCCCCAGGAGACAGTGCTGAGCCAAGGCCTTCCAGCTCTGTCCTCTGCCTTACAGGATGACACTTAAGGACCCACAGTGCTCAACTGCCACCATTTCCCCTCTTACAAAAAATAAAACAGAGAAAGAGGTAATTCCCAATGATTTAGTCCTCAAGAACTGTGGTTTGGGATGCTGATGTTACATATATACACAGCAACCCCTATAACACTGCCAACCACAAGTCCTGCCTCGGTTTTTGAGTGGGGAGAAAGTGATCCAGCCAGCCAGGCAGGTGAGCAAACACAGGTGGAGGTAAGTTATGTAGGAAAAAGCTCTGCTCACCTGTCTCAGAAACCGGTTATTTACAAGGTCAACGACGAGGACCTAAGAATGAAAGAGCAAGAATTAAAAGGGGAAGTAATTATTTCCATCATCAGAGTTTATCTTAATCTGTAACTGCTCCGGAAGAAACACTTCAGCCTTGTCTCTGCTCCTCCTACCCACCACTGCAGCTGGAGGAGGCACCCAGCACGACCCAGGAGCAGAGCCCTTGTTGTGGCTTTCTGGGATGTCACTGCAAACCACAGCACAGCTTGGACAACGGGAGGCTGTGCTCCAGGCCCGGCCCACACTCCTCACCGCACAGCGGGGTCAGAGCTTCATCCTTTCTCCCTGTGTGCTGCACCGCTGTCTCCTGGGGGGCAGGGAGGGACCTCCCTCCCTCACCACATTCAGCCTTGCTGTGCTCACCCTTGTGCACCAGGAATCCAATTCCTAATTATTTATTGCTATCACAAGACACCTGTGTTAACCTGAGGGGCAGCTATCCTGGCCAGGCTGCAGCAATCACGCTTTCAGACTGGCAGGCTTTGCACGTAGCCCCCTAGACAGCACTATGCAGAAACCAGTACAAACTCTAATGAAACCATCTCCTGAGTGCAGCAGCCCCACAGTGGGAGATTCCAGCCCCCTGCCTTCCCAAGCTGTGGCCATGGCACAGCACAGACCTTTGTCTCCTGGGGGGAACATCCACCTCCGCCCTTACCCCACGCTCACGGCAGCCAGAGGATGAGAGCTCTGCTCCCTGGCGCTGCCAGCTGCCAGGGCAGGCTCTGAGAGCAGCCCTTCTGGGACAGAAGACAGCTCAGCCCACAGGAAGCAGCCTCAAGTAAGGCCATGGTGTGGATGCAGAGCTCACCTCCTCCACTGGCAGCTCCTTCAGGCGGGGCAGGGAGCTGGAGAGCAGGCCGATGAGGAAGGGGGTGGGCGAGCACACGATGTCGATCATGGAAGGCGGCAGCACGGGGATGTAGGTGTGCTGCCAGGTGAAGGGGTACAGGAGGGCCACCGTGGCGTGGCAACACTTGGAGAGAGTGCTGGAAGACAAAACACAACCAAGGAGAACAGCTGGTCAGTCAGGGAATGAGGGATGCTTCACAGAAATCAACTGTTCCCCGATTGATCTCTCTAATTACTTGGGGCTTCCCCACATTTCTGATCCCATTTTTCAGCTTCAGAAGCAATGACTTCTGAAAGATGACCCCAGCCCACAATCATATGACAAGAGACGGGTCCCACTGAATCAGAGATCTGCTGCTCCAGTGTCCTGATGGTAAACAGAAGACAAACATGGCATCCTCTGTGCCACTGCCTTTCCTTAGAGAAATGAGTTTATTCTCCCACAGCTCTCTGGTAGGAGTCAGGCAGGATATCCAGTTAGCCACGGCAGAGCTTGCCACAGGGCATCAGTTACTCGTCTGTTCTGGGTCTGGAAGCATTTTTATGTGTCAAGGGAGGGGAAAGCTTGCTGCTATAAATCCTGTATTTATAACACCATTTTGTTTTACCAGCATCCAGTAAAGGAGGGGAGCTAAAAGAGGGAGTCTGGTGCAGCATGGAGGAGTCACGTAGATTTATTGCTGACTTGAGAGGGAAGGGGTTTGATGAGTGTGGACTTGAGCTTGCTCTGAAAGTGAAGCCTGCTTTCCCTCCCCTCCCCACTCCAGTTAAGTTTGGTGGATGTGCATCCCTGTGCTGTATCACCAGGGCACGCTGAGCAGAGTGGTGTGGCTAGGGGACAGCTGGCTGGCTTCCATCATGTAAGCTCAGTTTAGCAGAACAAAATTGTAGTTGCTGGGACATCAGTGTGACAGTATGAAGTAATCAGGCAGCAAACATTGTTAAACACATGACACTTTTTGGAGATAAGGAGATCCCAGGGGAGAGGCTGGAATCTGCTTAACCTGAAAATTTTATCTGGGACTGCAACAGGTAGGGAACTGGCACTTGGGAAAGATGCCTGGGGTGTCTGAGAAAGTCTCTTCACAAAATGGGGACAGTTCCCTCTCCCTTTGCTCCCAGAGGCTTGTCTTTTGTTAAGTGGACACTCCGTAAAAACAGAGGAAGAGCCTTCAAAGGCTGTGTTACAGACTGGTAGCTTTAAGCCTTTAAATGGGAAAAAGCCTTCAGTTCCACATCCTTGTTTGGGAAGGTGTGAGTGTATCCCCCTCCCTTGTCTGCATTCATTCCTCCAGGCTGCCTCTCTGTTGCTGCTCTCCAGCTGTGCCTGCCATCATCAGCAAGCCCACACCTTGCTGTGTCTATCACAAATGCAAGGTAGATAATGAATCTGAGAGAAGCAAAATTAAAATAATGAGAAAACACAGACCTAGAAACAGAAACATTAAAAAAAAAAAACAAACCACCCAAAAAAAGTGGGAATAATATCAAAGTAGATGATTTTTGTTGTATCTTTCATACAAGCTAATCTTGAAAGGAACTGCAACAAAAGTGAATGTGTCATCTTAGAAGTGCACTCCAAGCTAATGAGATCCTTTAAAAACCATATCCTTCAAAGCTGTGCTACTCATACATTTCAGGTCATGTTAGCAGACACAAAAGCAGGAGCTTCTCTTCCTCTCCATTACTGTAGAGCGTATTTTCCACTCCTCGATTTCTGACTGATAATAGCCCTGGTAATAGCAGCAAGCAGCATAGTGAAAGCTGAAAGAACTGCACCTTTCATCACTTGTGCACAGCAGTGGGGCATTACCACCACCCACTGCTCCTCTTCTATGAGGAGAGGGTGAATGTGGAAGTGTTAGAAGTTTTACAGTTGTCACAAATCCTCTATTTTGAAGGTGTATCCAAATTTTCTGCCTCAATGTGGGACCTGAATTTATAGACAGCATGTGAAAACCAGTGGAAAACATCTCTGAGTCCAGGTAGCTCCACAGAGGAACAGTGAGCAGCTGAAGTACGTGGTTATTTATGGCATGGTGAGTGAGATATTATGGCAAGCTGTCTCCTACTTTATTTATGGTGGCTTGTTCTTCCCTCAGCCCAGCTCTCGAGTCCCAGCAAGTACACATGGTACGTGAGAGATTGAGTGGGAGGAAAGATGGCTGAGCTCCAGTGAGTGGAAGTCAAAGACAGAGCTGTGTTAAGTCTGAAATTGTACACACCAGGCAGTGGGAAGTAAAGATAACTTCCCCTTCCACCCCTCCATCTGTGGATGACTCATTGCCTCCAGGGTGAAACCCAGTGATCTCTGCTCCCAAACATTTCTCACTGTGGAAGACCTTTGCAGGGAACAATACTGGTAAGGTTGGGGTCTGTGAGCCTCCTTTGTAGGCAGAGCAGTTCAGGGATGGACACGGAGGAGGTATCTTTTTCACATGTCAGACTTGCTCTGCAGGTAGTCTCAGGGAGCTGCAGGTTGCCAGGAGCCCAGGAGAACTGTGGCCTTCTGGAGTGACTCAAGCCTAAGCTCTCTCTTTCTCTTGCAACTGGCACTGCAACAAGCACTAAGGGACTGCTGATTCACACCAAGCTGCTGAGCCTTGCAAAAGACTCCAGCATGATAAATCCCCTTTATGCCACCTGTGTGACTGCGCACTCTTCAGCCAGCAGCCACATGACTGCAGCGTGCTCTGCGAAGTGTCATGCACTACCCTCAGGCCACACAGGTTCAATCCAGCTGTTCAAACGGGACACAGACACCACTTTTTAAGGCTTTTGGTTTCATCAGCAATCTTTAAAATACTGCAGGTCTTTGAAGAACACTTTCAAGATGCTGAACACATTTTCACAGGTTCACTCGGCCTTCTGCAGGGAACATGGTTGAGCTGCATGTTGCTCACAGCTGAGACTGAGATGTTAATAGTACAGAGGCTAAAAAGTACTGAGGTACACAAAGAGCCCTCAGATCGCTCCCTAACGGGCTGATTTGGATTGAGACTTGAGATCTCTCTCTGGCTAAGCACCCCTTGGTCAGAACAATGATACTGCAGCAACCCGTGACATTTGTTTGCTTGAACCACAGGCCTTCCCACCACACAGCACCCTGTGCACAAACCTACCACACAGCACCCTAGGAAGCTGCTGCTTCTTGGTAGCCACCTTGGACACAGGTGGCCAATACAGAAACTGAACACAACAGCTGCAACTACACAGAAACCTTCCTCCTCTCCTGGGAAAACTTGCTCCAAGACTAGCTTGACTTGCTCTAGAAGGCACCATGACAAGTTGCAGCAGCTTCTACGGAGGGACGCTGGCTGTTCAGCCTGGTAGCTTTCCACTCCAAAGACAAGCATGTGTGATAAAAAGCGCCCAAAGCTGAATCCCTCTTTGGGTTTAGGATACTGCATGATTTCTGAAAAACACCATCGAATCAAACATCCTGCTGTAGTTTAATGCCAGGAAGTCCTGTGGTCCCTGCACTAACCAAACTGCTCAAAATATGCTGGCATTTGGCAACTTATGACTGTTTGAATACGTATCTTTTAATTTTTTTTATAAGCTCTGCTTCAGTAGGATTCATTTTTACAAACACCTTCAGATTTCTGAGACTGTGTCACATCTGGATTTACTTATGATGGATTACAGATCTGGTTTACAACATTTAGCAGGCACAGGAGCTTCCAAGCATTGTCCCATGACTTCACACAGCATTGCTGCAAATCCCACCAGGAGGATGCCAAGTTCCACCAGCTCTGTGGGGACCCGCACTGACTCCCACCAATGTGGCAGGTTTGTGCAGGTGAAGAAGTGAGCTTTAAGATGGTCTGAAGAGACAACACTATTATCTGACATCCAAATTTCATCCTTGGGTTTCTTCTCCCTAACCAGCGGGCAAAAGGGGAGAAACCTACGAGGCTGAGATTCACAGTCCCAGATTTGTTTTTGTAGCACATGATAAAAAGTTCTTCTTGATGATTAATTACCTTTTGCTGGGGATGACCACATTTGAAGTGTCTACTCTAATTCTTTCAGATCTGCCTTTGATAACAATGACCACTTTGTGTTGTTGATACAGCTGTGGTTTCTGGCAGGGACAGAGGCAATTGCCTGAGATGGTCAGATCCACAACAAGCTTTTGAGATCTGGAGAAAGGAAGCCTTGATTTTAAGCCTGTGCAAGTTTTTCTTTTTAAAAAGCCTTCTGAATCTCACAGATCTCCTGCTCAGGCCAGTAAAAACTGCCCAGCTCTAGGTACCTTGTGACATCAGGTGATTTTAGCTGAAAGATGCCTTCTAAAAGGTTGGTCAGCAGTGCCTGGAGCTGCATGCCAGGCAACATCCCTTGGAAACAAAAGCAGCTCTCATGCTGCAGTGTCTAACCTGTGCCACGGTTTCCACTGCCCCAGGACTAAAGTTAACAGTGCAGGAATGAATAAAAGCTGGGGGAAACTACACAAACCAACACAGTTTTAACAAAGTCATTTTCCTGGGTTGCGAGGCAATGTATACCCCAGTATCCATAGTGACAGAGAAAAAAACCCACCCAAAAACTAATAAACCAAATTCTTTCCTTTTCCGCTGCCAAGCTGGGGATTGACAGGTATTTAAACACTCAATGCTCATTCTAAAGATGGAAAAGACAAAGTATTTCACTTGCTGTACACTTGCTAGATGCATTTTTTGGCTCAGCTTGAAAACATTTCACAGTTCATGCAGTATTTGGCAAGAGACCTTTCAGCTTTCTTTTCCCACAGAGTGATTTCATAGCAATTAAAAGATGTAAATAAATTGCACACATCATTTCTCTGTCACTCACACCCAGACACACCTTTACAAACATGGACAGATAGTTATTGATAGTGCCCACATGAACAACCACAAAGATGAATGATAAACGTAATTTATTGTGCATCTTTCACCATGTCACCTGCACTCTTCCCATTAATCCATCTCAGCTGGATTATTTCTAGCATTCCTAACCTCTGAGCAGTTTCCAACAGCTGCTTTTATAGTTTTTTTTCCTTCTCTTAGCTATTTCCAAAAAGTGTTTCTTTTCTGTCCTCTGAAACTGGCATTTTCCCTCCTAGAGTGAATACTACTTAATACTCACTGAGTTCAACGTGTTCCTGTCCCAGGAAAAGTATAATTTGGACAGAAGATCGTGTATCTACAATAGCATCAGCTTTCAAAACATGGAGTGTCCACCAATGAGTAGAAGACACTGTTCACCTTAGGAAAGGCTCACCAAGCCAGTCCATTCAAGTCACTGAACTGGATTAAAATACAGTAGTTACTTAATTTTGAAGGCTATTTTCTTTGTTTTCTGATTTTCACGCCTTTACAGTCCTTTGGGATAATTTCCAAGCTTTTTGCTCCACAAAAATGAGCCAGAGAAACTTCGTATTTTGTAAGAGGAAAAGACTCTCCTGAAATCGCTCAGAGCAAGGTCTTCTCAGAAACATCAAATATTAAAAGTCTTATAGAGAGCTGGCAAATCTACGGTAAATATTTGAATCTGAGCCCTGTGGTCTAACAGACCCTGGGTCTTTTAAACACAACAATTCCTTTTTCACAGGAAAAAAAAAGCTGTTTATGATACATTTAGAGATTCTAGAAACTATGATTCTATAGCTCTCTCCCACTCTCTTCACAGGCCTGTGCAGCTGGATTAATTCCTAAGGACCCCCGATATCCTGACAAAAGATACAGGGCTGGGAAAAGAACACCAAAGCCCATCAAGGTGCTTTGAACCAGAGTTATCACACCCCATGCTCAGAATACATGGTGTTGTGCTGTCATATGAAGATGTGATAGGAAGAGATTTCGTAAATAAATGTCCATTCTAAAGCTATGCTTCAAACGCCCCCCAGAAGTTCCCTGCCATTTCCTGATACCACCCAGCTCTCATGTAGAGATTACAGTGTCAATCTGTGTCCTTAACAAATTTTCTCAGAATGTAAAATCTATCCGACAGAGGAAGAGGAAAATATTTGAGAGCCTGTGATCATAGATTATGTCATAAATCATATATGTTACATAGAGATCTAGTGCTTGGATGAATTCTCTCACTTTCAATACAAGGCTAAATGCTCTGCATGAAATGTGTGGTTTAAGTATTCAGAATACTAAGTCTCTACACACATAATGTATCAGTGATTATAAAGAGGCAAATTTTCCCCTTTCTGAACCAAGACAGCTGCCAAAATCTGCAAGCAGACAGTGCTACAAGCTTCCTTCTCCTCAGCCTTCCTATTCCTGTGATAAGACTGCCTGAGCTCTACCCACAGAGAGCCCCGGATCCATGCAGAATGAATTTTTCCCTTCATTTTCCTCTAGAAGGGGCCTCTCCATTCTTTGCCCCTGCGCTCAGTCCCAGAGCTGCAGGCTGCTGCCTGGAAGTTGTGAAAACAGACAGCTTAGGGGCACTGTACACTCCTGAAACCTGAGCATGCTCCTAAGTGTCATTACTCATCCAGGCAGCTTTTCTTTCCCCAGCCTTGGCGAACTTTCCTCCCTGAATCCTCAAGTGCTTCAAGGGCTGGAGAGCTGCCAGCCACCAGCTGCACAAGATCTTAAAGAAACCCCGACCCATTTTCATAATTTAGGGGAGCAAACAAATACATTTTTAAGAGAGCAAGTTGAGCAGATCCAGAATAGAAGGGGGAAGTCCTCTGTCTCATTTCCCCTCGCTGCATCCTTCACTTTCATCCCCATAAGAAAAAAGAAGTCTTTAGAAACCAATATGAAAATACAAGCTGAAAATTTAAGAAGATTTTGTGACATCAGGGAAAAACTCAGAAGGCACAGGGATCTCTGCACAAGGCTTGATCCCTGGAAACCAAAGCACAGCTCAGCAGGGAACATAGCAACACCATGGAGCAAAAGGAGGGGGTTTGCTTCCTTAGCACCAGGGATCTGCTCTGAAATTGTCTGGAGGAAGTGGAATTTGGTTCTCCTTGGGGACGAGAAGCAGCACTTTTTGCAAGCTGCAAAACAAAATTATGGTTCATGGCCTAAGTTCCCCATTCCTGGGACGAACAGCCCTATTCACGTTGTTATGAGGTTGGAAAAGGGCAGAGAAGAAAAAGAACAAAGCAGAGAGATCTGTCACTGCAGCCTTCCCAGCCTCCCTTCCTTGCCAGCACTTTCTTTAAGGAAATGCAAGAGGGTACCTGAGCTTGTCTGCGATAAAGATCACCCTCCTTTCCAGCAGCAAGGAGGCAAAGACTCTGCTCAGGTGCCGCACGCTGAGGGAGGTGAACAAGGACTCGAAATCGACGTGCTCCAGCCTGGAGTCAAGGGGCCGCCGCAGCTCGATGACCTGTTGGGGACAAAAAGAGCACAGGTGAGCTCTTGCTGCCCACCCAGAGTGTGCCAAGCAAGGACCCAGCAGGTATTTTCACAGCCAGCAGCCCTCACTGACTCCTGGTGAGCACCACGCAGCACTAAGTCCTCAAACACAGTCTTTCCAAAGGCCTCCCATAAATCCTTCTTCCAGATGAAGACGATCCAGAGTCCACTCCAATAGGCACAGCATGAGATCAACCACAAGTTCTTCCCACTGGACTGAGGACAGGGAACTCTTCATAAGGAGGAAAACTAGTTTGTGTCCAGCTAGGAGTGGTTTTCAGGCTTTCTGGTATTCAAGCAGCAGAATGTCACAGAGCCTTTCAAATCCACACTCTGACTTTTACAGTTACGATTTATTTATTTTTTTACTGCAAGAATCTGGATGCCTAACCTCCTGACCATAAATTTTTTATATCAGTTACAGACAAGAGCAGCCTGTGGGTATTTTTCTTTGTTCATATCTACTTAAATAATGCCTGTCATAGCACCTTAGCACTTCATACTCCTTATCTTAGACAGATGCTTATCTAAATTGTTTTTGAAAGCCTCCAACACCACACATTTCATAAATCCCACAAGAAAATTACTCTAGTTCTGAACTACCCTCACCAACACCAAGCCTGCAGCTGAAACATGTCAGTGGCAAATTACTTCAATTACTTGTTGTCTTACTCTCAGTACACACTCAAAACAACTGGTCACATTCCTCTCTGTAGGAAACTGCTTGTGTATTGAAAGGTTATCACGTGTCTTCCTTTGTCCTTTGTTTTCTATATTAAGTAAACAATTTTCTCAAGCTTTGCCTGTATTTTCGAGACCACTTAGTAAGCAGAACTACCCTTCTGGGGCTTTCGCCTAGTGGTTGCGTGTTTTGGAAAATGATACTCTAAATAAAATTCCATCAGTACTGGAAAGCAGAAAAGTTGCTCTGCTTTATTATTCATCCCTTCATTTGCTTTCACAATGAAGGATTTTGTCTAAATAATACCACACTGTTACTTTTGCTCCCTTTATGGCCCACTATACCACCAGATCCTTCTCTCAAGTACTGTTGCTCACTCAGTTACTTTCATGTTGTATTAGACTTCTCCTTTCTTCCTCCCAGCATTTTGCTCTTGTCCGTATTGATTTTCACACCAAATCTTCAATTTACAGAATCACAGAATTGTTTAGATTGGAAAAGACCTCTAAGATCATTGAGTCCAACCTCTGATTGATCACCACCATGACAACTAGACCACTGTGCCACATCCAGTCATTTCTTGAAAACTTGAACGTGCTTCTTGAATTTAGGGGAGTGGGGCACTTTGACTTTTAATCCCTTACTCTCCAAAGTGCCTGCAACCCATCCCAATGCTGTGCTGTGTAAATGTGGAGTTTATGCCATCAGTCAGATAATTGATGAACAGGATCCTAGATACAAACCAGCCACAACGTTCTCACAGCACACCACTGGGACTCTGCTCCTCCAGCACATATTTTTAACCAGCTTTGCATGTTCTCTGCAGTAATTTCATTTAGTTGGGACTGTTTTCAGTTGGGTTGAGGAGAATGTCCTCAGGTAGTGCTCTGCTGAAAGCCCTCAGACACAACTTTTTCAACTCGCTCACTTTCCTGCCTCTCACATTCAAGGCATACCATGCCCTGCAGCAAGTATGGCCAAAACTACATTCAATTTGTCTCCCTCCATTCTCCCACAGCCTTCAATGCACAGTCCTTCAACGCTACACCCTAAAGCTCTGCACACTTAAAACCCTCCCACTGTCCTCGCACTGTATTGTGTGAGATGCAACACAGATCCCCACCTCCACACTGTGAAAATGCCATTCTCAAAGGCTGCAACATTAGCCTGGTGTGGTTTCAATTATTTTTTGACCTGATCCACACAAACAGAGGTTCTGTTTTAAGGGTGCTGGAGCACATTGTATGAATCTGTCTTTAGGAAGTTAAATGTGGTGTCCTTGAGCAGATCCAAGGTCATGTTCTGGGCCACACAGGGCCTGCTGTCTGTGCCTCCTGGCTTCAAGGCCAATGTCACTGTTTCCTTTTGCTGTATTAGGCTGTGTCCTTACATTCATTTTTACCATAGGATTTCCATTTTGATTCTGAGATCACTGAAGTTTCCATACCATCCCCTCTGGTCCCCTGTTTTACTCCCCACTTTCCCCCCACAGCTGCCAGATCATCTGTCCTTGAAGATCCCCAGTGCTATGCCATGGTCCCAACTTCAGTCGCTAGTCCTGCATCATTTGCTGGCCTGTTTCCCTCTCTCTAGGAAGTGTCTTTACCTCTGTTCCTGAGCCTGGCAAGAAGTTCTTGACTGTAATCGTCCGGCCCAGAGCTGGGAAAGGTGCCTCCATGACACTCCTCATGAGAGGCTGCACCAGGGCTGGGGAAATGCCCCGTCTCTTCTCAACCTCATCCAAGATCTGAAATAAAGGCATGAAGACACAAAAACATGCAAATCAGGAGGAGGGAGATAACACCAGGAATGAAGTGCACCAGCATCTATGTCCTCTCCTTAACCCAGTATCGACGTGGAGCTTTGTATCAAAAGAAAGAAGGCACAAGGTGCAACTGAAGACCCTTCATTTCCTTTATCACGAGAAACATGGCTCCAGTGAGGTCACAGTAGAGCTGAAAATTTGCAAACTCCCCACCACACTCAGAGTCAGGACTCCACCTTTTAACCTCTCTTGTGTTCTGGTAGTTCTGCTGAAGGAAGAAGGCAAGAGCTGACAATCTAGTTTTCCTATTAACTGTGCTTTTGCTAGGTTCTGGAATTAGCATGTGGTTGCCTCACCAACACCATTTCAGACCCTTTCTTCAGCTGTTGGCTTCCCTGATCCCCATTCTTCAGGTGCTGGCTTCACTTTCAGGTACCTCTTGACCCTACAGCACAAATTCCCTCTCTTTTTCCCCCCTCACCTTAGAGAAGAGATTGAAGCATCCAAGGCGACTCACGATGCAGTAAACTTCTGGGAGACGCTTCCCTTTCCCACTGGGCTTTCAAGACAAACGCAAATACACACACAAAAAACACCAAGGAAATGTCAGAGTTACAACTACTGCAAAGATAGAGTGACTGGTCTCTCAGTTGTGTGTCTCACTGGCTGGCTTGGAAACTTGGCAGACATTTGACAGCATGGTGATGATGACAACCCAGCTCAAACACTGGTACACCACAAACAGTGGGGAGAAATGGGCACATCCACAGTATGGTCCCAGCTTACCTAAATCAAATGACAAAGGCAGGGCAGACTGCTCTACAGAGACAACTCTGAACCTACAGGACCAGCACAGGTTTAGACAACTGTTTCACAGCTATCCAAACCTAAAGGGGATGAACCCTGTCTTCAGCTTAGGGGTGAAACAACAGCCTGTGGTCATGGTCAAGTGCTGGTGCAAAGAAAATGCAAGAGAGTTATGCCTGGAGTGGAGGATGGGATGTAGACAGGGACTTTGGCACTGAACAGAAGAGAGCAAAGCTGCTCTGCTGCTGCTCTTTTCATTCCACACTGAAAGAGAAGAGTAGCAGCTTTCCACTTTCCAGAATGGGTGCCAGTAACACCAACCCCACAGAAGGCTGCACCTCTAGGAAAAGAAAAAAAACCCAGGGATAATTACCAGCAGCCTCCTACAATACCCAAATCGCCTGCTTCCATCTTCCCCAGTCAGGACAAACGAGAATGTCTCACTGCAGAAAGAGAAACCAGAAAGACAAGATACCCATCAGCCACGTTACCAGTCTCTGACATACAAATCCAATAAAACCACAGTATTTCTGCATTTCCCAAACACCCCTCTCAGAGCTCTGCCCAGCCTTCTACTGTAACAGCTCTTGTATTTAATTAGCTTGATGCAGAAATCTGTTTCTCATGAATCAGGATACAAAGTACCTTACTTACCTGGCAAACTGATGGATGGGGGCCCAGTCCTTTGCATCAGGGAAGCAAAACTGAGGAATAGCTTTCAACTGATCTTCTGCCTCACGCATGAATTTGAACGAGCGCTCAAGCTAGCAGAACAGAGAGAAGGAATGTTTCCAATTAGTCATGTGGGGATGGAATGACTTCAAATATTTTCCCTGTGACAAATGAAGAGGTGATGACAGAGGCTAAGCTTCTGCCTGGAAGATATTAAAATCTGTGATTCTGGATCAGAATCTAATCAAATCAATATCTAATCTTTAGATATCTCAAGGTAACTCTGTGCCCCCAGTTCCACCAAGCCCTGTCTCTGCAGCACCTGCCCCTGCTATATTGTGCCTCTAATCTGGGACACAACTTCTAGCAAGTGGCGAGAGAACTGAAGTCTGAGGGGAGCTCTGGTCAAATCCCATTTACAAACACTCTGTCACACTGGCTCTGTGTTTCTCCCACTCCTCCTTCCCCATTTTGAGTTAGGCTATCAGTGAAAGCTGCTCCTTCCCTTTCAGAACACGTATCTTCACCCAACCATCAGTTTTCTTTAAAGAGGAAAGGGGGAGAAAGGGAATAGCTACGTAAAAGTCATAGCCAAGGGCAGCAAAAGATCTAAATCAGCTGCTCTTTCAGCAGAGAGCGATACCGTGCCAGTTCTCAGGTAGGGACTGAAGCCCCCCCACTGTCTTCAGTGTCCCTTAATACTGTCACAGCAGACACAACACGTGGCCAACAGAGAAGCTGCAGCTCCTCCAGCTATCCAAGTGCACCACACAACCCGAGACAGGTCAGGCAGACCTTCAGTGGGAACTGCTGGGTGACCTCAGGGATGTAGGCAGCCCCAGCCTGCTTCTTGTGCAGCGACACCACGACGAAGTACTCGAAGAGCTGCCTCTCCTGATACTCGATCAGGTCCCGCTCCAGGGTCTGGTAGCGCGGGGTTTGCTTCAGCCGGGATTTCACGTGCACCAGGCGCTGGCTGTGAGCTACGGAAACAAGGGGGAGAGATTCTGACTTTGTCTGGCTCTATGCACAGAGCATCTTTGCACGGTGCTTTGCAGAGACTGAGGGACAAACTTCAAAACACCTCACTGCAGTGGCTTTGTCAGTGGCTGAGTAAGAGGTGGGAACCATTTGGAAGCTGCACTGTAAATACTGACAGAGATGGGACATAACCTTGTGCCATCACCCTGAAGAAGTCTGGCAGCAAAAAGATTTCATGGATAGCTTTTACAGCTGAAACAGCCCAAGCTGAGATCCATATAGGACACGATGTAGCAGATAAAGTCCAGGCATTCATCCTAGCACTCATTTACGCATTGTTCAAAGCCAGCACAGTGAGGTGATTGACCACCTTTGCTCAGAGGAGGCTGTGGGCAGCAATCCCCACGGTTTTACAAGACCAGCACTTGGGTCAGGCCAGGGCTCTGCTGTCTGAGTGATGCTGGGGACTCCCAGCTTCAGCACACAGGCTGGGCTGTAGGCCAACAACAAAAAACATGTGAAAAGAGGTGCAAATGAAAAATGCTAGCTCATGCCAGTTCTTCCTGTGCCTAAAACTAATCTCTCAGTGCCATGCTTCTACAAGTTCACCCAAAACAATGGAAAAACAAGAAAAATTGCCAAGCAAGCTGTAACTGCAACACACACATGAGCCATGGGACAACAAACATTCCAGCATGGAAAGTAATGAAAAGTTGCCTGCTGAGAAGAGACCAGATGAGATTCCCTGAGACCACCCCCCTGCTTCGTTTTACAGTTGCATCCCAAATTAAATCTCCATGACGTCTCCCTTATCCCTGCTACAAAAGAAAGAAAGAATTAACTACAAGCAGAGACTACAGCACATTCTCACAGCTTTGCTTTTTGGGAAGGTGGGTGGCAGTGCAACTTTTGGACGGAAACAACAACCACAGAGACACTATAGGAACTCCAATACATAAGGAGTATGTATGTAAGATATCTGCTTGGGAGACACTTCCTGAGCGATGGTATATACTTGTTGATCTTCTGTCTGGTAAAGTTGTGCCACTCATGGACTACTCCAGACAATGTAATTTAAAGCAATCTTGAGATGCCTCTTAAATCAGAAAGTGTAACAAGCCCTGGACAGTTAAAGCCCTGCAAAGATGGCTTAGACTCCGATCTCTTGTCACCTATTATATTATTTGCTCTAGGGCTGTACAGCTTCAAAAGTTTTCAGAAGTGGTTTCTGTTTCACCAGGGACTTCAAAAGGAGCAGTGTCACAGCAATGCTGAGTGCTTCTGAAAAGCTTGCTCAAGATCTGCACTGTTTATATTCTAAAGATACCAGAATTTTACTCCTGTCATCATGGCAGAGTTTGTCTTCCAACATTTTTCCTTCCTGAGGGTCAGCACTTCCAGTTCTGACATACAGCCTCATGATTTACTGTGTCTCATATGATGTACAGTGACTTGCCAAGCAGAGGTAACTGGCTGGTGTGATCGGTCTGTTACTTAAAGTCCCAGATACAAGAGACTTGCTAAATCATCTCACTTTCCTATTTAAAAATAGGGAAGTCGACAGTTCAACAAGGCATAAAGCAAAATACAGGTGTAGTTAGAGCAAACAGCAAGTGCCAGAGCTCCTGTTCACACTTATGTGGACTTGCACAGTCAGTCAGACCCAGGTCTGGATCTGGATATTGTTCAGAGCCCAGTGCTGTTGGATTTGAGGTGACTTCATATGATCTCCATCATCCTCTCTCTGGGGAGTTCTGAGCTGCAGTTACAGAGATGATGCACATGATTCACTATGGCAACCAGCAACAGACGAGAGTTCAAGTCTTCCTGGCCACATCTACACTGGCTTTCTCAGCTACATCCGAACATGGTCTCTGTATTTCACAACATCACATTTCAGGACAGTTGTGAATGTAATTTCTGCACCATCATGGTGCAAACCATCTCTCCTGTCTGCAGGCCAGCCTTAGGACTTGTCAAAAGGTAGACAGTGGCAGCAATTTTCAACTTGATCTTACTAACAGAGCAACACAGATAAAAGATTTCAATGCAGAGGAAAGCAAGAGGATACTGTAGCTCTTGAGTGGGAAGCTGTGCTCACAAGAGGGAACTCAGTCTGAACTTTCACTTCTAAAAACCTGAAAGAGGGTGAGAACAAGCACTCCCACACACAATGCACTGTGGCTCACACATAGCCCAACTGCTGCTCATGCCTGTCTTTTCAGCTTGGAGCTGACCTGCTGTCCAGATCAGATGTGCGTGTGAGTCAGGGAACTTTGGAATGTGAGGGAGTTTCCATCTTGCATTCTAACTCTGCCAGGACTTTGAATTTGCCACACAAATTCCCAAAAGATAGCAATGTCCTCATCATGTCCATGGGCTAATTACCAGTACAAGAAGGTTTCAGGAGAGTATTACTGAGACCAGTACACCAAATAATCCTACAAGAGTGAAGAAAGCAATGCAGTGCTTTATCCCAAACCCAGCCAGTGCAGGAGAGTTTAACCAGCAATAAATCACACAGTGCAACTCTGTTTTCCTAGCTAGCCAGTCTGGCTGGTGGCTTTTTGCCCTTAGTAAGCATGTGGTGAGGTGTCTGGACATCCAGTCCCATGCAGCACTGCTTCTGCCAGGCTGGTCACACATTTCTGACTCTGCACTTAGAGAAATCTCACTGTATTTCCTCAGTGTCCAATACTCCTCCTGGGAAAGTCAGTCAACAAGGAGCTTTGATGGGAGTTGGGAGAGATGTTTGTTTTGGGCTCCTATAGCCCTCTGCCCACGGATTTTCTTCTGCAGTGTTGAGATCTTTGTCTTCTCACTGTGTTCTGTGCAGAAACAACGTCCTTTTCCAATGGCAGAACACAGAGGAGAGATCTTGTCCCAGGACCTCACAGCAGAGTTTATCAGGAGCCATTTGCTCTCTTCACACATTTGCCTTACCTTTCAGCTTCTCTTCAGTGTCACTGTCTGATTCACTGTTTTCATCTGTAACTAGGAAAAAAAGAAAGGGGAAGATGAATTAAGGAAAATCTATTTAGAACTGTGAATTTCTTATCACTGGCATGAGAAAGCCAGGCCTGGCAACTTCAGGGGGAAGCAGTTTAGGTCCCAAGGGCCTTGTTCTTTTCAAGGGTCCACATACTCACAGACATTTAGCTTACCAACCCTGGTATCCTCCCATTCTTTTAGGGAAAAAACCACCCAAACAAACAACGACAGCAACAAAATCAATTTTGCACAGCCAGAAGAGTTGCATAAGAATAAAATGCCAGGACAGTATTTTATCCAAGTCTGTATAAGCACAACACCAAGGCAAAATACTCGTTTATATGCAGTAGTTTGTCAACATGGGATAAAACCAAGAAAAGAAAGAAACAAACAAAAAAAATTGCCAGACTGAATCAGACTGAAGGTCTATATGGTCCAGTGATCTATTTCTCTGAATGATGCTTTTGATGCTTCAGGGAGGGGTATAAAAAGTCTGGCATGCTTCCCCAGAAAGTTCATATAAACATAGTCATCCACCCTGTGGCTGTCTATGCTTTATGAAATAGGATAAACAGTAACAAATAATTGTGGGAAACAAATAGAGGTGGTCACCTTTTGCTGGAAATTAAAGTGTTTTGGAAAAAACCACTGCACTGGAAAGACATAATCTTAATTTTTACAGAGATGAGATGCTTAAAAGTAATTGCTCTGAAGTGTCTGAATGCTTTGGGCAAGTCATTAATTGACAGAGGGAGGCTGAAAGTCTCAATCCTGCTATGATGGAGATGGTCCTACAGTCAATTGTAGAAACCCTGATTCCCAGCTGAGGCTATTTTTTACTGGGATGGTGAAAGAACCAGGGCTGTTCCAAAATCTGCTGTCTTCCATTGGACAGTTCACTGAAGTGACACATTCCCACAAAATATTTTGATCTCAACAAATCAGACTTTTTGGACTGAACATTCCTCTCCACAGCTTCCAGCATGTTCCAGCATGTTTATTTCTTAAACATCAAAAAGAGGGGACATGTTTGGTGTGACCTATAAGGTTATCATGCAAAGCCATGGAATGAAAATGAAGCAAGGAAAACAGAAAACTTCCATTTTAATCAAAGTCCTTTGGGCAGAGGAACAGCCCTTATCTTACAAAAAAGAAGAGTGGAAACCCCAACTCAGCCTTAGTCTGGACTGGAAGAAGTGCTAGAAAGTGTCACATAAACCACTAAGCCAGTCTAAAGTCCAAGGCAAGTCCTCAGGAAGTCTTAGATGTATGATGGTTTGGAGCTCCTTTACCTTTCCCTGAATTGCTCTCTGTGGATTGTGACAGTCTCTTGACACGTTTCTTTCCCCTCCGGGCCTCGTAAATGGCATTGATTTTCAACACAAGCTGCTCAGCAAACACACAAACAAACAAGGTTAATTTCCTCCCCAGGCAAGAAATTAAGTTAGGATTTCATGCAAAGTGCTCTTTTTCCCAACCTTGGCCATATTGAAACTCTTCACTTGATGCTCCAGGACGCACAATTCCCAGGATTTGTGCTGTACTGCCAGTGGCCACGCTCCCTCTGGTGCAGCAGGAGCCCAGGGTAACAAGGCCTGATGAAAGGCCACACCTTAATGCACTTCCACCCAGTGCAGCTGTATAAGCTTGACAGTGTCCATCTCTCCATACCATGACCATACTCCAGGGAGCACCAGAGGGTCCCTTGGCAAACTGCCCTGGTCTGCAGGTTCGGAAGCAGAAAACTGGCTGGAGGATGACTGAAGAAATTGAGAAGTGTGGAAGCCAGTGATACTGAAGTATTTTACACTACTGGTTTTCCTTTGCAAATCCTGTAATCCCTGTCCTCCCAGCTGGCCAAGAGAGAGGACATTTCAGTGCTGGGCATAGCTGGGCTTAGTGGCTCGTTCAGTGCCTCTGGTCTCCCTGTCCATTCCTGAAGGGGAGGGGAATTGCAGCAGAGCCATGCCAGGCTTCCTGCTTGAGCAGACCTGCCTCCTTCTCAAGGGCCCCGGCAGGAGCAGCAGGACATGGCCACAGCATTCAGATTTATTCCATAAATTCTGTGATCCTTCCACACATGTCCTGAGAGCTCAAGGTAAGACAAACCCACCACCTACTTGGTCAGGCATCTCTGAATCCAAATATTTAAGTGGGAGGAAGGATGCTGTGATGTGGCAGCGCAGCCTTCACACAGATGCCCAGCTCAACCCTCAGGTGATGCTGCCCTTGACACAGTGAACCTCAGTTCTGAGCTGGCCCTGCAAGACTGCTCAGTGGCACTGTGGGGTAAATAAATACTTGGAATCCTCTTTTCAATTGACATAAAAGCATGTGTGAACACACTGACAGAGCTCACGCCCATACACAGATGTGTAGACACACTGGGAAAGAAACCCCAGACATTTGCAGTCTTTGGCTCACTCCTGAAATGCTGAGGCACACAGAGAGGGCATTCAAAAATCAGATATGCAAACATGAACACAGATCTGGCAACCAGGAAACAAAGAAGATACACAAACACATCCCGTTTTCCCCAAATGAAAACTGTGGGTTTGGAAAAAAATCACCACAGACTGTCCCTGGTAGCCTCTGCTTGTCCTGCAAAGACCGGGATAAGCAACTGTGTTTTTATAACTGTGTTTTTGAAACATTCAAAAGATAGACTCCTGCCAAACCTCATTTGGGCTGAATACACATCCTGCCAGATCTGAAAGAAAATAAAATTTCAACGGAGTATTGCTGTATCCAAGTAAGAAATAGGAAATGTTGCTGCAGAAAATGCTCATAACTGCAGACAAGTCCTTTTGTCACTCAATTGTCATTATGCTCATTGTTCACCTACAATCACACACTACCTGGAATTGAAACAGCCAGTGCATGAATCAAACCAAGCAAAGAACAACAGATTTCCAGGAGGAAACAAACACACAACACACAGACAATTTCTGACTGTCCCATCCAGGAAGCACAGAAGGAAGTATGATGGGGTATATCTTTCGCAAAATACGAACTACTTTTCTGCCTTTTTTTTCCCCTCGGACATACTTCAACTTCTATCCCAAAACTACAATGCTTTGTTTTTATTATTATTTATCTATCCTGAAAATCATGAAATCTCAGATGGAAAAATAACTTCTTTGAAAGGTGCAGACACGTTTGTGTGCCTTCTCCTTCAGGCAAAAAGGGGGTTAAGCACAAGTCAAGTCAACAGCCAGGACATCAGCTATATTGCAGGGCTGCCACACTGAAAATTAAAGAAAATGTGGTCTCTTGCTCACATTCCTGCCTGGAAGAAGCCAAACAAAAAAGACAAAGCCCTAGATTTACCTTGGGAATCTTCCTTCTCCTCTTGCCGTTCTGGGAGTCTCCCAAGGAGAAGAAGGTGTCATCTGGACTGCTGGGGGTTGAGGGAGGGCTGATTTTGGATGGTGACCCAGTCCCATCACGGCTCAGTTTCCGTATGTCTGGCAGTTTGAAACTCCGCCGCTCCGAGTTTTGCCGGAAAAACATGGGTTTGGAAAGCAACTGGAAATGAAGGAGAAGGAATGAATGAGCACAGTACCTCGTGTATCTTTACTCCATCGCTAACACTGTCACAGCAGTAAATCCAGTGGGGCAGCCACAGCACTCAGTTGTCAAAACAGCCTGAGAGTGCCCACGGATTTCTGCACACGCAAGAAACCCATGCAGCCACCAGGCTACACCAGCACCAGCGTGACCAGCAATTGAACCATCCCATTTTCATTCCAGAACAGAACACAGGCTCAGGGGTTGGCCAAGAAGGCCTTGCTCCAGTGTGGAAAAAAATCTCCCAGGATTTGGGTAATCCAGAGGCTGGGATTGTAAACAGGACAAGACCAACCGACCAACCACAAGCATTTGGGATAAGGAGCAGCTAGCCAGGAGGAACTGAGAAGCAGTGAGAGCAGGCAAAAAGCACTGTCAGTATGGCTGCCTTTGACAGGAGCCAGAATCAGATATTTCGGTGGGTACAAGAAATGCTGTTAGACAATTATGGAGACTGCTTTCCTCCTAAATTCATCAGCAGGTTCATTGGGAGCACAACAGAAGATGTTTAAGTAGCAAAGTTCCTAAAGTCTCTGACCAAAAATAGCATCAGAGAAGTAGAAAGCTCAGCTCCAGATAAAGAAGGGCAAACCACTTCTCACCAGAAAGATGCTCAGTAAGAACACTTTTTATCTACTCCTACAGAATTTCCCAGTAGTTATGACAAGGTAAATTGCACCTTTTTTGGGAACTGTACCTGCACTGCCAGAGGACGCATCTACATGGCCCTAAGAAGTGTGGGGGAGAGTTATCCAACCTAGTTCTGAACAATTCACAGCAGCACCGTGACTGTAGCTGAGGCAGCATCACCATCTGCCTCCATCCACAGACATACTCAGCAGTTATTAGTCAGACCAATTAATTCATTCAGCTTAGCTCAGGTGTCTCTGGATTCAGCAGAAGACACTCAGCTCACAAAAAATGTTTGCCACCCACAGAGAAGCCATGTTAAAATGAGGCTGCAAGGAGTCTTTGCACTGAAGAATCTCATTCTGCACCAGGGGTATGAGCTACTACTGAAAGTCTGTCCAGACCCACTCCCCATCACTGCAGCCTGGCCAGGCTCTCCAGCAGGATGAAGCTGCATTTGCAAACCCATTAGCTGCCAAGAGAGCTGCAGCATTTCTTCTCTGACTGATGCAGATCACGGCTTTTAGACGCCGAAGCACTGTGGTGTAACATAATTACTCCCGTCCAGCTGGGAACAGTATCTCTGGTGAAAGGCATTCCTGTGCAACGCTGCAGCCTCCTTTCGATAGCACATGTGGGAAATCCGGGTGCACAGGTGACTGCAAAGCTCTCTGAGGGAAATCAGCCTCATCCCAACATTCATTCACACAGCCCTTTGCTGCTCTAGACCTAACTAGCAACAAGGAGAATGGATTGAGAACCACAGAACAATTTTCACTTTAAAGAGTTGAACTATCCAAAGACACCTTAGTTGCTGATTAAGCTGGTTGGAAAAGAGCAGCATGTCAAGAAACACTGCACATAAAACTTCTGAAAATGTTGGATAACAGCTCTAATAATAGTTGTTACTAGGAAAGCATGAGAAAACTCTTTGGTCAGGAAAGCTGTGTTTAGAACCCTGCTATCCACTCCAAACCCAGTTGTTGCCAAGATGACTTTGGCTGTCATGCTGTCCCTGCTGTCCCAGGCTTGGACTATCTAAACAGACAACATGAATCAACCAAAGCAGCTTGGGAGGCTGAGAGAGCGGGGCTGGCCTTGGGAAACCCTGAGCTCTGAGCAAGAGGTGCCAACCAAAGTTTTACCTCTTCTTTTGGTTCCATGGACAAGGAGGAAAAAGGCACCAAGCTGTGAGCTGGGCTGTGGTGGGGACACCCTTCTAGCACTGGCCCTCCACCCAGGGACTGCACAGCCTCACTTACCAGCAACCTGTCTCAGCATGGAGAGAGCAAAAAAGGCCACCTGAGGTGGGGGGCTGCAGAGGCAACCAGGCACCAGCACAGGCAGACTGCACTGCCCACAGACACTGAGAGGAGGCTAGTGCAGGCCTTGATTACCCAAATACTACCATGCCTCTTTGAGGGGAGGAAGGTCTTCCCACACCACCAGGGAAGGCAATCCTGGAGTGAAAAAAAAAGTGAAAGCCAACAAACCATTTATATAAGGGAATGCTGGTTTGTTTGTTTACCTCACTGAAGGGCAGTAAATCTTCTCTTATCACACTGTGTTCTGTGGCAAAAGACATAAAGGAAAAATCCCTTACATGATGAAGGTGTTCACTTTTTCCACACAGGACCCGGATTTCACCCAAAACCTTTCTGGAGCAGAAGAGGTGGCCACTTGAATCAAAGTACCTTAGTGGGAGTCCCAGGTACAGAAGAGGTGGGGGATGCTGGGAAGGTCAGGACACATTTCTTCCCCAAACAGCGGCTGTTGGTCTCGATGTCTTCATAAGGGTTTTCCTTTGATGGTGGATCTGCAGCAAAGAGCCAAAAGCAAGAGATTGTAAGTGCAGAAAATCTCTGAGGTTTGCCATAAAAATCTGTTTGGGGATCCACTGCTCTTCTCCCACCTCCCACACCAGACATAAAGACCTGTTCTCAAGCATTCCTGCAATTGCTTCATTCTCTCCACAGCCCTAGAAGTCCAGCTGCTTGCTGGACAGTGTCCAAACCCTGACACAGACAAATGCAGCCATAGAAACATATCATAGATACTACAGATGGAAAAGACCCTGTGAGCCCTCAAGTTCATTTTCCTGTCTCCAGAAGAGCTGTCATGTTCTCATGCACATTAGTTCATAACTGTATTTCCTTCTTTCCAGTCCTCTGCTTGGAGCTGCTCAAATGAAACTGTGAACTGAAGCCTAGCATAAAGGTCCTCTCTCTGTTTAAGCCCCACATTTAGGGGGACCCCTGCTCAACACTTAATTAGGGCTGAAGTGGTGCCCTTCTCTTGGGCTGACTGCAGAAGATTTAATCCACTCTCTGAACATGGATGTCTATCACACAATCCAGGATTTCAAACACATCTACCAATCATGGAAACGTCAATCTCACACGCTGTGCTTTAGAAAGAGAGAAGGATGAAGCCACCCAAAGTCAGGATGCTCTTGCCCTGGAGGAGGATTGAGGGGGGAGAGGATGTGGGACACAACACACACCTCTGAAGCAGATGCAGGTTCCTTTCTTGCCAGTAATTCTGGAGATGAGGCACCCAACTAATTTGAGTTTTAAACACCCAAAATCATATATAATGAACTTCTTATATCCCACTCTTCAGCAGTGCTGGGGGATGTAAGCCTAAGTGTGTTCAAAAAGAACACAACTCTGACAAAGCAGGTTGTGACATCTCCATCCAAGCATCTAAGGAACCACTGACAAAGGCTTAGCCCAAGCATCTGCACAGGCAAATGATATGTTACAAGCCTTGTCTCTTCATTGCCCTCATTTCATGCCATATCCCAGTGGACAGCCAGGACTCGAAGCAACTGCCTTTCTCTTGCTGTCACATAATGCTTGGCCGAGAGTAAAGACTGGCAGTCAGTGGTGCTGCAAGACTGTAGGAGGACCAGTAATGGCTGTGGGATCTGTCTAACCAGTGCACTCCCACCTGCCTGCCCAGCTGGGGCAGCAGTGCAGCTCAACTCTTGAGACAAGGACAGAAACCCAAGTCTTTCCCGGCACTGCTCTCTCCAGTGGCTGGTGACACCCAGGGCTCCAGTGGGGGATCCAAATTCACCACGGAGGAGAAGGCAGGCGGGTGTGACACCAGCAAAGCAAGGCTGCACTAACACTTGGTCAGCAAACATTCTCCTGTCCCTGAAACTGGCTCCACTTTCTAATTTCAATGGCCTCTTCAGTACTGAAAATATACTTCAGTTGTCATGCAGCTGGGAAGACTGGAGAAAAAAGAACAAGCTTGGGTTCTGTTGCCTGTCCCATCCTCAAACTGCTAAACAAGTCCAATTACCTTCAGTCTAGAAGAAAGGACACCATTTCCCTCCTTTTTACAGATAAACCTTGTCATCCATCTGCTAGCTTCCAATATTCCAGGTAAGCAATGGTGAACAGGGGAAAAAAGGGTGCATGAAGAAATCTATGTGACTTGCTGGGAAATGGAACCAGCAGCTGAACCCCCCTAAGTCACACAGGAGTGTGTGCATGTGTGTGCTTGCACCTCCTGATGGACACATGTGACTATCTGCGGGCCAGCAGCAGTGTCCTGTGGCTGAAGTCTTGGTTCCCCCTCCACGGGTGAGGTTTGCACAGGTTGTTTGTTTTGTGGATTAAACTTGTCTGTGGTCTTGTGAGAAACAAAACTGCAGCTTTTGATTTTGAGTTATCCCTGTCCACCCCTTTTCCCAAGCTTCCATGGTAACACCACCAGGATTGCAGGAACCGATTAAAGATCACTGACTCCAGGAAAAGCCTTAACATGCAGCAAGAAAACACAAAACCAAACCTGCTCTATTAGCTGACAATTACCCATAACCTTGTTTTCTTCTAATCTTTGCAACAAAAAGCTAGAGGGGAGAGGAATTTCAGGCTGATATTTGAGTTCCCTGCACGCTTGGGACACAGGGGTGTGCTTGTGTTTGAGTAGATGGATTTGCCTTCACAGCCACTCTGTAATGCTATCCATGTTATTCCAGCTGACAAGGTGACCCTTACTCAGTGGTTTCTGAGACCTCCCATCATGCCCCAACACAAAAAACCCACAGCAGCTGCTCAGACGCTCCCTGTTCCTTTGGCCCCCCAAGTGAAGAGAAGAAAAAAAGCAAACACAAGGCCCTTAGCTCCACAAATGAGGCCAACAGCTTCAAAAATGTCAAAAAGAACGGACTGGAGTTGCCTTGTCTGCCATCAGTCCCAAAGGAACACAATGCCTTTAAGAGTCCTTTCTCATCAACTATGATCAGATTTTATTCATATCAAAATAATAATGCCTGGCCTGCTCCTGGGAAAGTGCAGCTCCTCCCACTCTGAACAACACAGAGCACCTTTGTAGGATTACAGCTGCATGGCAAGAGCTGATGCAGCTATTCCCTTCCTAATCTGCCGAACTCAGCCAAGAGATTTATGCGGCACCAGCCTACAGCTACTAAAACTCATTAAGGCTTTTTCAAGGGGGACACTTCTATTCTACGTTCCATCAAAGGCCACCTAGCTCACAATATTAAAAAACACTATATACGTGGAGAGAGTTACAGGAAATAATCTTCAAAATGGCATTGATCTGACACTGAAGTTAGAGAACTAAATAAAACTCAATTTCAAAGATTGTGGGACTTGGTTTCTTAATTGCAATGGTACCTGAAGCCATACACAGTCCTATTCCTGAGCTGTGGAACTGACTTCAAGGCTATATTTTCAGACTGTTCGCATTATCTCAGCAGTGACAAAACCACCACAATGGACAGATCAGAGCTGTGAGAATTAATCCACAGGACAAAAGGAAGGCAGAGGAAAGATGCCAGCAAAAAATAAAAGCTGCTTCCCATATGCCTCAGGTTTATCTTTGAAGCTGACGAGCTTTGAAGTATCCCGTCCATTTTTCTTATTACTTGCCAATAATATGTGCAAAATGTGTCCTGGTTCACATTTGGACAATGAACACACTTTATTCAGCACCTCTGCTGAATGCCTGTTGACCATGAGTCCCTGTCACTCAGGACTAGCAGTCGGCTCCCTTCCCTGTCCAGAGCTCCTACCCAGGATGTCTTCGTAGACGTTCTCCTCAGATAAAGTGCGTGTGAGGGCCAGCTTGGTCTGCGCGTACCAATCCACCCGGCCGTTCTCGGATGACGACTGCAGCAAGTCTTCAAACTCATACGATTTCCTGCACCACGGAGGGGGGAGGAGGAGCAGAGAGGAGACTGATGCAGTTAACCAGCATTTACAACCAAATTACAGCTAATTCGCTTCTCCAACGTGCCACACAGCTGGCAAAGTAAATTACTGAGAACATTTCACAGCCTCATCCCATATAAAGCATGAAAAAGCAACACTGAGATTGGCTGTTTTTATCAGCCACGCAAATAAAGGCATTTGAGGGGGCCATAGATAATCTGGGTTGTCATGGCAATAGCACACTGTGAAGATGCAAGTGTTAAAAGGCACATCCTGGAACACTGCACAGAACCTTATGACATGAGAGGTCCTATTTACAGCACAGATCCCACCCTCGAAAGGCATAAGTGGGCCCCAAAATCAGCTCTCTGAGCAGCACAGGAGAACAAAACTTGCTTGCAGAATGGTAGAAAGGGTAAAACTGTGCCCTCCATGAGCAAACCTAGAAAGTTGATATCCTTTCTGCAACCAAGCCAGGAATTTTTAAGTGACAGTTTATCCAGAGGGCATTAGAAAAGCTGTATATTTTATGTTCCCCACCCCAAAAATGTGTGACAATCATATGGGAGGGGATAAAAGGCAAGCAAGCACTCCAGAAGAATATATACACATCAGATTCACTGAAGTTTACTATGGACAGTGAAAACGCTGCAGCAGAGACTAGAGATTCTCATTCCAAACCCTGTTCCAGACCAGCTGTGGTCATTTTGTAATTAGAGTTTCTGCTAAGAAAACCAAAACAAAACCCCAAGTCCCTCAATTTTCGGCTTGAAGGTTAAGCCATGTAATACAGTGACCTTAAATCTGCCCTGACTTACTCCTCCACAGTTAGCCTGCGGAGTTGTGCTGGCCACTCATACATTCTCGGAGAGATGACTGAGTGCTGGTTATGCTGGAGATGCTAAGCAAAAAGGGAAGATTTGTCTCTCTCAGAGAAAGATGGGAAGGTGGGACTCCACCATGAAGACCAACAGCTTCATGAAACACAGCCCAAATACCTGTGGTCAGCGTTGTTCTTGTGCTTCCCGGTCCAGAGCCTCCTGCTGACAGCGGATGGGGGAGGAGAGGAGGGCAGAGGAGGGGGAGGAATGGATGGCAGAGGGGGTAAGTTTCTTTTATTCCTAACTGCTGGCACCCAGTCCTCTTCCCCCTCATGTTTGAAAGTCCGCCGAGGCTTGGGCAGTGGGTTGATGAAGGGCTTCTTGTCTGGCACCCCTGGCTCTGTGTACACATTCTCCACCATGCAGTGCTTGGATTTCACATGAGAAGTTCTTACCTCTTCTAGAGTCCCAAAAATTGGCTCACTGATTTCAGAGTCCACGCCAAGAAGCCTTTTGTTTGGCTCAGCCCCACATATGCCCTCATGGCCCTCGGGAGCGGTGTGCCCTTGTGCTGCCTTCTCCTGCAAGCACTGTGGGGAATAGTAAGTACCAGGCAACTGTGGCTGTAGCTCTGCTGAGCCATCTTTCAAAGCCTGCTCTAGCTTCTTGACCTGACTAAGCACTGAAAGATTCTCCTTCTGGACCTCCCACTTCCCACCTTTCACCTCCTTGCATTTTCCAGGGCTGAACTCCACTTCCTCATCCTTTGGCGCTTCCCCCTTTCGCTCTGCTGCTTGCCCCGTGCCTTTCTGAGTTCCTGCTTTCCGCTCATTCTCTTTGCCTGCCCCTTTGCACTCCAGCTCCCAGCTCGTGAGTCTCTTGGTCTCCATTTTCCGAGTCACCAGTGCTTCCCCACTCATCTTCTCAGTTACACAAGGCATCTTGTGCTCCTCTTTAACTCCTGGCTCCTCATCTTTGCGAGGAGCAGATTGCGTTTCCTTCTTCCCTTCCCATTCTGAAATTTTGTCCTTGATGCTGAAGGACTTATTCCTCAAGCCAATTTTTCCAGGTGACCGTGTATTCTGAGTGCCTCCTATCTGTCTCCTGATGATTTTATTGTTTTCTTTGACATTCAGATCCACAGATGGGTCACTGATGATCATTTTAGGACTAAGCATGTTCTGCTGAAAGCAGTCGAGCCTTGGATCCAGCATCAAGTTCTCCAAGGCTCCCAGTGGGTTCTTCACCACAGGAGAAACTGGTTCAGCTTCAGGTGTTAAACCCAGGGCAACAGAGGGACCTTCAGAACATTTCTCACCCAAAAATCCACACAAAGGTCTTTCTAACTCCTTCACAGTTGCTGTATTGTTTTTATCTGCAAGCTTGATCCTGCATATCAAAGACAAAAAGGGAAGAAACATTCACAGCCATAGCTCATCCTCAGTTTAGTTCATCAGTTCCTCAAGTTTTACTCATAAAGCTGATGGCAGAGGATGCTCAAACCAAGCACTTGACATGGGCTTAGAGGGGAGGATGCTCAGGTAAAGGTCCTTCTAGCCAGAACATACTGCCCTTCTCTCATTAAAACTAAGATGAGGTTTGAAATGGAGCCTTTCTCTGTGGCAGATGTAGGTTCCAGGTGAGAGAGGTATTTTTTGTACATCAGACACGCTGATCCCAATGAGAGGCTCACCAATGTGTGTGTGTAGAAGTGCAGCAGAGTTCTGGACATCATCAGGCATTAAGTAAACAAACGCGAAGTGGACCACTTGCAAACAACAGCAAAATTACTGCTTTTACACAGAGGAGAAAGCATATGGTACAGCTGGCATTCCTCTAGTGCCTGCTCAGAAGATCTCTCAGTCCATCCTAATGTTCCCCAAATGCATATTGATGCCCAAAGACTGCACTTTTATAATTCTATTTCTATGGGCTCTACAATCCCAGTCCACACGTGGGCTTAGGCTCCCACGCACCCAGGAACACTCCCATAGCATAGAGATTCAACATTCTCAGATTAAACATCTTCACTGTTTGGGTCCAAAGTGCAACAAAAATCCCAAATATATTTAGTCTAGGGATTTCCAAGTGTGTGATATCACAGTATCAATACTGTGATATTTTATCAATATCCAGCTGAACAGGCAGTTACTACAACACAAGATGTTTCTGACCCGAAGCGCTTGCCGACGTCTTTGAGGTTTGCTTGGGAAAGAGCACCAGGACAACAGAAGGTAATTACTGGGATGCAAATCCATACCATTAGTCCCATTTAACCACAATCCCAACACTAAGATTCAACTTGGGAAATTGTCTCGTTAACTAAAATGTGTCAATTGTGCCTCCTCCAGAACTTAGCAGTCTTGTAAGAGCATCCATGGGGATACCCTGTGTGCTGGCAGGCTTGGAGCTTTGTCCTGGAACTAAGCAGCGCTGGCAGCCATTGCAGACTTGGTTGTGGTGCAAATTGAGTCTGGGACAGGTTTCTGAGCAGAAACAGGACCTGAGCCAGAACTGTTCGTCCTTAGCCTCACAGATATTTAACCCCTGGCTGTGGCAGTGACACTGTGCTTTGGTTAAGAGCTGGCACTGTGAACACCACGGTCTTTCCCAAGATGGGCGTCACAGTGCCACTGGTGACTGCACCTCAGAGCAGAAGCCACCCTGCAATGGGTGGGGACAGTGGGGCTTGTCTGAGGAGTCCCCAGGGATGAAGATTGCAAGTGCAGGTGGGGCAAACACTGACAGAGATATCATCAGCACAAATGGTCTTGCCTTGGGGCAGACTTTTTCCAGCACCGTGAGTCTGGAATATCAGAAGTCTGACTGGATGATATAATACACAGAATCACAAGATGGGACCTATGGGGTGTGTTTTAATGTGGGAGGAGAGAGGGACAGTGCCCAGCAGAGAGAAGGTTTCGTTCCTTTGGTTTTCTTTGTGTTGGGGATAATAAACACGAGCAAAGCACACTGGAACATGGAAAGCTCTCACCTCTCAACAGACTTGCAGACAGCACCCCCAGACTTGCTGCTCACATCGGCCGCCTTGCTTGCTGTCATCATGTCAGCACACAGCAGGGCAGCAGGTCACCTGCAGGCAGACACAAGGAAGAAGCATTGCTCTCTGCTCAGCATCCTTCTCTTTTCCTTCTACACACACACACACGTTTCTCCCTGAAATCCAGGAGAGGAGCTGAAGCGAGACATGACAGCTTTCTGAGGACAGCCCAGGCTTCCTCCCCTGCAAAACGGGAAGAGGGGTGATAGCATTACCCTCCAGAAGCCCAGTGAGGACTTGACAGGTTTTGAGGGCAAAAGTTGTCCTTAACTCAGCATCAACTGCTGTACCTTGACTTAAATATGGAGCACATTTCAAGAAGGCTTTTATTGTTGTCAAAATCTCAGCAGATTTAGGGGGTTTTTTCCCCCTTGCAGAAGACTAAACCAAAACAAATTTTAAAACAATCTGTGTTAAGGCCACATGTTGGAAGTGGTTGCTGGGCATATAACACTGTCACGACATTTGCAGCTTGGGCCAGAAAACTTTTTAGCCTGAAGACACACTGCATGCAGCCACTGGTCTTCTCTCTGGTGGGCCATGTTAGCCTGCTACTGATCTCATTTCAGTGGACAACTCCTCATGGGGATAAGATAAATCATTCACAAAAATGAGTCATTCTGTTTGCCTCACGATTTCTAGCACTCATGGAATGACTGTCCCTCTCTTTGAGTGCCACTGCTACCTGGTCAATGCAACAGACTCCATCTCCATTTTATTGCACTGCAATGCTCTTTTTTGTTAAATAGAAAATACAAGAACTACTCTGTTACCCTGCAGCACCATCTCTGCTCACTTATAAGGGCGGTCTGCCTGCTCTAAAGCACTGCAGTGACAACAGGCTCACCATCTTGTAGGCAATACTTGGAAAACCTCTCAGATCTGTCCACTGGCTGGTTTCCCAGATGCTGCCCTGCCATGCCTGGCATTTGACAAAACCAAATGCCTCTTGTCATTAAAAAAAATATAGCCCACCACACCAGAAACAGTAAAGAACAAAAGGATCTCTTGTTTCCACTGTTCAAGTTTTTGGGCAGAGAAAGGAAAAAGGGGGGTGGGGGGAAAATCAGTTTTGTTTGTTCACAGTTTTCTCTCCCTCCTTTTATTCCATATTGGCAATGTTCCTGAGGCGAGGAGTGAACTCTGGGTCAACTCAATGTGTACACACTCGGGGCAGCTCATTGCTAACCATTTAGCAGACTCTCTTTTCCCAGACAATAAACCCCCTTGGCTTCTCTCCCTCATTAGTAACTGGAACAAACACCCACTTCACTTCTAGACACAGAGCAGCCTTGCAACACTGTCAAGAAAATTTACCAGCCCAAGGAACAAAATCTATTCATCTATCCGTTAACTGTTATGGATTGAAAATAATGAAAAACTAACGATACTTGTGGCCCTGGCCAAAGAATGACTCACCCAGGCAGCCAAAGCAGATTCCTGCAAAGCTGCACCAGAGTCTGCTCTGCACTTTACAACATCCCTAGAGCAGGGACAGTCTCTTCTCTCAGCACTCATGTGGTGCCTTGCAGCTCCTCGTCACTGCCGTTAGCAGTAAGAAACACAACATTTCTTGTGTCCACACACACAATCCCTGTGGCTCTGCTGGAACATCGAATATTCGCTGGGGATGCACTCCTCTGTCTTCATAACGTCATCCAGTTTCCCCATGAGGAAACTCCATCTCTCAGCCTTTCCCAACACCTCCCTAACAAACACTGCCTTGAAAATGGACATTGGGGTACAAGCAGATGTGTGCTGATGCTCAGCACACGAGCTCCCTGATGGGCCCCCTGTGGGACAGGCCGAAAAGAAGATGATGCAGTATAAGAGGTGCACTTGTTTCTTCATCTGTGCTGGATGGGACAGACTCCATCAGCCTTGGTTTGCAGAAGTGAGCCACAAAGCAGCTGCTGAGTGCTGCAATAGTCCTGTGGGAAAGGAGCACCACCGCAAGCAGCAGATCAGCATGACCCAGAACCAAGGGCAGAGGGAATTCTGTCCCTTCCAGGCACAAGGGTGGCTGGAGTAACCAAAGCAACACACTTACACTAGGCAGATTAAAGAGTGGTCCAGGAGCTTCCAAAGCTGTGACAACCACCAGGTACCTACTGACACCCTCACTGAAAACACTCACTGCTTAGGGAGTAAAGTCATCCCTAGGAGATACACGGGTGGCTGTGCCTTCCCTCTGGGAAGCAGGGCACACATGGTGCCCTCAGCATCACCTAGAGAATTATTGCAGCACATTAGCTGGTTCTGCTCAAAAGAGTAAGTATTTATCCAAACACATCGGAAGACACACGAGGGGAAAAAGAGTCACCTCTGTAATGAAACAGCAGAAAATAATAAGGTACCTCTCAATAAGTCCAACAGTCACATAATTTCCTGGGGCCAAGCACGAGCCCAGATGAGCTTCAGAGGTGATACGATCATCTCTTCCAATAATAAGATCACTAGAAATAGCTTGCAGACCTGACCCACAGGCATTGCCAGCACCCGACCAGAGGAATTGTGATGGCAATGATGGAAAATTGCCTCCAGTAGACAGAGAATATCTACTTTTGTTTTCCAAGTTTTGGCTCCACAAGGCGCCCAGAGCTAACACGACAGTTCATTGTGAAGGGCAAAGGGAACTCTTGTTCCTCCTGACTGCCCACATCTCTCCTACAATCAACTACACACTACCCTATGTGCTGGCTCAGGCTCTTTGGAGCATCTCTGTGACCTCCTACAGCTCACGGAGAGTTTTCGACAAAGCAGCACATGGAAGGGGCCCAACACAAACCCAATCTGTTACAAGGGAGGTAATGAGGTTGTGTGGACAGGAGGGAAAGATGGAGGGCAGTGGGGAGAGAGCACGAGTGTGTGTGTAAGGCCAGGGAAGGGAGACCTGCCAGAGGCTGAGAAGTGTTACCTGAAATGCTTTGCTTTCCTGCCTCATGAGCAATGTGACCAGGGCCCTACAAACTGCCTAGAAGAAACAAGCAGGGCTGAGTTCAGTTAGCAGGAGACCCGAGAAGGACATATACACATCCATCAAGCTGGTACTCCTTGACGGGTTGCTGCTTTCTCTGAAAACCACACCAGAACTTTCTACCAGCAATGGGAGGCACAGTCCCAGAGCAAGCTGAGCCTGAGGCCATTGCACCTGGCACGTACTTCAGCAGGACATCGAGGCCATAAAAGGGGAGAGAAGATACTGAGCCCCATTTGGAGAACCTTGCCACTGCAATTTATACAGTAATCCCTGCCATTGTTTGGGGGAACAAAGCAGTCATCTGATAGCATTTCAAAATTAAACTGGGAAAGGAAGGACAGGGGAGGAGGCGGGAGGAAAGAGGGAGGGGAGGGAGCTCTCAAACCTGTTGGCTGGACCCTGGGAAGGATGTGAAGTCTCCCAGCAGAAGCCTCTCGGCGTATCTCCCACATGCACCCGGCCTCACAATTCCCAGGGCCATGTGATAGGGGCTTCCTGCTACCAAGTGAAGTGAGACCTACCCCGACCTCTCTGTTCCAAACAGAGTTCCTGCCTGCTTTGTGTTCGCAAAGAGGCGTTTGTTTACTGATCTATCACTGGCATGCAGGAAACAGCCTTGACATGAGCTGTAATCATCTGTCTCCAGCAATAGCTGTTTGGCTTTCTTCTAATTTAAGTTTTCCTCCCGCCCCCCCTTCCCCAGTGCCCTCTTCCCCACTTCCGATCCAAACGCTTTCGGAGTACGCACATCTGGTTCAGGGCACTGGATACTACGCGATGTTTCCAGAGCAACCAGTGCATAAAAAAGAGGCACGCTCCCACCCTCAAAGGGCAGAGAAGGCTTCCAGAGGAACACCTCCAGGGAGAGGAAGACACCAGCTTTGCCCACTGCACTTGGTGCAGCCACCAGACGATGACAAAAGCCAGGGGAGCGCAAACGCCCTGCAGTCCATGTCACCAGAAATGCACACAGCCAGCACACAGGCCACACACCGGGAGCCTGGTCTCTGAGAAGGCCAGGCAGTGATGGCAGCAAGGCTCCCAGCCCTCTCTTCTTTGCCATTTTGTTCGTGGGGAATAAACCAAGCATACCTCGAAGGTGTGTGGTTTGGGGATGGGTATTACCCTTGCTGTGTGCTGGAGGCCGTATCTCAAGGTTTCCCTTGCTCTGTTTACCCTGCACCTCAAAATTTTATTTCATCCACATCCACAAGTAGATGCCAGACACACTGCTGGGGCATATGAACAGCAAGGCTTCACAGCACCAGAAGCAACCTGCAGCTGGTCCAACTCTGCTCCAAGAAGAAAAACAGACATATTGTGTTTCTCCTTGGTGCTCACAAAAACTGAGTAACTCCGAGCAGCCTTCAAGTAATGCCTCCCTGCTCCAGTGCTTTACACAACAAAGGGTGCAGCGCAGACAGCAACAAGGAGGCAACAATATGTAACATACATATATATATATAAAGAACAGGAAGGATGCCAAGAAGACAAAACACTAACAGGAAAAACATGAGTAAGGGGAAGCCAACAGTTAAAGCCTTCAAGGCTCCCTCCCCCAGCCCTTGCTCTGTTTGGAGCCTGTTTTCCTTTGGGGGAAGAAGCAGGCATGAGGATGCGTGCCTGTGCTCACACACACACAGCTACTGCGTGGGCCCCCGTGCACAGCCCCAGCACCGGGCAGTGGCTGTGTTCCCAGCACAAACACGCTGCCTTCCTGAGGTCACTGGCAGAGCGTAACCTCAGGGAGCGAGCCCCTGCACAGCAGGGAGGACATGAGCCAGGCAGGGATGCAGCCAGAGCTGAGAAGGGCAACAGGACCCAGGAGAGGCTCCCTTGGTGAAACAAGATGCTTCCATGGGGGAGTCACTGACTCGAGGTGCCCAACACCAACCGAGCATCAAGGCACGAGTTTTCTCAAACCTGAGCTCCACGACACGTGCCATGAGCCTTCCCTAGCTGATGGCCCAAACAGTTTCTCCTCAGAGAACTTACACAAAGTCCACTTCTTTCCTCTCCTGGTCAGCCCTGCAGATGGGCCACCTCCACAGCAGCAGGGCTTCTCAGCGCATCCAGTGAAAGGATGAATCAGCTTACTCACGAGGAAAAACCTTTTTACCAAGAGGGTGACCAAGACCAGAGAGATTGTGGAGGCTCTGCCCTTGGAGATACCCAGTACCCAAATGGACAATGTCCTGAACAAGCTGCTCCACATGACCGCACTCTGAGCACGGGGCTGTACTTGCCATCTCCAGAGGTGCCTTCCCACCTCAGCTACTCTGCCATCCTGTGCTGGGCACAGTTAGTTTAGGGCAAGGTGACCTCTTTGCAGACACTGATTGTCCTGGCTACGTGAATCTCATGAAGACTGAAGACACCAACAGCAGGATTCTTCAGTTCATCACAGTTGTAATGGGATCCTAACTGCAGGTAATTCTAGATAATTAGGGCCAAGTCATTTGTTAAATAGAAAAAAGCAGGATAAACTTATGCAAACATATCGATGAAGGACCAGTGACTGGGAAGTGACACACTCCTACAGTATCTTTTAGAGCCAGATCCCACACAGACTCCTATTCCCCTCACCCCACTCCATCCTAACTCTTCCCTTTGATCTATCATATCTTATACCACAGGGCTTACAAGGGGGTCAGGAGAATCCCATGTGTCAAAACAAACTATATTTTCAAAAACCCCAAGTGGAATCAAAGTACCATAACCTCTGTTTCCGTGCAAGCACCCCACGCCAGGGGAACAACGCTGAACGCGAGGAACGCAGGAACTCACCGTGCCCAGCCTGCTTGCAGAACAGCTGTGCTGGCTGTTATGCCATGTCTTTAATTCTATGATATAATTTGCTCTACTGACCTCCTTCTCTAAGCACACAGAACAAACTCTGCCTGCTTACATGTCTTTAACCTGACTGAAAGGATTGCTATGGTTCAAGGGCCTGCCCTGCTCCTCCCTTGGCTGCCAGCAAGGTGGTCTCATCCCTGCCCTTCGTGCCTGATCACATCTGATGGTTGCCATTGACTAAGGGTGTGCCTACTTTTTTCCTCCCTTCTTGCTTTTGCTGTATATCAGCTCCAATGCTTGTAAAGCCCTTTCAAGCTAGGACAGGCTCACAAGCTGCCTGGTTCAACTCCCTAAACCAGCAAAGAAATAAAAGGCAGGGGAAGCAAAAGGTTTTCTGCTCAGATAGCAACATCAGTCACCTGTCAGGGAAAACCTAATGAGCACTGAAGCACATGGAAGGAATCATAGAATGATTTGGGCTGGAAGGGGCCTTAAAGATCATTGAATTCCAATCCCCCTTGCCAGGGCTGGCAACAA
Source organism: Lycocorax pyrrhopterus obiensis (assembly GCA_014706295.1). NCBI lineage: Eukaryota > Metazoa > Chordata > Aves > Passeriformes > Paradisaeidae > Lycocorax > Lycocorax pyrrhopterus. The sequence goes on along the minus strand of JACSVZ010000015.1, from coordinate 59,579,244 downwards.
GACTGCTTGTAAAGAAGTTAACCCTCAGCAATGAGAGGAGGGAGCCAGCAGGCCCTGCTATGGGCAATATTAGGAGGTCACCCCAGGTCTCAACTTCATCCTGAGACCATCCTTATTCTGTAGTAAAGCAGATGGACCCTTGAGAAACTACTCTCACCTCTTGTCCATTACTTCCCTCCACCAGCCATTTGCTGAAGGTTGTAGGTCATGCTCCACAGGGATATCACCAGCATCACCTGCCTGACACAGGGAGCTGGAAGGACAGCACATCTGGTAACAAGGTAGCTATAAAAACCTCTGCTGACCATATGCCAGCTGAAACTCTCTTCCCACAGAGCCCTGGAAAAATTAGGGTAGAGATGATTGAGGAATGGCAAAGGACAAATTCCTCATCCAAACTGAACTTCTGTTTCAAAGCATAGGATAAGTTTTAGCAAAAGAAAAGCCTGATTTTCTTTCTAAACACAGGGGAAGCAGCAACAATTTTCTCCCCAGGCTCCATGCTGAAACAGCTGAACCATTTTGGCTGAAGGCTTTCAAAAGTAATTCAGCCAGAGGCAATGCTCAGCATGGAAAAGTGCAGACTGAAACAGAAATAAAATCTTGACCTGAAGACAGTAATCAAAAACAGGGTCTCACAATGTGAATTGTCTTCTGTTAAAGGTGGGGCTCGTTGCACCCACTATTATTAAGCTTGTCCCACATTTCCCATTGTCTTATTTTCTCTTTGTTCCTCCCTCTAAACTCATAACAAACAGAAAAAAAAACAACTCAAAGGGTATTTGACAACTCTTCAGTTTCCTTCGGCAGACACACCCTCAGCTGAAAAACGCAGCATTTTCAGGGTTAGCAGTGGGATGTTGCATGACCCTGTCAAAAGAAACAGAAACACTCTTTTTCTAATTCACTGCTCCCAGTCACAGATTTAGTCCTGCATGCACAGAAGGTAAATACTGTTATTCATCCTGGTGGCAAGCATGGTTTGTACGACTGCTTAGAGACATGATGAGCCTTCACTCCTGCAGGTAGGTTAACAAATAGTAAGAAAACATTCACATGGAAAGGAAGAGAATGATTCAGTATTTTCCAATCTGGCTGCTAAAATGACTGGGTTTGTAGAAACCCAAACTATGCTAAACCATGACAAATGCTTAGTAGAATTTTGTGTTTCAGACTATGCTTTCTACAAGGAAGTAATGAAAAAAGATTGCCAAAACCCTGTAATTCCAGATGAGGAGACCAAGACCCTGAGAAGTGAGGGCAGGAGTAGAGGACAACTCTTCTGGGACAGCTCCTGGCATCACTAGATCATCTCCCTGTGTTTAAGGTCTTGTGTTAGCGCGTGTGTGTATACAGTGGGGTTGCTCATCCCCTTTGAAGGGCTGATAATATTTGCTTTTGCTTTGTAGCCTAACAAATGAAAATTCAGTTACTTGAAGTCAAGGCTGAAGAAGACACTGGTGGCGTATCCCTGCTTGCTGATTACATTGGTGGAGATGGTGATCCATACCTGGTTTGTTTGGCTTTGAAACTACCCACAGAGAAGATGACTGTAGTCAATACAGAATAAAACAAGAAATATGGCCCAGATTCACACAAGCACACATCTGCCAGCAGAATCATCTATCAGCCACACGGAGAGACAGGATTCCAGCGGATGCAGTGGAACTGGCTTCAGGCCCCAACAAAGTCAAAAATAAATTGGCAAATACTCATTTCTACCAGTGTAGCTAATTGATGTAGGTGCTTTTCCCTTCCCTAATAGGAATGCTGTGTTACAAACATACCAATCCTACTACAGCAGTAAATCACTTCTGGTGTAGAAGAATTGGAAAGAATTCAGGGTTATTATGCTTATAAGAAACCCAAACATTTGACAGCATAGGAAACAACCTGTCACTAAAAAATAGTGTTCAGCTCATGAACCACACTGGAATTAATTTTTGATGTGCTGAGATAATCTCTGCTATTCTAACATAAATGGAGCCCAAAGAGGTCCATTCGAAGAGCAACTCTGCAAAGAGTTTCCTGGCAGGAAGACAAATTGTCTCACATTCAGAAAGGAAATGAGAGCATTAAAATGAAGAACCTCAGCTTCTTCCAAAATAAGTTATCATCAGGGAGACAAATGGAGCCTCAGCAAATCTCTCCTTCGGTGGCCTTCACCCTGCAGGATGCTGACTCTTGTCCCTCCTGATGAGGATTTAGCACACAGCTTCCTGAAGTGTCCATCACCACAACCTTGGGGCACCATCTGCATGCTCCATGAGACCTTCCTGTACCTGCTCCAAGTCCATGACCTTCCACTACAGTCTGTCTCTATCAAGCATCACCTTCTGAGCTCAAGCAAAAAGTCAACCACAGATTGCTTTTCGGTTCAGGGGACCCCACTTCCCTCTGTCTCATTCAACCTCCTCTTTGCTCTCCCCCTCACTCTCCCACGTATCTTGGCCATCACAAAGGCAGAATCTGTTTATTGCAGATCTTATTCTTTATGGAACTCTTCCAACCACAGCACAGCACATCATCCCCTCGCTCAGCCTTCCTGAGCAGAGAGCAGGGCCAGGCAGCACGTGAGCTGCCCAAGATTTAGCCATCATGAGGAGGAAACTCGCACAGCTCCAAGGAGGAACAAACCTCTGCAAAGAGGGCTTGCATTTATTTATTTTTCCAGGAGGAAGGCTGCTCTCGGTGGGTGTGTGCGTGCATGTGTGCGTGTGTTTGTGTCAGGACAATGGGAAAAAGGACAGCGGAGCGGAGCTGCCAGGAAACAGTCGGCCATCTGCCCGTGCAGAGAGCAGTTTTTCCTTTCCTTTTGTATTGAGAGGAATGTAGCTGAGAGCCGCCATCCGCCCGTGCTGGGAGGAAATCTGAGCGACTTTGCTTTGCCAGGGAGAGGAAGCGTGGGGGAGGGAGCCAGCGCGGTCCCTGTGGTTAAGCGGTCATTGCACTCACGGCCAATAAAAGCGGGGGAAAAAAGCCCTACCAAAACCCCCAAATCCTAGGGAAAAATCGCTCTTCCTCCTCCACCCTTCCACATGCGGTTTGGTACTTTCTCCCTCGCAGGGCGATCCCGAGCCGAGGAAGCGCTGAGGCGGCTCGGCGGAGGAGGGGGTTTGGAGGGCAGTGACCTGGGGACACCATCCCAGCACTGGCAGCCCGGACAAGAAACCAACACAGAGACAAAATCAGCTCACATCACCGTGTTGCTTGTCTGCCCACACCCTCTCCGTAACCAGGAATTTGGCAACTTGAGCACAAAACAACGTGAGGAACGACCCTTTGCTCTTGAAAGGCTCCCCAGTCCCAGCAGAACCCCATCAGACGAGGGCAGAGCATAAGGAGCGAGTCTGATGCAGATAACCATCCCTACATTCTGCCCCAGGGGCTTCAATACTGCTTCTGATCATAAAACTTTGTAAAAGAGGAGAGAAAAGATCTGATCTCCTGGTACTGCCAGGCAAAAATGCTGGCAAAACATCATGATGGCTTGGTGGCACGTTCTTCTGCCACTTTTTGTGATAGAAAAGCCCCAGGGAAAGAAATAAATAAAACAGAAAAGGGTAAAATTTTCAAAAGTGACTACATGACTTTGAAGACCCATTTTCACAACCGAGGATCAGATTTTTTTTTTTAAACAAGCCTTCCTTTAAACAAACTAGGCTTGCACTTGCAGTTCTATCTCCTTATTTTAACTCCCAAGTAAGTCCCAGCTTGGGCTGAATCAGCTCCACATTGTAGTCACGTGGCGCTTAGGGACGCGGTGTGGTGGCGGACTTGGCAGGGTTAGGTTAATGGTTGGACTCCGTGGTCTTGGAGGTCTCTGCCAACCTAAATGATTCCGTGACCGTAGAAGCAGCTAACATTTTCAAAGAAATTTAAGCACACATGCCTTTTTCACTGACTGCAACAGGAGAGAGACCTAGGTATGGCTGGGAAAATCAAGAGCACATCTCTCTGCACCTTCGTAAACTCTGGTGCTTGCCAGGTGCCAGACCCAGCTCCACGGAGATGGCAGAGCTTGGCTAATGTGGGAGATGTCTCAGATAACAGATCACAGTCCTGAAAAGGGAACTTCCAGAAGAAATAATTAATCTACATATGCCCAAAGAGCTTCCTCATATCTGGCAGCTCGGAGGACAGACTGACAAACCTAAACCTAAGCGTGTCCAGGTCAGATCTGAACTGAGACCTGTGTGCCCGGTCCCTTTCAGAGACATGACTCAGGTTTCCACATTTTGTTGTGACTTTTTAATCTTTTTTTTTCCCATAAAAACAGAACCATTGGTGTAGCACAGTGTGTGACCTGAAGCAAATTCTTCGGCTGTGTCTCTCTTGGGGGTTGAGAGACAAGACGAGAGGGAACATAGAGACTTGATATAAGGAAATTTTTTTTTTTCATTATGAGGATAAAAGAGCTCTTTTCAGCATGAGGAAAACAGAGGTCTGGAACAGCCCTGCTGTATCCATTACTGGAGGTTTTCAAGACCCACCCAAAGCCCTCAGTAACCTGGTCTGAGCTCAGACCTGAGAAGGAGGCTGGAGTACAGGCCTCCTGTAATGCCTCCAAACCTGGATTATCCTATGTTAACATGTCATGAATTACTGTAAAAGTGAATAATCACTCTCATTTTCTCTGTGGAAAATAACAACAAAAAAATCCATTTCGAAACATTACTAGACATTTTCCTCCCCAAGTGATATTTTTTTGCCTTCCTCCAACTGATCAGCAAGGAAGCAGTAAAAAATGGCTGCCAAAACAAGATATGTAATTACGCTATCCCTAACACATTTCCTCTGTCTTTTGTCCCTAGCCATTCTGCAGTGCCTAACAAACTTCCAACAGCTCCATGGAAGCTATTAGGGAGGCCATGAATCCACCAATAATGCTGCCTTGGCAGCAAATACTGATGAGTGCTGTAAATTTTCACTATTAAAAAAGGAAAATTTTTTCTTCCCAAGTTCATTCCACTTTCAGAGAGATCAGGGTACAATTTTTTGAAAAGCTTGAAGTTACTTCATAACTAAATGAAAAACTAACCAACCAACCAACTACAAAACAAAAGTGAGAAATACTGAAAGCACTTATTTGGGAGATTCGGTTTTTTCCTTTGCTGAAGGGTTCCTTTGGGCTTCTTGCAGCAGAAAACCTAGAAACTGGAGAGTTATCAAATAAGAACATATTGTTCACTGCTCTCTTCCAAGGGATGTGCTAAAGCCAATACATACATAAAGGACTTTAATTTCCATTGTTTACTTTCTTTCACATACATCACACTGCTGGATAACAGAGCAAAAGCAGAGCACCCGTGCACAATTGTCTCCATCAGCCCTTATCTCACAACTGAAGCAGAGCTATTTGTACATAAGCTTCCAACCCAGAGAATGTGCATCCAAGTTTTGTATTCCAGGGTAACCACTAGGGCATACTCCACCCAAGATGTTTGGATGTTGTGCTGGACTGGGCCCTGATACTGTTTATTGTGCACAGGAAAAACTCATTACTACAAAGCAGCCAGCACTGACTGCCTTTCACAAAGGCCCTTTTTACAGGAACAAAATATCAAAGTAGGAGTCTTCTGGAGTTAAATCCTTTGCAGAAGCCCTGTCCCCTGAACTATTCAATAAACATCATCCCCTTTCATCTTAAATGCTCATAAAGATGCCATTTCCAGTCCAATGCAAGGGGAAATCCCAGCTGCACTGAAGGTGACTGCAGTGATTATGGCGTGGCTTTCATTTTACCCTCCACGTTCACCTCATTTTTGCTCATCCCCAACACACATGTACCTACAGAAACACAAGCAGAGCCCCCTCTGCTCAAGTCCATAAAACCTCTTTGGATGGGATGGGACAACTTTTACAGGTTCTCATGTGATGTTAGAAGAATGCAAAGGTTTCCTGCACAGCAAGAGATGAGGTCTCCCACAGCAGGGGACCAGCACTAGGGTGACCCACCTGGTACAACACCCTGATGATTTACGAGTTCCTCTGTGAAATTCCTGTCCCCACTGTCCCAAAAGCATCAGCGTCACACACTCAGCTTTGAAGACCTGGCTCAGGAAAGAGGCTGTCTATAAATGGGTTTTTCCCCCCCAGTAAAAGATGGTGATTGCAGCAAACGCACGTTTTCCATAGATTAAATACTCTATGAACAGTTGGATCATGGAAAGCTTTAGGTTGGAAGGCACCTTAAGGACCATCTGGTTCCAATCCCTCTGCCATGGCCAGGGACAACTTTCACCAAATCAGGCTGCTTAAAGCCCCACCCAGCCTGGCCTTGAACATTTCCAGGGACAGGGCATCCACAACATCCAGGGACAGGGCATCCTTTTGCAGTGCCTCACCACCCTCACAAAGAATTTCCTCCCAATGTTTAATCTAAATCTCCCCTCTTTTAGATTATATATTTTTAGACATTTCTCACCAGAACCACGCTCTTTATACAAAGGTAGAAGCTGCCCAATGTTGCCTCAGTTATCTGCAGTTGAACACAATGGATGTTTTGACAACAGCTGTATTTTCTTTACTGAAAAGAGAATGTCTACCGACATAGCTGGAAAACTACACCTAAACTGGATCTTTCAGGGGAAATTCCCCAAACATTTTCTTCTACTAGAAGAGGAACAAGAAGAACTTATGTAATGCTATACTTGATTTACTTCTGGGTTGGTAAGAAAAAATGTTTGGCATTCAAGTAGGCATTCTTCTTCCCATCTCTTCTGCATGTAATAACTCAAATGTTCAGACTGCATAGCATCTACTTAATAAAAACCTTCCCTAAGTGGGTTCACTGCATTCATATTAAGAAGACAAGTAAGACACAGGAGAAATTTCAGCCCTGAAAATAGGTTAGCAAGAAGTTATCTTTGCTTATACGCCTTCCCAAGCAAAAAGAATATTAGAGAGGCACAGTGTTTGCAAATACAGTTACCATAGAAAACTAAGAATACTCCCAAGAGGTCTAAAAGTACTCTCTCTTCCTGAAGTAGCATCTCACAAACTCTGAACCACAGTGTAAAAGTACCTGTTTCTCTTACCTGATCAGAAATGGCCCAGAAACTAACTTATCTGCTCAGGATGCACTCACATACCTGAAATGCAGCTGCATGGTCTCAGCAATTCAATTTGCATGAATCACAAACAGGTTTGAGTGTTGCTGGATGAGTAAATTACTTTTGGTCTCTGACTAACTTAATTATTTTTGCCAAATTTGATCTAAATTCAGTATGCCCCCAAAAAACCCCAAACCCAACAGAGAGAAACTTTCAAGAAAATATTTGAGGTAATCTGAAGGAAGCTTACAAGAATCAGATTCTTTACTGTGAAATGACATTACTTACCAAAATTTAGCTAAATTGAGGGGGTGTGTGTTAAACCTTCCCTTTACAAGGAGCTGAAACACTATTTAGGCTTTCTCTCCTTCCTATTTATTTTATTGAAAGGAAAAAAGGAGGGAAGAAAAATAGATGGGGCTACCCTGCCACCTTTCTCCAAATAGTTATAATTTTTTTATTCAGCCATGAAACTGAAAAACCAATACCACAAAATTTCCTCCAAAGCATCAAAAAGCTGCTAACCTCACTTTGAGGTCATTGCTCAGCTTAACTTAATGGAGCAATGATAGTGACACCACCTTGTTCTTCTGGGTGACCTCATCCACACGTCTCACCGTGCTTCATCACTGTATCACCAAGCCATGCTGACTCTGTGAAACTACTGCTGAAGAAAAGGTGCATTGTGCATTCTTCTGCTTAATTCTGCACTCAAGGATTTGATGGCAAATCATACCAAAATCTCCCACATTAAAAAAAACCCCATTGTTTACATGTTTTAAAAAAAAAAGTTACACATGCAACAGAGACAGTGAAACAGCTGATCTGCTGAAGTCTGTCAGGAAAAAAGAATGGGTTGGTGATTACCTGTTTCCAGGGAAAGAGAGAGAGAGAAAAGGAGAGAGAAGAGGAGAGAGAAGAGGAGAGAGAAGAGGAGAGCAAAAGAAAGCTAGCTAGCTCAATGTAATCCAAGGTCAGGCTTGATTTTTCAAAAAGCAGATCTTGATCAGGAGCCTGAAGTAAAAACAAACCACACCTCGTGGCTCCCTACAGGTTCCTGAGGAGGGGAAGTGCAGAGGGAGATGCTCAGCCCTTCTCCCTGGTACCCAGTGATGGCACACGTGGGAACAGTTCAGAGCTGCAGCAGGGGAGGTTCAGACTGCACATTGGGAGGCATTTCTTTACCAAGAGGGTGGCCAAACATTGGAACAGATCTCCTAGAGAGGTGGTCAGTGTCCCATGTCTGTCAGCGTGTAAAAGGCATTTGGTCAATGCCTTAATAACATGCTTTAACTTTTGGTCAGCCTGAAGCAGTCAGCAGCTGGGCAAGATGATCCCTGTGGGTCCCTTCCAAACTCAAATAGTCCAGTCTAGTCTATTCTATTAAGAGTAATAATGATAAAATTCTAATGAAAGGCTGCCTTGAGCATGAATGGCGAGAGGGACTGGGTTAGGCATCTGGGAATACTGGTTTGAAGGGCAGAAAAGCCAGAATTTGTATTCCTGCAGTGGTTGCTGGTCAGTTGAAGTCCTTCACTGCTCTGGCATGCCAAGTTTCTGTTTCTGATAATGTTTCCAGATTGCTTGATAATGTTCCCAGATTGCTTTGGATGAGAAAAATAACTTTACCCCATACAAACAAACATTAAGCAAGTGGAACATGAAGCAATACATTACATGTCAGAATAAGTTATTAAAAAACCCCAAACAACCAAAAAACCACCTCTTCAAATTCTGACATTTTGTGAAATTTGTGCCTTTTAGAGGTGATCCTAATTTTCCTTGAAACATACCCAAAATTGTCTTTGACTAGTGGAGGAATTTATTAATTTAACAGGGGAAAAGCCTTGGTTTCCCACTGAATTTGAGTAAGCTAAATCATTCTATAAGCAAAGTTTCCTACTGTGCAAACAAGAGGATACTGATGGTGCAAGGTTTAGCACACACTAAGCAGCAATAGCTGTCAGTATCCCTCACCACCACAAGTACAGGGCTGTTTTGTGAGAGGTGACACCACAGCAAAACTTCAACTTGGAGTCACTCATGGTAATCTCAGGGGACAGAGACAGAAATCTGATGCAAAAACAGTTACCATGTGTTGGTTTCTCAGTAGGAAACCTCTTAGGCCTCTCTCAGAGTTTGACAAAGCTGAGAAACAAGAACCAGATAGATCAGGGCTTCTGACATCATCTGGAAAAAGCTCAATACCTTACACATTTCTTTACAGTAACAAATTGTCTTGTAGAATTTGACTAGGGATTGCTGTACATGCAACCTAGCATGTCAAGGCAGGGAAAACCAGATTCTCAGTTACTTAATCCCAAGATCCCTGAATTAAAGGAAAAAGCTCTCTTGGACCAGGAGACTGTGGAGGATGCTCCAGGGTCTGGTTTTGGCCAGATGTTGATTTTTGAAGTGCTACATGTGCTGGTGCAGAGACTTCCTTCTCAATTTTAGTAAGGGGCATTTATTTCCCTTCGCTACTAAGCCACTGTGAGCTCTGGATAACCCAGGACTCAACTCTTACCTAAAACCCCCTGTGAAGCCTTTGGGATCACAGCATCCTTTGCAGCTGAAACACACTGTATTTTTGTATGTAGAAAACACACATCTTCTGCAGGGGCTTAATGTTTTTAAAGAGAAATCTCCAATAGTCTGAAAAGTCTCTGGGAGCTCTTTCCTTTTTCATTTAGAAAGGTGGTGTTTGGCTGACACCGGCAAGCAAACTCATATTTATGAAGCGCCCTCTCAGTGCCCTGTGAAATTTGCCATTTCCCTCCACGACAGTCAGCACTATCTATCACGAGAACATAATCCCCTGGGACAGGAGACCCGAGCCCCTTCGCTGCTCTCCTCTGCAAACAGATGTGTGCACGCTCCCCAGCTCTGAAAGTCACGGCCGCCTTTTGGCAGAGAACTACAGCAGCTGCACATCTGCAGAGGGGAAAAGCTTTCAGCAAAAAATAGAGGGGGATCTCATCCTCCCCCTCCCCGCCTGCAAAGCAAGCTCAGCATTTGTTCCTCTCCAGATGACACCCTGATGGGTTGATTTAATCATTCACATATGCGTGCCTGTTCACAGCGCTTCCAAAATACCAGGCCTGTGACAGCATCTCACCTGAACTGCTCACAGTAACATGGCTTATCAGCAAGTGCTTGGCAAGAGGCCTCGCAGGACAAGAAGAGAAAATCCATGTTCAAGGGCACTGCTGATACAAAATGATTCTACAGAATACAAGCGGGTGAGTGAGAGACCACTTGTGATGAGGAGAACACCTAAGCACATGCTTAATTCTAAGTCTATGCTCAAAGCCCACTCTCTTCAATTAGGCTGCATGAAGTCCAGTCCAAACTCCCCAGAGCAGGAATGATGTACTGCACTGGGAGCCAAAGCTCGGATGGGTGGATTTCAGCATGCGCCGTGACCTACATGTCTGCTTAAACGATTTGCCAGACTGGGGGCACAGTACAGAATATTTAAGTGTAGCAGGATCACAGAAACACTTCACCACTTTTATTCCCAAAGGGAAATTTAATTAAAACACAGAGCATCTAGCCATTTAAAGTTATTCTGGTTGCAAAGAACAGCAAGTCCTTGCTCCCTGAAACAGTCTCTCCAGTGGATTGCCAGAGTCCCCAGTAAATTACTGGAAACACAACTTATGTGCCTGAACTTGGTCAGGAGCCATCTACTCTCTGGGATCTGTAGGATCAGGAGTCTCAAGGTCTGGCAGGGTCTCATCCAGAACTCTTTCAACCACTTCCAAGTGAGGTGGCACCTTTCCCCACTCAAGCTGCCCCTAACCATCACCAGCTCTTGACATTTTAAGTATCTGGGCCAGATTTTCAAACGAGCTCAGAGCAAAGCTTTTCTGACTGCTTCTGACCAGCTTTTCTGCCAGGCACAGTCTCCTGCACAGATATCCAACCAAGGCAAAGCCTTTCCAAACAGGGTCAGCACCTCATACGCTGAACTGTTCAACCAATCTGATTACTTACCATGATGCCTGATGAGGAGATGGGCATCAGAAAACACAGCTGCCAGCATCTCCTGGCAGAACCTATCCCTACACGAGGCTCCATTCAGATCAATAGCTCTCTGCTGTACATATTCCAGAGGGAACTAGAGCAGTGGAGCAAACCCCCACCAGCACCAGTAATGCTATTTTACAGAGGAGGCAAGACTGGCCACAGTTAAAGGATGCCACACTTGAAAACCAAGCAGTGCTCCTACAATGGCTCACACGGCAGCACCTGCCTTATTAGTAGCACAGCACCAGTAGCAGCAAGTCCCAGAGTCCACTTCGGACATCACAGAGCAGGCTGAACTACAGCTGGCTTACCTGTCTAGCTTCCTTCCTTTTGCCTTTTACTCTGATCTTCCATCACACATCTCAATTTGGTCCAGGCCCCTTATCCACACTCCGAGATGAGATCTTGAAGCACTGCACGTGGAGCCAACTGCATGAAGAGCCCAGGGCATGGGCAGGCCCATCTGTTACAGGCTTTTCTCTCTGTGAGTTGGTGTTTTTATTTTAACTCCCTCTGCTTCTGGCCTCTCTTCATCTCTCGCTCCTCCCATCTCCCTCTCTCTGCTCATGAGGACAGAGTTTCCATCCTGGCTCTGGGCCAGTGCATGTATGGGCAAAGGCAGAGCTCAGGAAAAGCCATCTTCTGCTCCGTTTCATCACGTAAACACTGCCAGTTCCCAGCCCAGGAGCACAGGGCTGAGCCAGAGCTCTGCCTGCAGTGCAGGGGGACTGAGGACCAGCAACTCCTGCCCGGCCTGTACACGGCAGCTCGGCTGCAGCACAAACACCTCCCTTCCCAGCCCTCCTGCTCCCAGAGAGCAGCCCGAGCCTTTACCCCAACCAAGGACTTGCTTGTTAGATGGCAGGCACAGATGGATCTCACATTCACAAAGGTCATGTGTAACAGCATATGCAGGTAATAGGTAACAGTCAAGACGAATTCTTGTTTGCACCAGCCATTAAAAACAAGAAAACCAGGAGACCCCAAGCAAACCTGGCTGGCAGTGCCCCAGCACTGGGATGACCATCTTGCCCAAAGCACACAAGAAGGCCTCAGAGATGTACTAGCTCCTAACAAGCTTAATCAGAAAAACTGACCTTTAATCACCACTAACTCTTGCATCTGCTTTCTAAATCCTTGAAAATAACAATATGCCAGCTGCAGCTGGTTTCCCTAACCTGGGGAGGGAAAAAATGAATGAAGCAAAGAATGAAGATTATACCAGCACTCACAGCATTCATTCCAGCAGGACATTACTCTTTCAAGCCTCTGCCCTTCCAACTATGCTTGACTTCCGTCAGCTTTACCATGGGATGGTACTATTTTCAGAAAAGAGAGAAATTATGTTCTCAATACATGTTATCTGCATTAAAGAAAGGAGTACTGGTGTTTCAAGCATCTTGCAAGGAAGATTTCCCATGAGCCCCCTTTTGGAGTTTTTGTTGCACACACACAGCACCCAACATTTGCCCAGAAAATGTTTAGGCAATGTATTTACCTGGGAGCACTACAAACTCAGGGGGTTTCAGCACAGGATCACCCCAGCCACCATGCCAGGATTATCCCAAGAGCACAGCCTCTGTGAGCAACTGCAAGGATGACAGGCTGGAACCACATGATCTGGTTCAGAGCTGCTCAGAGCTGTCTCAGCACAGGAGGGACTGGACCATCATGATGGCAGAACCCCAAAGGTGTCTTGCTGCCATGAGTCCCCGCTGAGCTCCCAGCTAACAGAAAGACGTGAACTGGTAAATAATCACTGCTTTGATCAGGAAAGGCCTGGGGAATTATGACTTTCACCTCATCAGTGCCATGTCCACAGACACAGGGTACCTTGATCCAGCTGGGTGGTGAACCATGTAAAGGCTGGGAGAGATCTTGAATAGGACCAGCCCATAGGACCTTAAGAATTTATTTATGTAAGACAGTGATGATGCCTTTTAGGGCTTTATTAACAGAGACCTTGCACTGATCCCCAGCCCGCTCTGTGCTAGGCTGCCACTGAAGGACACAGGCCTCGGCTGAAATCCCAGGCTGTAGAGGTCAGAGGCTCCAGGGACTTGTAGCTTGTCTTAGGCACCCAACTTCAGGGCCACCCAAGGCCTCTGCAGAAGCTACATTTCAGAAGCACAGCCGTCACAAAGCCAGGGGTTCAGCCATACAGCCATCTTCAGTAAAACCTGGGCTGAAGCCACCCCCAGATGCCATGCATATCCTCACACTTCAGCCTCTGCTTCAATTCCCAGTAGCTGATAAAGCATCTCCAAGGGAAAAACCAGAAAAAAAATCCCATCAGCAAGAACAAGGTGCTATTGCCCTCTCCACTGCACTTCAGAGCTACAGTCAAGGAAACGTCTCTTCTCCTGCCTTGCTCGGTAAAAGGATGCTTACAGATACCTCAGATACAATGTTATTTGAGCTGAATCTAAGCAAAGCCAGGATCACTCATTTATTGTCAGGACTTGAATGAAACATGAAATTTCTTTCCAGCTACATCCCACTCCCTTCTTCCCTGCAGAGAGTCTTCTCAGCCCGTAAGGAACTGCTACGCTAGTGCGTTAAAAGTCCTATTTCAGCATTTCTTTCATAGTAGAGGCCTCTTCCAGCCAGCTCTTGGGATCCTGCCAACAGACATATCAGCCACTAGTACTTAAATCCTTCCGCTAAAAAATGCTTCCCTAAAGAGCTTATACCCCAGTTCTGAAGGCCTAAGATCATCACAATTAACCAGTTTCAACAAGAGTTTGAGAGGTTCTTCTCCACTGTCACGGGCTTAATGGTGCACTACAGAGCCTTTTCTCCCCTTGGTCTGGCCTCCACTTAGGAAGGAGCAGCTTCCACAAAGTTCCAGCCAGGAAATAAATGTCAGGTGCTACAAAAGGAAGGGAGAACCAGCTGCTTTGAGTAATGCACTCAGGGGGATCCAAGAGAACATGACACTTATCAGACACTACTGAAATGCCCAGCACCTCTCCATGTTTAAGAGACTGGCTCTGTTGTGTGATGATTTCATTGGCAAATCTCTTAAACTTGGGGAAGGACTGAGCTTGCTTCTGTGCCCTCAGAGTGCCCAGCAAAATAGAGGTTTTAAGTCCTGTCCATATGAATTAGTTGTTACAGCTGATATTAAGAATAACTAATTGGAAAAGCTACTCCTGAATTAAGATCACCTCTGAAAAACAGTTTACATGGTCTTTATTTATTATCTCCTTGTCAAAACAAACATTTCTAACATGCAAATACACCAGGCATGGGAGAAAGACAAGCCTATTGTAAGTGTCTGACAAAGGATCTAAATGCTCTTCTTGTTTCTGGAGAACAGAAAGAACACACAGATGTTGTCTTTGCAGACAAAATGTCCTAAAAGATTTCCCAAGGCAGTGAGCTGGGGGCAATACCGAAAGCAGCACTGTGGGACACTGCACATGCACTTGTGGTCTACAAGGAATACCGCACTTTGGATCTGAGCTGACGGACAGGGAGCGTCTTCTGCATGGACTGCTAGGACGTGGATGTGCCGAAGGCCAACCCAGGCTTCAGCGCACAACCTTCTCACCCACGCAGGCAGAGAGTGGTCCCAGCAGAGCCATAAATCTTTGGTCTGCTTTTTACATCCCTGGCCACTCCAGTGCCCTTTGTTTTCAGTGCTTTCTCTTCTGTTTCTCAAAAAGGCGCCTTATTACCCTGGGAAGTCCTGTGGCTTTGCTCTCATTTCCATACTTAGCATTTTCAGTTGCTTCCAAGCCTGACCCAACATAGTAGTTACCCATTTTCACAGGCTGAAACACTGTCTGGATTATTTAAAAAACCCAAACAAACAACAACCAAACAAAATCCCTCAAACCAAACAACCACCAAACCCCACAAACACTACCCCAATGACAACAATTCAGAACACAACACAAGGGTGGAGGAAATGCATTCCTTTCCTCTGCCAGGATGCAACAACAACTCCCTTTTCGGTGGATCAGAAAACAGAGCCAGTACACATTACTGGACCTCACTACCACATACCAAGAACCAGTGGTCAATAAGGTGGCAGCCAACACAGAAAACAGCTTTTTAATCCACCGCCAACACCAGCAGCTCCCCTCACAGTAGCAAATAAAAGCCCCATGGAAATCCCTTTGGTCATCTCTTTATCCTCCCAGCTGAGTTCCAGGCTGGAGATGCTCTTCTCCAAAAGCAACAAACTTAAACAACTACTTAGATGGCAAGAGCAAAGGTGGCTGGAAGTACCTCAGGGTCAGGAACAACTTGCTGACCTGTTTTTGAAACAAGCTGTGTTCTTGTAAAGAGCAGGATTAAGGGCCCATGTTTAGCACTTAGTCCCTGCTCCTATGAGGAGGTTCCAGTGCAGACCCAAGCAGTCAGAAAGCCTCACTCCACCATGACCATCGCTTTTCCAGCACAGAGCATCAAGAGCTAGGCTTCTTGGACACTCATAAAGCCAAAACCTCTGAAAGCATCCCAAATACACCTGGCATCATTTTACCCCCCAGTTTGAATTTGACACCTTGGGACCACAGCAGCAGCCAGCTCTAACTTCTTCCTTGCTCCCTTCCCAAACATTCCCCTCCACCAACTCCATGCCTAACCCGTTAGCACTCATCATTCCTGCGTACAAGAGCGAGAAGGCAAGCAAGCGTTTTTCTCCCCAGGACAGGTGAATACTGCCATCGATCCCCAGCGGGAGGCAGAAATGCCGCCCTGTTAAGCCACCGGCTGCACACAACTGCAGGCGTTTCTTCCAGCCGAAGGCAAAGTAAGAGGAAAGCAGGCTGTCCAGAGCAGGGAAAGAGAACTGCAGGGCTAATATCACAGGGGGATTCGGGGTTTTGCCGAACCAAGAACTCTGGCTGTTTGTTCCAGCAGGGCCGGGGCTTCCCCCAAAGAATGCGTTCAGCGTTTCCTCCTCTGTTTTGTGCTGGAGACCGAGGCAGGGCTGAGTTCACTCAGGGGCCCCGTGCTGGGTGGCGGGGCCGCCGCTGCTCCTCCGCCCCACCGCTCCCGCTCGGGTCGGCTTTTCAGCAGCTCCCAACTTCGGCCCCTCTTCCCCCGGCCGAGACCCGCTCGGGCAGCGGGCCCGGCCCTCCCGCGCCCGGCGGGAGCAGCAGCCTCCCCGTCCCGGCGGGAGAGTGGCGGTGCCCGGGAGCGCGGGGGGATTCGGCTCGCGGCCTCCGCTTTCCCTCTCTGCAGCCGAACGCAGCCCGGGGGCGAAGAAAAGCCAGTCGGGGGGCGGCAGGGAAGACGGGATTAGAGATTTTTTGGAGCGGCACCTCTGCCCGCTCTCCCGCGTTAACCTCCCCTGGGCTCCCCCCTACCTTCCTCGGCGGCGGCGGAGCGGGGGGGCCATGTCCCGGCATGACGGCGGCGGCGCCCGGCGCCGGGCTGGCGGCTGCGGACCCGCGGCTGGGGGCTCCCCGCCCGCCCCCCGCCGCCACCGGCCCCGGCCCCGGCCGCCCTCCGGCGGGAGCACCGCCCCGTCCCGTCCCGCCCCGTCCCGCCCCGTCCCGCCGCCGAGGCAGCCGCGCCCGCCCCCCGCTCCGGGCGTGGAGAGTCCTGTGCTGCCCACCCGGGGTGAAGGGGGCTGCCCGAGGGAGGCGACGGGGGCTGCCGGTGTCGAGGCCAGCAGGACAAACCGGAGCTGAGTGAAAAGCCGCCCTTCTGGTTGCAAACGGAAAGATTTCCGAGGAAACGCAGAAAGTCCTGACTTGCTATCAACCCAGCACCTGTCACTGCCACGGCTTCCCGAGGCTGACCGGGTCACAGACTCGTCGCGGGAGAGCGCCTGGCCGGGAATGCCTCAAACCTGCAACACGATTTCTATCAGCTGATCTGAGTCTGGGTATTAGGGAAAGGTTCTTCACCCAGAGGGTGGTTGGGCACTGGAACAGGCTCCCCAGGGCAGTGGTCACAGCACCGAGCCTGACAGAGCTCAAGAAGCGTTTGGACAACGCTCTCAGGCACACGGTGTCATTCTTGGGGTGTCCTGTGCAGGGCCGGCAGTTGGACTCCGTGATCCTGATGGGTCCCTTCCAGCTCAGGATATTCAATGTTTCTATGATTCAAAACAGGTGGAGGTGCGAAGGCCCCGGCCCAAGCGCAGCCCCTTCCCGCCTGTCACGGTCCAGTACAGCCCGATCCCGAGGGGACGCTCCCGGTGCGGAGGGGGCAGCTCGGGGACGCGCCTCCCTCGCGGCACTCCGGCGCCGCCCGCGTGCCCGCGCGCGAGCTCCCGCTGCTGGCCCTTTAAGGGGCGGGGCGCCGCCGCGCTCCGGGGCGCTGATTGGCTGGGCGCGCCCCACTCCCGCCCCCTGCCCCCGGCGGGGCCGGCGGGGCGCGCGCGCGGCGGTGGCGGGAGCGCGCGCGATGGTGGCCGGCGGCGCCGCGCGGCTGCTCCCGCTCCCGCTTCTCGCGCGCGCCGCCGCGGCCAGGATCAGGCCGGCGCTGCCCGGGCGGGCGGGCGCGGGACGCTCCGGGCTGCGCGCCGGGCGCTGGGGCGCCCTGGCCTTGGCCGTGCCCGCGGCCGTGCCCGCCGGGACCGCCTGGAAGGAGAGGCCGGGGCAGCGCGGCCCGGCGTGGGCGGCGGAGCGCGGCGCGGAGCGGCCGGCCCGGGGGCTGCTGCGGCGCTTGTGGCTGGTGCTGCGGCTGGGTGTCCGCGCCTGCGGGCTCCTGCTGCGCTTCGGGCCGCTGCTGCTGCTCTACCCGCTGAGCCGCCTGTGGCCCGGCATGGGCGCGCGGTGGCTGCGGCTGCTGCGCAGGGCGGCCGAGGCCGCCGGCCCCACGTGTGTCAAGCTGGGCCAGTGGGCCAGCACCCGCAGGGACCTCTTCTCGGAGGCCTTCTGTGACGAGTTTTCCAAGCTGCACGTCGAGGTGAGCCCGCACCCGTGGGGCCACACCGACGAGCTCTTGAGGAAGGCCTTCGGTGAGGACTGGATGGGCATCCTCAAGTTCCAGAGCCGGGAGCCGGTCGGCTCGGGCTGCGTTGCCCAGGTGTATAAAGCCTATGCTGACCTCGCTGCTATTGCCGGCTCCCGGGCCAAGGAGCTGGAGCAACACTCGGAGTTCAGGTCCGCCTTTGAAGCGTGGGAAGTGTCAGGCTTAAGAGGCCTCCTCGGGTGGCTGAGAAGGAGGAAGAGCAAGGAGATGCGGGATGAGAGGAGCAGGGAGGAACTGAGTTCTGCAGACTGCTCCCAGGGAAGTCCCGTGAGCAGGATGTCCCTTATGGAGCAGATGGCCAAGCCACTCCTGAATGCAAATCCTTCATCGGCCAGACATCTCATGCCCGTAGCCATTAAAGTAAGTCGTGCCTGAATGGTAGGTGTGATGAAACGGAGTGTGCTGGATGAGGTCTGTCGGATTTTATTTCCCACGGAGAGGAGTAGCTGGCTAGGGCCAGGTAGAACAAGAAGGGATGCTGTCTCTCTTGGTGTTCTTTCTCAGTGCTTTTGTTCCAGCCAGCCACAATCCACACTTGCAGTGGCCCTAGCTCTTCCCAAACTGAGAGCTCAAGATTTGATGTGGCATGTGGGTACTAGGAATGCCTACAAGGGCCCAATTTACATTAAAAGAATTAATATTAAGGTTGCTTGCACCTTCCAGAGACTGATCCCCCTTCTCTGCTCACGTGAAGAAATCTGGAACATATAAGTGCTTTCTAGCAAAGTTTATTTAAAGAAACCTTGTATTTGAGCAGCTTCAAATACTAGTCAGGGACAGGGCGAGAGAGTGAAAGTGGTGGAAAATGTCTTTGGGTGAGACTGTAGTCTCCAGCACAGATACACTGCATTTGGCAATGATAAAATGTTTCTCTACAACCTAATCAATGGCAAAATACGAATTCTTCTGAGGGCTAGCCGAGGAAGCTGGTTGGCTCCCAGTCTAATAAGCTGGGTTCTGTGTATTTGAAATGTATCACTTGAGCCCATTGAAATGGAGCGTCTGGGGGCTTGATGTTGCCACTGCTCATTCTTGTGCAGGTCCTGCACCCTGGGCTGGTCCAGCAAGTCCAGATGGATCTGCTTCTCATGAAGATGGGCAGCTGCATCATTGGACTTCTCCCTGGGTTCAAGTGGCTCAGTTTGACAGAGATTGTGGAGGAGTTTGAGAAGCTTATGTTGCAGCAGGTATGTGCCGTGCCATGGTCCCCAGCTGCTGAAACAAAACTGCCCTTTGTCTTGCTACTGGCTGGCTCTAAGTCTGTTCACACCACTACATTTTAAATGGTTAGATGAAGGCTGGCTTGTTCTTTACTTATGTTCTTTAGTCTAATCAAATCACATAACATTACTGTAGGAAAGCTTATACGCTCACAAAGTAGCAAAGCAATGAAAAAGCAGTCTATTAGATCTAAAAATATTTTTTAGACTTTGAAAATAATTTTTAGACTTTGAATGTGTTTTCTAGTGGACGGCCTGAACAGCTAGCTAGCCATAGTCACAGTCCTTCTTGCAGCATTGTGAAAGGTGAGCACTGATTAGACACCTGTCCTCAGGAAAAGAATCTATCCAAGCAAGTGCTCAGGCATGTGGGTTTTTTTCTATAATTCTACATATATGTTTGCAATCTGTACTCACTAGTCACGTTTGTTAGCACTGATATATATATATAGGCATAAATAATATGTTTTTATGTAAGTTAATTAACACATTCTATTTTGTATTATCAGACTCACAGTGTCAGTAAAGTTTTGCAAACAGATCTGAAAACATCCTGATTCACTAATGTCTTCTAAAAAGACATAGTCCTGAAACATTGCTGCTATCAAACTGACAAAGATCTCACTGCGGGCTTAATTAGGCTTACGTTTCTATAAAATGAGCCATTATCTGCTAATTTCATTTTTGTGTCTAGATTGCAGAGTCTGAAGTCTGTAACAAGCTTTTGAAAGTCATAATTATTTTCTACAATTGCAAAACCTCTACACAGTAAATCCATGCTGGGAACTGTTGACTGGGGTCAGATGTGACTCAAGGTCATTTGTACCAGTTCGGCAGAGCTTGGGTGGATGTGCAGAACACTGAGGGTTAGGAGAACATTGCAGCTTTTTTGCTTTGAGTGAACACAAAGTATTCCTGGGATATTCCACAGTGCCAGACAAGGGAGGTGAGGCAAGGTTATCCTTCCTCCTTGAGCAGCAGCAGACAGTAGGAGAGATGCCCTTGTGTCAAGACACTGGATCACTGAAGAACCAGGGCCCGGACTCGGCATAGTGGATTATTTTGTATGTGTTACATTAATTTTCTTCCTGCTATGGCTGCCTCTCTGTCAAGTGAGGCTGGGGCTGCAGTTCTTCTGTCTGCCTGCCTTGCTATTTGGACAGCAAGGTTCAGTTCAGGATAGGATTCAGTTCAGGATCTTGTCGTATCCTTGAATATAACGCAGTCCTGGTCTATTTTGAGACACCATGCCTCTAGTAAGGCACCCATATTTCAAAGGTGCTGGGTTGTGGACCATCCATTATCCAGTCTGCTCCTCTTCCATCAGGGAAGCTATAAGCATGTAAGAAACACCACTCTTATTTTGTTTCCTTTCTGGCTTTCTGACTAGTTCTGTTGGTATTGAGTATTGCACCTCCCACAGGATCCTGAAGATCTAATCCTAGTTGAATCTAATTTCCAACCTGCTTTTCTGTTTCTCCCTTGAGATTGACTTACGCTATGAAGCCAGAAATCTGGAGCGCTTCCGACAAAATTTCCTAGATGTCGATTTTGTGAAGTTTCCAACTCCCCTTTGGCCCTTGGTAACGGCAGATGTTCTAGTGGAAACATTTGAGGTAAGAATTGCAGGGTCTGGGAGCGATGGTTGCAGTGAGAAGGCCCCAAGGAGAACATGGCAAGGAAGTGGTTTTTTCGAGAAGGAGGGATTGGAGGCAGAAGGATGCTTTTTTATTTGCCTAAGGAGATTTATGTCCTTAGTGTCTATTCCACTCTTTGTGTTTGCAAGCAGTGGATCCCAGAAGACAGGTAGCAGACAACTCCATATAGAAGTGAACACTTGGCCTGAAGCCAAGCAGACCAGCAGTGTGTCCAGCCACCATGTGCTTGCCTGTGCTTTGCAAACCAACACCACGCTTCACCTCTCCTCTGTGGTGGGTCAAAGCAAGTAGCTCAGCAATCTGACACTTTCTGATCCTTGCCTCACTTCCCTTGTGGATGTTTGAGTCACAGACCAAAGCTACTCTCAGGCTTAGTTTTCCTGCATGTCATCCTGACAAGGGCGTTTTTGGCCCTGGAATACTGTCCGTCTTTCCAAGGAACAAACCCTTGGTTCTCTCACGTTCTCCATCACACTAGGTACAGCCTGTCTCTGGCCAGTCCTTTGTAGGGTACTGTTACCACCTTCCCTGAACTCTTGGCACCCAGGTAAAGGTGTGTTTGAAGGTGGGATGCAGGGGGTGTTTGACCCCAGCTCTGTCTCTGTTTCAGGAGAGTGAGCCCATTTCACGCTACCTGCACGTGGAGATTAGCACAGAGCTGCGGCAGAGACTGGCCAAGATGGGCATGGACATGCTGCTAAAGATGGTAGGCACTTGGCTGGGGCTGCAAGTGAAGGTTGTTTTCCTGCAGAAGCTGTTCAGTTTGGATAAGACAATGGGGCTAAAGAGAGAACCCATTTGCTTCCTACCTCTACCTGGTCTGTGTAAAGCCTGGGCTGGATACAGCCCTGCTCAGGCTCTGACACAGAGCTCTGCCACTGCAGAGGGGCCACCTGCCTGCACACAGCAGGACTGACCTGTGCACCTCGGTCAGCCTTTGCTTAGGACACCCACTAATCCATTCAATGAATATTCACATATTGCCCAAGTA
Source organism: Lycocorax pyrrhopterus obiensis (assembly GCA_014706295.1). Classification (NCBI taxonomy): domain Eukaryota; kingdom Metazoa; phylum Chordata; class Aves; order Passeriformes; family Paradisaeidae; genus Lycocorax; species Lycocorax pyrrhopterus. Next base: position 59,557,346 of record JACSVZ010000015.1, on the reverse strand, counting down.
CCTTAAAGTGCAACATTATTAGCAAACGTCACATGTTCTGCAGAGATCATGGATGTGACTCAGAGGGAAATCAGTGAGCTGGTTTCTTCATTTATCAACTCCTCTAAAACTGCCTTTTTGTAAGGGAGAACTAAATCTGGAGTAAAGAAAACAAACCTGGCCGATTCAGCTTCTGGCTATCTAGTTCTTCTGTATCTGAAATAATCCCAAATAATCTGGAAAGAAGTGTTGAGAGGGTGGTACAAGTGTCTTGTGAGGAGCCAGGAGAACCAGCAGGGAAGAGCTGCAAAAGCTCCTGACAATACTGAGTGGGCAGTGCGCGTCAGATGAAATGCTGCTGCTAACTGCAGCATTGTGCTAGGGCAACAGTGAGCCTCCAGTTCTGGCTCCATGTAGTATGACAGGCTCTGAAATAGCTTTTACCACTCAGAAAAGCAATGCTGTAACTAGAATAGTTTTATGCTAAGATTGGTTTCAAATTTTAGGAGCAGGAAGGAATTAAAGAGCAAAGAAACAACATTATGTCTGTAAGTAAAACAAATACCTCTTCTTGAGTACTCTGCAGTTCTAGTCCCTCGCTGTCCAGGACCCTCCATTTCAAGGGCTGTAGTAGAACTAGAAGAGGTGCAGAGGAAGGCAGATAGGATGACTACTCATGTGGAATGGCTTCCATACCAGAATGGTGAAATAATTTGGACTCTTAACTCTGGAAAGCAGAAAGATGAGCAGCTTATGACAGAGATTATACAGTCATGAGTGCACAAGAATGAATATGGATCTATTGTGTACAGTTTCTCCATGAGGAAGACATAAAATTGGCAGAAGTAATTTTTTTCAGGCAACACCAAAATTTTTTTTTTCACACAGCTCTGATTTTTTACATGGCAGTTGAACAAATTCATAGGAGAAATCAATGAAATACAAAGAAACTCCTTGGGGCAGGAAGTCCTGCAGTCCCGGGTTGCCAGGAGGGTTAGGGGGGGGGAAGTACTGTTTTGTTCTTGTCCTCTTGCCAGTCCTTTCTGGTGCTAAGTGCTAGCAGAGTCAGAAGAGCTACACAGATTTATTTCCTCGTCTCTTGTTTTCCTTACTTTTCAATACAGTTGTAATGTGGGTTGGTGTCCTGCACTAGGCAAACTTAACCATTCACTATAACCTTTGCCACTGAATGGCAAATGGCCTATTCTTACTGCATTACTCTTTGCTAAGGCCCACCAGTGTGCCCCAATTTAGGGCTTATTGCCAAAGGGCACTGCCATTCCCTGCTGGGACTCCTGGCTGTCCTACTGACCTCTAGCAAACACACTGGATTGCTTCACACAGCTCTGCTGAATCCCTGAGTACCAGCCCTGTCACCAGAGCTGGCCTCCAGCAGAATCCACCTGCTGTGGTGCTGCCAGGGGTGATGCCCCATCATTGGTAATGACAGAGAACAGATCACAAGTAACTCTCTGCCGTTTGCCTGGGGGCTTTGGTGTGGGCACGTTTGCTTGGAACGAGCTGCTCTCAGACTTACCTGCCCTCCAGATCTTTGTTGACAACTTTGTCCACGCCGACCTGCACCCCGGGAACATCCTGGTTCAAGGCGCGGCCCGGCCGGGCAGCCCCCGCGCGGAGCGGGCGGCCGTGGTGGACCTGTGTGACACCCTGGTGCTGGAAGTGCGGCCGCCCCCGCGGCAGCTGCGCCTGGTGCTGCTGGATGCCGGGATCGTGGCCGAGCTGCGGAGCGCCGACATGCAGAACTTCCACGCCGTGTTCACAGCTGTGGTCCAGGGACAGGTGAGGCCCCTCGGGCATGGGGCTGGGAAGCTGAGGCTGGGGAATCTGACAGCCAGACTGAGAGTTTTCTCTCTGTTTCCCCTTAAAAGTGCTAAGAGGGGCAAGGAGGCTTGCTAGCATCTTATCCCCAAACACAGGGATAAGATGTTCAGCTACAGCAGGGAGGCTGCCAGAGTAGAGCAATTTCAGGGCCCCGGGAACTAGAAGGTGCTAAATGGGAAGCATTGGCTGCCACTTCCTGGTTAGGAGTGCTTCTGCTGCAAGTTACAAGTGCCTGGGAGCCACTGTTGCAGAATCTGTCAGGTTTTGCTAGAGAAGAGGAGGGAATGAGTTAATATCTTGATCTGCCACACATGTTCCCCTCTGTGCCTTGCTGCTGGAAGGCCCGTAATGCCTTCCTCCATTTTGCTTCCTCCGCTGTGTCAGCATCTGTAGAGGAGAAGAAGCAAGACAGGTGGGGGGGGCGGATTCTGACCTCTGCTAGGCTCCTCCATGTAAGGGCAACTACTTTATCCTCCTGCCCACTTGAAACACACTGTCAGATGGACTAGAGGACCCAGTGCTGGTGTCTCCTGCTCATTCTGAGAACAAGCATTGTGCACCTACTTGCCTGTTGCTGTCTCTCAGCTGCAGGGTGAGGGGCTCACTAACACACCTCAAGAGAACACGTTTTGTCTTGGTCTGCTGAAGCATGCCAAGGAGTCCATGCTAAACCTCTGTATCCAGGCCCATCCTGTGCTGCCAGAGGCACTTCTCAGCTGCTAAAAGCAAGAACTGCAAGCATCTGATTGCAAGGCACCAGTGAGCAAGTTGTGATTGTGCTTTTCAACTTGTTTCTCAGGGGGAGAGGGTGGCAGAGCTGATCCTCCACCACGCCCGTGCCAACCAGTGCCAGGACATCGAGCGGTTCAAGGCTGAGATGGCAGAACTTGTGACCAAGTTCCGGGGGAACACCATTGCCTTGGGAAAGGCAAGTGCACAATGTCACATCCTCACCTACCTGCAAAATTCAGTGCAACTTGGCACTGAAAACTGAAACAAAAGGGATTTTTGATCAGCTGTTAAATTCTCCTTGTGTATTCCAGCTTCAGGTGGGAAATCTCCTCTCAAGTGTCTTCAAACTATTGATGACCCATAAGGTGAGGTCCTGTCACTGTCTGCCTTTCGTAGCTGGAAGTTCATCTCGGGAGGGAGAACTACTGGGAACATGACAGGCTAACAAGGAGGGGGACTGACTTCTGAAACAAACTGCTAAGAGAGGAACTGCAGGAATGCATCCAGGTGTTGCAGGCATGGTGTTTCTCAGGTCTTATACACATTCTGCCAAGCCAAATTTCTGTTTTGTTGGGGTTTTTTTTTGTCTCAATACTACATTTAATGGTTGATATTGTTTACCAAAAGGAGTATTTTTGTAACACATAGTTTTTCCTATCTTTTTTATAGTCCCTTAGACTATAGATACCTCCTTAAAACTGATTACTTGGGGGCCAAGTTTCCACAGTTGCAAACAACTTTGGAAATCAAGAGACCTAGAGGTGAGAAGGTTGTCAGCCACAGGGCTGCAGAGTCCAACTGGTGGAGTTACATTATAGTTTCAGGTGTGCAAATGCTCTCCCCAGCCTCTTCCCTTCCCTCTCAGCTTAGGCAGAGCTGGTACCTTGGTTGAAGGGGTACAGAAGAAAATAAGGTCCACTGAGTCCATTCAGTCTGTTGTGGTTCTAGGTGAAGCTCGAGAGCAATTTTGCTTCCATCATCTTTGCCATCATGGTTCTGGAAGGACTAGGACGTTCACTGGACCCTGAACTGGACATCCTGGAGGCAGCTAAGCCACTGCTCATCAAAACTGCAGCTTCTGCCCTCAGATAGACTCCTGTGGCTGCTGCCCTCTCCCTGTGGGGGTTACCTGTGCTGCCTGTGAGCTGACACAGAGCGAAGCTGAAGGGGAGACGTCACATGTACCCCAGGGATATGCTGTGTAGTGGTTGCTCTCCACTACTGCTGCCTTCAGTCATTTCAGCCAAGCACCAGCCATGGGATGATCCATGAAAGGTCTGTTCCAGAAAGCAGGAAGAATTTGCACAATTGGACATTTCCCACTCATTGCACAGTTCTAAGAGCTAATGTGCTCTGGTAGTTTTTAAAAACATCTTCAAAAAGATGTTCATTGATCAAGTCTGTTTTAAAATATATCAGGTTAAATATTTAATTTACTGACTTACCTGTCACTGTGGTATGAGAAATGATGTTCTAGCATCACCTAAGCAACACATTCAGGCTGAAAAAAGCCAATAAACCTGTTTGTCTTTTGTACTTTTAACTTCTACTTTTATTGTAGAAGTGTCCTAACATCCTGCATGTAGCGGTCTGTTCTTAGTCATTTTGGATGACAAAAACAGACTACTTCAATTTGTGTTCAAACTTCTGTACTATAGTACATTATGATAGGAGTTTGAATTATAAACAGCCTAATAAAATACTTACCTAGGCAGAAAAACCTAATTCCATAATAAAAAACAACTTCTGGGAACACTTGTCCTGGTCTTAATTTTTCTGTTTCTGAAACTTAAGAGGTTTTTTTCCCCCCTCTGTGTGATTTTCTCTACTACCCTCCCTGGTGCTCCCCTGGTTTCACTCTACTCAAAACCTTAACTGATATGCAGATACTTAAGAGTTTTTTTCCAGCAGTTTTCAAACCAGAGTCCAAGCATTTTACTACTGGATCAAAACCACATTGCAAATATTTAAAATCAAATAAAGCCAGCAGAAGAGCTGGATTATACGTGGCATTTACAGTCAGTTATTTTAATAGCAGTATTAAAATTATTTTATGGCTGCATTTTAATAGTGAGAAATACAGTCCATGAATGATTGGAAATAGTGTGGTACTAAATATATTCCCAGATATACCCAGTGTGAAATAGCAGTAGAGCAGGGTCTCTGCAGTGGTCTGTTCTCAGGTGGTTAAGCAATGAAGAGAAAGTACCTAAGCAGACAATCTGCTGTTTTATGGTGATTATAAAGTAATGACTAATAGCACATAAATGAAGTCTGAAAAATAAGTTTAGCTTCAGCTCAGTATATTTCATATACTTTCCTTTAATCACTGCATATTCCATTTCCAAGTGCATAAGGATAAAAGCAGGAATAGAGTTTAACACCTTTTAAGTTTTAGGCTTGTTTCTTTAAGTCTAGTTAGAGTCATAAGCTGGAATTGTCCTAACTAGCACAGGATTTTATGTAAAAGAACTCAAACAAGAAGAGAAGCAAGCAACCCTCAAACATTACCCTAAAGAAAATCTCCATGTGCCACCAGCACCCACATTCCCTCAGTAGGGCATGTGCCAGGTCTGGGGCACAACCATCCATATTCTTGCTGAGAAAATTCCAGCCAGCTTTTCCAGACACTCAACAGAGTGGAAACTGTTCCAAATGATGGGATTTCATGTCTAAAATGCAAAATTGTGCCTCACATGTAGTTTCCATAATCTGATGCAAGTTATATTTTTTTCAGACCTTAACTTTGACATTCTGTTTGTTAAAGCCTTCACCTTATATTTAGGTTCATCTTTCCTTTTCCCTTTTTTTTTTTCTTTAAGCAAAAATCTGAGGATGGCTCATGCACATTATGGATCCTAAAGTTTAAAAATACCCATTTTAGCTATTAAGGCCTCAGAGTAGTTTGTAAACATCTGGATGAGAGACTTAACTTCGTCTTTTTAGGGAAAAGCTGAAGGCATAGCTTCTCCATTATCCCTGGAGGAATGCAGTCTGACACTGCTAGGAAACTGCTGGCCATTCACAAGATTTGGCAGGATTTCAAACGAGCTCCCTTTTACAAGTTTTCTTAATTTTACTTTTTTCTTTTTTTAAAAAGAAACTGCCATTATCACTGGTTCTGTATTCTTGTAAGAGGCATAAATTTTTAAAATGTGCCAGAAAATGTGTATCATGTTTCTAAGTGTACACAGAATGTCAGGCAGAATTTAAATTTTGTATCTAGTTTGGTTCTAGGCATTACTTGAAACAAAGTATAACATATATTGTATTCATTTTAGCATAATCCTGTGTAAAATAAAGGTATTTCTATATAGCTCTGACTGTTTCAGCAAACAAATTGTACCATGTCCATTCTCCTTTCCTAAATACCCATCTGAAATTTCTGGTTACCCAGAGCTGATCAGAACATTCCCTGAGACACAACCACTGTATTTTGTACCTTACATGATGTGAGGAAGAGGGAGCACTTCAGGATGCGACCAGTATAGCCCCCTCCTCCTCCTCCTCTGGCACCTCCACTCATCACAGTACCATGCACTAGAAAACCTCTCCTTTCTGATGCAGAAAAGTACCTCTAGGTGTGCCCTGCTGCTCCCTCTCAGGGGAGGGGCAGCCAGTGACTCCAGAAAGGAAGGCAGGTAAAGGACAGAGCAGCGGAAGTGCACTCTGGCTGCAGTGAAAGGGAGATTAAAGACCTCTCCAGGAATCCTAATGCCACCTGTCACAACTCTGCTCTGGCATGCTGACTCACACCTGACAACACAGAGCAGCTCTGTGGACTGCTCCAGGCCCCGCTCACCCACTGTGCGGCTTCCTTACTCGAGCAGGGATGCCCGGAGCAGCAAAAGGTTCCGTTCCCTGAGGTACTGCTGGAGGGCACGGAGTTTCTGGCCTTCTTTTTCCATCTTCAGACGAGAACTGTCTCTCCTCTGGAACACTCTCACTTTGGCAGCCTGGTGCTGGTTTTGCTGTTTATCCTGCTTCTGGGCTTCTTGTTCCAGCACTTCCTGCCGTGACTGCCTTCTGCTCCTCAGGAACTCCTACATAAAGACATTGAAAACTGCACAGTCAGCCTTCATGCCAAATTTCACCCTCACTTTTCATCTCTGTGGCCCCCAGCATAAAAAGGACATGGACCTGCTGGAGTGAGCCCAGAGGAGGATCACGAAGATGCTCAGAGGGCTGGAGCACCACTGGAGACAGGCTGAGAGAGTTGGGGTTGTTCAGCCTGGAGAAGAGAAGGCTCCGGGGAGACCTTAGAGCACCTTCCAGTGTCTAAAGGGACTACAAGAGAGCTGGAGAGGGACTTTTTACAAGGGCATGGAGTGATAGGACAAGGGGGAATGGCTTTAAACTGAAAAAGAGTAGGTTTAGATTAGATACTAGGAAGAAATTCTTTCCTGTGAGGGTGAAGAGGCACTGGCACAGGTTGCCCAGAGACGTGGATGCCTCATCCCTGGCAGGTTGGACAAGGGCTTCTAAGCAGCCTGCTCTAGTGGAAAGTGTCCCTGCCTGTGGCAGGGGGGTTGGGACTAGATGAATACAATCCAAATCATCCTACAATACTATGATTCTCACTAGTAGAAGTCAAAAATGGATATAATCTATGGAAATTCATTCCTTGCATGCAGAAGGACTCATTTTATGGCACAGATAGGGAATTTTGCTTTCCACCTTTCAACTTTATACACATGTCAAAAAAGTGTCAAAACCCTTTTTTCTCTCTAAATGATATAGTTATACTGGATGTAAAACAGGTGAAGACAAATACTCCAGATAGTGACAATGCTGGAAACATGGCAGAAGAGGAAAATAACTTCTGGAATTGCCCTTACCAGCCTTTCTTTCTCTTGTTCACAGCTCCTTTCATTGCTTTCTGCTTGCAGCTCCTCTCTCTGCAAATGTTTTGTCTTTAAGAACTGAAGCCTCTGCCTTGCCCTCCTCTCCTCCTCCTCTCGAAAGAAGGATTCCTTCCTGCTCCTCTCAGCCCCAGCAGCCTGGAGCAGTGCCATGTGCTGCAAAGCTCTCTCTTTGTGCTCCAGCTGTTTCTCCAGCCCTTGCAATGTTCTCTGACGCAATCGCTGCCTGTTTCCAAAACAAAATTTCTCATATTTCTCATAAAGAAAGAGCAATAAAAAAAGAAAGACAGTGCATAAGACACAAAGCAGATATTCTGGCAATCCATGCTCAGTTAATATTCCAGAACTCTTTGTTAGGTTATGAGGATTAAACCTGTGTCCCAGAGGTAGCAAAACCCCCAAATGGGCTGGTGCCTGATGTCAGCACTTTTGGTCTGACAAGAGGATTGAAGGAATTTGCCCTTGGAGATAATGCTGTGTACCCACTCCCTCACACCTCAAGCACCAATTTTATTCCCATTAAGGAACCACTGTGACCCCTCTGCAAAGTCCATAAGCACAACATGGAATGTGCAGGGACTGAAGGAGAGCAGCAGGGAGCAGATGTTACCAACCTTCCAACACTTAGCACAAAAAGCAGTCAGTTCCCAGCATCACCTCTGGCTGTCCCTGTGCAGCTGGCGTCGGATGCCATCTGCCTCTTGCTGCTGCTCCCTCTTCAGCTGCCTCTGTTCCTCCTGCCACCTTTTGTGCTCAATCTTGGCTCTGTTGAAGTCCATCTCTTTCCACCTCTCCTGAGATGCAGCACTAAGGATTGATTTCTAAGAGAAAAAAACCAAACTGACCCTCAGTCCCATCAGTATATTTTTCTAATGCAAACTGTGAACACACAAAACCAGAACAGCCCGGTTCCAATGTCACTCCTGAGGCCTAGAAGCTACAAAGGCTCACAAATACTGTAGTGTTGATTCCCATCCATGAAAATGCTGAGGATGATGCTAAAACCTGCAGAAAACATTAGGCTTAACCAACAATGAGGTGCCTGAAAATCCAGTTTTAAGAGTTCTCCATAGGTCAGTAGGCTGTGCTGTTCTGGTGTTGAGCCAATGCTTAAAACTCTCCAATCTTTGGGTCAACTTCTGGACGGGATGGAAAATCCAGGTCCGGACCACAAAACATATTATATATTCCTTACTAGATTTTATTAGCAAGAGAAATACCTGCCCCCCTCTGGCCAAACCCAGAACATTCCCGGAGCTCTTGGCAGGTGGTCCAACTCTTCACCTCCTGTTGTCTGAGATTTCTACCTATGCTCAAGCACTCTTTGTGTTTTCTTCAGCAGTAGCTTTATTCCAGTGCTGTAGTGTTGCTGATTGTGTTTTTAAATGCGCTGTGCCGTGTACAGAGACGAAGGAGCACCTACAAGGCCTCTTTTCACAGCCATACTGAAATCTCTATTTGTTTTTGTACTCCCTACAGTGCCCTTTATGAGGGAACTGCAAATAAACACCACTGTAACTTCAGACATGTATTCCAGTTTACATTGCTAGAGCTGTTTGGGGCTGGAACAGAGTTCCCCTAAAATATTTTCCTCTGTCAAATGCATCCTCCTTCCTCCTATTCCCAGGTGCAGTTAGCATGCTCCTGCTATCAGCTGCTGCTCTGCAAACAGAATGTCTCCTTCCAGTGCTTTCCTGAGGACAACTCGAATACCACAAGCTGGAAAACACTATAGGACTTTCAAATAATGCTCCTGCCAGTCTTACACAGCATTTTGACTGCTTTCCCTTAACACATTGATCTGTATGGCTTCCCAGGGGCTGCAAACAGCTTTGTTTTCCAGTGCATTGCTATTCTTACCAAAAATATTTACCTTATGGGTGTTTGTGTTTAATGACACACACAAGGAGAGATCAAAGAGAGAATCTAAGGTGTTTCTAGGTGGGAGGTGAACAAATAATGTTTTCCAGCAGGTAAAGTATTGGCCTAAGGATTAGGAGACTTCTAGTTCCACCCCTGCCCTAACATGCTGTCTTTGCTATGGGACTCAGATGATTGCCTAAACTTTCTCTTTTTTGCTTTCAGTATCTGTAAAACAGGAACAATTTGTTTTGCTATCTAGTAGAGCTGGCTGAGAAGCTTATTTAGAAAAGATTAGATCTAACATAAAAAAACATTCTGTCAAAAGTGCTGAGCAAAAATACCACAACTGCCCTGTCCTGTACAACATGGGTTCCCAAGTGGAGTCCTTAAGTTTCTACTTATGCATAACCATTATTCTACACAGGCATCATTTTTGTTGCAGCAAAAACCTTTCTGAAAGATCAAAGGAGAGAACATTCTCACACGACATAAACAAATCTCCTCATCCTAAGAACTAAATCTGGTTTGGACCAAATACTCACTGTGATGCTTTTGTCTTTTAGAAGATTTGGGAGATGTGTGCATCTCCCAGCCAGCAGGTTGGTGGTACTGTGTGGTCTCTGCACACGAAGGGCTGATCTGATGGTCAGGCTGTCCTTCTCCAGTGATTGATTCACTCGGGCAAAGAAGCTCTGGTGCCTAAAAGGAACCAAAGCACTGCTTCCCACGGAAGGGCTCCTCTGGGAATGCTGGACTGGAGCTTCTGCCACTCTGGACTCAAAAAGGCCTTTCAAATAAATTAGGGCAAGGACACATGAGAATACAGGAAGCTTATAAAAAGAAAGCAAATTAAAAGAACAAATGGTCTGCTCATATAAAATATAGCCAAGCAAGGATTTTATATTTTCCTCTGCAGAAGTGGGACATTTTTCAGTCTCCATAAAAGAGGTTCCAGCTTTCCAGAAACAAGCTTGCCATTGCATTTAGGCAAGAGTTTTGCCTGGGAAGACAAGATCACTGACTCTGCTTACAGCCTCTCACGCTAAAGGATTGTTTACGTGGTACCTCACAGACAGGCATGAGCTGCTCTGAGACAAGAAAAAATGATAAATCTTTTGACAGGGCAAAGCCTGAGCTCTACATCCTGCTGAGAGACAGGAGACATTAGCATGGGCACAACCCTGCTAACACAGCTTCTGGGTAACTGAGAACATGAGCAGAGTTTGCTCACACCTTTCTGCTAAAGACAGGGCAGACCTGAATGGCAGCTGTTGCATGGAGTGATGCTGGAACACCAGCTGGGAGGAAATGTGCATTCCTGTTTGACTTTTCAAACTCCCTCTTCCAGCAGTGTCACAAAGCAATAACAGAGAAAGTTTTAGGCTTTCAGACTCCCCTCTTAAATGCCCGCAATTGTCACAAAGCTGAGAACAGCAACAAATTGATTAAAATAATGATCCAGCCCCTTTTGGCTGTTGAGGGAACAAATTTTACTCAGTGCCATTATAAAGCAATAATTTTCAGTACAGATAAGAGGGTTGTTCTACAGAACAGTTCTGGTGAAATCTTGTTGCTACACACAGTCATAGTTAATGTTACATGTTAATTTTTAAAGGAATTTTTTATTTATACTGAGCTCTATGACATAGGTTAAGAAACCCCAAAAGCTACTGCAGTAGCTGAGCTGTAAAACCCAAAATTCCCAACTTCCATCTGAAAATTCTTTCACCTTGAGAAGAAGAAGAATAATTTCTCAAGCCATAGCACCATTAATATCTACATATAAAGATACTACATAATGGTGCTATAGTCACAGCACGGCATTATGGTATTTTCTTTTGAAGCACCAAGAATTACGGCAACAGATCTTATATGTGATGCCATCCTGCACTGACATTATGTGCTAAGTCTTATGTTTGGGTAAAAGAGCTACAGTTCCAATACCATGCTCGTGTTCAAAATTAGCTTCAGTTTCAGCATCCTGCTGTCTGCTCTCTGCTTCTTCCTTGTGATCTGTCTCCATTAACCAGCTGTCTGTGTTGACAGCAGCATCAACCACAGCATGAGCCATCTCCCTCTGAGGGCCCTGGAAATAACAAGAAATGCAATCATAATCCAGACCTGATAAGGAAAAGAATAGGTTTGTTTAATGAATTTACAGCATAAGATCTTAAGTCGTAACTGAAGTTTAAGAGAGAATGAAAAAACCTATAATTTTGGGGGAAGTTCTTTATTAAAGAAACACCTCATAGGTAATTTCTGATCACTTCCTGAGTTTCTCTGTCTTCAAATGACCTAAAGTACTTTTGTCTGAGAGGGTCCAAACTGGTACAAAAGAGATCAGGCCAGAGGAGCTCTGGCTGAAAGACAGTCCTGCTTCTGGCACATGGCAGAATTTGGATTCTAACCCTTGCAGAGCAATGGAGATAAGCGTGGCAGGAGCTGGTGCACATAAAGCTCCTCCTTACTGATCCTCGCCCAGTGCCCTGCTCACAAGCACCAAAGCAGCTGCTGAGGATTACATAAGTCTCTTGTGGTCCTTGATTGGGAAAGGGGACACCTCTAACAGGGTGGAGCAGTATCTTAACTGAATTATGCAAGAGACTGCCTTGGTTTGGAACAATCCTTACTGTAATCCTTATCCAGTGTCAAGTCTTCTGACACTTTTTCCTTTTTTGCCTCACCTCCTTTACACAGAAGCAGAATGTAGAGGAACTGGGCCATGTAACAGTTCTCATATTCTGCATCCGTGGAAGGGTTCTAGAAGCCTGCTCCAGCCAGGGACAATGACAGATTATAGCTCTTACCCCAATCAAAGAATCAGGAAGACAGTGCAAAGTCTCTCCATTCTTTAGCAGGCAGGCATAAGGGCCAGGCCTTAAACCTCTAGTAATTGTTTGGTACCATGGGCAGTAAAGTTGAAGTAACAAAACAGGTATTTATTCAAATAGCAGACCATAAATTATCAGAAGAGCCAGGGTGAAGCACTTTTTACCTTCTCAGTTTCTATAACCTCATGGTCCTCCTCCAAACAAGACCAAACATCTTTTGGAACATTTTCTGTCTCCAAACTCTTCTCTTCCTTTTCTATTTTCTTGCTGAGCTTTTCTTCAGTCAAACTTGCTCCTGGGATGAAGGCATTTTCCTGCTGCACGTTGCAGCCTGCAGGCCGTGTGGGTTCCCAGGCCCCAAGGCAGCACTGAGGAAGTGAGGTACATCCCCAGCTACACTTTGCACAGGGATGAGTGCAATACAGAGCCCCTGGGCAGCAATCCAGGTCCAGGTGACCCTGTCTGTAGTGCCCTGAGGCTCTGTAACCCGGTGCCACAAGGTATGGGTAATCCACGCTTGAATCTACCACCATCTGCCTGGCTGCTAAGGGCATCTGCAGCTCCAGGATGATGCGTTCGCTTAAGGGCAGGGGAATCCGCAGAGCTTGGGCAGAAGACACCTCCTTAGTCTGCCCATTCCAGAAGTTCACGAGCACTCCTCTTTCACCGTGTGCTGTGCATATTGGGGGAAAAAAAACAAAGGCAAGTAATGTATTAGCAGCATGTCAGTCTGTTTGATTTATCTCCTAGAGAGCAGGAGGTAAAAGTAATGACTTGTGTTTCAGACAGTTCTGTAACAACTTCCATGATTTTATTCTTTATAGGTTTCTTCTGAATTTCCTATGAGGAGACAGCAGATAGAAATAAATCTCACTTGTCAGAGCGGGTGGGATTTTACCCTGAAATAGCTGGAAAGCAGACTAACAGATAATCAGGTGAATATTCAGGAGGGCCAGGAATGTTTTTTACCTTGTATTGGGAGGATGCTACCCCCAACCCCAAACCTTTTAGGAAATTTTCACCCACAGAACAAAGCAAAGGTAAATTCTGTGAGCTGCATTAATTCTGACCCTGAAAAAGTGGCTTAGTGCCAAAGTTAAAAATATGATGAAGAGAACCCAAGCAGCAGGAGGTGAATTATCCATGCCGGAGCCTGTTCTCCTCCCAGCACAGTGACCAGTGCCCATGGCAAGCCTACTGCTGCCAAGAAAACCAGAACACCCAGTACCTAAAGGTGCGTCCTTGCTCTCCACAACCCTTAGCACAGTGCCAGGGCCAAAACGTTTGGCTGGAGCCTCCCATGGTGCCAAGACTCTGTCCCCTGGAGCAAGAGGCTGTCGCCGGGCATCTTCGTAGTGGAGAATGTCATAGAGAGGCGTTTCCTGCAGGCCGAGCTGGACCTTGCCCTTCAGAGCACGACTTTGGTCAAACTCAATTAAAAAGCCTTCCCTGGAGCCCTGCAAGAGTAAAACATGGTTTGCAAGGCAGACAGCTGGGTCCAATTAACGGCCAAGCTTAACTGCTAAGAGGGAAGTGGCAGAAATCCCAGGAAGTGGAACATGAGCTGGGAATGCAGCTTTCCTCTCCTACCAGGGCTTCACTGTACTGTGTCCATACCACTTAAAAAGTAAATAAAAAGCTGGGGCTTAAGGGGCAGACAGGTTTTTTCTTCCTTTCACTTTGGACTTAGATTTTAGTAAGAACACAATTAGCAGGCTAAGGCAGAACTCTACCAAGAAACCCTCTCATCAGAAAAAGAAGAGCCAAAAGAAACTGTGTATGATGCAGTTCACTATAACCAGAAGGACAACAAACAATCCTTCAGAAATCAGAAGGTTAACAAACACTAAAAAGTCACAACTTTAATTTAAATACTTTAATTGAAGCCTTCAGCAGTGGGTGAAAGCAAGATCTACTGCCAAAATCTCAGCCTTCTTTGCAGATCTTTGAGTGCACTTACACAGATAATGGTGTCAGCTCCTACCCCAGCTGATGCCACTCATGCCTGTAGCTGTCCCCATCTGTTCTACCCCACACTGGAGCTTACAGACATCCTCAACTATACTAGCACCAAAACTTATTTAACTAACCTGCAAAATGCACTTGATTTTTAAAGAAAACCTGCAGGGGGGATTTTCCGTGTGGCATCCAAAATCATCTCACTATTCCCAGAAACACAGATGGAGAAGAATGAGGAAAGCTCTCAGTTTGGTAAAGAGGAAGCGGACCCTGGAGACAAATATTTTGGATTACTAGCTGCTGTTTAGCTAACCAACTCTGCTGCTAGGCTGGGCAAAAGTACACAATAGGGAAAAGGGACCTGTTTCGTCTGTCTCTGAATAAAACTCATTATAACTACAAAAATGGATTGATCTCCAGGCTGCTCTTACTTGCAGGGCTCCTCACAGCAAACAGCCAGTCAGCACCAGGTAAGAGATGAAAATAGGATGTGGGGAGGCAACAGTGGCTATGAAGTGCACGGTAACACTGGAGGGCCACCCCACAGACAGGGCTTGGGACTGGTGAGGTATGGGAAGAACAGAGGAAAAACCATACATGCCCTTACAGCCAAGTTCCCAATAAATACTTACCTTCACCTCCTGGACAATGTGGCCCAGGTAGTAATAGCCATCAGTTTCTCTCCTTGCCAACACACGAGCTCCCCTCAGGATATGGGAAGCCTCCTGGGATGAATCAACAAAATTCCTTTTGGCTGAGGATATCAAGGGCATGCAAAAGGGACATGGGTTCCATGCACAAACAGGACAGCTGTGGAAAACAAAAATACAAGAAGTAATGAAAACCTTGGCAACAGATACTCTGCAACTTACTGCAGTGAAAACAAACCAAATCAACATGGAACACACTCCCCACCCTGCAATAACTGTCTTTGTTTCCCAGCTTTTTCTTCTCTGCTTTTCCAGTGACCCATCTACAGATTATGAGCTTACTGTGCTACTGGACATCTTGGCAGCAGAGAGCCACAGGAATCTCTATCAGCTGTGTGACAGCACTGGACATGTGAGATGGACCTGGAGCTTACCTGGAAGGGGGAAGGAGGAGATGGAAGCAGAAAATGAGCATGGTTTTTGAACACTTAAATCCTTAAATGGGAATACTGTTTATAAAGTTGAAATTTACTTTCAGTTTATTACTTCCCTCTATAAATCTTCCACCCTATCTTGTGGTACTATGCTGCTTATCTATAAATTCATCACAAATGGCTTTGATTTTGAGAAATTAAGTTTGGAAAGAAGGAATATTAAAAAAAAAAAGTAAGAAGTATATGATAAACCCCTCCTTGTGCTGCACCTGGTTTCTATTCAGCTGCTAGGTATGTAGCAGGGGTGGGCAGCCAGTGGCCACGTGTACACTGCAGCTGCTGCTTACACAGCTTCCAAGCTCCCCTGGCAAGCAAAGCTGAAAGGCCAATGAAAGGACCTGAAGTCAAGGAAGAGTGAAGAAGGTGGGGGTTGAATTTAGGGGGACAAAGTTGCCCCTGCAGGTCAAAGCCAGCAGCGGAAACATCCGGCCTGAGCAAGATGGGAAACGCGAGATGCTTGAGAACAAGGACACAGGGAACAGAATGCCAGGGACTGCAAGAAGGCAGAAAGACAAAATACAAGGCAGTTGGAAGGTGGAGCTGACAATAAAACTATGAACTTTATATCAAAGCATTCAGCTTTTATGGAAAACCATACACTTGGTAAGGAGCACCTTGCAAGGTTGCAACATGTTGTTGTACGTGGTAAGTAAAAACAGTGGTTGAATAGTTTGCTGCTATTCCCTGTAACCTGCTGCTGAAATTGCATTAGGGCTCTTACAAGGCTCAGATGAGCAGGGAAATCATAATCCCTTAACTACAAGGCCATTCACTGCTGTTTCAGCTGAGGATGTCAGGTGTTTGGGATATTAACAGACTGAGATGATATTGTTACTTATTTAAAATACCTTCAGGAGGGTTACAGAAACTCTTCTTTGTGGAGTGTTATCCAATAAAGATTCGGGAGGAACTAACAAGTGTGGATTAATCTTACACTGGCACTATACCTTGTCAGGAGGAGTAGGGGGATGTCGGATTCCTTGAAAGGATCCCCCTGATAGTCTGGCTACATTCTTCATTATTTTTTGCTTGCTTCTGAATGTCCCAGAAAGCATACCACATTGTACTACTGGATGCAACTGGTTCTCCACAAGAAGTCAGAAGAATTCCTCCGACCCTTGCGCTGGCATATGTCAGTGAACAGATCCACCCACCGGCAGGATGGGTTTTCCATCATCCTCAAAGTGCCGGGGCTGAAACCAGGCTGCAGCTCCAGGAACACTGCCGAGTGAGCACTGACCGGGCAGGCGCACCGTTCTAACACCTGTGGGAGCGGGAAAAAGGGAAAGAAGCACAAAACTCTCTCAGATGCGCAGGTCTTCGCTGAGGCGGGACAGGTGGGAATTCTGTACTGGGTATTTCTACGCTGAGGCGTCGCCCCTGCGTTCCCGCTCCGGCGGCCGGCCCACAGAGCGGGCAGCGGCTCCGCACCAGCCGCTGCCTCGGCGCCGTCCCGGCCCGAGGGTCAGTCCCGCACCCCGGCCCCGCCACGGCGGAGGCGCCGCCGGACGCCGCGCGCGTGCCCCGTTGCTGCGCAACCGGGCTGCTTGGGCCGGGCCGGGCCGGCCGCCCGGGCTGGGAGAGACGGACGCGCTGCTCCTGCAGCCCCTTCCTTAAAGACCAGCAGCTGGAACCGCCTTCTCCCCCCGCCCCTCGACACGAGCGGCTTGGCTGGGGAGCTCGCCCCGCTCTGCGCCCCCCGCGGGCGACGCCAACTTTCGGGAGAACTCACGGAGAACCCGCCCTCGGTGCCGCCCCGGCGCTCCCAAGTGCTGTGGGGAGTGAGGAGGCAGATGTGCGGGGGCAGTGCGTGGTGTCTCCGTGCCCCAGGCTGTCTCTGTGCCCCGGGACACCGCCGTGCCCTGAGCTGTCTCCGTGCCCCGGGATACCTCCCTTTCCCGGGATACCGCGGTGCCCCGGGCTGTCTCCGCCCCGGAAGGCGGCGGTCGCGCCAATCGGCGGGGCTGTTGCTGGGCGGTGCGGGTGACATTGGGCACAGCCATGGTGGTGGCGGCGCTGGGCCGGGCGGCGGGGCGGCTGCTGCGGGCCGGGGCCGCCGTGCCCGGGCGGCGGCGGTGAGCGGGGCGGGCCGGGCAGCGGGGCGGGCGGGCCGGGGCCGGCGGGGCCCGGAGTGAGGCGGGGCCGTGCTGTGTTGCAGCGCGGGCGGCGGGGTGCACATCCCGCCGCGGTACCGGCAGTTCCCGGAGCTGACGCGGGCGCAGGTGATTCGAAGCGAGATCCTCAGCGGCTTCATGTGGTTCTGGATCTTCTGGCACTTCTGGCACAACCCGGACATGGTGCTGGTGAGGCCGGCGCGGCGGCCAGGGGCGGGGGGCGTGGGCCGGGCTCCGGCCGCGCTCTGACGGGCCTCTCTCCCAGGGACACTTTCCGTATCCCGACGCTTCGGCCTGGACGGACGAGGAGCTCGGGATCCCTCCGGACGATGAGGAATAGCAGCACACCGGTACGGCTCCCGTCGCCCCTCCTCGGCCCCGAGCGCGGCCCGCGGCTGCGGTGCAGCCCCGGGGCACCGTGCCCGGCTCTGCCGCCTGCTGGTGCCGCTGCCGGGGCCCTGCTCGCAGCGGGCGTTTGTGCACTGCCCGCGGTGAACGTGCCCACCCTCAGCGGCACAGGAGGCAGCGTCCGCGCTGCTCGTTGCTTTCACACACTTGTCTCGGGTGCCTGAGACCAGGTAGCCCTGTTTTGGCAATATATTGGCCTGCAGTGTAACAACTGAGTTTGTCATGAGTTGTAGCTTACCTGGTACCAGTTCTAAAATATTTTCTTTATGCTGTTCTGTAGACCCAGCATTATCTAACCTTGTCTGGAGAGATATGTCCAGCTGTCCCCTTAAACGTTTGAGGCTTTTGTTTGTTTCCATTTCTTTAATTACCGAGTCTTTTTTAAGCTGTTGTGTCACACGTTACAGCTGTAAACCAACAGCTTCACCTCCTGGTGAAGGCAGCGTTGAGGAGGTCCTTCTGCTCTGCATGGTGGGAAAAGGATGAACGAAAAGGTTCTCAGGTTTCTCTTCTGTTACTTTCAGGTTCCTGGAACTAATTGAGGCCTCTGGAACCAAATCTTTGGCTCCTGGGTCCTTCTGTCAATAAAACTGTAAACAAAGTCTAAGCTGAACTGGGTTTTTTTGGTTTTTTAAGTAGAATTTTTGGAAAATGACCATGACAGCTCTGAAGTTGCGGTACTTGAGTACGCATGAGCTTCTGTAATACCTGCTTGATAGAGAATGTGTTGGCCCCAAGAAATAAGGTCCGTGAAAGCATATGAGGTAACAGTCTTATCAGTAAAGGCTCTGCCAAATAACCAGTGAATAGGTGAGGGGAAATTGGCGTAGAGGCAGGAGAATTTACCCAGACCAGCTGGTGCCAGGCTTTTCCTAGGGTGAAGGAGAATTCCTCTTGGGTAAATTAAAGTTCAGAATAGTAAATGTAAAAATGCCTTAGGGCTCACCACAGCAGTGAAGGAGGCAGTGATCCAGCTTAAGGAAGATGAAGGGAGGAGGGTTACACTGCAGGAGTCCCTTGATTTTATTATTTTCCTTCTCTTTCCCTTCCAGAGTTACATCTTAAAGTAACTTTTTCACTCCCCTTAAACCACCTTAGTTGCATCTCCAGCTTCATAGAGAGGTGGAGTCATATGTGACACAATAAACAATCTCCTTCAGACTTTTCCATGCAGTCAATCTTTATTATAGCAGTATTCTCATATTCACATCAAGTACATAGAACTTTTTGCCTTTCATATAATACAGAGTTCTTTAAATAACTTTACACTGAAATAGTGTTCTTCAATCTGAATTCAGCTATCAAATTTTAATATGTTTTAAGTCTCCATGCTCTAACCGAACTGGACAATATTTCCCATTGTACAAATTTACATGAGAAAAACTCCAAAGTACAAATGAAGGGACAACAAAAGTAAAGGGAGAAGGAACAAACAAGAAAAATAAGTTGTATTGGCAATTACAGGGGAAACTTGAGAAGGAACGAAGGGGAGTTGCCATGACCTACATAACAGGAAACCAAAAATAAACATTTTGTTATGAATTAAAAAATAAATACAAGTTTCAAAACAATTACTCCATTGTAGATTTTAAAAAGCAGCTATGGAAATCTACTAACACAATGGGGTTTTTTTTTTTTAAGTAACCAGACTGGACCTTCTACTTTGCAGTCATAAGCCCCTTGCAAACCTCTGGTGGTCAAAAAAAAAAAAAAAGAATACAGCTGAAAGGAATGTGTTAGCACAGAGTTTAAAGTGGTGGGACATACATTTCATTGCACTAAGGAACAAACAAACAAAAGAAATCAAATCTGTATATAAATTTCCCTTTCCTCTCCTTACTACGTACTTTGCCTCTCATAAACAAGCCTCTGTATTATGAGGTAATGCCATTGTCTTGACTATATATAAAAATAATAAAGTTTAAAGGATATAGATCTGGGTATCTATAAACTTTAAACAAGCCAGTCCTCTCTTACTCCCCGCTAGGGTCCAACCACTGAGTGCTACCCCTTCGGTCACTGCTCAATGCATGGTGCTCTCCTGGGAAGCCCAGGAGACCTGTGCCCCTTTCCTAATCTAGGAAAAGCAGCCTGTGCTCAAGTAAGAAAGAGAGACAGTGCAAGTAATGCACGACAGGTTACACACACCAACACCTGCTCCTGCAGAACAAGGCAAGAGTCACAGAAGGCAACAGTGGCCAGCCTGCATGTGTGTTGGGGCAGGGAAAAAGGGATCCAATTAGGCAGCTGATGGCTGATTCCTTTTGCAATTGCTCAGGAATGATGTCACTGCCCAGCCCGGGGAGACCCATCACTGCACCCGGAGTGAGGTGGGGAGGAGGGTTACACCTCGAGAACGGAGGGCCAGGAGGAGCACTGCACTTGGAGTCAGGATGACCACAGAGCAGATGGGCTGGCTCGTGCATCCCAGGTAGTGGTAGACCCTGTTCTAGAGGCACAGGGCAGTACTGGATCCCAAGAGGACTTCAAGAGTGGAAAAGAAGTAGGGGGCAGGACTTTGCCCAATCCCAACAAATGAGATCAGAACAGCAATGTTAATCTGAGTTGCCAACACATGCAAGTTGGCCACTGTCAGGTTTCTGTCAGTTGAGAAGTGTGGAGAGGGGGAGGAAGGGGAGGCAGGTAGGACACAAGGCTCATGAAAGAATGATGTGCTTTTTTTTTGGTTGATTTTTTTTTGTGTTTTTGTTTTTTTTCCTAAAGGTTCACAGCTTTGAATAAAAAAGCACATTTATTGCACTTACACTTTATTTTAGACAGAGTTAATTTAAATTATGCTTTCACAACCCCCCACCATCCCAAAATAACCCAGCTCCCAAGTTTGGTCCATTTTTCCCCCTAGACACAACATCCATGCCCAGATGATGGGCTCCATTTCTTCTCCTAGTGTTCCACTAATCTCCCAAACACACAGATGGATTTTCTCTTCGACAAGGGTGAATACACAAATGCAACACAGAATGACATTTATCAAAACAAAACCTGACCATCTTCCAAACCCAAATAAACAACAAAAAACGAAAACAGTTATTTTTGTGGTTTACTTGCTCAAAAGTAAATGTCACACAAGGCTTATTCTAAAGTACAGCTGCTTGCTGCAAACATGACAAACTAGACAAAATGACCGGACAGGCCACTGTTGGCTCTTGAGGAGGCTGGGTGAGCTGAACACACTGCTGCTGGATGCTATGAAGCAAATACTAGGTAGTTTAGAAGTTCCTAAACAACAACAACAAAAAAACCCAACAAACCCCCCCCCCCCCCAAAAAGACAAAATAACCATCACATGTACTTTTAGTGCAGAATTTTGGATAGGTAGAAGGATTCCAGATAGTTACTGGAACATAAGTAGAACATTTTTACACTTTGTTTTCTAGAAGGAACAAACCCAAATTAAAACTGGTCTGGTATTTAGTATGAACTGTGCATTTAGACTTAACTTCATAATTTACAATTATGCCAAAAGTCTTGCCCCAAGAAAGAAAAGGAAAAGATCTGAAAAAGCACTAATATCCAAACCCATTATTTGTCCTTCATGGACAAGTAGGTTAAATATGACACTGTTATGTAGGTACTGCCAGAAGTCTACGTAACCAGTCTGAAATTTGAACAAATCAAATTCACACCTACTGGTTGACCCTCAGCTGACAAGACACCTACCATCTCCCACAGTTAATGTGCAATAACAGGATGTGATCACTGAACAGCAACTGCAAGAGGCCCAAGGAAGAACTGAGGAAACCTGCTGACATTCCAGAAACAAAACTTACTGCATTTTCCAGGACAAGGAACTAACTGTTTGGCCTGATACATGTGAACTTTGAGTACTAGTCATCAGTTTCTCCTCATCTAGCTCTCATTCTTCATCTACCATCTCATTCCAAGATGCTATGAGAATGTGACTTTGGGCCTCTTTGGAGCTTTCTTAACAAGATCTCTGTGTCTTTGGAGGGGGAGGAAGGGTTACTTGTTTTTAAGTTAAATGAACCTCATTACCTGTTGACAGAGCAGATTTCAAGCAGCAGGTTTGCTGTAACTAAATTCGGTACCCTTCAATTCTTAGCTTTGAAATGCTAACAGGTATTTTGGGGAATGCTCTCTGCCCTCCTTGCTCCTTTACAGGAGTTGACCAACTCCAAACTACCTACCTAGAGGGACAGCTATATACAAAACTACTGCAGCAGATGTAAACCAAAGACACTGCTCTAGTTACAAAGCACCTGGTTTACATTCTGTTGTACTTTTTAAGGTTGCAAAGGCACATGATCATTTGGCAAACTACAAAAACTCTTTTGGGGGATCTCTATGTAAACCATTGAACAGAGGTTCTTGGTAGCTCTCTTTTCTAAATGAGAGATGTTAGTTTTCATCTGAATTCACTCTTGGTGTAGTCTGTATTCTGCAGCTTTTAAAGCTTCCTCCTTCCACAGGCTTGTAGTTACTGCTGTCACCGTGCTGACTTAGTAGCTTCTGTGTTAGCATCCTTGAAACTTAAATGTAAGCTTTTTCATTTTAACAACCTGGCTCTGCTCTTCTGATAGTTTATTAGGTAAGAATCATAGCATCATAGAGTATGGTGAGTTGGAAGGGAGCCACAAGGGTCATCAAAGTCCAGCTCCTGGCCCTGCACAGGATACCCCAAGAACCATCCCATGTGCCTGAGAGCATTGTCCAAATGCTTCTTGAGCTCTGTCAGGCTTGGTGCTGTGACCACTGCCCTGGGGAGCCTGTTCCAGTGTCTGACCACCCCCTGGATGAAGAATCTTTTCCTGATGTTCAACCTAAACATCCCCTGATGCAACTTCACGCCATTCCCTTGGGTCCTGTCATTGATCACCACAGAAAAGGGATCAGAGTCTGCCCCTTCTCTTCCCCTCATGAGGAAGGTGTAACTGCAATGAGGTTTCCCCTCAGTCTCATCTTCCCCAGGCTGAACAGAACAAGTGCCCTCAGTCACTCCTCATATGGCTTCCCCTCCACACCCTTCAGCATCCTCATGGCCTCCTCCGGACACTTATAGCTTCGTATCTTACACTGTGGCACCCAGAACTGCCCCAGCACTCGAGGTGAGGCTGCCCCAGTGCAGAGCAGAGCGGGACAATCCCCTCCCTTGCCCAGCTGGTGATGCTGTGCCTGATGTCCCCCAGGACAGGATTGGCCCTCCTGGCTGCCAGGGCACTGCTGGCTCGTGTTCAGCTTGCCATTCACTAGGACCTCAGGGTCCCTTTGTGCTCTCCATCCTCTCATTCCCCTGTCTGTACACACAACCAGGGTTACCCATCCCAGGTGCAGAATCCGGGACTTGCCCTTGTTAAACTTCATATGGTGGGTACGAAGTTGGTATGAAGTAATGAAGCACTGAAGAAAGGTATTTCAGATGCATGCCAAAACAAACACCAAGTGCAAATGCACAGTAACAAGGCTGCAGTAAACAAAGTTTGTTTCATAAACTTCCATGTAAAATGCATCACAGAAAACCAGAACAATTCAGCACCTTCAGAGTGATGCCGTAAGAGTCCACTCACGCAGCTGCTTTTTACCTTGACTGTACCTAGAAGCTTTGCCTGTCCCACTGTGCTACTGGTGATACATTTTATCAACAGAGGACATGTCGTCTACAGTACTATGAAGAGTTTGTGCTACACTCGCTGCACTCACAGTCAAGAAGGGAATGAAATCTAGAGGCTGCAAAAGTCTGAAATGTCCACATGCTTCTTCCCTAAATTTAGCCCCTCCAGATATCAAAGCTTTAATTCATACTTGTTTGTGAGGCGTTTGGGGATCTGGCTTCCCTCAGCCTTCTGTACAATGCTGGATGCATTTACATCACCACGCAAACACAGAAGAAAAACTATTTATGTGTGATCTTCAGGGTACTTTTCCCCCAATTTGGGCACTTACGGAAAGACATGGTATTTATCAATAATCAGAATTTCACTCATTTTATGTCACAAAGGCCAGATTCTGCCTCTAATGAGCACATACTAATCCAAGTGATGCTAGGATGCCATTGTAAAATGGCAGTGTTTGTTCTCGAACATTCTGCATCATCATCAGCTGCTAGAGCATTCAAGTACAAGAAAAGATGATTTTGGGTAAGCATAAAAATCAGAAGTGGATTCATTTAATGACCTGCATGAGTTTAGCAAAAAAAAGAAATGACTGGGCTAATTGTATCTGGGGCCATATAGGACTTAACTGATACAGAAATTACTTTCAAAGTAACCTGGCCTCTATATTCCTGCCATTTAGTTTGAGCTCCTCCAAAATATTGCAGTTCTGGCACATATGCCAGGAGAAACAAACACATACTGAGCAGGAAGGCGTAACAGGTAACAGGCCTCTGTCAACTGTATGGAAAAGGAGAGGCAGAGGGGAAGGTCTGTGCCTGCCTGATAAAGACATGAATAGCTGGGACTGGATACTGGTACTTTTGCAAATGATTATTAAATACAAGATACTATAGAGCTAAAAGAAGCAGTATGACTCTCTAGGAGTTTGTCCCAACATGTGCACACAAAATACATACCCACATTTCCATACTATGGCATGTGCTTGTGGTTGGGACACCTCAAAGAAGCTTAAGAAATTTGGGGTAACAGGCATGAATGTACTGGTCATTTCAGTTTCGTTCCTTCATCCCACTGCTACAGAGAGCACTCATTTCTCATCTATTCTTGTTTCCCCATTCACTAAACATCTACAGGGCATCTTTAAGACTGGTTCTGATGGCATGCAAGACATCCAGAAAAACTCCTGAAGAAAAAGATAAAACCAAAAATAATCCCAATTATTTACAAACCACATTTCTTCCAAAGTTTTGCATGAGCATTACCTGGGAACTCTTACAGACAAACACACATTACTACAGGTATCTGGAGGGAAACAAACAAACAAACAAGAAAACCAGTAGAAATGCATCCTGAAAGGACTTCTCTAAACAGCAGCCAAACAACTTGCACATTCCTCAGGGAAAAGAAATAAAACAAAACCAGAAACAAAACAGAAAAACAAAACTATAAACAAACCAACCCCAATAAAAAAACCCCCAGAGATCATGTGTTACTTATAAAGTGCTTTGCATGGACAAGGATAGCAATTTTCCTTGTGCTTTTCCTATGGGCTCAAGAAGCATATTGTAGACTAATGGGTAATGAATCTTCACCAAAGTAAGTTCATTTTAAGCAAAGATAGAATGAAGTTCCTAACAGCTAATCTTCTGCCAGCATGACTTTGTGGAAGGAACAAGGGCTTTAAACAAGCTCTGTGAAACAAATGAGTGTTGAACCACCTGTCCATACTTGCTCTGTTCTTTCGAGAGAACATTTACCCCAGTATCCCCGACATGTACAAATGGGGCCACAGCCCATAGAAGGGCTGGAGCCAAGCATGGGGTGAAAGGAGAAGCAGTGACTACTTCCTCCTCCAGGAGCCTGTATCTGGTAAATGCTCTCACCTGCCTGCTGACACCAGTGGCCCCAGGCTCCCTCCACCTCTCAGGTACTGGCCTCAGATGATCACCAGGGAGCACTCCGACTGCACCATCTGCACAGCACTGCTCGTGCATCAGCTTCTCCACACTGGAAAGTGGCTATTGCTACTTTTTAAATTCCTGCCAATCTCAATAAGGAAAAAACCTTACAGCATCTGAAGACCCACAGCAGACAAGAATTTGTGCTTTTTTTTCCCTTTGTTTTTAAAATGCGTCCTGTACACAAAATCAATTCTATTCATGTACCAACATGAATCACTTCATTCTTGTAGTGACTATTAAGTCATTCACTATTGCTATCTTGCTAATGTTTGTGGAATTAATATGAATACACAGTATTTCAGTTTTAATTCCCACTTCAGATTAGTCCGGTCCCTATAGCCCCAGTAAATATTTACTGACAAACGTAACAGACTACCAGCAACACCGCAAAATTCCAGGGTATTAAAAGCACCTTCTACTTCCAATGTGCTTTTCTCCCTTCATCTGAGAGCAACCTTCTGCAGACAGGAATAGTCCAACTTTCCCCAGGCAGGGAAGGACAGCATCCTCACTCAGTACATCCATGTTTAGCACGGACACCACATTCACACACATTTAACTCCTTCATTTATTCGTCACGATTTTGTTAAACATTCCCCACCTCCTCCCAGCAAGAGCCTCCCTGCTAGAGGGGCATCAGTTCTCCTGCCTCACCTGGAGTGGTACACGGCTGATACAAATCAAATTCTGGAAACTTCTGTCTGAGCTTGAGTTGCTTTCCAATGTGGTCTGCCTTGCCTCTGTACAAATAATTTACAGGTAATACCACATACCAGAGAACTCTGCAAACAGATCACATCATGAGATACTCTACTAGAGGTAAATGATGTGCAGAACTTTGTGAGTTGTTGTTTTCCCTGACTGGGTAACTTGTCAAAAAGCTACCAACCATTTGAAAACCAGAACTGGAGGACAGGAAAACAAAGCACTCTAACGGAGATACCGCCACCTTCACCCTAGTTCGCAAAGTGTACAGAAGGGAAAGACAAACAGAAGGGAAGAGATGACAGGGAGGGAAGCAATGAGAGGAGGAGTAGTCAGCGTGGATCCAGCAAGTACCGTTTTGTTTTGATCTAACAACTTGCCATTAGGACAAGATGCTCCACATTTACACACACACTTATCAGAGGACGTTTAGTTAACAGGATAAAAATCCTTTAAAAAAAGCTCTTGAAAGTACCAAAACATAATTTTTGGAATGTCTAATTCTAGGGGGGTTTGTATTTGTATTCAATTCAACCTGAGAACTTTTTTCCTCATTTATGAAAACATTACATATTGGTAAGGTACCTGGCATTAACCTGCACCCTCGTTTAAAATAAAACTTTTAAAGTAGGTACATACACCATTCACAGTCTGCATGAGGATTTCTACAGACTTTAGATGCTGCAGTAGCATCTTTGATAAATACATTGTATCATATGATACAAAAAAATAAAAGAGAGGACAATCTCGCTACATTTTTTTTTAAACTTCAGTTTGTTGCTGGACCAACAAAAGAAGGATCGACCTAATCCTTCAATAAGATGTATATGCACACACCAAGAAAATACTGGAAAAGGAAAAGGTTAAGGATGGTGGTTGTTGTTTGTTCTTTTTAAGAAGTGGTAAAGTAAATCTGAAAAAGAGGCGTGGCAGCATCCCCTTTTCCTTCAGATGAACCTCTCTGCCTTCAGAATAACATCTCCAGCTCCCACTGCCCCACACTTTTAATTTTAAAGGAATAAAACCCAGTAATATACACAGATTGAGGTGTTTGACACTGTAATACAGTGAAAAGGGGATACTGCGTTGTCCATAAATCAGTAAGTACACCAGGAAAAAAAGGATCAGAATGGAAAATGATTCTTTGAAATTAGCACTCATCAGATGTTCAGCCTCTGATGGTTACGCTGTTAGAGGGAGAAAGCCGACCGGCAGACCATCCAAAGCAAGTCTCCTAAGTTGCAGCAGCAGCAGCTCCGTCCCCTCACGCCCGAGCACCACAGTCACACCACGAGCGCCCTCTCCTCTCTCCTGGGAATGATGCCAACGGCACAGGCAGCCACTGTGGGTCTCCGAATGCACGTGGTGGTTTGTGTTGAAGGAGAAACACTGGCAGCAGAGGACTCTGGTTCCCAAAAAGGTACTTTTTCCCATTGTGTTGGACTGGCAGTTCCATTCTGCTCCACTTTTAAGCTTATGGATATCTTTTCTAAATTACTTTAGGTTTTGCGGAGCAGAATGGAGTTTTGATGTTAAGAAACTGTAGGAACACAAGACTTAAATAACAGAGTGGGTGCTGCCATGGTGCTGTGGCTACTTGAACGCTGCAAATTCTCCTGTAGAGGGAGGACAAGAGCTTGGTTTAAAAAGGTGATTTCAGTTACTAGACTAGTTGAACATCAGGTTGAATATAAAAGATGTTAAAAAATGCAAACTGTTAAAATTAAAGCACAAGAGAATACACAGTGAGAGAACATTGAATACAGACCCAGCATATTTAACCAACAAAGGATTTCTCGAAAGCAAGCTGTACCCATTCTTCCCAAGAAGGTGAAAGTTCAAGCAAAGTCTAGAGTCATCATGCATTTGAAAATTAAATGTGTCAGCTTAATTTTACTTTAAATTCCTTATTGCACATACGTCCTTCTGAGAAGCAACAGTTTCAATACATGCATCCAACTGCAAACTAGTTTCTGGTCTGTTGTAAAACTAGTTTATTAACAAAGAACTATATGACACATCGATTACCCTTTAAAGACTATATACAGTAAAGCACCTGAATAGAAAACCAGTGTTAACAGAGTGCTAGGATTTGGTTTAGAGACCAACATAGCAACCTACTGAGAGAAATATAAGAATGGAGAGATTGTCTACTCAATCCCAGACCAGAAATTAGGCCTCACTAACATGGAACATAACAAAGCAACCTCATGCTTCCTTCAGAATTACTGAATAAAGAATAATCATATGCAGTGCTTTCACATGTGATGATGACCTGAAATCCTACATAATTTATTTAGTGTCACCATGCCGTGAGACAGACTCGTAGTCCCACTTCTGAGGGGATGCAACTATGGCACAGAGTAAAATTGCTGCCCAAAGTCTTTAAGGAGTTTGACAGAGACTGAAGAGAAGCTGAGTCTAAGATATTAATCCTCTTAATCCTATACTTTAACAAAAAAAATTTCCCTGCCACCCACAAAAAAACTGTATTCTATAGGATTTTTAGTGAGGGGTGTCTAACTAAGCATAATCAAAAGGACTCAGGAAAAAGAAAAGAAACATACATAAAACTTTCCTATGTTGGGTTTCATATGCATTTTGGGTTAGTTTATGCCACTTTCTTGACAGCACTTCTCAGAGCTTTCTCAATACTGAAGGACTGATAAGCAGACATAAGAGAGCCTTTGTTCTATTCAACACAAGTGTATTGAATGTCACTACATTCAAACAGCTGCTCCCTATCTGGTGTCCTTCCATCTTTTCAAGAGTGACTGTATTGTTGGCTTTGTTTTTTCTCAAGATTCTTATTCTGAATATTGGGAACAAAAGAGAAACATCCCTGCAGACAAAATTCTAGGGTTATAGCGTTAATTCTGTGGAATGTCTTGCTCTCCAAAGAGGAGAACCAAGCAGAGTCGTCAGCAGTCTGCACTAGGAGGGGGAAGAAAAGGCATCTAAAAGGCCTGAGAAGAACAGCTGACCCAGTTGTAGGGGAACTTCAAGAAAGCAGGGAAAAGGGCTCTGTGTCTTGTAGGAAATGAGAAGGGAGTACACCTGAAGTCCAAAGTAAGGGTGGCACAGGGAGTTGTGACAGACCTCAAGCTCTGTGTGTCTTTATGGACTGTGGTGGCAGGCTTAAGTTATAACAACAGTAGAATAAAAGCTTCATGATGGATCTAATTGCCTATTTTACTAGTTCCACCAACAGATGAAACTCTTGCTCTAAATACTCTAAATACTGGATCACTTCTTGCTTCTTTCTGCTGCATTTCACTGACCTCCCAATTCTCTTCACAGTATCTTCTAGAAACACCTCAAGTTTTGTACATGTTTTCTTTTAAGAGAAGGACAAAAAAGTCATCAAGTACTGCCTGTGAGGCCAATTTTTAAGTGTGACATTCATGCTTAGCTACACTTTCAAAACATGCTCTATTTAATTTATTTTTCAGTCTGCCTTTCTAAACTGCTGATTAAAGATCAATTTATAAACAAGAGATTGCTCCCTCATTACTCATCTTGTCTTTCTGCCCATTTCTGGTAATAATTCAGATTTTAATAGTCATATAGGGATTTCAGGAAAAAAAAAAGAACCTTTAATTGGGAAAGGGCAATGGAAAAACAGGACCAGAAGTAAAGAATTATTTGAGATAGAAAAAAGGTAATTTTCAGACTTTCCTGCCATTTAAACAAAACCTTAGCAAACGTATTTTCTTTGACAAGCTAATGCTAAATCTTCCTTTCAAAACTGCAGTGTTAATCTGATCATAAATCAACAGGAGACCAAAATAGGTAACATGGTCATCTAATAAGGGGATTATGTAGGTTCAACATGTATAAAATGCACTTGCCAGTAACAGCTTTCCCTAGGCGAGGTATGTACGTGGCTATACCTATCCACATCAAGCTATGAAACCACATGCTTAGCAACTTGCTACATGAAAAAAACCCAGATATTTATATTCATTGTGAGCCAGACATCTGAGGTGCTTTTTATCAAGCAGAACTGCATACTTGCTTTGACTGGTAGCAAAGCAGTTCCTTTCCAAAGGATGGATAGCATCTGAAAATACACACTTCTTAAAAATGCCTTTCAAGTCAGCTACTACAGTCTTTCCATGCTCATCTCATGCAGATCAAGTGGAAACTATTTTAAAGGCACACTTCCAAAAAATACGTACTAAAAAGATGATCAAGATCTTTCATGTTGCCTCCAAACTATATATTACAAGGGCATGTTCTGAGTGAACCTGCTGCCCCCGATTCCTGGAAGGATTTAAGATGCAGCTACCATTCTGTACTCTCACAAATTTGTAAGTTACCTGAATTCATGAGGTTACTAAAGTATACACACATCATCTTAACTGTACTCCTTATCCTGGGGTAGATGCCATGTTTCTCAGAAGAATCGTAAGGAGAAGAATGGTTCCCTTCCAGACCTGTGCCAGCCTTATCTACTGAAGTAGAGACTGACTGACTTACCGAAGGGAAACACCAGATTCCAACACCTCGCCTGTATTACATTCACAGACACAGGAAAAAAAAAAAAAAAAGAGGTAGTTTTCTGTTGGACCTTGTGCTCATCTTTTGTATGGATACTATCCACTGGGTAAGTAAAAATTTGAAACATGTTGAAGGTACCAAGACAGATTTTGTTTCTGTACTGACATGTAGGGAAGTAAAATAAAAAGGAATCTCACCTAGTATAAATTACTCCTCCAGAAAAACCTAGGATCCTACAGGCCTGTCTTCTGAACCAAAAGGTATCTGTTTCTAAACAATATAGCTGAGTTGCACTTTTAAGAACTCTGACCCAAATCCACAGGTGTAGTCAGGCACCTTCATCCCACAGAAAATCCCAAATCTCACTGAAGCAGCAATTACAACTTACAGAAATGAGGCCTCTAAATGCCTCTCTGTCCAATGAAGTTAATGATCCACAAAACACAGCCTCCTTTTAGGCTCCATAAAATGTTCAGGGAGAAGCTAAAATCACATGATGGCCATGGACCCCAAAACGCTCAGTGTGTAAGAACAGGTGACACAGGAAGAATGCACTGACCATACAGCAGAAATGGGGCCAAACGCGTCTAAGGATGGCAGCACTTTTCCCCCCTATAACTGTAGCTCCTAAAGCACAGATGAACAATCTTAACAACAAGAAAGACAGCACTACTCCAAGGAATAACTGGTTTGAACTGATGTGGCAGACCTGAAAAAGAATAAGCCTGGGCAAGGCAATGGTGATGGTTCTGCGCTCTCTGCAACTCCCTGTGTGGGTAAGACTTTTCTGTGTGGGATGCCCCGTTTCAAGATTCTGCAGGAGACCCAGTAGTATCCTGTTGCTCTGTACTGAGTACCATACCCCACAGCTTTGGAAGCATTCCTCATCACTGCTAGAGTAGATACATAAAATAAAGAATGAGAGAGGAAAACAACACTTAAGTCCTGTTTTCATTTTAAGGTAAGCCTGCCAAAATGAGGTGAAGCTACCAGGAAGATGGGCAGCAGATTTTCTAAAACAATAACAACTTTTGTCCTCCAGAACTATTTCCATAGAGAGAGATTTCAACAGCTAAATTTTCTTGACTAAGAAAATGAGAAAAGTTAGTTCCCAAACTATTCAAAGTGCAGAAACCAAAAAGACCATTATAATCCATCAGAAAATGTAAAAATTTGTCTATACCTCTTCAAGCTCTCTAAATCTGCTTCCCATTTTAAAAGGCTCAGTTGCCAGACAGCACAAAGCCAAAACATTTCGGAATTCCTGATCTATTTCAAAAACATATTGCTAGCAACACACAAACTTCTCCATGAGTATGTAAATCAGAAGCCACTAGGAACACTCCTGGCCCTTGAAGTCCTAACAAGAGCAGCAACAGATTGTTTCTAATGCAGAGTAATCTCTGAAAATTAACAGTTCAGCAGTTTAATCCAAGTAAAACCACATATCTCAAAACATGCAAGAACACTGTCAGTACATCTTTTTTTTGTATCTGACATTAAAGGCTGATATAACCTGAACCACTACTCTGATGCACTTGCTCCTGAGCAACGCTCCAGAGAAAAATAGTCTCCAAAGTGAGCTGGCAGGATTTTGGTAAGGTATCTAACTTTTTCAGTTAGATATCTAGTCTAACTGATTCACTTCTGCCTAGTCAAACTAGCAGCTTTTACATGGAAGTGAGAAAATCAATTTGCCACTGAAGAGAAGCATGTTCAGTGTATTCTTAACAATATTAAAATAATTAACACCTTTCATCTTAACAAAATTCGTGGTATAACACTGATTTCCATGAACAAAACTGCTTTTTCAAATCTTCTTTTCCTATTATGGGTGTTAGCAGCATTTTTCTCTTAAAGCATTTGGTCATGCTTGAGATTTAAAATGTTTTTTTACATTTTGAAATCCGTGCTAATTGAAGGATACAGGCACCATTACCAGTAACAGCCTTGCAGCTTGGCAAAAGTGGACTCAGAATCTCTTCTGTGTTGCATTGTAACAGAACATTTGGAGATGGTCTAAACTACAGCAGGTCAGAACACTTAGGGAAAAACCAACGTAAGAAAACCCCAACCCATTCACCAGTCTTCTGCAGGAAGAGATGTTCCCTAAACAGCACTAATTTAAACTTCAACTTTCAAGATAAGAGTCACATGTTATTCAGGGCTTTCTTTGGATTCTGTGTTGTATCTGCTTACTTCTGCTGACCACAATAAAGTTTTGGCTGTGTTCAGCCTTGAAGCTAAGTTTATTTTTCCAAGTGTTTCCCACATGAGTAGCATTACGAAATGAAGAATCTAAAGGTTATTGCTCAAATATAATGACCTCAACTGAAGTAAAAAAAACAAACAAAACCCAAAACAACACACCACCACAGCTTGAGTAGATTAAAATCAAATACACTCCTGAGTAACTAATTCCAATCAATAAACTGGCAAAAATGACACCTGATGACCTTAAGAAGATTTTTGCTTGTTTTGAAGTAACTTTTCCCATGTCTCTTACGTGACATTACAGTTCTTCTTGTGCCAGCTGTTCCCAGGGCACTCGTTACCAACACAGACTCTGCTGGGAACATTCAATGCCCAGTGTTAGGAAGTGAGTCTTTGTTCCCTCAGTAAACCTTACAATCGGAGCTGGCAGGAACTGAGAATAAGCACCTTGCATTCACAGGACACACCAGCACACAGACACAGGCACATGCTTTCACATTTTGTTTCAGTGCACTGGAAACCCACCGTATCCCCCTGCTTGGATGGGTGTTTTTGGAGAAGCACAAGCATAGAGACTAAAATCCTCTGTCTGGAAGCCAGCCCGGTTCAATGAGGGCTCAGATGCACTGCGGTGAATTTTTGGCAATGACCGGGCCAGAAGCTCAATGGAGGCAAGAATCTAAAACATAGAAAATAAGTGATCAAACCTAGTGTTCCAAAGCTGTAACTCTCTCTTAAAACCAAAGGCACAATATCAATTAACTACAGAAAAATATTTAAATGCATACTAAAAAAAGAATTTCTAAAACATAGCTTATTGCACCGCACTCTTGATGTTTATATCCTAAGGAAGTTGAAAAGGACAGTTGGGGAATTTCCCCCTTTATAAAGACACACTGATTCCCTCTAAGCACAGTGAAAACACTTGCTTTTTATTGGGCTCCTTGTCTGTGCCCTAGTACCTGTACCTGCCACTGCTGCAAACAAACCCAGCTCTGGCAGCATTTTGCTTAATAACATTGACCAAAAAGTCAGCAGGGGGAGCTCCTTATCTTTCTAAAACGATTTGGTTACATTTAAAACAGAAAAAATCAGATTACTGACCTCCTCCCCCTCAAGCTTTTTCAACCCAAACCTTCCTCAGCAGGCACGATAAAAATCAAGTTTTGTGGCAAAACTATCGTTTTCCCCTCATGAAGCTTGGGGGAGAGCAACGAGGGCAGTGTAAACATTTCTGAGCACATATACCAAGTACCAATTTGTGTCTAACTGTGACTATTACTTCCATTATCTCCCAGTTGAAACTTTCTCCCAACATGTAAATACTTTTCCAAATACACGGGTCATTTTAATACCTGCGTTTTGAAATTAAAATGAGCATTTCTAATTAAACAGAGCTAACCAGGTACTGAACCAGTGCTCTTACAAAATCGTGCTATAGCACTCATCAAAAAAATTTTCAACTGGCCAGTGAGTTCACAACTTTGAATTGTAAAGTCTGTTGAGAGCCAAAGCAGAGCATTTCTCACCTGTGGAAAAAGGGGTCTCTCATCTCTTTTCTTTTTTAAGCATTCTGCCATTAGTCTCTTCATAGCTTTTGGACAGTTGCTCCGTACTTTGCTGAGGTCTGGAGACAGGTATCCTCGTCCCACCATAAAAATTATCTTTATTTAAGGGGAAAAAAGATGAAAGAGGAAGAAGCTAAGTTGATAAAATAAACAGTAACAAGTAAACAATAATAAACAAGTAAAAGGTGAACATTTTGCTAGACTATTTCAGTTGCAGCAGCAAACTTTCTGCTCCCAGGAAGCATTATCCGGTATTGGAATTGACAAATTTCTTACAGTAATGCTTGCTAACCTATTCAGCACAGAGATAAAAATCAGATCTTTCCTTCTCCTCAGGGAGATTTCTGTGAAACTTGAACACTAGTAAATGGTTACCATTTATAGCGATAACCATCTAAGGAATGGTTCTTCGGTATCAAAAACTGACAAAAACAAGAATAAGCAACTCTGGGGCAGGAACAGAATGTCTAAAAATAAAGATTCTGTAAAAAGAAATATTCTGTTTTATATTACAAATCAACAACAACTTCACATTGAAAGGTATTTTAAGAAACACAGGACTTCGGATATTAAAACCCTTCACTTTCTGAGAATTAATTCCAGTGTATACTTTTCCAACACAAAAGCTTATTCTTGACATCTGACCACCTCCCCCACTCCCACAAAAAAATAGAAAAAAAAACCTCACAAAAGAAAAAGAGAAACTGCCTCTTCTCTGTAGAAGAGGAGATAGACAGGCTTGGTATTTTTACAGTAATTCTTTGAACATGGAAGGCTATGTTATATTTCACCTAAGGATAAAACTTAAGCATAAAACAAAGTAAACTGATAGGAAGCAGGACAACAAAACATAAACATGGTTAATCATCTCTTGTATATATAAAAAACCATCAAATATCATCATGTCAAGCCAAGGTCAATTGCAACGTGGTTTGAGTACTGCAGTTGCACTGACACTAAAAAGCCCTTCCAAACCAGCTAATCAAAGACCCATTCATGCTGCAGGAGTAATCACTGCCTTTTCTGAGTACTCAGACAGACCCAGCAGGTGTATCACACCTTCTATCTAATGAAGTGTAACTATTTCAGACCTTGACACTAGGGGAAAAAAAACCCACCAACAGAAAACCCTCACATCTCAAGCATGCTATACATGTTATTTATACTAACACAATCTAGTCCTTCTTTAACTTTCTGCTTAAGTCACATCTGTGTTGGCATCAAGGAGGAACAGAAAACCCCCATATGGTTTCTTTAGAAATCCCCATGTGCCAGAGCAGGATTTCATAGCAGAGACTTGTGTGCTGCATCCCTTACCTCTACTGCAATCAGACTTACCATTATCTAGCAGCTAGTATTTTCTAAATAATGGTACAAGTTGAAATTATTCAAAATTCATTACTGTTTATGTTTCAAATAGTTTCTTTACAAATAATATAGGGGCTAATCTTTTATTTTAAACTAGAGAAAAGAGAGTATCACTACAAGAACAATCTAGAAAAATCTGTTGAAGTGAGAGAAACACTCTGAGGTCTAACAAGAATGACACTTGGCTCACTAAGAATCTTGGTTGTGTCATAGTAGCTTATGTAGATGCACCAGAGAGCGAGGAATATTCACAACTTTTCAGATAATAGACAAGGAGTGACAACACTCAAGATATTAGATCACATCTTATATGTTGGCTTCACTTGCACTTTAAAATTTGTTTCAGCACTTCATTGTAAGCACCCACATCACTGGGTTCATCTTTCAGATCTCAAAAGGTAAATGCTAAACAAGGCCAAATACTGTTTTTAGAAGGCTAGATCCATCTGGCCAGGAATCCAGACATTTCCTTTCTTTCAAAAGGCAAAACCAAAATTACAAAAAAGAAAAAAAAAATTAAAAAAGAATCACTCCAAATTTGATGAATTGGGATGAAGTGTTCTGGCAGATATGGAAGCAGCCTTATAAAATGGCATTCACAGATGAACGTTGCTATGGTTTCAATTCTCAAGTACTGACAGTGAAAAAACAAGGGATGAGGACACAGAAGCAACATAAATACATCACTGCTCAGACACAGAATAGTTTACACCAAAGATCTTGATGCATAGATACTATTTCCAGGTTAGACAGAAATAATGAATCAGGTATGCCTTTTCAAACGTGCCTATCTCGTGGAGATGTATTACGGCGTGTGGGATCATTAAGACTTAAGGAATATTTGTTCACAATTAAGTAATCTTCTTACAGGATTCCCACACTCTGGAAAGTCATATACTCCATCAAGCAGGATTTGAGAAATGCTGGTATCCTGCAATTCAGTTAGATGGTGTGTGCTCTCTCAAAGTAGAAATGTATATAAAACATTTGGTGAGATGACTGCTCTTCTGTTTCGTCAATCCTGTAGCTGCACTATTTGTTATTCACTGCAAGTGGAGGGGTGGGGGGAACAAGAGGAATAACTGAACATATATATGGGGGATCACTTCGCCTTTGCAGAACTATTCTCAACTAGATCACCATTAAGTAATCTGCTCTCTCCCTAATAAGTATCCTGGCAACCAGTTCAGAAGCTGAACATCTATATTTAAAATAAAAAGAACACAAAAAATACCTCAAGAGAAGTAAGTAAATTGTTGCTATGTGGCTGAGGCAGATGTAGAAAATGCAGAAATGTCATCTCACAGCATCAGAATCAGAAACACCAAACACACAGAACATCAGAATGTTCACCGCCCAAGGCTGAATCAATCTCTGTTTCAGGCTACACCTGACTGAAGTCAATGCCTCCCCTTACCTGGTCCCTGTTGTTGATGTTGGAGTATGGCAACTGTCCAGTCATCAATTCATAGAGAACAATCCCAAACGCATACACATCCGACTGAAAGCTATATGGGTTTTTATCTTTCATCCTAATAACTTCTGGTGCCTGTATCATAAAAGGCAAGAATTAGTTTTTATTTCTCTACATTGTGCTGCACCTCACATACCAGGAACAAAACATGGACTTGTCCAGGGTACAGGTGCAAGGCCCACTCTTGCCTTCAGATGTTACTGGGTCCTAACATAGAGTAGATGTTGACATGAATCTCAAAATTCATTGCTCCATTTCAGCTTGGTGATCCCTTTTACTCCTCTATGACAAGAGCACAATGACCTTGTCCAGGCTGAGAAGGTATTTGGAAATTAGAATTCTAATGACACTTAAAATAATGCCAGCTAACAGAACTTAATTTTTTCCAGGGAGAAAAGGAGGAAGTGGAGCTGCACAGGAGATTGCAGTATGAAGTAACTCCTCCCGAATCAAAACTTAAGAGCATCTTACTTTTCGCTGAGCTAGTTCCTCTACTCTTTTGCAGGATGTTTTGCAAGGCTTTTCTCACCTTCTCAACCCTGGATTAATGATACTCCTTTTCCTTAGCCACCATTTTAACTTCAGTTTAAACCTCAGAATAAAAGACGGAGACACTAAAGTTTTTCTGCTGACTACTGGAAAACACATGCTTAAAGAAGAATTGAAAAACATTCATTACTACTTCACATTACTGCTTGTCTTTTCCAGCTTAAGCCAGCTTTTATATGTCAGCGTGCCAGAGGCATAGGAGCAGAAACTTTGGCCAAAGGTAAATAAATTTGTTGAAACAAGATCACCACTTCTCCCCTGCTTACCATCCATAGAATGGAACCAGACAACTGTTCAAACTGTTGGGATCCACTCCATCGTGATTTCACTGTAGCTAGACCAAAATCACCTATTTTTACTGTGAGGTCTTCATGAAGAAAAATATCTAAAGGGGGAACGTTAAGGGAAAACAGACAAGCAGTGCTGTGCCTGTCCTAAAAAAACCAATAAACAGCTACAAATTTGCAACATGAACATGACAGTTTTAACCATTCACCATCACTGAAGAAGGTTTCCATATCACAGAGGTGTTAAGCAGCCAGCATGGTGAATTATGGCATGTAAGGGTTACATAAGTAATGGCTGGCCAGTGCTGAACAGACCATGGCCAGGTGGCTTTCTTGAAGTGCCAAGTATGAGAAAAGCTGAAAATATTCCATGAGCTAGCTCACGCAATCTTTCACTGCATGAAGAAACCAAAGGATGCAAAAAAATCCTTGTGATACCAACTAAAACTCCCTAGTTATTGCAATCAAATCAAAAGACATAGTAAGCATCTCTTATTTTGTTACTAGTGATATTACCCCTTCTCAATGAAATTTCTTTTTGGCAAATATTCACACATGAACAGCTTTTCACATCAGTAAGTTAATTTCTGGCAGAAAAAAAAAAAAAAAAAAGAAACCAGGAATGCTTTCACTTTCCAGAATTACATCTCTGGGAAAGGATACTATTACTCTTGAGGTCTCTGTGGATGATTGACTTGGCATGCAAATAACTGAAAAGGAATATCACAGATTAGGTGGGTTAGATAATACTCCACTAACCAACAACTCAAAATTCACTGTACTACTGAAACATAAATTCTGTAGACATTCAAACTGCACATTTATGCAGGGAGTAAAACTTCAGTTACCCATGACAGTTTCTGCAAAATTCACAGGAAAAAAAAATTAAAATAAAGCTTATATTTTCAGCTCAAATCTGATGCTACTGATGAATAACAATTATGCTCCAACTTCTGCTTTTCAATTCTAACTCAATATTCACAGTAAAAAGAACTTCAGTAATTTTTTTAATGCAATTCCATGCTGAAAGTTCTGCCTTCCAGCCTTAATGGTGACTGTCAAGACACTTTGTGAGCCAGTCACAGCTTTATATAAGGTGTTTCTAAATTGCAGGAGCTAAATGTTTTTCCCAGTCTCAATGTGTACTCAGATACACTGACTGCTTTTTAGTAGAGGAGTGGAAAAAAGATCCCCTGACTGCAGCCTGGATAAACAGATGGCAGGGAACACAGAGGAGAGTACTTGCCCCACAGCAGATACAGCCTGAATTAGGCAACTAGTCTCCCACAGCTCTTTGTTTAGTCAATGAGATTGGCACAAAACTGCTGGAAGAGCCCCAATTTGTGTCTCTGCTTTGAATCGTGTTCATAAAACAGCTTCTGCATCTCCCCTACCTACAGATGGAGCCTGGGGAGATGCACAGGCTAACAGAAGGCTAAGGCTGGTTGCTGCAAACACCTCCACACCTCTTGACTGAAAATGGAATGGAATACTGAGTAGAAAAATGGCACAATGAACTGCAATCGTCATAGTGGTTTTTCAGCTGGAGTGTGATCTCTCTGGTCTTACAGCAGTGTTCTGATTTTGACACACAATATTTGCCTAGTTTTGTAAATTCTAACTCGATGACCCTCTATGGGAGTAAGGATTATTTACAATCCTTAGAACAAAATAGGTATGTTCTCTTCAGATGTTTAAACCTGTTATTTAGAGAGCTCTGATACTTTCACCAAATGCTTTGATGATCAGGACCCTGGGCTCAGCAAAGTGAGCAGAGAGCTGGCCTTATTTGCCAATGGCAGCCAGAGTGTGAAGTGGATAAGTAAACATTGCCTCAGTGCTCATTTGCAGACAAGTAATTCAATACTTACTCCATGCCTTGTGCAGTCTGTCGTGCAATATCAATAAGCTTGATCATTTCAAATTTGGTCTCAATGATGTGTAGATGGTGATACAAACTGGACCCTTCACACCATTGTGTAACAATGGCCAACTGGGGTTTTGTTGAATAACCCATGAAAAGCAGGATATTCACATGTCGCGTTTTCCTGTTTACAAAAAAATAAGAACCAGGAGGAAATCAGATGAGGAAATCAGGAAAACCCAGGCAGATCTATCAGAGTCTACATAAATATTTCCAAACAGAAGTTGTTGAGTCAATCTCAACTTTTACTAAGATAACATGATAACCTCTTGCTAGATTCATTTAATGAATTATTCCTCAAGTTAGCCTTTCTTATCATACTAACACGGAATAACTACTCCGGGGTAGGTGAAAAATGTTAGAGCTCTTTTATGATTTCTTATATTAAAAAATTAACATGGGATCCCAGAGTGCCCCAGAGCCTTTGTCCTTGCAGCAATGTGGACTAGGACAGTTCTATGCTATGTGACTGTGCCTTTTTCAGGTTCAAGAATTTGTCAAGTGATGCTGAGAGTAACTGCTGAGGAAACAAAAAATAAGCAGTTCCCTGCAAATCCTACCACAAAGCTACATAATGATGAATCATAAAGGAGATGGCACAACTATAGGCACAACTACATGCCTTGTCTGGGTCAAAGGATAGAACAAGTGACTATGTAAGTGCTGAAACAATCAACAAACAAAAAGGCTGGACTCCATCTATGAGACTACCAGCAGAAAGCTGGACTAAGATGTTTGATTTGATTAAGTTCTGTCAAAATTCTGTCCAAAAAATGAAGAGATATCCAAAGGAGCACACCTCAGAATGCCTCTACTTCCACAACTGTGAGCTTACAGTTTTTGGAACTAACATTTTCCTGGAATAAAAGGCTGACCATTCCCTTTCACCATGTAAGCTTATTTGGGATGTTTCTGCAGCATGGGTGTCCAGGGCAACACATCAGGTTTCCAGGGGTAAAAACCTTCTTGCTATTTTGTTTCTTAAAACAGAATTATGCTTGACACTGGTCAAGATTGTACTTTGATGCAATGTTTCTTTACAATATATATTCTATCATATCATGCTGATGGATCTTCTTTTAAGAGCTGAACCCAAACCAAATACCTCCTCTGAGACAGTAGAAGCAGTAGACATGAGAAAAGGAAATCAAGAAGTGACTTAACGAGAATTACATTAAAAAAAAAAAACCCTCAGAGAAATTAATGTTACTAAACAGAAACTATTAAACAACAGATAATATGGGCAGTACTGTAGCTGAAAACCAGCCATTAGTCATGCCCTCCTTCAATTTCAAAATGTGAATGAGAGCAAAGAAGGGCCTATAGCTCACACTTAGGCTTGACTGTGCCCTGGGGATAGTACAATAGCAAAAACCAGTCCTGAGTGTTTGGACATACATGTACTGACAACACAGATGTGCAGACAAACACATACAGGGAAGGACCAGCAGTGGGTACAAAGAAATGTTTTTAAATGGTTATTTTTTCTGCCTGAAGTATCTTCACGTAGGAGTGAGACCAACATGTTCTAATGGAGATCTAAAATTCAGTGATTAATGAAGCACAAATCTACACACCTTTTATGCCATTAAAAATATTCTTACCTGAGCACGCCTACTTCATTTTTGAAAGCCTGCAACTGTTGAGGTGTGGGTGCTGTAACATTCAACATTTTCACTGCCACATCACCTTTAAAACAGCAATTTTTAGTAAGTGCCATTGATACATATTCCTCTCTTGAGAAAATGCTATACAGAGCATCAGAAATTTTGGGATACTCTGATTTTTAGCTTACATGAAATAAATCACTACAATTTTAAAATAAGTCAATATTCAGTAAAATGTAAAAACACTATTCTTACTTTACTTTGAGAAATCATAGCCAAGCCAAAGCTATTAAAAATACACATTTGAAACCCTCATTCATCAAGATGGATACTTCTTTCTGCCTTTCTAATAACTATGTTTCATCTTTACCCTAATAATTTCTCCATTCATAAGAACATGCAAGAGTTGAGTTTCTAAGCAGTACGAAGCTCTTACACTAGTTTTTTAGCACGCTACTTATTAATTTAAAAATCATATATACTGCCCTTCACTGCACTCTCCCCATTATGTCCATGTCTCTCTTGTTCTGAGGAGCCCAGAACTGGACCCAGCATTCCAGGTGTGGCCTCACTAGTGCTGAGGAGAAGGACTGCCTCCCTTAACCTGCCGGCAATGCCTGCTGCAGCCCAGGACCTCATCCTCCCTCTCTGTGGCACGGGCACACTGCTGGCTCCCGTTCAGCGTGGTGCCCACCAGAATCCCAGGCATGTTTCTGGGAAGCTGCTGTCCAGCTGGGTGTGCCCTGGCAGGCACTGTGACCTCCTCAAGAAAAGCTGCTTGCCATGATGGCCACATACCATGCCACTTTCCTCTGTAGACTGTTCCAAATGATCCAGATCCTATCCTTTGTCCAACTGTGATCTGTCCATCTGGTATCTCCCAATCATCACTTGAATCTCGTCGACCAAGAGTTTTCTTTATATATGTGCAAAAACAATAAAAAGGGAGAAAACAAGTGCATTAATGTCTCTGAAAACAGCTCCTTTGTTAAAAATTTCTCACCAGCATTTCCCATCATTAATGTGCTAAAAGGGTTTTCTTTTTCAGATGTTGTCTTTTGACTTTTAAAGTTAGCCATACACAAAACCTCAGGACACAGGTATGCCAAATTATTACCTGGCATGAAATATATGCCACAGCTTTCTGGCAGTGCTAAAACCAGAAAATATTAAGAAATGCTTACCAAAAAGGAAGTAGTATTTGATTTTAAATGTTTAATCATAATACTAAACTGTGAATTTTTAAAAAGCGGATGTTTTTATGTTTTTATGAATTGTTACATAAAAATTTGTTACATACATTCGTTACTTTCAAAGTTTATGAATCATGGTGGGAAAAGTTAAGCTCTTATATGAAGGGAAAGTGGCATTACAAAATGAGGCACACCAGCCAAAGTGAGTTTA
Organism: Lycocorax pyrrhopterus obiensis; assembly: GCA_014706295.1. Classification (NCBI taxonomy): domain Eukaryota; kingdom Metazoa; phylum Chordata; class Aves; order Passeriformes; family Paradisaeidae; genus Lycocorax; species Lycocorax pyrrhopterus. The sequence goes on along the minus strand of JACSVZ010000015.1, from coordinate 59,514,454 downwards.
GTCAATTATTTAAATTATTTATATATCGGTCCCACAAATATTTACTGGTTTAAAGCGGTTTTAAAGTGTTTATCCCACTCTATTATTTATCGGTTTCAAGTCCTTGATCATTGCCATAGTCATCTTCAAAATAATTTAGAAAACTTGGATGAAAGAAAAGTGAGAGGAATATGGTTGTGTAATATTTCTACAAAAGAAAACAGCTGATCTTTCCCTTACCATTCTATTTCTGTCTTCTGAGGATGAGGATGATTTCCTTTCCCGTTGGGGTCCTGGTGATTTCTGTAACGCTTTCACATTGGTTAGTGACCCAGGCAAAGAAGCGGGAGGTGTTGCAGACAAGCCTGCAGCTGAGCCTAAATTTCAGAAACAGGATAGTTTTATCTGTAAGAATCCAGTCTACAAGAATGTATTGACATTAGCTGCAAGATTTGTGTATAAGATGCAGTATCTCTAAACATCAATGTAAATGTTAAGAAAGAACAAACACATACAGGAATATTGCCCTAATATTAGATTAGTGCTCAAGTCTCAGATTTCAGGAAGAGACAAGTCTATAGCAAACATCCCTGTATAGATAGTCCCCAGTCTCTTGTTCATGAACTAACAAAAGGACAATGTCTTTTTAAGTAAGAAAAAAATACTTTAAAATGTATTTTTTAAATTCCATTAGTTTCTTTGAGAAGAACAGTAGCATTTTAGTTAGCAGCGTCTACTTCTGATATTCCTTGTAGCTAAGCTTTTAGGAACCAAACAAATAGCTGAACTACTGTACTTTGGAATCAAAATAGACTAAGTGCAAATAATTGAAATGCTTTCTGATTGAGTCTCCAAGTGCCACCTGAAAATCATTTGGCTGTTTTAAAGCTATCTGTTAGCAGAGAACTATGATTTAAAAATAAATATTAGACTTTAGAAAGGATTAAAAAAGAACAAGTACTTTAGTTAGCTATTTGAAACATATTCTAGGAAACACAAAAAGAACAGTATGTCTGTAGCCTGTAGGTTATCTAAACAAATCTATGCAGGAAAATGTTACTAAGAGAGCTGTTTCAGAGCCCCAGTGGCCCTTTTCAAATAGAGCACTTCACCTAGACACTGCTTTTTAAAATACATCACAATTATTCGTAACAAGGTCATGCTGACCCTTCCAAAGGAAAGGACATAAAATAGGGTCAACTGTTAATTAAATTCACGCTGCTTTGCTAAACAATGTATGTCATTGAACAAGACCTCTAACATTCCACTGCTTTCTCTCACATCAGTGCTCTGGGAAGTGGTGGAAGACAATACTCCTCCTCATTCTCCTAGAAGCCCCCCTCTTAAGCAAAAAGTGTCTCCTAATGTCAACTAGAGTTCAAAACCTGACTTTGTGACTTAAACTGTTGCTTAAGTTCAGTCACTCAGTGCATGCTAATTTATTAGACTATATGTATCCATCACTGGACCCAGTAAGCTAAAATCTAGGCATGTAGAAGTAGATGCACAAAATAACACATCAACAGACACAAAATGGGACACAGCATCTGTAAACTCTGTCCCACACACTAAAGCAACAACAATGATGCATATTGGGCATCCTAACTACATTTCTAAGCAGCTGGAAGCCAGTGACCTGAAGGATGGACTCGTGATCATGTTATGGCCACTACACTGTCATTTATTATTATATGATTCATCTGGAATCAGACATACATGGAATTCAATGTATGATGTTCCCAGAACATGAGCAATTTTCCAAAAGTTTAGTGGGCTACAGATTTTCTCTGCAATAGCAAAGAACTGGGATGCATTTTCTAAAATCTCCTACTTTAAAACTAAAAACTAAAATCTCCTACTTTAATTTTAATACTGCAATACAGGAACACTAGCACAATATTCACCCTTCACCAAAAACGCTTACAGCACATGGCAGAACACTGTAGTTAATCTGTTCATAATAATACCAGATGGCCTGTTTTCCAAGTTATTAGAGTAGAATACTTCAGATAATGCTGGATTTAAGTCAATAGCTTGGACTCTGAAGCCGCATGTAACATATTTCATTCTGTAGCCAGTTTGCTTGTTGGGAACACCTGTCTTCTTACAAAGACTTCTGGAAGATCTTTACAAGTTCAAAAGGTGAACTGCTCTTGATATATTCTGAAACAAAAGTCTTTGAAACAGCCAAGATGGTAGCATTTGAAAACCACACTACATGCACTGAACTAACCATTTCTACATGTATTATGTATAGACACAAGTATAAACATTTCATGCTATTACTCAATAGTTGGTTTCTCCAGCATGTGAAATCCCACAGAGTTTTTTTGGGATTTTGTGCAATACAACAGATCCATTGACAGCTTAAGGCCTGAATTACCCCCACGGTCAATGACATGAAAATCTAAGTGTCTTATTTTGTATAGTGCAGGACAGAAATACCGTTTCAGTCAAATTTACTAACTAAATAAAAACTACTCAAACCATCTAGAGCCCTGATGTGGTGTCAATAGCACATTGTCAAAATGAAGTATTTGTTGAAAGCTGACATGACACATTACTTGAAAAGCTTGAGACCTAACAAGATATCAATGGAAATGTTCGTAATTCACATCTGATTTCCTACATTACTTTTCAAAACAAAGAATATTAAATACAGAAGACTGTTATAGCACTGAACTGACTTAAACTGAATAGTCAAGGAAATTCTAAGTTAAGGACATAATTTTATCTTTAAAATCACTGCAATGCAATCCAATGACCTTTGTTTAGAAAAATTATGTTAAGGTCCACAGAAAAACCTCAACTATGAAATTCCTTGCTTTTGAAGATTTAAGTCAGACTTCATTTATAATAATTTTCAAGCGTGTAAAGGTGAAAGTGAGTATGTGTGAAAAGCACATTCAAAGCATTCCAGCCAGGCCAAGCAAAAAACAGAGGTGTTTTGATAAACTCACACACTTACATACACACGGTGTGAGGGTGAGGCACAAACAGCATCTGTGGTTTTACTTATTTTGTTTGGGTGAAAACAAGAAAGAAGAGCCCAACTACCTCTGAACACTGGGCCAGGCTCAAAATCAAACACTATTTCACTGGGGACAGAATGAAGGAGGGGACTGGGAGTCCGGGATTGGTATTTCCGAAGACAGCGCATCAGCTGGTTCAAAGGGGCTGTTAGAGAGAAAGAGACGGGCAGGCAGAGACAGAAAGACAGACACATAGAAGAAATGAAAGAAGTCATGGGAAATAACTAGGATGCTTTGACTCCTAATCATAGATTGCTTCTGTACTTTGAAGGAAAAAAAGTCAATTCTCAAGAACACCGTTTCAGGACTGGAATAGCCAATTGTTTTCAGATGCCAAGCAGACAGTTTACGATCAAAAGTTAAAACCAACATGATTGCACAACATTTAAATGTTGGACAAAATGGGCAAAACTCTGGAGAGCCACACCTATCAACACATACAAAAATAGCTAAAACTGGCAACTTTCAATTACGAGCTTGCAGGAGTAAAGGAAGTTTCTTTTTTAAAAGTGCATTTTGCTGGCATTATTAAAGACAGCTCCATCAAACACAACGCATCCTACCAAATACCAGATTTGCATGGGAGAAACAAAGTCAGTGAAAGCCCACAGCACAAAACCTTTGAGATCAGGAAAGGGTACACTACGGTAATTCAGACCATACTTATGGCTGAAGCAAGTTATAATTAGTAGGAGACAACTGTGTTACTGATTTGGAGTTGGAAAAACTGTCATATGCCTGCCCTACTTACTATTTCTCTATTTGCAATATTTCTGCTTTATTCTTATATTCATAGGAATAAATACAGCACATAACAAGCCCTCTTCAGGACCTTGAGAACCAGTGGGAGAAGTGACTTAAGAGGCCCGTGCACAACACTTGAAGAAAAATAAACCTCCTGGCAACTAGTTCTGACTTAACTGTGAATTAAAGCAGTGAGTTACTGAAGGAAACATAAAAAGACCTGGCTTTAGTGTAAGATCCTAATAATCTGCTTCCAAGAGTAGCACAGGCATGCAGTACAGCAAAGCAGCAACTTCAGCAGGGGTAGAGGGGGAGAAGAACCGGAGTATTTCAAGCTGCTTTAGGATGCAGCAGTTCATATGGACGGCCCATCTACCACAATGGTTTTCGTTGAAAACCCCTGTTGTTTCCACGGGTGAAAAGGTAACAACAGGCATAAAAATCTTTGGGAAGTTGTAGTGTATCTGTGTGCAGCCATGTGAGTGACTAAGTGTGCGTGTATGTGTGTGTGTGTGAGAGAGAGAGAGTAAAAAAGTGAAAGTGCAAAGTAATTTTAAAAAGAAAAAAACTAGGTACTACTTCAAAACTTTTTCTCCTTCCGTCTCCCCCACTCCCAGAATGACCAGCAAATGACTCAATTCTTTGTGAAACAAATACTAAGTTCATGGACAAGCAAATGTAAATCCACTTTTTGTTGTAGTCATATTCTGCATTGTGTCTGTGTTTTGTAGAAGGAAGTAGGGTAACGGGAAGGGACAAAGCAGTTGCGTAATTAAATGTAACACAGTAGTTAGTTTAAACGCTACTTACCTCCCTCTCCTCGTAAACTCTGGTCTCTAATCAAGTCCTGTAAAAAATTAAAAAGCTGTGTTTAATTTAGGTATTAACATTCATATTCTGGAATCAATTGAGACTGTTAAGTTTGAGAATTCATAATGTCGTATGTTGCCCATGAAATAAAAGTGGTTTCCTACCCTGACTCACTAATAGCAATGACTCCAAAGAACTACCACATTTCTCAAAATTAAGTTGCTTTAAAACAGCATCCCTCAGTAGTAAAGTGAAATGTACACCACCCAAGAGATGCTGACACGAAAATATTGATTTAAAAATGCAGTTGGCCAAAACATACGAAGAAATATTGAGCCAAATGTTCCTGTTACAGTAGCACAAATGAATTGAATTGTCATATCAGAACCTGGGACATCAATTTCCTGTACTGAGGTACATCGGTCAAATGAATCCTACTTCATTTTTTCTTGCAACAACACACCTGATTTGCATAGCCAGGCACACTGCTCTTCTCAGAAATGACTAACTGCAGAAGGCTTGCTTCACTTGCAATCTTCTGTGAACTGAGAGAATCTTTTGCAACGTGTCCAGACTAAAAGCAAACGACACTAAGGATTTTATAAACAGAAGTAGAAAATTCTAGCAGTCTCCTTCTGTATGTCTGTTTTCATAATGAAGCTTTTTTTTTTTGTTACACTATTATATTTGTTCCTTTCTTGTTCCATAATTATATTTGTTCCCATATACACCTATGCTTTGCCAAAAGCACTGGCTATGCCTCAGCTGCACCACCGCCATATACCACATGCAAATGTCTACACAGCCACACTCTTAAAAATCAACATTTCACCTTTCCCTCAGCTCACACGTAAAACAGATTTTGTGCCTCAGTGTCCAGGCAGATTTCAAGACTGCTCATCTGACAAATGACTAATTTCTAGAGAGCAGACTTAAGGGTAAAATACGAACTGTGTATGTTAGCAAAATTAGCAAAAGGCAACATCTTGAAAGGTCCTAACTGTCCTGATGCTAACACCAACCATTATTATTAGTTACATTTCACCATCCAGAGATTTCAAAATTGTGGAAAAAAACTTAAGTGCAGCAGTTTCTGAACACTCCAATGGAATGCTCAGAACAACATATACTGGGCTCCTTAAACTCTTAAGGAACTATTAGTATACGTGAAGTCAGCTTAATTTTTTAGTTTTTTTCAATGCCAAAAATATTACTTGGAATAAAAATACTAAAAAATCTCTATTTTGCATAAAAATGTGTTTAACACATAGAATGGTTTGCAAGAGTGGTAATTGACTACAGCTAACACCATGAGCCTTGGGACTAATGACAGGGGGGAAAAAAAAGCAGTTGTTTGGGGCAGAATGTTTCTTTGAAAATGAAAAGGACAGGACTGTCAAAAGGCAGTTCTCCTTTTGAAGAATGGATTGTGTTCTTACAGCTGTCAACAGCAAAAAAGAATCTATGAAAAAAAAAGAAAAATGAATGATCTTTGAAGATTCTGACAGACCACTGAGGATTATTTTAGAAACATAGCACTTGTGCATACACAGTGAATTTAACACACTGATATTCATAAGGAATACATCAAATCTACTATTCCTGATCTAATAGTTAGTAATACTTACATCAATATTGACTGGCTCGATTGTATTGATGTGGACGTTGGGAGCTGAAGAGGATCGGTCGCGTTGCCCAAATTGATTCCGATGGTCTTCATCTGCTGGTCGGAGGGGCTGTGGGATTGGAATGGATTTTGAAGGAGAAGGACTAGGGAGAATTGGTGGTCTGAGAAACAAAGTCAAGGAAAAAGAGGATTTAGGTCTACAAATGGCTTCAAACACTGCATAGTGGGTGTGGTAAGTCCTTTTCAACTATAATAATACATACACAAAAAAACTTGATCTAAAGCCCTGAATAAAAACAATTGATAATGAACGGTCTCTACTCCCCTATGATCAATTGCAACAACTCTCTGTTGCATCAACTAGCTAATTACATGGCTGTGAAGTGTTCTGAGTTAAAACAAAGAAAACTCTACCATACCATACCAAACTAGCAATAATAAATCCTGATCTGAAAAATTCATGCTGCCCAACATGCACTGCAGATAGCAAGGTACACTGCAGTTTCCTCACCTCTGAGTCAATGCAATATGCTCATTTTAATGGTAAGCAATTGAGAACTAAAAATGCTTAACATCTCATATTAATGTTACAGTCAGAAAATGTCATAAAACAAAACTTATGGATGGGATTATTTTTCAGCGAAGACAGTGTGAAAATTACACCTGGTCATTCAACCTAATTAATTAATAATAATGTACTATTGATACTAAAAATAACATGGGCAATGTATTATTGATACTAAATATAAACATATCACCTTTTAACCTCAACCTTTAAGAAATAACTTTGAATAGCACAACATTTCAAATGTTATTTACAGTGCTACAATGCAATAGGTTTGACTTAAAATATAAGTGTTCAAAATACACAAACAAGCTTCCTGAAGAAATGCAAACGCTACCAGTCATAAATGTAGATAAAGTCTTTAATTTATGGTATAATGAATTGAACATTCAAAAGACAAAACATCTGAACACTTGGGTTGTTTGTAAAAAGGCAGAAAGTCACTTCTTTGGTTATCCATTAATTTTGTTAAAGTGCAATAAACTGCCAATTATCTCTTAGTCTAGTCAAGGTCAGTCACTGTTAAGCCTAATGATCCAATCTAATGGATATAAGGCAAAAGGCTAATGAAAACATTTGCCACCTTTGTCAAAGAAAACTTTATGTTAAAATATACATGGTATCTGACAACAAGGTTTTTAAGAGTTGGTTTCTATTTGTCAGTTCTAAAACAGAGCGGAGTCCTCCAGCCATTCAATGACTCATGGATTAATTACCATGCCCACAAAGGCAATGTCCACAGGGAGAAGCTTCAGGAATAAAACACACAGCAACGTATAGCAGCAACAGGTCCTGATGCCACCTCCAGTAAGCAAATGCTCCTTGGCCTCTCCCCAAAGGTCTTTGGGGAAACTAACATTTTCAACAGGACATCTTGGCACTTTTTCAGAAACACGTTTGCTTTATAGCCTACTATCCTATCTTTCATTGAAAAGTTTATCCAGTTTGGCACTGATCCCAGAACTCAGCGCTATCTGTATCCTAAGTAGCTGTCATCTTTTCCTTCCTGGCCAACAATCTCACAATTGAAAATGGCAAAACAAGGTGCTTGCAAATTAACTCAAGTAACAGTCTAGTAAGTCTTCCGATGAAATACTTGAATATGATTGGCAAGTGGGGCAGGAGAGAAGAGGCAGGGGGTTTAACCCTGCTTAACTTAAAAAAAAAAAAAAGCAGTTACCTATTGTCACACGACAGAATACAGATATTGGAAAGATACTGGGAAGCAATGAACTGAAACTACCAAGAGGCAAATCTCTGAGAAAGGGCCTTGAAAAGCCCAGCATTTCAGAAGTTTATAATTTCAGAACTACTTTTTTAAATGCAGTTGTTGTACATACATGTAAGATGAAGTTTTCATTCACTGCCACCCAAGTGCCTTCAGGTAAAATATTGTAGATGAGGAAGTTCTGAACTCCTGAATGTTTTTGTAAGTAAATCATGCAACTAGAACACACATTACGAGATGGGACACTGCACAGATCCAAATGCAGGACCTGACTGACATTTAAACGCACTCTATTTTTGTATTAAAGCAAGCGTGTCAAATGCTGCACAAAAAAGTATCAGAAGTCTAAAAAGTGTCTCAACCAGGCCAGTACTGTCATTGCTGGGATAGGTAACTCCTGCTTAAACTTCCTGAGAGTTCTCAGGTAACAAGGAAATTAAGGGAAATATATAACAACATCCATCAGAACACTGCACCAGGAGTGAGACTGTGACACACCATCTGAGCTCTGCCACATGACAAGAACAGAAGCCATCAGATATTCTGTGATCATGAGTAAGCCGAGGGAGAGAAAACCAGATTGAGGCAATATTGTTTCAATTACATCCTCCTTTGAGTCATAAATGGTCATCTGCTACTTCTGTATTTCTGGTCACAGGTCATCATGTCCATCATGTTGCTAACACAGATAGCATGCTACGTCATACCATGTTTGAAAACAACTTGATTAGCTTTTTCTGATCATTAAATTCTTACTGGGGGAAGTCCAGATCTTTAGAAAATAATTACAGGCCGGTAAAGAATTGCGTATTTTTTTTTTCAAGTCTCTAAGCTATTACTTGGAGGATCTCTGGGCTTTAGACAACAAAGAATCCAGAGATGGGAACCTCATAAGCAGTTAGCCACGTGCTCCATCACGATTTTATTAACGGGTGTCCTTGAGACACTTTGAAAAAAGTAGGTTATTTCCACTAAATGGAAATTTTTCTTGAAAAAGATAACTAGTGAAGTAAAAGAGACAAGGGGTTTGTTAGCTAAGACAGCCTACTGAGATCACAAGCTCAGAAAATATTACCACCAGTTTCTGCCTGAGTGTGGCAAAAGCTGGATCTTGATCTGCATCAAGATATTGATCTATCAAAAACATGTCACCACAAAGAACGCAGTGATCCCCTGAGCTACCAAAAGGCCCTTCTAACAGTATTCTTAAATTTTAATTACTCAAGTAGAAGTGACACTGGAGCTCAAAGGGCCAGATATCATCATCTGGAAAAGGGCAACACTGTCTGTTCCAGGCCAGTTCCAAAACTAGTTCTTAGGCTGTGGAAGCACAGTGCTGACAAAACACATTGCAAAAAACCCCAAACAAAACCAAACACACAAAACCCCCCAAACAAATAAAAACCCCAGATCAAATAAAACCCCAAAAAATAACTGGCTGAGGCTTAAAGGAACATGCAGTTTGAATATCAGGATCTGAGTTTCTGTTGTTCCTGTGGCCTTTGTGAACAGTTTACAGCCACCTTGCTAAAGGAGACCTTCTACAAGTAAGTAGATTAATCATTTTCTCCCAGCCTCCTAGATGTGGGCATTCTTTTAACAAATGATTCTCAGCTTCTGAGGCAACAAGCTGGTAGTTGTCAAATCTCAATCTAGTATATAACAACCTTTCCAGGCAGTATGACAGAACATGCTTTTACCTTGGACCATATGTTTGCGATTAGCACATTGTTCCCTTCCTTTTTATCAGGCAAAACAGAAAGATGTTTTATCAGGAAACAAGAATAACTGATAGGTTGTAAAATTTTTATACCATTTACCAAGCACAGCAAGTGCCCATGTGTCCACAAGAAAGAGTAAGATAACTCAGGAAAGTATCTGCACATGTTATGTTATATATAAACAAACAATTTTATAAAATAATATACAGTATGTCTACTTCATTTTAGAACTTGCAATGATATAAACTAGTTCACTTTACAAATGCAAAAGAAAATTTTAATACAGATTTTCCTCAATGTCCTTTACTCACCAATGTGATGCTTCGTAAGTGTTTAAGAGCTGGTCTACTCAGGAAAGACTTTTCTTGAAATTTTTCTTATGATAGGTGCATTTGGGATTCAAGTTTTTGTTGACTGTATTTTTATTTTGCTGTAGTTGAGCAAATTCTTGAACTGTGTCGCAGGTTCAGTTCGTAACTGGGCAGAAATACCAATTTAGTGTACTGGTTGTAAGCTAAATGATACATTACTTTTTTCATGTCCTTTCTGTGAGATAAGCATTAGGAGAAAAAGCAAAGCAGGTACACAACTTGACAGAATATAAAGAGGTTTATTGACAGACTTAGATGAAGAAGGTTACAACAGAATAAACTTTCAGAACTCTTTCTCTCCCCCACTTTTCTCCTTTCTCAATCAGTATTACAGTTCTAGGAAAGGGAAAAAAAGGGTTTTCCCTCCTGCTTTATGTGGTTTTACAAACTGCCACCATTTGCAGGTTTGCTTAGAATTAAATAATCTCTGCTAAGGTGTAACACTTTTTCATGAGCTTTTTCATGAGCTCTCTCACAGCTTTTTTAACTGTAAAACACAGGCCCTCACATGGGGTTATTACTTGTTTAAGGATGAATCATTTTTCTTTTTGGCTTGAACATAAGGCTTTTTCCTTGCCACCAGGCTTTATAAAAGCCTCTCTTTGCTTTATATATATAGCCTGGCATCGGCACTCTTTAACGTTTTTACAAGCTACTCGAAAAAAAAATGTCCATCCCCCCACATACTTTAACATGGATTACAGAGACAAACAGTTTGCAATATTACAGTTCATACCACGGCGAGGAAAGGAGATTTTTAAGCTCCGCGCGGGACCACGCAGCACCGCCCTTGTAGCTTTGTCCCACGTGATCTCGCTTTCTCTTTCTCTCTGGCTCTGAAAGCCGCCATGTTGTTGGGTGTTATCGGGCTCTATGGTGGAGAGAGAGCCTCCCCTGCTCCCTCCGCGCTGCCGGGTGCACTATGTGGAAAAGGGGTGTCTTCCTCTGTTCGTCGCAAAGTATGCTGGCTGCACTGGAGGCTCCGCCGGCTCCCTCTTCCTCAGGATACCGCGTCGGATAGCCTCAGCCCTGTGGCCAGCCATAGCCACCCGCGGCTCAGGGAATAGTTCCCCTCCCAACAATCCAGAGTCCGTGCTGCAGTGTTGGGAAAAGGGGCAGGAGGCAGAGAGGCAGGGGCGCCTGTCCCCAGCCCCGCGGGCCGGGCAAGGGGGCCCCACCCCTCCCGTTCCTGCACTAAGCTGGAACGGAAAACACCTCCCTAAAATCCCAGCTGTCTACGCGGTTTAAATATGTGAAATTGAGAGAAGTGTAATTAACAGGCTGTTTGTCAATTCAAGTCAACCCACCACAAACTGAAAATTCACATTCACCTAGCTTCAATTTTAAGGCGTGCACCAGTTCCTTTTTAAAATGACAGCATCTCTCCTGGACTGAGATTTTCTTTCTCCTCCTCGCAGCCTGAACAAGTCCATCTCAGCTTAGGCACTGGGCTCAGTGTTGCACACACTATTTACCTGGCAGGCTGCACACTCATATCCAAACCAAACCTACTGCAAGCTAAAATGCGCATTAAGGCTTTTTTAAAAATTTTTTTTGTTTACACCAGAGTGTTAACATCAGACTGGATTTGGTTTTTGTTACGGCTGTTAATGAAGAACACAGTGCACTTCCAGCTCCAAGTAGTTTCTAAGGACTGCTAAGGCTCCGGGATACAATGGTATTTCAACTATAGTAGCAAGCTGGTAAATTTAAATTGTGGAGGCCAAACAGGTTCTGATTTAATTATTGTGGTACTCCATAGACATTGCCAGAAAACACAATAATTTTTTTCTTTCCTCATCCCTGCAGCCTGGAAATACTCAATAATCCCAAATCAAATGCTGATTTGGAGAAATGGACAGCAGTACCAGTTTGGAACTAGAAGGTAAAAATCATTCTTGCAGCACCCTTTGAAGTCAGTCTAGAAGCATCATGGGACAAATCTGTAACAGCCATTACCTCACACAAATTAGTGCAGTTTTTCACTACCAGGATAACTTGTTTTCATCCACGTTGGCTTGTAGGTGAAAAACAACTGCCAGGATGATCACAATGGGGTGCACTTACTAATGGCCTTTGGGCCCATATCAAAGCTGATGAACCTAAAATTCCTGACAGCTTCGTATACCAGGGGTTATCAAGAAACCCACACTGTTGCTGTTAGTCCTTCAAACCAGTTCCAGTTCACTAGCATGTTTTTGCAGAAAACATTTTGGAGAGCAAGAGGTTTCCCTCACCTGTTGTATGGACTGAAAGGGTTTTCTAAAGATTCTGATACCAAACCTTTTCTGCACAGCAAGAATGCATATCAAGTTCCATATTTTAGGAACTTTGGGAACATTTGCAGGGAGAAGCCTGGAAAAGGCCGAGTGCCAGAACTTTTAGGGGAAAAGTTCATTGTTTTATGAATTAAAACACAAAGCTTTTGCTAACTTACACACCACAGGATCTAAACGGCACTGTAGTATAAAATGTAATATCGTAAGACTGTATCTTTGCTTCCTTGGCTTTTCAGAAGCTTTTCTAGACATTCAAATATCTTTGGCTGAAGCAGAATGATCAGTGAACATTTGGAAGACAGAAAGGAAAGCAGAGGTGTTTAATCACAAGCTGGAGCCTGCTCGAAGGCAAGGACTGGCAAGCTTCCAAGAATGGTGCACCAGACATTCCCCTTTTCTTCCTCCAACTTAGAAGACGAAGCATATTGGGAAATGTTGTTTTTCAAAGAACCAAGATGTTGCCAACTTGCTTATTTCTCTCTTTTTCCTGTATCTGCGATTGAGGGAACTGGGTTCACAGAAATTCTGTGCTCATATTTTACGAGCCAAGATGGAGAAGAAACTCCATGACAGTGCAATGAACAAAACAAATACCATGTATGATATAGAGTTTGCTTACCTCAATTTTATTACAGATGGCTCTTAGCAGGGAGACCTACACTTCTTTTCTTTCCAGTTAACTGTAGATTGTAACTAAAATGGCTGTTTTGGCACAACAAGATAGTGCAAATGGAAAGAACTAAAATGGGACACAAAACCTAATGAGGAGGCTGGACACACTTTCATAAGGGGTTCAGAAATGTGAAATGGGACCATATGTGCTCCCTCATCTTGGGGTGGCAAACCTGGAGGAACTGCCTGTGGCTCACAGTTGGAAGAATGAAAGGCTTGCTTTAGGATGTTACACATGAGCAAAGTGAAACAGTTCTCCAGCATGTTTAGCAGCTTTTGCATCATTTCCGATGGTCTTTTCCTTTATGTCCCTTTCTCTTTCCAACTTTTCCATCTGATCCCTTGACAGTGTCTCAGCATGTCACACACGCCTTTGCTCTCAAACTTGTCTTGCAACACAAACTTCCTTCTTTTGGGCACTTTGCCTGCCGCTGGGATCCTTTCACAAGGCTAGAGATGAAGAGGGATGATTGCCTTCTCTTTCCTCAGGTCTACCAAATGATTAGTAACATCCCTTCCTCTGTGAGCTGTGCCATGCAAGATGCTAGGAGAACAGAGAAATCAAAGGAACAATTATTAATCTAGGAAGAGTTATTAAAGTGCTAGTTCCTCATATTTTCCATCCCATTCTTCAACTCTCAAATTTCAATCCCATATTCTCCTCCTAGACAAGATAAGCTCAAATGTCAGCCTTTTTTAATTCCAGTTGAGCTGTTTTCCCATATGGGAGCAGTCCTCTTTAACAAAACCATAGGTGAGTATATGTTTTTATAGAAAAGGCCAGCTTTTTAAATTCAGCTAGATTAATATTTCCACAATTATGTTTTTAAAAAGCAGAGAAGTATTATTAGAGAAAGGCAGGAAAGATAACTGGAAAAAGGTATGGACAGTGCTATATGCTCATTCAGTAACACCTGAGCTACTTCTGGAAAGGAAATACTACATACACAGATGCTCGGAGAAAACTGTATGACTAACATGCATATTACATATGAACACCAGCTGATAATCATAAACCATTTTCAAAATGAACATAATTTTGCAGGCATGATGTATGCCTTTTTTTTGTTTGCTTAACTAAGTGTACAGCAAAGGAAAAAAGCAAAAAGGAGAAAGCTAGAAACCTTTTACAGCTTCTGCAATTACAAACACTTATAGATACAACACGGGAAAAGCTCCTAAACAGCAACTAGCAAGTATATTTAAATATTAACATTTTTATGTATGTGAAGTTAAAGACCTCAAGGCATTAACCAGCTTCAGTCTCAAGTGTTTTCTTTTTGTTTTCACTTCACAAAACTAAGACTGCCTGAAGTAGTGCATGTATCAAGATAATCCATATTGTTGTAACCTCACAAGCTGGTACGAATGGATCAATGTGAGGCTAAGGCAATTGAAAAGCAGGACAATTTACAATATCAGGATTAGGGCTATATAGTGCCTTTGACATCCACTAGCATTTAACACAACTGGTATGAACAAGTTTCTTCATGAATTGATAGTTCTAGCCCAGTTACAATGTTGGCTGTACCCTGACAAAGACTTGACAAGCAGCCTTGTCCACACTCTGCTGTACTAATATCCACAGGATCTAAAGTATTTGAAGAAGTACTTTTGAATTCACTTGAATCTGCACAAAATAGTACAAGTAAGAACATAAGCTCTGTACTTACCAAGTGAGGCACCCTCTGCAGGACTGTCAGTCTTTTTTCCTGGGAGACATCGTATTTGATCTTCCATAAAATAGTCTTGGCTGTCCAGAGAATTTATCTTCTGGCTGAGAGTCCAAAGGTGCCTGCATAGCTTCCAGTGTATTTCTGCTTTAGTTTAGGAACAATGTTCACGATTCCAGGAGAGCTTTTCTGCCACATTCAGCTCAACTCCACACAGCACACGTGTCCTGGGAATGGTTTTCTGAAGGCTTCTGTATTTGGTGCTTCCTGAAGGCTTCTGTATTTGGTGTTCTTAATAAATATGCATCAGATTTCTTGAGTGTGATATACATCCCTGAGTTACTCTTCCCTGGACATTTGTTCAACTACCTAATGGTGGATGGTGTCATTGATCTCTTTGCTACTGGGAACATAATCTAAATATGGTCTCTTATCTCTTTGTGGAGAAAGGGTCCAGAATCTTTGTTGGAAATACAGGGGGATGGTCAGTTTTAGAGGTCTGCTTTTACAAAACCTGGAGCTGCAGCAAACAATTGCTATTGGTATGCCCCAACACAAACAGGAAGAAGACAGCTGGTCTGGAGGATACTAGAGCAGAGTATGTGGAAAAGCTACTAAAGCAGTGTTATGAACCTGGAACTGGCACCTGTTCACATCAGCCTTATAGTAATGTGGTTTATTCTGAAACTGAGGTATGACACCTCGAGGCATATAAATTGTAGTTTGATAACCAACTAAGAGAATTTGTGAGAATATAATTTTGGTTTATATTAAGTATAAAATCTTTCCAGTTTAGACCAGGTCTAAGGTATCATGTAAAAGAAATCAGTTTAACAGGTAACGCCCCAATTCTACAGACAGTTACACACACATTTAACTTAGGCTCATTACTAATTTATAGAATTCATGTGAATGAAAACATTCACTTTTCAAAGTTAAGCACAGGTGGCTATAACTGCATGAGAAGCCAGATCACAAAAACGCAGAGTTGCAAGGCAGCATTTTGAGTGTTTCTTAGCACAGTACCGAAATGTTATGTTATTAAACAGCAGGAATAAGGTCATACCCAACAGAATCTGAGGGGGGCACTGAGGGGTATGATCCAGATGCTGGGGTGGTCTCTCCTAAGGAGGCCTCCTCCGGTGGCATGGGGTGATGTTCAAAGAACTTGGAGACAAACAGCAAACTGTGAGGCAAGAACAAAACAAAAACAACCTAACTTGTGCAAAACCCAGAAGTTTCACAATATAATACTCAAAGACTTCAGAAAAGACCCCAAACCCCAAAACCGCATTGATTAAATCCTAAATTTTACAGTAAAGATTACACTAATACATTAAATCTGCAAGATTTGTTAAAAGTATTATTTACTTCACAAAGGATCAAAAGATCATGCCTGAAATATAAACTTTGTGGAGATTAATTTTTTAATCTTTTAGCTGGAATTGCAAACATCTGGTTCTTCAAGAATGCACAACTTATATCTATGAGTATATAAACTTACATCCTGAGCACAAACTCCAGAGATGCCAATGGAAACAGTTACAAATACCAAAATAAACTGAAATTAAATTCATTCTTGGGGAGAAAAATAGCATTTTAAATTATTCCTTATACAAAAGTATATTTAAAAGATTTAATAGCCTCTGCTGAAACTAATCAAATAGAACAGAGCCAGTTTACACCAGATTCTAAACCTACATCAAAGACTTACACAAATAGATCAGTAACTCAATCTAAGAACACTGGACTGTTTGGGACATTCTCTTTTATGTTTCTTACCTAGGCATTAATCTCGCCAGCAGATTTATTTTCAATTATTGTAAAAGCAACTGCAATTTCACTATAATCAACTAGTGTCTCAACATTTTTTCAGGTTGTAGAGAATAAACCCACAGCTAAATTTTAAACAGGGCCCTAGCAATCACATAATAAAGAACTAGTTTTGATTAATAATAACAACTGTGAACAATGAGAAGTCTGTCTGATACAGTCAAGTACTCAGCAACCCTATTCATGCTTCAAAAAAAACCACTTCATAGACCAGCAAAGAAATATGAACTGGTTGTCTGAGCTGGCACAGAAAGAGTACAAATTAAGCAGTCTCACAAGGACAGTTGAACTCCTGTTTTTTTTTTCAGGCACCTCCTCTGACTTCCTGAATTACAGATTTAACACAAGAAATCACTGACAGCTGTACACTTATTAAAAGGCTCAACTTGAAAATCAATTGTGATTACTTACTCAAGTTGGTCATAATTAACACACATCAGTGGCACTTCTGTACTACAGCGCTGGTGAAATTTGTAGCCACAGGTCTGGCACCGGAATCCCTGGAAAAGCAGCTTTCGACAGAAGTCGCAGAACGCTAACGTGAAGAATGTTTTTCGTACCTACATTGTCAAAAATAGTCACAATTACCTAGAGTCCTTCTGGAAGCCCAAGATAGGCTATTTGCTTTTACCTCCCTCAAATGTACTTACAAGCCTCTTTTGTCATGCTGGAGCTACAATTTTATATATCAAACACATTTACACAAAAGATTGTCTCCTTCTTAAACAGTTTTCATGCATTAAAACTTTCTTCCAACTGTTTCTTGGAATTAATGCTTACTTCACTAGCAGAAAGAATAAGAGCAAAAAACCTGAAGCAAAACTTCACTATTATCATGCCAGACATAAACATTCAGAATTTATTTGGATACAACCTATACAAACAAAAGCTGCTGAAATATTATTTCATATTCTAATTTTTCCAGAAGCCAAAGAACATTTCTATCTAATACTCACAGGACTGGAAATACACACTGGCATATATACACACACACACACACACACATAGGGCTTCATATATATATATATATACACACACACACACAGGGCTTCAATGTATGGTTACAGAGTTGTAATTTTGACTACTGAAACTCAGAAACATTTAGAATCACAGAAACGTGATCATGCATCATCCCCAAATTATAGGGGGGAAATGATTTAGTTAATTTTCAAATTTAGCAACATCTACTATAAAAACACATTCTTAGTTCTATTATTACATGTAATAATCAGAATTTCAGAGGGATATATAAAATGTTAAGCCTACTAGAGTTCACTTGACTAGCCATAGCCCAAACAGCTTGTTTCAGCTAAACAGGTTGACTCAGCCTGCAGACAGAATTTTGCTATGTTTTAAGCTGAAATAGAAGGTCGTTCTTCCTGATGTGACAAACATTATTTCCAGGATTTTGTATGTAGCTGGAAACATTTAGACAGATTCTGTTTAGCAGCTTCCATTTACTTGGTGCCTTATCAGGTCAAAACATATTCGTGCACTGCATCATTGATGATGTCAGCACTGCTCTGGGAATAGTTAGTTCATTAGTTAATTGCTGCTGCAGAGCCAGCAGGGAGGCCCAGAATACATTTTATAGATACAGCAATACAAAAATAGTAGATTATTATTACAGCTCTGCAATGCAGTGCTGATTTAAACCCCCTACATTTATAGATTTTAGAGGGTGTATTCCAACCAAACGTGAAAGTTTTAAGGGTGATCAAGTACTCTAACATCACTTATTTCAAATACAATTCTATCTAATTCACTTAAGCTACCGTGATTAAAAACTTCTTTTGCAACTCCCACCACATCCCACAAATGCAAAATATTCCAAGTTGGTAATTTGAATTTGAAAGTACGAAGTTGATGCAACCCCACTCAGCATCTCACAAAACCCAGTACATACGAAATTGTGTGTCGTGAGCGGCACATTCTCCAGAACTTCCACATGCAACTCCTCTCCTGTGAGCCAGGAAATGTCTGTGTCCCAGCCAATTGGCTTCTTCTCTCTAAAGTGCAAATAAGCCTCTCATTAGCATCTGCACACAAGCCGTTGCATGTCTCTTGCCAAAGTTGTGAGATCAGCTAAAAAGTTACACTGTGGCGGGTTGCTACCCAGTCTAACTGCAGGAAACTTGAGAAACAAGACCTTAGGCTCAGTACATAGAAAACAAAGCACACCTTCCCTGGACAAACTGCATGAAGGACATGCACTTTTTCAAACAGCTCCAGTAGTGGCCAATTCCTTGTTTCCAACGTGGCAGATGCCTTTTTGACCAGATAAAGTGTTTGTGAAGGTACCTCTTGTGTAAGAGTTCCACAGAGATGGCTGTTTGTGTACATGAAGACAATACACAAATTTTTAGGGCTGAAAACTCTTTCTTTTTTCCTCCCAAGGGAACTCTGTCTTTAGTTAAAAATGCATTATAGCCAAATGAAACAAAACCAAGAAGTTAACACAACCTATTTAATGCTTGCTTGGTTAGCCTGATTTTGATTAATGAGTGTTTTGCCATAATCTCATATTACTTTTCCTTTCTCCGAGCCTTTTCCTAGGAGTTAAGACATTCTTTTCAACATGTCTGCGATGTGCAAATTGTTTAGTGCAAAGTATCATATAATTCTGAACTTTGTAAACAACTTCTGGATAGAACTGGCCATCTTGGGTAGCTCCAATAAGAGATTCTAAGAGCAAAAAAGCACCCTACACAAACCATACCCATCTTGTATTCTGTAAACAGCACAGCATTCTGGAATAAGACCTCTCATCATCAGCGCTTTTTTTAGGCTGTCTCGGACTGTCGCTCCACATCTTGCTGGAACCTAGAAGTCAAATACAAAAGAAATGAGTTAAAACAATTTCCAATTTATCCCCCCAAACTGATGCAAACATTTTGACCCTCAAGTGCTAAAACCCACTCTTCAGGATGCTTTACAGAATTGTAGGTCAGTTTTTCAAAACCTTTTTTGTTCCAAGGAAAATTTTATTGCTGAATAGTATATGAGGAAAGGAGCTCAGCTAGAAGAGAGAACATGCTCTACACTTCTTTTAACATTTAGAACGAAATCTTCACTCAATTCCAAAAGTGACTTTACAACTTTCTCAACTGGAAGAAACTGGAGACACAGCTCACAGATAGCGAATAACTACATACAGCTTTAATGTTACAGGCTGGCCTGAACATAAGTGAGGAAACATGCCAAGCGAAATTAAGTGAAGGAACTAACTTGGACTGCACTCAAAAAAACATTACGATAAAATGTAAATATTTTATTTCCTCTTTCTAAAACAGAAGATAAGCATGCAAACAAGTGAAACAAAACAGTCATCTGAGTCAGGCAGACCACCACCTCTCACTTTAACCTGTATTTGTAACTCTACAGATACGTCTTATATGAAAAACATATTACTCTCTTCTGTTTCCTTGCTTGAAAAGTTCAGATAACTAACAGGATGGGAAGAATGGAGGAGCACATTAAAACTAGCCAAATCAAGAACTGCACACTACATAAAGGTATTTTCCTCACCTCTATTCTAATTGTAGGTATATCTTATACAAGTAAGTAGATCATCTCTAGGTATACCTGTGATTTAACAGTGTATAGTGTCAAGCCATAAAAAAAGAAGAATACATGATCTGGTGATTAAGTGTAGTTAAGGTATTGAATATTGTCTACTAACTATTTTTAGAACTCAATAGTGGAAATATGTAAGGCTTCAGGCACTGTACACACTGGGATATCTCCTATAATCACAGACAATACCTCGAACACAAATCAGAAGAAAAACCCACAAACCTAACAAACCTGACAAGTCTGTCTGAACACCTGAAACTCAATTCTAGCTTGCAAGTGGCTTAAGCCAGAGCACTCGGTAGCCAAAAGCAGTCTTTTAATCAGCTTCAACTGGCTTTGGATCAGAGCCTAGTTTTTGTTCCCTGCGTTTAAATTTCCATGGGTATTTAGGGGCTCTATGTCCTACTTAAGCATGACAGTGCAAAGTAGCAGCCTGTTTCAAGTAGCTTTGTGAACACCCCTTGAGGTTACACTATACATTGCATTTCTAGAACTCAAACATATGCTCTTTCAGAAGATACAAATTAAAGGAATATTTTGCTTCACCATCTTCCTCTCATTAACGTGAAAGTGCCTCTTTACAGGATATTTGTGCATGTCATTGGTCAACACAAACATTTAAAAAAAGGGAATTTTTCTTAATTCCTTGAAAAAACATTCTAAAGCGTACTACTTTACAGTCTTGATATTCAGCCTTAGGTGACTTTGGTTTACACACTGCATTCTTTTTTAATGTATCTTTTTATTAATCTAAGTAACTTTTTCCCATCCCAGAAGTTAACACCATGGTATTCAATCACCTGTAGCTCATTCTTCCAGCATAAAACATCCTTAATTGCTATTAATATCCATCACTGGTATTAAGAGGGAGCCTGGGAGCACCTATTATTGTCAACATGCTCAACAACATTCCACTGTAAACCAGCACTCTGTTGCTTATGTCTTTTCCAAATTAATTGTTCACACTGAAACCAACTGTTCATAGGGTTGTTCTGTGACTGGTACCCCCTGCTCCCAAGCCCTGGAAACATGGTTAGCATAACCAGCACCATGTTACCAGGCATGCAGTCATTCCCTGTGACTGAGTGGGTCATGCATTTGTTCTCTTTCCCCTCATTATCAGACACTGAAGGTCCTGTCAACCCAGCTGACAAACAGAAGAGATTTCTTCTTCCCCTCCCCACTGGCCTCAAGGTCCCTGGGCACTCAGCCGACTACTCCTTCCCTTGCCAACGCTCAAGGTCCCAGGGACACATGGCCACCAGGAGGTGGTGCTGGCCTGGTCACAGAACATGGATGGGTAACAGCACCCAGAGCACTGTGTATAAATTGAGCAGTCCAAATGGGGGTCTTGGACCAGAGCTGCTGCTGGACAGTGAGACCTGGGACCCACCAGTGCCCAGGAAGTTCTCCCCATTCTCCAAGGATGGAAGGTGTGACTCGTATTCTTTCATACAAATGCCGAGTCTAGATTATGATTGTTGTATTGATACAGCAAAACATGTATTAAAAATTTGTCTTGATCTGCAAATGTGATTAGAAATTTTAAGTGAAGTTGTATTATAAATTCTGTATTATGCTACTTACAAATTGCACAGTATTGATTCTGCTTGTAGAACTCATGTGCCATTCTAATAATAAATTCTGTGCTATACTAATCATATCTCGTTAAGAAAATAACTCTTTAATTGTCCCTATGATTTAGTGCCATCATCATTCTGCCAAAGATCCCTGAAAGAACCTGTCGGCCCCCTCAGTGTCCTTCTCCCTGCCTCCAACATACATATTTACAAATAGAGAGAAAATATTTTTAAGAATCTGACTAAAATCTCTGAGGATTTCAGAGGTGTGCTCCAACCTCCCACACACATTAGATCCAATCACGAGCCATTTCAATGCAGGAAGCAAGTGTTCTTCGGCTCAAGGCTATTTTTCCACTAAGTATAGCTCCTGCTGGATTGAGGTTGAGTCCCCACAGACAATTCAAGTCTACCTTTCCAGCAACCTCAGTCACTTCACCACCAATATCCACAGTGGCAGAAGAAACTGAAATACTGCAAAGGTGGCAGACAGATGATGGGGACAAAAAGGGGAATGAAGAGAGTCAGGAAAGAGGTTGGGCATGAAGGAGAAACGGGAGGAGAGGGTCAGGACAAACTTTAGGAACTGACTGGGGAAAGCATGTGTATATTGGGAGAGGCAATTGCTATCAGCAGGTTGGTGGGAATCAAATAAGCAAGACAGAGGGAGGACAGACTGAAGAGCTGAGGCTGAGGGCAGGAAAAAAAAGATGTGACGAACCACCTTGTAGAGAGAATTGTTTCCCAACACCTGGGGAAGTACTGGAAGTACATCCTGAACAGGAAGCTTTCAAGCTGTGATTGGGAGAAAAGGTGGCTTGTCTAGGACAAGGAACATCAGGGGGAAGGAAGGGCCTAAGAGCAGCAATAGCACCCAGCACAGAGTAGGAAGAGGTTCTAGCTTGGGAAGAAAACTCCAAGGCAGTAAGGATTAAAAGAAACCAGGTTAGTAAAATCTTGACCTATGTGAGGGAGTGGAACAGGACAAGGAGGAAAAGTCAAGCAGTAGGAAGATGACTAACATTAAAGAAGAGATAAGCAGTCTTGTGGTCACTGGAAAACATTGTCTTCCTCCAGCACTGATCCTCCATAAATGATGACAACATCCTCCAGTAACTCATGAAGGAACGAAATGCATCAGGAACCTAAAAGTTCCAATGCTATTAATTAATTACCCTGGTATAATTTTTTTTCCTTTTAATTTTGCTGTAAACAAGACTTGTGAAGTTATAGGGTTTCTTTTAAGAGATAATAAAGTTGGAAATGCAAACTCTCAAAATTCAGGAAGTATGAGAATGAAGGTTACCTACAGCAACACAAGTGCATTACACATCCTGCTCACTTATCATTTGCTGTTCCTCAGTATTATTATCCCAAGTCCCCTTCGTTAAAATCCAAGCCATATTTATGCAACTTGCAATTAGAAACATGGGTAGAACATTTGTTCTCTTCACTGCCATTTGCATCAAGATCCAGCTAAAACCCAAAGAACTGTTTTTACGACTTTCAAAAACAATCATGATCCTGAATCAGCATCACATTTAGAACATTCTCTTACAGAACTCCTGAGCAGAGAAACATAAGGCCAAATTAAAAGAACTTAGTGCTAGAATAAGTCCCTGTAGTATTGATTAATCATTTTCCCAGACTGGTACAGCACGGTCTATCACCATCTGTGCATGTAGCCCTTCAGCCCCCTCCTTCAGTCCCTACTAGCGCCTGCTGTAAAGCAGAAATCTCACCCTGCAAACCATTCCCTCTGAAACCTCTTTTTGCCCCCATCTTCTTTTCACCCCCAATTATGGCAAATTTAAAGAAAAAGCTGGTTCCAAGAAAGTGATTTGGAGACCACCTCAGTCTTTAGAAAAACAAAAACCAAAACCAGTTCTTTTTTCCTGGCTAATAGACCCCTGCTGATTCCAAAGCAGGAGTTTTGGAACAGCTTCTTCCTCACCCCGAGGTGGAGGGAGGGTGTGTGGCCCCACAGCCTGGGAGGGGAGCGCGGAGCAGGAGCCCCGCGTGGCGCAGCCCCCGTGTGCCTGCCAGGAGCCGGCAGCTCCAGCACGGCAGGAAGGCACCAAGGCGGGTTTATCAATTCCATCAAGAGTTCTGCCAAGATTCCCACAGAGCATTTTAACTGAATCACATCAGCATTTTCCGACAAAATCAGTTCCCCAGGAGAAAATTTCTCATCGACTCCAAAATAAACAGCACTCTTTTGCCTGCAATCCACTACACTGAATAAAGTTGGCATTTTATTGAAACATAGAATGTTTAATAATATTTAAAATCCATTTTGTTTGCATCCATCCACTATCTCTTGAACCTTCTATTTTATAACTAAGAGAATTCAAATATGTTTCATAATGGTTACCACCTAGAAACTCATGTTACTGAGCGAGGGGATATACTTCCGAATCGTGACTGTTAAGGGCTTTCTTTTTAGGTTACTTATATACCTAAGATTTGTAGACCAGAAAAGGTTTAGGTTTGTATAGCAATTAGAAAGTTGATTCAGCAAGCAACTTTAAAAAGTGAAGAGCATGAAAGTGTACGCTATGTAACACTAAGAAACAGGACAGAAGCTGCCAACACACACTGCAAGGTGTGTTCAGTGTGTAGCTTAATAATATACCAGAGAAGATAATTTACTTGAGCATCCTAAATTGGGCAAGTAGTAATTCAGGGAGACACCAAAACACATGCTCAAGTTTGCAAATGTTAAGCCCCAGGGAAAAAACCTGAAAATTATTCCAGATTGTAAAAATTCTCAAAGCAGTCTTACTACCTAGACAGACCAAACAGAACTATAGTCCTTAATATCCTCATTTCTTTTACTCACCTGAAAAATTTCCAAGGACAGTAAGTATTTGTAACAATATTATTGATATATATTTAGTACTGCAGTCACAAGTATTTAAGCAATGCATAATAAATAATTTATTTCTGTAAATCAGGTCATTCCTGATTCAGTAAGAAATTCAGGGCTATGTCCCTAAATAACTCTTACATCACGTTTCTAACAGCAGACTAGAAACTGGCATAGTCTCAGTAAGTTAAAAATGCTTCCTTACACCAGTGTAGTTTCCAATATTTTAGAGCAATAAAGAGACTGAAGAGACTGAGAAGCACCTCAAAAAAGCAATGCAAAGGTATTCCCTGAAAGTGGAGAGGCTGGTCAGCCCTGAATATCCAGTATTATACTTCTCAAAACCAGTTAGCTGGCTTTATTTTTCCCCTCAGCCTAGCACTGCAGTTCAGCTCACTTTAGCCAAGTGTAATGTATGTATGGTATGCAAGGTATGCGTAATATACCCTAGAGATTCAGAGCAATTCCAAACAATCAAGCAGACTACTGGGTACAACAGTGGAAATATGCCAAGTAGAATGGATTTGAAATATCACTTCAAAGTGTTTATTTGCTTACCACAACATACATACCCTGAAAGATCACACTTTCCCCCCCCGCCCCATATCCAGGACTAAAAAATTTCAGCCACATGTTCACAGAATTCATCGTGCTGGGAGAAAGTTCAGCTAAACTGTACTTTTGCCAAATAATTAGTTTGCCCTTCCAACATGTCAGGTTTTCTGGTAAAATCCAAACACGAGATCCACATTTAATTTTTCATCTTACTTATGGAGGACAAATATTTCACCAAATCAGTCAGCCCCTTTTTACAGCACTAACTGATAAAATTACTCTCCTTTGTGGCGGAAAGGACATAAGATGACACTGAACATCACATCCTCTAGAACAAAGAACACAGCTTTCAGAAACAGCTGTTCTGGATATCAGGACATGAAGCTCTGTCCAGTTTCCAGGAGAAAGCAGCAAGAAAATACATTCTTAATGAAGCATATTAGTGAGACAAATGAGAGGCAGTTTCATTGCATTAAATCTTGTTTCCAAGGGAAATTGAACAGAATTTACCCGTTTTACAAAGCTGTTACCATTCAATCAAATGCATTCCACTTGCAAAGACATGGGTTACCAGCACCCACTGGCACCTCCAATGCAATCATGTGTCCTCGCTATTGTAGAACACAACAGACTGATTTATGTCAGTGCAGAAATATTTTCTCAAGAATATACCATCACTCAACCACACTGGATGAAACCTGTTGTGCCTAATCAATGGCCTCCACGTATAATTTCTCAAGCTTTTGAGAGACAGTGCCCAAACTGTGTTAAGAAGAGTACTGATCATTTTAAAGGGGACAGCAAAGAGCAGATCACCATCTCCAAATTTTAGTTAGGGTGAATACCAGTGGCAGAAATTGTGAAGGCTGACAGTGACCTTCTAGTAAAATAAAGTTTGGAAAATATGGCTTTAGACTTCAGACTTGAGGGAAATGCTCATCTAGAAAAATAGCTGTAGCCACTATACGGGCATGAAATGCCAGGACCTTGTGGTTTCTGTTCAAGAGACAAAAAAGTCAGCTGGCTGCTCTCCAAACCAAAACCCATACGCATTAGAAATTTAAGGTACAAAATAGTTTAAATAAATCTTTGTAATAGGTCAGACCCAGAGTTAACTTTTGTAGGTTCCTGTCTCAGCTGATCACACTCCAAGTGCTTTAAAGGCAGCATGGGGGCAAGAAACTACAGCACAAGGGCTAAAATTCACATGCTTCTCTAAACTCTTGCAACTGATCCTAAAACCAAATGGATACTTCCATCTTCAGGTAGTATACACATTCTCTACAAATATTAAAACTCTCATTGGCTAGTTTGCTTAAACAACACAAGAAGCATGAATTTAAGTATGACTTACTAGACATGGAATTAAAACATTTATTATGATTATTTTCAGATTTGTGACTTGCATTCCATTTCTCTGAGTGCCTGCCTAGCACATTATGAGGTAAAGGAAGCATACTCCAAACAGTATTTTTTTTCTATCATTCATTACTTTCTACAGCCTGACTTTTCATCTCATAAGGAATCACTAAACACTCCTTACTCGAGTAAAAAACAGCGATCGATGTTGCACATGGCATTCCAGATGACAAGCCATCAGTTTTATAATGGCAAGTTTTCAAAATTGTTTCACTTTGCAATCTAAGACAGTGTGTCAATAAAACTGTAGTAGATTAAATTATTCTCTTTTCAACACATATGCCTTTGAATTTATCCAGCATTTGAGGGTAGCTTGTGGTGAGTTATCCCTGGCAGGCAGCTAAGCACCACCTAGCTGGTTGCTCACTCCCTTCTCAGTGGGAGGGGAGAACTGGAAGGAGAAAAGAAAGAAAACTCCTTAGAGAAGATAAAAGACAATTTCATAAGTGATGGAATAAATTTTCCTAGTGATACAGAAGTATCAAGTGAAGTTTACTTGAAAGTAAACTATTATTTACTTCATGCCACCAGTCTGTTAATAAGATGCATAAAATTCCAAAGTATTCAGATACATTCAGCAACCAGCCACTGGCATAGGCTAAAAATAAACTCAATTTCTGCTGCATGTTTGATATAACATGAGAGGTTTTAATTGTATTTTTGATTAGAAAAACCTAATCATGTCAAACCAGGTGTGTAATTAAAAGCAACAAACTGGTTTATTCAGCTGCCTGAACATCCCTTCTCTGAATTTTCCTTATACTTGACAGGTGAAACTGGTAGGGCAGCTTAAATGCCTACAGAAATCCAGTGCTTACTACTCAGTAAGCTTGAGGCACAACTCACAGCATAAACTACAGAAAGCAAGATGCAAATCTGAAGTCAACAGAAATGAATCAAGTACCAGATTTAAAAACAGAATATTTGAAGGATCCCAGTTGTTTGTGCATGCATGATGAATTAATTTATGCTAAGAATTTACATAGAATAAAAATAGCTTATTCTTCTAGTCTTCATGACTGCAGAGATCATCACATGATTGCTTGCCTAATTAAAAGGCAGATGTACTAATAAACCAAGGTGTGACAAGAGTGAGACACCTAAGAATTGTCCCCATGTACAGCATTCACAGTCCTGTTTAGTTCCTTTAACTCTTAAACATACAAATTGTCACTTTTAAAAACTCAGTCTCACATTCACATTTTGAGAACTTCCATTAACTTTCCAATATATGTGTAACTATGAGACACATATGAAGCATAGCAACACAAAACCAAGCAGAAAAGCTTTACTGGCCCAGATTTACACTGAGTTTTTACACAAAGCATCTCTAATTACTCTTAAACTTCAAAATAAAGCAAAACAAAGAACAACCAAAGCCCACACAATATTCTATAGTTGAACATAGAAGAAAGGGTAACTTTTTTTCTTACCCGAAGCATTACTTTCAGTTTAGAAGCTACCATGGAAATTTTTTGACCTTGTGGTGGGTGATAACACACAATGATTTGATCCTATCAAGAATCTGCAAGCAACTGAAGTATTTGGAGGCCACCAAGCTTTCTCAAAGCATGTACAGCATCTATTTTTTTTGTTCCCCCTTGCTTCACTGTCCCCCCTCAGATCACTATAGACAGAAATGGAATTCAAACTGACCAAATCCACTCCTTGCTCATGCTGACAGAGAGAGAGAGGGCACTGGATCTGGGAGAGGATCCTTTATAAATGGAACTGGGGAGAGCAGTGGAGACTCCTTACCACCCTCACAGCCACTGCACCAAGAAGGCCAGAACACATCAAGTGAATACTTCCTCTGGAAGCTGGTAATGTGCAGAAGGCAGCAACAGACTACAGCGATGAAGCACAAGACCTATCACCACCTGATGCCTTTCAAATGCCCATCATTTCTTACACTTCGACACTGTTTTCCTGTAACTTTCCATGCTCCATACTATCACTCAGGAGAGCTCATTTGCTTTCAGACTGGCTTTTTTCCCACTCTAAGTACTTGTCCAGAAGGGATTTCTTGGGTAATCAAAAACATCAGGGCTACTATTCAGCAAGTTGTATGATCTTGTTCATGAAGCTCTTGAGTTAGAAGCCCACTTACTGCATGCTCTCCTTTCCCAGAATTCTCTCCTTTCCTTTTACTAGGACTTCACTACAACATCAAAAACCTCCTAATATTGTTCCTCTGTGGAGTTATGACCAGTTTTACCTACTTGTTTTTATACCAAGCCTTGTATTAAATGGCTTTTCTCAGAAGCCCTTATGTCAGTCAGTATAAAGTAGCATGTGGCAGACTTAAAGACCAACACAGAACATGATTACTCACACTATACATAACCACGCCCATGGAATTCCTAACCACAAGACACACATTTCTAGTATCCATAGCATGCATTTAATGGAGGCTGAACAGAACTTTTCCAAATAGAAAACACTTAAACTCATAAAATTCCTGAGTGACAAATAGCTCAAATTTGGAAGACAACCCACGGAAAATATCATACATGCCTGACCTATTCTTGTGCTCTTTCATTGTGACAGAGAGATACTCCAGATATGTCCACAAAATATTTATTCCATTCCAGGTTTCAGAATGCTTTCCTCCAAGAGACAAGCCTCAGCTGATGGGCCACAGGAAAACTGTCTAAAAATTTGTACTAGCTTTTTAAGGTCTACAGTGAACAAGCAATCTAATTGGATTAATCATTTTAACTATTTTGTCAGCTTTCACAGAGCAAAACTTGGATCTGTTTTTGCAATTGGAAATGGAGGTTTTTTCCTTATCCCAAACCTACCAGTTAAAAATTGATGTGCAAAAGATACTTTACCCAGGTCCTCAAAAAACATTCCTGCAACCCTCGAAGAAAAAAAATAAGAAAAAAACCCCAACAAAACAACAACCCCCCCAAAAAACCCCCACACAACTCGAAGCAATCCCACAAAATGCTTAAATCCTGCCTTATATGCAAATACCATATTCCTGTATTCTTTACACTCATAGAAAGCTTTCATACTCATTGCCTGTAATTCCTTCAGTTCATCTTAAACTTTTTCATTGTGTTCTTCCTCCTATATAAACCTGAAGTCATCCTACTTGTTCCATACCTCTGGATCAGTTGATAATCACCATTCTCCTTGAATTACTGTCCCTTCTCAACAACCAGCTTTGTGTCTACTTCTGTTCATTTGCATGAGCACTGTCTTCTGTCTCTTTTCTCTCTCTTTTCTCTCTCTGCGTGCACATACAATCAGACAATTTGGAAAAAAAAATCCTAATCCACACCACAACTAAGAATGCCCAAGGCTGTGTTCCCTGCTGTCTCCATGCATTCTCTCAGAAATCTCACCAGTAAATAATATAACTTGCTTTTATACCAACACACTATCATCTACTTACATTCAAGACTACCTCCCATCTACCAAAACCCAGTCTTAGCATGTAACATGATCTCTCAGACTTACAGCACCCAGCAGGAGATTGGAGTTCTTACACTTTCCTTCCACCTCCAGAAGCTCTCCCTTAATTAGCAGAGTTGCTACTATGCATACCACAGACATTTAAATTCCTAACCCAAACAAGCTTTAAACTAGTGTTTCCCTAAATTCTGCCACTGCTTGGATAAGCCTCATCAACTTCTTCTAAAAAACAACTTTTCGTCTCAGGTGGACTTTCACCATCTTGCATTTTTATGATTTCAGCATCCTCCTCTCTGGCCTAGAACAAAACGGAACAAACCCACCTGCACAGACTTATCCCGGTCACGTACATGTGGAATGCTTCTCCAAAGGACATGTGTCTTGCCAGTTGAACCAAGCCAATAAGGACAGAAGTATACATGTTTATCTCTCTGCATTATAGGGGATAAAATTCCCCCAGCACAGAGAAGAAAAAACAATCTGTTGTTTCTTCTAGGAGGTTGTTCAGAGAAAGAAACTTCTCTTCATCCCTTTCCAGGCCAAGGACAAGGAAAATAATCTTGTATTTCTGACACTACTTATTCATTGATTCCCCTCCAGTTAACTGAGCCAACTATTTGGTTTTGCTTTCAAAAAAAGTTACTTTTGAACCCTGTCCTGTAGCCAGCTGAATCAAAATGCTGACTTCAAATGAACAGCAGCACTAGGCTCTGCCACAGACCAGTCAGGCTTTCAGGCAAGCACCTTCACACCTCGTCCTCCATTAGGAAAAGGTTTGTCCAAAGCTCTGCCTTATCGTGACACACACAAAGAAACTTCCCATCAGCTACACCACCTCTGCACCACAATCACACTGAACACCACAGTCTCATTTCATTGTACTCCCATCAGTTTCCTTAAATTATACTTTGAACTGGAGTTAGCTCCAACAGATGTATTTACTTGATCCTACACAAACAATAACGCGTAGAGAACTCTCAACTAACAAGGCAGTTGCTAGTCAAAAATGTAAGATATGCAAGCAACTCCCCCCCATTTCCTGCATTTTTAGCAGCTCTAAACAAATAGCAGAAGGGTGTTGTAGCACTTGAGATTGTTTCAGAGTGATCAAAGATAAATAACAAGGCTGTCTCTCCATTACCAACTCAATTCCAGTCGCTTTAAGTCAGTTTAAGAAATGTCATGGCATTCCCAGACAAAAATAAACAGACTCCTTAGGATCTGACAACATTTCTCCCCTCCTGAAGTGAAGTGGAAGTAAAGACTGAAATTATTACGGTGATATTAATAAGATTTTCTTTCAGAAGTAGATATTAATTGAAAGCAATTGAGGTGGGGAGAAGATTGCTGCAACACTGCAACCTTAACAGTATCTCTCCTTTCCAGCCACCTGCTTGACTGCAGAACACATCAGCCTTACTTTAACAGCCATACGGAATGGGAACTAGGGCAGGGGGAAGACTCTAATGGCAGGTACCATGTATTTCCACAAGGAATCTTCTTCCTGCTTCAACCCATCACAAGCTGCCCTGTATACTTGAACATCCTGAACTACCATCACAGCTGCATAAGCAAATGGCTCACTTAACGAGCACAAGTGAGACACAACCGGTCTGCTTTTAAAGCCAGAGGTTATGAAGGAAGACAAATGTGTGCGACACTTCTCTATCCACTGAGAGAACGAAGGAAGCAGTCTCAGTGTTCACTGAAAAATGCTGGATGCTTTTTTAGGCTAGTAACCTATCATCTGACTGCTGGCCATTAAAACTGCACTGTAAATCACTGAATATTACACTGTGGCACCCAAAACTGCACACAGTGCTCAAGGTGAGGCCACACTTGAACAGAGGAGGAGAATCACCTCTCCCACCTAGCTAGTGATGCTGTGCTTGATGCACCCCAGGATTCAGTAAGCTGCTGCAGTTCCTTCTGAACTGTGGCTGCTCCTGGCATTTCCTTAAGTTTCCAACAGACTACATGTAGGATCAATAAATACTGAAAACAAAGTAATTACATTAAGAGTTGCCATACAAGAAATTCTTGACTTTCTCAATAAAATGAGCACTGGTTCAAGTTTCAGAGAAATGAACTTCAGCTCCAAGGCCAATAACCCCCACACTACAGAGTTCCTATAAGCACCATTTCTCAGCTCTAAACCAGAGATAATTTACCAGTATTTGAAAAGAAATAAGGAAAAACATTCAACTTAGTAACACAACTTGATCCAAGTAGTGTGTAAAACTGAAACTAAAAGAACCAAAGCAAGCTGGAAACTAGCTGCAGAGCTGGACTTGTAAGGCAAACAGTGTTCAGCCTCCAGTAGAAAGCTGGGGACAGAAGCAAGAGCCTCTCCCTGACTACACCCAAGTTAAACCACATTTACTTCCAATAGCCAGGAAGGAGCATCTAGATTCAGTGCTGGGAAAAATAAAACAGGATTGAGGAGGAGGTAAAAAAGGTGAGACAAAGAAGCAGAACAAGAGTATTGCAGATGAGGGGAAAAGAGTAAAAGTAGAATTATACTATGTGGTTTAGAGGACAGGAGAACACATAGGAGAGACAAAAAAGGTAATGCACAGAACAGTGCAGGAAGTGATATGCTGTGATCCTTTACAAGAAAGAACAAAACCAACTTGTGAGCCCCATGACAGGGGCTGCAAATAGCCAGAACAGGGTGGGACAGAACACATGAAGAAACCAGAGTCCCTCCAAAATCCAGTACCTTCTTCTCCAGATTTCACTCTGTGGGTAGTACTGTGTGCTTAGACTTTCCTCAACAGGCAGACAACAGAATCACCTGGCTTTACACTGTACATTCTGCAGTGGTCACAGTCTACATTAAACTCCCGTTCTCTAGGTCAAACCCCAAATATTACTTTCCATCTTCAGCAATATCTTGAACAATTAAGCAATATTAAAAAAAAATCAGGTGAAAACAACTGCCCTCCAATGTTGTTCCCACTGTAAGTCTCTTGTTCAGTGGGGTGGGGGAAGGATGAAAGGAAAGTGGTAGGGAAAGGGTGAGGGCATGTTCCAGTGCTCAGCACTACTCAGTTTGTGTTTTCTTCTTTTTACCAGCAACTCAATTTCAACAGGCAGTAACAATCCAGAGATAGCTGATACCTGACTGACTGCTGCAAAACGTCCTGGTTTGACATGGACTCTTATTGTCCATTCATTTCCCATCTTCTCTGGAAACACAGCTCCCCTGCTAAGTTTGGATTACGTACCACCTTGCAAAATATAGTCTAGACTACGGCTTGTTAATAATTTCATGTATCACAGTTTGCAGTGTATTATTCTAAAGCACATATCAAGCCTCTTCAGTTGGCAGCTCTTAACTGATAAAAAAACCCTTCTCTAGCAGCAAAAAGTCAACTACTCTTCCATGACTTCAGGAATCACTGTAACATTGTCAAAACTGATAAACACCAGGCTTCAAACAGTTTGTGGGCAACATTTCTTGACCCCTCTAATAGCAACTATGCCCCTCCCCTAGCCAGTTCTCTACACAAGGCCTGAGAGCATCATGGTCTCCACACAAACACTCACCACAGTAAGTGGGGAGGAAAAACAAAAAAAGAAAAAAACCCCAAGCAATCCTACACAGCCCTTCTTAACTGCAAGAGCCTGGTTCTTGCTCTAAAGAACCAATGCTTCTAGTAACTCTGACAACATAGAAAACACTTCCTCCATCTTGCCCTGTTAAACTAGTCAATAATTTTATATAATACAACAAATAGAGCTTACTGTCCCTTTCTAACTATTGTAAAATGGTAAATTACTATTTATCCAAAAGCTGGTTTGAAAATAGTATTTCTTGAGGTATCTTCATAGTTATAAAACTCCTGAAGGATCTGTATTCTGTATTACTGCTCTAATGGACTTCTTTGCATTAATCCTGTCAAAACATTCAGCAGATCAGAACAACTGAGTGTGGCAGAGCACAGTGATCATGACACTTCTCTGACCTCCTCACAGGTATTTTTTCAGCTCTTAAATTAACTTTTGCATACAGAGGGAGAGAGATACAGGAAATATTGAGGTTACAAGTATGTGAATAGAAACTGACTCACCACAGTCCTTTGCTTGTTGGGCAGGAAGACTCTAACAATAGGCTTCTGTGGAGACTTAGGGTTATTCCGTGACATATCAGCAGGGTTTTGATAAACTGAAAGGGATGAAGGTGCTACAGAGAGGCTAGAGGAGGAAGATGATGCAACTGTGTCTGTAGAAGCTGAACTGGAGACAGAGAAATCAGTTCCATTCCCCATGGATTCCAGTAACTGCTGTTCTCTCTGCTGTAGAGCATCGAGCTTGCTGGTGTACTCTTCATAGGCCTGTAAAGGAACAGCAGCTGTTTTAATCAAGTGGTAGCCTCAGACAAAACCAGAAATCTAAATTTGGAACAAACATGAAACAAAACACTTCCTAAACTAATACAAATTTCCCAGGAATATGAACAAAATGGCCTGGTCAAATTTTTCAGGACACAATGAAGGAATGGCTTTCAATACATTGTGTTAAACCTTCTGAACCAACAAGTAATGTTTTAATAAATCGGATGAAGAAATGGATAAAAGAAATCATAAGTTACAGTTTCAAAGCACCTGCACTGAAGATTCTAATATACAATCTCTTTAAAAAAATCAGAAATCTTTAACAAATATTGTCAGCTGCATTGCTGAATTACTGTGCTCCAGTTAAATTTATCATTCTGTTGGAATGACAGTTAAATACCTCTAATGCAATAACTAAGAGAAAGCTCAAATCTGCTTTTTATCATCTGTATCTGACAACTCACCTAGCTCACTGTTCACCATCCTTCACCTCTGGCACTATCCGTTCACACCAAATAGCAAAAAAATGT
This sequence comes from Lycocorax pyrrhopterus obiensis, assembly GCA_014706295.1. NCBI lineage: Eukaryota > Metazoa > Chordata > Aves > Passeriformes > Paradisaeidae > Lycocorax > Lycocorax pyrrhopterus. The sequence goes on along the minus strand of JACSVZ010000015.1, from coordinate 59,479,625 downwards.
TTTTCATTTAGAACACAACACAGTTTGCCCTGTTTCAAAGCCATCCAAAACATGTAAAAATGATCCTTTGAAAGTTTTTTAACATCTTTTCAGCATGTTTACATAAAACCTGATTACACAGATCAGGTTTCTTAAATAAACAAAAAAATCAGTAATATTAAATTTGCCCATTAAGTCTTTATTAAATGCAGTCTAGTTAAACAATATTGCCAAGATCTATAAAACAAATACATAATCAGTATATATTTTTCTTTCTAGTTTGTTACCCACAGCTTTGTAGCAAGAACATTTTGATCGGTATCCAAGTACTAGAACCATTTCTTCAGTATATAAATTAGTAGAATATCTTTAAAAACCTGCAACAGTTAAGCAACCTGTGTTTCACGCTACAGAAGCATATCAGTGTTAACTGACATGTTTAGACCTTGTTTAGACCTTTACAGAAAAGAAGAAACAAAGATCTTCCAAACCTAACACGTAAGCAATAGGGAATGGAATTTTCTACTTTTCTCTACAGCAAGGCCAAGATCCATACCAATATGCATCTTCAATGATATTTGCAAGTATATTCATACAAAAGAAAAGTACTTTCTGGTTCTGTTGTTTAAAATTACTTATTTTATTTGCTTTCCTAGTTTTTTGTTCATAACATGTTGCTAATTAAAGTTACAGGAGAATTTAACTGACCAAAAAGTCTGCAGCATCTACATGAGGAAAAAGAAAAATAAAGTTAAGAGAAAAAATAACCAGCATTCAGTACTGCAGCCACAAGTACTACATTTTATTAGGAATTTACTCCTCCAATTTATTTCTCCAGGTTAAATGTGCAGGCTCATCTAATCCAAACTGGTTTTGCTGAGTAAAGAGTGGTTCATCCCTCCCTTTTTAAGAAAGCTTAGCATCCTCCCAGGATGGACCTATGTTCAAAATGAGTCATCACCCCCACAGTGTTAACAAAGAAAATGATAATTTGACAGGGAGGAATAAGAAAGAAAAAGCATTTTAAAGAATGGTGGTGAACATCACAGTTGCAAATTCTAAATTTTATGGGTTCCACTTCTGATAAACATACATGGGTTGCAAGAAACTGAAAGCTATTTACTATTTCTTTTAAAAACCGAAGATGTCTAGCATTTCACAAATAGACCCCAGACTCTGAGACTTAAAATCAAAACATTTTCACTCTAACCCAATTGTACTGTCAAAAAATAAATTGAAAGGTTACCCAACTATAAATAATGGCATTTTTTGGCTGTACAGTAACACGTGTCTCTCCTACTTCCAGGATCAACTTTTCATGGAAACTTGAGTAAAAGCTCCATGTGTCAAGAATTATTTTCAGTAAACAAAAATTAGGAAACATAAACTGTTACCATTTCACCAATACTTTTCTAAATACTTACTTCCCTTTCTCATGAACATTGCAAAATATTATTCAAACACATGCAACATTACATTGCTTCCGGATACTTGCGGGTTAGTTCCTTCACAAAATTACACACAACTTTCAAAATACTCAATCCTACAATGTTTACATTGGCAGCTTAATCTGTCACTAATGCAAACTCAAAGTCAAATGATTTATCTTAAGAGAATAAACAATGAGTATGGAAAGCTGGGAGCTGCTGCTGGCTTTGGGTTCTATACCACTGATTTCTGCAAAAAGCTCTGTATGTTTTCTGAGAACAAAAGCTCTCAATTATCACACAGCAATTCGGTGTCATAGCAGAAGATCCCACAGTAAAACATAAAGGAAGCAGAAATGCATTGCTGAACTTTAAATACATTTTTCATTTTAAAAAAAGAAAAAAAAGTCTCCTTATACAACAAGAGCAACATTACATGCAGAAAAACAGAATATCTCCAATAAAATTTCATTTCACCAAGGTTAAGTACTTTGGAGAAACAAAGTTTCATCTGATGATTAGCACCAATAGACCTTACAAAGGCAACAGCACCAAGTCAAGACAGAATTACTCTATAGAGTTAAATTCAATGATTGTTACATCCGCAAAGCTGACCTATGGCAAGTATTTCTAGCTAAAAGAAAGATTATGTTGCAGATCTGGGCTATCTACAAAACTGATCTGCAGCAGCACAGCCACCTTAGCAGACAGGCATCAACAGCTACACAAACCTTCAAGTCAGTCAAAACCCTCTAGATCAACTATGAGGTTTATTTCTGAGAGCTTTTTTCAAAAACAAACTGTAAAAATTAAGTCTGTACAGAATCAATAAGATGAATATTCTAACAAATCATTAAATCAAGGATTCTAAAGGCATTTCAGAAGGAAGAGTTTATGAAATCTAGACTGCAATCCAATCAGTTTACATATTCCCATTAAGAAGTAATGTTCTACATAAAACTTAAATCTTGCTTGATATAGAATCACAAGAGAGAAAAAAAAAAAAAAGGAAAAAAAAAAAGGTTGGAAGAGATTCCCAGAAGTCATCTAGTCCAAACAAGTGTTTAGCACAGAAATAATTTTTAAGTTCAATGAGGTTGCTCAGGGCCTTGCCAAAGCAAGCTTTGCAAGTCTTGAAAGATGCAGAGCCCACAACCTCTGAGCAGCCACTTCCAGAGCTCAAAACCCACATTCGTGATGAAGAATTGTCTCTTATGAAATGAACCTGATGCTCACTCTGTGACATTGCCCCTTCCCCATTTGCTGTGCAGGTCTGGAAAGGTCTGACCCTTTCTTTATGTTGAAAGAGCCTGCAGATTCCTCCTGAACCTTCTCTTCCCCGTGCTGAACACCACCCCAGAGCAGCCACACAGGTAGTGAGTGGATGGGTGCCTCTTCATGCTGGCTGCATTTGCTGATGCAGCCCAGCGTGCAGTTTGCTGCTGGGATCGTCAGGGTGGGTCACTGACAGCTCAGAATGCTCCCAGCTTAGTGTGAATTTACTAAGTTTTATTTCACAAAGTATATATTTAAAAAGTTGAATATTAGATTAAAATCGGCACGACTTGTCAATCTATACATAATCCTATGGCTATCAAAAATAGAACAAAAAGTGAATTTTAATTATATTGCATATCAGTATATTTGCATGTCATATAATAGTGTTATACATGTGAGAATACTCCTGAAACTTCAGCTAAGTAAAATGCATCAAGGCCTGATAAGCTGCAAAGTCCAACTAAAGCATTACAAGATGTCATGTTTATATTCAGTGTGCACACATGCTGAAATACAACTGGTGTCTTATTCTGCTGTATATATTCTGCAGTTTTAACTGTTGTATATACTCAGGAGTAGCAGTCTTAAAGTTACTTCTTAAATGTTGCAACCTACTGACAAAATAAAAACTGACCTCAGAAGTCAACAGAATTTGAAAGATGTAATGCAGATATGCCAAAAGAGTTCTGATGACAACATGAGGACAAAGGGTTTTCTCAAAAATATGCGTATTTTTTTCTTACATATAATTTATATTATATTTGAAATTTGTTTTCTTGAGCCATGACCAGGCTACACATGCTAGTGACATCATCTAAGGAAATAAGAAGCAACAAGTTAATTTTTTTTTAATTAATCTATGAGAAACCCAAGTAGAAAAATATGACTTCTCCTTCTCTCTGCCCCTTACTACATCTGGTTAGAACACCAGTCTAAACTCAAGCAGATAACTGTTTTTGCTATGCTCTCTCTCATCCTCAATCAACTTGAGATAATATCCGCACAGTGCAAGACCTAAAAGCCTGAACTGCAGGTTCCTCGTCTTTGAAACTGAGATTGTGTTTCTATTTAAAAGATGTCTGACTTTTTAGGCTGTTGATCAAATGCAAATCCCACTAAGTTAAATGGGAGCTGAAGATAGACAGTAACATACGTCACGATTTCTTCATTTAGTAAGACTCCTAAATCTGTACTTAGTCTAACTTTAGACACTCCAGTTTTGGTCCAACATATTTGAACAGCATCTGTTAGGAGCCTGGTAAAAACCAATCTGAAATTCCCCAGAGGGCCACCAGGTTTCCCAGTGTCTGTATGCAGTGTTAGCATTTTCCTGGAATCCCACAGTCTGGAACAATCTGAGATTCATCATCAAGATCTATTTCAGACTGTATCTGCCTGCTGTTGCAATAAGCATACTTCAGATCAGCAAAGAGATAATCTTCTTTAATTAACTAATTTGACCTCCTGCATGGATTCTTCAGATATACAGGAATAAGAAATTAAATACCCTCCTGATGTTCAACAGCCAAACTCTCAAAACTGAGAACAGCAACACCTCTGAATAAAACACATGCAGGCAATGAGAAAGTTAGGAAAAAAATAAAAATCATGGTATCTGGGGGCAAATATACCTTTACCCCCACGATTCTCATTTTAAATTGCTTCCAAGAGTAGGAGTAAGAAAGAGAATGATTCCTTCAAGACAGTATTAGAAAGCTGACCAAGTTTTAAAACTTACTTTGATACCACTGTAATCCTGTGCATTTTCACACTGTTCCATTTTGTGTGGAGTCCAAATTAAAAAACCAAAATCAAACCAAGCAAACCTCAAAAGACCTGGCAGCTTAGTCTTGGACTGTTAACTGAAGTAACCTACAGGTCCAGAATGCAACCCTATCCCAGACAACAATTTACACACGAATGGGCCAAAACTGTTTCAGTTCTCAGAGATAAGTGCTGGTAGGTAATACTGTACACATGACTATGGGGCAAAAAGGACACACAGCAGTTGGGAAGTTTAAATAGGTAAGGCCTCCCTGAACAGTCATTAAGAGTCTACAAAGGCTAACAAATCTGATTAAGTCATTTAAGCATGATCCCTCCCTTCTGAGTTTGAGCTGAGTGCTTTTGGCCAGCCTGGGTCTGTGCAACCCATTTCAGTTTGTGCACTGCATTTGTTACCAATACACAGGCCTTTATTCTCCTTTCCCTAACTCAGGGTATCCTTTTCATCAGTATTTTGTTGGTAGAGACAAAAGAAGTATAAATTTTGATGGATGTTCCAAAGAATACGTAAGTGCATCTTTTAACCATTTTTGCTAAGTGAATCCCAGGTTTTCCCAGTATCATAATAGCATCCTTCTTTGCAGTAAAGATTTCCAATATTTACAATGCTTAGAAAAACCCTTAGGAAAAGGGTTTTTCCATGGTGAGTCACAAACTATGTATTTTGGGAAACAGCACTTCAAGGACTGATATAAGGCACTAAGAAATTATGTGGGAAGACAAAAATCATTGATGTTTTCAGCTACCAAGATACAGAGTGCTTCCAAAAAGTGTGGTAAAACCTACCGAGAAGCTCCTGCAGCCTCTTTTCCAGGAGAAAATAAAATACAATTAATGGTATTTATACATCTACTGAGTCAAGCAGTTATTTCAAATATTTGGAGCACCTCTCCTATGAAGACAGGCTGAGAGAGTTGAGGTTCTTCAGCTTGAAGACAGCTCCAGGAGACCTTACAGCACCTAAAGGGGCCTTACAGGAAAGCTGGAGGGGGTTTTTACACAGGCATGTAGTGACAGGACAAGGGGCAATGGCTTTAAATGGGAAGAGAGTGTGTTTAGATTAGATCTTAGGAAGAAATTCTTTACTCTGAGGGTGGTGATGTATGGAACAGGTTGCCCAGAGAAACTGAGGACAGTCTGTCCCTGAACTGCTCTAGGGATGGGGCTTTAAGCCATTGGTCTAGTTGGTTTAGTGAAAGGTTACCAGCCCACAGCAGAGGGGTTGGAACTTGATGATCTTGAAGGTTGCTTCCAACCCAAACCATTCTGTGGTTAGACAGTGATTTCCAGGGGTCTGTTTGAGCTGAGGTCACACACAGCAAATGGCAGAAGTTAAAAGCCAAGATTATATAAGAAGGAAATTTGGCTACAAGCCATTTTTGGATTTTAATACAGTCATTGCTTACTATTCTTTCTTCCAGACAGAACAAACAGAAAAGTTTTTCTTAACATCATATTAGAGAACATTGACAAGATTCCCAAAGCTATTACTAATTATAATGATTAGAAGAAAATTGTGTGGTTAATGACAAACGTTCTTTTCTTTTTTCTGTACATTTTGTTTCCTGCCTCTGTACCTTAGACAAACACTCAGAAGTCGCTCTGCAGCTTTGGTCTCCCTCCTGAGCCCTAATTTTCCTGCCCAGGAAGGACCAAGGCAAGCAACTTGTTGCCCTCCAGCTTCACACTACATTTCCCACCCAGGCTTGCACGCTCTGCTCTACTCCCCCTGCTCCACACCCACCTTTATAAGGCCATCACTGAGGAGTGATGGATCAAAGCAGAGAGATACCCCTAAATCTGAGCATTCCCCTCTTGCAGGAATAATTAAATACATGCTGAACTCAACACAGCACATGTCAATCACTTTCAGTATTTCAAGGAAAGCCTTCCTCTTTTGTAGTCAGTTGATGAAACCCGAAATGATGGCTGCAACAGCAGCTGTCAGTTTTAAAGTTCTTTTGACGTAAAATGCATTGACACCCTCTCCTGAATTTGGGGGAAAAAAAAAAATCTGAGGAGGGTGAAAATTTTGTCTTCAATCTCAGATGAACATAGAAACAAAAGCTTCAAAAAGTCTTGAGCAACTGTAACTAAGGCATAAATTCCTTTTTATTTTTAAAAGAGATGTATGTTTTATATTCAATGCACAAATAATTTTACTATAACCTTTTAATGCTCAATTTTCAGAATTATTCTCTTGTTGAATTCTTCAGCTTTCTCGTGAGCTTCTGCTCCCCCCACCCCTTCCTTTCACTTTTAACTGGAAGGCAATGTTGTCACCAGGTTCAACCACAACTTCACTTGACAGGTTGTCAGAAGCAGCTCCAACACAGGCCAGGAGCCAGTGCACAGGGTGCTGCAAGTTCTCTGAACACGAGCAGGTAGTGAGAAGTGTAGTAAATTAAAGATATAAAGCCAGACAGGAGTACAAAAGAACCAAACAAACCCTATGGTACTGAAAATCTACACACTGGAAGATGGATGGATAGCTGTCAAACTTGTCAGAAGCGTAAAAAAAGCCATGTTTTTGCAGAAAGCATCACAATAAAACTATATGTTTACATCTAGTGAAAGGCAATTTGGGTGAAAGCAAAGGTATTCATTTGCAGATGCTTACTTAGCAATTAGTTTTGGCTAATTTCAACTTTTGCTAAAAGAAGACAACATGCTTGCTCATAGCAACCTCAAGAGATGATCAGGAGGCACAATCTACAGTAGTCCTTACGAGTCGCTCACGTTTTATGGAAGATGCAAAGAGATGAGAGCAGCAGCAAGATTTTAAAATCGGTATCAATACAGGCTGAGAGATGAAGGGATTGAGAGGAACCCTGCAGAGTAGGTACTGGCGAACGGAAAGTTGGACATGAGCTGGCAAAGTGCACTCACAGCCCAGAAAGCCAACCATATCCTGGGCTGCATCCAAAGCAGTGTGGCCAGCAGGTCAAAGGAGGTGATTCTCCCTCTCTATGGGGCTCTTGTCAGACCCCACCGGAGTGCTGCATCCAGCTCTGGGCTCCCAATATAAGAAGGACATTGACCTGTTGGAGAGGGTACAAAGGAAGGCGACAAAGATGGTGAGAGGGCTGGAGCACCTCTCCTATGAAGACAGGCTGAGACAGCTGTGGTTGTTCAGCCTGGAATAGTTAAAGGGCCTTTGATACTTAAGGTGATCTATCAGAAAGATGGGGACAGACTTTTTAGCAGGGCCTGCTGTGACAGGACAAGGGGTGATGGTTTTAAACTAAAAGAGGTTAGATCCAGACTAGACGTAAGGAAGAAAACTTTTATGATGAGGGTAGTAAAACACTGGCACAGGTGGTGGATGCCCCATCCCTGGAAATGTTCAAGGCCAGGTTGGATGGGGCTCTGAGCAACCTGATCTAGTTGAAGATGCCCCCGCTTATTGCAGGGGGGGTTAAACTGGACAACCTTTAAAGATCCCTTCCAACCCAACCCATCAAGTAACACACTAGCAAAATTACCCATACAGATTCTGCATAAAAGCAGGACTATATTACAGCCAGAAATTAATCTTTGGCAAAGCAATAAAAATAGAAAGCTCAGAAGATGATGGACGGAGTCTAAGTTCCATTACCTTCCCACTTGAGCATTTTGGTGAGAGTACACAGACCACAGCATCATGACCTAGACACAGACTAGAGGTAAAAGCTTAAGGGGAAAGAGGAGCCCTCCACAGAAGTCAGTGACGACACCCAGGTACAGAAATTGAGCCCCAAACTCGATATCACACACTAACTCTGTACATGGGACGTTTGCTATTTCTAACACGTCAGACAGACATCTTTTTATTTGTATCAAAACTACTATGTTTTCTTAGTTCTGCATTTGCTAGAGGCAAACATGTTCTTTCATACTTTATCACACTACATTCAAAACTTCTTACATATAGCTTTGTCCTTCTATGCTGCAACCAGAGTTTTTCTGGCCCTTTCTCTGACAAGTGATGGAATACAGGAAGTCATGAGCTCTAGCAGTGACAGGTTAGATTCAGATAAATTGCTGCCAAGTAAATACTGAGAACAGAAAGCAAGTCCTGCCTTGACCAAGCCAAAAGCAGCCAAAAGGTGGGAAAGGCACAGAAAGGACATGCTAGACAACTGCTATTGGATTGAAATGAACAGTCAAGGGTAGAGAGTAATCTTGCTTCTAAATGTATCTGGCACTCAGTAATAGATTTCTTCTTTTTTTTTCTTTCACACTTTAGTTCTACCACAGGAAGTCTACACACTAAACAAATTACAGGTCTGCAGCATTTAATCCTGTTCACCTTGATAAATGTATCTGAGGATGATCTAATCTATGCTAGTGACCATCCAAATAAAAGGTTCCTTTCCTCTCTCACACCATCTTCTAGTTCTTGGCTCACAGCTGCAAACTCTTTTCCCTTCCCTAATCTTAACCACAGCTTTGGGGTTCACTGACTTCATCGTGATCAAGTTCAAACTACTACCTGGATGGTAATCAAGCAAAACCAGAATATTTTCCTTACAGGTTAGTGACTGGTAGTGGCTTAGTCACTGCCAGTACTGCAAGTACCTGAACAAAGGAAGCGGAAGAATCACATAGCAAAGAGCTGGGAAGAACAAGCTTTTCATTTCAACCATGGCGAGCTCCTTCCACAGGGCTCGCTGTCCCATGGGATAACTCACCTGAAAAAGCACAATGTCAGCCCCTTTCACCTTCCTCCCAATGGCTTGTGGCTCCCTAGGCAGTACCAGCACCACTTGTCCCAAGCCCTGCTCATGATCCAGCGGAACTCACTGCAGCAGAGGAACACCTGGCTCTGCCTCACAGGGCTGCCCTACCATGCTGATGAGCCAGAGCTGCAGTTTCATCTCAGCGGCACATGGATCCACTGAACTTGCAAATCTGCTTTCAGCTTCAAGGTTTATGGTCACCAGCTATTCCAGACTTACTCTTTATGCTGTCGTAATCATTTCCCAGTACATATTTATAACTGCAAATGCTCTTTTCCCTAGCACGGACTCACAGAACAAACACAGAGCTTCCAGTGATGGATCTTGGTTGTAGTTTCACTAAAAGCAAGTGACAAATGGCTGTGATGAACTAACAACTTCCCTACCTGAAATCCAGACTTAGTACAGACTAAGTTCATTATTATTATTATTGAGGTTTGATACAGAATCTAACAAAACCCACTTGCATGTGGCAGTAATAAATCCAGACATATGTAATGAACCAGTTCATGTGAAAACAGAGGTGTGCTTAAATATAGCAGAATGGATAACATAGTGATAGCACTGATTCAATACTCCCATTTCACATTAGCAATAAGTAAAGCAACTGCTGAGGGCCTCATTTGACCTTAACTGTTAAGGATGTAATGTCAACATTTGTATAATCAACCTAGTGCCCTGCTCTGACATATTAAGATAAAACCTAGAAGTACCTCAAATAACGAGATCTTTATTTTTAATAACCTAGTGCCTTTAGGCAGCAATTACAAATAAAAGGACTACAAAAGAAATCTGGTTGACCTCCAGTTATTTCAATACTTGAGAGAAGCATGAAAAGGGCAGGTTTGAAGCACATGATGCCCATTTAATTCCTAATAGAGGTAACTTTTGCATGCTCTTTAAGCTCTTAATGGTCCTATGTCAATGAAACTCTGTGAATTTGGAATGATGAAAGAATACAGACATTGAATTTGTAGTTAGTTTACAAATTAAAAACGGCTTAAAAATTTTATTCCACCCCACAATTTTATGTATTTCTTTAAGAAGTCCCCTACTATTGATGCAATTTTTTAGATTATAGATGATCATTTTTCAAAGAGAAAAAAGGGAAGTCAGCTGCTTTAAAGGCAAAGCTAGTCTTACAAAATGTTTTTATGTGTACATATTGGCTTTTAACAGAGCATGACTTTCTCCATTACGAACACAATCTTCTCTCCCCTGGCCCCTACAAATGGGATTGACATTTCAATTGCACCAACATTCTTATTACACCATGCCACTGATCTTCCCCTACTGAATCCCATGAATCCCATACAGTTCCTTTCTATCTCTTAGAAAAGAGTTAAGTTTGTAATGCACAAGGAGAATATTCCCTTTTACTACAGGTATTCTCAGCTTTAACCTCAGATGCTTCCCATAAGATTAAGATAATACAACATTAATCCAACCACATTTGTTTGAATGTAAACTTACCTCTAAATATATTGATGGTGGGTTATGCTCTCCTCCAAATTTGTCTAGCAGTGCTTCTATATGTTCTTGTGTCAATTTAATCATCTGTTTGATGTTCCACACCTAGAACAGAAAATTAAAATATTTAATCATCAAAAGAAGCCTACAGAATCTGTCCTAGAGCAAAACAAGAATCTCTTGATATTTAGTAAGAGAAGTCCATAATAAAAATTTTAATTATCAATAAATGAGTGCAAAAGGCTATCCTGTTCATCCAGTGTCAGTAATAGCTTGCTTCTGAAATAAACAGAAAAAAAACTTAAATTTAGTTTTAAAATTCAGGACCTATTGAATAAACAACTTCTAAGAATGGCTTGTTTTTCTTGTTTATCAATCATATTAAGTATTTTCCTTGCAAGACTTTGCAAGCCAATTTCTACAGTACTACAACGTTTAGTGAAGGAGTTTTTCTACTAAATGTTAAGCAATGTGTGTAAACAACACTCACAAACCCAGACCTAGTGTTCAATTTACATGGCAATAGGATGTCCTGATTTTAAAGAGCACCTTCTATATCTCAACTTCCATATTCAGTCTACCCTGTGAGCTACAGACCTTGGACCTGACCTGAAAAAGACATTTACCTCCTGTGCACAGAGATGACCTACAGCATTGTACTGTGAAACCACTCATGTTGCTACTCATTCTTCACAACTAGGAAGAGTTCACTTTAGGACTTGGACACTACTGCAGGTGAACAGTATTATGAATCTGAATTTATACCTAAAAAAGGCAGCAAAGCACAAGACCGAACCTTTAAAGCAATAATGCTACACTGATATAAGAAGCAAGTCCAAGCAAAATCAGAAATTTATAGCAGAGGATGAGGGAGGAAGAGAGGAGAATTGCTCCTTCATACAAACTGTTATTCAGACTACTTATCGGAAAAAATTATTCAATCAGTTTTTAGAGCTAGGATGGGTCACCCCAGGATGCTTCTTCCAAAGATAGTTTAAAGATTCCTGTTACCTTTTCTAGTTTAACTCTTTTCTACTTCATGGATTATAATATATAATACATAGTCTCAAGATCAGGTCTGCATATACAAATTGTGACAACCTACCTCAGCAAAAAAACCATGCAAATAACTTCATATTCTAAAGTAGGCACCAGTAACAGGATGCAATTCAAGGTGGATAAAAACAAGTTTTAATATGTAAATTGAGAAGTTCGCAAACAAACAAATTCTAAGATACTGAACTTGCACTTTGCACATCACCTTATTTACCCATTCTATTTCTAGGTATCAGTTATCTGCCAGCAATTTCCTGAAGTTAACTAATGATTGATTCACTTCTAGACCAATTTTTTGAACAGATACCAGAACAAAGATTTCATCAAGAAGCTACAGTTGAGCAAAAATAGTTTGCTCAGGAACAAGCAAAGCAAACTACAAAGAGTGAGAGTGGGGGGATACCAAAGAATGTGCTACTCAAGTATTCTGTATGTAAATTCCCTTGAGGCAATGGTGGGAGTCAACTTGCTTCTCAACTTGCAATCATTTATCACTGAACCTAGGACTGCCAGCCAGCAGCAAAGAGAAGGTTTTCTGTATTTGGTTAGTTTTTCCCAAGATGGCAAGGGCTAGTTGTATGCTTGGTGAAAAGAACAAGCATGAATCAACACTGTATCAATTAACCTGTTCAATATAGGGCTTAGGATGTTTGCTTACCGTGTAATTGGTAACATGCTGTTAACCTGGGCTGCATACACTGAAAATTCTTGGCAATCTTAGGAACTATCTCAGGATTACCTTCAGAAATAGGTTTATTAGTACCTAGTGAAATGTCTATTGTTTGGTTATTCTGGCAATTTTACCCAGCAAAGGTTTTCCTCAACTGAACAATTTACTATATTTAACTGCCTGGCAAAGAGGAAGGTGAAGAGGGAAGATTCTTCACCGACAAAGCAACACAGAATTGCAGAAGGATGTGAGGTTGGAAGGGAACTCTTGAGGTCATCTGGTCCAAGCTCCTCCTCAAGCAGGATGCCCAGGACCATGTCCAGATGGTTTTTGAATATCTCCAAGGATAGAGATGCCACAGCCTCCCTGAGGCTGTGCCAGTGCTCAGTCACTGTCACAGTAAAAATGTTTCCTGATGTTCAGAAGGAACCTCCTTGTGTTTCATTTTGCATCCACTGCCTCTGGTCCTGCCCCTTGGGCACTGCTGAAGACAGCCTGGCTCCATTTTCCATTTGCCCATCATCTTTGTGGCTCTTCACTGGATAGTACAGCCAGCATAGCTCTTCCCTCCAGTATAACCATGTTTCTCTTGTACTGGGGAGCCTTGAACTGGACAGAGTACTTCAGGCAAGGCTCCACCAGTGCCAAGGAGAATGAGCCCCTGCCAGATGAATTTCCAAATACTTTTTTCATTATCGATAACGAATAACTTCCCTGCTCATGTTATTTTCTATTTTGTGCCCATAACCAGAACCTTGCTTCTCTCTTGTCTTACAGTAAAGATACCAAATAACAAATATAACACCACCAGCAATATGCACAATGGAAGCGTGTTATTTTGGAAATGTTGGTAAGAGAATCAAACAGCCTCTAACAAGGGCAGAGATCTTTCTGCGAAGTTAGTATCATGACAAGTGGAACCTGACTAACTTAAGTTGCCCAGCAAAATTGTGGGTGCCCCATCCCTGACAATGTTCAAGGCCAGGTTGGACGGCTTTGAGCAACCTGGTCTAGTGGAAGGTTCCTTGTCCACGACAGGGCAGTTGAAGCAAGATGATCTTTAAGGTCCCTTCCAATGCAAACCATGCTGTGATCTTATGATTGATGAAAAAAAATTTTAAACTTGCTGTAAAAATATCTTCACTTGAAGAAGCTGAAGTTACAGTTTAATGGAAGACAAAATCTCTCAGAGGAACTGAAAACATTGCCCTGAATTACCTAGTATATATCTGTGCAGTAAACCAAGAGCCTTTACACAAATGAATCTTACAGGCAAACTTAATATGGATTTCTATAATCTCAGAAAGGCTCCTCATACAGTTAAAAGTATGCTGAAGGCAGAAGGAAATTTATCAAAGTCAGCCATAGCAACAAATAATTACTTGTTGCTCACAGAAATGGAAAAGCTATTTTGTGTGCCATATTCATCAAAAGTCTTCTGACAAGATGAGAACTTTCACTAATCTAGTATTGACTAGCATATTCTAGCCTAAGAACACATATTCTAGCACAAGAGCACATATGCCATAACAAATTTACAAGCTTCACAATTTCCTTTTAAGTGGCAACTTATACTTATATTTACTTAGAGCAAATTTACCTTCTGGCTTCCCACATCTGTGAATACTCAAAGACAGTTTCTTGTGGTCCAGAGCAATCCTTAAGTAGCTGGCTTGAGAATGAACCCCTGTGCAGGTACACTGCATCCTACTACGCAGGATCTATTGCTACTTCAACTCAATTGAAGGAACTCGAGTCTTTTCCTAACTGGAGCCCAGAACAAACGACCTCACGTGACTCAGAAAAGTCTGCTGCTGCCCACCACAGCACCCACAGCTTTTGCTTCACGAAAACTCCACCATCCCTGTTGCATTTTCACAGCCAGCAGAGCCAGCAACTTCAGCCCATCTTTCCTCCTTGCAGATTTGCTTGTTCAGACAACTCAGCTTAGTTTGTGTCATAAGCACAGCCCAGCCTTGCAGAACCTGAGCCAAGACAGAGCCCCATCTTCGCTGTGGAAAACACCCTGAAACACTAAGTTCTTAAGAATTACATCTCTGGAGTTCAGCAGCACTCACAGATATACAGGTTCCTTTAAACTGTCCAAATAAAATCCAACTGTGCAAAATTAGCCTAGCAAGGGTCTCATTGCCCATAAGCACATACATTCCAGGACAGCAGCAAAGAACTGCCTAACAACAGAGACACCAAAAACATGGCATATGGAATCAGTTCCAGACCAAAGAGCTTGTTCCTACACCACAGAATAAACCTAAGTTTTTAAAGATTAAAGCAATCCCTTTATCCACTCTTTGTTCACACTTTTTTAGAAGTAAAAGAAAACTGCCTGAAAGTTATTAAGAAAGAACAGACCTATTTTTTTCTTATTCTTTTGAGCACTCCACTATATTTATGAAACCCACACCTGTAGGAAACTGTAAAACCACAATTGTGAAGTATCACAGGAATACAAAAATCGATGCCAGCCTCAGAGACAGTTGCTGGAAATTTTAATGAATTTTGAAGTAAACTTGCAGTGCATCCAGTACTGCCCTCATGCGAGTCTGGTCCCTTTCCATAGGAAACGGAATGGGGATTTGAGACAGTGTTTGAACTGTAGTTCCATAAAAAAGTAATGAATCCTTTACAGCTTGGATAACCATATCATTTTTCCAAAAAAAGCATCAACTAAATGTTTCTGGCCTATCTTGTAGCATTAGGTTAAGGTTATTCTCTATCACAAGAGATTAGATTTGATTCTCCTTGTAGTGCTGCTGACACAAGGAAGCTGACGCAGGCTAACATAGACACAGGCAGCCAGACAACTGGAAATATTCCAGATATACTGGAATATATCAACTTGAATCTGCCTATTGTGGATAATTGCGCATTAATTTTGCAAATAAGCACTCCCTTACAATGCAATAAAGATGATGACCTATTTCAAGCCAGAGGTAAGTCAGATACAGTAGAAGCCTAAATCCATTCTATTCAGGGAAGACTGTGGCTGCACAAATCACAGAATACGTTGAGTTGGAAGGTACCCACAAGGATCATTGAGTCCAACTCCCAGCCCTGCATCCCCAGGAGTCACACCAGGAGTCTATTCCAGTGCTTCCTAGGGAAGTGGTCACAGCACCAAGCCTGAGAGAGCTCAAGAAGCCTTTGGACAATAATCTCAGGTACATGTAAGGTTAAGCCACAAAGTTATTTTCACATCCCTTGCTGCTTGTCAAAATGTGCAGCTCCTGAGACATCACAAAGCAAACTTATCTTTCATACTTCCTGCACCTGGCATCACTACTCAAATCTTGCAGCGCATCTCAGCTCTAAGCTGTATGATTCATATTTGGTAGAAGACACTGAAAGTTCAAATCTATTCTGTAAGAAAAAAAAGCCATTATTTGTCCGGGAACAGTATGTCCTGCATTTGGATTACCACACGTAGTGATGATAGAGAATACTCTGATAGAACTAACAAGGTAATTAAAGAATAAACAAATTAAAAAATTAGGCTTTTCATTTGGAAACTGCTTCATAAGGAGGACAAAATCATCAATACCTATCCGATACTATTCCAATCAGTCCTTTCAGGCTTCTTTCTTACACAACCAATTCAATTGTTTGGTCCACTGAGCAAGGATCCACTTTCTCAGAAAACACTTAAGAACGCTGTCATGTACGAGATTGTCCTTAGCTGGACTAATGTATCAACTAACTTGAAAGTGAGATCCTTGGGTGAAAGATAGGCAAGAGGACAAAGGAATGGGGTTAATAACAGAGTGCCCCACCAAACCATTTGCATGGCAAGATGCAGAATATGTGGGTTTGAGTTTCTATGCTGACAATCACTGTTGCCTCTCTCTCACACTTTGGTACCTCCTTCAGGTACTTTCCCCCCTCACTCGTCTTGGTCCCAGTCCTCTTCTTAACTCTTACTAAGCTTGCTTCTCATTTTCTGCACGCATGTGCTGCAACAAGCACAGGCAGTGGGATGGAGAGTCCTTTCCTTCTGCCAATATTCCAGGCTATAGCTCCTCTCCATCTCTCTGTGGAAGCTTCTTGCAAGTTGCACATCCACTGTGTTAATTTCTCCACTTTTCCTACTCTCCTGGCTCTTCATGCTTACCACATTTTCAACAGTGCAGTTAAAGTTTTTATAAAACAAGTCTGACAACACTTGAAAAGCAACAGCTGAAAAACTTCACTGAATTGAAAACCAGCTTGCAATGGCTTTCACATGAGAGTTTACACAAGTGACATGAAGGTCAACATCAAGCTTGCCTTTCCTAGTTCATATTTCCCAACTTTTTGTTAATCTCAGTGAATCATTTTTATCATTTTTATTTATAGGTCCCTTACAATGTCTGAGATAGCCAACAATGGAACACTGTCAAAGTCTGTATGTAGGCAGTTCAAAATGAGTCAGTAAAATTTACAACCACAGACTAGTAAATAAGTTACAAACAACAATATCTACAGAAGCAACTGTAGCCAAGAGAAAAAGCATTCGTTACCTCTTTTTCCACAAAAGCCTATGAAGGTATCTTTCTAGACTCGTGACAAATGGCCTTAGGGAAGACGTACAAGACTACGTTTAGGAAGGAAAATCCTCAAGAAGAGGTACAACATTTTCAGTAGTATCCTGTCTGACAACTAGGATCATAACTAGGTCAATTAATTGAGTAATGTGATCAGTGAGCATCTGCTGTAAGCACAGCAGTTAATTAAATATTAAAAAGGTTTCAAGATGAGAATCTATTTTCCATTTAACAGGTAACAATTTTTAGGAAGGAAAGACTAACTTGTAACTAGCAGTGCAGGTTCCAGCTGCATCTGACACTGCTCCTGTTGAACAAAACCATCCCACCAAAATCAAACACCCAACAACTTCCACCCTTCTCCAAAAAACTAGGAAGCATCTAAGTTAACACTCCAGTATCAAAGTATCATCTTCGAAGCGTTCGCAGCAGAAACTCATTTCTTTGCAAACCACCAGTTGCAACTGAGAGTAATCTATGTCTTTTGCTTTCATTAATTCTAAACACAAACTCAATTGCTCATCATTCAGCTCTACTCTTAAAGCAGAATAAACAGCCTTTCAGTCTGTCAGGCCTTTGCCCCTTAAGTTGCCTCCTCTTTAACAAAGGAATTCAGACTTCAAATGCTCCTTACAAGTGTTTAAAAACAGATTTTTAAATAAATTCAAAAATTATAAAGGATGAAGCTCAGTGAAGTCTATCCTTGCAACATAACCAAACAGTTTCTCTGTAAGAACGAAGCCACCAAGAGCCTTAGGCGCTGACCGCTTTGCAGCTCACACCAGCTGAGATGGTGGGTGCAATTATCATATTGTCCTTGGCTATTTACCCCTGCTCTCTTCCTTACTCTTTCTCCATAACACAAACCTTTGGCTGAACCATTTCAGTATGCTAAACAAGTGAAAAATTGTTCTCTTTGTCAAGGTTTGCTTTCTGCCAGTCTACTGTGTTAAAACAGCTTGGCAAAGGACCCAGTGATCACCTCAGCTGGTGAAAAAAGTCACCCTTCCTCTCTATAGCTCACAGTTAGATGGATTCAGGCTACCATGAAGCAGCAGCCTTCCTGTTAGGTTTCAATTCTCTTTCATTCTCCTACTTTTTCCACCACCTGCCATCTTTGCTGCTTGCTGCTAAGTAGAATTTGTCTTCAAGCACTATAAAAAGGAAAGTTAACAAATGTTCTCTACCACAGTAGAACAGCAGTGTGTGGAAAAATAAGAGCTGCCTGTATCTTTCATTTAAATCATTAACCACCAGTTGCACAGCTAAATGTTCAATTCCATATTTCTCATGGCTTTTGTGTTGCAGTACTACCAGTCCCTCTTATTCACTTTGATACTAATTCAGTAGTCACGAGGATCACGCACAGACCGAGTTCGGGAACAATTCACTGTATTTACATTCATGAATTCAACAACTTCTCCCTAGACAGTAACAGCCTTAAAAAAAAAAATAAAAGAGGAAATAAACTATCCAGATCTTCTAACCCATTTAAGAAGGCAATTTTGCTTTAGCCAGGTAACTACCACAGAATCTCAATAACACTAAATCCATGCATCGGTGACATTTAAAAAAGATTATTATGAGTACATTAGACTATTTCTCTGTACACCTTAAGCTGAACACAAGTCATATTTGTGATGGAAAGCAAGCAGCCAGACAGCTAATTACAATAATTGCCTATAAGAAGTAAATGCTTGTCCAGCAGAGCTCTTACACAGCCTGGGTCACATTAATTAAAATGACAAAACAAATAAACTCAGTTTCAGCTGAACTACAGAACTTAATTCTTCTCTCTCCTTGCCAGAGTACACAATTAATTAGACTATCTAGAAAAGATAATCAGCACCTATTTAAAAGTTCATATTATCAAATCCATAAAATAATTTGTTATACACTTTGCAATATTCCACCACTCAACTGTTACTACATAGTAACCACTGTGCATAGTTTCCTACCAACTGATTAGAAAATATAAGACAGCTGGAATTGTTGGTTGAGTACAAATACATTCTGCTTGTTTAGAAATATCTGTGATCCAATAAAGAAATTAAGGTATCCTATTTTTATCACAAACAGATCTCAAAAGCTGAAATAGAGCAAATGTACTTGTTTTTTTCTTTTTATTTTTAAAACACAAATAATATGCTCCTAGTCAAAGGAAACAGTCAAATAGGAACTGCCACAGAAACCACATTCTCCTAAATGGCATTCTATGTTCTACTCAGCAGACCACCCTGCCTTAGCAACCCCAGTACCACCTTGGAAAATGAAATCAATTAAAAGGCAGAATTGGCTCCTTGCCACCCACTGTAGAACTAGGAGAGTTTAAAAAAATTACACTAACTACTTAACCTAGAATCTAGAAAAAGTTACATCAATTTTCAATGATTTACATAGGCTGAAAAATGTCAAAAGAGACAGTACAAACTGTATTCTATCAGAATTACAGAAAGCTTAAAGAAATCTTTTCTGAAAGCTACCTAAGACGATACTAAAGACTCGTATTTAAATCTACATTACTTAAACCTATTACAGAGAATATTTGACCTATTAAGTTTAATGAATAAATTTCCAAAACCAGATCAAAGATTGAGGTACCAATATACAACCATCCAGTTCCAAACATCTAGATACTACCAATTTCTTAGTCATAATGACGTATCTTATTTCAGGTTGATTTTATAGTGCTTTTCAAACACCATTAGTGAATAACTTGTACTAGAGAGAGAAAAAAAAACTAGGCACACTATTCAGACTCCAGAAATGTCTACCTTCAAAACAAACCCTTTATCTGAGAAAAAGGGGAGAAAAAAATTACCGTGTCTGTGCTCCAAGTGTCAGAAAATATTGCCTGAACACAATGTAACTGCGTTTGGAAAGTATTTACTACTTACTGGTGCATCTAACAACAGCTTTACTAATTATACTGTTTAAGAGGCCTCACTATGTAACAGATCAAGACATTAGAGGTGGTATTCTCCTTTCTAGGGTCAAAAAAAAAAATCCTAGCCACTTAGTTATGCAACACATTTTGAAAACTAAGTTCAGTCGTTCATTACCAGCCTTTTTTGCTTGTCTCCCAGAAGGAAGATTTTAAATGAAGTTGGTATGTTTCATGTAGAAATTGAATTGTCCCTTCATGCTAAGCTTTGTGCAGGTATACTGGGAGAACCCACAAAAATATTTCACTCAATCAGAACCTTAGGAAAACAAAATTGCCTTTCAGTGCTGAAACACACTCATATGATCTCCTGAATTTAATACAGATAGTGTGGAAAATTCATTTGATACTGAGCACTATATCTGGCACTGCACAACAAGCTCCATTTTGAAGGGAGTTTCTGTTTTCTGATCTTAAATGCTCATGCTGGTTGGGGAGTGTCATGGTGGGATAACTGGCAGCACTGCTCCCTCAAAACTCCTGCCTGAACTGACAGCATCTGCAGTCAAAGAGAAGGGTTACAAATTAGACTTCTGCCTGTTTTACTCTTTTTTGCTAGGGTCCACATTCATAAAACATCATCAGAAACAGAATAAAGAAAGGCACTGCTGCCGCTCCTCCAAAACTCACAAATGCTGAAAAGGTGGAGTAACAAGCCAAACACTTGCAGCAAAGGGGTTAAGCAGGAGAAAAAAAAAAAAAGAAAAGGCATGTAATTCTGCATCAACCAGCCTTCTTTAGCACTGGCCACAGAAGAGAGAATCAATTGAATGAATACATGTTTCATCGTTTTGGAAAGAAGCTGGGCACAGGAGGGAGGATTAGGAGGATTCCATTGTACACTCAAAAAGCTCAAGAGCAACTGGAATAAAAAAGCTGAAGCAAAGGAACATGTATATTACATGCTGACTTTATCCTGCACTAGCTATGAGAAAGTAGCTGTGTTCACACACAGATGTGTGAACCGTTGAAAATGATGAAAAGCATCTCACACCTCACAAAACGAAATACTGTACCCAGAACTCTCACGTGGTCAAGGCTGTTGGAAATGTACACTTGCTACACAAGCAGCTCACAGACACCTTCACATCCCTGGCACACTGGCAAAGCTATGGCATGCAATCCTATTTCTGTAAAAGGCATGCTCAGAAGGGCTCCAGAGAGACCAAGGAAGATTGTTACAATCTGGCAGGAGAAGCTCAAGACCATAAAGTCTTAAAGACCATAAAGGACCTAAACCTGGCAAGTCCAGCTAAGGAAGTTTCATCTGAGCGCAACTTCTCATTCAAATATAAAAAAACTAAGGCCCCAATGCAGCTTTATGGGGCAAAGATGATTTACAAAAACCAAACAGAAAAGGGAGGACACACACACCATACTACCACTTTTCCCCCTAACCACATTCCTTTAGTCTCAGACGGCATAAGCGTTTTGGAACTCACTGGGGGCACCTCATGTAGAGGAGATTCCATTCACTGAGTTTGCAGAAAATGAATCCAGCAAAAGCAACGCTGATTTTCTTCAGTACCAGTGAGTGGAGTCAATTCAGGACAGGACCTGTGTGGTACCAAGTGGGCAGAAGGAGTAGATCTGGCTGAGAGGTGCGACGTGGGCACAGGAAAGGGCAAAACCTCCAGCTCTGGGTGTCAGAGCACCATTTGATTGACTTGGCTCTAACTGCAGTGACAGGGAGCAGCAGCAACCATAGGGACTACAATTATGACAGGGCATTTCTGATACACTGCACATTTCACCACCCTTCAGAAGCGAGTGGTTCAAACTGAAAATAAAACACACTTGGCCAAAACTGTGTTTCAGAAAAATCCCCTCCATTAAACCTGAAACAGCTTCCTTGGAAGGCTGGACTGGAAGAGAATTAGCAATTTAATGGTCAATCAAAACCTTCTTTTTTTTCCCTTGTAAGTAAAAATAAAATTAGATTTCTTTCTAAATAAAATTCCCTCCAAAATATTTCCTGCAGTCAAATTTTTCTACAGATATAACAATTAAACTGAACTAGAGATTTTTTAGTGGAATATTGCAGCCTTAAGGAAACTTGAGGGGTTATCAGTTTGTGTTAAAAGATAGCTGCAGTAAAAAAAATCAAAATATATCTGCATTAAAAAACCCCCAACCAAACACAAAACAGCCAACCAAAAACCAAATCCCATTTGGTCTACAGTATTCTTAACTTCATGCAACAAGAGAGTTGCCATTCCTGGCTAAACAAGTGTCAAGAAGGGTATTATTAGAACAGCTTTAAAAATAAGAGATCTTTCAGTTTAAAAACTACAACAAAATACAAATGGGAATTAAGAAGCAAGACTATAAATCAGGAAAAAAAAAATCAGTACTAAACATTTTGTTCCCAACCAGTTTGTAGATATTCACACAGATAAGAAACAAGCCTCCCAAGACATCACAACTTTCCAAAAGGAGCCATCACTTTATTAAGCAAGTTTTGTGTAATCAAACAAGCTACCACAGGACAGAGATGTTAATCCAATTCCCTTTTGGGAAAAACATCATAAGCAGAAATCTCTACTATCCCCACTAAACCTATGTATTTCAAGGTTGTGTTCTAAGTTCAATCCACCTTGCCAGAAATAAATCATGAAAAACCTACAGAAAAAAAGATGAGAGGTTACCAAAGTCTTTGTCTTTTTTACACCTGGATCAGCTTTCCCCCATCACTCCTGACATATATTTGCCCACTGAGGTGACAGTCTATTAATGAACAGCTTATAGATAAGTTCAGAAAGTCTTTTTTCATGCTTCACTATTCCTGGCCATAAAGAAAAACATCTCATAGTAACAAGGAACCATCTCCTCTGCTACCACTTAAACTCACTACTTCTGGCAGTAATCACCACAAGCCTGGCAAACGGGTTATTTGCATTCTTCTTTGCATCAGATTTGACAATTTCCATTTCTTTTTAAAACAACTTCAGATTTTATTGAGTCTTTCTTCAAAGCTTTGACCTTCCAGACTTTACATCACTGCTAGTATTCTACTCTAGACTCCCCTCAGCTAGACCATGCATTTCTTGAAGCTGTGACCCAAAGTCAGACATCGTATTCAGCTATGGCCTTTCCCATGCTATGTAAAAGAAACAATTATTTCACTTATCTTTTGAGATATACTACTGCAGAATATTAGCTACAGGATGCTTCACATCCAGCTCCACTTTAACTTGTCCTCACAATTAAACAGGATGCCATTCACAGACTATGAAGTTAGTTCAACAACTAAATACAAATGCAAGGAAACATAATTGAGATTGAACATAAAACATATTCCCAAAACTACAAAAGCAATGAAGTAAAAAACCACTCATACGGTTTCAAGTTTCCAAATAAGTAGCACGTTTAATTGTAAACTCTTTAGAGAAATAGACACTCCAAAGGAAAGTTGTTCTAACACCCAGGAACAGAGGTTCCCTAAATGTTACTGCAACAAAATCAACCCCACTTTTGCTTCATGTACCTACACTGCCTTATGAGAACCCACCACTTACTTCATATTGTAAGGTTAGAGGTGCCCTTTCATTCTGTCTTCATTTTATATATCTTTTCATCCATTCTCCATTTTACTCTTAAATCTGTTTCATAGGATTAAGGTTTCTAAATTTATAACTAATATTCATGCAGGATAAATGCCAGCACTGCTGCCTAGAAAATGACCATCCAGCAGCTCAGGCCCTCACTTCACAGCCTTCAAAGTAATTTTTGTCTTACAAAGAGCAGTTTAGGGCACAAAGCTCCAAGTACAGAAAATCCCATTTGAATTATTTAATATTAGTGTAAATAATCTCTAGCAACAAGAGCAGAACCCTTCCTCCCAGCTGTCACACACTCCTTACTATATCAACAACCCTGCAATGCTCTGAAAACCTTCCATCCAAACAATCTCTTGTCCCGAGAATTCATGCTGGGGAAGAAGCCAACCTCTGTGCCTGCAGACGCCAGCTCGCATCCAAGGCCTCCCAGCACCAGCAACAAAACAGTGAGGGGAAGAGGAAAAAATTTCTGCTAAATGCACTTGCCCCTACCCTTTCCAAATCCTTCTGTCTCCAATAAGTACCCAGTTGCTACATCTTCTCTATGACTGCATGGGCAACTACCCTTACCAACTTTGAATTTTAATATAAGGAAAAAAAAAGTTTAGCAATTATTATACTATTTATTAGAAGAGTTACAATACTCATTATTAGAAGACTTTTAGTAATGGCACTTAGGCTACCAAAGCAACTTTTAAAGACATAAATTCAGTATTTGATTAAGAACTGGTCATGAGCAGAACAATATGGCTTAAATTTGTTTTTCAAAGCCCCAACCCTTGAGAATTCGTAAGGGCCAGTGATGTAGCTGTAACCAACAGAGAGCATTTGATTACAATCTCAATACATAACATCTCCTTTAGCAGAGGGCTCTAATATACAAGTGTGTGTAAGATTACTTCAACATCTGTCAGAAATTCTTCTTGTCTGCTCCCCTTCCAAAAGCAGAAACTGAGTGCACGACTGAAGGTTTGCCTTCTGGAAATCAGGACTGCATTCCCCTAAAGACTATAGGAACTGAAACCTTTTCAGGTATCGCCTTAAATAAGTAAGGTCATGCTCCTTGACAGGCTTCCATAGCAAGGTTACTCTTAAAGCCTAGATTTACCTGGTCTTAAAGCAATGAAACAAAACACTAGAACATGTACTTACATTATAGCCATGAGTCAGTTACAAGCACTTTGGTATTTTTCTGACTTATGTCACTTTGAAGTTGCATTACACTTTAGGTTGGCTTGTTTTAGTATTAAGGATAGTTTCCATTTTAACTGTGTCAGCAATTTTTTGGGCTTGAACTTCATTAAGGTACAGATTTAGGTGAAGTAATAGGTGTACTTCTACAGTAAACAAAACTTAATTACCTACAACTTGAGGAAGAACTAGCTAACTACAGAACAAAACCACATCAGAAAATAAAAACTCTACAACCAGCTCTGCCTTGAGACCCGTGTGCTTCAGTATTTCCAACATATAAGAACTTTCCTTTTAAATAATACAAGACTAGCCCCCACACACTTCCTAAATACTTCCACCCATACCAACAACATATCAACCTTTCTGCTTGGCAGGGGGACCACTTATCTCTCTGCCTCGTCCAGGGGAGATATTCAGGATGAGAGCAGAAGCAGCCACACTATGTAATTTACCAACTGGAATCAAATCTAATGACTGACATAGTCTAAAACATTTTTGAAGTTCAAGTGACTTCGTGCAGTTTCACAAATAACCCCTTTAGTATGAAAACTTATTTTTCAAAAAATTCCTGCCTCTTGCAACTGTTTTTCCCTCTCTTCTCTCTTATACTACAGTTTAACTAAGCAGCTCAGCTGTATTGATGTTATTGTTTCGAGGGCCACAATATAAACCAGCTATTGGATTAATTCCATAGATTTTATTTTAAACGGCAGAAATAACTGAGAAATTCAGAAGCTTTTTAGCCTCACTTTGCTGCTAAAAGCGTGCGTTTGTTAAACCCCACTCTTCAGATGTTTGGGTTTCTCAACCAGCTGAGTGTTTCTCCTTACTCAGGAAAGTTCAGACTGGACTGGCATTACTCAAGGCGTTTAATCACCATGCTGGGTAGGTGTAAAATAGATGTGTACTGCCGCGTTTTGCCTGCCTTCAACAAATAAGTCAGGAACTCCTTAAGATGAGGGAATCAACCTCACGTCTTGCAAACATCCATAGGGACGGACTCTTTCCCTATTTCTCCTTTCTGGCCATCTACCCAGCATGAGCTCTAGCACTTCTCAAACTTCTCAACTCACTAACTCCACTATAATCCAGTACGCTCTTAATAAATAAAATGGATAAACCCCCAGTCTTTGGGGAGTTGGGAATCAAACAGGACCCCTCTGAGAGCGGCTGATCCAAGCCAGCTCCTTTTCCCTGCTGGAGGCTCTCCCCCCAGAGCCAGAACGAGAGGTTACCAGGTGGGCTGGGCTCCTCACAGGGCCACAGGGCTGCTCAGAGATGAGAGTACCAACTGCAGACACAGCAGGGAAAGCTGAGCTGAAACACTCTCCAGCGAGTAACGTTGAGAACAAAACAGCAGAGCTTCTGGCATCTGTATTTACCTCCAGAACAGACTCGAGGCATGGCATCTGGCAGTTTGGCCTGCCTTGGATGCCTACAGTGCTTGAATCTGCGAAGCACCTTGTGTTGTTACCGCACAGTTTATTCCCCCTTCCGAAAACATTTCAGAAGCGTTCGCAACTCACACTTCAACCCCAGCAAAACAGGTAGTACCGCTCGCTCCCCGTGGGATTGGGAAGTTAAGTAATAAGCCCCAAAAACACAGGAAGTATGTAAGAAAGACACCAACCACAGGCCTGACATCCTCACCGCCTCCACGGTGCCCTGTCCGTTAGCATTTCCTAAGACGCTTTGTGCTGAAACGTCCACAAAAGGCACGTCCACAAAGCGAAGCGAACCCAACCTTGTTTTAAAATGCATTTCGAGTGTTTCAAAACCATCGGGGGAAACGATGGCAAACCCCCACATAAAATCTTCGCCGGACACGGCAGCCGCGGCCGCAGGGGCACCGAGCCGGGCTTCTCTGCAACCCGGCCGGGACCCGCACCCTCCCCGCCGCGGCCCCCGCTCCCTGCCCCCGCCGGCACGGGCCGCCCCCGGCACGGCCGGGCCCGAGCCCCGGGGGCGGGCGGCCGCCGCGGCCGCCGCGTGGGCTTACCTCCTCCGGGATGGCCGGGTCCCCGCTGCCGCCCCTCGCGTAGCCGGCGCCGAGCGCGGGCGGCTCGGGCTCCATGTCCCCGTTGAAGAGCGAGGCCCCCTCGGCGCTGCCGCCGCTGCTCAGCGCCGCCATCTTGGGCCGGAGCGCCGGGGCGAGGGCGGGGCCGGGGGCGGCGGCGTCCCCGCCGCCGGGGCGGCCCCAGCCGCGACCCGTAGTGCGAGGGGCGGGCGGCGAGCGCGGTCCCGGCCCGCTCCCAGCGCCGCCGGCGCGTCACGACCGGCCCCGTGACGTCACACCGAATCGCCGCGGCCACGGCGCATGGGCCCGCCTGACGTCACCGGGAAGCACCGTGACGTCACGGCGCGACCGCCCCGTCGCCCTGGGAACTCGGACGTGGGCTCGGGCCCCGCCCCCTCCGTCGCGGCCCCGCCCGCCGCAGCAGCAGCGCCCCCTGGCGGCGCGGGAGCGCGGTGGCGGCGCCGCCCCCCCCGGACCGGTCCGGGGAGCGGGAGCCGGGAACCGGGAACAGGAGGAGCCCCGCGCACGCCCGGCTGTGGAATCGGGTGGAACACCGCTGCCGGGGGGTCTGCGGGTCCTCCCCGGCAGCGGGGAAACCCGGGGTAATTCCGCGGTGCCGGCGGAATTCAAACGAGAAACGAGTGGGATGCCGGGCATCCCTCAGCAAACAGCAGCGCTGCGGCTTTGGGGTGAATCTTCACAAACACGAACCGCGCGGCAGCGACAGACGCTTCCAAAATTCCCATGTTAACCTGCTGGCTGTAGTTCTAGTGGTAGCTAAAATAATCGATCGCTAGGATCGATAAAACATCCGTGTTTTTTCCGCTGGCAGCACTTAGGCCTTGGGCTGCCCGAGCTGGTGCTCTGTTTACACAGGGTGCACCAAGCTAGAGAAGGGTCGGGTCTGGCCCCGCAGACACGGGGACCCCATCTAATCGTCGGGAGCACCGCTGCCCCATCCTCTGGCTGGATCTGTCCCACCGGGAGCTCTGGGAGCAGATCCTACTGCTGAGTGTCCATCTCGTCTTCCCTGGGTGTGCGTGGCAGGACGTCTGGCTGACCAGGGATCAAAGGTGGGCGCACCACACAGCAGCATCTGCCGTGGCCTTCGCTCCCCTGGTGGGAATGACACAGGGACCAAAGCGGTGCATTGGGAAATGCCGCTCCCTCCAGCGAGGAGGCGAGGAGGAGCTGGAGCCAGCAGCCACTGCTGTCCCCCCAAGCTGCTCCCCGCCTTGTTCCCAGTGCCATCTTTCCCCAAAGTGGCCGTGTGTTCCCATCTAAAGTAAAACGTTGACCTGTGTCTAATCCCTGTGTGCCACACCCATTGAAATGCTGGTTACGCACATAAAACACATGCTAAATCAGGTGGTTTCAGTTTTCTTGCTTTAAAGGTCTTTATTATAAATTTCAAAATGGCAACAGTATTTTAGGGCATTGCAAAGAACAGCTGATGTACCAGAACAGCAGCGGGACTTCAGAGAAAGGCTGTTCTAACACAGCCCGATGTATTTTGTGGTAGCCAGCTAAAATACACTAGGTTGAAACCTGCAAGTGCAAGATCCTTATCTTTGTTTCACTTCAGTTGTGAACATGTAACCACACAACCTCTTAACGTAATAATCCTGGTGAGAGAACTGAGGTTTATATTTCACCTTTCACACTGGGGCCACCACTGTGGAAAAGCATTTCAAATGCAGTTCAATACTGGCAGTGTTGCAACTGGTGAATAAATGCAACTTCAATTTAATATTTCAGTGGATTTTCATTGATTTTTTTTTACAGGCTACACTTGCTAAGAGAGGAGCCTGGGGTTTCCTGTGACTGGAGCCCTGCAGTGCAGTCAACAGAAAGGCTACACGAGTACGTAAGAATCAAACATACAGACTAAGCAGTTGGCCAAGTTTAGAAATTTCTCCCTAATAGCCACATTAATGAAGAGGATAATTATCAGTAATTCCTGCTATGCGGCGGGAATGTGTAATGGTAGTGAAAAAATGCACACAAACTCTGGAAAACAACAGCCATGCTGAGGGCTGAACACTGAGACAAATCTCCCTGATCTCAGAACAAAAAGGCAGCAGAGGTAACAGGAGATGGTTCTCCCAGCACACAGCCTGTTGTGGAAAAGCCAACAGAGTATTGTAGGTTAACTAACAGAGTGAGTCCACTCATTTCCATGAAATTTATACCAAGGGATAATTTAGTCTCAATGTACAGAACGTAGTCAGAGCCCTGCTTTATTCCCCAAGCAATTTACGTCCAGGGCATAACCCTAGCAGTGGAATTAGTAGACTACTATCAATCTGTAACTTTTAATACCTTTCCTACTGCTTTTAGTAGTGTTGGGTCTCTTTCTTCTGAGGTTCTGATTATTTCCAGAAGATTTTAATTCCCTTAGAATTCTGCTAGACTTTCCTATCACATTTGATGTACCACTGAAGAGCTGCAGTTCTAAACCCTAATACTGAGAAGTAGTGTCCAATGCTGGAAACACAGCAGAGTTATCACCCGAAATACATGAGATAAAAAAACCACCTAAGAACTATTTTAAAAGATTGTTGTGTGGGAAGGAGACAGAAATCTACTATTCATACTATACTTTCCTTTTGACTGGGGGAATCCACACCTAGTGATAAATGGAATTTCCTACTCCTTCACGTGGCAGCCATTTGGTCTCTCTACTTAATCCACCATGATGAAAGATAAATCATTAATAACTGTAGCTATTTCTAGGTGATATGAAATCCTATCTACTGATAATTGATATCAGCAACATCTTTTACAGAGACTAGCTTTCATGATCAACATAGGTCAAAATCAAATTACAACCTAGATGTGAAAGGCAGGTTTCTGCTATCAAATCTGTGGGGCACTGGCTGGTTGACTCCTGCAATGCAGCACAGCCAGTTTATCTGGTATTGCAGCAGGCAAAGCAAACTTGTAAATGGAAAACCTGCCACCTCCCACCAAAACTCCTGGTTATGCACTGGGGTTTGATCCTCCTCAGAATTTTGTTTTATTAATTTGAATTTGGATGAGAAAACAAATCCAGCTGTTAAAAGACCAAGACTCTGCAGCTAGGTTGCCCACCACCAGAATGTTTGTCTGATCTCATCAACACCTGCACTTGCAGAGAACAATGTTTTAATGAGTCAGTAAGCAAATGCATATGATTACCTGAGAGCAGCTGCCTCATTGTGAGCATTTGTACACTTCATCTCTTCCCAAAAAAAAGAAAAAAAAATTTAATCTTTATGAGGTGCTCCAAAATGTAAATATCCAAAAGAGATACTAGATGAAACTTAATCTTGGTCTCCTTTATTATATTCTTTCAATAGAAGGCAGTATCTCAAAAAATCCCAAGCCTTCCAGTTTCTTAATGAAAACCATTACAAGATTGGCATATTGGTGTGATAATTGGTATGATTTTTTAAAGTGGTGTGAAAATTTGATACACATTCAACTCAGGATGTCTGAAGTGCCCTTAAAATTTATTTCAAATTCTAAAAAATGGCTTAGCCTTTTCATGCACTGAAAAGACAGTATTTGCCCTGTAAATTGTAGCATTTGTGCTTGGCCAATGCGCATTTGAAAGTGCTGGTTTAAATTCTCAGTCATAACAGCAGAAATACAGGTCTGGATGATTTATAAAAACACAGATTCTAATGACACCAGTTGTGTTCCGTGTTACTTTGGACAGAAAATATGAAGCAGGACAAAAATTAGGCTGTTGTCCAGAGTTCAGTCATTTTCTGATTACTAGTCAGAATAATACACACTTAAGAAAATTACTCTCTAGGAAAAGAATGTTGGAGATATTTTTTTGAGGATATAACCCGGATAATTTTTTTCTTTTGCATCTCCTTAGCACCTATAGCAGTTTATTATCTCTCCCACTCTAAGATATACTATACATATTTCCATATTTCTAGGAATTGCTGTCTGATTGATCCACTGTGAAGGCAACAGAGAAAACAAGGCTGATTTTTCCTTTTATTTTTTTTTTCTTTTTGCTTTAAACTGTTTCAGTACAGAGCATATGTATTGTTTCCTTTGGAACTTCTTGAGAACTAGTTCAGGACATTTACCATTCTGTGAAACTGTAAACCCGAAACAACCATATCTTCATTGAGAAATTAGATAATATTCAGATGGTGATTTCAACTTTGCAGATGAACGCTCTTATCTGTGTTATTTTCAGCTGATGGAGACTTCATAGCTCTTTGCCTCTGAGTTAAATACATGAGCAGAAGCAATGAGGCTGGGTGGAGACTACCAGTAAAACAGGAGTAGGGAAAACAAGAAAAAAGTGTGAATCCACCAGGTTCTTAACTTTGTTTTCATTCTACCATTAAAAGCAACGTTGACCTAACAAGCTTTATTTTATATACAAATAATAACTTATTCTAGATTTTCTTGTAATAATATTTGGAATATTTACATAGCTTTCATTTGATTCAAGTGTAATTTATTTCAGTCATTATTTATAAAACTGTTGCTCTTCTCTCCCTAAACCCCAGCCCAAACCTTCAGAAAGTAAGAAGCAAAACATTTTCCTTTGGAGACTTTGTGGGAGGCATGGAAGGTGATGGGACTGGGGCATGGGAATGACTTTACATCTAGGCCCCTTGCATACCCTGCACATTGTTTGGTGTCACCAGAACCCTATTTCCTTCCTCATATGAGCAGTGACTTTGGGGTCCACAATGTGAGTGCTGCCTTGTAGTGCTCTGCTGCTCTCCCTGCTGCTTCCTGCCTTCACTCGCATACGCGTGGGGGAAGCTGAAAACACCAACATTTTATTCAAAAGCAGTGTGAATACCGACCCGTGTGGCATCTGAGGGACCCTCAAGTGACAGCACAAGCCCCAAAACCGCTACTAAGGGAACAGAAGTGGCAGCCAGTGGAAAAGGAAGGGGAGGGATGGGGTGGAAGATTAGATAGAGGGAGAACGTAGTCGAAGTAGACACTGGAGAAGAAAATGCAGCTCTCCTAGGAAACGAGAAGCAGATGAAAACAGGGAAACAAAGGAGCAAGGAACACTGGTTTTCCTGCCTGATGTACTTTACTAGAACCGGGACCGTATCTCATGTTTGCAAAAATTAGTCCAGACCCTCCTGTTCCCAGAGCATCCCTGGTCACCGCTTCAACACGTTCAGCTTGTTCGGGTATCTGATTTCTGAGTCCTTTGTGTTGGACAGTGATAAGCTGATCAGCTTTAAGGACTAAACAGTTTTATATTCCTCACATTATTATTCCAGTGTGAATAATCATATTTTACAACTCAAAACCATCCCATTTAGGCACAAAAAACCCCACTAATGTGATTGAGTGTGTTCCAAGAAAAGGCAGGAAAGGATACCACCTCAATCAAATAATTTTACTGTTCAGAAAATGACTGTTCAATTATGTTCCAGTCTTAGGATTTTCCTTCATAATATCCAGGGTAGCTGAGCTTCCCCTGGCCTGACTACCTGCTGTAATTTGATTGTCCAGCACTTTACAGATATGTTGGTGACTATCTACAACTCTGATCTAATAAAAGTTCAGATACTAACTTGCACCTTTCAGTTTCTAGCCTCTTCTGTGAGCAGAAAAGTCCATTAGGGTTGGTATTGGCTTGGAGAAAGGATATTTTAAGAGTTTAAAAAATCCAAATCAGTAACAGGAATCAAGTACAGAGACTGCAGCTTTGATGTGGGAGAGAGAGAACATGGTGACGTGTTATGTTTCTCAGGGCAATATCCCACGTCGCTGGAGTTTTAAGAGTTATTGTTCTTCAGGGATAGGTCAGATAGGATGGATAACCTCCAAATGAATGCTTATACTGTAATATACAAAGTTTTAAAACATCGGTGTCTTTTGCTGACAGAGTCAGTATCACAGTTCATAATCCATCCTTGTCTTTTAATCCTCACTACCACCAAGACAACACAAGCCTCACAGACATTTAGTCTCTCCTATAAAAGAAAGCTGCTCAGCAAGCAAGTGGGAATTGAGACAGTCTCCTAACCACGTTGCTCTATACTCATTCCTGTGAGAATGCCCTTGGCCAAAGGCAAAATTTCTGGTGCAGTGGCCAGTGGCTTCTCAGTGTTTTCGATGCTGTGGATTGCTTGAAGCTTGCTGTTATGCTGAAGGCCCTCAGATGTGGTGATTCCTTTCTGATATAATGAGACCTCTTTCTCTGGAAGACACATTTGTTTTGGTAAATGAACACAAATTCTCGTACCCCCCTCTGGGGTGTTCTGCATGACTCTGCTGGTTTTGGCTGGAGGAGAGTTAATTTTCTCCACAGTGGTTGGTATGGGGCTGTGTTTTGCATTTGTGCTGAGCACAGAGTTGATAACATCGAGATGTTTTTGTTATTGCTGAGCAGGGCTTACACAGAGCCAAGGCCTTTTCTGCTTTTTGTGAGGCTGGTGAGGAAGTTGGGGTTGCCTGGGAGATTGGGAGGAGACACAGCCAGGACAGGTGACCCCAGCTGACTAAAGGGATGTTCCAGACCAAGTGACATCATGGTCAGTATATAAAGGTGGAGAAAAGAAGGACGAGAGGGCAAGGAGGAAGGAGAAAGGATCACATTTGGAATGATGGCATTTGTCTTCCCAAGTAACTGTTAGATGTGATGGGGCTCTGCTCTCCTGGAGATGGCTGAACTCCTGCCTGCCCATGGGAAGCAGTGAATTAATTCCTTATTTTTCTTTTCTTGTGTGTGCAGCTTTTTGCTTTCCCTGTTAAACTGTCTTTATCTCAGCCCACGAGTTTTCCATCTTTTATCCTTCCAATTCTCTCCCTGATCCCGCTGGTGGGGGTGTGAGTGAGCGGCTGTGTGGGGCTTGGCTGCCAGCTGGGGTGAAACCATGACAAAGACTCCAGCTTAGATCTTCATTTCATCTTATTTTAAAGTGGTTTGCATGCCTAGTCAATACCCTACTATCTGTCCTCAGAGGGCAATTATATTTATTAATTAACTTGAAGATGCTATCAAACAACTTGAGTTTGAAAATACAGAGACACATCACGCTTTATTGGTGTTGGCTTTATTGGTGTCAGGCAACAGAGCAGTATTTTGGCAAACATCACAGCATACAAGCAGAACTAAGCGCACAAGAAGAAAAATAAAGAGGCTACAGTGTCACTTTCTAGTTGCCAGTAACAACTCTGACATTCTGTAGCCTAATTTTCACTTTTCAGTTTATGCTGTTGATTCAGAAAGCATTTGTGAGGTTTAGAGCTCATGAACAACACTTTGCTGCTCAGCAGTTGCAGCAAACAGGCCCAGGACAGACAATACCCAAGCGATACCACATGCTGCCTCATGTGCAGCCTGGGCATCGACTGCCTTGCATCCACTCACGCCAGAAATGTCTCTGTCTGGTGGCATCTGCACTGCCTCATTCCCAGGCTCTTCCCCAATATAAATGTGCCAGTTTAGACAAGCACGCTGAGACCACTTTAGGTTGGAGCCTTCACTTAAATGCTCCTATGCCTACAAACTGAACATGATACTGAGTAACATCAGCTGAAACATCAGTCATATCTCATTTACTTAAATATAAAACCAGCACAAACTCTGACATCTTAGAAATAATTAAAAAATATACAATAAACTTCCCTGTTAACCAGCCAGTTCAATACTCAGTGCAATACCCTCATTGCTTGTTGCTCCTCCAGAAATACTCTGAGCAGCAGCTTGATGCTACCTGTTGCACACAGGCTCCTTTGCATGCAAGTATAGAAATTAGAAATGTCTCACCTTGTCTGTAGTGGTTGCTGGTTGTAAATAAGTCAGCACCACCCATGTGCCAGCACAGTGTCTCACAGATGAGGCTGTTCTGGAGCCACTGAAGCTCTCTTCTCTGCAAAAACCAATGCATGGCACCCAGGCAGCCTTACGTTACTCTGTTCATCACAGAATGTGCTGAGCTAGAAGGGACCCACAAGGATCATCGAGTCCAACTGGGGAATATCACTGGGGAAGCACCTTTGGCATGCACAGACATGACAGAGTCTCTGGAGACATGAGGTTTCATCAGCCCTGTCTTGAAGAGACCACTATCAAGCCAAAGGCTGGCACTGGATTTACCTACCTGCTATACAGAGGTAAATCCCATTGATACCAGTTGCAGATACTCAATATTTATGCAGCTTCTAAAGTGAGGCCACTTCTGAAGATGCTTTAACCTGGAATCACATTTTAGAGATCTGCTTTTGAAAGGTGGGAGTCAAATGACCCCACTCACTTTTATCCAGTCAAGACTGTAGTGGAAACAGAGGAATGTGATGCAATGACGGTTACGTATTTGCAGCAACACACCACGGTGTGTGGCAGTAGGATGGCTTTTAGACTTTCTGGACCTCAGGCGGTTTTTGCTCCCAATACCATTAAAAGCCTATTTACTGAAGCAGCTCATGAGGCAAACATCAGACACACAGAAACAACAACTGAAGTGAGAGAGACCCTCTGAACTCTATGAAATATTTACAAACAGCTTTAGGAGCCCTGGGATGAAGTGAAGTACTTTCAAGCAGAGACAAAAAACCTAATGGATATAAAAATGCTTTTTTAGCTCTTGCTGAGATTTTTTTTCACAGACCTAGCTATGAGATGAGAAAATGTATTAGGTCATCCAGTCTGCCCCCTCCTGTTCCAGAAGAGAAGTGGTCCTAGTGCTGTATTTTATAACCCTTGGCTCAGTCCAGCTCTGCCTGACTCAGACAACATAAACCACACCCCCTTCTTGGAATCTTCTCAGTTTTCTAAATATTTCATTTTGTGGAATTCTCCCCAGTATTCCACCCAGAACAATTCAACACAGTATGTATAAAGACACTTTGATGTCATGATCATTATGCTGTTGACTTCATATTTATCCCCTTAGACAACCCTAAACAACTTCCCAGCCAGTGTGGTGATGTCCTTCTAACATCTGTCTACAGTTATGCTCCTCCCCATTAGAACACATTATTACTGTGCTCTGCTCTGACTGAGCCTTCTCAAGAAATTCTTTCAGATGTTTTCCTGTCTGTTCCTTCCTCTCTGTTCTCAAGAAATTATTATTATTATTATTATTACACTTGAGGAAAAGGATGAGGAAAAGAATGAAGAAAGAAGTGAAAAGACAAAATCACCTTTTTTCATGCAACCCCAGCTATGCAGGCACAGAAAGATCCATTCTAAATAGCTGGCCCACACACATAATTCAAGTTATACCTCTAGGATTTATGATAAGCGTATTGTTTTCATTTCTGCTTTCTCTAACTTGCCTCATACCTCGTTTTTTTCTCTTAAATTTTTTTTAGAACCTTTGAGTTTTCCATTGTTGTTTGGACTGCTTAGAGAAATTATGCTGCCCCTAGAAGAGGTTAACCAGGAAGAGTTTCTGCTCTCACACATCTCATTATCAAGATGATGAACAGAGAATGTCCCCTTGAAGGATTTTGTTTCCAGAATCTACTGCCAAGGGATTGTACAAGAAGTGCCACAATCAGTTACAGAGAACTGAATTTAAGGGATTTGATCTGAGATTCCCATAGCATTTTTTCCTTGCATTTTATCCTTTCTGCTTTAAAATAAAGAAAAAACAGAAAACAGCAGTCATTCCCTCATCAAAGCAGCCTTTCAGATTTGTGATACTTTTCCAAAACATAGTCTTTGTTGATTGTTGTTTTTTTTAATTATCCTAAAATAGCTTTCAAACTCAAAGTAGTAGATGAAGATATACACAGATACTTCAAATTTTCAAAAATATTTATAGTTTAAGAAATAACTGTGATTTTTAAAATTTTTACTTTCTGACCAAATCAAGATTTTTTCAGCATTTGACATTTTAAACATTTAAAGCAGAACAGCAAGCAAAGTAACATACCACAGCTTATCTTACGTGTTAAAAATGTCCTCAACTGTTGCATACAACCATCTCTCTGAAACACACAGAGCTACAAGTCCTACCACAGCCAGACTAAGCTGCCCTTTACAGGGTTCTCCTGGGGTAAACTTCCATCCTAGAAGCAGCTTAACCTCATGACGCTGTTCACTAAGTGATCATTATTCTAATTTTGCTCTTGGGGAAGCAAAGGCAAGCAAGACAAAGCATTTATCTAAAACCTCAGAGTAACTCAGGTGCATTTCACTGACCTGTGTAAACTCAGCATGCTGTTTTAATAAGTAGAAACAGACTCTCTCCACATTAGGAGAAACTTCTTTCAAGTTACTACTTATCTGAGCAGAGCACATATATTTTAACACACTGGTACCTCTGCCAGAAAGCAAGACAGGGTTTTTTTCCTTCCACCATTACAAAGTACAGTCACATGCAAGTGAGCTTCTGCCTGTGTGCAGGACTTGCAAGAGTAAGAGGTTCTGGCAATAGCTGCACTCCCTATAGGATATATACAGCAACTGGGTCAGCCTGTTTACAAAATAGCTTGTGATTATCACAGCAGTGCTCAGCAGCTATGAATACATCATACCAGAGTCTAATTAAAGACAGGCATAGCTAAGGCACTGCAAAATAAGGAAACAGTGGCACTTAATAAAGCTGCTCAGGATTGGGAAGAGGTTAGTTTTTACTCTCAGTCCCTTGGAGGTCAGCTAACCAGGTTTATTCCAATCAAGAATTAAAACATCAATCTAAACATCTTCTGAGGGCAGTCAGTTCATACCCTCGGGAAAAGAGTGAATCTTGTAACAAGACACAGAAAAAAATCATTTTAAGGGGAAAAATGAAAATAGAGATCTAATTGAACTTGGTCATTTGTACATAAAATGGATACACCACTATACCAGTAGCTGCATAAAGCATAAGTGTTCCTATCCTTACCCTTCAGAACATGGCTGGAACTCTCCTTCCTCTTCTAGATACACCTACTGCATTAATATCATGTGTGATGCTTCAGGACTGGCTCCCAATCTGTCTAGTCTCTGTGATTCACAGAATGTAGTCTTCTTCAGGGCATGCCTATTCCTAAATGACAGAGCACAGGTTAGAAGGGAGGCAGGAAAGTGCCTGTTTCTATCCCAGCTATGGAGAGGAGAAGGCTGTATTTTCTGGAACAAAATAGTTATGCTAATGCTCACAGCAAGCAATGGATTATACTAACACTAGGATATGCTCCAATACTGGCTGAGTCATTATTATTTTAGGGTGAAGTCTTTGGGGAAGGTCAAGTCTTTGAAAAGGTCAAGTTCTAGCAAATGAGTACTACAGAAGAAAAATCATGAAAAATTAGGCAGGGCAACCTCTCTCGTACTTATACTTTTTCAGAAAGTGGGTTATTTTTTTTATTCCCTCCATCAATTTGCTTTTGTAAATGCTGCAGAAAAAAAGATGAAAATCAACAATTCAGTCCATTTGTCTCAAATCTCTTACTTCACAGGCACTTCATCGGTTTCACCATGATGTATTTTATGTATTGTTGTATATGTACTCATAACCAAGTCTCCCCACACACAAAAAGTTTAAGGCCATGCATACTTCCTTTACAGAGCCACAATTCCCTTTTTGATGCATGCACACTTTTGGTCACTTGCCTGTTTATACCATGAAAGCTTTAAGTGTTTCACAGCACCAGAAGAGATGCTGTTGATTTTTCATCTTAAAGAGCAGGGAAAACATTTTTATTTATCTTGGATTTAATTTTAGAGGGCATCAAGAGCTGTGCAGAGCTGCTGCAGTAGCTCTGCTGAAGAGGTTCAGAATGGGTCTTTCTCTCCACCAAAGCAAGCAACTGAACAACTTCACCCCTCACACTCACAGCCAGACAGTGTCAGGCAGCAGCAACCTTTCTACTTGGACATTCCCTCTCCTATTATGCAACTCCATGCTGCCCTTCTTCCCAAAGATGAATTCAAGGGAACCAGACCCCTTCCCCTCAGCTGCATGCACATGTCCCAGGAACCAAGAACTTCTTGGAGGGCCCATCACAGGCTCTGGGTACTTCAGTATCACGGGTCACAACCCACAGACAACACATGGAACACAAAAATGTCTTAAGCACATTAGAACTGAGCAAAAGCTCTAAGTTACTAAAAGGATTTTAAATTAGAGTAAGAAACTTACCACTGCAGTGCAGAGCAGATACATATAAAATATTAACTTCTACAGCATTCTTTTGACTGTGGTAAGAACTCAGGTGCTTCTCCCACAACACTGCAGATTTCCTAAAATCAGCTTCCCTTAGAGCTTAGAAAAGCAGGTAACATGAAGTAAGGACACTGAATGAGAACTATGCAGCTCACCAGAAACACCTTTTAACACAATCAGCACCTCTTCAGTTAATAACCTTGGTGAGGTAGAGCTGTTACAAATTTATGTAGATCCACCGATCAGTAATATTAGTAACCAAAGAAGCCTAGTGATAAAACCCCAACTGAAGGCTAATAAAAATGTTCATCATCTTAGGTAGTGTTTCATACATATCTTCTAGGCAATCAAAATTAGTTTACTGTAATAAAACTATTTTAAATTTCATTATTGCATATAATAGTTCCATTATTATATGGATTTAGTTAATTAATATTTCAGCCTCTTCTGTTGTAGCATCTAAAACTTTAGGGTACAATGAGAGTGCTGTGGGCAGGCAGTGGTCTGGGAAGTATTGTCCAGTGAAAAGCAGAGAACAACAGTAACGGCAACTTTAAAAACTTAAAAACTTTTAAAAACTTGAAAAAAAATTAGCACTAGAGCTACCTGAAATGAAACTCATTACAACAGGTAAGATTGACAAGCAGCAGCAGAAGCAGGAATCCTTGGGTTTTTTTGTGGCCTCATGCAGAACAGCGTTGGTAGTAATACAAGAAAGCAAACAGACAATGAAAAGCAAACAGATTTCCAGATCAAGAAAAACTGAAACGGCTACAACAGTTTCAAGAAAAACACTGAGCACTTTTTTATTACTGTGTTACAATATACAGTATATTTAAAGTACAGAAATTCAAACCCAATAGAACTTCAAAGACCCAAGTGCATTCCCAAGGTGGAGTCCACTATTTCACAGTGTGTTTCTTGTGCCCCACACACAGCTCACATGCCAAGCCTTCTCCAGCTGTTCCCCAGCATTTCCAGAGTAGTCAGTTACACTGTTCAAACAGCACTATTTCTTCTTGAGAGCTCTCTTTCCTTCCCCCTTCTTTGGTTTTTCCTTCCCACGGAGCTTTTTCAACCGTCTCATCTCCTCCTTAAAGTCCTGATGCTCATCCCTAGATGGGGAAGAAAGAAAAAAGTTTACTCTTTTTCTTGGGACGCAGAGATATGAAAGGTTCTTTGAACTATATGCGAATAAAAAAGAAACAAAATCAAAACTTTTTTTAACGATGAAGTCCATACTGAAGCTTGCTGCAATGCATTCCATGTTATTGCTGGCAGTATCACTGAATAATAACATGAGAGATTTCCTCTGATACTTTCAGAACTAAGAGGGTTGTCCTTTTCAGCAGCATATGGTGTGTGCACAGATGTACTATTTCAATTGCATGTATTGATCCCCCTTGTTTAAATGAGCAGTAAAATGCAAAAATCAGCAAGAGACAAGAATAAGAATTTCCCCCTTGTTATCCAGCTCAGCAGTGTAGCCACAGCACATTGTGTTCCTGTGTTCAGGTCATTAGCTCCTAAGGAAACAGGGCCATGCTGAGCAGTAATTACAGCACATGGCACTGCTCTCAGGTGACTTCAGGCATGAGTTATGAAGAGGGCATCAGTACTGGCAGAATCTTCATAACAGAATGAAACAGGAAGGAGGATGAAGGAGCTGGCAGAGATAATTAATCCTCAATCATGTTCTAATAAGTTCTATTAATCTGTCCCTGTATTTTTTAGTGCAAAGTGACTTTCAAAAATCGTAACTGCATCCTATGTGGCCTAAGATAGCTGCACTGCTATTTTAAACACAACTTCTCTAAATAGAAACAAAAACCTTGTGATTTATTACCGGCCCCATTAGTCTATGATTCTTCATTACACATTTCTGAGCTGCGAGCCTGATCCTCTACCAACTCTCTGTATACAGAGCAGCTAGAGAAAGAACTTAATAGGGGAAGAAGAGTAAAGAACATTAGCATCCCATTGAGGCTTTCTGCATAAACAAACAGCCATTCTAGAAAGTGTTGGCACACCCACCTACAGCAAGAGCATCCTGGATTCAATCCCTGATGGTTAGTTTTGTCATACTAGCAACAGGTAATCTATTTCAACTATACAGGGTTTGCAGCCTCACTTTTAAGGATTTTTTCAGTGCTACCTGATTGAAGTAAAAGAACTACATTTGACTCCTGCTAATGTTATTCAGCAGTGCAATTCTCCCTGCTACAGACTGTGGATATTAATTTAGAAATTAGACAACTGGTTTGGATGAAGCTGGAATTAACAAGACTATTTAAATCACATTTGAATTGAATTTAACTTAATTTATTTTAAAGAATAAAAAGGCCCTCTGGCCTAACAGAGACTTTCCTTCTCTTCTAAATTTCATTTATTAGCTGTGGAGTGATTGAGAAATATATGGTAGGACTGGTGTTAACATCACCTCTTTGTAGCACATTCATTTGCCACATTCAGAACTACAGACCCTTCTCTTGTCTATGAGAAAGCTTTTTCCTCTTCCCCACAAAGCCAAAGCAGGAACTATTTCTTAGGTAACTCCTTGCCCACAACTACACCTCAAGTCTTTCTCACAAAAGATTTCAATTCTGGTAAAAGTTAGACAGCAGTCACTTTGCTCTCCTTGCCCTCAGTGCAACAATCAAGTGCCTATTTCCATATGTACCATATTCAGAACCACACATTTCTCCTCTTCCCCTTGAGGAAAACAGCTGCAACAAGACTCCCACCCACCCCTTTCCCAGTCCAGTCCTGCTCCCACCCTACAAGCCCAGGAAGTACCTGTAGAGCCCAAAGAAGCGGAGTTTCTTCATGAGAGCGTAGTAGGTGTTGTGAGGGGGGTACCAGTTGTACACCTCCTCCCGCTTGGCCAGGGGCTGCTCACTGAACAGCTTCACCACCTTCATGGATTTGGAGTCAGTTGGCCTGACAACATCACCGAATATCTGGGCACTCAGCCGGGCCATCCGAAGGGCATAGCTGGAAACATTGGACATCTCCCGGGGAACGGTGGGCACACATAGACAGATGGACCTTCCTGCAAAAGGAAACAGAAGAGCCACAACTCTTAAGATGGCTGAGTAGAACAAGCTATCCCAGAGTTAAAACAAACAAAAAATGCATCATACACTGATCACTCATTTGACATCACACATTCCTTGCATAAAATCAGTCTAATCCTTAGTACGTAATCCTGCACATAAAGAGCACTGACGTGAATTCAGGTACAATTCCCAGCCTACAGACAGCAATACCAACTATAAAAGTAACTATGCTGCACCTCAATTTGCCATGGCTAGCATAGTTTATTAGCAGAGCCCTCTCAGCTTGCTCAAGACAACCCTTAAACTCCAGCCACAGGAACAATTGCAGTGTGAGCTCTGCCAAAATCAGCACCTGTGCCATACCACCAACTGCACGCAAGCACAAGGTAAGGCACCACCTGAACATACAGAGAAAGCAACCTGGAAGTTTTTCCTCATTAAAATTTCCCACTCTATTTAAAACATTGTTATAATCTATCTAACAACAGTGGCCTATAAATAAATCATGTTTCTCTATATGAATCACACAGATCTTTCCCATTTCAATTCCCTTTCCTTGATCATCTCCATCAGCTTTTTCTCCATTCTCTTTTCAGTCTCTCATGGTAACAATGCTTTTTGAAAGGAAAAAAGTAGTTTTCCCATGCCAGATTCTTTTTTCCAAGAAAATCCATCAGCAGCTTCCCATTCTCTTTTCATTTCTCTAGTCTAGATTCTCTAGTCATCTCTCACCTAGAGACCTCTAAAACAAAAATGTCCTGAAGACAAAACCATTGTTATTAGGCTGCCAACAACATCCACTCTCTTAAAGTAGCATAAGAAGGGTGTTCTCTCAGCTTTTTGAACCCTCCCCATTTTAAGTCTTCATTACTCTTTCTTTGCAGAATGGGTTGTACTAGACAAGAATAGGGATCCCATAATCCTGTATTATAAGTTGTATCTTTGCATTTTTGAATGAGTGATAACATAAGTCTTCAGACAAATTAAGCAAGTTCATTCAAGAGCTTTACACTGAGGTTAAAGTTTAAAATTCTTGTTTTAAAATATATTGCACAGCTGATTCCAGAAGATGAGCATAACAAATTAAAGAGCATGGATAAGAGTAATTGGCCAGACAGTGCTAAGTCCACGTCAGTATGATTACACAGAGCCTGTTGTTTAATAACAGAAATCTGAAGTATTCATAACCTCATCTACCTATATCTGCCTATTGGAGGACCTGCTTTGATTTACTCCTGTTAGCAAAGCACTCTAAAGGAAGAAGGAAAAAAAATATCAAGCATGAAAATAATACAAGTAATTTGAGAAGAGAGAATAATGAAAAAAGTAACAAATGGGAAGGCAAAGCATCACAGACCTCAAGCTAAGGCAGTAGGCCTAGTGTGAGAAGACAGAAGCTCTTAAATGATTACAGGGCAGCACTTCAACTTGAGCATCTATTACAGGAGGAAATAATCACTAAGTTTTGCTAAATCATCTGTTTCAGAACTAATTCCTACATTCAGAGACAAAGCAACAAATTGTCCCCCAACCTCTTCATCACCGGACTCAAACACACTGCTTGCTTAATCTCTACTTACT
Source organism: Lycocorax pyrrhopterus obiensis (assembly GCA_014706295.1). Taxonomy (NCBI): domain Eukaryota; kingdom Metazoa; phylum Chordata; class Aves; order Passeriformes; family Paradisaeidae; genus Lycocorax; species Lycocorax pyrrhopterus. The sequence goes on along the minus strand of JACSVZ010000015.1, from coordinate 59,436,251 downwards.
GCAGCCGTACAAGGAAAATACCTTTAGCGCCTGAACAATGCAAACCTGTGGTCTGACGAACCTGATTTTCTCTTTTGAATCGCTAAAGGAATCTTAACATCCCAAGCCAAGGCTGGAGACCTCCATTAATCCTAAGAACGTCTGAGAGAGAAGCAAAGCAAAGGCTGCAGGCTCCCAAGAGGCAGAGCTATCCAAAGCCTGCTCTAGGGTAATTCTGTGAGATGTGACCAGAGCAGTTTGGTTATTGTCACCTCCAGCAATGATATCTTCAGGATCGCCCTCTGGGGATTAACACACCTACACCAAAAACAGTGTTCAGTGCTGCCGCTCCACGTGCTCCCGGCACCCTACTCCCACCCAAAGCCAAGCTTTCCCGTCCTGGGCTAGGTTATTTTTTATTCCCGATCCGCCAGCTTGTTTCAGACGGCTCCCTTCTCACTTGGAACACGCCAGGAGAACGCTCTTTTCCCCGCGTTTTGGTTTTCCCACGAGCGCACGGGGGAGACCAGGCCGCCACGGAGGTCAGCCCGCGGCGGGCGCGGCGCTGCCTCAGCCCGCGCCGGCCCCGCTTCCCTGCGGGAGGGCAGCGCCGCGACGCCCGCGGCTCCCAGGGACACGGCCCCGCTCGGCACCCCGGAGCCCGGCACCCCCGCTCCTGCCCCGTTCGGCCCCGCTCGGCCCGGCTCACCCCGCGCTGACCCGCGGCCGGAGGAGCGGCGGCGCTGCCGGAGGGGCGGCGGCGCGCACGGGTGACGTGAGGGGCGGGACGGGCGGCGCAGGGAGGGATCTTCTTCCTCATCCTCTTTCTCCTCCTTCTCTGCACCCTGTGGCGGTTCGTCGGGTGTTGTCCCCGCGGTCATGGAATCACAGAATATCCCGAGTTGGAAGTGACCCGCAAGGATCATCGCTCTGTGCCCAGTACAATCCAAAATGCCACACACCACGAGAGGGTCACACCCTCTTGCGTCAAGAACGTTTTCGTTGTGACTTCCTCTCTTTCATCCCCCCCCGCCCCCACAATGTAAGCAGCTTTGTAGTTATATGCTTAAATCTAATAATGAAATGAGAAAAGCGGTTATCCTTATTAAAAGCTGATGAGCCTTATTCTTTGGTTTTGCCGGGGAAGGGTGGTGTGACATGTCCAGTCAGCAGCCTTACTTCATAAGAACATGTGTTCAAGTTAATAAAACCAAGTTGGTTTTACTCTTGGGAGAAGGCATCAGTTTACATAACGAGCTGAAAGCCGGGTGTCTTCACTCACAGCCCTGACCAGGCTGTGAACTGGGACAAATGTCAAAATCTTGTTTTACTGAAAGGAGATGAAGAGTTTGGGAATAACAAATGTTTATCATTCACTGTGTCTCCAAACCACCAGGAGAGATTGTTTCTCTGCTCCAAATTCAGGGTGCATGTCTCCTGTGCTCCTTGCCTGTCCTTACCCTCATAACTTTTGCTTTCCTCCTGCTGCTTGTTTTCAAGGATGGTTATTCAGCTGTGTAAATATATCTGCCTTGGCAAATTTACCTGCACAATCTCAGTCTTTCAGCACAAGTGTCCTCTTGGTCTCTTGATACTGGTGAAGTCGGTGAGTTGGTCACTCACCTTCGTGCCCCAAACCTGGAGAGGGGTGTGTGCCCAGGGGATCCCCTGAGGCACACGGATGGGCACCTGACCTTGCTACGCTTCCCTCGGCACCCCTTTGGCCACTGCCAATCCCACTAGACGTGAGCTTTCCCAGTGCTTGATTTATGCTAATTTTTAATCAGTGCCAGGAGGTGCTAAATCAGACTCTGTGCAAACATCATGAGTAAATGACAATTATGTGATTGCATTTATATGCCAAACGTGTAATGCCATCGAAGGAAGAAATTGAGGTTGTCTGGCTCGGCCTGTTTTCTGGAAGAGCAGATTCTGCCAAGCATTGAACAAATTGTTATTCTGTCGTCCTTCCCTGATTAATTTTCTGTCACATTTTCTATGCTTGTCACAGGAAGAGCAGCCTCATGGCCTGGGCAACCCAGTCCTCTTTCTTGTCCTTTTTGAATGTTGGTATGATCCTCTAAGTTCCTTTATATTCCTGATCTAGTGGAAGATGTCCCTGCCTATGGCAGGGAGGGGATTGGAACTAGATGGTCTTTAAGGTCCCTTCTGACCCAAGCCTTTCTATGATTCTGTGATTATTAAGAATTAACATTCATGGAATTTCTTTAGCCAGGTATTCAAACACTGTCCTATAAAAGTTCTCTAAATATCCTATTTTTAAAATGTTTGCTCTAGTAGATCCTGCTTACCATTTTCATTAGTGACTAATGGACTGAAAAGTGCTTCTTTTTTTTTTCCTACTTGATAAGAAAAGTGCCTCTTCCTTAATTTTTCTAAGGAGAAAATAGAGGTTTTTAGCATTTCTGCCATTTCTGTGCTGTTTTACCATCTCTAGATGTGCATCAGCATTGTTGCACTCCTCATTTTGCTTTCTGTAGTCACAGCACTTATGCATTTTCTGTAGTCTTCATTTTTTGTATTAACGGAACACTTTTTTCCTGTATTTTTGCCTTTCTATGTTGTTCCGTACCATACTTTTAACCTCTGAGTGTTTCCTTCACCCTGCTGCCGAGACAAAGTTGTCCTTCAGCCAAAATTGGCCATTTTGTTAATTAAGCAATCATGACTTTATGGAGTAAGATCATAAGTATTCTCATTTACATTTCTATCTCTATTTTTGAATCGCAATTTTCTCGTCATTTCTCCCATCTTGATGGAGAAGGTCTTCCTGAACAGTCTGTGTGTGTGTGTGTGTGTGTGTGTGTGTGGGAAAGAGAGAGAGAGAGAGAATTTCCCTGATTGGGACTGTCCTTTTTCCTTGTTATAACAAATGTCCTTGCTATAATCAAATTAAGATTGCTGGCTCCTAAACAACCACCCCCTTTTTGTTCCATGATTAAGTTATTTAAACATTATGAGTTCAAAAATACATCTTCCATGCAGACTGGAATAACTGCTGTCGTAGAAAATGAGTTTTTAGAAAGTGTAATGAGACATGGCTTCTGGCTGTTGGGGCTTTTTCCTCACACAGCTTCAAACTGAGCACACTTCTGGTACATTGGAGGGATAAGCAGCCTGATTCTCTGCAGCCATCCCCACTCCATTCCACCCCTCCTCAATAGGGTTAGGTGGAACAAGTTACTGTTTCTGCATCTCTAAAATAATGATGGTGGTTTCATATGCACTCTTACCTTCTTAGTCTTCAAATTTCTTTATTTATGTTAAAGGATTGGAGCAAAGTATTTTAATATTCCGTTTTGGTAAATTATCCTGCGTGATTCAGTAATTACATCAGTTTGATCTCATTCCTCCTCATCAATGAAAATATTCTACTTGCATGTTACCCACACTCTGAAAATTGGTATATAGACCACTGGAAAACATCTTCCTCTTTCCCTCGAAGTATTGTTGCTGCCTGTACTTGCAGGCTCCAGCATGGCTTTTTTGGTGTGATGGAAGCACAGATATGAACAGGTCTGCATTAGTTAAATTTTTCTGCCTTTTTTGCTCAGTTGTTTCTCCTGTCAGCCGTTATTATTATTAAATCAAAGTAAAAATGTGCACTTGCAAAAGCCTATTTATGTCGCTGTAGCACTGTTGTTCCTGTGGTTATGAGGAGAATTGCTTGCAGAGCACCCAGCCAGGGTTAGCGTGCCAGTAAGGCAGCGTATAGACACTCAGGGTGGAAAATCAGGGTCACATCAGTCAACAGAACAACAACTCAACACATCTGCAAATTTGCAGAGACAGAGAATGATCTGGTTTGCAATCCATGGAGCCAAAAAGGTCTTGCTCACTGTATCTGGGACACTGTGTGTTCCTAGATTCTGCCTGGGGCTGTAAACTCAGCATCCCCACTCTGAAGTCTTCACAGTCCAAATTAGATTTGGCATGCTAAGGGTTGATAATAACGGGGAATGGAAGGATGCAGCAGAGACTGACTACAGGAATGGGTTTGTGATGAGTTGAATTCTGTGAACCTGTTGTTAGATCCTCCTGAGTGTTTTGTTGCAAGCAGAGCAAAGTGTTTGGACTTGTGAGCAATTATTTGCAAGAAAATCAGTGGGAGATGGGTGAGTGAAAAAGCTGAAAACCCTAGAGAGGAGTTAAAGGAGAGGGACTTGACATGGGGTAGAAGACAACATGGACATTCTCTGTACAGGGACTGTTGTGGAGGAAAGAAATCAAGGGAGTGGGGAGACATGCATGGAACACATGCAAAGCAGCAAAAAAAGAAAAAAAAAGAGGAAGAGACCTCATAATAAAGTACAATAAAGATGTTTTTACAAATAGTTGGCAATAATTTTGTCTGGAATTATATTACTTGATCAACGGTGATCTGGAATTGTTTATCTGGTTAATTCATCTTGTGTATGTATTTTAGTTATAACTGAATGACAGCTTTAAGGCAAAATTTTGACAAAATGCAACACTTGATCCGTTGTTTGTCCTGAGAAGGCAAAGGTATATCCATAAAGAAAAAACATCAGGGTGACAGTTTGCTCATTGGTGCTTGTTTATTGACATTTAGAGGAAATAAGAGTCTGAATTTGTATCATTTGATCTTGGAAATGAGGCATTTGAGTAGTACCTGTATGACAAAGTGAGCAACTTCACTCCTAAGTCTTATGTTTAGAACTATCATGCTGTAAGATCATCTCTAACATTTTCTTCTTATAAATACTGACATCAGGGAACAAAATCATCTTCATCTGAGTAAGCAGAAGGACCCTCTGAGCATTTGTTAAAACTGCATTGGCTACAAACGTGTTTAGAAATAATTTGTTATTCATTATGTGTTCATGATTAATTGGCAAACTTCAACTGTATTTTGTTGCACAGCAATTCATGCTGAGCCGTGGAGACATCTGCATTGCAAATCCCTCTGGAGAGAATGTGCAGTGTTAAGAGACTGACAGACTTTGGGTGGGCATTTGAAGGATATTTTGACTTTAAAGTAACTCATCAAACTAATGCCAGAGCGAAATCCACAAAGATGTCGCTATTAAGTACTGCTGCTCCAGCTATCTAACACTGGGAACACTTGGGAGGGAGATGCAGCATAAGAGAAAAACAGAAATTATTTTTCAAAGCCAGTTGGCATCTTGAGTTTATTGCTTTCCCCAACAGCCAGGCTCTTGAGGCAGCCTTCCCTCCTCCTGGGGAAAGAGAGCCAGTGCCGTTTGTCTCTCGTGCAGTGCCCTCGGAGCGATGCCTGAGATGATATTGGCAGTTCTGCAGGAGAACTGTAGCACATCCGTTTTTAATAGAAGATGAGCTGTCCGGCACAGCGGGCGCTGCACGATGCTGAACAGGCAAGGGATGGAGGATGCTGTGGATCTCCACACACTTACATGTTTGTCATTTAGACTGACTAATGTGCAGCTCAACAATATGTCAGAATAAATGGTCTGTGATAGATTTCAATGAAGTACTTAAGACGGAAGAGAAGGGATGTATCTCAGTGGTTAGATGAAGGGATTGGGGATGGGAATTGTTGAATCTTGGGGTTTTTTGCAGCTCCATTGCTAACTCACTGGATGACCTTAAGCAAGTTAATTAACCTGTCTCCCATTTCATCCCTCTGTAAACTGGGAAAAATAATGTCTGCTTCAGAAATGGGTTGTGAAGAGTAATTGATTCTTAGAAAATGCTTCAGCTTCCCCTAGTGAAAAACATACTACAAAAGTGTTGTTGTTACTTTACTAACAACAGGCACATAAAACTTTTAAGGGCAACAGTAACAAAGACACATTTTTTTGGCTGGAACAGAGTATTGCAGAGGGGAGAAAAAAAAGGAAAAATATTAAAATGACAGAGTCAGCGAAAAGAGAAGAAATAATAGAGACATCTGGCTCACTGCTGATAAAAGCTCTTGTAGTTTCTCTTCCATCATTCCTTGCAACCCTCATCTGAAAGGACATCCACCAAGGCTTTCAAATGGGGTCAAAAAACTGTTCATCTCTAATTCTGTTTGACCAAGTGTGAAAACAGAGTGAATAAAAATGTTCCAGCAATAGAATTTTCAGGAATACATCAATCTCTTAAAACAGAAAATCCAAGGAGATTAGTTGGGTCTGTTTGAGTTCACATTTCTGTTTCTTCAGGCTGAACTCTTTTCAAGATACTGTCTTGGGTCTAGACCTCTTGGGTTTGTGAGCTGTTGGTTCCCCTGAGTTTCAGCAGACTCTGATACTGTATATCCCTCTTGACCTTTATGGTGCACTTCAATGGAGATTTCTCTCCATGTTTTCCTGGTTTAGGTCCCACCTTGTCTTAGGGTATCTTGATCAGTGCTGAGCACAGGATGCATGGTTAGGTCTTTGGGAGCACTCTGGTTAGCCACTCTGACTGCCTTGATTTGTAAGTCAGCAAATTTTCCAAGATCTGTCTGGACTCCCAGGTACCCAGTCATTTCAGTAGTGCTCTTTGTAGAACTAAACATCATTGATCAACCTTTCCCCCTCACAGAGTCTTTTGAAGGCAGAGTTATGGAAACAGATAGTTTTTTTGGTTTTAGTTTGGAGTTCTTCACTGCAGTCCTGGTGGGTGACATGAGGCTGCTGTCAGTTATGTAACCAGAGCTGCTCTCTGTTTTAGAATTTGCCTGTCTAGAGAATCATAATCAATCCTGCACGCACTTCTCAGCCTCAGTTGCTTCAGCCTGTGGAAGCATTCTGCAGAGGCTTTTTTTGGTTCAGTTCTTTCTCTCTGACCTTGCTAGTACCCAGGCTGAATAAGTCGTGCTCCTACACATGCTTTCTGGACATTTGTTCCCTTTTTCCTGAGAAAAATTCCTTCTTCAGACTTTATGAGTCCCAAATTTTCTTCTTTTTTTCACTTTTTTTGTCCTTGGGAAATTTTGTTCCTTAGTCCTGGAAACATTATTTCTCTGGAAACAAGAGGAGTAACTTCTTGCAGGCCAGTTTCTTTATCATGGATGATCAGGGTATGGTCATTGAAGCTCGGTACTCCCCATGGTTTCTTCTTTGGCGGGTACTTACTGAAGGCCTTTGCAGCAGAGGGAAATAAATGCCTGTCTTTCAAAGCCCAGAAGTTCTCCCTGGAACAACTTCAGAGTACGAGGTGTAGTTGTGATATCACAGTTCCAAAGCTTGAGGTGGGGAAATGAACTGTACAAATGGATGAACTCTGAAGAACCAACTGCTTTATTTTGATGCAAATATACTTTGTGATAATAAATGAAGAGAAGTAAATGCAAAACTGTTGAAGATGGCAGCATGCTTGTATCTAAATAGAGAGTTTCTCATCTTAGATGTCAGCTGCTTTTACAGCAGCACACAATGTATTTGTATACGCCTTTTTTAAAAAAAAAAAATGAATTAATCTACTCTGCTGGGACTTCACAGCCAAATAGAATAGATGAAGATTGAGGTCTTCCTTCTGAGTCATGTTCCAAAATGAAAGAGTGCTTTTAGAGAATACAGTTTTTCCAAGCAGGTACAGTTTTTTGTTTTGCTTACTGGTTTTCTCTCCATTTGCTTCTGTGATGGTTTCTTATGATCAATGAATTCTGATTTTTAACTAATCCTTGTTTTTTTGTTATGACTAAAAGAAGCAACTAATTGAATTTGTAGCTGGGAGCCAATCACAGATGTGATACACTCGCAATGAAACACTATGTTATCCATCTACAGAGGCTGTGGCTCTGTCTTTCACTGGATTAGTTCACAAAACACTGTTGATAGAAACCATGTCCAAAAATCTCTCAGGGAATGAACAATGCATTCTGAAATCTGTCAGAAGTTTAGGGAAGGTTGTACAGTGTGACTTGCCATGTCAAGCACACTAACAGTACTGCAGATGCACCTTCATACTAGGCTGCCTATATGAACTACATATTGATGCAGTTCAGAAAAACCAGAATTAATCAGGTTTTAATGTATTGAAGATCAATATGTTAGATGTAACTTTAAGAATAAAAGCCGCTTCTTGCCAAATATGCTTATTTTTGGCAGACAGAACTCTGAGTTTTTGCTCTCAATCAGTACTCTTTGGCCCCAATATCTTGTCTCTGCCATCCTGGATTCTTCTTGCTATTTCTATAAGAGTCACAAGATCTATGAATTTTAATGAAGTGATATCTCCTGTTTTCAGCTGAGCCCAATGGTGGTGATGTTGAGAGCCATCTTGCTTTTGTAGCTGGCTTTAGGCAGCAAGTGACCTTGCTGTACAGCTCCTGCATTCAGAGCAACGTCACCTTCCTCACTGCAGGAGGCAATGGGTTTTTCCTGTAGCAGGATTTTGGGTGGGGGGCTGGGCTTGATGTATCCAAAAGGTGACCAGGGGGAAGCAGAGATGGGCTTGTATGAAACAGCAGTCCTCTTAGCGAGGCTTTTGGGGAAACAGGTCTGCTCGTGTGAAAGCTCAGAGGAGAAGAAGCTGTAGAATATGAAGATGTTGACTACCAAGCTGGCAAGACAATAAGCAGGACACAGAGTGGCTGCTGTGATGTCAGAGAGCAGCAGATTGGAGCTGAATCTCTGCTTGTGAATGCAGGGGCTAAGATCTCTTTTCTATTGTAGGGGGATGAATTTGAAAGAGCCTTGAGGACTAAATATTGCACTTGTGCTTTAGCTGAGTTGTCTCCTACCAGAACTTTCTCTGTCAATAGAGGCTTACATACAATACATCTGTACAGCTTAGGCCTTTTCTTTTTCTTAAATCTGTTCTTGCTCCTCTGCTATTGGAAGCACTTGAGTGTTTACTCAGGACTCAGGAGACAGGAATGTCTTTCCCCAGTATTTTACTTTAGAACTCAACATGTTAAATGTGGTATGATATGCATTTAGATCCTACCACCTGGCTGAAAAAAACTAAAGCTGTTGGCAGTGCCTTCAGAGGTGGAGTGATATCTCCCAGGTCCTCCTGCAGTTCACCACAGTGCCCATGGACACTTGGGCCGGGTGGAGGCAGTGCAGGGGTGCAGGGATGATGTCTTCACTAGGCTGAGTTTGCCTACAAGGCCTTCTTTTCTGCAGCTTATAGCTCTGCTACACTTTAAGTTCTTGGGCTGACATTTTCCAAGCACGATGTCCACACTGGGAAGCTTGGGGAAAAGTTTTGTTTAAAATAGTTCATCCTTGTTTTGTCTGAGCTTAAAAGTATTCTTGGAGACGTTCTCATGAGCAGCAGTGATTACCATACATAGCTGTGTCCACAGTGCAGCCTTAGGTGGTTAGCAGTGATCTGGTTTTGACAGCTGACAGCTAAATAATTAAGAGTAAGTTTTCACAGAAGGAAGCAATTTTAGTGAAAAGCCACCAATCTTTTGTTTTGTTTTGTTGTTTGGAAAAATAACGTTATACTGTGGTTCTTTTTATCTGTGTACTGTCGTTTACCTGTCTCTGTGTAAGGCCATTTGGTGCTGGCCATTCCCTCTGCTTTATTGAAAAATATGATATAGGACTTCTCACCTACCTGTCCTCCTGCCTTCTGCCCAGCAATTCATTTTGCTTCCTCCAAAACCAAATCTGTTCTTTTGATGGTTCACTCCATTCAGCTCCTGACCCCTGATCAATTCTGACTCAGCTCATGTGTGCTTCCCCTGTTTGTCACAACTCCAGGTCAGTAAGTCAAGACTAAGAAAACACCAGACTAAAGTTTGCCCATGGATTGCCGTTCACTTATGACTTACGGCCATGGGGTAGAATACATGACCACATCCTGCTTTCTGCCCAGATCATGGTAGATGGCAGATGAACCAGAACTCTGCAGTCCTGAGATGGTGACTGTTTGGTGGACAGTTTGGAGGCTGTGTAGTGAGCCTAGCAGATGAATACAGGTAGGAAAAAATCACGGTCATGGGCATTTGAATTGAAATTGAAAATTGGATTTTATTGCACCCTTTGTGAGAGTTAATGTTATGAAGCTTGGTGACTCAAAAAAATTACATTCTTCCCAACTTCTGTCCATGTGGTGCCCATTTTCTGTGTATCCAGCTGCAGTCACCCATGCACTAATTTGTGGAAATACTGTCCACTGCGTCTAGAGACAGGGAGTCTGCAAGCTGCTCTCTGAAGAAGGAAGGTGCTAAGTACTCTGGAAGTTTAGGTTCTAAGCTCCTTTAATAGAGTACCCAAAATACACTGACATGTTTGAAAATACTGCCTTTTATCTCTGTCCCTCAGCAGGGAGCTGTGAAGATAAGTTCCTTGATGTTTGTAAAAAACCCCCAGCCCTCCAACACTACCATTAGAGCACCACTATAGAAAAGCTCATGAGGAAATTAATCATTCTGTATGCAATGCAAGATCTGGATGCTCCACAATAAATAGTACATGCACCACACATTGAGTGATAAGGATATGAGAAAATTCGAATAGTGTTCATTAAGTGAGCGACATTTATCCTTTGCACTGGAAAAAAAATGGGAGACCCATGGGAAACAGAAATCATGTTATTAAAGATTGTATCATAGTGTGTTTGCATGCTGGGCAAATTAATGTTCCATGGGTGATCTTAAATCTGGCATTCACTAACTTGCTTAACTTAGCAATCCAAATGTTGGTGGGGTTTTTTTTGTTGGTTTTTTTTTTTAGAGAGAGGAAAACTAATCTCTTTTGGGAGTTGCCAGTTGGGAGGGCAGAGGACATCCAGCTGGGTGCTGTTGTGTGCAGCTAGATATCAGTGTGTGCACAGCTACACATGAGTGTGTAGACAGCTGTGTGCCCATTCTCTGTGTCTCCGTGTGTGTATGTGTGTGTGGCTAGCCCATGTTTATGCAGCTGGCTGATGCTTCCCTTTGAAAAACTCTTTTTCTATTAAAAAAATAAATAGAAGGGACATTGACAACTGGTTAATTCCTGGGATTTAGATTACAAACTTTTACATGGTGTTTTGTGGTTCTGCTCTTCCTTTATAGAGCCTCTGCTTGGTTTTGAGTCACCTGAACACCCAAAATCTGTTTGAATGATGGGTCAAGTGTTTGTGGGAGTTATCATAAGATGCTTCTATGGTAGCATCTTTTATGGCTGTGTTATTAGAAGGGCTGGCATGCTGAGGATTCACGTACACCAGTATCCAAGGTGCACTGGAATGATAAAAAATATTAGTAGACATAATTTGTTGTATCTATGTTTGGTTTGATTACTGTCTTGTGTTTGAAATCCTGTAATTAAGGCAGCGAACTGCCTCCAGAGCCAGTACTGCTTCAGGTAATACAACACTAGAACAAGTTCCTGTGACTTCAGTAGGTGATTCTTTTCAAAGAATGAAGGCTGGAGCCCATGTAAATTAAACATCACCTCTGGGGAGGTGAAGATCACAGGGAGAGCAGGGAAATACTGAGGGTCATCTCTCTCTGTTGAATAACTGAATTAGAAGTGTAGATCCCTGGGAACGGGCAGCACCTTGACTTGCTCAATCCCCTCCCCCACTAGATGGCACTGAATTCTTTTTCTTTAAAAGGAAAAAAAAAAGACGAAGGAAGAAAAATATGGTGGAGGTCATTTCGATGTAGAAAAGACCCCAAAAAACCAAAATAAACCCCAAAAAAACCGAAGAAGAAAGGCAAATTGCAATTGGTTGTCCGTTTACTCTGCCCTTCCCCCCTCCTAGCCCCAGACCCCACCTCTGTGTACCTTTGTACAGGCGCTCGCTTGGCTTTTGTGCCTGGAGCTCTCTGGAGAGGCGGTGGGCGATGGTCGCTGGAGGATGCTGAGGAGAGCGGAGACGATGCTGGGAGGGAATGGAGAGGAGGCTGGCCCTGGCTGTGAGATGCCGTCCGTAGTGAGGTGTAGCAGGCAGCGCACGGCTTGTCACAAGGAATTGCCTCTGAACAGACTCACCGGGCTCCACTCCTCTGTCCCATGCCTTCAGACATTTTTCCTGTGCACCCGTGTGCTTTAGCTTTCTCTCTGGATCACTGAGATCGTAACCCGCAGAAAAGAAAGCCTCAGCTTTCAATCCGCCGCTGAAACTGCATTTCCACTCCCTGATTCGTTTAAGACCCGTGAATTATCTCCCTGTGCTGCGATGCCCTTAATTCACTGTCGGGAGCGGTTTCCATGTCGCGTGCCCAAGTGTGTGTGGAGGGCTTGTGGGGTTTTTTTAAAATGCCTTTCTCCCAGCTGAAGATCGACAAGGACTGGCTTTTTTTCCCCTGTGGTGAGGCAGGGGTGGGGTGGGAGGAAGAGAATTTAATAATGATCTGTTTGTGCTGAGAAAGGGGCTGTCTATAATAATCCCGGGAAGAGACACAGGGAAGGTTCCTAATGCCTGCAGCAAACAGTATTGTGCCCCTCCTGAAAAGAAGGGAATAATGATGATGAAGGAGGAAAATGTTTAATTCTAAGAGTTAAAGTGGGGATAAAATCCAACGGTTTCTCCTACAGTTATGTTTAAGGTGACTTGCAGAAAGATACAGACTGCCATCTGATAAAGCTACAAATGCAAGCAAAAAAAAAAAAAAAAAGCATAGAAACTGCCACTGAAATGCCTTTTCAGAGAAAAAGATAAAACCTGGAACTGAATGTCAATTTTTTGCTTTCAACCCCATGTTTAAGAATGAGAAGAGGGAACAAGTCTGGCTTCTCCAGGTACAAAAGTCCCCCTGCCACAAACTGTCTTACTGTCTTGGAGTGTGATGGGAAAACCTGGCACCTGGACCTCCCTGGGTCCAACCAAATCTTGGCTCTTTGACCTGTAATCCTAATGTTTAACATGAAAAGAAATGTAGGTGTGATTCCATTATATTATTTTCCCATCCCCTCACATATCTTTGGCCAGTATCATGAGAAAAACAGTTCTAGTAGGTGGATCCTCCATTTTGCTCTTAGCCCCAGTCTTCCAGTTCTGTCTAAAATGGGGGTTTAGACAGAGAACAGTTTTGTTTTCCAGTTCAATCTAGATAGAGAATAAACTTAGCGGACTCTCGTGCTTAAATAGAAAATCCAACAATCAGCCAAAATGTATGGTTGGTAAAATTAGGCCTGTTCCCTGTTCTCATCCTTCAGCTTGGGACTTGATGCTAAAAATTGACAAAGAAATCCAGGTGCACTCTCATCTCTGTGTGGGTGTGATACAAGAAACCTGTTTGTCATCCTCTTATAGCAGCCAACAGCTTTTTGACCACAAACCTCTACATTTTATCTCTGAACAGATAACAAGTATGGCTGCTCCAGGCCCCCTGTAACATCTAACTCTTCTTATCTACTGACATATAGTTGCTTGAAAAATCCGGTTATAGGAGTGGATCCATCTGTGCAGAACTATTTTAAAAAAAACCTTAGACCCTTAAATACTGGCCATTATTATTAACAACAAAGAGAAGTTACTGCTAAAAAAATTAAACCAGTCCCGTGTTTCAGTAAAACAATTAACTTTACCTAGAGCTTTCCAGATACAGTTAATATTCGTAACACAACACTGAAATTTTGCAATAGACCTGGTTCAGTAGATGCAGATGATTGCAACATTTATGGTTTGGATGAGTGACTTTTCTTTGCCAGTTTCATAATCCCGCAAGGGGTTTAAAGAATACAGTACATTTCACACCAAAAATGGTTTAATGGGACAAATACTCTCCCATAGCTGCAAATCCCAGTGGATATGGGCCCTGGTTTTGCCAGGTAAAATGGAAGGAGTTGTTTTGCCTTTTTTGATAATACAATTATTATCAAAAAAGACCAAAAATTGTTATGATCCAGCCATGTGGGTTATTTTTTTCCTGATGCAGCTGTATTCCACAAGACAATCCAGGTATGTATTTCTGACACACAGAGAGCTACTACATTCCACATCTGTTCTCCCCACTGGAACAAATATAACTTGGATGGCTAGGGTTAAAAGCTAGCAAAATCCCAGGACTCCCCTCCTGGGGCCAAGGGCTGTCACCAGCCCCAGAAAGGCTGTGCTTATTTTCAATTTAGATGACACAGCTTGGGATTCAGGGGCCAAAAGCTGGTAGGATCCAGCATGGATGTAGATTTTTGCAGCATGCATCTGTGGGCAGGCATTGGGCTGTGGATGTTTTGGTGCAGTTGGAGCAACTGCATTGTTTGCTGTTCATGCTGTGGAATCACTGGGAGCCAAACATTGGATGGGGCTAACTTGGTTCCTCTGTCATCTCCAGGATGCTGTGGTACTCGCAGATCAGGATGTGCCAGCATCCAGACCTCTTTGGTGCAAGGGAAATGGCCATGTGTATTTCCTTTTCAGTTCAGACAGTTCGGAGTCTGGAGGCCTCAGCTTTCTGGATCACACAGATCTACAATCCAGGGTTTTTTTTCAAGCTCATTCTCTGTATTTTGTAGCAGGTTGGGATTTTTTTTGGTGCAGTGAGAAACAGCTCTGCTTGTTTTGGATTTGGTTGACATAATGTAAGGGCTTGTGATCAAGAATGATCAGGATCCAGTTAAATCCAGGTTTTACATTTTTCCCTCTTAAGAGAGTAAGGCTTCGACATTTCCTGCCTGGGAAGTGGTGCAGTTTATCTTTAAGGAGGATAGAGAAATAAGAAATGAGTCTCACGTTGCATGGGTGACATCACTGGCTTTTGGCTCAGCGCTCTGTATGCTCGGTCTGTAGGCTTCGGCCAAGGCTGCAGGGCTCGGTGTTTGAACAAGGAAAGATTCCCAGGTGTACAGAAGATTGGATTTGCTATTATTTGGGTTAAAAACGGTGAAATGAGATTTCTAAAGCTTGGGGACTCCAGCTCGCCTTCTGTTGCACTTGATCTCTACAAGATGGGTGAGTTATTCCCATTAAAGAGAAGGGGAGTGAAAATTTAAGGAGAGAAAAATATGTCTGAATATGTAACTACTGATGCCGAGGATACGATTCGTATGAAGCTGCTGAGCTAGAAAATCTCAGCTCCGACGAGGAGATCGGGCCATATGGCAGAGAAATGGTGCAGCCCGAAAGCTGTTGACAACAGTTAGGGGCTGCTTTCCTCTCCCCGTGTAAGGTGTGTAGCTCCCCCCCACCTCCGCCCCTCCGCCCCTCCGCCCCGATTTGTTTTGGTTCGGTTTCCCCCGACCTCCCTCCCCTCCCCGTTCCTCAGCATCCTCTCCGCCAGCCGTAGCCCTGCCTGCCTTCATCTTGCAGATGGCTAACGTGCCGCCGTGTTAGGAAAACTGTGCACAACACATCCCAGCGCCGGGGACGGAGGAAGCTTTTCAGCTGCCGGCGGAAGGGGGGGCAGCAGCGTGTGTCTGTGAGTGTGAGTGTGGAAGAAGGATGCCGGGGCCGAGGGCTGCCCCCCGCGCTGCCTAGCGGGCGGTGCGCGGCCGGCGGCGGCTCCTGCCGGGCTGCGGCTGCTCCCGCCGCCTCTGCCCGGCCCGGAGCCGGGAGGCTGCCGGAGCGCTGCCCGGGCGCGCCGGGGAAGGAAGGCAGCGCGACGTTCGGCTGCCTGGATGACAGCGCCGGCGACAAAAGCAGGCGAGTGAATGGCAAGGCTGGCAGAGAGAAGCCGAGGTGTCTCCGAAGCCAAGATGCCAGCGACTGTCAGCGAAGTCTGCTGAGGGAGAGACCCGTGCGTGCCCGCGTTCCCAGAGCCAGCCGGGGAGAGGATGTTTTAACCACGATTTCAAACGGCAGCAGCAGCAGCAGCAGCAGCAGCAGCAGCAGCAGTAGCAGCTGCAGCAGCAACAACAACAACAGATTGCTCCCCCCTCTTGCTCCCTCCCTTTCGACCCCGCTTTAAACCCAAGCAAGTGACCGGCCGTCCAGACGATGATGCTCTTGCTGAGCCACTGACAAAGAAAAGGCAAGTCTCCCATTCCTGAAACCGCGAAAACTGGCTGCTTGCAAGTGGGAGATGTCAGGCTGTTGAACTTTTCTGTCCTGTGATGATGCTGTAGTGAGCTTGCTGCTCTGAAAGCCATCTCTTCTGGATTTCTGAGCGGGCCAGATTGAAAGAGATTAATGGACTGACCAGCCATCAGGTCTCTTCAAGGGGGATCCATCCCTTCAGCCCCCTGTCGCTTGGGTGCTCGCAGTGAGGGGAGCAGGACATCTTTGTGTAGGTGGGTCACTGGTGCAAGGCTGTGTTTCTCCTCGCCAGGTCTCCTCTGCAGAGGAGAAGAGGCAGATGAGACTCCAAGACTGCCTCCAGGGCAGAACTTTGTAGCGCTCTCAGCATCCCTCTGCAGCGTGGATGTGAGCCACGGGAGTTGGGGATGTTTGAGGCAGTCTCTGCCAAGTGACACCTAGCAGCTGCTCCGGAGGTTTGTGCGTGGTCTCACCCCCAACGGCTTTGCCTGTTGTGAAGATGTCCATGGTCTTTCTGTGAAGCTGAGGCATGGCTGCTGGAAGGTTACTGCTCTATGCTGGCCTCTCTTTAGCTCTGTGTGCCCTTGGCATGCTGGCCGTGGCAATCTGCTCTGACCATTGGTACGAAACTGATGCCAGGAAGCATAGAGAGAGGTGCAAGAGCATCACCACTAAGAGAAATGATCCTGGCTTCATTTATAACTCCAACAACAACCTGCCTCTCAGGGCCAGCAGGTCTAGGTTGGACCGCTGGGAAGGGAAACTCCTCTTGGCAAGAAACAGGAGGCAGATCTTTGCTATGAGCGCAGTCGACGAGTGCAACAGACAGTACAACTCCACCAATATGGGGCTCTGGAGGAAATGCCACCGACAAGGATTCGACCAAGAGCTGGAGGAGCTGATTGCCAAAGGTAAGGGCTGTTTTTTTTTACCAGATGAGCATGCCAAGCTCTCCCAAGATGAGCAGGGGCTGAGCAGAGCCATTTGGGCTCACAGATGGGAGCTGGCGTCTCTAGCCAAGTACCTCTACTGGCAATGGGTAAACTGGCCTGGCTGGGCATTGCTTCCAGAAATGCTGCCAGGGCAGTTTCCCACGGGATCTCTACTCCTGAGACATGGGGTGTGGGAGAAAGAAGGCAATGGGGGTGAGAACACACACACCCCAGAATACCTTTTTCATGTCTCTCTCTCTAAGCTCGATATAGTCTTCCCATCACCATGGTATCAGATTATTTCCACACACACAAATAAGAAGTATTCATAAAGCAGACACTGGATTTTTTTTTTAAAATTTTGTTTGACCCTGGTGGCTTGGGCAAAGTACATAGTATTTTATTGGAGGCTACATATGTCTGTGTTTCATCACTGCCTTTCTCAATGCCCCATCCGTCCTGAAATACACCATTTGCAGTGCTCACATGTAGGCTTTTTCTATCCTCAAATGGAGAGTAAACAAAGAGAAATGCTAAAGAGCAGGAGGAAACCCAGCTTGCTGTTTACACTGAGCTGTGCTTTGGAATATTTTCAATATCTACAAAACATTACATGAATGTATTAGAAAGGAATCATTTTCTCTTGGGGTGGAGATGCATCTGTTAGCCTGTAGTATTTTTGTGCTATTTTTTGTCTAGTCTTTTGATCCTTTGTCTTAATTTTTCCTCCAAGGTAGTGGTTCAAGGTGATGGTCATTTTGCCCCAAATGCTTCTTTGATCCAAAGTGTAGGAAGGGGCCACATGCATAACCCCCTACCTAAACAGAGGATGCATGTTTTTGCAGGATGATGAGGATTTCAGGAAAGGATGACGGCATCTTTGCTACCCACGGCGTGGTTCCTCTGTACTACAAAATAACATTTCCCTCCGATGGTTCTTCTGTTGCCGTCAGAAGATTCCCCATTGGTTTATTTCCATCGTAGTGAAATCGTTGCTTCTCACACAGTGCCATCTTTCAAAATACTTGTCTTCCAAGTGTGTTCTCTGTCCCAAACTCTCTTGATAGCCTTCATTAATTCCTTCCTCAGACATTACTAGTGGAATTATTGCTTAAAACTACTTATTCAGGAGGGGTGTTCTCTCACATCTTTGCCCATGTACAGGTTTTGTTCTGTATGTTTTATGAGTGAGCAGTGGATGTGAGTAGCATGGTAGAGACTTGTACCAAACCAGTCCAAACAGGTGGTGTACCTGGATCACTGCTTGGGATCCTGCCTGTGTTGCAAGGGACCCTTCATATCCAGCTGCTATTTAACAATTCCTAGGAAATAGATTTGGTGTTGTCAGCCCCATTCGTAAAGGGCAAGTGGACATGTCCAAAGCCTGTCAGCACCCAGACACCCTGCTGCTTGTTTCAGTGCCAAGGGAGTGATTCCTATTCTCCACCTAGGTGAGGATGCAATGTGCTGGGCTGGCCATGGAGAGCTGGATTGCTCTGCCACGTGTGCTCGCTGTGCTCGGGGCATAAACAAATTCAACCTTGACAGCGGGCAAACATGTCAACAGAGCTCACCTTTGCAAATGGAGTTGCAGTTATGAGAGAGGTTTTTCATCCTGAAATAAGTGAGGCTCTTTCCTCTTTCTCCACCTGCTTTGTCCTGGGATCAAGAATGTCCATTTCTCCTGCCAGAAACAGCTGAAGTTGCGTGGCGCTGGGTTATCTGTAATGGCAGCTCTGCTCAGTGTTAACCATAGGGAAGATGTGACAAATCAAGATGAAGTGGTCAAATGCAGGAGAAGGTGGTCTTTGAAAGGTCTTGCTGTAGTCTGCTTGTGTTCATGTGTGTGTATGAGTGTGTGAACTAACTCTGACCATACAGCATCCAGCTGGTAGCCAGGGATTCCCTGGGCTCGGGTGCAGTGAGTGTTCCTGCACACACGCTCCTGGATCTGTGTGTCTGCAGATGGCCAGAGAGCCACTTGGCAAAGTCACTGCCCCCAGGTCAGAAGTGCAACTCGTGCACATGAGGGAGCTGTGTGCAAATATCGGGGTGTGTCACTCCTTGCCTGCTTTAGAGGTTTTCTCATACACTTCTAACCAGCTTCACTGTAGGATGAGAGAAGTGTTAAAGGAGTGAGACTCGTAACACTGAACAGCAGCATTTTAGTTCATCTGATGGCCTTTCTGGGGTGAGGGTCTGCCTGTACTATAGCTCTCAGCCATGATGGAGTCACACACAAATGCTATAGAGATGTGTGTTCCTTTGGCACCTCCAGACTGAAACACAGAAAAAGCAAGTGTAGTGGCAATTTGACAAAATAAAGTGTTTGACTTGCTCAGAAATAAAAATGGAGAAGTTTCCTTTTTGATCCTCACTTATTTGATGAAAATGAACTAAGTGTTGTTGCTATCCAATGTTGAGAAGAGCTGTGAGTTGAAAACAAGGCAGGTATTCCAGGTTCATACCAACAGGATCTGTCATGAAAGTAAAATCTAAAAGTAGTTTTTACTTCCATGACAGATACTTGTTTGGGAGCTAGAGGTTTCAGGGATGGGTGTGTGGACAGAGCATGCCATGTGCAGGTGTGAGGGGCTGCAGATATTCTCAGTGTGTGGTGTTCAAATAACCCGACTGGGGCACATATTCTCACACAGATGAAATCACTCTCTGTGAGATCCAGGGCAAAGACCTTGTGAAAGGGGATGTTATTGGTAGATAGAGCTTTAACTCTCTTTCCTCTGTTAATTTAATGTAATACACCTCTTCCAGAACTGGATAAACTAATGCAGGTTCTGGCCCCAAATATTGTGTGTAATGCTATATGTAATTGAATGTAAATTTGATTAAGTGTTTTGGTTTTTTGTTTGTTTGTTTTTAAAGCTGGACAGGATCTGTGAACCATTTAGTTTAAAACAGATCCTACATTTTTCCCTAAGCAAAACTTCCAGTATTGAGAATGGTCTATTGAGATTTGTCTATCAAAGGATAACAAAAAATGGTCATTAAGAGCCTAACTAGCTTTGCAAATACCCTGCAGTTATTCTGCTTATGAACTCTGCTGAAATTAATACAAGCTATAGGCAATGGCTTGTGGCAGGATCAGGAGCTGTGGTACTTGGCAATATTCTGATACCAGTGATTTTAAAAACCAGTTCTGTTCCTGAATAGGCTGGGTCATTTCTGTAATTCTATTCTGTATTTATTAATTTTAATTTAATAACTCTCTGGGAAATATACCAAGACCATTATGTTGGATTTTGCTAGAAAAACTGGAGATCTGTTGCTTCAGGTTTCTTATAGACAGGTATAATAGACAGTAATACATATATAAATTAGTTGGTCCTATTTATATTTCTCCTATCCTTTTTTTTTGTATTTTCGTAGAACCCATGTGCGTATTTCAAAATAATACAATTAGGTAAATAGGCATTGAATTAAAAGAGATTGTCACAAGTAAGAATACTCAGGGAGAGGCAGACAAGCATGAGACCAAAGACCTGAGGAGTATTCTAAAGCTGCATCAAAATTAGGCAGTTCATTTCTTCTCTTTGTCATCATGAAAAGAAATCAAATCAGAAAAACAGAAATTACAATCAGTAAAGAAATTATTGGAGCTGAACATGCAAACTGAGGTCTCAGTCTTGCTAACTTTTCCTCAGCTGAATAATCTATATTTCTGGGAATGGACTACTCGGAGTGAGGGAAAGCACTCTGGTACAGAAGGACCAGTGACAAAGAAAGAGCGAACAGAGTTGTTCCTCTGATTCTGCTTTCACATCTGATCAAGCCTTTCAGCATCTCAGAACCAGAGTTTCACTCCTGATCCCTAAAGCCTTGCGGAGTCAGGAAATGCTGGCTCTGGGGGTGTTCAGCACAATATTCTAAAATTCTTCTGATTCTCAGATGTTTGTCCACTCTCCTCCACAAACTGAATAGCCTTGCTGCTGGAGGCCCCTTCGAGCATAGTGTTTGCCCTGTCCTATCAGATCCTCTGTTTGCCTGGTTTCCACAGAGTTTCTAGCAAAAGCAGCAATCCCTCACCCGAGCAACAACTCTGAGTGAGCCAACCACCTCCAGCACTAAGCAAGCAGAGAGCTGGAGTGCAGGTGAGTGTCTGGGAGAAGGCAGAGTTTATGTCCTGCTTTGGCAACCAGCAGCTCACAACTCCTTGTATACAGCTTGTAGTGACCCAGAAAAAATATGGGGAGCCACAGAGTCTGTCTGCATCCTATGGCAATGTCGCTCAGATGGCTTCCTGCAGCAGATGAGAGGAAGACAAGAAAGGAAAAAAAGGGATTGCATCATTTAATTATAAAGGTACAATAAAGTAGATGAAGAAGTTGCACAATAACCGAAGTCTGTTCCATTTAGACAATTACTACTCAGAGGACCTTTCATGTCGCCTTTGGAAGGCTGCCAGTTAAACCTGACTCGATGGGGCTCTGCTGCCTGCCATTGGAATCCAATTTTTATTTAAAAAAAAATAGAATTTACAATGACCTTATTATTTCAACCCTCCTTTTACCTTCCTTCTTCCCCCGAGATCCATGGAAGTCACAGCAAATCCTATTTTTAAAACATTTTATTGTGAGTATACTTAGCCCATGCCACCACTGAAAAAAAAAACAACCTCAAACCCTAAGTAATTCCTGTGCAGCCTACCTCCACCTCAAATAATATGCAAGATTTCTGGGATGAAAGCATTCTCTGGTTTGGTTTGTCAGATGCACAGCATAACTGAGGAAGAAAGGCTTAACAGGACTACTCCAGCCGTCACTAGGGATTATTTATACACAAATGGAAAATCCTGAAGAGAGGCTACTTGCAGCTGTATCTAGGAGCAAAAAGATTTATTTTTGTAGAAATTCTTGCAATACCTTGCAATGCTCTAGATTTGACTTTTAAAATGCAATGGTTTTGACAGGTAAATTAGGACAGCCATTTTTTTCGTGTATCCTTTGTACATTAAAGACTCAAATGCTTTGTTTAAAATCTGTGCTTGAAATCCCAACTGTTTTCCAAATGGACTCATTAAAAAAGGGAATTTATTGAAGTCTTGATTCTGATCCTAGAGAAGTCAATAGTAAATGTTTTATTGAACATGGTGATGCAGCAAGTTCAGGCCTTTAGTGTTTCCTTTGAGGTTAAAATTGTCCCTGGATAGAAAGGCCAGTGCAAGGTCTGTGCTCCCTCCTGTCACAGCTGGAGTTCTGCTGGAGGCATCCGCTGAAGTTCAAGCAGTAGACAGCACTGGAGTTAGGCTATCCAGGTATTCAGCCTTTGCATTTTTTGATGCTGAAATTATTCTTAGTCTGTTGATGTAAGACTGGAAGTCAAACAACTGAGATACAGCAAAGCCATCCTCTTGTCGAGGGATTTTCTAAAATCCTTTAGTGGGTGAAATCACTGGTTCATGCTTGTGAGTTCCAGGAGGATTTGGTCCATCATATTTTGAATAAGCCATTTAATACTTTAATTGCATCAAATTTAAATAGCAATTCATTAAAAAGTTTCTTTACCACAAGTAATAAGAACCTGACACATTCCTCTGACACATCTGAGATAATTAGTTTGATAATATATATCTGCTAAAAATTCTAAGAACATATATGTAATTTAACAGAAAAGCAACTAGCTTTAATCATGATTTTTTAAAGGGCAAATTTCAATCAAGCTGTTGGCTTTCAAAAAAATTTGCCAGTGAAGACAAATGGAAATTTTGCCTGAGTAAAAATGACGGGATCATGCCCTTCTCAAGAGAAACTGATATTTGCAGAGCTGCCTGCAGGACTGCATGCCTAATTCCTGTTCATTTAATTGAACATCCGAATCCTTTTGAGAAATCTCAGCATTTTTATTCTTTCTGCCTGCTGCTAAAAATTTGTAAAAACTGTGGAGGAAAGATTTAATGTGAGCGCAGTTGTGTTCTAGTAACTGTAAAAATAAAAATATGGAAGATTATTCTACTTTATTAGAGATGAAGTGGTCTGAACTATTTTGTCATCTCCTGCAATAAAAAATCCATATTAAAATTGCTTTTTCTTGTTGAAAAAGTATTTCTGTGCATTTAGAAAAGCTTCAAGAGGGGAATGAGTTCATTAACTATTGCAGAACCAGCAGATAAGATGCCTTTATGTTTTGTAGGTTTAGCAGAAATGATGACAATCATTTATAATGTGACTTACTTAATGGCTCATTGCTCACAAAGTGCTGCTGGAACTCTTAACTACACATTTACCTCTTTAGGACCAAAAGAAAGAAATAAGATGGTGTTTCTTAGTTTTTAAGGAATAAATAAGTAAATAAATAAATAATGTGAATTCTGGAATCCAAGTTCCCTTAGCAGATCATTTGGAATAGAATCCACTTAAAATAAAAGAGCATAAACTAACATATTTTCCCTGCAGGAGAGAAATCAGAGTAAAAAAATGGAAATTTATCCATTTTCTTTCTCATTAAGCCAAATTTTTTATAAATAAATATTCAGAACTGCCCAGCTGAGCCTGCTGAAATTGTAATCCTTTGTAGATAACTACCAAAATAGATGAAAGAAAGGTACTACTGCAGTTAGGGCAGGGGCTTATAAAGCCAGAATTCAGTCCAAGCTCTGCCATAGTCTTTCTTCGTGACCTGAGGCAAGGGACTAAATCTCTCATACCTCAGCTCAGTAGCAGTACAATAGGGATTTCGTTCACTGTTATTAATGCCAGTTAGCGTTCTACCCTCAGATTTACGAGCCTTAATCACGGATCAGAAATCATGGATCAGAAAAATGTCCCTGTCCTTTTGACATGGGGCTGCACTTTAAATATTGGCAACTAATGCAGCCTTATGAGAGAGTACAACGAGACTACGAAGTAATTACGTTCAGCGTGAGCGGTAGTGGCTTTAGAACGCCAGGAGGCAAACCACATTCCTGTGAGCACCACAAAACGTGGGATTCCTGCAGGAGCTGTAAAGAAGGATAACGAGTAAGAAGTGCGGATGTTTACAGGATGATCTTCCAAAGACTGAGGGATGGCACCAGAAAAATCATGGGTCATGTCTGCTTGAAAAATTAATAAGTAGCTGATGGGGATTGACCTCTTTGGTTGACTGTAGGAAGAAGTTGACATTTCCTTAATGAAGACAAGTAGATTACACTAATGAGATAGATATGGGGACAGCAGTCTACAGCTGCTAAAAGAAATGACGTGGTCAGAGTGATGTGTTAGGAAAATTATATTTCTAGCAGCATTCTGAATGGATACATGGAGGGCAAGTTCACATTTGTAAAGGTCAGAAAAAGAAATATTGTAGTAATAAAGGCACGAGGTGATGAGAGCCTGGATGGTGAAAGAATATGCAAACCTTAGACATCCCCTGGATCTGTATACATGGTGAGAGATACGAGATGAAAATGTTGCTCCAGGTCTTGACCAGAACAACAAGAAAAGTGATAGCATTGTCTGTGATGATCTAGAGGGGAATTACTGAAGAGAGCATACAGTAAAGAAGGAAGAAGACCGTTAGGAACTCTGTTTTAGTTACAATAAGCTGAGTTTGATGTATGTGTGTCCACGAAGAAGTATTAGACATGCTGTGGGTACGGACCTAGGAAGACAAGTTTGTGTGAGAGGAGTGAGCCTGGAAATTGCTACGTGGAGATGAGAGAGGAATCTGTGTTTGTGCTTGAAATTATCAAGGAGGGAAATACAGAAAGAGAAAAGCCCCATGAACTCCAGCAGAGCTGGGAGAAGAAAAGTGTCTTCTGGAGGGCATGCAAAAGGAACAGATTCAAAGGTGGTGCAATAGACGTGAGTAAGACCACGGTTGCTGAAGAGAGACATCACTTCAGGTTAAAACTGCACAAGAGACTACTGCAGGTAGCCAGTGTGCTGCAGCAGGTGAGAACAGAGTATTCAGACTGTGCTGAAGTTTGCCCAGTACGTTAAGTAAAGATTTTGGCAGTGATTGCAAAGGAGAGGAAGCTGCGGTGAACTAGTGGGGAGGACACCAGGCAGCGTTTGTAGCTGACAGATTCAGAGAGGTTGGTGAGGAAGGGAGGAGAGGAAAAGACATGGTATTTATAGAGGAAAATAAATGTTTTAAGATGAAAGAGTGTTTTTTTAAGATGAGAATGTTTTAAGAGGAAAGAGATTGAATGGTATTGTGTTACGAGAGTAAAGAGGCAGAGGGGCGTGAGAGGTCAAGGCAAAGAGAGGACAAGAGGACAAGAGCAACCACACGGAAAGGCAGGAGGCAGGGTAAGACTGGCTCAGTGGCAAATAAAAGAAAGGAGGAGAGCCCCATAGGAGGTTTTTCATCTGTAGGAGAGAAGAATGGGGAAGGAGTTGTAGGAGAGGAAGAGGAAACAGAAGGCAAAGCTGCTGGAAGAGGAAGATCGTGGTTTGTCATTTTCTCATGGAAGAATTGGGTGAAATCCTGTGTGACAGCTGAAGTGGGAGCTGGAGGAGGCAGGAGGGTCTGAGGAATGAGCCAAATGTGGCAGAGAGATGATTGTGACTGTGAGTCTGAGATTTAACTGTGCTGGGCTGGAGTAGTAAGTCTAGGAAATGAGCAGAATTGAATGGGGGAACAAGGCATTCATAGTGGAGAAAGTTAGCCAGGCAGGAGGGTTCCCAGCAGAGATGCTCTGCTATGTGAGACATAGCAGAGACCAGCTGGTATGGATCAGCTGGGATTTGGGGTACAGGGCAGGAACAGCTAGGGGAATGCAAGGCAAAAGGCCTGTGAATGAAAGAATGCAGCATGGATAACATCTACAGGTGGAGAAAGGAAAGAAAAGGAAAGATAAAGAGGGTGATAAAAGAATAAGAGCAGCCAAGAAGTCCTTAATGCTGATGGTCTGAGGTGACGGAAAGGCCAAGAAAGCTTAGTGTGAAGAGGTGGCTGGTGGTTGTTGAAAGAGTCCAGGGGATCGTCCAAGTGGTGGAGGAGAAGGATGGGGGGGAAACACGGGGTTCAGTATGAAGCCCTGCCTTTTTGGTGACTGACTGGAGCAAACAGAGTTGTACACTGAACAGAGGAGACACTAAAACATGTGGCTCAAAGGGCAGAGAAGTCACTACCACTGACTCTTCTATACCTTGCTCTGCCTTCCTGCTGCGGGTTTATCCTGTGTAACCTTACAGAGCTGTAAGCATGGCTCCTCCAGCAGAGTTCAGGAAGTTTGTCCAGTGCTTGGAACAGCCATGCTCCAGTCTCATCTTGAACCTCAAATAAGATAAATAAATATCAAGTAGTAATTCAGGATATTTTCCACAAAGTGGGGTGTGTGTGTGTGTCTGTGTGTGGAGAATGGTATTTGCATAACTGTGGGCCTGTAAGGAAAAGGGGGTTCTAGGATGTCCCGTGTGTACAGCAACGTGGATCCTGTTAAGATATCCCACCAGATCGAGTGAAAGACACTGAAACTCTCACTGCAGCCCTTACTTAATTCTGAGAGCTTTTGTTGGTTTTGAGTTTTAACAGCAGACATTTGAAAAAAAGCTTCCCAAATGTATTTCTAGACTTTCTAATAGGATGAAACAGTTATGCTAATTTTATTGGATAACAAAAGCTATTTGAAAAGATCTTTCTGCCTCAATATGAGTGTATGATTCTTGTCTCTGTGTCTGTATTAATCAGTGCCTATCTTTGAATATGCAAAATAGCCTTTATAATGTAGATATCTTTTCTTTCTGCCTAATGGTCATTTAATGGCATAAATATTATAACATAAACTAACAAACAAAAGAAACAAAAACTTTTTCAGATGTTACAGTTGTAGATTAGGGTCACTAGACTGGTTTTGAAGAGGTGATGATTTATGGTAGCTGATGATCCAATCACGTTGCTTTGTCTTAGCTACTTGAGTAGTCCTGATTAAGAGAGTATCTGAATACTGTTCTTGATTTTTAAACATAAAGGAATTTGAAGAGTGGAATTACCCCTGTTTTACACAGAGGACAGTTGCTCAACAATGCAAAAGTTCTGCAGGACAACAATTCGCATTGAAAAGAAATTTGTCATTGTTGATCCTTAATTACGTATTTTATGTTAAATTTCACCCCTTTTCTATTTACCAGTTCCCAAGACTGTGCAGGTTTGTTCATATGAAATTCTGTAATGGTTAAAGAGAGGGGAAGGAAAGTTACAGTGATCAGAGAGACAAAGGAGCCAGCCAACAGGAACAGGGGAGATAGAAAAACTCAAATAACTTAATGGGCTCAAATTGGGAAGTTGGACAATTTCCATCTCAGTCTTCTGAAAGATGTGACATTGCAAGTCCAGTAAAAAGGATTTTCAATAAATCTGTCTAATTAGGGTGGTACATTAGGAATGAAAAGTAGCAAATCTATATTTAAAGAAAGGAGCAAAAGTTGTCTGGGCCACAGTGGACGTTTTAGTTTGATCATAATAATACCAAGCAGTGTTTAAAGTAAGTTCTAAAGGAGAGATTAATTAAATGCACAGGGGAAAATTAAATAAACATGCAACGTATGTTTTCCTACTTGAAGTGTGCCAAACTACCCTGATATATTTTGCTAGGAAGATAATTGGGATTTAAGATAAGGAAGCACCTTAGACCTAAATTATCATGATTTTGGTAAAGGATTTTATGTTCTGCCCCTAAGGAAATGGTTTGTTGCAATGTTAAGGTAATTAGTACACAAGTTACAGAGCATTTAGGGAACTGACCGAGGGAAGGCAAAAAGTGCTGAGAGGGGAAGGATCAAGATGAAGTCAACAGTAGAATTCCTGAAGTAGGGGACCAGTAGGATCTTTGCACAGAAGTTAGCAGCACTCATTGAAAGAACTTAAATCTAGATTTGAAGGGGGAATGAGATAAAACCAGGCTTGTTAGAGGTAAGTCTGAGGGCAGCACACCAATATTTTAGGGACAGTGGGCTAGCAAGGCCCTTCAGTTTGCTATCGCAGTGGAGGTAGAGGATGGAGATCCATATGGCAGTCAAGACACAAGAGTTAGTGGTGTTTTGGAAGGAGAGACTACGACCTTTGGAAAAAGGGGCAAGCAACTCAGGAGGACTACAAGGATGTCATGAGGTTATGCAGGAAGGAAATTAGAAGGGCCAAAGCCCAACTAGAATGATTTGATGATCTTAAAGGTCTTTTCTAACTTAAATGTTTCTATGATTCTATGATATATTGCCTACTATGCAAGAAAAACAGAGTCCTTTCCAATACTTTGTACTTGTGCAACATCTATAGGACTGTAAAGGATTAACTTAGTATTATTGTTAATTCCTCTTTTTATTTTTTTTTCCTTAAGAAAGAGCATATTCAGCTCTGTATCAAGCAGGACCTGATGGAAGGAGTGTTTGTCACTGGGCTGCCTGATACCAGCCACAGGTGTCTGGTGAGAGGGAAGGGACCTAAGGCAAATGCAGCTGCACTATCTCAGCTGCTTTGTCTTTCACTTAGATCCGAGCCACACTTTGTTTCTTTCCTGTGACACTCCACACATCCAGGAGGGACTAGAGATGAGGACTCTATGCTCTTAATGCATATTTCATCTTTCCTTGAAATAATGTGGTTAGTAGGGTCTTTGTTTCCTGGCTCCCTCATCTGCTTTCATTTCAGATTGCCTTAGCTCAACAACAACAAAGGCCTGTTAGATTCTCAGCTATTTATATTCATAGGCCAGGAGAATGCAGAGCCTTCAGCTTCTTCATTAAAACAGTTTATATAAAATAAAAGAGAATTTCCGTTCTATATTTAAACGTTCAGAATGGCTGGCAGCAGCGGAATTAAACTCTTCTCCGCACATATTTAAATGATCATGAGATGTGTATTTCAGTTCACAAAATGTTCAACCCTTTGGCTGGTGATGCTGGGGGAGTTTCCTTAGAGTGGGATGGATTTTGGCACAGGATCCACCACCTTATGAAGGCTGAAGGACCCGCTATGGGCCTTGTTCACTTGTGTGTGAAGCAGCAGACCACAATCCTCAAAGAAGTTCTTGGGAAAGGTCTTACAGAGAACATAAAGGCTCCACAGCACTAAAGGTAGGAAAACATCATCTAGGATAGCATTTTGGGGCTATAGTTCAGCTCCCAGGAAAGGTGGAAGCATGATTACATCAGTATGGAGCAAGACAAGCGCGGATGCTCTTCCTGTCTGGAAGTTCAGAGAACCTTGTCTGACACTCCCAGTAGCAAAGCTGCCTTCTGCATTACTGGAAAGAGCTGTTTCCCAGCCCTCTGCCTGAGCACCTGTAGAAGCAGGGCTGTATCTAAGGTGGACCAGAGAAGGAATTTCTGTTTTCTTCTTCTGTTGAGGAATGACCACAGTTTGATGAAGCGCCCCCATTCTGCTTCAAGTGGACTGGAAAGGGTGGTGGCAGAGACCAGGGGAGGGGAGGCTGGAGGTTGACGGCATTGCCTCTACAGGCATGTTGCATATGTGGGAGCAGCTGGATGTGAGGTCTTGCCCTGTGTGCTGAGCTGTGTGAATGAGACAGCTGCTTTTTAGGAGACATCTATCTATGGCAGAGGGATGCTATGCTAAGCCACTATACACCACTGAGGGTTTGGAATAAGGGCAGAGATGAAGAGTTTTCTTGGCTCATTTGTGTAGACTTAAACCATCCTTTTTCCATGAAATAATATTTTGTGTCCAAGAGGAAAGAGAAATCCTTTCTACCCGGTGTCCTGAAGAGCCTTCAGTTTTCAAATGCTTTTCCTTCTGACTCATTGATCCTGGTGGGAAAGGTACTCACAGACTCCCAGTGGTGGCCTCAATGTTGTGGAGATGGGAACAGGACCAAATCTCATTGACCACTCCATAAGGTCCATGCTTCTCAGTGATGAAGTGGCTGCAGAATGAGCAGAATGAGCAATGCATTGGCCTCTGGACCTGGAAAATTCCATTTGAAGGAAGCATGGGGACTTGTTTCAAACATTTTTTTAAACAGAAGGTTCCACTGGGAAGAGTGTGGCAATTTGTTTAAGTGTCTTCCAGGGAAGGAGGGAGAGGCTACTTGATTGGTTGGAAGGAGGAAAGGTGTATGTCAGTGTAAGGTCTCCCTCACACTGACAGTGATGGCACTACAGGGACGGCCTCTGCTTCTCCCCCAGTCTTTCCTTCTTGTCCCCTGCACTCTGTGCCACACCAGAACTTGTTGCATATCTTTTCCCTCTTGTTCATCAATTATTGTTAGCATCCGGCCTGTGACACGGCAGCTAATTGCATTGTCAATGCCTTCAAATGAAGAAGCAGCAGGAGCAGAAGCAGAGGAACTCTTCAGCACCAAAATCCTCTTTGCCCTTACGTGACTCTAAGAATACAAGCACAAAGAGAGAGAAAGGGGAAAGAAGCAGGACTTCCTTTAGTGGAAAGTTGCCCACAGTGCTGAGGCTTGGGCAAATCTTCAAACTTGAGCTCTGCTTCAGCTGCTGCCAGCCTTGCTTCCATGTGAGGGTTCTTGGTGTCCATTTGGTTGTCTTACCAGGGTGTAGTTTTTGGCTGGTGGCATTAGGATGACTGGAAGGGCACAGCTTCTTTACAGATTCTCCTTCCTTTGAATGTAATTAATGGCATTTTGGGAGTTCCTGAACCTGAAATTTGAGGTGACCTGTACTTGATTGCTATGGTTGGATGGTACATTGTACCTGTCACTTAGAAAATTAGGTTGTTTGAATGTTTGTCTTGGGCACATGAGTTAGGCACTGAAATACCTCCTCTGAGGACTAAGGCTCTTCAGGCTGCTTGTGATAATGTTTCATTGCATGTCTTTAGGATCCATGTTTTGAAATGAGATCCAACTGTTTAGCTCTCAGAAGTCACAAATTGCCCCACTTATATATCTGTCCTGGTGGCAATGTACACCAGATTAGGACTTGGTTCTAATATTTGGGGATCAAATATGAACATTTCTCCGTTCATTTCAATGCTTTCTTTCCAGGGTTTTGGTCTGTGCTAAAATGCAGGTCAGCGCTCCTGAGTTTAAGTTTTAATTTGAGAAAGTTTCACTCTCCATCGAAGCTATGGCAATGATCTTCAAAGCTGATATCATAGTTTAGGCATCTGATGCACACATACTTGAACCGAAAGGTAGAGGCAACATGTGAAAAACTGGATGTGAATGGAAGAAATAGGTCGGGAGTCCTCTCTATGGTCTTTAACAGTTTCTTTTACCATCAGGCTGTTCCTTTTCAAAGATAATATATCAATTATTTTTCCTTTGTTTCTAAGAACCTGGAAGCTGAGAAGTTACTCCTCTGACATTTTAGTATATTGCTGTAAAGAATATGGAGGAAGTTTTCACATGAAACATGTAAGAGCCAGAGTTTACCCATCACAGATGCCAGTCTGGTTTCAAAGGATTTAAGAGGGTCTATTGTCTGCCACACTGTTTTTTTCATTTGATATTTTTCTGTTGATATATTGTCTTTGTAGCTTTTTCATCTGCTAATTGATGTGTGGCTGTATATACTGGTCTTTCAGCTGTGCTCCAGCTTTATGTTAGAAGCACTACTTTTGTTTTTGCACGATTCTTATGGTTCTGTTTGAAGGTTTAGGAAGATAAGTCTGAAATAAATTTGTAGCTCTCATGGATTAAAGTAACTTTATTGAAGTGAACCAAGGGAAAGCAGAGATGCAGCGGGTGCCTGAGCCCTAGGGCAGCCTGAAAAAATGACTTAGCAAGGTGATCACAGTCATTTCACTGGAGCACCATGTTTCAAGCCAGAAGGTGAGAATTCAGATTCAGTGATGAAGAGGAGGTCAGTGTGGGAATGAAACCACTGGGGCTGAAAGCTTGGAGCTGTGGAGAAAAGAAAATGGTAGCAAAATTAGAGGAAACTTATGAAAAGAGAGAAGGGGAAGAGTGTAAAAGAATGGAAGCACCGGTAAGGAGAGACAGCAGTGGCTGCAAGGGAAGCAGGCCTTTTGTTGAGTGTGAAGGCCAGGATCTGTCCTTGAACAAATACTGAAGTGATAAAAGGTACATAAAGACCGTGTTTCCCCTTTGGCTGTTAGCAAACTGTTGTACTGATGGCATGTTTGTGGAATGAGCCTGAACTCCAATTGTGCCTGTGAACCAGATTCACAGTGAGATTTTTCTGACAAAGATGCATTTGGGTCCTTGCTGTAGTAGGGACAGGACAAGGGCAAACCTGAGACCAACCTTTTTCATCTTCAAAAGGTAATTTCACCTGCCATTTCTGTCCTTGCAGAGCCTCCCTGGGGGCAATTCTTCCAGCAGAGCACTTTTGATCAAGTTTTCCTCCAGAAACTGAAGCAGGAGCCAGAGTCCTTTGGAAAGCCCTGCATATAAATATCTTGTTTAGTTAGTCTAATAAAGGTATTAGTAACAGTGCTGCTTGGAGGATTTATTGGGGGATTTCACTAAGACAGTGTTAGCAGTGGAATTACAGTCATTCTCTGGTAAGACCTTGTCAATGCGAGAGAAAATAACATTGATCCAATCAGAGATATTTTACAGGATCAATGTAATATTCCTTTGCATAATCACAACCAAAGGATTATGGGCCTGTGCTGGGAGTGATGAAGGATCACTTGACAGATCACAGCCTCATTTGTTCTCATCCTTTTAACTGGTGAAGTACGGGCAATTTTTAAAAGTCTGCCTCGATATCCCTGTATCTTAAATACATCAGGGCTCCTTTGGGCCACAGGCATTATATATTCAGTCTATTGCTTTTGAACAATATTTTTGGCTACATACATTTTTCATAGCTGAGCCATACTGAAGCATCTTTGTATGACCTTGAGACAATTCTCTCTGCAATCCAGGAAACCAATGTACACAAAATGGGAAATGAGGCCCCGAGGTGAGCAGGGAGGAGGAGAAGACAAATCAATATACAGCATGAGCCTTATAACCCAAACATCATAAGGGATTCTGAATAAGTTTGTGTAATTGAGCTTCTGGATAGTGCAGCAATTCCTCCAAGGGGACACGAGCATTGCAGATGGCAGCGAATTCAGGAGGCTCAAGAGCATACTGTGGTATGCTGGGAATAACTTATTACCAAACAAGTCCTCCTCATTGTTTACACTATTGTCTTTGCATTTTTTCAAGATCCCAGGACTGCTCTATTGCTTTAATGACAGCTTTGTCATACCTTGTGAAAGCCCTGAATCCCTCTACTGGCTGCAGTTACCTAGATATTCCCTTGGCTTTAGGCAGGCTTCTTCTGCTGTGGAAGAGAAGCAGAGTGTTTGATAGCTTCGCCACATTTGACTGAATGGTTCCTTTGGATTTGCACGTACATCTCAGTTAAGGAGGGAAAGGGAAAATGGTGGCTGAGGTGCAGAGCAATGGCTCGGCTCACTGATAATATCAGGGACCATTCAAACTCCAGTCCTGTGGTTTCAGATGACTTCGACTGCAGGGCTGCAAAAGTTATTTGGGGAAGAAAATACAGCTATTACAAGTGACATTTAAAATTAGATGGGACATAGCTCTCGTGAAAACACAGCAGGCATCAGCTTGTTTCCATCAGGGCTGGGACAGATAACTAAATATGTCCCCTTTTCAGTCATGGGCAGAGTCTAGCCTGTATCAAAGCACACAGCTTTGCTAGGAAGCTGTGAGTAACATGAAGCATGTGTACAGAGGAGTATGCGAGAGGATGCAGGAGCCTTTTGGAATTAACCCTTCAAACAAGCTCAGGCTGGGGACAAAACCTCCCAGAGTCTGTGTCTCTAGAGCTTTACCTTGCACCAAGAAGCATGGGAAGGGGAAGAGGAGACAGGGTTACAGATCACAGACAGGTCATAGCCTTCGGTCAGCACCAACCCTGGCAAAGTCACCTTGCTGGCCTTGTCCTTGCAGGCTCATGTTTGGCAATGCAGGTCTTCCACAGCCATCACTGTGGGGTGATCCGTGGAGGAAGTCTGGTTTCACAGCTCCCCTTTGCACGGCCTGGTACCTGCTGTGCCCTGTGGCACGTGGTACACACCCCCTCCTTGTGCAGACTGTGACCCCCTGCGATGCTACGCCTGTGTGGGCTCCTGCTGCCCGTGGGGAACTGCTCCTGCTTTGCTGATGGCCATTTCCATGCGACCTGGATAACTCTGTCCTGCCTGTAAGCCTTGGGACATTGCCATGGGTCTGGCACTGTGGGTAGCACCAACATGGCAGAACAGGCTTAGGTTGCCAAAATCACTAAGTGAGGGTAATTGTGGTGCCGTTTTCTTTCCTTGCTACGTCGAATAATCAGTGATCAGATTGCTTCTACAAAATGCAGTGCCAAGAAGCAATTGGTGATAGTAATCATTCACTGTATCAGCTCTGGCCACCACAGCCCTCGGATGTTTTTATATGCTTGCAATTCATGGGTGCCTGTCATTTGTTCTGTCAGTGAGTCTGCAGAAAATCCATACTAAAATGAGGTTAGGGGTCCAGAATTAAACCCAGAAAAGCATGAAATATCAGAGCAAATCCATGCTGATAGACTGTACTTTGTTGTGTAAGTTCAGGATGGACCCTTATATGGGATTTTCACTCTTAACTCACAGCATCCTTGTGCTGAGAGTTAAGTTAGATCATGGATATTTCTGGACTGTGCATGTTTTCATGTTAGTGGATCCATAGGCATATGGTGAGCACGCCAGTGTAATTTGCATTTTAAAGTAGTCTTAAATAAGTTCTCATGTCTGCAGCTGGGCTTTGAGAAGATCATGTTCCCTGGAGTTAGCCCAGGGCAACATGCTGAAGATCACACATAGCTTTTACTCTGTTCTTGCTCAAGCGAAACTGCTTTTAAGTCCAGGGGAGCTAAGTCGGCCTTGCTGAAGTTGGAAGCAAACATGCCTTTGACTTCAGTGGGACACAGATTTTGCCCAGCATTAATTTTTGCTTGTGAAAAGTCTTAAAGAAAAAAATGGAGAAAGACATTCTAAACTAAACCTCCCAGGGGCTTACTAATCACTCCTTCTTGCATAGGTCCACTGCCATGTGAGTCCTCTGAAATATTACCTTGAGTGGAGCAGGAGGTTTGCCTAGAGAAAATGACCTAAATACAAGGCAAGTGCCATGTAACTCTTGCAGTTAACATTTTATTTGTTGGTATAATAAAAGCATGTCAACAATTCAGTCTTGCCAAATTCCATTTGCCTGTTTGGCTAGGATTTGTATTTTTTTTCTTCCTGAGGAGAGAGTAAAATTGTGTTCATTTGTTTCTTTACTATGCTCCTGGCAAAGAAGAAGATTATGTGCCAGGGCTGATAAATGTTTGAGTGAATTTTTTGAGGTTATTACTCTGAACCACTGCCCAAAAAAAGTTCAAGGAAAAATAATCCGAGACTTTATATCAATTCGTATAACTACCTTTACAAATAAAAATGTTGGGTCTTTACGTGAATAATCCAGTACACCTCTGACATTGTGGTCTCTTGTAGAACTCATTTCTTCTGGGAAAGCTGCAAATGTAAACGTTCCCTTTCAACCAGTCTCACTCACAAATAAATAACGCAGATCTTCCTTGATGCACATTGTGTCAACCAAACAATTTCCATCATCTTATGCTTGTTACTTTTTCATTTTTCCCAGAGGGATTTGCAATCATTATGAGTCACTTTCCGTTTTGACTTGTGGCCCAAGCAATTGAACACGAGTGTGAGGCTTTGATAAAAGCTGCTCACTGCAGATAAGTGTGACCCCCATTTATGAGCAGGTAAGGTCAGGCCTTTCCATCGTAACCTTTTAGGGGGGATGCTCATCTTTCAGGCTATTACACAGGCTAGGGAAGCATACCATGATGTCCATGTCGCTGAAATTTTTATACCATCCCATCACAGTAGCATCTAAACACCTACATGCACAACTCTGCGAGGAAATAACAGCTCAGAAACTGTCTGGAATAGGTATGCCACGTATTATTAGTTACCCAGTTGAAGCATCTGTAGTACTATTTGTAGTATGGGCTCTGCAGCTCTATTTCCCCCACCCTTTTAAGCACTTCTTTGATTATTGTTATTTATTTTAAGCTGCCTGGTGATGGCCAGGCTTGAGGAGCCTAATTGTGCTGTAGGCAGGGGAAGTTGGGCACTTGTGCGTGTGTGGTCCCTGCCGTCACGCGGGCTTATTCAGCAAAATGGCCGATGCGGGCACAAGATGTGTAAATCAGCGAGTGCTGCAAGAAGAGCACTTAATTGAAGCTTTATCAAGTGCCTGCAGAGCTGACCTCCGAGCAGCAGCTGAACCACAGTTGGGATGGGAGCGAGCCAGCAGCTTTCACTGATGACTAAGCCCTTGTGCTGGGAAAGGATTTGCTTACAAAACTTGCCTTCTTTACCCATGGGTGGCAGAGCACTGCATAGCTAGGGGTGACTTAAATCATTCTGCCTAATTCACTTAAATTGTTCCTTTCAGCAGAGATTCATAGC
Organism: Lycocorax pyrrhopterus obiensis; assembly: GCA_014706295.1. NCBI lineage: Eukaryota > Metazoa > Chordata > Aves > Passeriformes > Paradisaeidae > Lycocorax > Lycocorax pyrrhopterus. The sequence goes on along the minus strand of JACSVZ010000015.1, from coordinate 59,400,177 downwards.
TTTCAGTACACTTTGATGACTCTGTAGTTGTGTACAGGGGATTTAAGCTAAAACCGGGCTGCTGACTGCTGGGGTCGGCGCGGTGCTAACAGCACAGGGGTGACACAACAGCATATCCGGGCCTGTGAAGTCTTTCCGTGCTGGTCTGGCATTGGAAGAGCAGATCCAGCACATTTCCTATCCCCTCTGCATGAGCATTTCCCTGCTCTGCATGTCTGCAGCTGTGTATGCAGAGACAGGTAAATATTGAAGGGTTGTAGATATCTGCCTGTTGAGAAATGGATCCCACTGTATGCACAAGTATACTAAACAAAATAGAGCCCCGAAGGCTGCAAGCAAAAGGAGAAGGAACCGTGTAACATTTTACAAAGCTGAAAATAATGGAGGACCAAATTATGTTGGAGATAAAATCTAAACAATCTTGACAGGTAATTGGGAACTTATTGACAGCCTTCTACTACATGTCTGCAAAAAACCATAGTGCTATATATGTGAAAGAAGACAATATTGTTAAAAACTACAATAGCTTCACTATGAGGGGAAGTGAAAATAGCACGAAATAAAAATTGTGAATGGGCCTTTTCTCACATAGGAGGAAGAAAGGGCAACATACTGAAATATCTGGAAATTAAAACTGTGGAACAATAACAGCTAGGTAGGAGAAGAAGTACAAGAAGGAAAACTATAGGTAGCTGTGTTGATACAGGAAGCAAAGCTCCAAAAGCTATTAAAACCCAGACACTTCAAGTAAATTATTATTATTATTATTATATGCTCCGTAATAGCAAAGCATATTAATGATAGAAATGCTAACAATAGTATTTATCTTTTGCCAAATGGAAATGATTAAGAAAACCTGTGGAAGTTAAGGATATCTTTAATAATGCTTAATTAATAATAATTTTTATTTCTCTTTTGGGAACATCCTAGATGAGATACTCTTGCCATGTGATGACAACAAAATACTTTCTTCTCCAGCAGTAATTTAGACTGACAGAACAGGTAATAAGTTCAGTCATTTTAATTTAATTGATCTGAATAATTTGATTCCAAGCATTTTAAAAGAGCTGGCTAAGGAAATGTCCAGACTTAATTCATATAAATGGTGATTTTTAGAATTTGCCGGGATACTGATGAAATATCAAAGACCTAGAGAAAACTGATATTATTCAAACTCTTGAAAAGTGTAAATATAACAATACTAGGAAAAGTAATGTAGCAGCTAATGTAATTAATGAATAAATTAATAAAGAATTAAATATAGATATGCTAACTAATGCTAATCGAAATGGATTTATAACAATAGATCTCATTAAAGTAATTTTTGTTGATAAAGGCACTAGTGTTGATTGAATATTCCTTCTCTTTTTTTAGGCACTTGACAGGGTACCACATGACATTTTTATTAATAAACTACAGAAATCAACACGATGCATATTAAATGGATTAAAAGGCTGGGTAAATTATGGAGTTTAAAATGAAATTTTCTATAGACATAAAACAGATTTCAGAGGATGTTACAGGTAACAGCTTTTTGCATTAGGCTAGCTATCATTTTTATTAAAGAACTAGGGAAAAACATGACAAAGTGATCCATAAAGTATACTAATAATAGTTTGGGGAGTGATAAATAATAATGCAAACCAGGTAGCTCTGTGGAAATGGTTGAGGAGAGCACGCTTGGTAATGCAAGGCTTATGGAGCTCAACCAGCCAAGCTTAACGAAGAGAGGATTGAGGGATGGCTTCATCATAGGCTATAAAACTGCATATGGAAAGAGAACCTGCTCAGAGAGGACTCTGTGTCTAGCAGGCAGATACCTGGTTCATCACAGGTGGAAGGCTGAGGTTAAACCAGCTGAATTCAAATGAGATATAAGGCCAACGATGCCCAGTTAGTGGGGAAGGTGTTAAGCCCAGGAACAGTTTGCTCTTGGAGGTGGCAAATTCTCTGTTGAAAACACTTTGAAAACTTCGATTGTATCTTTTGAACAGAAATGAATTCTGGACAGTCCCATGGCCTCTACTGGGCATCTGAGTGAGTGATCACAGAGCTGCCTTCTGCACTCGTAATTTATGGCTGAACCTTACACAGAAGTTGTGGCTCTGGAAAATGCGTGCCTGACACCAAGAGTTCAGGTTTTACCTGTCAGTCAAAGGGTTCTCCGGCTTTCCCAAATGTAGAGCAAGACTTGGAGTATTTTGTGTGTGTAAGTACATGAAGCCATAAATGCTTTGGGTAACTGGGTGGATCTGGTGCCATAGCAATGCAGCCTAGGAGTGCTCTTAGTGCAGGGCCACGTTGTGCTGCTGCTCCAAGATTGAGCCAAGAGGATTTTATCAATGTCATCAGCATTTTACTGTAACATAACTCAGAGCTGAGTTTACCCTGGCAAGTCAGCACTGCCAGTTGTCCCACAAGAAGAGATGTGGAGGGTGATGACAGGAGCAGACAGTAAAAGAGGGAAAGAATACAAGGGAAAGTTAGAAAGGAAGGACAGATGCAGGAAAACCATCAGCAGCACAGCAGAGGCTAGAAAGCAGAGAAATTGGAAAGCTGCATTTTAAGCCATAATTTTGTGTACATGTGGAAAAGAAAGGAGAGAAGTATTGCACAAAAGCAGGGAAATTTGGGAGGGAAGAGAAAGAGCATATACATAAAGGATGGGAAGAGAGAAAAGGAGAAGAAACAGAAACATGTTGTTAGTCTTTGTGACCTTCTGTTACACTTATTGAATTATTTATTCTGATATTTGCTGGTATCTTCCTGCCAACCATTCATTGTCACGATATAAATAAGAGCAGAACCCCGTTACTGCTGTTCCTGGAGGGATTTTGATGTTGAATGGCAGCGGGCACCTCCCCCCTCCCCCTGGCATCAGGAGATTATGAATTATGCCGAGTGCTTCTAATAACTAAAGGGAAAGGGCTGCTCAGCACATTTGGAATGTAAATCTCGTTTTTTTCTCTTTTGTAGGTCATGAAATGCAGCCCTTTTCTAAACCCTTGTGCTCAGATTGCAAACTACCGCTACACACAAATTCCTCAGCCTATCCTCTGCAAGGGTGACATTTCACCAATGCTGAACCCCTCAGCATCCTGAGGGCTTGAGATAAGATTGTTATTATTGTTGTTTTAAACACAGACATGCTGCATCATGTCACTTAAAAAGTGCTAAGTGGATGTCATACCACATGGGAAACCAGACTATTAAAAAAACAGAGATTTGCTGTATTTCAATTAAAAAGCAAGAACTTAATTTATGGGTTTTTTCCATAGCCTGCAGGTATTCACGGGGTGCGGTTTGCAGGGAATCTGCACTTACTGGCCAAAACTTCGGAAGTGTCCACTGCCCAGCTCCTCTCAAGCAACCCATATAAGAGAACAAGTGCTTTTGGGCCCTGTATTTAATTCCTGAGCTCTTACATCTCCTGCTCTTGGCACCTTCTTTGCAGGAGCAGGTTCTGGGCTGCTTGTGAGGAGATGGTGGCCTCTGGAGAAGATGCACGGTTCTGCTTTGCAAGAAATGAAAGAGAGGGAAGAATCCCTTAAACATTGATGAGCTGAACTTTTTGCTTTAAGATTGGAGTAATTTAGTTATGATTCAGGTCATGGATGGTCAGTTTTTGTTTCCTACTCTACTGGCATTATGGGACATGCAATTCAGACCTTGTTTCATTTTGGAAGAGTAAGCAAGGTATGTAAATAGTTAAAAGGAGGGGATGCAGATAAAAGGGAAAAAAGAAATTAAAATTTTTTGGTGCTTGTTTTGCTTTTGCAATAGACAGTTTCTGTCTGTGGAGAGAAATTAACTTTTCTACACAACTTAAATCTCTCTAAAATCCTTAAAATAGAGCTCTGGGAGTGACATGGCACTGAGGCCCTGGTGCTGGCCAGTTTCACCTTATCATATTCGCTCAGAATATTTCCAGCCCAGCAGAGTCACTTTGCTGACAGCCCTGCACAAGCTCCAAGATATTTTCTTGCTTGCAAATTAAGTTTTCCCGGCAAGCCACCCTGCTGCTTCAGTTATCATCACTGGAGAACGGATGTCCTCAGGGACTCAGAAAGGACTATGCAGTCTCTCACCCATGGGTTTTAACTTGACCTTGCTCACATCACTAGTGACCAAAAGTCATTACCATAAGTGGCTTACGTGAAATGTATTGGTCTCAGTCAATTTTAAGCAGACAGTTGTCTGCATTACCAAACCACCATTCCAAATGGTGCTTTTTTTGGGAAGTCCTAAGCACAGTCAGGGTCAGTACAGATGGACTGAAACCTCAGCAAAAGCACAAGGAGAATAGACTTTAAGTTTTGTTCTTGTTCACTTTCAATAGAATGAAAATAACACAAGCTGTAAAATAGCTGTAAAAGGTATTTCAAGTCTGCGTAAATTAGAGCAGTCTCTGGGGTTGCTCTGACTTATGCATGGGACAGTCACGCTCCCCAGACAGCCCCCATCTTCAGAAGATACCGAGGTGGCACAAAGCCTTTCTGGCAGCCTTTGCCCCCATGTCTGCTGAGGCAGAGCAGAGACCAGCAGCCCAGGCTGTGCCCGGCGCATCAGTTTTTACCCAGTGTGCCAATGCAACAACACGCTCAGCCTTGGTCTACACGGAATATTACACTGTGGACAAATAGGGATGCCAGGTCTTTTCGAGCCACAGAGAACCATCAGACTTGCTGTGACTACCCAGAGGTACTCAGCTTTGTTGGGGTACAGATGGGGTGAGATGCAGAGCCAGAGCCATGGCCCAGGAGGAGAGAGAACAGTTGGTCCATTTTGCTTTAAGCTATAGGCAGCAGATTTTCAGTCTGGGAAAGGCTTGCAAGAACTGATCTGGAAATTCAAAATAACGGATTTTTCTCAGAACTGAAACACCAAAGTGGACATTTAGTTTGAGTCAGCTGAAAGCCCGTTTTAGTAACTGAGATACTTAATTTTGATTTTGCTTTATTAATTAATTTGTCTTGGTAAACACGTGTTGACTACTGCCTGCTGCTAAGCCCCCAGAACTTGCTCTCTTCCACCACTCTCCTCTCCCCAAGCCGTGGCAGCTGAGCCATGCTTGAAACATCTCCCTGCACAGCTATGGGGAGACAGCACTGGGAAGTGCCTTCTTGGAGGCCAGCTCTTTGCAGTTACTTAATCATGTCCTTCTGGCTTTCCCTGCAGTGGGGGAAAGCTTTGCTCCATGCCTGCACTCGGGCTCCTTCTGCAGCTGTAGTGTGTAGTGTGTAGTGTGTAGTCCTGCAGTCATGGGTACATTAAAATTCACCTCAAAACATTAAAACCTACTAAGGGGCCAGCAGAAGGCCTAGTCCTCGATTAAGGACTGTGTATCTAATTTTGAGTTGACTGCTGTCCTGAGGAAAAAGATTGCCTTAAAGCATAAAATCTAAACAGTGAAAGAATTACTGAGATATTCGTTTTCCTTTTTTTGCCAAGAAACTCAGGTGCCTTGTCTGCAGTCTCACAAAAATCTGAGCTAGAGCTGGAAGTGTGTCCAAAACTCTTGACCCCTAGTCTTATGCTTTAGCTATAAAAGCATCCTTTCTTCCTGAACAGCTCTAGTAATGGTCTGCTTAGGGAATGAAGAGAAATGGAGACTCTTGTCTCCAGTATTATGATTCTGAATGAAGCCTCAGGTCAATGTAATCAGACATACGGAAAAAAGGAGGATGATGTCTCTATGACATGGTTGAATTATTGGCATTGCAGAACTGGTCCAATTTTTTTTTCATAAATGGTAGGCTCATCACTGTGGGGGAGAATCAAAGGGTTTTTTGAATTTTTGTCAAGCACAGTGACAAAATAATCACTGTAGTGTCAGAGGGCAAGGAAGGGTTGAGGGAAACAAGGCAGTGGAAAAGTAATTTTTTTTCAGCATGCCAGATATAATTGTGGAAATTATGACAATTTCTAATTTTCTAAAAATAGACTTCAATTTTTTAGGGAATATTTCTCAAGGAAAAATTGATCCAGTTAAAAATCAAAGCATCTCATTATTGTTTTGCCAAAACATTCTGGTTTGACCTAAAATGATTTTTTGTCTTAACATTTCACTGAAAAGCTTTAAAAATTTTATTCAGCTTGATTAAAATCTAATTTTTTCCTGATTTTTCTCATTTTCCCATCTGTTTCTGGTGGATCTTTCTTTATTGAAACAGCATCTTAACTTTTGCTAGCTTGATCTTGCACACTTGAATGTGAGAAAAGGCAAAAATAAGTTGAAAATTAAATGCATTAGAGTCTCATAATGTGTAACTTTATTATGGATACGTAAATATTTCATCCCCCTTTGGTTCCTTTAAAACATCCTCCAGCCCACTGACTCTAGTAATGGGCCAGGTAAACATCTTGACCTTTATCTACTCAACTTAAAATCCCTATAAATAACTTTTATTGGTTTCTGTCCTCTGCAGCTATACGTAGTGTCGCAGCTAAGAATGTCATTGCCCCAAACTGACAATTATGTTTTCCATTTCTTTGTCTTTTGCTTTCTTTTTCTTCTTTCATAGTTTATAAAGTACAAAGACAAGAAAAGTCAAAAGAAAAGTTTTTCTTCAAATACAGGCAAAATTTTGCTGCATACAGAAAAGTGACTTTGGAGAAAAATGGCATCACCAGGCTCCATGTTTATTCTCTTCAGTGGCATCCAAATCAAATTTACTTGGTTTTCAAGGTGATGTTTCTAACTGGCCAGGCCTTAAACTCAAATCAGGATCTGAAAGTCAAGCTGTGTCCTTTCTGACTCATGCATAATCATCCTTAAATAAGTTTCTATAGACAGGATTTAGCTGGCAAGTTGGTGTTTATCATACACAAGACAAAAGAGATTAATCCAAGCCATTCATCCATAGCTAGGCTGACTCTTCATCATTAGCTGGTTAATGCATGCTATCTATAAAGCAAGCCAGAACAGGATGATCCAAAGAGCAGATGTCCTCATATGGAGTTGGTTTTATGCAGTGCTTTCCTCCACCACAACTGCATTTCATTTTAACAAAGTATTTCCCAGACAAATCCACTGGTGAGCCCCTGTGATATTAGGCCTGGGAGAAATCCCCTTTGCCTTCCTTCCCCTCACCTTTGTGCCCATCTTCTAGCTTCCAAAGCAAAATGTGTGCGTGGGATTAAAAAGGGGAAGGAGTGGGGGTGATGGGACGAGATAGCAATATCTGGGGCTCTGCTCTGCAAAGGGATCAGTTGGTCAATGGAAGATGAAGTCAGATTTGCGGTTTCCAGCCCCATGGCTCTCCTTGTTGATCATGGTACCTCATGGAGTATGGCACATGGTCCTGAATGCCCTCCTGATCTCTTTGACATGTGCATTTGTGTATTTACTGTACATGTGTGGCAGCCTGACACACGCTGTGACAGAAACCACTGTCGCTGTTCTCACCGTGGACGAGTAGAGAAACGACACGAAGTCCAGGCTCAGGGGTAAATGGAAGCGCTTTAATGAATTCTCAGAAGGCTTTTATACGTTAGTTTGCAAAGTGTGTTAAATGGCATAAGGTAATTGGCTTTTTGCCATCCACCCCTTAAGGGGATTGGTCAAGTTCTAGGACACCCATCTCTGAATGTTTTTCTAGTTAGAACCATAACAATTCTGCAAAACAACCTGCAGCTGCAAGAAGTTTACAAAACTGTAACATCATTTTGAGTTACTTGCATGGGAAAGACAGAACTCCCACAAAAATGCTGCAGAGCTGAAGAAATTCTCTGCTGAAGCTTTTTCAGCATCCATAAACCACCAGCAGTCTGTGTGGCAAACTGCCATCTTCCATCTTTTTAGGTTGAGGTGATGATGCAGTTTGAGCTTGCCTTGAGATCTCCCTCTTTTAAATGAGTGTTAGGTCTTGTCTTAAATGTTATTTTAATCCACTTGTCATGTACTGAGTAGTCAGGCAAGGCAGGGGAGCTGGCTGGGTGCAGGGTAAGTGAGGTGTCTCTCTGCTTGGGAGGGCTCTGGTCCTTCCCCTTAACCATACCTACCTCATGTCTGATGATGAATGTTAAAGGGAAGAGTGGATTTCACCTGGCTTTTATCCTGTCACCAGGGTAGCTGTACAAAACCAGAGGAAGCATAATCTTCAGTTTGAAGAAGCAATCCCCTTTAAGTAGAGGGAGGAACAGATCATGCTTACAGGAGGCATTGCTTTGCAAGTAGCACACTGGAGCAGAGGAGAGGTGGCCAGTCTCTATTACCTGATCTGTGCTAGACCAGATTAAGAAGCAACTTCACCCCCTGCACCTCAGCCAACTTACCTGTTAGTGGCAATAGAAATCCCTCCTTTGTAGGGCATTTGAAATCTATTAGCAAAGAGTGTGCAATTAGAGAAAGGAATATTACTGTCACAGTGCTATTAGTTACTCAGTTTCTATCTGGAGAAAGATGAGATCTTTGTTGGCTTCTTGAACAGATGTGTGGCCAGGTTTTGTCTCAGCAGAAATGGCTGTTGGCTATTGCCTTCAAACACCAGCTCACCTACTAGTGGCTCAGTCTGGGGCCCTGTTGTGTGTTTGAAATGCAGAGGTTGTCCCTTTGGAAGCTGCCAGGATTTCCTTTGGATCACATTTGTATGTGACACGAAATTGTGCTCTTAATGGCCAGATGCAGTCTGCCACCCTGGGATGTGACAGTCTGGGACTGTCACAACCTTTCTTCTCAGCCTCCATATTGCTATTCTTCCTGCTCCTTTGATCCCTGCTCTTCTCTGCTCTCTTTCTTTCTGTCCCTTTCCCTAGTCTCATTTTGTTATTATTAGTCTTGTCCTTTCAAGTTGGCCTGTTATTTCCAGCCTTCATCTCCTGCCTCTTTTGCATAGACCCTGTGTCTTCCCATGCAAGTTGTGTAACTCATAACGTTCCCTGCCTTGGAAGAACCAGAGGTGGCCAGCATGCAGCAATCGTGGCCTCTCGCAGCAGGAACACACAGGTAACTGGTTTCTCAGGGGGCCTCAACACTGTAAGTGGGCAGCAATCAGTCCAGGTAAGAGAGGAGACTTATACCTTATCAACGAGGCAAGGTTGGGCCTCTTGAAGAGGTCTAGGGGATCCTTCTCTGTGTACTTGTTCATTTGTCCTATGTTGGGTGTGGTAGTTGTGAGTTGGGTGACTTTGAGTCCCTTGCTCCAGTACTGTTTTCTCACTGTCTTCTGAATCTCCTGTCCATCTATCAGCAAGACTTTGTACCACATGTCTCCTTGCGATCCTGTCACTGAGCTTCCTTCACCATGCGAACACAGCTATACATAATCCAAGGCTACATGAGTTGTATTTAGTGATGGATGATGCTCTGCAGTGGTGTCAGGATTATGTGATTGTGGGATTTGGTGGTCCTTTGCTGTCCCAGCAGTAATCACTGTACACACAGAGACTAAACAGGAATTTAGCCAAACCAATTTTTTTCTTTAGGGCAAAATGCCGTGGAGACTTTGAAAAATATGTTGAAGCCTTCTTTTCTGATTATTATACTGTATTCTGATGCTCCTTCTATTGAGATTTTTCAGAGCCCGTGTCTCTAGTAATGGAAAAAACAAGATATGAAAATAATCTGGGATTTACACCTCTCAAAAAGAATCAAAAGCCTGGAGATCAGCTCAGAAACTCAGGATAGGACATTCTATATTAATTTGCAAAGCAGTGTTTGCTCTGCATATAAGGAAGCATTATATTGCAGTTCAAGGTGGTAATAGATTAATTCTATACACTTCTGATGCATACACATCTAAAACCATCACGTCAAGCCTTGCACAAAACTTTAATAGCAGTGTCTCAACAAACTGAGAGGAGTTCAAAGAAAAGCAATAAAAATTATCAGGATGGCTTCAGGACTGATTTAGGTTGAAAGATTAGGTGTGCTTAATGTGGGTAAGAGATGATGAAGGCGGGCATGCACTAAGAGACTACAAATATTTGGTGGGTGTGAATGCTAAGAGGAGAAGAATTACTTTGTGTGATTCAAAGGGGTATATCATAAGAAATGACACAGAAGGAAGTGACAAAATAGTCTGAAAACTACAAAGAACCTTCTGCTGTCAAAACACATGGTACTGTGTTGTCAGTGAAGTATCTACAGAGGTAGGTAACAGGCACTGGAAGCAAAACTTGGGAGGCTGTGCTGCATGGAGTCAGCCTGCTCTAGAAGAGAGATGAACTGGAGATTACCTGTTCACCTGTCTGAGATAGCTTTCCTCTACCACACATTTTGTTTCTTCCAACACTACCAGTTTCTTTTCCATATATTCTGACAATCAAAAATATGCCGAAGTGTTGACTGTCACCTATGAGATTATATATACTGATCAATACTAGTTACTTTTGCAAAAATGAATATTATAGAAAGTCATGGAAGTAACAGTCATCTGCTTCATTAGTACCATGAAAGGAGCCTTTTAGTGCTACAGACCTTGTAGGGGCTTGTTATCCCTTTCAAACTAGTGAACTTCTGTCCTGACAGAACAAGATGATCAAGAAATATTAAAAATATCATCTTTGCCATTGCACCAGTTATTCAAATGACCTCTTCTAACCCAACACACCTAATTTGCATATTAATGTATTGCCACACGGTTATGACATCCATATTTTGTTCCCAATGAGTGTACAAATTTCAGGAATCTTGTTAATTTAGCCCAATCTTCCAAATATGTTATCTAAATATCTAGTCTAAACCCATGAAAATCTGGTGAGCTAACCCATCAGGTACCGTGCCACACAGGTAAGAAGAACAAAGGTTGTTTTTTTTGTTCTTCCATTGTGCTGATTCACAAATTTCTTCAATGCCAGAGGCCCAGCTTCTCTTCTGAGTGCAGCCCGTGGCAGGAGCCCCCACACACTCAGGGATGAGATCCCTGTTACTGTTAATGTTGGTTTCTTCCCCAAGTAAACTTCAGACTACTTTAATTTTGTTCATCTGCAGCACAGTGGACTGTCCTTTGGTCCTTGCTTGCTAAATATCTCCAGAGGGCATTTTCAGTGGGCATGACACCTGTCTGGGCACTGCCGCAGGACTGCGGGTGGGGTGCGGACAAAACTCCAAGAACGTGAGCTGAAGGGTGCTCATGGCAGGGGTTTCTGAAGGAGTGAGGCAAGTAAGAAACAGAAGCACAAGTGTCGTCTGAGCGCTCATGCAGGGGTGGAAATTTTTGGGCACTTTTCTTTTGTTCTTTTCTTGACAACTCATTTATTTCGGTGGCTGTTTACTGCTGGAAGGGGAGATACATAAGGCCCCTAGTTGTTAATCGCTTCTGCTGAAAGAACATTGTAAATAATCCTAGGAAAATTTATGAGGGAATTCGTTTGCTTTTTATCAGATAGAAGTTTTCTTGAGGGAAAAGGAAACACCACATTTCACTCAAGCCTGGCCATCGCGGGACCAGATCCTGCCTGGACGCCACTTGCAGTAGCTGCGATCCCTCAGCCCAGTGCCCCGCACTGTGGGTGACGACTGAGGCAGTGGTGGGGAGCTCCGCTCTGGGCACAGCTCCTCCATGTCTCTGGGGAGAGCAAGCCCCTCTCGCCACACAGGTCTGGTGGCAGGTGCAGCTCCCCCTCAGCAGAGGCGGTGCCAGCTGCGGGCAATCATGGGCCCTCACGGCCCTGATGGCCCTGATTGGCACCACCTGGGCCCCCCACCCCCGTCCCAGGGGCCATTTCAGCTCAGCCTGAGGGTGCTGACGCTTCTCTGAGTTCTGCTGGGGAGGTGGTGGTTTTCACTCTGAGGGGTGCCATGGTCCTGGCTTGCTTATTGCTGTGATGATGGACCCTAATACCAGCCCTTCGTGCTCCGTCTTGTGGGTCTGCGCCCCTTGTGAGGCTCTGCCCTCCATTTGAATAAGGTATGTGCATGGCTGCTTACAGGCAGGGCCCAGTTTTGTGCACCTGGACTCCCCTGAGGCTGCTGGGAGGTGGTGCTGCGGTGTCTCTGTGGGTTGGAGACCAAGGTGCTGTGGCCTCTGCAGCCAAAACCAGCAGGGTAGGCTTTGGTGATGTCCTGGACTGGGTAGAGTTCTTCTTGCAGGCAGATTGTGTGAGCAAAAGCAGCAGCTGGCTGAAGCCTCTTGTGTGCCCTGGTGTGTAGCTCTGTGGTACAGAGGTGGCATCTCCCTCAGGTGGGGTGCTTCTCTGGTCTGGGAGGTGACATGGGACCTGCTGGTGCTGCAGGTACCTCCCCCATGTTCTCAGGGCTTGTGAAGCCTGAGAAACTGAAACAGCACATTAGTTTGGGGATGACATGGCATCTTTTTCTTTCCTGGCTCATTCCTTTGGCCTGGGGAGACTTGGCTGTTGGTTTGGGGGATCATCACCTCTTAGGAGGAGCTGTGGGTGTTTCGTGCCTGAGCCACCAAAGGTAATGACATCCACCTGGGGAGTGCCCGTGCTAGGGCTGGGTGGTGCCATGGGGCAGGCTTGGCTTGTAGAACAGCTGTGTGTGATCCCGGTAACAAAACTGGTGGCCTGTGGGGTTGTCCCCACAGAGGCTGTCTGTTCAGCTTCTTTGTTTTCAATCTGGGGAGGCTGTAGCTTGGGGTCTCCATGTGTCTCAGAGCTTCCCCTGAAGCTGTTGCAGCCCTGGCAGGACATGATGGCCCCATGTTCATGGGCCTGAAAGGGATCAGGGACTGGCATGGCGGGGCCAGTGGAGTTGGTGAATGAGCAGTAAGGGAACAGTGCTTCGTGTATATTTGGTCTATGTTTACTTAAGAGTAAATGAAAATAGATTTAAACAACAGAGAATTTATCAACAGTTTCCCACAAAATGTTCAGGGGCCAAAGGGATCAGGAAAAATGGGTTCAATTGAGTTAGTGGGACTCTTCTTTAGTGTTGTGTTTTTAGTTTGGGGTGTTTGAATGTGTGGGGTTGGTGCTTTACAAGAGGGGATGGGAGTTAAAAGCTCTCATGCTGCATCCTTGTTTAGGTCTTCACTCAGTGAATACTCCTGTGTGCAATTTAACACCTGTGTGTAGTTTCCTTTCTTGCACTGACTCTGCCTACTGGGGCAGTTGCTCACGCAGGTCCCTGTGTGCCAGCACAGAGCCTTGGACTGGCCAGCCCCAGGAGTTTGTGCTTTGCTGCAGTGTGTGTAATTATTCACCTTATGACTCAGTCAGCAGTACTGTAAGTGTCAGCATGTAATTCTTCGCTGCCCTAAAGTAATGGTCTTCGACCAATGGCCCAGGAACTATTTCTATGGGTTTGTGAAAGATAATGAGAAAAGTGAGGCTATTGTCATTAGGCTTAAATTCATTATTCAGGGATCCATACCTCCATTTGAGATGCTTTATAGGTCCATGAGTTTCAATTGGTTGAAATCAGTGGCTCTGACAGCTTTCTTACCTTCTGATGGTCCCTTACATAGTGCAAAAGCACCACTTTTTTTCCCCCTAGACTAACAAATAGGAAGAGTACTAGGTCACACTTTTGTAGAGCAAACTGTCACCAGGAAGCTGTAATAGTGGCAGGCTAATTGAATTGACATTTAATGTATTATAAGCGATTGCATTAAAGGAATTTTATTGTGATATGTATCACATTGTGTGAGATTTTAGGGGATAACTGCTACTTTGTGCCAGATGTTGCTGAGAAGAATATTATACATGGCAAAAGCATTAGGCTGTATCTTTCATGCAGGATTTATGTCTAAGTTCTGAATTTTAATAATCTCATTGATATTTGAATTTTATTCTGTGCATTGTTTGACAACATCCATTCCAAATGTGCAAAAAAAATTAATCTAGCTCTAAAAAAATTTGAGATTTAAAAAACATATGTGATTGAAAAATATGGGCTTAATTTTCATTTTCTTCTGGTTATTGATCAATAACCAGAAATTTAGGGTAGGTTTTCAGCTGTCCTCCATGAGTTTAATTGCTAGATTCTGGGAGCTGAGTCTTAACAGACGAAATACTGTGGAAAGTGTTGGTAAAATACAAAAGGTTACTGCTTTGCAGTTGGCTCATAATGCAGAATTTGATGCTACTCTTTGTAAGTGCTATAGTCTTGTCTAAAAAGATCATTTGCCTGGGATATACTGCTAGAGTTGGGGTTGGTGGTACGTCTGTACATCTGTACTGTGGGGGTTTTCTTCAGAAAGCAGTCTAATAAATCCTCTTCAGAAGAACTGTAATAACTGCTTTTGAGTTTCATATCTATGTGACTCTTGTATATCTAAAAGATATTAGGCCCATGTGCCTTTTCAGCTTTATTTTGTGTGTTTACATTTATCTTAAGTGGCACAGGCACAGTGATGGCAGATTGCACAGGGGTATTTTTATTAGGAAAGCCTAGTAATACGAATAGCTGTAAAATTTGTCTAGACAGAAGAATAGACTAAAATAGCAGTGGAACATGGGCAGGAAGGAAGGAAATACCAGTGTGTGTGTGTTGATGGGGGGAGTACATAGGGCTGCTTATACCTTCAGGGCAAATCATCAGGAACATGTTACCACTGGTAAAGGAAAATCTTGAGGACAGACGGAGTCCCAGGGGTGGGAGCTGTCTGAAAAATGAGAACATAGTTGTGCAAAGGTAGTACCAGACTTTTTAGATAGGGTTTTTTTTTGGTAGTTCAAGATAGACTCATTTTTTTTCTTTCCTCCCTTAAATTTCAGTGATATTTTAAAAATATTTGAAGTTGTTATAATGTAATTTTTCTTTTCTAATGGCTATATTGAAATTTTCAGTAATGTTTCTGTAAAAGTATAATAATGGAAGTTGGCAGAAATAAAAAAAAAAAAACCAAACAACATGGAGGACTTTGATTATTTGGTTATAATAAGTGTTTTTTAAATTTAAGGCCGCTGTCCTGGGATCCAATTCACCACTGCCCTATACACATTGTCAAGAGGGATTTCACAGATGTGATGCCAGTGCCCTCATGGAGGGCCTTGCTGTTTCATGCCTGGCCTCCTATAAAGCTCTTGTTGCTGTTGGGCAGAGTCCTGTCTAGGAATAGTTCCTTTTAGTAAAAAATAGGAGTTGTAACCTGTGTGAGAACGGATATTAAACTGACTGGATTTTAAAGTGCGTTATAAGTGGGGCAAAGCATCAGAGTACTCCAGGACTGTTGATAGCTATTGCCTGGCTGCACAGAAATATTTCACTTTTCTGTCAGAGTAATACTGGGGGAAATCAAAGAACGCTAAAAACTGGGACACGGGGATGATTGGCTTAGGAGTTAATTTTTTTTTTTTTTTTTTTTTTTTAAGCTAAATCGGTAGGGCCAGATTTCAGAGCTTTATTCATGTTCAGTAGTAGCCCCATTAAAGTCTCTTTCCTTCTCCTGAGTTCACACACAATTAAAAGGGTTCTAAGAGCCCAATTAATGGTATCGAAATCTGGCTTGTACCTTGGCACAAAAAAAGGAGGGAAACACAGGAGATCGTCAAACTCTCTGTGGCTCCAGTAAGAGCAAAGTTTGGAGAAACATATAGAAAAAATGATTAATAATGAACTGAAATGTAAAATTTTAGTTCAGTACGAGGCCGCATTGAGTGTGGTGATAAACTGTGGAATTGGATTCTGAGACAAATGGTAAACTCAGCTTGCCTGAAGCTTTTAATTTGTTTGAGGAACTGTTTTAAGCCATCTTCTGCAGTGTAGTTTAATGTATTTAGTTTTTAACTCCTGAAGTGAGGTGCAGCATTGGGAAGAGAGCAGAGTAGCATGTGACCCCAACCCTTGGTGCAGAGCTTATGGGGCACACTTGATGGTACTAGAAAGAATGCAGTAGCTTCCTGGTAAATGTGCATTTTCCAAATCTTGCAGTACTGTAGAGAAGATGGGATAGATTGTCATTTTCTGTGTTTTAGAAAATCATGCTTAAATTGGAAGCTTTTTGATACTACTACTACAGCATAAGGATATGTGGAAAAACATTTATAGCTCGAAGGCTTGCCTACTTTGTTTGGTGTGGGCAAAGAAGGTGAGTTTCAAAGCATGTTCTCAAGTGAAAGATTTCGCATTTGCAACCTAAATCACACGGCACTGTATGTTTCCTGGGAGGGTGATTCCTCTAACCACCCAACTGTTAACTGGGAGTGTGCAATTAAAAATGTATGCTGTGTTTGTCAGCTCCTTAAACTGTTCAAGCTGGTTACATAAGGTGAAGAAATTCATTACATAAGTTACACCATGAATTGCAAATTGTTTACTTAGTTGTGACAGCCATAGCTTAAGATATTTGTAGGCTGAGGGTTAGTCAGTGAAGACATTTATGAATCATTTTGAATAATGAATAAATTTCAGATTTTATTTGCAGCCTGTTAGCAGACAATTAACAAAGAAAAAAGGATAAAACTTGTCAGAGTTGTATTTAAATGACTGTCTGCTCCAGATTACTGATTTAAGCTGGGTAGCTGGGTTTGTACTGTTGACTAAATTTGGCAGTTCATATCTTGCTGTCAAACTCCTGAGTCATCTAGGCTTTTGAATGTTCTTCTGTATAACTGTATAATTATAGTGAGAAAATAGACTAAGTACATTAATAAGGCTTAATTAAAACATGCATATGTACAAATACTCATGTATACAAATGAAAGTACCAAAACTTCTATGTTCTTCTGATTGAGCATCAGACACAGCAGTACTCTGCAGTGCAAATTCTCTGTAAACTGTGTTTCAAGTCTTTTCTTCTACATGGGTATAAATTTTAAACAGCCTAGTGATATGTTAGCAATTTCTCTAATTGTAAAAAATGTTGGTGTCTGAGTTTTCTTATTTTAACTCCAGCTTTTCCATTAGAATGGCTTGTTCCTGTTCAGGAACAAAAATAAGCTATATTAGTATCAAGTGGCTTGCTTGTAGCACAGCATACTGGATTTTATGCTAGTATGATTTTTCAGGAAAAATCTTACCTTTATTGCAAAAATCATGTAAAAACCGTATTTCAATACAGACTACCCCCTGAGTGTGTTCTGGGCTTCTGTTAACTCCAGTCAAGTCTTATGCTCTGGGCTGTTCACTGAGAACCTTTTGTGTCAGGTGTGGGCAGTGAGAGCCACCTGCTGCAATGGCAAGGGTTTCTGTCATCTTTTCCTGAGGTGTGGGTGACTCTACTAGCTGAGCTCTAAATCTGTGATCCCGTGGCCTTGTGGGAAAATGTGGGATCTGGCTGTGCCCTTCCTTCCTCTCCCCTGGCCATGAGGGTTCCTTAGAGGTGCCTGAAGGTTGCTTGTGCTGACAGTCTGTGGTCTGGCTCAGCTGCTAAGTTAGTAGAGGATTATCAGTTCATGGATGCCTGGAGCTGCCCTTTCTTCTCTTGGCCAAAGCTTTTGGGATGATTGACAAGTGCAAGGGTGCTGCTGGCCAAAGTGTTTTCTTGCAAGAAAGGTAATTCTGGGGCTGGAATGGCTCACAGCAAGTTGGCTGTGTCAGCAGAGCAGCATGAAGTTGACCTAATATAAAATGGCCTCTAGCTCTGTGATCACCTATTTGATGTAGTTTTCATGTAGTTTTGTGGTGATTAATGACCGTTTATCATTCTGGAGATCTTCCAGTGGAAAACATTGAATAAGTACGCAGGAATGTTATTGAAATGCACTTCTTTGCATAGCAGGAAAGCGTGTGTTTAATTGTTTCTGTAATTGCTGGTGACTGGATGCCCAGCGTGGCAGGGGAATGGCTCCAGAACCTGACCCATGTGAAGACTTCTGGTGCTGTGTGAGCCATATTTGCTTTGAAAGGCAGAAGGGACCTCTGTTTCACTCTGAGTTCAGAGCCAGTGAACCAGGTCACCCTATGAAGGAGGCAAAGGAAATTTGGAGAAATAAAGTAGTTTGTAGGTTTTCTTTTTCCGCTGGGGTTGTTCCCACCCATCTTGACTAACTTATTTTAGCAGGGTAAGTGAAAACTTTATTTCCCTTAATATTGGCATTCCCTTCTCCATTGCTTTTGTAGTATTTTGTGTGGCTTTCATCATGATAGAAGCAAATCTGTAAAACAAAACAACAAAAAAATTAAACTAAGGAAAGTACATGAAGTAGGAATCAGTTTCAATTCTCCAGTAGTGTGAAAGATGCAGTTTGTTACCAGGCAGAGTAGTTTCAGAATACTTTTTACCCTTCAGAAGAAAACACTAATTAAAGTGTTCCCTGCTGCTCTGTTGTACAAGGCAGCATAGATCTGATCCTGTTCAGAGGACTTTGAATAGCTGTGCTGAGCAAGTTTTATGGGTGGGTAATGGTGGTTATAGTGGAATGGAGGCTAGAGGTGGTTTATTCTTATTAAAAATGTTAGCTGAGTAGAGTGTACTTCAAATAATGTAGTGAGGTCATTGTGGCAGAACTTACAGGGCAGAATTAAAATATTTAATTACTCTTGTGTTTTTTCTCCTGTTCACATCCTAGAAATTCTAATCATTCTTACTGTCTTCTCCTGACATCTCTGTGCAGGACTAGGGAGAGTTACTAAATCAGTGTAGTCTTCTGCTATTGCAAGCAACTGCTGTGTATAATCCCAGCCATAAATGTCTTAAGATACATATGAAAAAATAAAATTTTGGCCCTTTTATCTTGGCCACCTCCAAAATGTGGGGACTGCGCCTTTGGGGTTTTTTTAGGTTTGGCTTCAGTCTTAACCTCTGCCTTCTCATAGCTGATAGCGTTGCCCTGTTGATGTGAGTCTTCTTCATTGCAGCTCTTGCCACCAGCATGAGCTTTTTTCTTTTACTGACTTTCCACCTCATCTCAAAACTGAGAGGAGAACGTGGCCTTTGTCAGTTCCTTAACTCCTTTCCATACCTGCCGTTATTTGTTTGCCTCTACAGGGTATTTTGGGATTTAGCAGGGAGAGCATGCTGGAGCCAAGTGAAGTCATGTTTTGCTACAGCTGCTGGAGTAGATCCTTCTTTGCCCCTAAAGAGCAAAGAGAAGCAATGGATGTACTTTAGGTGTTAAGTTGCCCATTCCTTGCAGGCATAACTCTTGTGCTAATATAGATGCTAATATTAAAAAAAAAAATCTCATTAATCTGTTTCCTGTGGCTTTAGCAGGTGTGTTTGCTAACATCCCACATTTCGGGTGTGATGTAGTGAATTGGCCTGCTTTGAAAGGTAGACTAAGTAGTAAGTAGTCCAGGTAGACTACTTAGTTGAATTTGGTTACTACGGTGGGACTTGCAGTCAGTACAGAGAAACTCTGGTGAGGCCAAGCCTTGAGACAGAGCTTGTGTACCTGTCCTACCCTGCTGGGGTCAGTGGCAAAACACTCAGATGATGACTGGGCACAAATCTCAAAGGCCAAAATAGTTTGTGCACTGTTCCCCAGACATTTGCTTCAGTTTAGACTGCTGATTGGGACTGTTTTGAGTGACCTGACAGAATGTGTGTGAGCTTCTGGGGCAGTCAGAACTCTTTCAATATGTAATTTTCCTCTTCTTGATGCTCTTTCACTGTTGTCACAACTTGCTCACTGCTTAGGTGCTTCCAGCTGCAGCTCACTGGCATGGATCAAAAAAATTGGGTGTTTTATAAGCTGAGGAAAATACAAGCATCACACTCTCAAATTGATATTTGACAAGGAAGAGGGCTGAAAGACTCAGTAGTGTTGCGTGGAAATGTATGAAAAAACAGGCAGCCACCTTGAGCAGAGATTCGTCATCTTGCCAGGGAGCCACAGGGACAGAAACCAACACAAGCTGTGTCCAGTCACCTGAACATTGCTCAGCTGTTGTTAGTTGTGGGATAGCTCTGTAATACAACACTTTGGTTGCCTGTGGTCTGTGAACCATTCTATTTAGAGCTTTAATTCCCAGGAGATGGAATTTTTGTTTTGACTTTATGGTTGTTGGTTACTTAAATACAGAGAGTTATGCTTGGGAAAGAATGCTAGTTGTTCCAGAGACTAGGTATTGGAAATGGAGAGATATGCAGAAGGGGGAAGCCTTAGTGGTGGTGCATTTTTCTGTTCTCCTTAAAACAAAATGCTTTGATCTTCAGATGAAGCAACTAGCACAACAGTTCATGTTAATTGATACCACTCAATCATCAATCCACTCGGCTTCTGCAAAGAACATTAGTTCAGCAGCACTGGCAGAGCATCAATGGAAGTTAATTTTAATGGTAATTTGGAGCCTGGCTTATTTCTCTTTTAAAAGGTTTTTATACATGAAATAAATTTTTATTGCTCATTCATTTCATTATCATCTGTGTGGGTTCATGCTAAATAGTGCAGTTCACTCTTACTTTTCTGGAATAGAGAGAAGCTACTGCCCCTTCCTAAACACTCATGAGTTGTGACTGTTTGTAGGTCAGCGAGGTGAACTGCAGGGTTAAGGAACCAAAGGTTAAACCAATGAAAGGGATATTTATTTTTAATATTGCAACAAGCTGCAATTCTTCCAACCAGGTAATTCAAGATACAGGAGTCTGTGCCTGCTTGCCAAGACACACTATGGACTCTGGCAGGACAGTGGTTCCACTTTCCTTCTGCCTGATGGAAGCAGCATAGCCCTAACCCTAATGAAAGATACTGTCAGAACCTTCCATCATGCTTTCAAGTGATGTGGCAGAGCAATGCAGTTCACAATGCCTGCCTGCATCCCTGATGCAGCACAGCTGCAAGTGTGCACCTTGCTGAAAATATGATGGTACCCATTTCTGACAAGGCACGTGAGCGATTATCCCTGTCCTTTCTATCTCTGGGCTGAGGATCCAGCAGGCACCAACATTCTCCAGATACAGATAAGTAACTGACTATATCTAGCATAGTTTAAAAATGATTTAAAAATCTCCTCATAAATATTCTCCTAGTAAGAGTATCTGTGGTGAAGTGAGTCTGCTTTTCTCCTATTAGTTGAAGGATGCCAGTCTCACTTCTATTGTGTACAACGGCCACATTGTATTTCTCAGATTCACTTTATAGGATTAGGAGTAATAGCTGAGGGGAAATCATGCTCAGCTTCATGTCCAGGTCAGCATATTTGGGTCTCTGGTTCTGCAGTGTCAGTGCTGAGAAGTTGCAGAGCTGTCCAGTGCTGAAGTGATTCAAGTATTATATTATTGCCATGGGTCATGTGCAACTGTTTGAAGTAAAGCCCTTTACTGTTTTTGTACTTCGTAGCATGGAATCAGGGCTCCACAACGATCAAAGCCTCAGACTTAAATTATCCTAATTGGGCAAAAGGCACCTGACTTAGAGGAGCATGAGCTGAGGCTTAAAGGTGGCCACAAAGGCAATGTGCAGCTTACATGTAGGACTATGTCCTGCTTCCTTGTGGGACCTCAAGGGTCTACATGTTCTGACTTCCTTTTGGAGTACAAGATTCTGAGTCTTCTAAACAACCAGGACTATTTCATACTCTGTTTTCTGCCCTGGTATAATATGAATAATAAAATTGCAGACTTGGCTTCAAGTAACAACTCTTATGGGTGACATGTATGGTTTGAGTATCATGACATCATTCGACTTGGTTATGTCTTTTCTTGAATCTTGAATATTAGTAGTATATGTAGCTACTATTTTTTACTGTTTAAGTACATCTCTCTACCCCAGTACAAAATCAGCTTATAGGTGTGGTGTTGGAGACATGCAGAAGCACTTGAAATTTTTATCAAATGGTGAAGAAATTGGGTCTGGAGCAGTATTAGTTTCACAATCACACAGTTCCTGGGCTCATGGCAACCTGGTCCAAGACTGAAGTTCCTAGTCATTGCCACAGTACTGCTGACTTACAATAAATGTCACCAAGTCTGTAGGAAATCTAAACAGAGAACCACGGTATTTTCTTTTGCTCCCTCCTTTTCAAGACAACCTAAGTGTTCTTAAATATCATGGTCTATATGTCAAGAGTACTTCATATTCTTATTTAAAGTAAGTTATTGTCATGCAATTTCATAGTAAAATCTTTATTCCATAGTTGAAAAGCTATAGAGTAACAGATGAATACTGTTATTTTTAATTTCTTAAGGTAACTTGGTTATTTTCCTGTAGGAAAGATTTTTTTCTAGAATGTGGGAAATACTACCTGGAAATTTGTGTTTTCTGCCATTCACTACAATTCTAGACCACTTGCTCACTCGTTTTGGAAAGATGTTTATTAAATCTCAGAAAAATATTAAAGCTCTGGAACCCTGGAAAGAGTTCGAAGACAGGTTGAATGCGACTTTGAGCAACCTGATCCTGGTGAAAGGCGTCCCTGCCTGTGGCAAGGGGGTTAGAATTGGGTGATCTTTAAAGTCCTTTCCAACCTCAACCCCTTCTATCATTCTATATCTCCCAAGTATCTTTTCTTTAGTCCGTTATGAAGTGTCAAGGTCCAGTCTTGCTTTTGTGTGTGCTCCTAGCAAAGGCTTCTCTTTTGTGTGGATGAAGTAACTTTCTTGCACATTTGAGAGCTGTTCACTTATTGATATTCCAGGATTGGATTATTTAACTTGAGCTATGTCCCTGTACTGAGAATGGTTCTCCCTCTATCCTGCATCTGCTGTGGCTATATTCAGAAAAGAGGTTTAATCCTTATGGTGTAAAATCTACCACATTTGCAAATGAGTTATACAAACATACGATAATGTTATCAATTCCAAAAATTGGGCTATTTTGTTTTTTATTTCTCACTCCTTTTAGAGCTCTGTGCTGTTAGCTCTTTTTTTCTTAATTTGTTTTATGCCTGTTGCCCAGTTGTGTAGCTACAAGCATAAAGGCTGTAACCCCTCCTGTTAACCATTTAAACTTGGATGTTCTTTTCTCTAAGTGTGATCAAGTTGATCAGTTGCCTGAGGACGTGTAAGGGTCATCTTTAGCTGATTCCAGTGATGTCTTACAACAGACTTGGGTTTTCATTTTGGGGTATTGACTGTGCTGCCACTGAGTCTGGTGCTTGTGCACCCTTACTGTATTTCTAGTGCAGTACTAGATGAGCATTTTGCTTCTCCTTCCTAAGTCTCCATGTCCTGGGAGTGCTTGCTGAATCTCAGCCTTGTGCCTACAACCTTAATCTCTTGTTGCCTTTAACGTAGGCTGTACTCAGAAATATTTTTGATGAAACTGATTTGCACATGCAACTCACTGAGCTTGTACTGCAGTCTCTTCCTGGTGCTGCGTTTGGCTCTTACCCTGGTGGGTGGAATCTCTGGGCAAGACCAGCTTGCAGTTGTATCTCTTTTACTATGGTTTTTGTCACAGTTGCTGTAATTAAACCTGATATAGCAGAACCCTAGGAGGTAAGAATAAAGCTAATGGCATATTTTCTTAAATGTTTAGATGTTTTCCAAAGAATGTGTTTTCTGTTAGGTTGGCATGTTGTCTTCATCCTTTTCATCAGAGTGGCTGATGGTACAGTGGAGGCATGTTTAGAATCATCCTGGATCTTTTTCACCTCATCCTGCACTCAATGAACTGAAGCCTCGTGCTCTGACTCTGAGAGGCTGAACAAATAGCTGAACAGCTCCTGAAAAAATAAGACAAAAGAAAATCAGGGAGGGTGTGTTAACATCTGCTCAGTCCTTCTCCTAAGCCATGTTGAAATTTAGGGTAGGAGGAGTTTCATATTGTAGGAAGATATTGGTCCCTGACTTTGGACAAGCAGTGATTACTTGCTATTCATTATTTTATTGCCTCAATTTGTAATTGGTATGTTTGGAGGAGTGGAATAGAGATCTACTGTATTAAATAGAGTTAATAGAATGATGGATTAAAGTCTGCATTTAGACCTATAGCAAAGGGGATTGATTGCACTGTCTGTGAGTTAGTGTCTCCATGTTGGTATACAGAGGTAGGAAACAGAAGGCCTGACTTTTGGGAGGAGAATAGTACATAAATTAATTCTGGGCAGCAATACAGTCTTTAGTAAATAGTTTGAGATATTGAGAAATAGACTGTGTGCAAGGTATTTTTAGAGTAGTAACTAAAATAGAAAGTGAAGCATTCATAGAATACAACAATCTATGATAGCACTTGGGTTTAGAATTAATTCTACAGATAAAAATGTGTCTGGAAGCACATAGGATGCTGAATCATGGAGTTTATAATTTCTGAGATCAAACATTGCAGTTCAAGACTGATCTTTACATATTATACAAAATGAGCTGGATGAGGAGGGGAGGTACTACACAGGATCAGCAAAAGTCTTTCAGGGCACAGATTCTGTTCGCTATAATTGTACAGCTTTGGTCCCGTTGGGTGTTATCAGAGGCTACTGCGATGTGAGCATTTGTTAAAAGTTCAGACTAGGAGTATAGATTAAAAAAGGTAAATCCTGAGCTGACAGTGTCTGAATAAATGCGTTTCCATAGCCCCATCTCTCTAAATCTGAATTTTACCAGTGTGGTGTTAAATTCGTGTTCTGTACTCTTCAAGTGGTGCTCGGAAGAGAGATGTTCTTTGGTCCCATGTATGGTGATGGATCTTTTGGGATATGGTTGCTTCCTCCTCTGTCAGAATGAGCATCATAAAGCAGGTTCTTGAATTGTAAAGGGGTGAATAACACTTCAGGCTATAAACCTCCAGTGGGATTCTGCTGGTCTTTCAGGCACAGGGTTGGTGGGATGCATTGCATGGTGACAAAGGTCTTCAGATATGCAGTGCTCACCTCTCAGACAATGCTTATTGCTGTCATCCATGGAGTTATATTATCTAATGCTGCTCAGTGCACTTTGAATTGTGTCTTTCTTGACAGGTAGCAGAAATATTTAGTCCAGCTTGTCCTGGTCAGAACATCGTACATTGCAGTGAGTGGGAGATCGTCATACTGTGACCCTCTGATTTGATTTGACATTTCAGATGGGAAGGTGCAAGAAGTGGTAGATGACATTTACTGAAAGACAAGAGGATGTTATAGGCAAGGGAACATCATGTCACAATACCCTCCCAAAGCAAATTCCAATCTGCCCTCCAATTTGCACTGATCTAGCAGTAGATGGGATGAGAAATTCTCATCCCACACCTTAGTACATTTAAATATACACCGGCTCTGAGCCTAAGCTAGGTTCACATGATTTTATAACAATCTAACTTTATTTGGCATGGAAAAAAATAACAGATGCTTTTAGACTTATAGGGGTTTTCCCTACTCTAATCTGCTCCCCTGTTATGTAAGTTGGGCTGGCTTCTGCCATTTTTTTTTTCTGCATTAAAGCACATCATATAAAGCCTTCAAAGAAGAGAAATGAAATGAATCTTAGCTAAAGTGCTTGGATACTAAATACCTTTGAGATTTGGCTAGAATAGCTTAATTCCTTGTTCAAGATAATGCTGGCAACAGGTTATCTCACTGCTAATTCTCCCATAACTGGCAGCTATTGGCATACCCTGATCCTTGCAGATTTGTACTGGGAATAAGCAAAGGGAAGATTGGGGCTGCAGATAAGTTGGTCCCTTCTCAGCTTCTGGTTCCCTCTACCCCCATGCAAGGGCATTTATCCTTCCAGTGTTTTCATCTGCTGTGAAACCTGTTGTCATTTGGTGCAGTGTCTGCAGCAATGTTGATATTCTAGCCCGAAGTTGTTGACTGAAGTACATTTGAGTGCAGCAAGAACTTGATGCACCAGAAATGAATTACTGTAGCATTTGTGGAGAGGTGCTCAATGCTTAAGCCTTCTGTACACAAGGGCATATGATGGTATTGCAAAACTCATCACCGGATAAGTAAGGGCACAGTCCAGTCAATTGGAAAAATGTTTTTTTGATCACATCCACCAACTTTTCCTATTTCAAATACTTCTTCAAGAATCATTTCCTTCTGACAGGAGAAACCACTTATGATTTCAGACAGCTGCAGAGAGATTAACAATATCTGTGGTTCATAGGTTTTAGAATGACCAAATTGTGCTTTTACTCATCTTGGATTTCACAGTACAGTTGTCTGATCTTCTTACCACCATCTTTATTTTCCTTTCCTTTTCCTTCTAGTTGTCTTTCAGTTTGTTTGACTATTCAAGGACATCTTTTTAAATATCTACATAACATTCAATTTCTCAAGGCCTTTATTTGATTCAAGCCCTCATGTACAATAGTAAGTCCAGTTACAATAGTGCAGCAAACAGCCTTGCAAGGGAAAGGCAGTGAGCTGTGCAGTCTTTTGTCCCTCTGAATGTGTACTCCTGTACAAAGAAAGATGGAGTATCCTTGTAATTTAGTGATGGTGGCTCACCAGTTAATAATTTGAACAGGGACAATCCAGGGAATGACTTTACAAGGAAAGAGCATGGCCAAACATGAAACCGTTCCTCACTTTGGAGAGCCATTATACATACTGCCTGTATAATTTAATGGTCTCTTCTCACCCGGAAAAAAAGTCTCAATGTTTATTTCAAGGTAGTTTTAGTAGCTTTTGTCCATCAGGCTATGTGATCTAAGTAGTTATTCAGTTGGTAGAGTTTGAGGCAAGAGACTTTATGGACTTGCAGGAAGAAACTCTGCTCACTTAGGGATGATCTCATCTGTTAGCTTTACTCTGCACATACGTTTAATAACTGCAGGGGATCTTTGGGAAATACTTTCTTGTGTATGAAGTGATGTCTTAAAAATGTCTTTATTCCAACCACAGCACCCTAATTTTTTTTAAAATAACTAGAATAGGGACAGCATGAAAAAAGGCTAATGAGTCTTAGAGAATCCAGAATATAAGGATGTACTTAAGAATGGAATCTTTCTACCAAAGAGAGACTATGTCCAAAATCTTTTGTTTGCCCAGTTTTAAAGTCTCAATAGAGTCCTCGATGGATGGATATAGTCTGTCTTATCAGTACAGGATGTAGAGAGAACAGTTTATGGGAATAGCAGGGTGTCTTCTTTCTGGTCTATCCATGCTGTAGTCTGCTCAAGGGGGAAAAAGCCCAGCCTGGTTGAAAAGCTGATGCTGGATTTCTTCCTCACTTATTTCTTTGATAGGCTGTGTGCCTGCTGGTATTTCTGCTTTTGCAACTGAGGTAATTTCAAATACTGTGGCTTCTCCTAGTTACTTTTAATTTAAAATGTACAAAACAGGACCTATGCTAACAGAGGTGCACTTCCCAAATTTAAGGCAAGCCAATTCACCTTTTATATGTAACATGTGAGTTAGAAAAATGCATCTTAACTTCAACATATAAGCAAAATGCTTTTTGACAATAAGCCAGCGCTTAAGACGGGGGAAAACTGTCTCCTTAGTTTGATTGCTATAAATCCCTACCATGTGACTCCTGCCACAAACTTTATTCTTCCCTCTCCTTTCTCCTCACCACAAATTATGTTCTAGTGAAAGTTGTGAAACTGCCTGCCACCGCTGCGCTTAGTTGCAGGACAAAACCTACGAGAAAATGATGTCATGAAGATGTTGCATAGCCTGCATATGTCCTTTCATTTGAGGGATGTTTTTAAGAGACTGCTGTAGTGCTAAATGTAACTGTAAGATCCTCTGTAAGTGAGATCTTCTGGGAGTTTTGTCTGGGTTAGGTCTCGGCCTTATTTCCTTTATGTTGTATGGAAGCATCCGAATGATTCTGTCGTGTTGTGATTTCTGCTGTTTAAACACAAGGCTGAAGTGCTACAAGAAAGTTAAATGCTTTCTCCAGCTCAGCGATTTGTGGTGCTTGCTGTAAACTAACAGGGGATACAGAGAAGTGCTTATGTTCCTCTCACTTTAAGAAGAGGACTAAATGTGTCTAGAAAGCCACATTTACATTGCAAAGCAGCATGTAAAATAGCTTTCCAAGGCAGAGAGATAGGCACCCTTAGACTTCACTGCATGTGATCACAGATACTCAGAATGAGTGATATCAGTGGATCCACCCTTATTTTCTTCTTGGCAATCTGGGACTCTGCTTGGACATCTCTTTGAAATAGGTTTTAAAGCTAGTTCATTCAACACCAAGCTTCATGGGAGCATCTTACTATGAGAATCATAAGACATACATTGATATAAAAGAAACCTGTCCATGGAATAGCCTTTGCTGTGCTTTTTCTTTGGCTTGACAGCAGTGCTGAGATATTACTTTGTTCCATGAGCTATTGGGTCATCAGTGAGTTTTTACTGGTAATTGCTGTCTCACTGACTTTTTATTGATCACTTAATTTCTGCCTCCAAACATGTAGGAGCAAATATTTTTCAGCCCTTTTAACCTCCTTAACTTTTCATTTGTGCTTTGCTTCCCTCTCCCCTGTGGCCAGCCCAAAGCAAATAGGTGGACAAAAAGATTAACAGAAGCAAGGAGATGCCTTCCTCCTCTCAAGTGCCCTGTGGCTTGGAGACTGTTATTAATAGCTAAAGTAAAAAAAGTGTTTCATAACCATCTTCTTGCTCCTGCTTCCTTGCCAGCCCCCTTTCCTTGGTCCCTGGAGAGAAAGTGTGAGCTCATCACTTTCCAATGCAAATTCAGCTTTTGGTCTCATACTTGGATTCTTTTCTTATCATGGGTGGAATATTTATCTTCTGCCAGCTGGTGGCTTTAAGCAAGCTGCTATTTGCTGGGCTATCCAGAGAGCATGTGAGGAACAGGCCTGGCAAAAGCTGCTCAAGCACTTCATTTTTTCTCTACTCTGAAAATGTTGCTGTCGGCTCAGTGCATGTGCACATATCTTCTGCACCTCTGTCTTTGCTCACACAGTGGTTGAAAAGACAATTTAGATGGTTTAGTGTGGAAACAGCAATCGAAATGTAGGTGTAACAGTCTGAAATCTGTGGAAGTAACTCTGTGGAATCTGGTTGCATAAAGCCCACACACAACAAAGTTGTTGTGTGTCTGGAGATCCATTATCTTTAGGGATGGCTCCTTTTACATGTATGCATTGTATCTGATTTTTTCTATATCTCTAGAGATCTAGTGGGTCAGTACTGAAAGGGAGCTGGCAGGTTTTCATCCCAGATGACCTGGGAAGAATGGGAATGGCACACTCTTGTCTATTATTCCATTTCTGTGTGAATAGTACAGTATAGTACAGTATGTTGGATCCTTTCAACCATCCCCCCTGCTAAGTTTTTACAAGACTGCTTTACCAGCTGAGCATTGCCTAACCGGTTGCACTAAGCTAGAGGCTCTGAGTCTTTATTTGGAAGTTGAGTGTGATGAGCTGTAAAAGAAAAATGGAAGGAAAAAAGAGCATCAGGGTTCTGCTTCTCACTCTGAAAAAAATGTTTGCTCACTTTCCTAATGAAAATCTTTAAGCTGTGCATTCTGTTAATGTAACTGCTGGGTATGTGCCATTTTGTGGACAAAATATTTATGTCTCATCCTTTCAGTGGCTCTCAACTCAGTGGATACAAGCAAGCTTTTCCTTCAAGTAAAACATAATGCTGCTATCTTCTGAGTATGTTTCCCCGAAGTTCTGTGTTCATTGCATTTTTTGGTGGTCAGTAAGGGCATCAACGTGTAAAAAGCAAGTTTAAATTACACTGTATATTGAAATATCCATTTGCCACCAGCTACCTAGCTGGCTGCACTACAGGCTTTCTGCATTTTACCCCACAGGGAGTATATAGGTGCCTAATGTGCTTGTAAGTACATTTATAGTTACACTTAAGTACAGTTAAGACATTGTTTTTTATTTTCATGTAGAAAATTGTTTCTGAAGCAAAAAGCATGCAAGGGAACAGAACCATTTGTGGAACTTAATCTAATGTGGCTGATGGTTTCAGCTGAAAAAAACCTATGAAATTTAGGAAAATGCTGTAGAATTTTCCAAGTATGTTTTTCAGACTTTCAATTGAAATACAGCTTTAAAATTGTTCTTTAAAGACATCAAAATAAGTTACAGACGAATGCAGTTTTGGGCTGTACAAAACTTTTCTGGTGATCTGAAATTTTGGTTTTTTGGGGTTTTTTTTTTTTTGCTGGTGTTGAATTTAAAAGAAACAATTTGTGCTCAGGACCTAATGTTCACTTTGTGTTTTCAAGGAGGGGATGTTACTTTAAACTGGCTCTGCTCTTGTACACTTTGTGTTTTCAAGGAGGGGATGTTACTTTAAACTGGCTCTGCTCTTGTACCATTAGTTGAATTTCCATTACCACACCTTCTGATTTAGCTTTATTTGTGAAGAATCTAATGGGCATCATCTTATCACAGCACGTTGTGTTCTGAACCAAAGCAAGGTAACTAGACATGGTCAGGTGGTCCTTTTCAGAAGTGCACTGCTGATCCATGTCACATGTTCCCATAGACATGTTCATTGTCTCTCCCAATATGTGGCCCTTGGGTCAGTTTGTGAATGGGGAAGGACACTGGATCAGATCCCTCTCTGATTTTACACAGATATCCAGAAGGTGAGTAGAACCTGACAGTGCACCTCTACCCACTTGTAGGGAAGGCAACTAGGCACTAACAACTGAGCCTTAAACCAAACAGACAGAAACTCCAACTCATCAGCTGAAGGGAGGCATCAACCCAATGTCCTGGCAGCTCACAGCAAGCAGCAATGAGCACCAGGAGTTGTTTCACTTTATCTAGGACAAGTAGCAACAAGTCCTACCGGCAGATCAAGCTGAACCTCGGTACAGGATGATGCCAGAGCCAGTCAGGAAGAAACATCATCTCTTGTTCTAATAATTTGGCCCATGCTGCAACTGAAAATCTATGTTGAGCTTCATTAATTAGAACATTGGCTTCTATTTATGCATATAAGTTAATGAATATTCACCAGACGTGTTGATTAAGGTGGTGCTTTTTGCATATTCTTCCTAGATTTTTAGCCCTTTACTCTTAGGTATTCTATTATTCAAAATATTCATGTGGCACCAAGGGAATTCCTGATTAGGTATTAGGGGTGGTCAGATGCTGAAATAGGTGCTCAAGGATGTGCACCTCCATTCTTGGAGGTATTTAAAACTTGATTGGACAAGGCCCTGAGCAACATGAACTATCTTTGGATCTGATTTTGACTTTGAAGTTGTGCCTGTTTTGAGCAGGTCATTGGACTGGTTGACATCTAGAGAACCCTTTTAACATAAGTAATTCTATGGTTATTGCAGAAGAATAGAGTTCCTACATTTTTGTATTAATCTATTTATAGATCTGGAGAAAATATGTAACCAGTACTTTCATGGTTAGTATTACTCCAGATGTAACAAAATAATCCTGTTAGAAGTGTTGCAATATTTTAATAAGTGTCTGATTTCATTAAAAAAGTCATCCTGTGTTCATTAACTAGTCAGCATATCTGATTGCATGATTGCAATTTGATTGCAGTCTCTGATTGCATTTCTGTCATAGCAGCTGGTCAAAGTAGAACTTAATTTCTCCTTCTATCCTCCTCCAAGGCTTAATTTGACCAGTTAATTCATGCTGAAACTGCAACAGTCTTGCCTATATTAAGGTACCTCCAGATGAGTTTTGATGACTCATAAGAAGTGATTAAAGTAACTGAGGGCAGCACATACATCTGAGGGTGATAATTCTGAAATTGCACCAGCCTGAATGGCCAGGGATAGTTTGAAGGATGCAAAAATGTTAACACAATTAAACAATGAACTTTTCCAGTTGGGAAAAGACTTCTAAAACAATAACAGATACATATGCCACATGGAATTGCTTTCTGTAACCTAATCCTGGTCCTAACTATGATTATAGCCTCTGGAAACCTTACTGAAATGTTATGCTAAGAAAAAAACAACCCACTATGAACTTCCTCTGCTCTACAGATTTTCTGAAGATAATGTGAAACAATTAGAGACTAAATGACCAATCTACATCTCTCTGTTTGCTGTGGAGACAGTCACCCAATGAGGGAACAGTAACCAAACCATGGAATTAAGGCAATCTCTCATACAGAAGGCAGTTTCTCATAGTGAAGAGCAAATATATGTAGTGAGTGCAGTTTGCAAGCCGGAAGCTAAGATTCCTTTTACTAAGAAATGTTTGTGTAGTAATTCTCAAACAGATTTGTGAAAATTAGAACTAGCACAAAGGGTGAGTTTTGTGGAATAAATTGCTTGCTACAAACAGTTCATCTGGAGGTATCTGCAACACAGAAGAAGGAAGAGCTCCCTGGAGGTAGTGAAGGCTCAGAATATCCACACCAGTCTTTTCAGGGAAGCTCATAATATCAAAAGCTTTGACAGGAAATGTAGTGAAACAAATACTAGTTTTACAGCTGGATCCTTCTTAGAAATCAATATGCATACTATAAGAGAAGAATGGGTACCCCATGGTTCAGATCTCTGCATGTTACAGAATGTAAGGTGACCCTCAGTCCTGGCTTGTGGAGTCTGGAATGGCTACACCGTAGTTCATCCAGAGTGAGTGAACTGCTGGCTCCCTGCATCTGAGATTCCTGATTGCTCTAGCTCAGGTACTGCTGCAAAGAATCTTAGTGTGGGAGAAAATTT
The DNA here is from genome assembly GCA_014706295.1 of Lycocorax pyrrhopterus obiensis. Lineage (NCBI taxonomy): Eukaryota > Metazoa > Chordata > Aves > Passeriformes > Paradisaeidae > Lycocorax > Lycocorax pyrrhopterus. Next base: position 59,367,931 of record JACSVZ010000015.1, on the reverse strand, counting down.
TATCTGTATCTGCAAGTCCTCTAGCTACCAAAAGTAATTTATTCACAGGTATTGAGTTAATCTGTAGTTGAACCTTTAAGGATGGCTCCACAATCTGCAGCCCTGAAAGCTGAGGCAGGGGGGAAATGTGAAATATTCTAGTCCTCAAGACAGGAAGGGAGTATACTCAGATAACCCATGCAAGTAACTCTGTGACATCTTGGGCTGGATCTGAAGTGGTATTACTGTCACCTAACTGTTCTCACAGATCACCAGTTTGATGAAAGACCATCTCAAGGACTACTTTCTGTTGCCAGCTCTCAGATGGGTTGGTCGGTATTATGCAGAAGACTAAACTGTATGATCACAGTGATGCTGTAAGTTCATGAAACTTGGCATCCACCTTTGCAAAAGTCAAACTGACCTCACTGGGCAAATGCCTCTGGGTGCTTCTGAGAGCCAAAATTTAGGACAGAACTAACCAATACCTTGGTGGCATTTTACATTCCCATTCTATTTCTTAAATTAACCATGGTAAAGGCTGTTACTTGGAGCAGTTTGAAAGAATTTAAATATTATATTTAAGGGAGTAGTGGGGACACAAATGGTGAAGAAGAAAGATTGGTCCAAAAGTTCTGGAAAAGGTGTGTGTTTACCCACCAGACAAATACAGTATGGACACCAGCAGTGTGACCTTGCTTTTAATTGTTCTCAACCTTCTTCTGTTTAGAGTGGGATAATGGTTCAGTCACACCCTGCATTACCAAACAGTTTGAAGCCTCTACTGGGATGGTGTTTACAGCCCTGGTAATGCAGTGGTAGCTGAGTTTCTCTAGCAGCTGAACTAATATCGGGGTGTTGGTTGGTAAAGTTTTGAAAGTTGAATAGAAAAATCAGTGTTTTCAGGTGATATTTCTGCTATGGCCCAGGTTAAAAGTTTTTCTTGTAATGGAGAGGAGAGGAAGTATTATGAACCAATAAGGTGATAGTATGGAGCAATGACCAGCAGATATGGGAAGGAAACTGAACAGGTAAGCGGGTCAGTAAGAGGAGGTGCATGTTTGATGCTGTGAATACTTAGCTGCTCAAGATGAAGCTGTCTCTAGTTTCCTTATCTCAGATTTGTTTTTCATCTGACCTTTGCAGGAACAGGGGGTTGCCAGCCATGGTTAACAGCTGCTGAATCCCTGGAGCATCTGTGTTTGTGGTGCTGGTATGGCAGAGGTTTGCTCTGCATGGTTCTAGTTGCATCCTTCTGCAGATCCTTTTCTTAGCACTGTATCGGAAGATGTCACTACTTTTCTTTAGGATTTTCAGTAAGCATTTCCCTTTGGTCAGAAAAACATGGGATATGCTGCATCTGTCCCTGGAGCACCTTTGTGGTGGGTTTTGTGTTTCTTGTGGCCAGCTATAACTCTTGCTATGGCAGCTCATAGGTGAAAAAACCCCCACTCCCTGCTTTGACCTATAAATACTGTTCCCAGTTATTGGAGCAAAGTGCAGAGCAAAGCTGCAGTTGCATTTGGTCTTTCTAAGTTAGTGCTGAAGGCTGGAGGTGCTCCATAAATTGCAGTTACCCTATTGAGGGTATGGAAGGGAAATCTTGCTTTTCTTCCTGCCCCAAAGACTGGAGTGAGCATAGCTATTAATTCTTCTGAAGGTGAGGATTTTGTAGCACTTTTCTGAGAAGGCTTTCCAGCAGAGCAGTAGTTCTGATCCTTGCTGCTCTTGCTGCTTCTGCTCTCACAGGGACCTCCAGGACTTGGATCCTTGGGCATCTTGAATATTGTTCTCTTCTGTGTGGAACAAGTAGGGAAACATCAGATATATGAAATCATCACTGCCCATAAACTCACCGTTCTAATTTTTATTGGAAGGTCCAGGCAACAGAAAGCCTCTTTCTTGGGTTCAAAAGCTAATTCTCACCTCTAGTTACATATATGCCAATGTAGTTGCATTGACTCAGCATAGTTGCTCTCCTACACTTGTGAGAGCGGGTTTAAATAAGTGGTTCATGTTTAAATGCCAAGCAATCACAAGCATTGCCATTTTGGACCATGAAAACCTTGAGTTTCTCAGTAGTGCCTGCTTCTGCTGAGTGGACACTGTTGCTTCCTGGTGGAGCTGGCAGGGCTTCAGTGCCCTCTCTGCACTGCCATGCCAAGTGCTGTACCATGCCTTATTTGCCCACCCATGCCTTATTTGATATTTTTGTGTACTTAAGTCTTACTAGAGCTGTGGGGAAGTAAGCAAAAGCCCAAAATTATGTATATGGTCAAGTGATGACCTGAATTCAGCCCATAATCTCTTTCTGCTTTATGCTTTGGTGATAAAAGTGAACAGCTTGCTGCACTACTACCAAAAGTCTTTGCAGAATTAGAAATCTGATGGACCTGACTAGAAATTAGCCTTTTTGGTTCCAGAAAAGCTGCAAATAGAACAGGATTTTTTTTCTCCCTTCCTTCTGTAAGCTTTTATTTTGTATCTTGGCTCTGTGTCCCTTTCTACTATCCTGTATAAATCTCTTGTTTGGGCGGGTATCTGATAACTTAAAGATTAATTTCTGACAAATGAGCATTTGTCATTTTCTTGCTGATGCTTCTAATCTATGAAAGCAACTGAGCAAAAGGGGATAGGAAAACCTATAAGAAGGCAAGGTTGTGATTTGGGGATTTTTTTAAAGCTCTTTGCACACTAGCTGTCTTTTTATTTAAATACTATTCTTAGTTTGAAACTTTAATTCTGGGCGTACATTTGGTGCCCAGATGGTGCAGACTCACACAGAAGCCCATCACGCTGTCAGGGCAGGCGGATACATATGTAAATATTTTGCCTTTTCCCCCTATAATATTTGGCTTTGTCTAATCTAATTGCTGTCAAAGGCAGAATGTGAAGAATACTTAAGAGAACCAAACAATGAGGACCTCAAATTTTTATATTGCACTAACTTTGGAAGATGCTGGTAGACTGTGATGTAATTAATAACTTGTTTCATGGGTTTTCTTCTTCATGCTGTTAATTCATGGTCTATCATCTAAGTTCATGCCAAGTAGCATTTTACAACCCTTAGTAGAAACCTGTATTTGTTGTGGTTTAAAAGCATATTTTACCCTGTGGAACTGTCGATATAAGGCTAATGGGTCTGCCTTTTCAGTTCAGGCTGGCAGTAAGTGTCCTCTACCTGCCTCCTTGTGTATACTGCTCTTTATTATTTATATAATTCATTACTTCATTTAATTTATTCTATTGAGTGCTTGTCTTAATGTATTTTTAATACATAAAAGCATTTCCAGCATAGCTGCTTCTCTGACTAGTGGTAGCTACTAACAAACAGCATGGCCAACCACATTAAGGATACCTATTTAGTTATCAAAGGCCCGAGCCAAAATAACATAATGTTAGTGGGAAAATGACTTCCATGAGCTTTGAATCTGACAGCTTAGTGGGAAGGTCTAATAAAGCCAGTGTTAGCTGAGAATGCTGGCAAAAGCAATGTAGGAAAATTGGCTTTCATCAATACAATAACTGTTACACTGTTACAGGTTTCTGATCGGATGGGAAATTTGGCTAGGCTATAATTCATGGAAAGCATCAGATTACACCAGACCCCATTCTTCTAAGGACACTAACTATGCAAAGAGATGCCAGGAGATCAGATCCTGGAGGGGCAATTATTTTACAGGAAGGAAAGTATTTGTAAAAGGAGATGTAATGATGTGACCAGAAGACATCAGAAGCAGCATATGGTGCTTTTTCCCACGGAATGTAGGTGAAATCCTGAGGAAAATACAGAGGAAAAAATTGCTCATTTCAAGCACTGATGTTGCCATCTGAGCTTCATTGTTCAGGGATGCAAATGAATTCTGTCTCTGAACCTGCTGTAAAAGTGTCTGGGTACCTTCAAGAGACAGTGTAGCCTGTCATGTATCCTTCTGCTGTGGGGTGGAAAGGGGTCAGGAAATTGTTCACTATCTATATGTGTAATTTTTTGTTTTTTATTATTTAAGGAAAGATTAAAGGGGTTTGTTTTATGTCTCTCCTGAAGTATGGGCATTGAGTCATGACCATGACTGCACAAAGAACTAAGACATGAATTTACAGTTTCTATACAGTAACTGCATGGCTGTTGCTAACTCATAGTTCAGAGAAGACATGAAAGGGGTAATTTGCCACACAGATATCTGATGGTGAAAGCAGACACTGGCAGCTACTCCAGGGCCAGTCTGAAGGTCCCTGGAATGTGTGAAAGATAAACTTCCTGTATCATTAAGTTTGGATCTGAGCTTACTTGTTATGGCCCAGAGACAGTGCTGGTTGTCACAGTGGGCAGGGATGGTAGGGATTGCGTTACTCCTAGGCTTTGCTTTTGCTTGTCAAACCCATCTGGCCTATAGCTGGCAGGACATGTTACATTCATTTAACCACACTTTTCTGCATTTTGCCTTTCCCAGGAGCAATTGAGCGGTGCTCGTACATCAAGTACCACTACTCCTCAGCCACCATCCCCAAGAACCTTACCTACAACATCACCAAGACAATCCGCCAGGATGAGTGGCACGCCTTGCGTAAGTGTTGCTGCCTTTCTTCACCCTTCTCCTCGTGTGCAGGCGGGAGGTGCTCCCTGATAAATGAGAGCAGAGGCTTTGAGTGACAGCCCCCTCAGAGCCCTCATCTCACATACAGTTTGTCTTTGTAGCAGACGGATCGATTTGTTCTTAGGACCTACATCTCTGTTTCTGCTGCTGACTGGGAATTCTGCTGAGGCATGAGAATGTGGCGGTGGGGAAAAGGCATTTGTATGCAGAGATTAATACTGAGTTAAATACAAAAATGAATAACAAAATCAATGCCCTATTTTTTAATTCAGTGGAATGCTCTGTACGTGAGCACATTCTCATGCCTTTGCTGCTGCTGCTGAGTTTCCCGCTGCCAGGAGAATTCATTGCTGGCTTTTATTGTAGAATATGTCCCACTGCCAGCAGCTCCTGTGTGAGTGTGGCATCACTCTCCTTTGAAGATCTAGAAACAGAATCACTGCACCCTTTAAGGCATAAGGAAGGAGCTTATCCCTCAGTGATAATTGTAGCCAGTGGTCACCAACTTGTAACATTTGCTGAAGTGACAAGATCTGATGGGGTGGAATTGCCTTGGGAGGTACTGGCTGACCTTAAGTCTTTTGTCTTTCTCATCTTGGGGATGGAAAAGGGTTTTCACTGATAAAATGCAAGAGGTAGGATTTCACAAGGAAGGATGCCACTGTGATTGCTCTTATTACATAGTCATGGATGAATGTCCTGAGCAGTTCTGTTTTGGTGGAAGCAGTTACATCTCCTTGAAGGTGGCAGGGGTTGAGGCAATGCTGATTCTGACTGGGAAGCTTGAAAGGTGATACTGAGCTGCTACTTTGTTGGTTTGGGAACTGTGCCAGACCTCTGGTGTTCCCATGGCCTTCAGTATGTTTCAGTCCTCCCTTATGTAGCTGATGCTTTGGGAGGGTCCTTTTAAGCTCTGAGGAGGAGAAGGTGCAATGCTGTAATTGATTTGCGGCATTGGTGAGGGTGAGGTCCAGAATGGTTTGAGATTCATTGGTGCTTGTAGGCCTTTCTGGTCCACTCTGATAAAGAATTAAGAACATTCTAGAGGCTCTTGCTAAATGCTTATTGATTTTTTTTAATGTGTCCATGTGGATAAATACGTACTTTTATTGTGACATGACAAGGAAAAGGAATAATTGAACTTATGCTGCTCAGCAGTTGTAAGAGGCTGACCTTGCAAAATACAGTGCTGTGCTAATTTGTCCCTGAAATCAGAAGATCAAATGGTGAAGTTACCTTCAAGTTTTCTCCTACCACCTGTCTTCTCTGCTGGTGTTAGTTTTATGTTAACTGAAATGTAACAGTGCTCATCTATGGGCAAAAAGAAATGCGTCCGCCACCCAAGACATCTTCTGTTAGGGTGCATAGGGCAGTAGGAAGGGACTTTGGTTTATGCTTTTTGTATATGTGTGGTTTTGCCACCATTTGAGTAACAATGACTTTTCTGCGACCATGTACTGGGAATCTCACTGTTTAATGTAAGAATTATTTTCTAAAATTAATCTTTATCTCAACAATGGCTCAAATAAAGGGTTATATACTTGGTCATCTAAGGTTGTGTGCATCCCTTGGTAGAATCAGCAAGTTCCCAAGCCTGATGTGTTGGTAGGGCATTTGTCAGTCTCCAGAGGTGCAGTCTAGACACTGCTCACACATTTACATATCTGGCGTGGCCTGAGGCACTCTCAGGGTGAGGCTGCTTGTCCCTTCCCTGCAGAGTGTGTAGGTGTGGGTGCGTCTTTCTGACCCAAATTTTCTTGCCAGTTTCAGGAGTCAGATAAGCATAGGGAGATGTAGATAGAACTGATGTTTGCATCTACCTATCTAAAGACAGAGGAGGAGAGAAATACTTTGCTGAAGCTCTCCTCTCCTGAGCAGTTGGTGCGACAGAGTGCTTTGATAATATGGGGTTAACCATTGGTGGTTCTGGAGGTCACTGCATTTAAGAATGAACTGAATCTATATGACTAGTTCCTGTGTAGGAACAAGTAACTTGTTTTAAAAGACAAGGCCAATACCAATCTTTTCAAATTGTGCTTTGGTTGAGGGGATTTTTTCTCCCTTTGCATTGCAGTAGACAAAGTGGGTACATCCTTTCAGGAAGTCCCTGTGATTTTAGCCCCTGCCTTAGCAGCTGACCCTGCTCTGTGCCTCTGGACTGGTTTCATCCAGGACACAGCTACTTCATCTCAACACTGGTCAATCTGATATGTCCAAGTCAACCTGGCCATTATTTTCCCATTCATTTCAGTGAATGTTGTGACAAGCAGCAAAAGAAGCAGGGCCCAGGCCTGGTTATCTTCTTTCTCTTGCCATGGATTATTTTTCAGATCTGTAGCATAAGATAGGGGGGAAAAAACAAAAAGTATTTCCTGCAGAAACATGGGGGCAAACTGGCATCTTGGAGAACTTCAGAGGAACTGGAAAGGTGAAAGCAGAATACCTGGCCACTCTAGTAAAGAAAAACGCCTCTTCCAGGCTGAAGCCACTGTTATAATTTGCTGTGTTTGTATTTCAGTAGTGGTTATTTTCTTTTTCTAGTGTATGGACAGCCAGCTGTGGTGCCTGGGAAGGAAATCTATATCATGTTATTTTGCATGTTCAATGGCTTGGGGATCAGAGGAGAGAGGGCTCCCACCATTGGCTACAACTGCTTTTTTTGGACTGGAGGGCAGGACTGATGCTCCAGCAGTTTCTCTTAAATTGCAGGAGTGGGTGAGGGACAATTAATTTGAGGCTGAGGACCCCGTGGCACCAGTCAGTACACAAAGCAGGTACTCCTCTAGCTGTGCTATTAGCTGTGCTAGAAGAACCCGAGAGAGCAGCTGGTCCTAGAGGAATGGTTGGAGCTGACTTTACAATTTCTGATTTTATCTTTTTTTCATTCTGTTTGACATTTTCAAGATGGAACCTTTGCTCCAAATTGATTGCCTATGGCAGTATGAGCTGGGAAAATAGGACTTGTCTTCTTCCGCAATCACTTCCTCTCAACTATCTCTGGTTAAACAGGGATGGAGGGAAGAATGATTGTAGTATTGTCAGCTCTTGCCTGTCAGGAGATAAATGTTCATTTAATTAGCCAAAACAAATATCTATATGAGCTGGGAGGGGAAGGGAGAAGCAAAGGAAAGCTGTGTCCGACAACTTTGAGCACGAGTAACTGTCTTTATGGAAGATGCTGGCATAACAATATGACTGAGTCACTATTAGGCATTTACCTTGTCACACTTTGGCCCTAGCCTTGAGTACAAAACCTGCTCCATAGTTCTGTTTTCTGAAAAACGAGACCAGCATCATTGATGCCCTTAGAATTGGAGGTGTATTATTGCAGTAAAAAGCCAAGAAAATGTGAGCAGTTCTATATTTATTCACACATCATTCCATGTATTTTATGCTGTTCCTGTAGGTTCACTTTCATTGTACTACAGATGTGTTCACATGGGAATGTGCTCGTGGCAGGGGTTTGAGCTGTAGAATATGGTGCAGGCTTTGGGAAGGGTGAGAAGTGTTTTCAGGTGATTAAGCATTTCAACTGGGTGCTTGTTCTTTAAGGAAGCTGACAATAAAAGGGAGGCTATGTTGATGTAAATTCTTTTTTTTTCTCTTGTCCCAAAATCTTCAGGAAACCATTATCTGGTATATTATAGCAAAGCAGGTGAAAGGCTGTGTTTACAATGAAAAAGGTAGTACCTCCAAGGCAATGAGGGGATGTGCTGTATTCAGTTTAGCATCTTTCAGGAGCCAACAGAGTTGTTCCTTGAAGCCACTGTGAGGGATAAGGCACTCAGATCCCAGGGAGTGTTCAGTCTACTGTTTTACTCTTTGGAGAACAACAAACACGTGTTGGGTTGATGCTGGCTTTTTTTTTTTTTTTTTACAATCAGAAGGACTGTGCTAAGGTCATTTTGCTTTCATCCCTGTTTGGCTTTGTGTGGGTGTGTTTGTTTTGTTCTATTTTTTTTTTAATAGGCTATAGGCAACCCTGGCTCTATATTCGTCTTATGCTGCACTCTGAGAATTAACTGTTTCATGTAAAAGAGCCATATTCTCTCCAAGGCAGATGAAGAAACTACTGTGGCTTTAAAGTGCTGCAAACAAGCAAGTTGCTGATGTATGTTCTTGAAGAGTGAGATTTGTTTTTCACTTACAGAACAAGTGCAATGACTCCCTCTTCCCTTTCTCCTGCCTTGGTAGCTGAAAATGGGATGATTGCTGCATGGCACTTGGAGCCTTTGGCACAGCTCCCAGTGGCTTGTGTTATATTGCATGAAAGTCTCTACACCAGAAGAGAGACAAAAAAATTCTTCCTTGTCTCCAAAAGCTTTTGTTTTGCTGATTCACAGAGCCTATTGTGTGAGGTAGATAATTGGGTCTATAAGTCTTATATTTTTCCTTCCTCCCTATATGTCACAAACTTGATTTTGTACTTTGGATTTAACACTGCCGCAAAAGAGGGAATTTGTCTGCTCTTCTCCAGCTTGCCATTGCCTCCTCAGCCTGTCTTCCACAGCAGCTGTGTTTTGTGTCCAGGAATGTGAAGAGTGCTGTATCTGGGCAGGAAGTGGCTGGAATTGCTATGGAAACTGATTTTTTTTTCCTGTACAGCTTAGAAATTGTGTCACCAGACTGCTTTAGAGTGAACCAGTTCACAAACAGGTAGCTGATGCTTCCTAAGTGTTTAGAATTCCCTGAGCTTTTAAAAAATGCTCCTTGCCTGGCGCTGTGAGATCTCTTTTGTCTCTCTTCTACCCCCGCATTTCTACTGCAGGACCACAGGACATGGGCTCTGAATTTAAAGTATTGATATGGAGAGCTGCACTGTCAGAACAATCATAATGCTTTGTATTGGAATGGTAACATTCATCTGCACTCTATAAGTGCAACACTCCTGTGTTTGTGGTGGTCTAAAAGCTATTTGCATAAAAAATGAATTCTAAAGTCAAAAGAAATAGCGTGGCACATTCTGAGAGGAGTAAGTATTGGAGGAAATGAATAATTTCTACAGGGTGTACAGAGTGGTAATATTTTAATTCATACAGCATCTATGCTGAAAGCTGAGTGGATTTTATTGGCCTTAATGCTCTGAATTTTGCAGGAGCCTACAAAGCACTCAAATACTTCCTTATAACCAGTAAAACTGCTGGAAAAATATCCAGCAACAATTAACACTCAGGAAAATGTCTGTACTTTGAATTTCTGTAATGTCTAGACTTCTAATTTCTACAGACTACCCAAGCCTTCTCATTCCATGGAACATGAAGTAGAAATTTGCACAGAAGCTCAGATGATAGCTTGACAGTGCCTTGGTTACGCCAGCAGGCTCATGGACTTGGCCCTGTCTGCTTTTATAAGCAACAATAAATATTTAATTGTTGCATCTTTAATAAGGGCTGACCCCAGAAAGTTTTTGGTTTTTTTTTTATGGGTACTTCAGAAAACAATGTTTGAAGTAGACAGGCGGCATCCCACTTTTCTTTTCTCCTTTCTTCCACTCGCTCCTGTATTTTCTTGCCTCCTTCCATTCCTCTGTGCCTCTACAAGGAAATCCTGTTTCATTTTTAATTAGCTGCCTGGGCCCCCAGATGGAAGTACACCCTGAAGTATGGCCCCATCCTGCTGGTCAGTGCCATTTGGCTGACAATATGATGTCATTCCTTAATGCATTGGTCATTACAACAGACAGGGCAGCCGTCCCAGAGGTTAGTCAGGCAGCAGGTGCTCACATGCCTGGAGGTCTTGTGTTGTTGGATCTTCATTGCATTCATTGTTCCCATAGCTAATGACCAGGTGGTAGTGACAGACCTTCTCATTTCCCCTTCTCTTTCTCTCTCTCTCTGCTGTAGGGTTTTCTTCATATCCTGCTATTTCAAGCTAAGATATAATTTTTTTTTTCTGGCATTGAAGTCTAACCTATTTTGAAATCTGTAAGGGAATTTATTGCCTTCTGCTAGGCTTTGTCTTAGGATCTGCTAATATGCCTGTGACCTTAATACCTACATTGATTAATAACTTTCCCAGCTGCATACTACTTTTTATTTGCTTCTTAGAGGCAGAAGAGCAGGGATGGAGTAAGGGAGGAGGTCAGTAGACCTCCAGTCCGGAGCTGACAGGGGTGCCTGAATAGCAAATATGGCCAAGATTTGAGAAGGGAGAAAATGAGGACGAGGAAAGGGGTAAAACAGTGCTGGAGAGAGGTAAGATGAGGGATTACTAAGCATTGCAGCTGGGAAAAAGGTTGGAGTGGTGGATTGGAACAATTTTGGAGAGAAGGTGCAAAAATGGTCAAGCTGTTTTTTGTGTTGGAGTGAATTGGAGAACAAACAAGGAAGGATCCCCTCCAAAGCCCTGCTCAAAGTGCACAAGTCAGAGGTCCTACTGTAAACTACTGCTACTGCAGCTGTGAAACACTGGCAAAGGGGAGGTCTTGTCCTGCTCCCTCAGCCAGCGAGTTCTTCCCCAGCTCACACAGTGGGACTCACAGGTGAATCAGAACAGTCTTATTCTGCTGATGAACCTCTTGCCACCCTTCTGAATCAGTAAGAAACCCCACACTACAATTTCTGGGTCTGCAGTTTGATGTTTGCTTGAAGTTCACTTAAAATCAAGTGAGCATTTTTAAGGTTGCAAATACAAGCATGCAAAGTTAGGACATGACCCAGTTTGGGCTGCACACTTGGCCTTAATTTATCTCCTCTAAGCACACTCATTATTGAGTCTTTAATAACTGTAATCACGTACTCTTGCCTTGTTCCATACATTTGGGATACTCTGTCTCCATTCAGTGATGCCTCTGTTTGGTTTCTTTTTCATTGCTGAATGTATGGTTGTTGGCCTTTTTAATTGCAGATTACACAACTCCTGATCCTATGATGGAGTTAACCACTTCATGGACTTCGTCACATTTCTAGTCTTTGGACTGAAGAAGGGCATGTAAAGATAAATATATTAATATCCAATAACCTCTTGTTATTGGCTTTAATTTTGATTTTAGGCCTGACAATCAAAGATAACTTGTTTGGGGTTTTTGGGTGTCCAGTTGGAAATAAAGAATGCTTGAGTTTTACATATTTCCAGAGCACAGCTCCTATTGACTTTCAGAGTAACTATAAGAGCTCCACACTGTAATTAAACCTCAAATAGCCACCCAACTCACACTGGGTTGGAGTAAATGAGGAAAACACAGCTAGGGACCGCCTCTAAAGAAATTTCTTGGACTGACTTATCACTGAGGAGTTTTAGGGGGAGTGAAGAGGAAAGTGCTTGTGTGAGAGGGGGGAGGTGTTGCCAACTGACAGATCTCTGCCCTGATTGCTCTTTGCTGAGGAGTTGCTTGTGCTCTCACCTTTCACACTGACTCTTTCAAAGGGTCCCATTCCTACGTTTCCTAGCTTTGGCACGCTTGGCTTGGCAACCTTTGTGTTGACAGGTTTTGGGGTTTTTGGTTTTGCTTTTTTTTGTTATATTTGTAAGTGCAGACACTTGGATTCACTGTGGCTTAGGTGATATTTTGCATTGTCTCACACTGTTATACTGGAAAAAAGAAGACATCATTATCTTCATTGCTGAAGAGAGTCTTAAGGTGTTTACACAGCTGTTCTGATGCAGGAAAATTGAGACCAAACCCCCTCCAGTCCCACTAGTGATTTTTTGCAAAGAAGTATTAGAGACTTTTTGCCTGCTGCAGCGTGGGGATGTTGACAGGTAAAACATACCATTGCTAATAATTTCCAGTCATTCAGCCAGTCAAAATATAGCTTTATTAATATGCATACAGAGCTCTCTGTTTCCCTTCACTCCCTCTTGAGAGACACAGAGGGGGAGAGATGGGCGTTCTTCTGTCTCTTGGCTAATCAAGAATGATGCCTTGTGCATTCTTAGGGTGAGACAAGAGGAAAGAACAAACAGGAGGCTCTAATGGGTCTCATCCATCTGACTTCTATAATTTTTGATTTATATACCAACTTAATGCCTGGTTTATGATGATTTATGTCCCAGTTTGTTTATACCCCAGTCTGATGCCCCACTCCACAATGTTAGTGAGATGAAATCCTGGCAGTTAAATATTTCAAGGTGATTACATGCCACATACAGAGTTAGTAATGAGGAGTTAAGTGCTTCCTTACTTCAGTGCAAGAAGATAGACATAAGTGGAACATTTTGGAAATGAGCTTAGTGTGATTTGTTCACAAAGCCATGCACCGTCCACAGGGAAACATCATAGCAGCCAGCATGAGAAGAGGGCAAGAAACTTTGGATCAAACAACCTGGCTCTGACCTGACAGGAGCTGCAGGCTGAAACAAGAAGGTGGGTTTTATCTGTCAATAGCTACTAGGCAGTGGTTGCCATTTTAATTACAGTTCTGCAGCGATGCTCTTTGGACATTGAATTACAGAATAAGCCTGGTCCCCATGTACAATCAGGACATCCTCCTGCTTTGAAAAAAATATAAAATGTGTCAATATTAATGTGCAGAAACCCTAATGCAGCTTAACATCTTCAGATTCTTAGTGTTAACTGGGTCATCATGATTTTGGCTATGTTGTCAGAGCTGAATGTAGTTCTGGCCCATGAAGACTGGATGAAGCTGAAGGATTTGTCTAGGGGCCCATCCCAAGACTCCTTAATTGGCTGGGTGAATCACAGTTTAGCTGTTCAATTATTCCCTACCCACCTCCAGGAACTGATTGCACAGTTGGTGGGGGAATAAGAAATCAGGAATATAAATCAACTGCAGGTATCTCTTGTGGGAATTCAGAGTTCAGTCTCGCAAATCTCATCTGGCTGCTCTGGATGTAGGTTACACTTAATGGAGCTTGAGCCTGCATGTCCCTCTGCATCACTGGAATTATGGCAGCTAATTTGAGTCTGTCTGCTGCTGGTGTGTGCAATTGATCAATATCTCTTTCATGAATACAAGCTCTCCCTCATCTCTGCCTTCATCAACTTTGTCTTTTCGGGCTTGCCCTTTGCATCCTTGTGTATTTTGTGGGGTTTTTTCCCCCAAACTTGATTCTCACCTAGATATTCTCAGAGAAGAAAATCAATGGAAGAATATCAGTTGCTCACCTAAGAGGGGCTTCTTTGCCATATGTAACTAAGGTTATAAATAATTCAGTAGGGTCCCTGTCTTTTCTTTCCTCCCATAAGATTGGATTTATTAAAATTTTATGGGAGAGGACATGGAGGTGGCTGAATTACTGGCTTAATCTGATACAGTCTTCAGCAATGCATTAGTTCAGTACCAACTGCTCTTTACTCATCATCATAGGCACACACTAAATCAGTCTTCCTTGTAGAATCCATTTTGCAGCATGTTATAATCATGTATTTGAGCATGATGTAATGCCATTCCTTACAACTTGCTCTTATGCCTGATGGTGTTGCCAAGGGAAGAAAAGTGTTAAACTGCCAAGGCAAGGCTTAATCTTTTTTCTTCCACTGAGGAAGTCGGTAGAGGCATGAATCCTTATAGAGACAGATCCTAATCAGAAGGGAGCTATAGGCTGGGACTAAGAGTTTGGCTTGGCTTATATTCATGCCAACATAATAATTCTACTGAAACAAGAACAGATATTCTAAGATGAAAATGGTGTGTAATCAGCATCTGGGTGCTAAATACTCACGAGATATCAGGAAAAGAAAAGGGCTCCTTGAGATCTGGGACTTTTTACATTGCAATGGAAATGGACAGATCTCACAATTAAACTTTTCTGTTAATGCTGCTGCTGATGGCATGTAGTGCACCTTCCATCCTAGCATCTTGAAACACTTACGAAATGGTTTTCACACTCAGTATCCTTTGGACCTAAACAGGGTGCCAAAGGAGGAATAAACCCAAGTACACCCATTTCACAAAAAGAGTTACAGAGAAGTGAATTGACTTGCTAAATGTCATGTGGAGAGTGAGTGGGAGAGCCAAAAACAGAACTCAGGTCTTTGGACTCCCACTGCTGTAAGTGCTAGACAATGCTGTGTTCTATAGTGCCAGGGATTATGCAGCCTATCTCCTAGAAAAGCCTTGCAAAACCATACATCAAGAATGTTTCTTTCTAAAAAAAACTAATTTTCAAATGAAAGCTCACTGACCAAAACCAGAATCCAAATGGATGCATACATTGGTATCAATTTTTGCCTAGTAAAATAGCAAAACCCCCTTCAAAGGTTGCTAGTGGATTGGGTATAACAAAGTGAGGATTCCTCAGAACTTGCTAAACCCTGAGTCCTTGGAGATATTTGGGTGAGGAACTAGGATCAAAGGTTGTCCATTAGAATATGTGTAGGTGCTGTGGATTTTCTGCCATGTATAAATTGCATTCTACACCAGTGTCCTTGCTGATTTTATGGCAACTGATAGAGCACAAAAAACATGCTGGTACTTGGTTTTACCTGCAAGTAATCTTAACCATAATTTCATCTGAAAAATAATCAAATTAGTGAATTTTGAGAAATAATAATTATCGGTCCTATTACGGAGACATAAAATCTGAAAGAAATGCATACTTTGTGGATAACTGTAGGCATATGATGTAAAAATGGCCTTCCTGATATGGCCTGGGCAGAACCTTTTATGGGTGACGAATCCTCTTTGGCAGGTAGATTGGCCACAGCCAGCTCTGCTTCTCATCCCAAAATGGCATGGGTCAGGAAATGATTAATTGACAAGGATAGTCCTGACCATGATTACTGGCTGTGAACCATCTGCTGCCAGAGGGAGCATTAGAGCTATGTGTGATTTATTCCACATAAACCTAGCCTGAACTGGTCTTCAGCTTGCTTCAGGAATATCTGAATCTCTTGTAGAACTCATTATACCAGCACCTATGTGTTGATTATTTCTGCTGTATTTCATTGATGTTTAGGTCCTTACATGAAAGCAGGATTTTTATTCAGTAGGTAAGCCTTGGCTCTGACACTTAACCCTTTGCTGGGGCACCACTCCTCTGTACTGACTTTAGTTGATGAAGTAGAAAAGTCCATGGTGTCATCACCATGGACCAGGTATTTCATGTGGAAGGAATTGAGACTGAAAGTCTTTTGTAGCAAGAAACCAGGCAGAGAAATGCAAGAAAAACCCCCTTGATATACCAAGAGGATTAGTATTTCAGAGTGGTCCGCCCAGTTTTCCAGGAGGAATCAGTGGTTCCCTGAAAAGCTGAACTGACAGCTCTGCTAGGTGAAGCTTTTTGACAAGACAAAGGGTTGCACAGGCAGGAGCACTTTGAAAATCTGTGTGATGTATGGATGGATTAGATCATTTGATGTATCTCTTTGGCTGCTAGTTCATAGGATTCTCTGATTAACAGTTCTGGCATGGGCTTTCAATGGGAACCAATCCTCTATGCAAGTAAGAGCAGAGTTCCAGAAGTAAATGAATCCCCACTTTTTGGCAGTCAGATGACAAGTGCAAGGTAAGGATATTTGTGGTTTTTTTATCACAGCTGGGGGAGCCTCAGTATTTTACTAGCCAGAGAAGAGAGGCCATTTGTCACTGGCTTGTTGGATTCATGGTGAGTGTTTTGCTGTCCTTTCCTTATAGAGCAGACGAGTTGATCTGTTGCTGTACCAAAGCTATGCTCAGAGAGAGCATAGTAAATATTGTTGTAGGGCGAAGACCTGGTAGTAAGGTCAAGGGGGCTCCTAAACCTGCTGTTGCAGTCCCCTGAAGATGCATTAGCTGAGAGGGAAACTATGGAGAGCCAATCCCCAGGCAGTGATGGCCTGTAGGAATTGCAAACTTGTCTATGAAGTTAGCAGGAGCCTCAGTCAAGGAGGAGATGGGTAGGAATGCTAATGTGGTCCCAAGTTATCTGCAGAGGGATCTGGTCCACACAGCAATCTCATTTTGGTGGGATTGAGGGGAGCTAGTTTGGGACAGTAAGCCATCTGCTTTGACAGCTGCCTTCATTTTGATGTTGATAGAAAGGGAAAAACATCTGGTTGGGCTGTTTAGTGGTATGGCTGGCAGTTGGAGGGAGACTGCTGCTTTCCAAGTCTTTTATTCCTGTGCTGTAGGCATGAGTAGAGAAAACATTCCCTGGTGTAGGAGCAGGAATCTTACAGCCTTGGGGAGCAGTGAGTGCAGAGAGGAACTCTTTGTATGCCTGGGAGGCTCTGTGTGTTTTTTGGTTTGCTTTTCCTTCCGAGAGTTGAGAATGCAATTGGATGAGCTTTTAGTGGTGCCTTTAAGAATATGAATAAGGGAGCCAAGGTGATGTGTGTAAACAACTGGGGAGAAGCTAAAAGAGAAAACAGAGCATAATGGAAAAGCTGCTGGGGGAAATAAAAATGTGATGCCTAGATGCTCTCCTGTGTAATAGAGAGAACTTCTCTCCTCTGTTTATTATTCATTGATGTGGATGCATTAGATTTGTGTGAAAATCAAACAAATTCCTGACATTGCTGGCAGTGTTGAGACAATAACCAGAAGCTGTTGCCTCTGTCACTTTCCTTTTGCAGCAAAGTCTGATGGTGAATGAGACTGGCATGAGTTTGCCATTGCTCACTCACTACTTTTTGAAATTTACTTCTGTTTGTGTGTGTGTCAAGCTCTTGGCACAACTCTGATAGGCAACAGAAAGATGGAGCCTTTCCACTGATCAATAGAGATCAATCTCTCAATTTCGACTGAATGACAAAACAAAACCAGCTATTGAAAGTGTGTTTTTACCTTTTCTTAACACCTGCCAGCCAATAGCTAGCAAGCAGCTCCCAAAACCAAAGTACCAAGGGACATAGAAGAGAGCTCTTGCCTGCACATTATTTATACTGACCCTATCAGAGGGATGGGGTCTGTTTGCACAGACCTGAGGGTTACACAACATGCAAATGTGCCTTGAGGCACGAGTGTGGAAAATTCTGGCCAAACTATTTGGCTAGGGCTAGGTTTGTTATTTTGTTACTGACCAGTCCATGACACTGGTTGCAATGCTTTGGGCATATGTGTGTCTGAGGCCACAGCATCCAGGGCAGAGCTGCAGGTGACGTGAAGATGGGGCTATACTTGTTGTTAGTCAACATCTATTGGGCTCATTGGTACCAGATCACGTGTAGCTGTCCAGTACATCTGGTTCCCTGACTTACAGAGAAGGCTGGGAAGTGGGATGATGTGTTCATTTGGGTGTCATTAGAACATTCAATCAGCCGTGTGGGATGTTGTCAAACCAGTGCATTTACCCCAAGAAGCATTAGAGATATGGTTTGAGGGCAGTGTGTAAGAGTCACTGGTGAGTGCTGCATAATGAAAATCTTGCCCACTGTTGTCAAGTATCAAAACAGAGGTCTTGGGGAATTATTTTTAAAATGTCTGTCAGTACACAGAACGGTCAGGAAAAGAGTTGTTTTGGTAGTTGTCCTGGCTACTTAGAGCACCACATTATAAAAACTTTATTGTAGACACTGCTGTATATACCCATCTTATACCCACCTGAATGTGAATTTCAGGGGTGGATACGCAACAAATGGCACAGGATAGTAAGTAGTGTAAGTGAAATATTGCTGCTAGTAAATATCAACAGCTGATACTTGAATCTGATTTTTTTTTCCTGAAGGAGTGGAAAATAGATATTTCAGTTGTCCTGAATTTTCTGTGTTTAGTTTCTCTTCCTACAATGCTGGCATCATCAGTAAAAGTAAGTGAGATGCATTTGGACATGGCTGCTCTGGTGGACCTTGGGTGTGAATGAACAGGCAGAAGGAACAGAACATTGGCTCTTGTAATAAGATGAGTTTTCTCTTTATTTGGGATCTGTGTGGGGGAAGGCTGAAATGATGAATTGCTCATGCAAGCAAGAGACCTGAGAGCACCAGCTAAACCCAAGTATACTGCAGGCAATTACTGGGCATATTTCCCAGTTACAGCCACGCCACTGTGCTTAATCACCAAGTACAAACTGTTGCTCTAGCAAAAGTTGATCCCTTGTTGGTGCAGTGCTCTCTCTTGACTTTTGACAGCTTTGCTGTTGTGTCTTGAGCCTTCTCCTACAGTATTGCCCTGCTGTCCCCAAAATGTAGTGCTATTGCAGCTGCAGCCATGCAACTTGGCTCCCAGGGCTGCACTTAGGTCAGAATGTGTCTTGCTTCAGTGCTGTGCTTTGCTGGAGGAGTTTAGCACTGTAAGTTTGTTCAGTTCTACTCATGGCCCTGTTCTTCAGGTTCTCAGCTGTGTCCAGCTACTGGTTTGGTGGCAGAGAGTCTGTGTGATGCATTTATATGCTTCTCATCTTAGAGCTGTCTAAAAGCACTTTGGCCCCTAAGGCAAATGTGTTGTAATTGGTCCTGAGAGAGATGGTCCCAAGAACTTGTTGCACCAGTAGACTTTACTGGAGAGCAAGAGCTTTATGAAGGAAGTCTTGTTCAGTTCTGAAGAGGGAGAAATGACATTAGCATAGCATCAGTGATTTTGGCTTTCTGCGAGCTGAAGGGATACGACTTGCCCAAGCAGCGGGCTGAAGGTGCTGCTGCAGTGGTGCAGAGGGGCCTTGGGCCTTTCTCCAGCCCCTGCGGTGGGAAGGCTGAGGTTTGAGGGCTGGCTGCATCCCTGTACTCTCCTTTTACCTGATGGTGCCTCTGTGTGGGTCATTTTGGGGGTTTTACCAAACCAAAAGCCTATGCTAGGGAGATGTACTGCTGCTGAGAGGAGAACAGAAGAGCTGCAGAAAGGGGAGGTCTGAAAGCTTCTGGAGCAACATCATGTGGAAACCAGAGGAGGTGGATATTTGTCAGTGTAGCGTGAAGTGAGACAAAATCCCAGCACCTCAGGCAAACAATAACAAGAACCGAGTTGACGGAGCTGCTCTCCTGTGAAGCCTTATCCATCGTGGCTGCCCTGCTCTGCTAAAGCTGCTCTGAGGCTGCTCAGAAACGATTGCCTGTCTTCCCTCTTTAGGGGAATGACAAGGGGTGGGCTGTGGAAAAGGTGCCAGCAAGCATAGAAGGGAAGAGAAAATAGAGAATTTGATGTTGAATGTATTCATCCCCATCTATTTTAGGGTCAGTTATTGTCTTTTTTTTTTTCATTAAATGAGGTGCTATTTTTAGATTTCTAAATCCATACATGGAAATTATTCTCAAGTGTTCCAGCTTTTATCCTGTATTAAAAAACCCCAGTCTCATCTTGATGGTGCATTTAGTGCATTAATTTTGTGTGATTTCTTTTATCCTTTTTTCTTCCTGCTGAAAAAAAAATCCCTTCTTTCTCCCCTACCTTGGCTAACATTACTGGAAATGCCGCAAGAGAGAGCTATTTAATGTTTTCACTTGTTGCTTTAGTGTTTTGTTGGAGTTATGGGGGCAGTGCTGGTGGGTTAAGAAGTGGCTTAGCTGGCAGCCCACCCACTTCCTTGTGATTTTTCTTCAAAGAAGAGTCTGACAGAGAAAAGTTGTTCTGTTGCAGATTTGCTGAGTTCAAAGCGAGTGCCCTACAGATACAACTTTGTGATTAATCCTCAGAACTGGCACATAAAGCTTATGCTGTGCCACTGCTACTAATGTTAATGGGAGTCAGGAAGCTTACTCACAGTGCACTACTTTAAAGAGTGATAATTTACCCAGAAAAGTCCTGAGGGAAGAGAAGTGATAGTCATTTATTAATTCTTTTGTAAATCCTTTTGTCTGTGGCACTGGCATTGCTTTCCACCCTTTTCTAAGTCATTACATTTTCGTGAGCCCTGGGCCTAGAAGTGGGAAGAGAGCGGGATGTTATTTTTCCCATGTCCTTGAGCTCTTCAGTGCCAAGAGCCCGGTGCATGTGCTAGAATTCCAGGCTATATTTACAAAGAAGAGACCAAAACCTCATGAGCATATTTTATACCCTCTGTTGCACATGCAGAATTAGTGGCTGTAGAGAAGAATGTGACCTTTAGGCTGCCATTGAAAAGCAAACAGTGAAAGCTGTGCCTCAGCTTCGATAGAAAGCAGTTCTGTCTGAGCATAGCTGTGACATCAATGAGATAGTTACTTATAAAAGCATGGCCTTTTTCAGAGGGAAATGAATTGGGATACCTGATTTTGAGGTTAAATATGCTTGAAAGGGCCTGATGGCCAGTGGGAAGTGCTCAGCATTCCTCAGGAGACTGAGTAAGATTGTCAGCATCTGGCTATGGTTATGTGCAGCATTACCTCCTAGTACAGGCAGTTACCCAGCAAAGGTGTGTCTTTGGCAGATTTGGCTGTATTTGTTACTTCTGTGTTAGTAGATCTAAGGTTTCTAGTGAAGATGCTGCCTTCTCAGTGGAGGAAAGAATTTTGGCTGGAAACCAACTCATGGAGAAAAGCTGAAAAATTGCACCATAGTACTGGATATTTTTTGCTATGTGTGGAAAGCTTCCTCCACACATACAGTGAGTACTGGTGTTCCAAAAGCAAGAGAACTATAATTCTGAAGTAAATTACCATACTGTGTTGATTTCTAAAAGCAACTGAGCTGCTTGGGATCCCAAATGACCCTGAAAGCTACAAGTGAATCTTGAAAATTCCACGTTTTGTTCACAGAGCAGATGAACCAGCACGAAACATGATGGATGCAAACTTTCTGGGCAACTCTGGTGGTGGAACTGGCTTTGGGAGGCTTGTGGCAAATGGCAGCATAAGTCAAAGGACCTCCTGAATGCTAAGTTTGCCTTGAGATGAGTATTCATAATTACAGCTACATCTGTATCCTGTGTTGCAAACCTTGAGTCCTTCAGGAATGCTATTTGAAATAATGATCTTGCAGCATAAGCCTGAGTACCAGTCTGGGGGAGTGGGAGTCATTCATTAGTTAGAATTCCCTTTCCCTCCCTTTCAATAAATATTTTGAATTGTTTCTTCACATTTCCTGCTTTTTTCCCCCCTCATCTTTCTCAAATGCATAAATATTTTATTCTTTCTATCTTTAAATTATTGAGATATGTATATCCCTGTTCTTTCTCTACCTGTGGGATGACTTCCCAGCTGATTTCTCTTTGCCTGATTTTGGGGTTTTTTGTAGCAATGAGTCTGGTGCTAGGTACCTCTACAAGAGAGAATTTTTAGTTATTAGCACAATGGTATTTCAGACTGAGGGTTCGTTTCGTTTCCTTTGCCTGTGGTGACTCTAAATGGGTAGAGAAGAGATTGATATTCCTTTGATCTGAGGGAGGTGAGAGGTGGCAAAGACGACTTCTCAGTGAGATGAATGGGCAAAGAGTTCAACATAATTCTTGGTACAAACCATTTAAACTACCAGCTGGACCTGGGCAGAGAATGTTCAACTAAAAGCACACAGACCCTTCTGTATTTGCTTGCTAGCATGTCTCACAGAGGGATATGGGGGACAACCTGAAATAGTGCATCCACCTCCAGGTTTCTCAGCACAGGAAGGACCCACTGGAGTCCATCCAGAGGGTCACAAAGATGATTAAAGAGATGGAACACCTTGTCTGTGAAGATAGGCTGAGAGAGCTGGAGCTGTTCAGCTTGGAGAGGAGAAGGCTTTGGAGAGTTGTTATTGTGGCCTTTCAGTACTTAAAGGGGGCTTATAAGGAAGGTTACAACCTTTTTAGCAGGTCCTGTTGTGACAGCACAAGGTGATAATGGTTTTAAACTGTGTCAATTTAGACTAGACATAGATATAAGGAAGATTTTTACAGTGAGGGTGGTAAAACACTGGCACAGATCTGCCCAGAGAGGTGGTGATGCCTCATCCCTGGAAACTTTCAAGGCTGGGTTGGACTGGGCTCTCAGCAACTTGGTATAGTGGAAGGGGGATTGGATTTGATGGCTTTCAAAGATGAGTTTCAGCCTTCCAGCCCAAACTGTTCTATGATTATAAGAATCTGCAGTATTGTGGTGGCCCATAGTGGAGATTATGGGGAGATTGGGAGCAACATTTGGTGACAGTAGTTGCTCCTGGAGCATGTGACTGCTACTCCAGGTAGCAGCCTGCCTGGTATCAGCTCTTAGCCAGTGTAGCAGGACTAACTCAGTCCTTCCTATTGGGCCATGCAATATACTGTTGTCCCCTGTCTCCTTTCCCTTTTCAGCCCTGAAACAGCCTCTTTCAGATCACAATTACTAGCAGAGGCCTGTTTCAAACTGAGTAATACGAAACTCCAGTTTAGCTACAAATGGAACATGATTGTACTGCAGGCAAAGTCTTGTTTATTCAGGCAACATAGACTTTACTGGCTTGAGTTTGCACAGATATTTGATGTGCCCAGCAAAATGTTTGACAGTGTTATCATCAAATCACACTGTTGTACAAAAATGTTATTCTTGAGTTTCGTTTCTTTGAGAGCATGTTAGAGAAATCTGGGATAATCCAGAATTTTTAGAAAAAGATGACTGCTTATTTTCAGAACTCCCTGTAGACCAAACATAGGAAAAACAGCTTGTCTTTCACAAGAAGATTGAGGACTGTAATTATACAAAATAGCATATACTTGCATTGAATTGAATTTTCAAATTTATACATTTACAAAGAAATCAAACTCGTCTGTTGTCTTTTCTCCAAGCTCTAGCATGAACTAGTACTCAGTTTTTTTTCTACTATTGACTTCTAATCCATAGCAATTAAAGAAACAAACAAAATCCTTAATAGGATTTAGAAGTTACCACGCAAAAGTAACAGCAGCCAGACTCTAAAATCCTTCCCTAAAAAAGTCATTGTGGATGCTTCCTATAAGAGACAATATGGTTATTAAATTCTTGTACTGCTTCCTGACAGCCCTGTTCCTGTGCTTTCATTGGCTTTATCATCCCGCTGTCATTTGGGTATTGGGTATTTATCCATCAGATAAGAGTATTTGTTGGCTGAAGGAAGTCTCTCCTAAGGGAGGCAGGGTCAGCAATTTGCTACTAGAAATAGTAATAGGACACTTCTTGTGAACTAATATTTTGTGGATGAACTTGCTGCATGTGGGCTGGGGCATTTTTCAGGGGGTGCTGTCATTGCATTTGTCCAACATGAGCCCCTGATGTCTCTGGGAGGGAACAGGACTCATTTGGTCACTTGGGGTGAGCTCTCCTGGCTGTGTCCCCTCCCAGCTTCTTGTGCACCCCCAGCCCACTCACTGGTGAGATGGTGTGAGGAGTAAAAAAGGAGCTGTTTAAGCACTGCAGTAACTAAAACATCCTTGTGTTATCAATGCTGTTTCCAGCACAAATCCAAAACAAAGCACCATAATAGCTACTGTGGAGAAAATTAACTCAATCCCAGCCAAAATCAGCAGAATTTGACTTGTGTTTTTTTTTTTTAACAGCTGAGCTTCTGTGGCAGGTTTGTTCTCCAATAATTTGAATTGATCTTGTTCAAAAATGTCTCTTATAATGTTGCACACAATATAATGCCAGCCCCATCTCCTTGCTGTCAGCCTCAGGATCCTGTGGGCAGCAGTTCCTCTGTCCACACTCCTGCCTGGGGCTGCTCAGGTCCTTCCTGTGCTGCTTTGGCAGCTCTCAGACTCTGACTGCACAACTCTATCTTTAGAGCTGCAGAAACTCCACTACCGCAGTGTCACAACAGAGCAGGTGGTACAGCAAGCCAGGGTTTGAATTTTAATTTTGTTCAAATTATTTCTTGGTTAGGAAAATTTGTCTGAGTTCATGAACCTCAGTTTTAGAGGTGTGTTAACTGTAGAGAGCTTTTGCAATGTCCTTGCTTCAAAACCTAGCAGTGAGGGGGCTATCTGCATTATGGAATTACTTTTGTAGTGTTTTGATGTCATTTCCTTAACCTTGTGCTAGTTTTATCACAGGGATATCTTTTGTTACATTCTTCTTACAAAAGAGAAGAAAATAACTAGTTAGTTATTATTCTAGCTGAATCACAGAATAAAATTCAGACACAGCTGTCACACAGTTCTAGTATCTGAGGAATATCAGCATTATGAGCTGAATGCTATTAGCATATTTATTAACAGTACATGGAATTTATTTATTAATAGTAATGCACAGATAATTCACTCTTTATGTGCTTGCACTACTGTTTTGATGCAGTTAATATTGAAAAAAAACCTTGTATTTTTCAGTTTACATTAAAAATATTGATGACAAAGATTGAGCTAGTTTGCTGTTACTGTGTCATGTGTCACCTCACACTCCCTCAGGGACAAATTTAAGGCTTCACTTTCTCAACATGCTTTAAGTATGTGGCAAGGTGGATGTTGTCAGCTAGTATTGATTATTGCTGTTGATTCTCCCAAATTTCAAAATCCCTGTAGTATAAACACTTGATGTAAAATTTAAATCAAGTTGTAAATGCTGAATTCAACAAAGAATTTTTCACCTTCATATTTTTACTAACAAACATACACTCCCAAGTGCAAAACAAATAGCATGTACTGTGCTTTATAAATATACTTCACAAACCTAAATTATTTTCATAATGACTGTGGATGCTTTTCACTGCCAGGATTATGACATAATGGGACAAGCTTTGCAAATACCCCTGGTTCCAGCTGTGGCTGCTCACAAATAAACAAGACTATTTTGGGCAGTAGCAGAACCAAACTGATGGGTGAATATGCTAATGCAGTATGTCTTTGGGAAGCCCTCAGCAGCAGTGAGCCATGGATCTCTGGTTGGAAAAGACCCCATGTGTTTCCTTCTCTGGGGACAGAAGCAGCTGCCCTCCTCCTCTGGGACTGCATCCTGCTCTGCCCTAAATAGGCTGATATATTTGACTGGCAGCAGGATTGCTCAGGATGCAGCACAATTCCCTTAATTGTTGACCAAGAACATCCTGGTGATGTTATTCACTAAGTGCTGTGCTCTGTTCTTGTCAGGGATGTCTCTCCAGCATGGATGTGACTCTCTTGAAAGCTCTGTTTCCCAGTTTATGACATGACTTTAATAAGAATCAGAACAAGACAGATTTTTGATCATCCAAAGGGTGTAGGGGAAGTTTCTGTGGCTGATCTAACCTTATGGTTATTGCCACCTCAAAGGTCTTAACTGGCATTTTAACATATGGAGAGGGGAGGGATGTTCTTCTTGGTTAGAAAGAACAGCGACCATTGGAGACAGCCTGTCCCAGAAATTTCACCTGTTGGTAATGTTGGAAAGAAAGCATTTTTCAGAGAAGTTGGAAGGATTTTGAAAGATGTTCTAGGTGCTCTCCTGACCTCACATGTAACTTCTAATTTTTTGGGACAAGTATGTATTTGGATCTTTTAAAACACTTTAAGTCTCACTTTCTAACCACTTGCTGCCCTTGTCCTATTAGGCCGGATTCAGCCCTGGAGAAAGCAGGAAAACCAGAAGGGAGTTGGCCCATTTTATGTAATGTCATATCTGCCACATGGAGCTGGAGTCAAGCTGTGGATGGGAGGAGGGAGATGGGGCAGTGCACATACACATTTGTGCCACAGCCCTGCAGGGGGCAGCTGGAATTTTTCTTGCCTGATCCATTATCCTGGAGGAGAAAAGGAATTGATGTGTCCTAGACTTGGCACTGGGGATCTCTTTAGCTGATTGCTGCTAATTTCATTATCGGAATTTTTGTTAACCCTTTGGTAAATGAAGACAGATCTTGTTTTACATTAGCATTCCATGAAGAATGCATAAGCATAAAAACCAACAACTCGTAGCCAGGGAGTGCCCAAGGGATTAATCTGTAGTCAGGGGTTTCTTCAGGACACTTGATTTAAGCAGACTGCTTGTACAAAATATCAAAGGTGTTTTATTTGGAATAAGTTAAGTGGCTAGAGATAAATTTAGAAGTATAGCTCCTTATCCACACATATCAGTTCAAGTTTGGAAGTGTGTGTGGGGGTTGAGTGTTCTTAAAAAACAGTCTGGCTGAGGCATTTCTGGTCTATTCAGGCAGAAATTTTTAGCTACAATCTCAGGGGTTCTGGGCACAGGCTGATGTTGCCTCTCTCACAGTGACAAGAGCCTTAAAATGTCTGGATAAACCCTTCTCCAGTTCCCGGTGATCTCCTTATGTTGCGGTTGTCTACCTTTTCCTATGCCATAAATATTCTACAGGAGAACTTCTCCTTTTTTTATTCTTCAGTACTCCCTTTTCATCCTACAAGAATTTTCATATGGTTTCTCACAGGGCAGTGACGGCAGAACCATACTGATATCTAAGAATATTAGCTTGGGTTTTTCTCCTCACAGTTCATGTCCCATCTTCCAGATGAGAGGTTTGTTTTTCCCTCTGAGCTTACCTAAACTACTCCACGCAGAGTGAGGCTGCCTCTCTTCTTGCACTTCTGCTGTAGCAGATCCTCTTGAGTCTTAAATCCCCTCTAGTTTGAGGGATGACAGTCATATCAAGAGCATTCTTAATGTTTGGTCCTCAGTGCTGTGCTCATCACAGGACTGTGTTGCTGTTATTTTGTTGTTTCAAGCAAGAACTCAAAGGCACCAACCTTTTCCTTCCATGTGGTGTGATGGCCCAAGTTGAAGTGTTGGAGTGTAGATAATAAATGCTCCTCCTGCTCCAAGGACTACAGCCTTGTATTTTCATTCCTGATAGAATCTGTCTCTTCGCAGTTACCTTTGCTTACTGTCTCCCTTTATCTGTAGCACTTACACTTGCATATAGACGGGACTAAGGGCAAACTCATGTTGCCTGTAAGTCCCATGCAAGAGGTGAATATAAACATTTGGTTGTTATCAATGCTAACTATAAACTCTGTTTTCTGCACTGAGAACTGGGGGAGTCAATGCAAGTAGATATTCTGAGACATGGATGGTATCTCTAACTTTCATCACAGGTGTGTTGGCACCTTACACAATTTCTGTCTACTCAAGCTGTAGTGCCTTTAAATACAGGTGTGTTGGCACTTTACACAATTTCTGTCTACTTAAGCTGTAGTGCCCTTAAATGGGTGTCTTAAGATTGACGTAGAAATGCTGTTGGTGAGAACACATCTGAGTTTTACCCTGTGCTCAGACAGGAAGAGCAAGTGCCTCAGTGTGGAGAGACAGGCGCTCTCCCTGCTCCTTCTGTGAGTTTCACAACTGTTTCACACAGCTACCTATGCAGTTGGCACCTTGTAGCAGCCTGAGAAGGGAGGCCAAGAGCTGAATCAATCAGGAGACTCTGCTGGTCTCAGTCTGGCAGGTAAGCTCCCTCCTGGTCACAGCTGAGATGAGTTCTTGTTCATTTTAACCGTGCTTGCAAGCTGCCACCCCAGGAGCTCTTTCTGCTGTGTAAATAAACTGGGGACTTCAGTACAGCAAATTTTCACCCACGCTAAGCTACACAACAAGTTACTTGGCAATGTTTTTCATCATCATCCTGTACGTTTTGGAAGTATTTACACTGCTGGGAGAGGTTATCTGGATTCTACTGGCCTGTGAAAGGGGGAGAGTTTTAGAGAGGGAGTGGGCTTGGGATAACTTTGCTTGAGATAAACCCCAGAAACTGGGTTCTGAAGAGGTTTCCTGAGCCTTTTAGTGAAATACAAAGAGCAGGCTTGAGCTGAATTTTTATGTAATGTTGCAGCTTTAGCCCTCAGAAGATTTCAGGAGGGAAGAGTGACTTTACATGGTGTTTTTTGGCAAGCTGGGAAAGAGAACTGGTAGTAAAACTGCACCACCTGAGTGGCAGGTATGAGGCACCCATCATGTGTGGGAATATTAAAAATGTTTTCTGAAAATCAGATTTAACCCCCCCCCCCCCACCCCCTTCCCCGTTGTTTTAAAAATCTCATAAAATATAGTTTGGCTGGTGCAAACAGGCAAGGGCATGTGTATGCCATGCATATTGGATTTGGCTCATGAGTACTTGAATCCTGGAATGGCTGCACTTTTTGAGGCTTTTAAATTATGAGTCAGCAGTACTGGAGGAACTACTTAAGGAATAAAAGTGTTGTGTCACGAAGGGCACCATCCATCTTTTTACTTGTTTGCAACTAGAAGGCATCTCATCTGTCTGAAAGTTTTTGGCAGGTGCTCTGGTTAGTGCTGTTGAAAAAGACATGTTCACAGAATTACTTTAAAAGATAAAATTAGGTGCCTCATTCAAGCCTATTCATTGTAAACTATTTCTGGGCCTTTACAATGACATGAGAGATCCTTCTGGCTTTTCACCAACCTTGGAAAACTGACAGCTCACCAAGGAGGGAAGCAGAGCAGCACAGTGTGGTCTTGTGCTGCTCTGTAATTCCTGTCTTGCAGGGAGTGCCCTGCGAGCTTGCTGAGGCCCAGGTTGTCTCACAGAAGGCAGAAAGGCTTTGTGTTTTTGTCATGGTACAGATGAGGCTGTTTGTTACTGACATGATCTTGGTGGAGAAAGTGCTTCCCGTTTTGACACGTGTACTCTTTAAAGGACAGTACAGTTTCTGGTATGTTATCGCTTCCCTTTAAATTTCTTTATTGCTAGTGGCTTTTTTCAGATAGGCTTTTTAAACACAGAGCTCCCTTCTTTCACTCTGCACTTTAATGTTTCTTGCTGTGATTTCACAGCCAAGCCAAATTTACAGTTGCTGGATGTCAGTACATGTTTATAAAAGAGACAGAGCGGGTGAGTGTGGAATGCAGGATGAGCAGGGTGGTAGTTTTGTGTTGAGCCAGAATTGTTTTGAGGACTGATGGAACTGAATATCTTCTAATGAAGGTCATCTCTGTTGTCAACTGCAGAGGATGCTACTAATGCCTAAGAATTCTTATGGAGAAACTTGGATTTCTAGATGACCATACTATTTCTTCTGCTTTTTAAAGGTGTGTGCGCCAGAAAGAGCAGTAGAATGTCTTCTTTTTTTCTATGTACACCTCTTTTGTACAAAACCCCCAACAATTCAGAAACTGCTGACAGCTTTGGAATTGTGAAGGGGTGAAAGACTGGTGCCTTTATGTTCATAGGGGAAGTAGGGCCTCAAGGTAAATCATCAGGTCAAAAATTGATGAAAAGCCTGTACAATGTGATGCCTCTTTAAAGATTTGACATGCTGATATAGTTCACAGGAGGGAGATGTCCACAGCACAACTAAGCAGAGCAAATCTTTGCTAGCAGCTGAGCACAGAAAACTGGCACCACTGAATCTGCACAAACTCCAGTGCATTCTTGGCTGAGATGTGTGTGTGGGAAAGTGTTTGCTTCAATGACTATTTTTGACCTATTTTGTGAATAAATAGGACTTGTGCCTCTAGAGCTTGCAATCTGGCAACTTCCAGAAGCACTACATTAGCAAGGAGAAGAAAACCATTATTAATAAATACACTTCAACAGAAAAATTCTTGTGCCCCAGCTTTCTAATTTTCACATTGAAGCTGATTTTGTGTGAAATGCACCTCTAAGATTACCTTTTTTGAAACAAACCCTTATTATCCATAAAAAATCTGATACTAGGTTTTTGTTGCTCAGTTCCACACAGGTTGTTAGCAATGAAATAGGGGATGAAAGAGCTGTAAAGAGGGAATCTGTATATAGAAGAGTATCTGTGGAAAGAGCAGCAGTGTTCTCTACTTGCTTTGGTTTTCCTATTGAATTTACTTAAAATACAATCCAATTGCAAAATCCTTTAAATCAAACCTTTGTTCAGAAATACAAGGTGGGTGCTTTTTTGCAGGAAGATATGAAGGAAAGTTATCAGAAATAGATTAGCTTATAGTTGCTTTGATGTGCAAGGCAGAATTCAGTTTATTCCTTTTTGTGTTAGCGTAGTAGAACAGAACTTGTTTGCATGAATAAAACAAGTGGGTAGTATAACATCACGTACGAGAGAAAGCATGAACTGGAGCTGCTTGTTTAAATGAATCAAGTTATAACTGCTCCAACTGTGAATAATAAGAGTGATTGGAGAATGTTTTTTCATTAAAAGTCCTGACCAAAAGAAAAGAAGCTTGTTGGTGTTTCCCAGCAATTCTTTTATAGTGTTCAGGCAAAACCCTTTTGTGTCTTGCTCTTTTATAATTACAGAGTCCCAAAACCTCCCAAACTTCAGATAGATGCTGAAAAGTCTTCAGCATGTATTTCTCCAACAAAAACTTTTCTTTTTCCTCAAGGACAGAGAGTGCTTCCCACATCTTTTTGTCAAAAATCCAATTATCTATTTAAAAAGATGTTTCAACAGAAATGTTTTTGTAATTTCTGAGTAATGCTGAGTTAAAAGGCTGTGACTTTAAAACATACTTTTTTACATACTTTCCAGCAAGCTGTAATAGCATATATAAACAACCAGATGCTCTGAAGAGCTGAGAGGGGCTGCACAGATTTTGTTTCAGATTTATTGTTGCACCTTTTTCTGGGATTTTGTTCTGAGGTGGCCAAGATAATACAGCACTATCCCGAATCCAGGATGATGTGTGCATTGTATGGGGGGGCACAGTGCTGGATCCCCTGAGCAACATGAATTCTATTCATTCCACGTGGTACAGTGCCGTGGAAAACCCACTGGAAGCATCACCTTGCACCTGGGGCAGCAGCAGTGCTTCCCTGAGGCGCTGTGCCAGCACCGAGGAGCTCCCAAACACCGGCAGCTGAGCATGTCTGTCCCCTGCTGCCTCTGCCACCTCTGCGTGATGCTCCAGTGTTTCTATTTCTGAGTTTAATGGCGAATTTCAGCTTCTCGCTATCCCTGGGATGGATTTACCCTTAAGCCTTCTCCTCCAATTAGGCTGTTTCTAGATTGCCATATATCAGGCCTGTCAGAGCCTTTAAATCCGTCTTCTAGGTCACCTTCTTGCCTTTCCCCAAGGGAGTACAGCAAACCATACCTCCCACTGAGCTTTCCTACACATATGCTAATGAGATGCTATTAGTGCCACCTTCTTCCCCAGAGAGTAGGATGGAATAATGGTTTTGGGAAGTAGGTATTTCTGGCTTCTTCCCTGGCTCTGACTTTCCTCTTCCAGTGGTTTTTTACCAGCTCAGTTGCTATCTCTGGGTGTCTGTAATGCTAAAATTGAAATGATAACACTTCCCTACCTGACAGGCTGGAGGCGAGAAGTGGTTGTAAGGATTAGTTACCTAAGGGCTATAGCATGCCAAATGTTATTAATAATGCAAAGCAAGAAATGTTCTGAAACAGAAATGAAATTCTTGCTTTTTGCTTCAAAGGAGAAGTTTACCAGAACACTGTAAAGAACCCTGCTTTCTAGTCAGGTGGATTAGCTGATGTCTTATGGTATTACAGATGTACATGACATAGTGGGAGAGTGGCAGGCCTTGAGGGGTCTCCCACATCTGGGTCACTCTGCAGTGTTCAGCACACTACTGAATGAGAGGAGGTGACTCCTGCCCATGAGGTGCACCTGCCAAAAGGGTCCTAGGTTGTTTTCTTAATTTGCTCAGATAATTACATGCATCCTTCATTTTTAAGAGCATCTCCTAGAAAGGCCAGTAGAAGCATGAGAGAGGAAAAAAACTTGTACTTCTGTGCAGTGTAAAAGGGGTAAAGGTGAGATAAGAGGAGGGAAGGACAGCAAAGGACAGAAAAGGAGCCAGTGACTATGTAGAGTGAGATAGAGGGTAAAGGACAGTGCAAAAAAGAGAAGGAAGGACAGATTCAGTAGCACAAGCTAAAAATAATCAGTGAAGGGAGTGAAAATTGGTTGCAAAGGATGGAGTGTCAGAGTGCAGGAGACAGCAAGGAAGAGTGAGTCAGGGAATAAAGAGGAGAGGAGGAAAATGCATTTATTATCTCTTTTTATCTGACAGTACTGAAAGTGGTGTAAAACAGCAATTACCCTCCTTCATGCAAGTCTCTGCTAAAAAAGTGGTGAGGAAATGAATATGATTTCTGATGAGATATAGCCCTCTGTTCTGCCATGGCTTGTGTGCTGGAGCAGTTCCTGCTTCTCTGCTGGTTCTCCTCTCTCCCAGCTGAGCTGCTAGCATGCCCATCAGCTCCCTGCTTCATCCCTGCCTCCCTCCTAGTATCATGCAATGTTCAGAGGGGGTCTTATCCATGCCAAAAAGGGCAACACAGCAAGCACTGAAAGTGCTCATAGGAAACACCTAGGAGAGGGTTGCTTGATTAATTGTTTCTATCCATTAAAAAAACCCCAAAACCTACATGCTGCATATTACATCTCTGTTTAGGTAACATCTGGCAGCATAAGGGATTGGGTTCATGCCTCTGAGCTACTTCCTTCAGCACTGACACCTGTGGACCTTGGGGGATTTCTCTGGACAAAATCTCGTTTTGCTGTGCTGCAGCCCCACTCCCTGTCACGCTCATTAACGCTCTCTGCAAGAGGTACCATGCACTGCCACGTCCCTGTTGGAGCTATCACAGCCATCTGTGGTCCTTGTGTTTGCCACTGCTGAAAGCAGGCAGTGCTGTGCCAGCGACCAGCTTCACTCCTACCAAAGTCACTGGCGCATTGGAAGAGTGCAGCACATGAGCCTCAACCAGGAAACAGCAGGGAAAAATGATTTGGCAGCCTGGCAGGAGTTGGGGTAGTCCTAGAAGCTGCTCTGGGGTTATTGTCTCTCTTTCACCCTAGAAGCTGCTTCTAGTGCAACTGCTTGTGTCCCTGGCACATTCCTTATGATGGGATTGGAAAGGGTTGATTCCTCTGCCAACCCACTGGTTTAGCACTGGGTGGTCAGTCTCTTACGCCTTCATTTCTCTTCCATCACTCCAGGAAACCAGTGCAGCAATGTGGGCATTCTGAAAGTGGGATCCCTGTTCCTTCTTTTTCAGTGGGATAGGCTTTGACCTTTGTTGAATGGAGATAGTGGTGTAGTAGAAATATAGGGTCCAGCTGCTGATTCCATAATTTTGTTTAACTTTCAAGGATGAGGAACTTCAGCTTCTGTTCAGCCCTGAGGTAATGGGTATCAATCACTACCACTTGATAAGCTGGACAGATATCGTTGCTATCAGATCCACTGCATTTTAAACCATGCTGATAACACACCTTGCTGACAATCAGGATACCAGGGAACCAGGATCATAAAAAAGAATTACCTTCCTAGAAATGAGCTGGAAGAAGAGGCAGTGTGCAGGCTTGATTTCAGTCTCGAGTTCAAGATTTCATCACTGATGCCTGCTGATGTGGCTGCGTGCAATCCATGTAACTGCAGCACCTCAGCTGTTTTCTGTAGAATTGGGATAAATGCTGCTTCCCTGATTGATGCTATTACAAGGTACCTAAATACTATGTAAATGAAGGTCCTGTAAATAATGCAGAAGTTTAGATGAACATAACTGGGGAAGGATGAGCAGAATGAAAAGAAGTTCAACCTGAAGCAGAATTCCAGTCTGCTGAGTGAATATATATGAGAAAGTCCATAAACTGTAGTTATTTTCTGAGTTGATTAGACATAAATCTCTAGCACTAAATAATTTAAAATATTTATGAAGTTGGTTCA
Organism: Lycocorax pyrrhopterus obiensis; assembly: GCA_014706295.1. Lineage (NCBI taxonomy): Eukaryota > Metazoa > Chordata > Aves > Passeriformes > Paradisaeidae > Lycocorax > Lycocorax pyrrhopterus. The sequence continues at coordinate 59,334,123 of JACSVZ010000015.1, read as the reverse complement.
GTTTCATTTTCTGACATTTGAGTTATTACCAAAGAAATATGTCTCTAAGAGCATGCCTTAGGTTCAAACCCTGTATTTTAACCCTGTATTTTGATCTAGGCCTGCTTCTGAATTGTGGGGACTGAATTCTGCTGTCAGGTATGTAAGCACAGCTCTCTAGGATGTTGGTCAGGACTGTAGAGCTAAATTTGCTGTAAATATTCAAATATCTAAATATCTTAAAAAATTGCTCAATTTATTTTTCATAACGGCAGACTTGTAAAAATAACATTTAAAAAGTCTGTTCTTATTTTGTTGAATAGAAACAGCATTTGGCGATGATGCACTTTTTTCTGCTGAGGGAACTCAAAGACTGAAGAACTTTAACAGTCTGTAGTTTCCAGGAATGCACTAACTTCAAGTCGAAGTTGTAGCTCTGCTTATGAAATGGGCGGGTGGTGTGAGGAGCCTTGTCCTGTGTGCAAGGGGGAGCTCTGTGGCCTCAAAGCCTGCCAGGACTTGGCAGAAAGCTGCAGTTGTTCAGTGTGTTGCAGCAGACAGAGCCCAGTCATGATGCTGCGAGAGACAAACACAGGCCGTCATGTAGAGGCAGCGCACGAAGCGTGACAGTGGGAAGCATCCTCTGTGAGAGCTTCCAGTGGTACACCAAGAAGAGATCCAAGTTCTGCTGCTTTCGTGTTTCACTGCAGGATCTGCCATTTCATCGAAAACTTCCCTAAAGGGAAGCTGGAAAAATCTAGCTGTGAATATAAAGGCAGAAGCAAGTGCTTAAACATAAGCAGTCCTATGTGAACGTGATCTGAGTGTAATCTATGAACAGCACCCAAATACTCTTGATAATGTTATTTTAGGCATGATGGTTTCAGGATATAATTGCATCAACTTTTGCAAGACGAGATGATGTTTTTAGGAAGAGGTCATGTCTCTCCCTTGGAGAAGGTGTTGTGTGCCTGACTGAATCTTGGTGTTTCTATCAGTTGCTCTAGCAAAAACCTGCCTTTTCCATCAAAGTTGTCATTGCTCTTCTACTGTCACAGGTACTTCAGAAAGCACAAGGAACAGACGGATAGTAATGCTTATGTATGGACATAGCAGAAACCAAACTGGAATTACATTGGTATCTAAGGCTTTGAAAGAACAGGGAAATAGAGCTGCATTTATCAACTGTTCAAAGGAGAAAAAACCAACAGAGGCAGCAGCGCTGGTTTCATTTTTTCCCCCACAAGCAATGCAGTCTTAAAAGAACAAAAATAAGAGTCAGTTTAATCCCAGTGGTAAACTGCTAGCATATTCTTCAGTCTGATTTCTTACCTACATGAATGTAATACACAGTGATGGTAAAAATGCAACGCTTGAGACTGAATTTTGGATTATGACTGGACAGCCAGAGAGAAAAGCTCTAAAGAGCAGCTTTATGAGCCCTAGTGAAATTCTGGCTCTTGGATGTAAAGGGAATTTTGAAACACCTGTATAACTAACTTTGAATGAGCTAATAAGTGGAGCCAGATTTTTGGCATGAAAACTAAGATTTTACTTTGCTTTTGATTTTGTTTTTTTAAAATATTTTCTCATATTTGTCAACTTTCTTGAGGGATATAAATAACATTCCCATCCTTTGCCATTATGCCATGAAGTATATGTGGGATGGAAACACATTATATGAGTGTCACTTAAAATCTTTTTCCATAATTCTTTGTTTCCAATAGGTGTAAAATTAGCCTGGCTATAATGCATTATTTGAGACACCTGCACAATGTTGGATAATGTCTCCTCTGCCCTGGGAATTGGTTTGGGGTTTTTTTTTTCCAGCTAACAGATGCTCCCTCTGCTTGTTTTGGAGCTGGAAAAGATAACACAACATAGGACCTACATAAACAGAGAAAATTACTCTTTCAACATTTCTTGGCAGCAGTTGTAGATTAGATGCACATGAATGTCCCCTCACAGATGCAGAGGTGATATTAAACTGAGAAGTCATGTGATACCAATTAAATACGTATGTCAGCTGGCTTCTGTTCAGTAATTTATTTTTTCTGAGTGTATTCCAGCATCTTAAAAAAAAATTAAATACTGACAATAAAAAATAATCAGCCTGGCAGGGTAATGCTTCCTCTCCTACCATGATATTATTTTTTTTCTGCCAGGTAGTTAACATGGCCTAGAATGGTCATCATTTTGTGCTTGATCCTTTGGACAAAATGATAGGATGTGGTGCAAGTCAGGTAACTTGCAGCCATGAAAAGCTTGAGATGGGAGTTACGTGTGGGAAGTCACCCTCTTTTCCCTGTGGGAAAAACTCTCTCCTACAGGTTTCAGAAGGTCTGAGATAAGAGTTAAGATATTTTTAGATATGGGAGCTATTTTTATGTCCCTTTTTTTTTATTTTCTTTTCCCCCGGGTTTTAACAGCTCCCTCTGAGCTCTCTGTGGTTGAGGTGGTTGTAACTAAGGCACCTGGTGCTTGTGCTGAAAAAAAGGAGTAACACAGTCCTAGCAGCACTTTAGAAAGCTCTTTGTATTGTTCTAAAAAGACCTTTTTTATTGTGGAGCATTTAGAGAATGTATGAGAGCATAAAGTTTTGGAAGTAGGCTATGAAGCCTACTTCATATGGAACTGAGACACTGCAGTTCATGGTGTTGTCACTTGAAGTCCTGTGATGTGCATGTTTCTATCTGTAGCGTGCTGTTTCCTGCTGCTTTTCCTTCCTCTCTGCCATCTCCTCACTGCTGCCAGACCAAACCTTGGGTGCCTATACAGTGGCTTGGATCAGGGAGCTGATTCTACTTCATAAGGACCCACAGAGGGGGAAAAATGCTTATTTTTCTTCTTAATCAGCTTCCCAGCCCAGCTCACTAGAGAGGCCCACAGCCCATGTGATGTGCAGTGGGGCAGTGAGTGGTGTGAGAGCTGGGGAAGTGGCTTTGCTGTGTCAAGGCAGGGCTGCTCATACACGTGGGTCTCTGAATTGGTGTTGTTTTGCCATCTCTGCACACACTTTTTCACTGGGATAGCTAATCAGATGAACAAGGAAAAAGGCATAAAGACCCATACCCGAATGTGACAGTTTTAAATTAAATGAAATGTTGAGCCCACATAATGGAACCACTTTCAGTAAAGGATTACAGCCACTTACTGCCCCTAAACCAAGACATTTACTTTCATGCCTATGAACCAGTACGACACAAAAAAAAATCAGTTTAGCCTTCTGTGTAAACTCTGCCAGGCAGACAAATTCATTTAATCTTCTCCTTGAAGCTATGTCTGTTCCACACTTCCCTTTTTGACTATTAAATATGAAGGGACATATTTACTTGAGGTGTTTTCCTGTCCATATCCTCCAACCTTCACAAGGGGCAAAGCCACAGAGCCTTTTAGGGCAAGGCACTGCCCTCACTCCAGCATCACATCCTTCCTCTGTGCCATGAGCAAGAGGCTGTTGAAGGTTGCAGGAGAGGAACTCCATCCTGTAGATCTTGCACATGTCTGGGTTGTTAGTGGCTAATCTGTGTCTTGTAAGTCACCAGGAGACTTGGTCCATAAATCTGAGTTGTGCTTAGGATAAACTCCTGGCAAAACCTGTAGATATTCCATTCTGCTTGTTTTCTGTAAGGAGTCATCAGAACTATTTTCCTCTGGTGAGAGGTATTGAAACAAGCTCTACCTGACTTAACTTCATAGTATTCTTGCTGTCTACAGTGTTTCTCACTAAAGCTTTGAATTAATTTCAGCATTATGTATATATGTGTCTATTAAACCTTTGTGTGTGTATTTCTTAATATGGCACACGTGTATGCAAATGTAAGTGGAGGGACAATGTGTAATAAAAGATCAGATTGTGCATCCAGAAGAGGATTGGCTCTATTTTCTACACTTTATTGCACTCTGTAGGTTTTTAAGCTGTTGCTGAGAGGTGCTAGAGCCTTGAGCTTGATTTAGGCACCTTCTAAAACTGCCGTAAGCTTTGGCAATCTTTGCCACCATCCTCATCCTCCCTTTGGTGTTCTATTTATAGCTTTCAGTAAGGAGGAGAATAACCATAATAAAAGTCATTAAAGCTTTCTCTTCTCCCTCCTCTGGCTGCAAACCTGTTGAGGCTCAGAGGCTGTGTGGATTTTTTTTTTCCAAACCTGCTGCCGATTGTTTGCACCCTTGAGATATGCGAGGCTTTGCATCTCTTCCCAGCAGAATTCCCACAAAATGTAGGGAATCCTTAACCTTGAAGTCTATTGTATATGACATCTGGTGTAGCATTTTCTGTCTGGTAAGCTCAAGATCATGTGGAGACCTCTCACACAGTATGTATGGGGGTGCAGGTGTGTTCCTGTATGTACTGAGGGAATTCCTCTATCCATTTTAAGATTCTTGCTCTCTTTCTCTTGTCTCTGTCTTCTCTTTTATAAAAGGGACAAGAAATTTGTGGCTTCTTTAGAAGGTCCTTTAAAATGTTAGTTTAGGATTTTCCTTTTTAAGCATACACACGTACTGCCTGTTAATTCATGTTTGTCTTTTTGAGATTTTTCAAATCTAAGTTACATAGATTTTTTGACTGATGACTGTTTTACTGGCACATGGATATTTGACATTGGAACAATAACTATATCAGTATATTAATGAGAGAGTTAAGAGTGAAGAAGGTGTATGAAGGGGTGAAGAGACAACCAATGCATCTATACAGCCTTTTCTAGAGTCAAGTGGGCTCACTCTTCCTATCCCTAAAGCTTGCTTGGAGACATTCTTGGGCTGAGCAGGGGGTGGGGGGGGAAGTAGCATCTACCTAGGAAAGATTGTTTAGGCATATGCAGGAAAAGGAGGAAATATGGGGACAGAGTTCATCTTTTTTGTTTTCTGGTTCATCTTTTTTTTTTTTTTTAGTTTTCTGGAGAATTAATAGCCAAGTTGCAGATAACCAAAGAAAACTTTTCCTGCTTTTGAGACTTGGCTTTTTACCTTCACTGATGACAGAACTGGAGTTAATGTTACCTTTGCTGGCCCGCAGCAGGGCAGAGGCTGGAAGGGTTGGTGCTGAGCAGGCAGCTGTGTTTTCACAGCAGCAGAACTGCACATCGTGTAGGCCGTAAAGGTTTGTGAGGCTTTCACCTTAGGGGCAGCAATGGGCTCCATTTGCTAATTGTGAGAGTCAGAATTCAGGTTTCTGTATGGAGGTGAAAGGGAGTCTCTAAGGCCATGTTAATTTGGGATTTAGTGCCATGCCAGTAGCTTAAAATAACAGAGCATAACCAAAGCATATGTGCACCCATTCATCCAGTGCCGATCTTGAGGAGGAAAAGTAGTTCTAGGAAATCTTTGGAACCACCACTGTATCCTAAAACTACTTTTTCTGAATGAAATTTAATAACATGTACAAGTCTGCTTCCTTTTGCTTTTGCATAGCTGTCTTTCTATGTACTGATGAGCTATTTATATGCAAGGTCTTTGTTCCCTATTTGCTGCTGGTTTATATTAACTCCCTGGATCTTCATGATCTCAGATGAGGAAGGTGCTGGCCTTAAAAAAAAAAAGGTTTCTCCACAGTATGTGTGCAGTTCTAGGACTTGGATTTTGCATGTGATCCTGGGCTTTAATCAGAATTGATTAGAGATGCCTTCAATGCTGTGCCACACTGCAGCACAAGGTTTTATGGTAGGTGGGCAGTGAGAAGAGCATTGCTTGCCACATGAGGTAAACACAGCCTGCTCTACGTTGTCACATATTTCCACCTCATGCTGCTGCCCAAATTTGTGTCATTTGTCCTGGTCCCTGTGGCATCTCTATGTGAAACAGAAGCTGTGTTTGCTTGGGTGCATGTCTGATGAGTTGTCTGAACGGGGGGAACTAGCTCTTTTTGAGACCTAGAGCCTCGAGCCACCGCTTATGGCAATGGCAGGGACTGTGTTACTGTTCACCCACGCTGGCGTTTTGCTCACGGTCCTGGGTGTGCCTGCTCGGGCCCCAGCACAGATACAGTATGATGAGCTCCATTCCTGCGTTTGTTGATTAGCCTGGCTTTTTACCTGGCGTGAGTCATTCCAAAGCACCACGAGGTGGCAGTGCACTTGCTCTGCTGCAGGCAACGCGCAAAACATTTTCCGAAGGGAAAATCGGTGCGCTTCACTCCCAGGGACTGCCTGTGTACCACATGCCCACAGTATTGCTGCTTCAGAGTCAAGTAAAAACCTATCATCGTGCTTCCCCTGAAAGCTGGCAATGAATCTGCCCCTGGCAGGGCTTGTTGTGCTCTGTTATTCTGCTGGGGTACAGGTAGAGAGGAGGGGAGGGTTTGCAGAGGGATATCGAGAAGCGGCACAGCTTGCTTCGGATATTTGTTTCTTGTACTGCCGGGCCATCCTGGCCAGAGAGAAGGTGCTCCCTTCCTTCAGCACTGTTTTTTAAAGGGCTGCCCCAGCAACATACAGATGCTGTCTTCTCAACAGATGTTTTGGAAAATTGCCTGCAGTCCCCTTTTGAAGGGGCTTTGTGCTCCTTTCTTTGTGTGCTTGCAACCCTTTAATGATGACTTAAGTTGTTCTTTCCTTCCCTGCCGCTTTCTGGCTGGCATTATTAATTGCTCCTTTTCTCTTTGAGTTTCTTTGCTGCTTCTGGTATTAATTGATTTCACTTTACAGTCCCTTTAGCAGGAACCATAACAAGGAGTCCCAGAGTGGCTTTTGAGATGTGTTATTTTGCATGACAAGTACAAGGCTTCAGTCTTTGTCCTATTCCCAGGCAAAGATGACTTTGCCAGTGCAGCAAACTGGAGCCAATGCCCATTGCTGAATACAACTTTGGAGCACCACAAGTTTAGCAGCAGAGCAGGGAGATGACCAAGTGATGCCTTGCTGCTCTGCCATGTGTGTGCCCTGCCATGCCATCTGTTAGCACTACCTAGGGCTAATCTGTTTAATTTTCAGGCCGTCTACTAGTATGACTGTATTAAGTCTGGAAAAAGTAGGTCTCTTGATTTTTAGTACAGGTCAACTAATTTTTGCTGTTCTGAAACAAGTTTAAAGCCAAGAACTGGCTTCCAGGTTCCTGGGAAACAAAAAGTTGAATTTGGTCTCACTAATCCCTTGTGAGGATAATGGGATTTTCTCCATTTGATGCAAAGGTTGAGGCACAAAAGTTACATGATTAGCTTAGGAGCATCCGGAGAACTAGTACTGAAACTGTGAATTATTTTTGTCTTTACTCACTCCTTTAAGACATGTATCCCTTTAAGGGGACTACCATCCATATTAAAAATGACCCGCACACACTTCACAGATGCTCATGGTAAATGCACTGACATGGAGGAGGATGGCCGCACTCTTAATTCAGTAGATAACTCCCCCTTCTATGTTCTTTTTTTCTCTTTTTCCTTATCCTGTGTTCCATCTCCTCATCTCTTTATGGTTCTTTTGTCTTTCAACATCTGTCTCAAGTCTTCTCTTCTCCTTTGGTTTCTTTCTCCTCTTCCACTACTTCTGTTCTCCCTTCATGAAGATGGTCACCCAGGGGCCATGAGCAGTGGGAGCATCTCCCAGACTGGCTCACTTTGAGAGCATCTGCTTTCCCTCATTTTTTCTGCCCTCTCCTTCTGTTTTGGCAATAGCAGCATGAACAGAAGTCTGAACCTTCTTCAGACCGTAGCAGTTAGGGCTTAAGCTGCCACATGTATTCATGAGGGTAAAGCTGGGAGAGCAGGCTACAGAGTGACAGAAATTCAAAGTCCCAATGAAAAAGAGAACCAACTGCTGTATTTTGGAGCTAAGGAAACTGAGTCCCATACAGTTTAGACATTTCACACAATCTCATAAAACAAATCAATTGTAGAGCTGGAAGGAGCAGTTAAAAGCTAATGTGACAGCATTGCTGGTGCCAGCTACTCTGTGATAAGATGGCAGTTGATCCCTAGACCCCAGCTCTGGAATATGGCACTTGATATTTTCTCTCTAGACACACAAAAAACTTGGAAGAGCTTCTGGAAGCTACCTATCTTCTTTCTACCCTTTCTTGCCTTTTCATTTCTCACAGCAAGTTCTGTCTGTTTATGTATCTTTTTGTCAGGCAGGGTTTGCTTCATAGCACTGTTTGGCCAGGCTCAATCAGAGCAGTAAATAGCTGTTTTCCAATAAGTTCCTTGTAGTCCAGCTGCAGTTTGTTGGATTTATTCTGTTTCAGTATGTCGTCCATTTATCTCCTATGCTGTGTAGTCCCCATTGTGAAGATGCCTCTGGTTTGGCATTTTTTCAGGATGTGTTACTTCTTGAGCCCTGTGGTTGGAATTTACCTGACAACCTGTGCTTGGCACTAGGCCCACCCAGCACCATGGGGTGCTTTGCAGAAGCAGCATTTCCCTCAAAGCCAGAGTGTTACAAATCTATGGTGAACCAGGCTGTCCAGAGCTGACCCAGGGCAGAGGACAGGCTGGCTGAGATGGCAGCTGGCCTGATTTTCTCGAGAAATGGTGAGGAGCTCTCTCATCCTGCCCCTGCCTCTATTTTGCAATGCCTTTTAGGAGCTCCTCCTGGCTCTGCGCCTCCAGCCCCTGCCTTGCCGTACTTTATTCCAGTGGCATCTTCTATCCCTCTGTCACCAGGCTGGTCCCCTTCCTGGCAGTCCACCAGCTCCAAAGCAGAGCAGACCCTTTGCTCTAAGAGGCCATCACGTAAGCAGAGCTGTGCTGGTTCAGGCAGGCTGCTCGGAAGCCAGGGAAGGGACAGTGGGAGTTGGGATGACAACTGCTCTGAGATGGTGTGTCTCATAATAGCAAAAAATCACAGCCCTCACCTCTGCTCCTGCTGCATTCCTGGCACGAGTGGAGCAGAATCTCTGCCCTCTGGAGACTCTGTCCCTCCTGATCCTACCCTTTCTCTGCCCTATGTGCAAGAGTGGAGTGATGGCCAGCCCTACCCTTTCCTCCTCTCAAGCACTTTCTAGCAGGAGAGAGTGAAAAGAGATTTGTGTGGGGAAAAAGGCTGGAGGAGGAGACTTTATGGTAGAAGTGGGTTGCAAGCAGAAGGTTAGAGGGTCTCAGGTTAAACTGAAAAAGGTGCTGTGTCCCAGAGGATGGGGATAGGGGAAGAGGGCCAAGGGGAAGAGCAGAATGCGTACAAATAAAGGAATTTCCTAAAACTCCTTTCTTCTCTCTTGGCCCCTAGGTTCACCATGTCCAAAGAGCTTTCATCTCATTCCCAGCCTTCTTCACCCCTCTGGTATCCACTGCTTCTCACTCCCCAACCCCAAACTTTCTCTGTTGTTACTCAAAATGTACATTTTACCTACACAGCCGAAAAGCTTTGAAGAAGCTCTGTTCTGTTGTGTATCCCAATATCATTCTTCCTATTCTGTGCTGTGCGTCTGTGGTTCATCCCAGAGCTGTGATTTTTAGAAAGTTGTACTCATGGACTTTGCTTCCTCTACTAAATGCTGAGCTGTGTGTAAGGTCTCTGGTGGGGAAAGCAAGGTCATTAGCAAACTGCTGTTCAGAAAAGATATAGTTTATTTAAACGTGTGCCTTGCAAATGCCTAAGGTGGTAATGCTGGGTAAGCAAGACAGATCCAAATCAAAAAGCTTCCTTCAATTGGTTTAAGGCTTAAGAAAGTACTTCCTGCATTGCAGACAAAATGCAGGCATTCAGGAAGAAGCAATTATAAGGATTTTAGAAAGCAGTGATAGCCTAAATCCTATGTTGTAGTATAGATACTTCTTTTTACCACCTGGTCAAGCTTTGGATCAGAAGATGTAATATCTGTGATCTTGGGTGACATTAGCCTTTTGGCATCTCTTGATGTTGGCAATGCTGAGGCAAATGTTCAGTGGCTGTTATTGTGTCCTTCCTGTGCAGTGCTGCTTTTTGACTGTCCTACAAACCTTTTGGGTCTACTGGCAATAGAATGTTCACGCTTGCCTGTGATAGTTCAAAGCAGTTCTGAAAATACGAGAAATATAATTTCTGATCTTCTTGAAGGACACTGGTGCATGTCCAGAGTTCAGCCTGTGTCAGGATCGAGTACATGACCTGGTGGGCCAGCAGCAGCTTATAACTGCTTTATACAACTGAATGAAGATGCAGGATCTTTAAAAATAGGTTACTCTCCTTCAAATGCTGTATAATTGATATTAGAAAGTAAGATAATAAGCAAGCAGCCTTCTTCACACAGCTGAATCCACACATCATAACTACAACTGCCCAATTCCCCAAACTTCTAAATAGCCTGATTGCAATCCTATCCACTAATGACTCTTAACTGTTTCCCTGGGTGTAGACTTATGATAAATAACCTTTCACATTTTTTCAAGTCTTTATAACATCTTCCCGGAAATAACCAGACTTCCCATGTAAGAAATCAACTGGAAAACACCTTGTAAAATGTAAATGCATAAAAAAAAATCATAGTTCATGAAACAATAAAAACAGAGCTCAAAACTAAGGTGGTTATCCCTTTACATGTCACCTTCAGGGTTCTGAGCTGTGATGAAAGGTACTTTTTCCCTCTTAATAAGAATATGTTTATTCCATAGGCAGAATGCAATTTGTGAACTCCTTAGCTATTTATTTCCTGGAGCTTGAATTGAACCAGATCATATTTGTTCTCCACTTTCACACCTGATTTTTTCAAAGGAAGTCACTGTTCTTCCTATCTGTGATGAAAATTACGAAAAAGAGTCATCAGTTTCCACCTGAGTCTGAAAGCAACCGTGCAACCATAGCTTGTGGACATGTTAGGAGGTGTCTGGGTAATGTGCAGATCTGATGGCTGGTTACTAAAACTTCAGTGGTAACATCCTGAGTCACTGCACTGCTGGTCAGCGGCTGGTGCGGCAAAGGGGTGAACATTATAGGTGCTTTTTTGGCATTGTTATTTTTTTTCCTCTGCAATGAGGAGTGGAAGTTGTTTGTTTCAGCTGGCATATCAGGATCACCTGGCACCCCAGGGAGGAATTTTCCTACACACAGGGCAGCTTTAAATATTCCTTAATTTTGGTCCTGCCTCTGAAACTGTCCCATGTGATGCCTGACAGAGCAAGGATGAAAGCAGTCATAAGAGCTGCAAAATTTGTGGGTGGTGCTTTGCTTTGTTGTGTCGAGTACATTAGTACTTAGTTCCAAGTTAGATTAGTGTTGTACTTTGTGACTGATGCCTGAGAAAATATCACTGCTTGTTTGTCCCAAGGTGTTATCCATGTTTTATGGATGAATAAATACTTTGTTGACATTTAGAAATGTTAACCATTGCTTAAGTCAAAATGTCTTCATTTTGTGGTTTTTGCAAGCCTTTGAATATTTTATAAAGCTTTTAATTTCATTTTTGTTGGTGCATAAAGAGAGAGTGATGCTTAAAAAAATATTAAATAATGATTGAGCTTAAGAATTGAGTCTTTTAGTCTAGACTAGTAATTTCTGTAAGGGACTTTGCACCTATAATGGCTTTGAAATTGTCACAAGAAAGCCTTTTAGTGAAAATGTATTTTATAAAAGATCCATTAGCTCAGTATCTTTGCCTTGGTCAAAAGAAAGGATTTGTAAGTGATAATAGCTCTCAAAAATATATGCCTTTTTTACATCAGGTTCTGTTTTAGGGAATTAGGTTTTCAGACACTGGAAATTTGCTGAACATTTTGATGTTCCTCATCTTTGAAAAGTGACTGTTACAGTAGCAGATGTCAAAATCTGTGGGTTCTATTTATTGCCCTTTACAAAGCACTTATTACTATGATATTCGGGGACTGTACATGGAGTAAAAAACATCAGGCAAGCTTTCTTGAAGGGGTTGGTGTCACTTGTTATGCTGCCATCTTACAACGTAAAGTGATGTATAATTGTGGGAAATGGATACAGGTATCAAAAAAATTATTTGCAGAAAAATGTAAAACATAGCTACTTAAAACTGAGCAACCCAGGGCTGTAACCACCCCAGATATTGCTGGGGAAATGCCCATGCTGTGACTTGTAGCTGCACCCTATGTCTTAATTCCCTCTGTCCCCAGTTCATGTGTCCCTGGCAGGTATCCCCACCTGTTTTGCAGAGATGAGCACGCTAATACTGGATCTACCTCCCCCTGTGATACTTCTCTTCTGAGTGAAAGAAGTACTGGTATTGTCTCCAGCATAGAGGAAAAGAGTTCCGCTGTTGCTTGGGGGAATTACTGCCTGGTTAGCCCAGGCTGTGCCATGTTCCTCCTCCTGAACAGGGGCTGGATGCTCTGTGTGAGCACACAGCTGGATAGATGCACCATGCAATGGGTGAGCAGCTGGCTCACGAGTCAGGCTCAAAGGGCTGCTGTGAATGGGGTGACATCAGGCTGGGGACCTGTCACCAGCGGGGCTCTGCAGGGCTCCATCCTCGGCCCCGTGCTCTTCAACATCTTCATTAATGACTTGGATGCAGGGCTGGAAGGGATACTGAGCAAGTTTGCAGATAATACAAAACTGAGAGGAGCTGTTGATTCCCTGGAGAGCAGGGAGGCCCTGTAGAGAGGCTTTGACAAACTGGGGGACTGGGCGGTCACCAATCAGATGAAGTTCAACAAGGGAAGGTGCCAGATTCTGCACATTCCTGAAGCAGAGTACTTCCCTCTGATGGTTGGCTCATGCAAAGGCTTTATGGACAGGCAGCAACTTCCCAGTAACTAAAGGTGCTGCTTCTGCCCACACCACAGCATCCTGCAGCTTATTTAGGGAAAAAAACCCGAAAAAACAAAATACAAAAAACCCCTAGACAAACCTCCTCCCTCCTCCCCCTCCACCCCCTAAAACACCTCCATAAACAGATGCCCTGGTAAGCAAATTAAGCAAGTTTGATAGCATCATATGTTAGTAGAAACTCCTGTAAGCATTACTTTATAAATTAAATGGATTTATTTTCTTTTTTCCCCCCACAAAAGTCTTGAAGAAAACTTCATTTCTAAATGAAAATTTCCTTTTAAAACTTTACATCTATTTTTGGAATTATTTTAAGAGTTGATGTTAAGAGTTATCAGTAAAACTAAAAGTTAACTTCATCTAGTTTTAATGACACTGATTTATGTGTATGTTTGTAAGTTTTAAACCCAGGGGGTGTCACATGTTGACCCTTCATGAACCTGAATCTAGTGCTTGAAGTTCCTACCAATTTAATATTCCTGAGATGAAAATAATCTTGACACTGATGATATCTGGATGGGTGGTTAAGATAGTAAATGTTACATTGTCTCTTTTAGCTCACCAAATGTTCTATTTTATTCCCATAGTAGAACTGTAGTCCAGTGTGCTGTAGAAATACCAGCAGTGACACAATCCCAGTATAGTGTAAGGGTCCCCTGAAATAATGCCTGCTTGACATAGTTTCTGCCTTCCCTCCTTCCCTCCTTCTGTAGGGGCTGGATCAATGGGTTGGGAGCAGGTGGACACTTAGGCCCCATAGTCCTGCATGGAACTGACTGTGATGATGAAGTGGACCTTCATTTTATATTGCAGGCTGATGCTAATTCCTCTTCCCCATTAAGAAACTGCCACCAAAGAGCAAACTTATTTCCTTGTGTTTTGACAGAAGATGAACAATTGCATTTGCAGAAGCAATTTGGGAGAGTGTCAAAGCTGTCAGCACAACCAGAGGTGTCTTTCACTGTGTGTGTTCATGTACACAAGCTTTGCATTTTGAAGGTATCAGCTTTTTCCTTCCCGTGTGATCTGGTATTTGTGAAAGGATGGACATGTACAGGACTTCAAGGAGTGACTGCAAGTCACGGGCCAAACTCCTTTTTTTTTCTTTTTTTTTTTGGTAGCTTTAGAGGTGAGAGGATTCTCAGTGGCTGACAACAGATTTATCTTCAGGGAAAATGGCTGGGGGATAGATTCTGATCCCTTGCTGCCTCGTGCCATCTATGGTCCTGTACATCACTGCAAAAGGGACTTTACAGTGCCACCATTTTGATCTGGTGGCATTCTGCAAGGCCCAGTGAACAGCTCCGTGTGGTGCCAGGGCAGTCTGGTTTTCTTTTTAAATAAACTCTTTTAGTATTGTGCTGTACAAGAAAGAGCTTCACCAGGATTGCAGGGGCCATCGGTTCAGCTTGGTCTCCCTCTTGATGTGTGGTACAGGACATCTGTGAGATGCCAGAGGTGATCCCGTGCCTCTCTTTGCTGCAGGTGATGGTGGCATGGTTTGGGTTGTCCACTTGTCCTAGGGAAGTTCTCAGCAAGTGGTTGTGCACAAGGGAGGGCAGGTGTGGTGTGCTTGCTTTCAGGTGTGTGTGTGTCCAAGGTGAGCTGTGCTTGCACTGGAGCTGGCATATTTGTGGCAGCAGACAGGGCTGGGGGATGTGATTGATTTAGGCTAAACACATGGAGGATGAGGGATGAGGTCCTATTTTTTTCACGGCTCTGTGAGTCAGGCTGCTTGGATTCCACTCCTAATCCTGCAACTGTCCTCTGTGGCCATAACCTGCTTGCACAACATCTTTGTGCCTCAGTTGTCCTGTTGATAAAAAGGGACTGCAGCTTTTTGCTGTATTGCAATGAGGATAATAAAAGTCAAAATTATTTTGAGATCCCAGGCTGAAAGCACTTATGTAAAAGCAAAATGTATCATTATGTTTTGTTGGAAAACAAAAATTTGTTTTTAATTGTGCATTGTTTGAGCAATCAGTTTCTTGCAGGAATACAGATAAAGATCACAGCTTTTCACATCATTTGAAAGAAGCTGTTGGTAGCAGTGTAACAGCACATACCTTAGAAAATTCAAGCACAGTCATCTCCACGGAAAATTCTTCAGATTTTGCCCTTTTATCTTTCCTTTTCAATTCTGAGCTTCTTCCTGGCAAGCCCTGCAGATAATATCCCTGCCTGAAGAGATGCCCCCCTTCCCAATACCCAAATTTTCATTTTCTCACATCAGTGGCTATATATTAAGGAGTGGGTGGCAGAGGGAAGGATATTATTTGACAACTAATATTGTAAATTCTGTCTAATATGGTTTGTGTATGGAAACAGTAATAGCTACTGCTGCTGTGTGGTTTTGTTGCTGCAGGGAAAATGCAATAAATAGGACTTACAGAGGAAGATCTGGCAATGAAGAAAGGCCTTGGGATTTCATTTGTTCCTCCTGTGCTACCACTGAATCTCCCTTCTCATGTTACTGAAATAAAACATAGATCTAAACAGATCCTGGCATGCCATGGATGTACCACGCAAAGGCAGTGTACATGGATAGCGGACCCCATTCAAATTCATCTGTACTATCCTTTGTGGAAAACAATGACATGGTGTTTTATAATACCTTCCATTTCGAGTTCTCAAAGCACTCTCCAAATACATGAGATTGCTCATCTTTATTCTTCCCTGTGGTAAGTTAGCATAATTGTTCTCCTTTAACAGGTGAAGGAGGTGGGATGCTCCATAACTACTTTGGAAGCCAGTAGCAAAATGGAGAAGAATTAACATTTCTGTCCTTATTTGCTTTGTCCATTGGGCTGTACCTTTTCCTTGCAACCTCAGCAGTGTCTGCCACTGCACATCGTTTATTGGTTCCCTTGCTCACAGCTCCATGTTTTCCTTCTTTGCTCTTTGCTTTCATCAAGGCGCTCAAGCATGTCAAAGACTGCAGAGCACATATTAAGGAAAAAGACTGTAAAGGAATAAGAGGCAGCTTCATGGCTTATTAAAATAAAGCAATGCATTTTTTGTGTGCCCTGGCAGTAAAAGAAGGAAACAAGATGGTCTTCCTGCTCTCCCTCCTTTGCATATGTAGGCTGTGCTGCTCGAGATCCTTGGAGGAAGCTGCTCCCTGGCTTCCAAAGCTGCTTGAATACACGGTGTGGTAAATCCTGTATTGTTCTACAACACCATTTCCAGAATCACCGAGGAATGTTTGATTAGCCAGAAAGTTGTATGACATAGCCTGGAGACGTCATGAGCGCAATTATGAACTTGTCAGCTTCTTTTTCTCTGCCTGTCCATTGCTCCGTGTCTGAAGGTAGGCAGAGAGAGGGCAGTGGGCTTTCTCAGCTGGTTCAGAGCTCTTACGCTTATCACGTGCCTCATTTTCTCCAGGGATGCTTGTGTTTTTGTTCAGCGCCAAAGTGCTTCTCAGTGAAGCATTTTTGAAGTGAACAGTTGTTCCTTAAGCCTTAACACTGTTGTGACTCAGGCAGGGCTTAACAGGTGTTTTTCTTAACTGAGTTGGCCTGTTACTGCTGGAATGAACTGCAGTATTTGCACATTTAAGAACAGTTCACATCACAGACTGGACTCTCCAAAGTTTTATGCCAGAACTTAATCTTTCTCTCCTCAATCCTGAATGTTACCTGTCTGTTGTTTAGTCTTTCCATAATCTCTTAACATGACCAATGTCATATCCTCAGTTGTGAATCTCTACGGAATCTGAGAAGTACAATATCTCTGACTGCCTTCTCCACTTTCTTGAATCCAGTCATTGTGAAAATCTCACAGTGATCAAATGTATTTGTTTTAGTAACCAAATCTTTCAGCACCTGTGCTCTTCTCTCTAGCTGAGGTTTTCCTGATGACCACCTCTATTATCTGGGTGATGATATGCTTCTTCTTCTGTGGCCACCTGAAGTTTGGCCCTTTAGGACTTTTTAGGATTGGAAGTCAGTAGAATAAAATAAATTGAGAGAAGATGTGCTGTAACCTAATTTCTGCCCAAGTTAATTAAACCAAATTTTATTTCTCTGACTACAGTGAAACAAAATACAGTGAGAGTTTTCAAAGCGTCTTCAGAAGCCCCCAAGGTTTTTTTCTTCTAATGATCTCTGTTCAAGGAGGCCCATTTGCTGCTTTTAGTCAGGGTTTCTCTTGTGAGGACTTCTGCTGCTTTCTATCTGCAGTGCACCATCTGGACACTGGCTCCTCTCCTGACTTGCAACATTTGAACCTCGGAAACCCTTCAGTAGAGGCAGCTGTGATCTGGCCCGTCCCCAGCTCTTGCTGACAGGGTCACTTTTGTTGGTTTTTTAAATTTCATGCTGTGGAAAGGGTTGACTGCCTTTACCGACAAGTCTGAAAGATCACAGCCGTTGTTTTTAGTGTTGCGGTTGATCATTTTCAGATGGCACCCTGTGTCCATCCTTGGATCATTTGTCCCTTCCCATGGCTGGATTGAAGAGTGTCTAATTCAGCCTGGCAGTGCTGAGTATGCCTGTGTAGGGCTCTACAGCTGCGCCCCTTGTGCCTACTCCAAATATTTGTTCATCCTAGTGTGTAACTTCTCTCAGTGTATGACTGGTTGCAGAAGGGTTAACTAGATGCAGGCTTAGTCTATTCGTACATGAGATTCGGAGGCCCAGATGGTGTGCTTAATTACTCTGGCCAGCTCTGGCACCATCCCGCTCCTGAGGGAATTAAATGAGGAATGGTGTGTCAGAGACTGTTCCTTTCCGTTCTGCCCAGAGCACTTTGGTGTTACAAGCTCCACAACACACTAGGCCTAGTTCAAACATCCCCAAGACAAAGTGGCTTTGGGGTGCTGGCTGGCCCTTAGCTTCCCAGCTGGGCTTTTACACACTCCGTGTGCCATCAGGACTGCCCTGGGAGTGCCTCATTACAAGTGACTCCAAGACACCATTTTCTTTGCAGGAGCAGTCAAATTCCAATCCATGAGTACGGCTGTAATGCTCACAGCTCATAGAGCCTCAAATGCATGATCAAAGCTTGCTCTACAAGGTTGATTTTTAATCCTATCTCCCTGTTCCTTGGTATCACATCCATGGAAACACACTGTCTTTGTGGCTTGCTTGGCAACATACCTGCCTTTGGACAGAACTTAGAGGGCTGATCCCCATTTGCTGTCAGGAGGGAAAACCCAAACCACATCCCCAGGATGTACAGTCTCTATTTTTGCTTCTTGCATGTGCGTCTCTGCAGAGCAAGGCTGAACATCAGAGGGATGCAGATGCCCCCATGGCAAGGTATGAGCCAACTCCAGATGGTGCAGCTCAGCCTTTCCCAAAGAGTTATGGCCTGGCTGCAGTGGTGGAGTCCCAGGCTGGATCTGCTCTTGCTTGCAGTGCCAGGTCTGGTGATCAGCTGTGAGGAGGAAGCTGGCTGTTCTTCACTTAGCAATGACCAACACACATCTGCCTTGATGTACTTCCCACATTCGCTCTTCTCATATCCACAGGGAATTTTAAGTGACAGAAATTCTAGAGAATGAACATTTTTAGCTGGGACTGGTGCAGTTAGAATTGCATTAAAGATTATTAAGGTACTTGAAATTTTGAAATCCTGTTTTCAGACTGAGCCTGGGAGGCATTCTGCAGTTGGCCGAGATTTGTCATACTTGCTTTCTGGTCTGAAAATTTTTCATTTTTTCTTTTCTTTCCTATCCCATCCTTCCAAATAAGAGCAAAGTTAGTTATTTATTCCTGAGAAAAATAAAAGAGGAAGGTATGTCTTTTAGGTGCTGATGGTTTTCTTAAGCTGTTTTTCAGCCGTAATGGCAGATGTTTGAAAGTTGTGATTTAGGCAGTAATGCTCCTCACTGGAGAGTGATGTGTGGCCTTTTTCCAAAGGAAATTTGGTTTGATTTTACCACACTATTAGCACTGAAAAGCACATACTGAGCCTGTACTGCGGAGTGTTTTTCCTGGGCTTAAGTGTGCATCTCAGAAATGAGGCACTGTACGTGAGTGAATTAACTTACTCTGCAGTCAACTGGGTGGGCCTCGAAAGGGCTTTAAAAGCACAGGCTGTTTTTCATGTGCCTCGAAAAACTTAAGGTAAGAAAAGTGTGTCCCATAGTGCCTGCTGTTCCACCAGTCAAAATGCCCTTGTTGCCTGGGGAAATGCACTCAGCTCTAGAAGTGGAGAGGGCACGAGTCCTATTTCCAGGTCTGTACTTCACAACTCCTATTTAGTGTGTCTGACTGGTGCTGAGCGAGCTGGAGTTTGAGTGCAGTTTGTTACGGAAATAGTCGCCGCTGGGGAACAGCACAGGGCCTTGATCCAACGGCGACTAGTTTTTATTTGACCACTTTAAGGGGTTTTGAAAATCCCATGCTGAATGTGTAGAGCAGAGATTTTAATAGGAGAATTAACACAGCCCCTGAGGATGGCTGTTCTCCACAAAAGTGCCTCGACTAAGGTCAGATGCAGACTGAAGTCCCCAATCTCCTCAAACTGCCACTAACACGAGTCTGCACACTTCTCAAACAAAATTTGGTGAGAGGATAGCACCATTCTGGTGTTTAGTCAACAAGTTTCTCTATTTTTGGACACTTTATATTCCTGTGGCTTTGAGAGTATCTCTTTTGATATTCTGCTTCTTTCTCATGAAATGAGCAGATACAGACACTGTAAAAAGTAAATGGAGAAACTCATATTGCATTTGAGTGTGAATGCCAATGTTGTCTTGAGCCATGCATGCACTCATGTCTTTGGCCACGTCTGCCCTGGGGTCTCCTGGTTTGTTACAAGGACAAGGGATGAGCGAGGGATGCTTTTCAATAGGATTGTCCAAGCTGTAGGGCACAATTTCTGGGCCTTGGGTGTCAGTGGAGAAGGGGGACATGTGTCACTTCAGGCACAGGTTTCTGGCTTTGTCCTCTGCAGGTTGGTCAGCTGGATCCTGCTGCACCCTGAGTGGGACAGGCAGGGTGACTGTGAGGGGTGTGTAAAAGCCAGCAGCCTCCTTCCCTGTCAGATGGAGCCTGGGAGCCTTTTGCAGCCAGCCCTGGAAGGCGATAATCATGAGAGGGATAATGGCTTGTTTCGGGTTAATAGATCCTGACAGCCTAATTTCCCCTGGTGAAAATAAAAGGGAATAAATCTTACAAATACTGTAAAATCAATAGCTAGCAGTGAAGGGGCTGACAACAAGACCCTATATCCACAGCACATTTTTTTTGGTGAATTGTTCATTTCACTTTCATGTGGATGGGTTCCCTGTGGCTTTGCTAGAGCCATGTAATCCTCCATTCTCCCTTCTGTCATGCTTATCTCTTCAGTGCTTGTGTTTTACTTGCCTGTAAGTAAGGAATCTGAATCCTGCTGGGGGGAGATCCACAGTGCTCTCACTTGTTGGAGGCTGCTCTTCCCTCTTCTCATTGGCAAGCACAGCTAACCTGGTTACAGGTCTTTATCTGTAAATAGTTAACCATATTCTGACCCTCCAAAATAACCCAGCCATGGGAGCCTTTGCTCACCACTCTGTGGCTGTGCTCTCTAGAGGAAGACCACAACCTCTGTTATGTTATTGACCTGAGATATTGACAAATACCGTTGGATTTTTTTGCATTCCTAAGGTCAGGGTTTTTAGGATTTGTGCACTGAGCAGACAGAAGCTTCTCTAGATAAATCTGCAGATCTACTGAAGATAGTCTGCAATGAGTTGGGATTGGCAGCATTACAAAAATAGAAGATCATGAAATAGGTAGTAGTGAGATAGAGCTGCGGGATCCTTGCTGGCACACGCTTCACAGGCGGAGGCACAAACATCTCTCTGCACAAAGTAAGCTTGAGGAGGACCTCAAGCTCCAACCTTAAGGAACTCCTGGCTCCTTGGGCTGGCAGGAACATGACTGAGCAGTCCTCTCATAGGACTGTGCATGCAATCTTGAGGAATAAAGTTTGAGATGGAGTGTCTTCTTGCTTTTCGATTCCTTGTGAATGAAGATCAGTGGGATGAATGGTCTCTATTCTATACTCTTGTGGACCCTGCTTTAAAGCCAAGGTGAAGGGAACAACATGTTTCCCAGTTTTCAAATACTAAAGACTATTTGGGTTGGTAAAAACTGTGGGAAAAAGTTACTGTCCTAGCAGAGATAAGAATCACATAACAAGGATTTAAGAGAAGCCCGTGTGAGTGGTTAATCCAGCCTCTCAATTACAGGACTTTGGCTCTTTCCTGTCAAAGTATTTACTCTTGAGCTTTTGCTTAAAGTTATGTCCTTCCTTAAAAGGAAAGAAAATTTTCACTTTCTTTGCTTTCTGGATGTAGACATTTTTGGGCAAAGCCAGGTGAACTCTTTTCCTCAGCCTGTTCCAGTTTCCCATTTCCTCACTGCTGAAGGACACTCAGAGACAATCAGCTTCTCTTATGTCAGGGCACTGTCCAGGTGAGGGCACCGCCTTGATCTCAAACTCCTGCGTTGGAAACAGGCTTCCTCTGTGATGTTGAACTTGTCTCTTAACTCGAGTATTTCTTCTGTCAGATGGCTCCTTCCTTCTGCTTCCCCTTTCTGTCTCTTCATCATGTAGTTTTTAGACTGTTCAGGCTCACTGTTGTCACTCTCTAAGTACGATGCCCATTCGGTGATATCCTCTACTTTGCTGGCATTTCTGTTATTACATGTAGAACAAAAGTACTGGTGGGAGAAACCTTGTGAGGGTTTTTTTCCACTGACAGTTGATGTTCCCTTTGAGATTTTCTTCCCCTGCCACCTGCTCTGTGTTCTGTTATCCCCTCTCTTCCCCTGTGTATTTGCCATTTATAGTGCTGATGACTTGGTGCTATGTGTTTTCCTCTCTTGTTACCATCCAGGGACTATGGGGACACTTTGCATAAAGTAATTCAAACTGAAGTGTATTTTTAAGAAGAGAGGTATCACTCTTGGTATTACATCATGCACACAGAGACTACAATTGCCTTCAGAAAGGGCTGGTCATTTGCTGCTTACTATGGGCTCTTCCTCCCCTCAGCGCAAGAGAAAATCTCCATTCCCTTTCTACCACTAGGAATTATTTTGATTTCAAGTGGTACCAAATGAAGACCAACATTAATGAATTTATGCACTGAAGTAGAATTTAAATTGTACAGGTAGTTATGTTTCCTTGTAGCACTTTTTGGTGGAAAAAAAAATATCAGGAAATGGATGCCTTAGAGTTCTACCTCTGCATTGTGAAAAGTAAACAAAAATCAACATGCTGTAGGCAGTCTGTGTTTACAGACAAGAGGCAGATATCAGGCTGGGCAGAGAATCCCCTAGTGACTCCTAGTCGTAGTACATATTTTCCTCTGTTGGAGTAACTAATGAAATAATCATAGTATTTAACAATAATGATAATAAGTGTCTCAAAAGTAGGTTTTTTCAATCAAAGATTACAGCACTCCCTTCTTACTGATATATTTGTGGTAGAAGATACATAAGCCCAGGACAGTAAAATACTTTTCAAATGTCCTTCAGCAAACAATCAGTGCCAGCCCTGGGAAATGGGATCACTAGTGATGTACTTCAGTGGTTACAGAGATGGTTTTGTGGAGGAAGGGTCTATTGGGCAGAAAAATGGATCTGTAGTCATGAAGGTACAGAAGCACTTGGCGTCCTTGGGAGAGCTGGAGCCTCTTTGTTCTGTGCAGACCATGGGAAATGAAAATATTATCCTTGTGCCAAAGGATTTTTCATGTCAGTGGAAGTGGCAGAAGGAAAAATAGAGGTATATAGTTGGAAGTGGATCTCTTGACTTCCCACATCTCTGTGAGATGTATGCAGGTGAACCCTGAGTGTGCACTGCTGATGATAGTCCATTAGCTGTGTTCCAGGAATAAAGCCTCCCTGGATATATCTGGCTTTAATTCATGGAGAGAGAGCTGAAGAAGCTGCTTTTGATAAAACTGACTTGTAGGACTGAACCTTCCCTTCTGCTTTGGGGTTCTGCACCCCAGACACAGCAGTCTGGCATGTCAGGAGGTGGCTGCTAAGCTGTAACTTGTATAAGGTATCACAAGGCATAACGGAGGTCATGACTGTGCTGCAAATGTGTGGGAAGCTGGGGCTGTGAAGGGACAGCTTGGGGGAAAATGGGATAGTGTGAGTCTCGCACTTGCTCTCTGAAACCTGGCAGATGTGTGGAAGTCATTTGTCTTGAGTCATTCATCAGGTCAGTGACAGAGCCAGAAATAGAATCCAGGTCTTCTGATTGCTAGAGCCACCATCATATCTCCATAACCATATTGCTTCTCCAAAGTTACTTCTAAAGTAAGCAAAGCGCCAAGGGATCTTGCACTTTCCTACCCAGCCAGCTCTTTGATGTGGCCAGGCAGGTGCTCTTGAATCATGGCTGTGTATTCAAAATCTGTGACAGGTCCATTTTGAACAAGAATTAAAAATGAGTTTTTCATGTGGTGAGGATCGTTTGCTACGGCAGGCAGAGGCAGGACTGCGATGCTAGAGATAAAATGAGTTACCTTCTTGCACTGCAGCTTTCAAGGTGACCTTCATGTTAAAAAAAACCCACCTTGAACGTAAATAAAGAAGCCTTATGTATTTGTTTATGGTTTAGGAAATGCAGTTTAAATATGTGCTTTACAGACACCTAAGAGAGAACCCCTAGGAAACTTCGGCAGGTGTTGTGACTCACACGCTGTTCAGCATAACGATGTAAAATCATGCAGACCTCACTGGTGTGGAAATCAAGCCTTGAGAGGATTTGTTAAGCAAGAATCTTAGCCTAAGTCCTCTGAATTCAATCCTCTGGGGTTTCAATCAGACCCTGGATGCATTTTTCCTGCTCCTCACCTCGATGTTTTGTTCTAACTGCAGCTGTGACCTGCGTCTTGCTGTGGATCTCCAGCAATTTGTGCAGGCTGTGTGCTAACCATATTCCTCTTCTGAGAAAACTGCCTTGATAGACTGTTTTTTCTCTGGCATGACACTTCTCTATACAGCATCCTTCCCTTTTTGGCCTCCCATACATTCTCAAGGAAACCTGGCTGCAGGCGAGTGCGAGGTAAGGCATGAATAATCATGGTTGCAATTTAAAGAGTCTTGTAGCTTTGCCATATTGATGGGTGCAACAGTGGAAAGTGGGCACCCCTGAGCATGCCACAACAGGCAGAGCAATACAGAAAGTGTTGATTTTTCTTTCAGCAATGAATATTGTGCTCAGCAACATTTTCACATCAGCTGTGGGGTGTTCAGCGCTGCCGGATATCTACTGCATCCACTGCAAGGTAGCAGAGGCTGAGCACAGCCTGCAGGCACCCTCCTGCCATGCTACATCATATCTGGGGCTGGTAGTGGTGGGGCAAAACCTGTCCAGTTCAGTGCTCCTCTGCTTCATCCCACGCATCCATGAAACACTGGACATTCAAAGATTTTGGCTTATATGCTACTTCTAAATCCCCTCAGGAAGTGGTGGGGGGGTGAAATGCATTTTGTATGTGTGCCATTCTGTTACTGTTTTATTTCCTAAAAGAAGGTAAATTTGGGATTGGGGCTGCAATCAAAACAAAAACCATAAAGAAGTCCTAAAGTGCCAACAGAAGTTGAAACAATGCTTCTGGGATGGGACATCTGTTCTGCTGCTGTCAGGCCTGTGCACTCCCCTGAGTGGGATCTCATGTCTCATTGGCTTTTGCTGACTTGAAACCTTTTTTTTATTTACATCTTAGATGAATATTTGTCTTGATTTGGCATTTATTGACTATTTAATATTTAAACATACTTAATAATTCCTGAAATGAAACCATTTTCATGTAAATATGGGACTTCTAGTCTCGGCAAGGTCAGGCATCAGCAGTAAAAAGATAAAAAGCCCAAAGTAGGGACAGTGTTAGTATAAAAAACACGGTTCCCTGTCTCAGTAAACGTGTTGTGGGCTTGTCTCTGCTCTGGCAGCAGCAGGGCAAAGGCTCCTCTGGGAATGCAGTGCTGCACTCAGCTCTGGGGTCAGAGGGCTGGATACAGTCCTGATGCCACCCCCTTGGCTAGGGCAGCGAGGAGGGCAGGCAGGGATGGCTCCCTCTCGCTCTGTTCCTGTCCCTGGGGATGTCGGGTGGGGCACCAGCTGTGCCCCCTCTGCAGGGGTGTGGTGGAAGGTGGTGATGACATGGCCTCTGGCATGGCAGTTTTTGTCGCTTCACAGTCTCCTCACAGATTTCACTTTTTGACCTGACACTCTGTTTCCTTCAACTCTCTCCAAGCTGTTATTTATCCCTCACTGTCAGGAGCCAGCTCTGTGCTCCAGCTCCATTTGGGTAGAGCTTTTTCTGAAGGCAAATTCCTTGAGCCTCCATGTCCCTGCCACTGAAGGTGCTTCCGGCATGAAATTTTGAGCCTCTCACTCACCCTGCAAACATGGGCTGTCCAGAGAACTGTTCTATGCAGAAGTTCCCCCTAAATCTAGTTAAACTATTCCTGAGAAGGTTTAAAACAAAACAAACAACAACAAACACACAAAGAAAAAATATTCTGTAGAACTATTCTGCCTGTACTAAGTTAGTTCTGTGTCAGGCAAATTTACTTAGTGGGCCATGAGAGATTGTCAAATTTAGTGTAAGTACCAGAGACCTCCTCTTGATAAATAAGGATGTGGAAATAGCTTTCCATCAGGGAGCAGCTCTGAGCTGTCCTGCCGCAGTGTACCCTAATGCCTGGTCATCACCTTTGTTTTCCACTTACACTTTCCAATGTACTCAGTGAATTCAAGTGTTTGGCTGTGCATCTTAGGAATCAAGATGTGCAGTTCACAGTTTGGCCACTTTCAGACCTCTGGGGTGCAGACAAAGGGCTCGCTATGAAAATAGTAAGATTTGGTCCCATATATCTAAACAATGGGATTGGGAATTCTTCATAGCTCTTTGCAGCAAGAGCTTTGTTGATGTTACAACCGTCTGTCAGGGTAGGGCCTGAGCAGATGTCATTTCCCAACTTGTTCCTGTTTCCTTGGACAGTAAACCGAGGCACATGGGAATGCAGTGGTTTCCCCACTTAGGTGGACCCCAGGGCTTGGAGATGTGCTGCAGAATGCACCTTCCCTTCATTGAAGATGAAGCCAGAGAGAACTAATTCACATGTGGTTTTCTACCTTTTTAAAATAGCTACTAGGAAGTATTTTAAGAGCAACATGTGTCTTTGCTCAAAGCCAGTGATGACTATTTTCCACCTGGTGAATGCTTTCACTTCACGGAATCTATTGCTCCTCTTGGCTATTTGGTGGAGCCTAATAAGCCCTATGCTGAGAGCTATTTATCTGTGTCCTGATGCTGGGAACACTGACAGTCAGACTGGAGAGCCTGTGCTCTGCATGCTGAGCTGTGTGCTAAAACAGCACGCTGTGAAATATGCATCCTATCATCTGTGCAGGCACACAGTGAGCCTACATAAAAGAAAGGATGGGGAAAAGCCCACAGGATAATAATCAATTGTTTAGCAGCCAACACTCAAGAAACTCTGTGGCTTATCTAAGAGCAAAGAGTGAGAAACTCCTTGCTCTGAGAGAAACTGTGGTTGTGATAATGGAAATGTTATTGGTCCTTAATGTTTCAGACTATTCAGAGCAACAAGGAAACTTCCATCAGTTTTGAAGCTCATATGACTAAATACAAACTTTAAATCAAAAAAATCATTGGAGGTTTTGGGGAAGTTTAGATTATGAATTTGAAGCTGAATTTTAGAGATTCAAATCCCTGTGCATTTGGAAGGGTCTGAAACTTGAACTGAACCTTGTAGCTTTGAAGCTTGCTTACGCATTTGTTATTTTTTTTTCCTGTTCCCCCTCCATTTTTCACTCCCTGTGATCCATCAGTGATCTCCAAAAGTAGGATCCAGTATCCATTGGAGGCGATATAAATTTTTGGTGATGTCAAATATCATTGGTTAATCTTGTTAGTGATTGCTGTGGATTTTTTGTATTTTTCCATTGTTTGGGCTTTATGAAAAACCTGTTCTATGCCCTCTGTGTTTTGTATTAAATAGGGAATAGACCAGTTGTGATGGTCTTCGTTGCATACATAGACTTTGTAGGCCTTAATATTGTTACAAGGGGTAGAATTTTTATATTTTTAGCATGTGCCAATTGAAAGTGACTTTAACTTTTTTTTAAAAAAATGCTGATCTCTCTATCAGTCTGATAGGTGATAACTGAGATACCTGGATAGCCGCATACTGAACTTGTAATGTCGCAGGGGTTGCCATTGCCACACATCTGTTTTTCACTCAAGCCTACCAGGACTGGGGAATTGCTGGTGTGCACACTGAGTGATTTGCATGCCGAATCTCTTTTGGGCATGGAAGGGCTTGGACATGCAGGGAAAGAGTTAAAAAATGGACCAAGGCTGGATTTTAGCATTTTTTTTCAAATGTGCCCCTAGGGCTTTGTGGCTGCTTCTTTCATGGTTGAACATGTGATGTGCCAAAACACCACCACCGAGTGGCACCTCTTGGTCTCACTCTCCTTTCCAGCAGATGTGAGGGCCTGTGTGGATGCCAGTGGAGCACCTTTCCCAAGCAGGGGGTTCAGCCCTGAACTAAAGGCTCCCCACATGTACCTTGTTCATGCTGGGGACTGGCACTGGCGAAGGAGACAGAGGGACTGGTAGGAACAGCTTCGGCAGCATTAGCAAACATAGCAGGTTGGGAGAGCTCTGAAAATCTTGACAGCTGAATGTGAGTTGGTTCTTTTCATAGGCCTGAGTCTTGGGAGCTCTCCCACCTGCATTTGCTCAGTTTCCATACGCTGAGCTGATGCGATTTCAAACCCTTTCCTCTGCACAGATTTCTGTACTGTCCCTTCCTTTGACTCCTCTGGCACATAATCACTTCCAAGAGTCCTAGGTCTTCAGGGCCAGTTCTGGTCCTCACAAAACATACCATGTAAACCCATCTTTTCCCAAGTCTTCAGCTTTATGATTGCTCCAGCTGATGGCTTATTGCCCTGGGACATTTGAAATACTTAATGCACTGTCTGAGGGATTCCAAATCAGTTATCCTTCAGCTCACACGTCGCTAGACACGTGACAAAATCAATAAAGTACTAAAAACATTTCTCTGCGTCAGCTTTTTCATTCTGTTGGCATGCTGCTTGTGTTATAAGTTCTCTTGTAAGACCAGGATCCTTCCTGGTTTTCTGTACATGACCTTTGCTCTGTAGTGGAGTATCTGTGGCATCTTCTAAGTGGGTGATGAGTAAAATTTGCCTTAAAACTTGCTGTCTTACTTGACAGTAACATCTTGGCCAGCATAGTTGACTGATCACACTGCCTCACCAGCTTCTGTTTAATTAAAAACTTATCAAAGTGGATGTTTTTTCCTGATCTGACTCTCATTTTGGCTTAAATTGTTTCTTCTAGTAGAAAATTATCAAGGTTTAATGGTTCTTTTTTTCAGTCCAATCCTGACAGCCTTACAATTTCATTTAAAGACAGATGTCTAAGAAGAAAAGAGGCAAGCAAGCTTCTTGCACAAAAGCTGTTTGGAGTTTGAAAGTAAGTCTCCAATATCAAGCAGAGTTCTGAGGCAGAGGAAGCAGATATCACTGCTGCTGTTAATAAGATAAAAAAGCCAATCCAGAATGTCCACAGCAGTCAGAATCAGTCTGGAGGCCTATGGGGAGTTGCTGCGTGAGATATTTTTTTCTTTTTTACGGTCAACTACAATGTGGGTTATGTTAGGATAGTGACAGATCAGTATGCCTTCCAGCATTATTCTCCTGTCCTATTTTATTGGAATTTTAGTCAGTGATGGCTAATGAAATTAAGCTCTGGCCCCCTTCTTTGCAGCAGTCCAACTGAGCATGCAGTGGTTAATGTGATGGGATGTAACAGGAGAAATAAATTGCCTAATTTTTGCTCATGGCTGCCAGAGTGCTCCAAGCACCTTGAACCCAGTGTGTGGCTGGGTGCTCTCATTTCTACAGGGATAGCTGGCTTCATTCATTGGCTGCTTTGTATCTGATGAAAGAAGGAGGTTCTCAAAGAATGCACCTCAAATAGGCCATGAGATTTGAGGCCACTCTTTTGCTTCAGGGCCTTCCTTGGGCCATGAGGAGTCAAAAAATAACAGCAAACAGGGTTAGTAGAACAGCTAACCTTTGTTCTACATTTTCAGGAGCAAAAAGGAGGTCATTGCCCTTAACCTTATCTCCTATTCCTAGCCAGGGTTTTTTTGTTAACTCTTAGCATTTTCAGTGTGCATTTGCCACAGCATTATCTTTCTCACACTGCTTTTTTCTTGGAGCCAGTGAAATAAAAGAAAAAAAAGATATTTTAATTTCTATCCAGAGGGGAAAGTGTTATCTCTAAGATGAGTGTGGAGAATATAAAAATGGGAAATAAGCTAGCTTTGTAGGGGTGCTGGCTGCTTACAAATTATTGTTTTTGGTTCTGATGCTCTCTGACACATAAAGAGCTTTACCCTACAAGTGTGTCTGTCCATCTTAATGCTAAGTCAGCAGGACCTGATGTTACAGAGAAGCATTTTCTGCTCCTCCTTGGACTGCAACTGTGTAAGGAACTAACAGATAATCTCTCTTGCTGGTACCTTGCATTTCCATCATCACTTCCTCTGTTGTTTGGTGGCTTTAGTATGGGCTTTACATTCTCAGACACTGAGTCCTGTGCTTTACTTCTGAATGAGGACAGCAGAGGCAACAGAAATGCATGTTTCTGCCTCCCACCAGACCACCTGCATCCTTACCTAGAAGACAAAAGGTGAGAAGCTGCTTTGGTTTTCAGTCCTGATTTCATTATTGTGTGGTAGTGTTGGCATCACGTGAGTGCACTGTTTTCTGTTTATGTATTGCACTTATTTATTTTCTGTGGCATTTCAGTCTGTTGTGAAACTGCTAACTCCTTTTTCACAGTTGACCAAAAAGTCATTAAATAGAACAACTTTCTTTTTGCTTTCATTTTCTGTTGAGATGATTTGGATTCTTGCTGGTGACCCCAAATGAAAGGCTTACTGTCCCATTGCCACTGACCTGACCCATGCAGCTGCTCATTCTTACGTCATCTTCATGGCTACATAAAGTTCTCTTGGTGGAAGGAGATGCTGTGGATGCAGAACAGTTACAGGGAAAACACTGAAGGGGAGCTCATCTTCTGCAGTGTATAACATAGAAAAACTGCAAGTCAAGAACCACTGTAGAGACTATAAACTGAAAAAATGGGAATGAACAGGAAAGCCTGAGAATGGGTTTCAGGTAGTCCAAATCTTTCTGGGACTTAGAACAGATTTTGTTATGGACTTTTCTCTAGTGCATTGTAAGAATAAGCATTAATATCAGGACAACTGCAAATGTAAAGGGCTTAATAGCCACAAAGGATGTGTATTTTGAGTTCTGGGGACTGAATTTTTTCATCTTTACCTTGTAGTACACTTTCATACCTATTAAGTTCAGAGCAGTGTGTGTATAAAATGCCCTTAATCAGCATCCCCTATTTCTCCACTGCAGGCATTTTACACCTGCTTTTGATACTTACAGTGTGTGAGTGCAAATCACTATACAAGGCAATCAAGCCCTGTATGGCTTGAGAATTACTTCAGTAATTCACAGTTTATTTCAGTTGCATTCATGGAAGTGTACTGGTTTTTACTTAACACCTTAAGATCCCCTAATCAGAATGTGCAACTTCCTGGATGAATTGCCTGACTTTAACCTCTAGATGCTGTGAGTTCACATCCTTCTTTGGGGTTGTCTTTAAGCGAGAAAATGCCACAAAGTCTGTCTTCCTCTGCGAGAAATGAAGGACTAAATTCCCCACACACTGTTATTCTTATCAGCCCCAAACATGCTGCATAGGACGACAGCAGTTCAGTGGCACTTTGTACTGAGGAATAAAAGCATATGAAGTCAAGTCTGATTTTCCAGAAATGGTGCATGCATGAAGAGAGCTTTGCCTCACATGAAGGAAAGGGATATGCTTTGAACTCTCTATCCCTTTGCTTGAGGAGCACTCATCCCCCCCATGCTGCTGTTCCTCTGTGCATCTGTGCAGACCTTTTAAGCAGCTGTTGTGCTGAGCTCCATGGAATAAGGATATTTGCTGGTGTGTTTGCAGCAGCCCAGGAGGCGCTGAGCATGGTGTGCACAGTGTGCAACTGGCAGAAAGGAAGCAGTTAATCAGCCTTTTTTATGTCAATACGTTTCTATTACAATCACGGGTCCGCGTTGATACCCTGAGGTGGCTATTTTACATGGAATTTCTCGTGTGTGTTGAGTTTTAAACAAGATCCCAGGTAGCCCAGTGGAAAAGGTTGTCGATGGCTTTTATACAAAAAATTGGAAATTCAGCCCCTGTTGGGACTGTGCTTTCAGCCACAGCGCAAAAATATTAATCCCTGTCTTTCTTTCCCTGTTCATAAACAAATTCTTATCGCTTTTTCCCCCCCAAATGAAAGAAATGGTCCAAAGCATTTAAGACATACAAAGCCGAGACGTGATATTTATGAAAAGAGCCAAGGCAGATAAAGAATGATTTATGATACTCGTAGAGCACCTTTCAGCCAGCTGGGTCACATGACATTTACAAAGTGATAGTGTACACTCTAAATGTCTATGTGTGTTGTGAGATAAATGAAAAAAGTGTAACTTTTTCCAGAAATAAGTAGAAGTAAGGCACATTACTACAACAATAGCTTAACAAATCTGCACATTAATTTCAAGGAGACAGAGAACAACTGAACAGCAGGAAAGATAAATGTACTGTAGCTGGGTGGGTCTTGAAGCAGCACTAAAACCTTTACTTTAGTGAGCAGTGATGTGTTATGACATTAATGATGAATGTCTGGCGCTTTGGGTGTCCCCTGTGCTGAGTTTTGGCACCCAAAAATCAGGAGAGCTTCACCAATTTCTGCTGACCCAAGTATCTGACCAATTCTGCATTAAGTTTAATCAGACTAAATGAATTCCTGAAAAACACAACCTATCACTGTTTTGGCAGGAGTAGGAGACTTTCATTGGAGATGATTCCTTTGCTGTCCTTTCTGTTCTCTGTTTATAACACAACTTCCCTAGAAATCAACCACACTACTTTAACTCTTTCCTGTGGTGTCTCGCCTGCCTGATCTTAGTGTCAAGATGTGATCCCAACTTAAAGAATCAGCAGTTTCTGTTGTAAGGATCCTTGTCTTTGAATGTTTTCACTTGAAACATGGTAAGCCTCTTTTACCAGGGACCCTCCACTCTGAGTGGGGTGGTTAGAAATCCAAATATGATGGATGGACCTGCCATCAGTTCTTCGTTTCAGTTTTCTTCTCACACCAGAGAAGTGCCAGCCTCTGCTCCAAGCACTCTTCTTTCACTGTGGATTAAGGATCTTATATCACTGTCCGTGATAACAGCTCCTGCTGCTTTGAACCCTTGCCCTCTGCAGATCCTCCTCTTTCCTGACTCTGTGAGCTTCCCCAGAGCATGACTTGCCTTTGGAAAGGGGTCTTCCAATTGTCCTTTTTCCTCTGTCATCTCTATGTTGCTGTTTTCCAAGGCCAGGACCCTTTATAGGTACAGAAGACTGTAGGAGCTTTGACTTTTCTGTGCCATGGGCTGCACTCTGTGCCTCCTCCTTCGGGTGAGATGGCAGTATAGGTAAGCTCTTGTCTTCCTGAAGTTGGAAGGATTAGTGCCTTCAGTACTTGCAAGGCCCTTGCTCAGTTTCTCCTGTAAGCCAGACATGAGGCTTTCACAGGCAGCTTCACTGATGCTGGTTAGTAATGCCTGCCATGCCTAGTGTGCTACAACACACCCATTCCATAAGCTGAGTGATGGGGACAGAGCAAGACTGGGTATTTTTTCCCAGGTTCTATGGCAAGCAATTGCATAAAAAAGAGGAGGACCTGAGAATCTAGGCTCTGTTCCTGTAACTGCTTGACTGACTTGTGTTTGGAGTGATGTGAGGTAGTTTAGGAAGAACCAGTGTTTGATGATTGTGTTCTGGTCAACTAATCCAGCCAAAGAACTCAGTTTACCACAGGAACTACAATAAAAAGCAATGAAACATGGGTTGTGCATCATTCACAGACTTAACTGTGGCTTCATTCAAATCCTTGGTGTTTGTAGCAAACAATGTGAATGCATCTATTTCCATGCAGCAACTGAATGCTGCTAGAAATCAAAAGACACAGAAGACAAGTAGAAGCTTACAAGGATCCTGTGATTGTTAATACTGATTTAGTCCAGAGAAACAGCTGATACATCTGCTTTTTCGTAAGGTATTTGAAAGAACTGTCTGTCTTTTGCCTTAAGAGATATAATCCTGAAAGAATTAAAGGTGACAGATGATCAGTTGAGCTATTGATCTGTTGATTGATCAAGCTATCACATGAATGCTTGTATGTCCTCATACATCAAGTGTGTGAACTTCTGTTAAGGCATTAAGAGTGAAATAATATTAGTAATCATTTTTCCCATTCCACAGGCTGTGCATGTACATGCATATGTATCTGGTGTAGTGCAGCAGGTGAAAGCACGACTTGGAATTCCGTAGAGAGACAGGCAGTAACAGGGATGTGGTTTGTGTTCAGCTCTAAATGTGGGCAGACATGCACTTTTAACAAATATGTGAGTGATGGCTCTGGTGTGCAGAAGTTGCATCCTGTGAGCCTCCCACTGCTACTCAGTGGTGTAATTGCATAGGTGTGGTGCTGTTATCTTGGAGATTACAGTGAGGTCCCTTGAGTAGCTGCTGTCAGTACTGTGAAAATAAAACTTGAGCAGGGGACAGAGAAATTGAAATGGTCTCAAACTTAATGAGGAGTCTCCGATGTGTACAATGACCTGATACAGCTACTAATAAGTAAGCAGGTTCATTTTACATGCACTGAAGCTTATTCTAATTATGTGGCTGGATAACTAAACACCACTAATTGTCACAGCCTGTGCTGGTTTTGGTTGGGGTAGAGTTAATTTTCTTCCCAGTGGTTGGTATGGGGCTGTATTTTGGATTTGTGCTGCAGGGTTGATAACATAGAGATGTTTTGGGTATTGCTGAGTAGTACTTACACAGAGCCAAGGCCTCTTCTGCTTTTCATAGAGTCACACTGGTGAGGAAGTTGGAGGCTGGCAGGAGACACAGCCAGGACAGGTGACCCAAACTGACCAAAGGGATATTCCCCACCGTATGACATCATGCTCAGTGCATAAAGGGGGGGAAGAAGGAGGAAGGGGGGGACGTTTGGAGTGATGGCATTTGTCTTCCCAAGTCACCATTAGGTGTGAGGGGGCCCTGCTCTCCTGGAGGTGGCTGAACTCCTGTGCCCATGGGAAGCGAAATACAGAATTGATTCCTTGTTTTGCTTTGCTTGTGTGTGTGGCTTTTGCTTTCCCTATTAAACTGTTTTTATCTCAACCCATGTGTTTTCCAGCTTTTATCCTTCCAATTCTCTTCCCAATCCCACTGGTGAGGGAGTGAGTGAGTGGCTACATGGGGCTTGGCTGCTGGCTGGGTTTAACCACAACACAGGCAAATATTGACATCGTGGATAAGGGCACCACAGTAGTCAGATATGTCTGATGAGATGGGATGTAATCCATACAGCAGCAAATGGATATAGGTACCATTTTTTCTGACTTCATTATTTTGGTATTTGGTGACCCTAAGATATACTAAATGCATGCGGTTTTGGTTCTCAATCTTGTCTCCTGCCATCAGGAAGAGGACAGTGAAGGGGATGAATGGCTGGGGAAGGCAAGGATGCCTGTTATGGCAGTGGGTTGCAAGATCATGTAGGATTAGCATGTTGGTAGAAGACTTGCTGTGTTAGTGGGAGGTCTTTGAGGTGTTTCCTTCCTTCTGCAAGCTTATGTTCAAAAACCTGGGAACAATGCTATTTATTTTTGTTATGAGGAAGATAGTACAGACTGGAGTCATCTGCATGCTGTGTGGTTTTACCACCAACACCAACAGCCTGCATAGGAGGAATGGACCCACACAGTCTGTGGAGGTTGAAGAAAAAATTAACCTCTCAGACCAGAGAGAAAGGACCCTGGGCCATTTCAGAGTGGTTAAAACAAACAGTAGTAGGATTTCAGCAGTCATAATTGTCTAAAACGCATAAGTAAGGCAAGTTTTATAGGGAGAGAGTATCTTTTATTAGATCAACTGGCATAGCTGGAAAGCAAAACAAAAAGGTTTTTCAAGCTCAAAGCTGGTCTCTCTGTTTCTTCCAACTGTATCAGTCTAAATAAAAGATATTATCTCTCTATATAAACCTTGCTTCAAGGATGTCCCTGTACACTCCTGCAACCTCACAGGACAATGAAAACCAGAAGAACAAAGATACACTATGCCTGTCCCTCCTCCCAGTGTGCAGCAGGTCCAGTCTTCAGGCTGTGTGTTGGTCCAAAGGGCACCAAAGAGCATCCAGCACCCTGTCACGAGTCTGGGTTTGTGCCAGATTCTCAGCTGACTTGCTTTGAAAACAGAAGCTGGTGGCTTGAGAGGTCACCAGCGTGGGCTATGATTTCTGTGTCACCCAGCTGCCTAATGGTTAATGTGAGACTCTTCAATTCCCAGATCATGTACCCATCATCTCTGCTGGGAGGAATCTCTATTGCAGTCCTCATCCCCATCCAGTTAGGAGATGCCACAGATGGTGACTGTGGTTAGCCCCTCTCTCCTGCACCTCTCTGTGAAGCCCTTCCAGGTGCCATGACCCTCTTCACAAAGTACAACAGCGACTGGGAATGGCACTTTTGAGCTTCTGGAGCCAAAAGGTGTCAGGTTTATAAAAGGGTTTGAGAATAAGAAGCTAAGTAGCGAAATGCTTCAATTAAACAAATTTTTGTTTAGATGTCACAGACTTCTAAAAGAGCTAATGGGAGCAGTCTCTGATACAGTTAAGAAGTTCTCAGAGGAAATTCAGACATCTGTTTGGGGAGTACCTTTGATATATCATCTAGAAAGCTCTAATACAAACTTTTGACCTCAGATTTCCCACAGACAGTTTCTGGATCTCCAAATAGTTTTTCTTGAATTATGTCCTAGAGAGAATCCCACAAAAATACACAGAATTTCAGGCTAAAGAGAGGAGTGGGTTCTGTCAAAACAAGGGTGGAATTTCCTTACAAACAGAGAAGTTTAAAGGGGCTGATCAGGGAAAAATCATGGGCAGCTATTATACCCTAGAGCTGTTCCAGCAAATAATTTGTCTCTGTATTTAAAAGGAATAATGAAAAAAATGCACTTACTTTGGTACTTAAAGTAACCTTAGGAGATTAAAACTGAAGATTAAAATGATAGTTTTCATTTGTCAGTATTCATATTTTTTGACCACTATGCAAGTTTCCTCTGTTAATGAGGTGGTAGTGGTTTTCATTTTTGCGTATATAGTAATTTTCTGTTCAGTTTCAATTTTAGATTTTATGCCCCAACACAGAGATGCAATCACCGGAGCAGACTGTTAGTTTATATTTAAAATTCTTCCACTGTTCTGTTCCTTTTAAAAATTAACATATAGCCCTATGGAAACACTTCTGTTAGGCTTGAGCATTGTAAAAATCCTTCAGAAATGAAATTGTACCAGTGTGACATCCAGTATTCTATTAATCTGGGAAATAATTTGTTTCCTAATGAGCTCCAGTACTGTCAGTACATGAAACCCAAAAGTTGGGCCACCCCAAGTCTAAACAAAAAACTTAAGTTTTTCTTTGCACATTGAAAATTTACAAAGCATCCATTTAAATATATTTATTTAATATATTCTCAAAACTTCTATTAAAGGCATTAAAAGGTTCTGGGCAGGTTTGAGATCCATACAGAAAATTGCACAAATACTTGAGGAGCCACCACTGCTTGCAGCTAGGTGTCAGAGGGAGCAGACTGGAATCAAGAGCTTAGAAATGACTAACAGCCTTCAACTTTACTTGACCCCAAATATTTCCAGCCATTGGGAACAAAACTTTATGGATGAACTCTAGTTTAGACCATGCATATATATTTCAGAATCCATTAATGACTTAAGTATGTTTTGCAATATTGCAGTATTGAGCGTAGTGTGACAGATGTGAGCTGTGAATGCCAAATCTATCCCAATTTATACTGAAGCAAAGGTTGTTGCTTATTCCTCTCATCTTGGCAAAAAGTTGTATGTTAGACAAATAAGTGATATAATCTGATTATCAGGATTGCACTGGCTTTCAGGAGTGATGAATATGTGCAAAAAAATCTCTTGTGTATGAAAATAAGTGCACAACGCAAACCTAGTTGCCTTTCTATTGGAATAAATTAAAAATAGCTGCACGGATATCACAGGAGCCTCATGCTTATTATGTTAATGCAAGACAAAGATAAAATTCATTGTTTCAAATACAAAGAAAATACATTTAGCAAATATAATGTACTAAAGGGAGTTTCAAAGAAAGAAGGAACATTTTGCTACTGCAAGAAGGACATTTTTGGTTCTACCATACAGGCTTCTATGGGATTTTTCAGGGTATATGTCCTGCTGAGGCATTGCACATTTAACAGTAGGGGGCTAAAATGACATAGACTGGCTGATCCATCCTTAATTCTGGAATATCCATTAACTGTCTACTCTTTGCTAGAAATCTCCAGAATTAATGTGGTTTACATGTACAGCTAAGGATAAGAGGTCAAGAGCTGTCAAAAGGACTGGGTACATTTGTGACAAAGTATAGACATTGAAAATTTGGGAGCAATCAAGACTGAAAGATTTACAAACAGAAGGTGTGAACAGTAGGATACATGGCTATAGATGTTGAAATCTGCTTGAAAAGCTGCCCTAGGAAAGTGCTAAAAAGATGTACCATTTTATCCCTATGTGGAAGAGGTGCCAAAATGGCATATCTGATGCATACAATTTTGGGTAGAGATGGGTAAAAAAATTACCTATCATGAGGTTTTTTTGATGTGAAATTTGATTTTGGCCTAAATTATGCTTTTGTTCTTGTTTTCAACATTTTATTACAAGAATATATCTATGTTTACAAATAATTAGCCAAAACCTAGAATATGTAGACAAGCGTTTGATCCAAACCTAAATTTTTAAAGTTTTATTTTCTCATGGAAGTTTGCATTACTTGTAGAAGTTTTGGTGAGAAGAATCTAAATTTTTTGTAGTTAAAAGTGTGCATAGGAAAGAAACCCAAGCAAACCACGTTTCAGCCTCCTTCAATGTTGAAGAGCTTGGAGGCTAAAGAAGTCAGTGAGGAGCTTTGCCTTGACCTGAGCAATGTGTCTGTGGGGCACCATGGTTTTGGGAGCTTTTGAAGGCTTGGTGTCTGGGGGAGCTGCCAGGCTGTGTCAGTAGACTGTGTGCATGTGCTGCTGAGCTCTGAAATAATCAGTGTCTTCTCAAGCTGCCATTTCAAACCTTCTGCATCGCTGACACACCAGTCTAGGCAGCAGTCTCTGGGGAAATGGGCATAAATATTCCCACTTGGACTTCATCATGGTAACCAAGACACTGAAAGACACCAGGAGACAAGATGCTATGGTCTTTGTCCCCTTTGCTGTCTTCCTTGCTGCTTTTTTTCGTAGAACAGAGTTGGTAGGACTAACTAACAGTGCCAGGCCGGATTTGGGGATTTTATATGATTTCTATCAAGGGGCTTAATTTGAGAGCGTCCCAACTCAGCACAATCTCAAATTTAAAAGACTGGAATCAGACCCAACTAAGACTTATTTTCAAAGCTCAAGATACAGAGGCTTTTCATACTGTTAAATGTTCTCTGTTTGATCCTTAGAGCTTGCAAGGACATAGCTGGGCATACGGAGCTCATTCTCCCACAGGTTTTCAGGATCAAGACTGCAGGGGAGGCAGAGAAGGACCAGTTGGAGCCTTTATCTCCCAAGGTCTTGGGACTGAACTTCAGCCCAAGGGAATGTGCTCTGTATCAATTAGGTTGTTTCGATTAGTGTGTCTGAGTATTATTCGTCGAGGTTTTGCAAAACTTTGTTTTTGCGGAGCCATTCCTCTGTTGAGTATGCAACTGAGAGCAGCAGAGAGGACAAGATGCACTGCAGTTACAATCATAACCCACCTCTGTGTGCTGTGGCTTGAATTTAGGTACATTTCTGTATCTTGTGGTAGAACATGGAGTGTGTTTTTTGCATGCACACTTCTCTTACAGTCTGTGGCATGCCTGCAAGAGCTGCAGTGTGGGTCCTGCAGACCTGGGCAGCAACTCAGAGCTTCATGCCTGCTTTGATGTGTTTGCAGTTTCTGGCAGCAGTCTGTGGTGAACTACGACAGTGCTGGGAAGAAACCCGGCACACAGAGGGCCTGTCCATTGCTATACCCATCACTTTCTGCCTTCCAGCATGCTGATGGCTGCCTGGCATCATACCTAGGTGAAGGGAGTCCTCCTGTAACCTGTGACATTCAGGGACTGTAGAAAATTAAGAAAGTCCAGCTGTAGAACTGCTTGCTGGTGTTAGCCTGCTGCTTCAGACAAGCAGGCTGGTGTGGTTCTGGGCAACTCCAACCTGCTCGGAGTAGTACATCATTGCTATCGATAGCTGAGTGTAATGAGGGTTGGGAGGCCTTGATCTCCCTAAGTTTTTACATGCCTGTAGGCATCCAGGCCTATTCCCATCAGTCTTCTCACCAGAACTGTTAAGGAGTAAGCAAGGCTGACAAGGAGTTAGCCTTCTGTTAGAAGTTAGCCGTGCTGCCCAAGGGCAGGGACATAAGCCATGTTGGTAAAGCCTTCCCAGACGACCTCTGGTTTGAGGGTGAAAGAAGTAATCCTGCCAACTGCTGAACATCTTTCAGGAAAGCTCTGCACTCGTCTTCTGTTCATGGCTCTGAGAGGGCTCAAGTGTTTTCAGGAGGCACTCAGCAGCTTGTAGAATGAGGCACAGAAGAAGGCTGTCTGTCAATCTGGTCCTGTCCTCAAGCAACAAAATAGTTTAAAAACAATAGAGTGTGTCTGATTTTTCTTGTTTCCATTTGTAGATATAAATATATGTATGTTCAAATGATTTTATGAGTCTGATTATGAGTGGCAGCTGAGAAATACTCAAATGCCTGGATTTTACTACTGTTACTTCATCTGGAGAGTGAAAGAAGTAATGAAGCCTGTTAAAAGGGAATATCTTGGCTGCTTATTTTGCTTCATAAATATTCATGAACGCCTCCTCTCCTTTCTTTGCCCTTTGACTGCTTTTATTAACTGGGAGCCATTAGCTGTGGATGAGGCTTGAACCTCATAAAACATTTTGTGGTCATCAGACGCATTATTGGAAGAATTTGCAGACATGGATACTCTTGACATTCACATCTGTTCCATCTAATTATTCCTAAA
Source organism: Lycocorax pyrrhopterus obiensis (assembly GCA_014706295.1). Taxonomy (NCBI): domain Eukaryota; kingdom Metazoa; phylum Chordata; class Aves; order Passeriformes; family Paradisaeidae; genus Lycocorax; species Lycocorax pyrrhopterus. Next base: position 59,294,221 of record JACSVZ010000015.1, on the reverse strand, counting down.
TTGAAATTGTAAGCCCCTCTTTGTGACAATGCAATATATTTCTGTGGAGCTGATTGCATTATTAGAAGCAGTGGTTCACAACTTCAACCAGGGAACGAGCGAGACACAGATGAAATTTCAGTTTTTCTTTGCAGTATTCCTAGCAATATCAAAAAGGCTTGAGAGAGCACATATGATGTACATGTTAAGCCTATGTTTAATGTAAAAACACATTATTTTTTATGTGAACATTTTATTGAGAAGGTCAGAAGGCAGTAGTAGAGAGCTTACTCATTGCTTGAATAAGGGATGGATACTCCTCAGTAGAAAGTATTGGCAGTAGAAAGTATTCTTCTGTCAGGATTGATTATGCCAGGGGGAAGGTCTAGGTTTTGAAGTAGCTCCATGCTTGGAGATTCCCAGGGGGGCTGCCAGACGGTGCAGTCGTCACTCCCTTGGTGCAGCCCAGGAGCCCTCTCAGAGGAGACTGCACCAGTGTCCAGGACTCCATGTTCTGGGGGGCCAAGTAGTCATGAGAAGAGCAGGGACACAACCATAAGCATTTTAGCTGTGTGGATTTTTGGTGGGAAAAGCAGTAATTTGAATCACTAGACTGTTTTTTCCCTTTTCTCCTCTGTCCCACCACTCCTGCCCCCTCCCCTTTCAGTGTGGGGGTTTTTTTTGTATCTCCTTTTTTATTTTGGCATATCTCTATGGCCTGGTAAGTAATACCCACTGTAAAGATTGCTTTTGTGAGGTAAATATCTGTCCAAAGGGAACCAGATGAAATCAGCAGTGCATTTCACAAAGGATGCTAGATGACTGGTAAATGCTAATAAATTTTGATCAGCTGTTGACTAGAGAAGAAACTCCGAATTGGAGGTACATGTTTTCCTAAATGGCACATTATTTTATTCTGCTCTCACTTTCTCTGCATCCATTTTTTGCTTCACCCCCAGACTGTGGGATGGACCTCCAAAATGGGACTTGTCATCCCATGATGTTGAGAATAGGTGAAAACTGATGTCGTTCTTTGTTATGGCAGACTGGTTTGGGGATTTAAGGATGAAGGAATAAAATGACCAGCTGTTTGCCTGGAAGGAAGGTCCAGTACATGTCTCATTAACAAAAAATTTAAAAATTTGTTTATTTATTGCAATTATTTACAGACTGCCAATTCACTGCCAGGTTTTAATTTTTATTCTCTACGCACACACCCACCCACTCCACTGCAAATATGTTACAGAAAAGCTGCAAATTACAGGATGTCTAATTAGAAAGCTTTGAGGAAAAGATGACAAAGAATCATTCACCATGGAGACGGAACTTGCTTGCTGGTTTATAGCCAGCTAAACAATGCCGGAGACTCTGATAAGCTATTCCTGGGGAGAGTAGGAGTTAGCCTGTGCGAAAAGCAGGGAGCTGATTTGCAGCATGTTATGGAAGAGCAAAGCCCTCTTCTCTTCTAGAGGGACCAGAGACAAGGATACATGAATACAGAGTGGAAAATATAATGGCTACATCTTAAATCTGTTTCATAAGCTGATGTAGTGCCTGATTCAGACCTCTTAATGCAGCAAAACCTCCACTCTTTGCTTTCAGTTACTGTTGTTAGGTCACAAGCAAAAAAAATCTGTGGTTTCTCTCTAGACCTGGTCATTAGAGGTGATCTGGAGACTGCAGGTCTGAATGTACCTTATAAGAGTACTAGATTTATACAATGCATGGATTAGGAGGATTTTTAACTTCAGCTGCGAAATCCAAATGTTTGTTCTCAATTTGTATTCTCTCAGCCCTGTGGAATTGGCCAGAAAAAAGATATTTGGTTCAGGGCTATTTTTACATGTGAGATGTTTGTCACTAGCAGAAAATTTGGCATGATAGGCAGCCTCTGCGTAAGGCTGTCTGGGGACAAGAATAGCAGAAAGCGCTGCAGATGAAGACTGAGGTGCACTGTTGAGAGTGATCTATTATTGCGTGTAGAGAAATTGCATGGTGCATGACTGGATCGAGCACATAACATAAGCTTCTCTATCCATTCCAGAGATAAGCCATTCAGAAGGTTTCAGACTGTTTTTAGCAGAAGAGGTTCCAAATTCTTTCATATTCTTTGCGTTTCAAGAGCTATGTAGTGACTCCTGTTCACGGCTTTGCGAGCTGTGTGCATGCATCTTGTTGTCACCATGGGATGTCACGCGTGACAGCGTTACACCCAACGCAGCATCACATCAGCTCTGCACATGAGGTGTCAGATCCACCACAGCACTGTGCCAGACCACTCTGCTTTCCTCAGAAGCAAGGGAGGCAGGGACACTTTTACTTCCATTTTGGTTTAGGCTGTGTTCAAGCTGATGACCAATCTGACCAACCAAGACCAACCTTGGTGCCAAAACCCCAAAATCAACCAAACAAAAAAACCCTCAAACATTGCTGAGAATATAGCTGCATTATTGAGAGAGGAAGCAAATTTGTCAGCAAATCTGACAAAGCTCCTACTGCAAAATCATTTGAGGGTCTCAATGTATACCTTTCTGCTCAAAGTACATGTTTGCTATCTTAGAAGTACATTTTGATTTGCATTTGGAAGTGATCACCAAGCTTTAACTGAGATCAGAAGTCACTGAGGGTTAGTTCAAAGGATTCTTATGAGAACTAGATGAAATTTGGGTTCTGTTTTGAATAAGGGATTGTGGTAGATTAACACTAGCCAGAAATTAAACTCCAAATAAGCCACTCCTCTTCCCCCCACCTCCTTTGGCAAGAGAGGGACAAAGGCACAGACTATGGGTTGAGATAACAATTTACTGAAAGACAACGGCAATGGAATAAGAAACACACAGTAACAGCAGCAATATTCGTAACAAAAGCATACAAAAAGAGAAGCTGCTTCACCCACACCTTGATCACTTGGACCTCCTCATGAAAATGTGAGAGAACTGGGATATACATATTTGGCAAGAAAACTTTGCTGACATGTATCATGCAGGAAAAAAAGGATATCTTCTCTTAACATCCTAAGACAAAGTTGACTTTGTTTCTGGCTTTTGATGCAGAGCTGCCATTTCACCTGCTCATCAGAGGGAAATGGTTGGCAGAGGTCACTAGGAACTTCTCAGCAGCATATGCAAAATGGGATATTTTCATTCCCACAAATGTGAATGTGAGATAATTTATGTCTCTGTGCACTGCTGAGTTTTCCTAAGTTTTGGAGCTTTTTGATATTCAGAAGTCAAAGTCTGCAAAAGCATGTGTGAACTGTATTTGTTGAGGCTCCTGCAAGTGTTCTCACATGCAACCTTCTCTTCCTTCACCTGTATTTAGCAGTCCATACCTGGTTCCTATGATGCCTTCAGACTGTGATTCACTGGGATTATGCAATGTAGAACAGGCAGCATGGGATAAGTGATCAAAGAACCTGATCTTGAAATTAAAACTCCCCAGCTGCATTGTTTGTTCATAAAGAGACTGCAGAAGAGACTGCAGACCACAGTTGCTCGTGGTAGTCTCTAGGTTTGCATCTTAAGTGTGGGAGGGGAGGCATTGCATTTGACAAAGATGCCACTTTTGACAAATGGCAGTATGTAAATGCTGAGATGGAAGATAAAAACAAAGGGAGAATGAAGGTTTAAATATCAAAAAATTGTTTTCAAGCAGAACTACAGTCTAAAAGTTGTGAGGAAAAAATGGTGGATTTCTTCTGTGTGATTTGGCTGGCCCATCAACAGGAGTCCTGGACACTTGAAGCAAAGCAGTAGTGGCTGATATACAACTGTGCCAGTGCTTTTCAGTCAAGAAGTCCCTCCAACGTAAGTGGTCATATTATCAAATCAATGACAACAGTGATCTGCTGAGCTGATTAAGTTATGGGCTTGCTTTTGAGCCCCTCTTCTCTACCTGAAAACCCTTCAGGTGTTGGCAAGGCAGAGCCTGTTCCAGCTGTGTGGGCAGGATGCTGCTCCCTCCTTGGGCCAAACCCAAACTCACCTTAGGAGGGATGGACACTGTCAGAGGAGAGTCTCTACACTGAAATTTCTCCCTCCCCAAGCTCACAACAGATTAAAAATTTGCAGTGTGTTTGTCCATGCTCCTGGCTGGGTGTACAGTATTCTGTAGACGAAAAACACTTGAGCCAGTAATTAAACATGTCAGCTCTTTATCCAGGAGAGTATTATATTAAATTATGTACAGTAAATATTTTTGGAAGGTAGAATTCTAAAGAGAACTTATTGATTTATGGCAAAGGGCCAAGTTGCTGATGGGTTTGGCAGACGTGTTCAGCATCCAGGGCCAGCCTGGGTATGGTGTGTGCTTGGCAGACGCAGGGAGCCAGGCATATCGGCACAGAGGGAGGCGGCTCTGCGCTCTGCAACCCTCCCTCCTTCTCGCAAGTACACAGACAAATTGTGAGCACCCCCTGGCTTTCTGTACGCCTGTTGAATCGATAATGGCGATTTAGGAGTGCTTTATCAGCACTACTGTCTCAGCTGTTCTTGTAAATGGCAACATTAGCAAGACTACCCAGCCATAGCAAGCGAGGGTGGCAGTGAGGTGAGGGCGGAGGAAAGTGTCAGCAATATGGATGGCCTTGCCAGTACTGTCAAGGACTGGAGGTGATAAACAGGCAACTAGAGATGTCATTTCAGCTCCCCAGGGAGAAGACCAGGGTCAGACATTCATCATATCTCTTTATTCTGGGGGGGAATGCTTTACGTGAGGCAATACATAGTGTACTTCTGTGTGTTGCCTTCTGTGAAGACCGACATGTGCATTTGGCTTTTTGATGTGTTTAGGCCCTCTGTGCTCCTCAGAAACGCTTTGCATCTCTGTGTACAGTCAGATGTGCCTTTGTCATCCACAATGTAAACAGGAAGCAATCTCGAGGGAGTTACACCATACTAGCAGAGAATGGGTTAGGTAACCTGAAGAGATTTCTTATTTGTAATGCCTTTCTTTGATTCTGTGGGGATTATTTGCACATGCATGTTTTAGCAAAGGGTGCAGGACCCTTGCGTGGCATTATAGGAATGTAACGTTCCATCAGCACGTGGCTGTGGCTCACACAGCATGATGCTAACTCACCTTACAGCTGTGGGATCACAACACAGTCTGCTACAGGTGTGTGTGTGGGGGGATAGGCAGGAGCGAAAATGTCTTTCTGAATAAGCATGGTGAACATCTGCCATCCTTATTTACTGCTTGTTAAAGTGAGGTGTGTATTTCAGAAGTGGGAATGCATGTTAGATATGCCCAAGTCTGTGCTTGTAGATACCTGAGTTAAAGGTAAAACTTTTGCATGTAAAATTTGCATATTTACACTATGCTTTGTGTGTCTTTGTGTGTTCTTGTTTTACAAGATAAGTATATTGTGGATTTATTGAAGAAATTATGCATACAGATGCATTTTTATTGTAGAATACAGAGAAATATAAGCCTACTTTCCTAAGGTCATTTTCTTTTCTGCTGGGAAGTTGATAATGTTTGTGATAGTTCCTCAAAGGAAGAGAAAGATCCGGTGTAGTACAGGGTATGGCATTATGGGCTCTGCAGGGAGCCATCAGTTCATTAGTTAAAGATGGCTCTTCATTTTGCAGTATAAGGTCATTCCACATCTAAGTGGTGAAAGTCCATTTCACTCATAAAAATTTTAATTTAAAGTGCCCAGTGCCTTTCTTCAGCTGGAAAAGAGCTATCACTGGATCTTTCTGTAGCTATCATAAGGAAAAAAATTAACCAGGGCAAGCAAAGCGTTTTATGTACTGCCCCTTTTGTGGCTATCATGTGTCTCCAAGGGTGCTCTTCACTTGAAATGTTCAGAGATTTGGTGCAACATCCTGCTGTTTTTGCAACAGTTTTTAATTTTGCCATAACTAAGGGGAAGTTTCACAAAGACAATGCTTTTGAAGAGTTTGTTAGTATTGCCTGCTTGTGGTTGAAAGAAAAAACAATAGCAAACTAAACTTGAAAGGTAATGAATGCAAATTTGTAGCATGTTTCACTTACATAAATAAATGATGGCTGAATATGCAATCGGTCCAAAGTTTGGATGCCCGAATACCAGTCTGCAGCAGTAAAGAAACATGCATGAAAATTCTGCAGTTTGGAGCATAGCATGAAATTTTTGTCTCATGAAGTTTGAGCTGTTGCCTTGCAGAACATGTCCTGTTCTCCCATCTCACAGCATAATAGTGTATGCCTTACCGAGCATCTTTTTCCAAAATAATTGCTGAAATCCTTTCTGAGATTTGATTGAACATTCTTGGATGCTGCCAAACAACCCAGATAAGATTTGCATTTCCACTCTTCCACAGCACAGTAGGCGAATGAGTCTTGAGGTCGTATTTAATCTGCTGACTTCACTGGAGTCATGCCAGGTTAGGCCAGCTGTGAAAATTCGGCCCCAGGTCACTAACGAGAGCTCTGTCTCTGGAGCTGCAACCTTGCAGTGGTCTTCTGGACACTGCTGGCACTTCTCTAATGCAAAAAAGCATAAGAAAAAATTTGGTTACGATGCAGTTAAACTCTCTTTAATTTGAAAGTGATTATAATCAGTGGAGAAAATCCTGTTAATTAGGCAATTATGTACTCCACTTCTCTTCCAGCCTCTCTCTTTCTTCACTTTCCACCTTGTTTTCTACTTTGAAAATCAGAAGAACAGACATATTATTCTTGGCTTCTAATTCTAAATTCATCTCCTGGGTCAACCTCATTCCAGTCAGTGCACCTCTCCCTTCAGCAGCAGGATGATTTAAAACCTCTGCCATACCACTGAGATTATTTAAAAGCAAAAGGTGACAGTGTGTGTGTTTGTGTGCATTCCTGTTTTTCAGTACACCCTCTCAGGACATCTCAAGTGTCTCTTACAGTGAAACCTCCCAAGGTAAATTGACATCTGTTTCCATTATAGCTTGAGGATGCCTGTGAGTGAAAGCCTTACTGACCAAACATCCAAGGCTTTGCTATTCTGGAGGTTATTAACTGGTGTGCTGGATGTCAGTCAAAATCCACAGATGTGAAAAGGTGTACCTCAGTGTAGCTGTATAGGGAAGGAATAAGGTCCTGTCAGCTCATCACAATCCTTCTTACCCTTTGTGTTCCCTTTCATCCCACCTTGGCTTTGTTTGATATTGGTTATCTTGAGGAAACAAAGCTATGTTTTACTTTCTCTGGTAGCACCACAGTCCTTCCCAAAACCTGAAAACCCTTGCTGGCTCTGGGGTTGTCTGTCTTTAATGCTGTAAAGGCAGACCTAGGGCTTCATGCAGTGATGACCTCTGGTCTAAGAAATATTGGCTTTTTAAAAGCTTTTCCAAAATATTCTCACAGTTTCTGCCATGAGGGTTGCTTGTGAAACAGAGACCAGATGGGTAATCAAAATTAGTAGTTACGCTTTTTAGAGAAACAGGCCATCAGGGCAGTACTGAAGGGGAGATGGAAGTTTATCATCAATATAAATAGGTGCAAGGTTGAGAAGAGAGAAGGGAAGGGAGTGGGGAGAGTCTGTAACAGCTCAGCATTAAGGCTGTCAACCTTCCCCATGCCAGAAGCGGATGACGCACGGAACTGGAACAGGAGTGGGTCGAGTGAGTGGAGATGGAAAGGAAGCAAGGGGGAGGCAGGTGGAAGCTGAGGAAGACTACATGGGACCTGCGGAAGTAGAGTAGGAGTGGTTGTGACATGTGAAAACAAGTTTGGGAGCGGGTGGAATGAGTGGGAATGGAGCAAGAGTGGGTAGGGCCCACAGCCACCTAAAGACCACATTCGTACTTCTGACAGTTTTCCTCTCTTTTTGGCGTTGGAGAGCAGTGTCCTCTCTGAGGCACATCTGAAGGTAATGAGAGGATGGAGAGAGGCAGCTGCCGGCATGTCCCAGCCTGGAGAGAGGACCGGAGACATTTCAGAAGCATTTAAATGCTTTGCTCTCCAGCAAGGAACCAGACCCCAGGATGCTGCCAGGTACCACACTTCTTGGCAGCAGGGCCTCACAGCAACATGTGTGGTGACAGTGTTAAAAATGTTTGTCTGACAGTTTTTAGTTTCCTGCTGCCCAGGGGTGGTTCCCCATTATGCAGATAGGTGACACTTCATCAGCCTGAAGTGCTCCTGACTCCCAGCAGCATCACCAGCTCCTCCTGCCCACCCCTGCAACAGAAGCAAGGATTGAGGGTGGGACAGCAAACAGCTTGGCCTCAGAGCCAGGGCAGACCTAGACATATCTCCTTGTCTAAAATTTGCAAGAGGCTGTGGTAGGGATTGAGAGGGCTGGTGAATTTATAAAAGGCAAAGTGAGAGGGAAGGGGAGGAGAAACAAAGGTGCTGCTTAGCACCCTCCTCTCTCCCAGGACTCTTTCAGATTAAGCACGATGTTGAACACCACTCAGCACAGGGTGATATGTTTTGCATGTAGGACTAATGTTGTTCCCTTGTATTTATATTCATGAGTGCCCTGTGGTAACAGACGTGTTCAGAAAATACTGAGCCATTTAACAATTTATCTTTATGTCTCTGTAGCCTTACACAAAGCTTACTGTCAAACCCAAAGAAATCAGAAAAATAATTGGGAGAATTTTTAGCTCCAGATAAAATATTCAGTGAAAATGGTTCATTTCTGTCTGCAAACTGATTCTGATTTTGGCTAATCCTTTCTTTCTGAGTACTGTCCAAGTAGTGTGGAACTTTTCGCTCAATGAAGGTCGCTGCTCTCTGCTGCGCCACTGACTTGTCCGTGGAGTCGGTTTTCTGGTGATGCTTTTGCTCTTTAACCAGATATCTGAAACATTTTAAGTAGAAGAAATGCAGAGGGAGAGTAGAGAGTAACAAATTTCTCTCGTCAGTTTGGATGATGTCAGTTGAGCTTCCTGGGCTTTCAAACAAGATATGTAAGGAACAAGGCAACAAATAACAATGCAGCAATTATTAATGGCTCAGTGGTGCAGCCCCTGATTTTATTCATGAATCCAGTGTGGGGGCTGCCTGGGCAGCCCTCCCAACAGCGTGTCTCTTGGCACCTGTGTCCAGGCATCTGGGCTGGAGGCCTCTATCCCAGCCTGGCTTTCTGTTGGCATGTCTGTGTCCCAGGCATCCTGAGCCACACTCAATATGGCCGATCAGGCTGTCTGGAGAGACGACTGAAAAGAAAACACATTTCTTTCTGTTGTTTTCTGAAGGAAAAGAAGTGTGACAGGTTAGCCCCCATCCCAGTGCACAAAAGAGGAAAAAAACAATCACAAGAGAGGCTGGCAGTGGAAAGGAAGGAAGACAGCACATTTTCTTGCTTCCCTGAAAGCCAGGCTGCTTTTGACCCCTGGTTGAATTCATCTGTGTTGGAGCCGGCAGGAGAAGGATGCTTCTGCTGGGCTGCTGTTGCCATGGAGACCAGCAGAGACAAGAGAGGCAAAAGACTGCCAGAGACGACTTCTGAATTAAAAACAGGGTATTCCTGCTCTTCACGCTCCCTTATCCCAATTCCCACTGGTTTCTGCTCTTCATGGGCTGTGGGTGTAGTAGCTTTGATGGAAGGGGGGAAGCAGCTCTTTACTTATCTCATGGAATGGTTATTTTCACACCTTTCACAACCCAACAAAACAAATACAGCACTTTCTTTTTTCTGTCTCACACTTGGTCCAAAAAAAAAAAAAAGGAAAGAAAAAGGAAAAAAAAAGTTAAAATAATGAAAAGACTATGTAAAATATCTCTTCCCACCCCCAAAACTCTCCACTCCCCTGGAGACTAAAAGGGAAATATCATCGTTTTAATTTGAACTATCGTTTTCAGCTCCAGTGGGTGGGGGGAGGTGGGTGAGAACTGAATTTCTAATTTCTCTCCATCAAAAATGAGCGTGTGGATCAGGAACTGACAGTGTCTGTTACCTGTGTCTTCTTGTCGGATGTGTTTGGGGAAAGAGGAGGGAGGGAGGCAGAACAGGTTCATCCTTTTCTCTAGATTTCCAATGAGAAATTTTCTGGAAGTGTTCAGTTTGTTTGGGGTTGTTTGGGGAGTTTTTTAAACTGCATGTATTTTTCATGTATGGTTCTATTTTGTGCTGTCAGGGTTAGGAGGAACTAGGAGTTGCAAAAACAACACACAAAAGGGCAAAGTGACTTTTCAGTGTTCTGTAAAAAAGATTTTTTATTTTTCCATTTAGGCTTCTCTACTGTTAGACCTTTCTATATTTACTCTTTTGCCACAGAATCTTCCAGATTTGCTCTTGGTGCTTGAAAACCACAGATGGGTGTAGAGACTTAGTTACTGACTTGTGACTAGGGTCCCTCCAAACACCACACTCTGCCACCATTTCTTCAGCATGCAGCATCCCGTAGGAAAGGACTTCTAGTCTCATCCTTCAGCCCTCCTGAAGATGCACTCTGCTGACAGCCGGGCCCAGACTCCACACCCACTGCTTCTGCCAAGTGCTTCCTTCAAACCTGCTTCTCCTGTTTCACTCTCCACAGCTGCACATCTGTGAGAGGGTATTTAAATAGCTCATTGGTAGAGTGAATGCTGCATTAATATACATTGTTTAAATCACTCTGTAGGCCCTGGCTCTAAAAGACCAAGGAGAGAAGAAAATTGCTGTGCAAGAAGGTGAAATACAGAAGGTCAGAAAGAGAAGTCTTGAAAGTTTTTCTCTTTTACCATTCCTTCAAATGACTCTAATTTTCCTCTTTCACCAGTTTTGATGGGACTAGCTCCAGCCCTAACAAAATTTGGGTTGAGAAAAGATTTCCTTAATCTGATTGAGATCTTCGTTTTAGCATTCCCTATTCTGCCTTTTCCTATCCACCCTTGGGAATCCCAGTCCCAGCCTTCTCTCTGCAAGCTCTCTGCGGCAGTTTGTGGTGGGGAGAGAATCAGGACTAGTGACATTTGGTGTCTAATCCTCCCCAAGGCCTTCCTCCTAGCTTTGCTGTCCAGTAGCAGTGGAGAACATTTGTTATCTCCCAGGCTTGGGGCCCAAGCAGGAAATAAGTAATTTTTAAGAGTCAGACATGAATTTGTTGTTGACATCTGTTCTTGTTTTAATGAGGAGAATTAGAAGGAAGACTGGTTTGAGATGGAATTAAGTTTCTCTTTTCTCCAGCAGGAGACCCCATTACAAGTCCTTCCAAAGACACTGACAAGCCTTTAGTAAAGTAAAAGGAAATTATCTATTCGTCAATAAAAATCCAAAGAGCAATTAAACACTGGTCCCCTTGCCACCCCAGTCTCCTGCCTCTCCTGCCTAGGTTAGTCAGTAATTCCTCCTGACTGAAAAGAGCAGTTTTCTTCTCTGGTGAATCACAGGTATAATTTTTCCACCTTGACTCACTCACTCCTTTGAAATGCAGGTCTTTCTCTGGCTTCTTCACAGAGGTCCTTCTATAACTGTTTCTATGTAATAAAGACTGACTGAGGAGTGAGATTGATGTCTGAGGTGAAAATTCAATCACTGGCCTTCGATGATCTATTAAATCAGCCTGTGATGTCTCCTGATCTGCCTCTTGCTGGAAAGAGCCCTTGCAGCAGTGGAATTGCTTGCTGCCTCCATTAGTTTGTAAATAACCTGTACATTTGGAGGTCAGTTTGGCATGATGGTCTCTGGCTCAGCAGGTGTCCTGCACCGTTGAGCCCATTTGATTTTTGATTTTTGAAGGCTCTAAGTCAGAAAGAATAATTGATAGAAGACTTAAAAAAAAAAGTTTCTCTCCACTTTTTTGTCCTTCCAAATGGGAATTGTGGCAGTGAAACACTGAGTCCCTGTTCTGTCCTTGCATCTTCACTTGCCTTTTTTGCTGTTTCTCCTGTTCATTTCCTTTCTCTAGAATGAGGCATTTTATTTATTTTTTTTGTAAAAATACTGTCATCCAAAGATAGGCTACTGGGTTTTACTCATAACTGTGAGATAAATGCCTTTGGGTAGCAGCTCTGGAACAGATACCTTTCCAGTGGTGATGTGCTTGACGGCAAGGAACGTGTCGTTTTGTGCTGACTTTTTCCCCCTTCCAGGAGATAAATTCCTCCTTTGAGTGTCACATTTACTCCTGTCTTCCCCTTCTAAGAGAAGTTTGGACTTATCTTTGCAGTTGGTGGATGTCATTTGGGGTCTGTCAGCATGGATGGAGCAGTTTGGGAAGGCTCCCTTTTTCTCTTGTGAGTTCAGTGGCCGAGAGAGCCCTGCCTTGCCTGTTGCTGCATGATGCAGTGTGAACACCTAGGTGTTTCCTGGCTTGCTGGTTATCCATGGTTTGGATGCAGGGGCAGCCTGAACCCAGAAGGGTTATTAAGTGAGGCATGATGCTGTGTGGGTGAAGCTGCTTTACATCCAGGGCCACATCACCTCCACTGGGAGCGCAACCATTTGGGTCTCTGGGGTGTTCTTGTGCTTGGGGGTAGTGGGGAAGAGAGAAGTGTTAGGAAAGTGATTCTGCGTGGAAAAGTTGTGGATCCAGCTGGTTTTAGAAGCTTCAGAGCCACTGGGGCTCCACATGCAGCCAACACTTGAAGGCATGAAGAGTCTGTCTGGTATAACCCAGCCTGTCTCCCATTACTTCTAACAGTAGAACATGTAGTTCAATTTCCACGAGGGTTCATAGACACTGAGTGTCCTTGTGACCAGTTAGGCACGAAAGGCTTTTCTTCTATGGCAAGTACCTCGTGACTGTATTTAGCTCTCATTAAATTAGTACAGGAACAGAGGTGATACCACTGATACGCTGCCATGTGGTGGACAGATGAAAGACCCTGTTGCAGATACATTAAATCTGCCAAACAATTCCACTTGCAGTTAACTGCTTCTGTGCTCCACTCCTAGATCTTGAGGAGAAGTTGCCATTCACACTGGATAAGGATGTGTGTTTGTGAAATGTATTGATGGGGTTATTTGGCTGAGAATTAAATTATCAAACTCATTGTGCTCAGTTAAAGTATGAATTCAGGTTCCCAGAGGCCAGTGTCCTGACTCACAGGGCCATCTCTTTTCTGTAAATAGCTGTTGATGAAAATTCCACACTAAAATCTGTCTTCAAAGAAATATAGTTCTCAACTTGTATTGAAACATTTAACTTGTCAAGTAAATAGGTTGTATTGGATGAAAAATAGTTAGAAGCTGTTTTTTAGTGGCTGTGTTGTGCCATGAGAAATAACTTCCTTTCTACTTGTGATGTCTCCTGCAAAACTACTAGAAATATGGAAACTGCCATGATATTAATCCTGAGGATCTGAAAATGGCTGTACTGCAAAAGGAAAACGGAAACTTTCAGGATTCTCCATGTGGTTCAAAAAGCCCTTTGCCTATACAGTATCATGTTTTTTAAGTCTTTCTGAACAAAACATTGATAAGATGAATTTTAAAACTACGCATTATGGATTTGCATCAGTGCATATAGGACAGAATTTGCTCTTTCTCCCTGCTCCCCCCACCCCTTTCACTAGGTTGCCAATTAGGGCTAATTATAAGGGACTGACTCACCGTTCCATTATGGCTCAGGTTTGTGCCACTGTGCTGCCATTGAAATGAATCAGTCTGTGCGGCTGCATCAGCAATGCCCTTTTCCTCCTCCCTCCTACCCAGCTCTTTTTTCTTCATCTTTAGCTGCCACATGCTTTCCTTCACTCCTTCTACCTGAGTCACCTGCCACATTCAGTGCTCCACACATGGTCTTCTCTGTTTGCCTTCTTTTTGCAAATGCCTTTTCCCTGTTGGTGCTGCCCACCACACTTTGCAGGAATTCAGCATTTCACTGCTTTGTCTGGGTTGCAGTTGTTTGTCATTATTTTTGCAAGGCTATCATAAAGATAATTTTTCAGCCTCTAGGAGAGAGCTGTGCAGGTGATAGGATGGAAATTACCCGGCTTGGGTCAGTCCCTACTGAGCCCCCATGGCAGGGCAAAACAGAGAGGTCTCACAGTGGGAAGCTGAAAACTTTTCTTCTTTCACACTCAGTCTTTCAGCATATTTTCAAAGAACCTTACCTTGCATAGCATCCTCTCATGTTTCCTTTTGATATTCTCACTTCCTGCCTCATATTTTATTCTACCTTCATATCAAGGCTGTGTGTGGCGTCAGTTCATTCTGAGCTGTCATCACAGTAGCTGGAGAGCTGACACCGCAGGCCAGTATTTGCTGTTTTGATTGTGGATTGTAGGTTACACAGGTATGTTAACAGTATTGGGTAGTAGGCCTGCTGCTATTCTGAGGTGTAGCTTCTTAAGGAAGCTTCTCAGGTGGGATCAGGCTGTCCTCACGATGGCAGAAGAAAGGGGCAGGACATACTGCCTCTCTGCCTTGGCTCTTTTGGGGGCTGATTCTTAGGGTTGCAAGACGCACATGCAAAGTGGAGCTGCTCATGGTTTCTTTGGCAAAGTCAAAACAGGAAAACAGTTTATTTCAGTTACATAAATACAAGACAAGAGGAGAGCACAGAAAGCAGCATGAAAGTGACTTTGTATCACCTACCTACCAGCTGAGAAAGCACCCAGTGTTATATTCTCATCCAGACACTCAAATTAGAGTGGAAATGGCATTCAGCCTCTTGTGATACACATTCTGTTGTGGCCCACTTGAGCCCGACTACCGCAGGCCTTGTTATTCATCTTGGACAAGGTGTAAGTCATAACATCGACCCCTTCTCAGATGCTGCACTAGAGGTCTTTTTAGTCTCCTTCACAACTGCAAACCATATTTTAATATAAAAAGAGTTACTTGCCCACTTCTCTTTCCAATTTGCCATCCTGCACAAATGCCCCCAGATGTTGAAAAACACATTATTTCCCTGTGACAGCAGTGGCAACTGCCTACTGAGGGAAAAGGTAATTTTAAGAGGGCATGTAATGTATTTTTAGTTGGGGAACTATGAACAGGCAGCTCTTTGCCAACAAAAAGCTGATGCTCAGCAAGACACACATGGTTTGTTGCACGTCTCTGGAGAATCTGTGTGCTGGAGTTTGCCACCCTGCACAGTAGTGTCGCAGCTGGAATTCAAGTGGTTTTAGGAGACTCACTCAAAAGCCAGGAACAGAAGTGATATTCATTCCAGCACTGAGAAGTGGAGCACTGCAGTGCAAAGGGAGTCCCCAGGCCAGAGTCAGAAATGCAACGACTGCTGTTCTTATCCACTTAAGCTCAACAAGATCCAAAGACTAGACTTCAAGAGAAATCACTGCATCGAAGGATCTGATTCTCTTCTGTATTGGTCTGGCCTGAAAAAGAACCAGCTGTTTTGAGGTGGATGCAGCTAAAATAGTCATGGGAACAGTACTGAAAGTTTACTCTTCTAATTGCTCTGATGTATCAATGCTGCCTGTATACTGAAAACTCCCTGATATTTCATTTAGAGTGAATTCCAAGTACAGAAAACCACAGGCCATGTTAGTTTCCACTCTCAAACGCAAGCCTGCTGCAGAACTAGCTTGGGTGCTTTGACCAAGCTTGTTGCTCTGTCCTGTACAGTACCTGTTACTCAGGGATGAGCCAGTACTTAGAGCTGCACAGACCCAGCCAAACAGGAAGGATGGATATCCCATCCCTGGGCAGGGCTTCCCAGAAGAGCTGGGCTGGAAGAGTTGCCTAGAGAGGGCATAGTGAGACTTGGGAAGGCAGTTAAGGCTGATCTCATCCTGCAGGGTGAACCTCTGTGCTTAAACATTTCTTGGCTGCTCCACCAGCAGACACATGTTCTGCATGGAAAAGGAGGATCCTCTACACAACTGACAGGGCGGAGGAAACCTTGTTTTGTGCTGTGTACGTAACAAATGGATGCTGAGCACACACACAGATTCTTGGTCTGGAAGCAGGACTGTGTGTTTGAGCCATGGTTACCCCTCCTGGCTGGATCTGTATAGAGCTAGAGGGAACTAACTTGCATCTCTGCGCCGTTGTCTGGTGTATTCACAAACCACGTAGTCTACTTGCAGGTAATTAGAGGGGACCAGAAAGAGGAGGGGCTGGAACTCCTGCCCCAGTTGTGTGGTGTAGTTAGGGCATTTCCATAGCATTGGTTACTTCCGTAAGCAGGGAGCACTGGGTAGGAGGGACCCTGACGTTCATGCATGAAGGTGAGAGAATTCCTATTCTTTGCAAAAAATTAATGATGGCATGTGTGGGCATAATATATGGCTATTCAGCAACTGTAAAATTGCTGATTTATAACTTACTCTCTTGCAGTTGTGTGCAAGAATAATTTCAGTTTGCATTTTAGGCAGTTTACAAAGTGCACGACCAACCACTCACATAGTGTCTTTTTCCCTGCGCAAGTCACCGTAACTAACCAGATTATCGTTTTGTGATAAAATGTATTTACATAACTGGAAAACCAAGGTAGCTGTAAACATGTTAACGTTTTATGAGAGCTAGGACATGCTGGATCTTTTCAGTATTATCTAAAGAAAATCACGAATGTAGTCTTTGGAGTTTGGTTCATCCTAATAAGATACAGCAGGATGACTTCAATGAGACTTTTGAGAGCAGTTTCACAATCAGAGGCTTCAATCTCTGAAGACCTAAACCGAAATGATAAAAGCAGTGGTTTTAATGCCCCCACAGGGTGTGATGCCATTATGCTAAGTTGCACCACAATGCCAAAGACCCTGCTTTAATAACAATGTCTTCGTTAGACCAGTGGATTAGTAGCTGCCTTTTAAGACATAGTGGATGAATGAGGGATTTGGGAGCAAGTAAAGCAAATTAGCTTGGTCAGCGTCTCCTTGAATGGTTACCACTTCTCTTTGCACTCACAACTGCAGAGGTGGGGGAACTTGGAAGAGGAGAAATAGTCAAAATGGAAAATTGAGTGCTACTTAGATCTTCTACAAACTCCTTTTGTCATCCTGTCAGTGACAGACGACTGATTTATTCCCTTATCTGTTTAACTCCAGGCAATATAATCATCACAGTAGTCAAGATGTGTCAATGCCATCTTTATTTTTCATCATTCGCAGCAAGGAGACCATTGTCACCGACACCAACATCTTTCTATTTTTCTCCTGCTTCTCCCAACACATTGTGTTCAGAAGGCAGAACATGGTGTCTGGGAACCGGAGGAATTTGGGCCAGAGATCACAGAGATTGTTCCACTCTGCTTCTAGGAGCATTGAGTCCCATTGGCAATCACAGCAGAGATTATGGTGACACTGGTGAAAACAGAGGGTTTTTTACTTTGTTGAGACTGATGTAGCTTTTCTGGAATCAAATGGGAGCTCTAACAAATTGGCTTTTTTTGTGTCCTCTTAATTTTCTTCCATTGCACGCTCCACAGTGCATGGATAAGTGTACCCAGCTTTTCCGCTGCCGAATCTCTCCAACTACTTCTGTAGAGGATGGGCCAGCAAGTTTTTGCAACCAAGTGACTCGGATAAAGTTAAGTTGCTGGCTTGTAGGTACTTCCACCTCATATTTTAGGCACAAAAGACGTAATCAAAAGGGAAGGACTGTGGTCCATTGCCACCAAGTGCAGTCCAGAGCTATCTGGATTAGCCAGGATTATGATAAAGCTGTAGACATATTTGGAGAAGCTCATGGCAAGTTTCTCTCACAGCGGCCATAGCAATGCCCCTGGAGCCTGGGTGTCCCTTAATACTCCCTTATTACATCATGAGTTAGTTTTTGGCCGCTTTCATGGACGTGTCTGGACTGTGTCCTTAAAACACAGAAAGAGATGGAGGACTGCGGTGTGGATGTTGTTTATTTAGATTTTTGGAAGTGATTTCTTTTACTTGTGGTTTGTTTCAGTCTTTTTTTAATGATCACTTGAAATACCCTGCACTAGCTGATCTCAGTTCTTTTGCAAATAGACTGATGCCAGCAACACTAAAGTGCAAATCACACTGTGTAGCGTTTCTGCTGGCACTTTGAGCAGTACAACCATCCCCTGAATGGCATGGGCAGGGAGAGAACCCATAAACTTTGGTGTTGGCATCTCCAGTCGAGAGTACAAGCACATTGGCAATGCAAAGGTTATAATGTTGACATCTGAGAGTCACTGGAAAAAGGCCTGAATCCCATCTCTGCTAGCCAGGCAGGCCACTGCCTTGCGTGGAGGCAGAACCAGCCACACTCACACCTGTTCTGCCAGATGTTTGCATGTCTTGTTCTGCCCTGGAAGTTCTGAATCAGCCTAGCTTGTCTGCTCCCATGGTGAACCCCCACTGGAGACAATTTCCTGAGGTCTAACCTGTGTCTTGCTCGCTACAATCAATTTAAACTTGTTTTTTGACCTGTTCCCTGTGAGCAAGGAGAACTGCTTATTGCTTGCCTTTCTACAATTTCCTTTCACGCATCTCAAGACTACTGTATCTCCTTTCAGCTTCCTGGAGACTAAACACCCTAAAATCCCCTCAAACTCTCACCGCCTCTGTCAGGTTTTTCAGATGTTTGATCACCACTGCTGCTTTCCTGTGTTACCTGTCTATGCACATGGTGGACTTCTATCTCTAAGGCTGTTAGCACAGAGCTTTTTAACAGCATTATCTCATTTGAAATAAAATATGTGAGGAAAGCAACAGCCTGACCCACAGCATCTGTCTGCTTCTGTTGAAGGAGTGAGGGTCATTACTGTCACTTAATGAATATTGGTTTTAACCCAGATTGCATCAGTCCCTCCTTGCTCACAGTGTTAATCATCAGAACAGGAGATAAACAAGGTCTCAAGTGAATAAGCTTCTTGGCTCTGTTCATATGGACTCCTGGGAGATGATGATTTACCTTCTGTATGATATTGAGAACTGGGATCTGTGAAAGATGAAATGACATGAACTACAAAAGGACACATTTGTAATTGCATAGTTACCTCTTCCTATGTAAGCGTGTTTGGGAATACTGAGCCAGGTGGTTAGAAGTAAAGAAAGGAAATCTTAGTTGCAGGGCCACTAGGTATATAAAGCTAATTAGTTTATAAAGGGGAGTGAAGGCTTCAAAACCAAAACCCAGAATAAAACAGTGGGAGTTTAGATGTTACCTAGGCTGTTCGTTTTTTCCTTTGTCTCCTTGGCAAATGTTTCCTGTTATTTGAGGTTGTGACTCCATAGCTTAATGCAAACAGCAGTGTTAATAAAAGGTGCTCAAATATTTCTTTGCAGAGACTAAGCCTTTGCTGGAATTTGTCTGAGTGTGACCTACGGCTGGCTGTCCCTTGTCAGCCATATGGTACAGTTAGGAAATGTTGTTATTTTGGAACTACCTAGAGAAAAGCTACATGAAAGCTACATGATTTGGGACAAGAGAATAGTGTTAGGGTAAAAGCTGGAGTAGGAATTCACTTAGAATTCAGGCTGCTTTAACAAAATGTTGCTTTCATTCAGAAGGGTGCAGTGCCATGCTGTGTGCATGTGTGGAAGCAGGGAGCAAGAGCTTGACTCATGGAGAGAAAGAAATGGAGGAGGAAATGAGGGAATTGGCACTCAGTGCCAGTTGTATTTCTGCTGCAGCCTTCTGTTTTGTAGTCAGAGGATTTTACAGTAGACAGGAATGTGGCCCACACGACACACAATAGCCACTGATGGGGAGAAAAAGAGAAGTTGAAAGGAAGAGAGAAAAGAAGAAAAACTTGTTTCCCGTTGTGGAAAGTGAGAATGAGAAACATGCCTTCTCAGAAAAGGATTCAGTCTGTGAAACAGTTCATTTGCAGGACAGATTTTATTCCTTACATGCGTAGATGATTTCTGCCCCCTCATTAACCTGGTCTGCATGTTCCAGTTGGCCATATGTGTAGTGTTGGTGATAAAGGTCGCATCCCAGGAAGCTATAGGTTGTTTGGCAGGGGTACTCTGTGCTCACACAATGTTTTTTACAGATCAGGAAGGTCCTCCTTATTTGGTGTAAACTCAGTGCTTTTTATCATGGATTCAGCTCTGGTTTGTGAGGAGGTGGGAGCTGTCAACATCCAGTTCAAAAGGCACTACAGCAGCAAACAGTGAGCTCTGCCATAGTGCCCACGTTGTTGCTCTGGCAAGTTTGCTCACGTTATCTGCTCGTCTGGGAGCAAACTGAAGTGGCTTAGAGGCAGAATCCCTTGGGTGAGCATGGATAGTTTCAGTCTGATCAATTTTTATGTGTGGAAGTGCCAGTGGATCAATGCAGGGTGCATGAGGCCAAGCTCCTCCATCGTGGGAAGTCTGAAGGACCGCTGGTTTCCTGGACTTACATACCCATGTGTTGTAGCTGTCTCCCCTGACCTTCACCTTCCAAGAAAAGCTTTCACAATCATCCTGACAGATGCAAGGAGAAGGGCAAAGCATTATTATAATTTTGCTTCTAGTTTCTTTATCTCTTTCACCCCTTCTCTTCCCTAGGGCTAAAAAGAGAACAGAAGGCATCTGAGAGATGGCTACTAACTAATTTGTGTAGAGTATTTTGTTCCTAAAAATCCCTCCCTATATCCTGGCTTGATTACTTATTACTCAAGGGGGTGTTTTCCATTACTTAATGACTATGCCTTGAAGAGAGCTCACAGAAGCCTTACTCAGTTTGTTTAACCTGGAAAGCAATTGAAGTAACCCACCAAATTATTTTTTGAAACAAATAAAACAATATTTTAAAATAAAATGGTACTAGCTCCTTCTTTCTGGTGCTTTCTTTCTCCTCTACAGTTTATCAGTTCTTGGTACTATCTCTTCTTTCCCGACTTTTTGTAGTCATGTGAGAGAGTCCCAACTACCCAGTGTTTTTATTTTCATTTGAAGACCTCTATAAAATTGCATGCTACAATATATAGTGTTGCTCTTGTGTAACTGTTTATAACCTACTTTATGGACCTTAACGCCATCCAGTACCCTCTTGTTCCCTTCAGATAGGTGTTGAAATTAAACTGCCTGCAAAGGGTTCTTTATTTTTGAAGCTTTTTTGGGGAGAGATTGTTTATTTTTTGCATTTGCCTAATTTTTGTTTTGCTGTTTCTTTTCCTTTCATGTTTGGGTGGTGTAAACCAATTGCTCTATTCCTCCAGGTGTCCAGCTTTCAGTCTCATCCAGGGGGAAGTGGAGCAGAGGGGGACAGCAGGATAAGTCAGAGGAGATTGTATGATTCTTGTTTTATTTATACAGCAAGGTATTGTCTGTGAAAAGTCAGCAGCCCTGGGAATGATGTGCAACTCACTGGGAATGATGTGCAACTCACTGGGAATGATGTGCAACCTCCTCACTGCATGAGACAGCTCCTATCACCCTGTTCAGCAGGCACAAAACACTGTGTGGGCTCCAGCTTGTGTCACACACTGCAAGCTAAACAAAAGCTGTCTGGGTCCCAGCTATGCTAGAAGTGGATCTGTAATGACTTTTTAAGGATGTGTAATGAATGGGAATTAAATCTGCTTAACTCCTTAGCTCCTGGGCATGTCCCTAATCCTGTTGTTGTCTGCTGTCTTTTGAGCTGGTTTGCAGCATGTGGGTCTAGAAGTGTTGCTGTTGTTCTTGCTGCTGCTTGAGCTAGGAAATCATCCTTAGTTTATTGCAATCTAAACAGGAGGCAATACCTTCAAAGTCCTTTAAAAATGTACTCCTTTTTCTCTTCAAGTCCCTAATTAGGTTTGAGAGGCTCCACTGCTTTTTCCTAGGTTTTTCTTTCCTCAAATATCTCTGTAGGTATGCTTGCAGGTTTTTATTTAAAAATAGGAGGGTTTTTTTTCTGAATTTAGACAAGAGCATGCTTGGATGTTGAAGCACTGGAGTAAGAGTAAGACAGTTGGATTTTGCTCCAGACTTTGCCCATGTTTTGTTCTTAAATGCATCGTTTGCCCTTTTTACAGGCACAGCTCAATGCTGCAGTATGTAACAGGAATTTAGCTGCACTGAATGCTCACTTACTTATACTGTAGCCAGGTTTAGTGCTGCCTTGTAATTTTCTGATCTGCCAGCTAGGGATAAGAGTACTTGCCCATTAATGGAGAAATGCTCCAATTTACCAGCCTAAGAATTAGAGATCAGAAGCCAGCCATGCAATAAGAGAATTTACTTAAGAAGCAAAACTTTTTTTTTCCTCAAGTGGAAACTTTTTCAATTACTTTCAGATTTCTGAATCATAAGACTTGGTTTTTGCCACCTGTTGCCCAATTATATAGCTATGGATCTTGCACATCATTTGACTTCTGAGAGTTAGGACTTCACAAAAAATAGAGTAGGACAAGTAAAGTTGAGAGACTTATGATAAAATCAAGAGAGGTGATAACCCTGATGTTATAGAGATGGCTTCGTTTGTTAGGATTTGTAAAGTGTTTCTCGAGCCTTGTGTGGCATGAGCTATAGAAAGAAGTATTTCTGTGCCATGTGCATCACCAAGTGATGCACCACGTGTCTCTTCAAAGTGTGTGTGAAGTGAGAGCGTGGGACAGGGAAGGATTTCCCTCTCCATTCACTAATGATCCCTGAGCAGGTGCTTGTCTCCTAGGCTGCACCCACACTGCTTTGTTGACAGAATAACTCTGTGTTCTGCTGTGTGTTTTTAATTCAGCAAATGCAAGAAGACATAAGATTTCTTAATAAAAGGAGAAATGTGTCAGAAATAAATAGTCTTTTTTGCTGTTTCAAGTATTATATTCATATTTGAATCCAAGATGTGTAGCAGTGATTTTCAGCATTGTAGCACTCCAAAGGTGCAGACTGTAACCTGGGTTCTATCTCCCCAGCTTCCACTACCACCAGTGAGATTTACAGAATTAAAACTGAGTCTTCCCTGACCTGTAAGATCTGAATCTTCTTTTCACTCACTGTGATGCTGTTTCCTGTAATGCTTAATGTGGAAAAACTTCCTGAGATGTTTTGCCCATTTCATGGCTGAAGAATATGACCTCACACCTCCTGTACGTGAATTTCATGACTGTCAGGGGCAGCCTGTCTTTTACTTGCTTAGCAAAAGAAGATGTGGAAGAGCAATGAGCAACAGGTTCCAAAAGACTTTAGGTCAGGCATTTCTTCTAGGCTGACACTGCTGCAGTTCAGACAGTTGTGGCCCCGCTAGTTTAAAATAGCCAGGTAGGTTCTCAGCACAGCATCTGCCTGGGCATCAGTGTGAGCTGCAGAGCTCAGCCAGGAGGCTGAGTCAACGTTTTTTAGTTAACCTGCATTGAACCACTGCAGGTGGGTGCTAACATTACCCATTAGATATATCCACACAAATGTAGATTTACCAGACCCTTAAGGAAGGAAATTGGCCTGTGCTGATGTGCACAGGTGGCTTCTGATAATTCCTTATATGACTGTACATTGGAATGTGGTGTCAGCAGAGAAGATAAATCTCTTTTCCTCCATTCTTTTAGATGAGGAGCTTCAGGCAGTTCCCCTCCCCTCTAGTACTCTTCTCTTCTGTTCATTTTTGTGCCAGGTCATTTCTTGCCAAAAATCCCATCTGCTCATCAGTGGCATTCCAGAGCAGGAGGTGCTCTGGAGACTTGATGCTGATTAATAGCATCATTTATGAGCCTGTGTATGAAAGGAGGAGGAAAGGGAGATGGTGCCAACCAGACCTGAACTAGCAAGAGCTTGGAGGTTCCTCTCTAAGGTGCAGTGATCACTGCATGTCCCTTCCCTAGATAATATGTTTCGCTATTGTTTCCCCAAATACAGTCTTCAGTCAAGTTTAGATGTTCATGTGGAAGCAAGGGACCTTTTGCCTGGGTCAGAGTCAGTCTACAGAATCAGAACAGCTTCCATGGAAATCACTCTGTTATTTATTATGCTAATTTTAATCTCATTGTTCCAAAATAGTCGCTTAAGTACACGTGGTAGAAAAAAAATCATGCAGATAGATGTGCACTCACTTGTGTCCCATCTGGAGAATTTCTCTTATCCTCCACCACCGATTGCTTGCCCTTTGCACTCCCTACGTCCTCTTTAGGTGAGCACCTTGTGTGTAGCGCATTTGTGTCTCACAATCACAGAGTCATAGAATGGTTTAGGCTGAAGGGGGCCTTAAAAATCAACTAGTTCCAACACCCCTGCCATGGGCAGGGACACCTGTCAGTAGACCAGGTTGCTGAGGCCCCCATCCAGCTTGGCCTCGAGCACTTCCAGGGATGAAGTATCCACAACTTCTTTGGGCAACACATTTCAGTGCCTCACAGTAAAGAATTGCTTCCTGATATCTAATCTAAATATCTCCTCTTTTAGTTTAACCCTATAAATAATATTGTACAGTGGGCTCCAGGACTAGTGTCCTCTGTGATCCAGCTGTATAAAGGATACCTTATACCCATATATTTTTGATTTTCCTGTTTAGCTATCCTATTTAGCTTTTCAGGTTTTTCCCTATAAAATAAATTATATTAGGTAATAGCTCTTACCTTTCCTTAATCATTCTGTTGAAAAGCCCCAAATTACCTAATTTCCTGAGGGTGAGGGTTCTCTATAACTGAGTATAATGGCTTTGTCACTCTATTAGCTTGTTTTCTATCTATGTCTTTTTCCCATCTCTGCTCCACTTTCTGTGTCATCTCTTCCCTTTGTCTCCTCACATTCTGCCCCCCTGACCTGAATGAGGAGTGGGGAGAGGTCTTGTTCAGCCATGTCAGTACATGTGTGACAAGATGCTTGAGAAGGTGACCCACAACTGGTAGTTTTTATTGGAAGGAAAGGTACAGTGGGAAGGAGAGTCAAAGGAGTTTTAGTCTACTCACTGACAACACCACCTTTGAGGAACATCGCCCCTCATCTTAAAATGGAGAGAGAGAAGGTAAAATGGAGGGAAAATTTACCACAAACCACTAAATTACAGACACACAAGCAGTGGTTTGTCTCCTTTCATCAGTGAGGCGATCCAGCCCAAACACTGTCTCTTTTTTCCTCTTTCCTCTCATACTTTCTCATAAGTGGTGCCTGGTTTGTTTTGGTTTTTTTCAGAAAGCCATATTTAATAGTGAAATCATTGCTATTGTTTATATTCACCACTTCCTCTGAAATACAAATTAAATTAAATACAAAATAAATTGGAATAGATGTATTTTAAGTTGTATTAGGAGCAGCTGAGGGAACTTGGGTTGTTTAGCCTGGAGAAAAGGAGGCTCAGGGAAGACCTTATTGCTCTCTACAACTGCCTGAAAGGAGGGTGTAGTGAGATGAGGATCAGTCTCTTCTCCCAAGTAACAAGTGATAGGACAAGAGGAAATGGCCTCAAGTTGCACCACGGGAGGTTTAGATTGGATATTAGGAAAAATGTCTTCACTCAAAGGATTGTCGAGCACTGGAACAGATTGTCCAGTGAAGTGGGGGAGCCCTGGAGATATTTAAAAGCCATGTAGATCTGGTACTTAGGGACATGATTTAGTGGTGGACTTGTCAGTGCTGGGTTAATAGTTGGACTTTATGATCTCAGAGGTCTTTTCTGACTCAAACTATTCTGTGATTTTATGTCTCTTTGCTTGTGCATGTGCACGCTTCTGTGCCTGCCCCCTACTTGTGAGGCAGATCTTTAATATCCCATCCCTGTTCCTTCCTTTGGGGCGTTTTCCAGACACAGCATTTCCTTCAAACCCACGTTCTTCCTAACCGAGACTAACATTTCCTATTTAAACTTATTAACACTGAATTAAAAGAAAGAAATACCAGATGAATCTTCCAAATATTAATGGTAACATGTAAGGTTACATAGATAGATGTGACCATAGAGTGAAAGCATCCGTGCCTCTCAAACAGTGTTGTTGTTTTGTTTTCTAAGGCCTCTCCAGTGCAAATTCTTTTATGGCAGGAAAAACCATGAGAAGATAATAGTCATAGGATGAGACAAATATAAAATTAAAGAAAAGTCACATTTTTGATCATGAAGGCTAGGGTAGTAATAGCACACAGTTCTACTCGCTAACTGGTATTAGAAAATGGAAACAACCTTCTCATTAGAGTAAAATCCGATTTCCAGAATTCCTCATAAATCATATGAGTGACTGCTCTTCAATTCTAGGTTGGGCAGGGCCAATGAAGAAAATGAACTCCAGGACTGAGGGTCTGTTGTTGGGATGTCCTAAACTCAGCTCAAAAGTCCTGATGTTCTCACTTGTCAGAGACCAGTGAAAAGGCAGCATGGCTTAGAGACTAGGCACGGGAATCAAACCAAAAGCATTCCTGGACAAAGGGCTCTATTGATTTACTAGCTCACAGGCTATTTTGAAGATACTTTACACAAGCGAAGTAAAAAATAAACCAAAAAACAAAACATGAAAAAACCCAGAAAAGTAAAAAATGCTCAATACTAGAGATTCCATTTTATATCCTTTTTTGTCTATGAAAGCATTTTGAAAATTGCTTGCTTTTCTTTCTGTAGATACAATTTTTACTTCACAAGATGTTTGATTCTTAACACCCCAGGTACTGTGCAACAAATACTCTGTAGACCAAAACAGCTGAAGGAGTTTTCTCTATTGACCTCTCCTCCCAGCCATCCTCAAGCCAGGATCTGGAGTTTTGGAGGCTATAGGCAGCAAACATTTTGTGCATATCCAGAAGTCTTGTTACAGTCAGCATGCAGTTATGCTGTTTCTAAGCCAGAGTCAACATTTTTAACACCACATTACTTTTGTAGTGTGTTGGGTCCCTTAATCCAAAAAGCAAGTGAAGATCCTAGGAGTTGGCTGGGGACTAAGCCATCTATAAAACCCACCAATTTTGCAGAGATTTGGGACGCTGCACATAGAAGGCTTTGATTATTCACAGAATAGTTATTAGCATATGCTGCAGGTTTGTATTTGCCTCCTGCTTTCTTAATTTCATTGAAATTTCCATCTCCTACCTTTCACCCTGTCCCCTGCATGCTCCTTGTGTACCCTGCCTCACAGAGAAGCTTTGAATAGGCACCTGAGCAGACAGTATCACTGGCTAAGCAGCACTCCACTCAAACACTCTGTGTTTGACGATTTAAATCCTATGTCTTCATACAGAGTGGATAAACACATGACATGGCCAATTCCCACCAGCTGCAGAAGGCAGCACTGATTTTACCCCCCGACAAGGCCCATGTGCTTCCCAGCGCTGGCAAGAGGCAGTTTGCTGTGTACATCTCTGTGGAGCTGAGCCGCCGCTGCCTCAGCAGCCAGACGCAGCAGCCTGTGCGTGCACATGCACTCCCTTCCAGGACCTGACAGGCCGTGCTGTCAGGAGATTAAATTATACTGTGGAGAAGGGTGTGAGGGGAAATAGCCTGAGACATATTCCTCAGCTATTGACCGCTTTTCTGCGAGACCCGTTAGTGTTAATTCTCTGTTCTTTCACTCCTCTGCTCTCTGCAGTAGCAGCCCCGTGCAAAATGTAGTGAAGTCAGCGTTTTGGGGGTGACATGGCCAGAGCAGTAGCTGTGACAGGCAAGTCTTTTAGATTAGTCTCCAGCTCAGGAGAGGTTTTAGGGTTCTGCCTTCTAGAAATGCTGAGCAGTTGAAATGTGGGAGAAATCAATGGGAGCTGTTCAGCTGGTCTGCAACTCGGGCCCTCTATGTATTGCTGATCTAGCAAAGACTTTTTTTCATCTGTCCACTAGTAAACAAGGTAGCTTTCTCATCTTTCTTGATTTTCCTCTACTTTCTACCATTTTTCTGCTCTCATGCAGACTTCCCTTTCTACTTTCTCCTCTGTCTCAGGTGTTCCATGTTACATAGCTTTTACTGCCTGAAAGTTAGACTATTAATTTAGGCTAGTTTTAAGGCTATCTTGACAGCCACCCTGAGACAGCTATTTATTATGGAATCATTTGTTCTTTGGAACTGTTCCCCTCCTCTCTTCCCACTGATTATAGCACCATACAGCAGGGTTAGACAAGACAACTACTGAAGTTTAAGGGCAGTCTCTGCACATCCATCTCAAAGCCTGTAGCACTGTGTAGCCCCAGTCAGACTTTTGCATTAGGTTCCCAAAGGTGCTGAATGTCTGCTTCTAGAGGGTGCTGGTTTTTATTCTGGTTCCCTTATGCCTGTGGGAGCTGAAATTACCAGCCTATAGAATAGCATGTGATGCTGAAGGCTCTGTGGGACTGACTGGCTAGGTTTTTCAAATAGGTTGGCTGACTCTTCTTATGGCTCTATGGCTGCAGAACAATACCTAGAACATTATTTTCTGGGTGCAGGCTGTGGGGAATGGGACAGGAGAGGAAGTAAGCAAAACTGGCAAAATAGAAAAATAAGGAAGCAGGAAAAAAGGAAAGTATAGAATGGGAAAATCAGGGGAAAGAGGCAGGATAGAAGAAGGAAAAAAGAGTAGTGAAGCAAAATAAGGACAGTTGGAATAAGAAAGATGACAGTGTGATACAAGGATCAGGGAAAAGGATGAGGATGGCAGATGGAGGAAGTATATGAGGGAGACTGAAAGAGAGAGAGAGAACAGGAACCTGGCAAAGTACAGGAGAAATGCGTGTTAAGAGTTAATTTTCTTCCCAGTGGAATAGTCCTTTTAGGAAAAACCAGTCATCTAACAGACAGCATGTCAGCTTGAAGTAACACACAAAAGTTAATATTACATTGCATATGATTTGTAAAATTCCATCCCCCAGGGAACATCTTCTAAAAGAAACAAATTTTGGGTGTGTCAAAATGAGACTTTCTGCTTGGTGGTAAATTGTCCTGTCTTTGTATCACGTATGTGGCAGTGGTTCATAAGCTGACAAAGGCTCATGCTGGGGAGAAGTAGAGGTGAGAGGTCTTCTCTCTTATCATCCTTGTGTGCTGGGGAGGGAGGGAAGCAGAGGGGCAGAGGTACAGTGAGGGAGTCTCTGCAGATTAATGCTTCTAAAGAGAAACATCTATAAGGGACTGGTAAGAATAGAAGAAAGTGTATGAGAAAGAATAAAAGACATGAGATAGGGAAGTATAACCAGTGAGCAGGGAGGGAAAAATGTCCTCTTCCCTTCCTATCTTTTAATCAGTGAATTCCCTTCTGATGTTTGTTTTTTTACTTCTCTGGCATTTCATTATGTTCAGCTCCTTCTGTACTTTCCTTTTGCCTCTGTTGCCCTATGTTCTGCTTCAGCCAAAAGCCCTTTCCAAACCCTTTTTCCTTACATATCCTTCCTGCCTTTCCCCAGGGTCTCTGACACATAACCAGTGTCTCCCTTTTTCCCTTACTCCCTTTTTCTCTTTCACACTTCTCTTTGTGTTTTTTCATGGACTTTTCTTCCTTGTCCAGAAATTAGAGGTTCTTGCTCTGGTGCTCTGCATAGCCAGAGTCCTAGTGTTATATGTATATTTATTTATAAGTACATACAGACAATAATATTAATGTGCATATCATAATATTGCAATGCATACATATATAGATGTATATATATGTGTGTGAGTATGCATATGCACACACAATATTCTAAACCAGAACTAATTAATTTGGTCATAAGACAAAGCCTGGGTGTTATTCTTACTGTAGTTGACAAACTGCCTGCTTTGATGTGAGGATTCAGACTCAAAGACATGATTACATTTCTCCAGTGTCTTCTCACAATACTCTTTTCATGGCCAGGAACAGCTCGTGACTTGGCAGGATGGAGTCGTGGGGATGGCTTGGTTTACTTCAGCACTAACACCATGAGATAGGACTCCTGAATCCTGGCTGCCTCATGCTGATGAGTGCAATACGAGCCTAAAGGTTGTCAACTGGATCTAGTGCAACAGGATATGGCAGTGCAAATTGTCATGATAATCCATACCAGCTTCAGACACTCACTGCAGCCCCACCTCTCCCTCTTGCCTGCTCCTCTTCATACTGCCCTCTCTTTGCCCTCACACCTGACAGCAGACAACTCTGTTATCTCTGTTGTCAGGTGTGAGGGCCAACAAGACATCCTTTTGGCATGTGTGCCAGAGGTCTGCATGTCTCAATGCCTTATACCTTGAATTCTGTGTGTCCAAACTGCACATAAATAGCTTCATTTGGTTTTGAATGATTGTATGTACTGTATGTTGATGGAGTTTGTTTCTAAGCATTTACAGTTCTATGCTCCCTCTTGGGCCACTATACTTTTTGGGGGCCTTAGCACAGGTATGAAGCGAGGCTATAAATACTGAATTTTTTCTACTCTAATCTTCTAAAGAAACTGTTTATGTACTAACACCGAGAGAGAAAGAGAGGTAGAGCTACTTCTTTCTCTTAATTCAGTCTGAAATTCTTTGGCCAAATTGGTTAGAGAATGCCCTGCAGGAATCGCTCCTTGAACATCAGCAGATCTGTTTGGGAAAGTTGCTTTGAGATGTACATCCACTGCTGGCCAGGGTCCATTAGCTCCTCTAGATATGGGACTATGCCTGGCATCCTCCTGAGCTCTCTTCTGTGGGACAGATGTGCTCTCTCAGTAGCCCCATGGCTCCTTTTTGCCACTTAACTGCACCAGGTGGCCCATAGTCTCAGCACCTTTCCAAGGGCCAGAGAGCTGTGAGGGTACAGACTCAGTCACAAGAGTAGCAGTCCTCCTGTGCCTTCCCACTGTGCTCCTTTCTTGCCCAAAACAAAACAACCAAACCCAAGTTCTGTTATGATATGGCAAGGAAGCTCAGTTTACCTCAGCCCTGAGTCATGGCAGGTTACAGAGGGTCAGGATTTGCAGAGAGCCTGCAGATTTTTTTGAAGCCCAGAAAGAGACCAGCAGTGATTTGCAGGTAGCATCCTTGCGGAGACCAAGAATGCAGCAGCTTATAGCATAGTCAGCCAACAAAGTGTGGGGAAAAAAGTTTCCATGGTCTGGATTTGAAAATCTCTGCAATTTGCATTTTTTATGTTGCTATCCTTTTGGTTCATTGAAAAGCGTCCTTTTGCAAAGCCAAAGACCTCAAGGCCAGAAGATACGAGACATTGTAATGGTGGGACTCTTTATAGAACACAGGCTATTTAACTTCATTGACTTCCTTTTGTGTGGAGACTGATCATTTGTGTTTGGTGAAAGCACATTTTCCAAAAAGGCATCAACCCTTGATGTGAGGAGTCTGAGAGATGGAAAAGTTACTGCTTCTCTTGGTAGTTTGTTCCAGTAGTTAAACACTTGCAGTGTAATTTGTGCCTCATTTCTCACTTGAAGGTGTTTCACTTTACAGGCTTACATTCACCCATTTTTCTATAGTTCTGCTTATCCACAGTGAACCTTAATCTTCCTCAAGGTCCTTGCTTTCCCAGTTACAGTGTCTTGCTTTGTAGATATGGTCTGCATTCCTTGGTCCTTAACATATTACTCTCTATTTGGCTGAATTAAAATGTATTCAGTTTGAACAGGTATAATTTAGAAGGGATTCATTTTATTTAATATTTCTGCTTCTCTACCAGTCTTTGCAAAGTTCACCTCAAGTATTTTGCTTTTATTTCTACATCAGTGATGAGATGTAAAATCACGTTCTGTTTACTCGTGATCTATGCAGAACCTCACACCAAATCCTCCTACTGAATGATGATTCTGTTCTTTGTTCCTTTTTGAGATTCCTCAGACAGTCCTCAATTCATTGAATAGGTACTTTATTGTTAATGTATAATGCAATTTAAATCACAGTGCTATGAGATAATAAGTCACAAACTCTACAAAAGCCAAAATTTCTGTAGGATGTTCACTTACCTTTGTCAAGAGAATTTGTAATTTGAGTGTGAAACTCTATTGCTTTAAAAATACTTTGTCCCCATAATCCTGTGTTTCTTGGCATGAATTTTATTGATACTATTTTATGTTTTTAATACTGACTCAGCATTTCTGTGATCTTTCCTGGGAGTATTGTCAGGCTGACAACCCTCTCTTCTTCCCTTGCCCTTTTTGACTATTGACTCAACATGAAGATTCCCCCAGTCCTAACAAATTCCTCAGCATTCTACAGTGTATTAAAAATTAGCATCATGGTGCTGAGGGATGTTTGTAAGCCAGCTTTTCAAGAATTGTGGGTATTGGCTGTTTGGCCTAGAGAACTTGTCCCTGGTTCCCAATATGTTTGGAACTAATTATTGCCAACTCAGTAAATATTAAATATATACACAGTGTGTTAAACAGCCCCAGTAATGGTTATAAGAGATTTTGCTACTTCGGTATTAACAATTTTGCCAGTTTTATCTAGTATCATACTTCCACTTACCTGCAGATTTCTTTCGTTCCTAGAGTGTTTTCAGATACCCTCAGCATTGTCCTGGAGAAACTGCCAGCCCGTGGCTTGGTCAGGTGCACTCTTTGGGATGGAAAACTGGCTGGGTGACTGGGCCCAGAGAATGAGATGATGGAGAACGGAGTTAGATCTTGTTGGTGGCCGGTCACTGGGCTCAGTGTTGGGGCCAGTCCTGTTAAATATCTTTATCGATGACCTGGATGAGGGGATCAAGTGCTCCCTCAGTCAGTTTGCAGATGACATCAAATTGGGTGGGAGTGTTGATCTGCTTGAGGACAGGAAGGGTCTGCACAGAGATCAGGACAGGCTGTATCGATGGGCCAAGGCCAACTGTGTGCGATTCAACAAAGCCAAGGGCCAGGTCCTGCCCTTGGGTCTCAATAACCCCTGCAGTGCCATGGGCTGGGGCAGAGTGGCTGGAAAACTGCCCAAAGGAAAAGGATCTGGAAGTGCTGGTGACAGCGGCTGTACAAGAGCCAGCTTGTGCCCAGGTGGCCAAGAAGGCCAGTGACATCCTGGCCTGTATCAGCAATAGGATGGACAGCAGGACCAAGGAATATTGGGGCCAGCCTCTTCTCCCTTACAGCTAGTGACAGAACAAGAGGACATAGCTTCAAACTGCACCAGGAAAGTTTAAGATTGGACATTGGGAAAAAGTTTTCACTGGTAGGGTGGTTAGGCATTGGAATAGGCTGCCCAGGGAGGCGGTGGAGTCATCAACCCTGGAAGCGTTCAAGAAATGCCTGGACTTAGTGCTATGGTGTAGTTGGTATGGTGGGGTTCAGTCAAGGGTTGGAGTCAATGACCTTGGAAGTCTTTTCCAACCTTAATGATTGTATGATTTTGTTATTCTTAACTCTGTCAGTGAGGTATTTTTCCCTAATTTCTTCAGCTTTCCTCGTCAGTTACTTACACCCCATAATTTTCATTTATATTGACTGCCACCTGTAACTGCTGCCTTACATTTTGCCATATGTTGCTTTAATTTCTAATTACTGCTTTATTTGCCATCAAACCAAGCATTGTTTTCTTATCCAGTGCTGTAAGCATTTCACTGTGATTCCAGCATTTTGACTAGTTAATTAACTCTTCTTACATAAAGTACTCCCACTTTTCAGTCATGTTAGCTCTCTAATCTTTGGTCCCTTCTCAATTTCACTCAAATTTCTTCTCTTGAAGCCTTAAGACCGTTTACTGGTACCCGTGTACTTTGTATGCATGTGGGTAGGGGTATGTGAGTATTGCTTGCAGATGCTGAACTTTTTTTGCCCTTATTGATTGTAATCTGGTCGTGATAGTTGGTTTCCAGGCAACTGTCATTTTTCAACCCAATGATTAATTTATCTTCTCATAGGAAGAAGAGAGAAATAGAATCTCTTAATCTAACTTTTCTTCACCATTTCTTGTTGTCATGCAATTCTTCCCTACAGAATGGGGTTTGCTCTTCTGAACAGTCATTATAGTATTTTTTCCCCTCAGTGTTTCCAGACCTCTGACAGTTGCTCTTTCTGTAACTGACTCCCCTGATTTTTTTCTTCCAGTCATACCCTTCGAATTTTCTAACTAAATTCTTTCCCTACACGGATGTCATGGATTACTATAAAGAAACTATCATATTTCAATGTTCTTCTTTTCTCTTTTCTTCATACAGCTTGATATTTAATTTGTCCTGAAGATTGCTATTGTCACACTCTGAACTGTCCATGGAGTTCATAGATAATTTAGAAGTCAGTAATGTGTGCAATGAGTTCAAATGATTTCTTCTGGTACCTTACATTTTTCAGCACCAAGTTACATTTCTTGTCTTTGTGCTCATTCACAGGTTCACCAGGTTCAGCTGGAAGTCTTTATCAACTTCTTCACTCTTGATCAAACAAAACAAATCTCATTGTTAGGGGGTTTAATCACCTCCTCTTTACTCGTTTTCATAGATCCCTTCTAAATATGTTTATGTGAAATACTAAACAAATACCAGAAATCTCAGATCTTTTACCATGCAATTTTCCTGCTACTTCAAAGACAGAAGAGAATTTTTAAAGATCCCAAACGTATTTTGGAGTAAACTCTGTTTTAAAATCCAGAGTTAGGAACCATTCTGGCAACCTGCTGTTACCTGGCTGGGTAGCGTTGAAATCCCCTTCTCAGCCACCAAAAGCTTCTCTCTTCTACTTCATTTTCTCTTCTGAGAGATGTCCTCATTTCTCCTAACAGTTTGTTTTGGACGAGTTTTGATAACAATGAGACAAACAGTGTCAGGTCAACCAAGAGCACTTTCCTGTTAATAAACTGAATGGACATTCTCACAGAAGGTCAGCAAATATTGATTTGTCATTATGGACAATACAGACCAAATCCAGTTCTCAGTTACCTGACTTCAGTCAAGGTGTGTATTAAGGTAACGGGAGTAGAATTTAGATAAAGGTGCAGTTTCAATTTTTGCATGTGGCTGCCTTCAGCTAAGTGATAAGTAAGAAGCCTACATGTAAAAATCCTGATTATTCATGGTTTTGAGTGCTCTTCCCTGCCCTGCTCTCCCCTTCTTACTGTGGCTGGGGTGATCAGCTAAGTGGTGCTAAAATGATGGATGTCATCCTCTGCTGGGAGTGGAAATTGTCATTCAGACAGGAAAGCGCTTGGTTTTCATTTTTTCCTTGCTTGGATTTATGTGGGCATTCATCAGCAGGACACTTTCTGGATCTGAAATTAGGTCTTTGGAGGACTTTCTCTGCTGAAATCTCTGATGTGTATTCAATCACTGCTATAAACAAAGGACATTGTAAAAGCTAGATAGTAGCTATATTAGCTCAGTATAATGGACATTAAAAGTAGCTTCCAGAATGTTTGAGAGGAGTGGGCTGTTTACTGGAATGAAACCTGGATGCAAACTAGTGCTTCCTGGAGTATCACTATTGTTTGCTCCCCACATTGGATGGAGAGAGATAAGGAGAGGAGAGTGAGAAAAGTACCCCCTGGCACATCTCTGCCAGCTTTAGATTGCAGTCAGGCAGTAACTCCATGCACTCATCAGTTCTGATGAGCTGATAAACAAATCTATCAAATTTGCCAAGTCTGTGGGAATCCCAGGCTGTCTAATGGTAGATGGAGGTAGGGGTTACAGCAGGATGGAATTTACTATAGCTGGGAGCTGAAATACAATAATAATATAGTAATAAATATATTGCTGCTCCAGCAGAGAGAGCAGAACTACTGGGGCTGCATGAAATTTGGGTATAAAAGTGGCAGCAGTGGGAGACCTGGAGGATAGTTAGCATAAGGCAGCAGGAGATATCCAGGGGCTTAGGAGATGTGGCAAGTGGAGGAGGTTGCAGTCTGTGAAGCACAGTAATCCAAAACTCAGATCATTTATTGTATTTTCATTGTATTTAAAATGAAAATTGTAAATATTTTGGATAATGTTATAATTTTATCATGGTGTTTAGTAACTGGATGAAATAACTAGTTTCTCTGTGGACCAATACCCTCTTTAATTTACCATATGCTGAACACACAAACACGGACACATGTTTTACCAACCGTTCTCTTGTTGCTTCCAAAGGGAATTAATTTTGAGTCAGGGACATTTTAGGTGATATCTTATCACCTCAACATTTTGGTAAGATGTGCTTTAATTTATGAATTGTCAGTGCACTCAGTTTGTGTTGCAAAACCTGAATTTACAAGCTTATCTGTGTGGGAATTAAAATCACATCGTACACAGGCCAGGGTGAGGATCTTCAGTTCAATTAGTGGATGAGGGAAAGGCTCTGGATATCGACTACCTAGACTTTAGTTGAAGCTTTAATACCACTTCCCACAACATTCTCCTGCAGAAATTGGCTGCTCATGGCTTGGTCAGGTGCACTCTTTGGGGGGTAAAAAACTGGCTGGATGATCAGGCCTAGAGAGTTGTGATGAATGGTGCTACATCCACCTGGTGGCCGGTCACTAGCGGTGTCCCCCAGGGCTCAGTTGGGGCCAGCCCTGTGTAATATCATTATCAGTCACCTGGATGAGTGTTCTCAGTCAGTTTGCAGGTGACAGCAAGATGGACAGGTGTGTTGATCTGCTGGAGGGAAGGAAGGCTCTGCAGGAAGATCTGGACAGGCCAGATCAATGGGCTGAGGCCAAAGGTATGAGGCTCATGGGGGACCTTATCCCTCTCTACCACTGCCTGAAAGGAGCTCAGAGCCTGGTCACTTCTCCCAAGTAGCAATGGATAGGACAAGAGGAAATGGCCTCATGCTGTTCCAGGGGAAGTTTTAGATTGCATATAAGAAAAATGTCTTTACCGAAATAGTTGTCAAACATTGGAATGGGCTGCCCAGGGAAGCAGTGGAGTCACCATTCCTGGTGCTGTGTAAAGGTGGCACCTAAGGACATGGTTTAATGATGAGCTTGGTGGTGCTAGCCTAAGGCTTGGGCTCAATGATCTTGGAGGTCTTTTTCAGCCTAAACTATTCCATGATTCTAAGAGCATTTGGCACTGAAGTGTTTTTGGCCTTCTCTCTAAATATGTATTAACTTAAACGCAGGCACAAACAGCTGAGGAGAGATGTGACGTGAGCTTTCAATGCTCAGTAAGTCTGCCAGGAGGGATCAGCAGCGGCTCCTGTGTGCACAGAATTGCAGAGACAATTTCAGGGATACGAGCAAACTCTTGTTGATGACTTGGGTGAGAAGACAGAGAAAGAGAGGAACGGACAATGTGACATTTCAATTAAATCAGTGTTTAAGAAAAATATTTAAGAAAGTAGATGGAAAAGGATAGGGAAAACATAAACAAAACAAACGAAAGTCCCCAGGAGCTCTGTGGCGTTAATCTAACCTTCAGCATGACTGAAAACTGCACAGGCAGGTGAACAGCATTATTGATGTTTGAAGTAATTACTTCAGCAGGCGCTGCTATCAAAATTCATAGTGATTGATTTCCCACTAGTCAGCTTATCTGTCTGAGAACAAGTTCACTGGAAAGCAGCTTATAACCCCTTCCTAATAAGCCATGGCACATCACTGGAGAAAATGG
The DNA here is from genome assembly GCA_014706295.1 of Lycocorax pyrrhopterus obiensis. NCBI lineage: Eukaryota > Metazoa > Chordata > Aves > Passeriformes > Paradisaeidae > Lycocorax > Lycocorax pyrrhopterus. The sequence goes on along the minus strand of JACSVZ010000015.1, from coordinate 59,257,234 downwards.
CGTCAGGCTCGTTTTGTTTTGCATTCACTGCTATTAAAGGTTGAATCATTCAAAATTTTAAGACGTCAGGCAGTTTTCTTCTCCAGAGAGCCTAGAAATACAGAGACCTGCACTTCCCAAGCAACTTGTCCTTGTCCTCCTAGGTACAGCGTGAATTGAAGGAGACTTTCAAACCGAATTTCTTTCAGTAACAACAGGGGAAAGTCATATCTGAACACACACACCACACACATTTTTAAAGGTGGTTTTCAAATATGGAATATTTTCCACAGGCTGACTGAGAGCTGGTTAAATCAGAACAGCGGAGGGTATGATTGAGGTGCCTTAGGCCACAGCAGTAATGTTGCTGTATATGCATTCGTCAGCATCAGGTTAAATCCATGTTCCCTCAAGGTGCAGATTCAGGTCCAAATCTGAGGTGAAGTCTTTAAGGTCAGGTTGGATGAAGATACAGGCAGCTCTGGGGCTATTTTCCTCTGGAAGACTTAGAACTCATGATCCATGTCATCACAGCCTCAGTAAAGAACCACAGTGTTGTGACAAGAACACGATTAAACATCTCTCATGTCCCAGATAGCCTGATTGAAGTTAGCGAATAAGGAATTACTGTCCGTGACATTGCAACAATTATCCAGGCAAATGCAACCTCCATCCCACCTCTGGATAGAGGTGCATGACTTACAGAGAAAACCTATCAAGCTGGAGTGGGAAGGGCTTTCTCTTTCCTCACCTGTTTTTTTAAAAACAGCCATGGGCTGGAAAACAGCAGCCAAGACATGGAGCTCTAACACTAGTTCAGCATCTGTAAGAGCTTGGACCTTTACTTCTCTCCAGCCTCTGTTGGTTGGCAGTCATCTATTCCCACAGATCAAAGCACAGGAAAAAATGAAATGAAGGACAAGTGCAAGAGGCTTAACTATCAGTCTCCTGGATTTGTATCAGTCTGTGTCAGGAGGCACATCATCTGCAAGTGTTTTTTCCTTTTCCTTTTGGCTTGTCCCTGCGCACAGAGAGCCAGAACGCTTCCTTGTGCAGATAGTTGTTTCCCCCTGCCATCTGGCAGGGTGCACACGCACAGGAGGCAATGGTGCTATTTGTCAGGAAGGAAAAGGACTGTTTGCTGGATCAGTTTTATGGGGGAAAAGAGAGGGAAGAAGAGGGTGCAGGAAAACCATTTTGTACAATTCACAGGAGAAAGAGAGGAGCTGAGTGAGATAATTTCTCAGGGCAGAGATAGGCTGCTCCTTCCAGGACCCAACAGCTCTCTGCTTAGAATCTGTGCATGCGAGAGAGAGATGAAGGCAGGAGGGGAGTTATGAGCTAAGCTTTCACAGATGATTCAAATGAGAACTTTTTTAGAGTTGTGGGAAGTTGTGTACAGCAGTGTCCAGGGCTCTTTCTCCTGCCCATCTACACTGTTCAGGCAACCAGGTGGGGAGGAAAAGTTCTGTGAGCTCCTTTACTAGAAAAGCCCTCAGCAGGTGGCAGTCCTAGTAGGGGAGCTCTAGGTTGTACAAAAAACACATCCCAGCAGTCCCAGGTGGCCCGTGACTCTTCAGATGGTATGACAGAGTGGCAGGCGTGGCAACCCTTTCTTCTCCCCGCTGTACCCAGCAGGCTCTGGAGACATCAGAGGCTCCACGGATTCTCACCATGGTCTGCAAATCAATATGTCAACCCTGGGTTTTGGCCCACTTTACCAATAGGCTTCTGTGCTCTTTTTATCCTTCTGTTTCCAGTGCACTGAGCTACAGCAGGACCCAAATTTCTGCATTGCCCTTCTGGCTTGTAACACTGTGCTTCTCTTTCAGTGCCTGACTCCCTGGTCCATACGGTGATCCTCTTGGTCCATGGGAGTCTGGCAAGGGTGGGGGAGCAGATGGTCACAATAACACAGTGAGGTTATATGAAAACTGTCTCTGCTGGGGCCACATTTGTCTCAGATGCACAGGGATGACTGCATCTTGTCACAGCTAAAGAAGAAGGTAGATGAGGATCCAACTGGTTTCCCTTGCAGGACACACACACCTTTATCCTCCCAAACCTTTAACATCTTCCTTGCATGTTTGTGTCTCTTCCTGCTTGTCTCTCTGGATGGGTGCTGCAGCAGCTCAGAGCTCTGATTCCCGCAGAGTCAGGAGGTGAAGCGCAGAATGCAGCCTGGGTGGTTCCCCTGGGGGCTGGAAAGTCTCTCTCTCCTTCTCTAATTGTTTCTGACGTTTCACCTGACACATCCTGAGTGAGCACATCACCCCTGCTTCTGGGGGGGGTGATAAAATGTTTGGATCTCTGAATGTGTAGCTGTGTTCTTTGTTGACAAGAGATCAAAGATGTCAGAACTCTGGAAAAAAAAATCCCACAAAAAAGAGAGACTGAAAAGCAAAATAAATGACAGAGATGGAGAATAAAGTCAAGTAGAAATAGGAACAATTGCCTAGAGACGGGTGGACAGATGCCTAGCAAACGAGATAGACAGACGGCTGTGGCAGAAAGACAGCATGCTCCTTACTGTTCTTGGGCTGTAATTATCAGCTATTTAGGCACTAAGCCCGGGCAAACCAGTTATTATCAGTATTCAACAGCTCTGAGGTGAAGCCCAAAGCAATTAATGCCCTTTGAGATCTCGGGACAAACTACAATGAGCACTGATTTTAAGCAGAGTGTGTGTGGGGAGGGAGGGATTAGGACTTTTTCATTATGTAAGAAAGTGGCGGACGGGGAATCTCCTGCAGGGAAGGTCCCTGTAGATGAGCAAAAAATATGAACTCCAAGAGAGCTAGAACCTGCGAGCAGGGAGCGACTGTTGATCACATCTTCTCTACAAGCAATCCCTGTTCTTAAAAGGAGAAATTGCTGTCTGAACTCACAGAGTTCTTCTGAGAAAGCAGAAGCAACCAGAAACACATCATGAGGAGAGCAGAAAAAAACCATGGTCTGTGAAGGGCAGGAGCACCTCACTCCTGTTTCCATTCAGTCTAATGTAACTGTAGCATCTGAAAAGGTGTCAAGACTCTTACTATGGGATGGAGGGAAGGAAAGAAGGAGGGATGTGCACTTTCCTGGGTGGAGGGCTGAAGTCCAGGACAGGACTTGCCTCTCCTTGGTATTCATATTTTGCCATGACTAGAAAACCATCCTCTTCCTGATCAGGTCTTGTAGTGACAGAGGGCACTCGATATGGCATTACAAATCTCTGGCCTCTTAGGTTTTTCAAGGAAATACAGAAGAGTATCCCAAAGGAAGCCTTTCAAAGAAACTTTCAAAGACTCTGTAGTGCGCGTATTTTAGCATTAACAGCCATATGCGTGCAGTTGCCGTGTACACACACGCACGCACACAGATGTAGGTGTTGTAAAACACCCCAGCTCTGCTGAGTCAGTGGAGCTGTGCTGATGTGCCCTAACACAGGGTCTAACCACTCACAGTACTAGCAACCACCCACGTGCAGCAGCCTGGCTTGAGTGGTGGCTCAACAGCTGGTGTTGGGCACTCCTGAGTCAGAAACCTTGAGAAAAAATGAAGTCCCACGCACAAGAAATTCTGTTTGTCAAGGCAGCTGGAAGCTTAGATTTTCTCCTGACCCTGAGCCACTGCTTGCTGCTCTTTGGCTCAGAAAATGAAGTATGAGTAACTGAGAACTTGGTGGAGTTATGTTGGGATATTTTCCTCTAGATCTTAAGCATGCTCGGGGATGAACAGCAGAGCCAGCAGTTTATGACTAAGGATGCACAAATTAATAGTGTGTTTTGGTGCTTCTAATTAGCCCCTCAAGCACAGAACAGAACCTGCTTGGAAAACCTAAGCTTGTGAACTGCTGCTTCGCTGTAAAGCCTATTCTAATAGTGAGAAGAAAGTGTTTTGAACAAGGCACATATGTGAAATGGCTGTTAATCGTCCTTGGAACCACTATTTTTTTTTGTTATATGCTCCCGGAAAACACCTTCCTTTATTCTTTGAGCTGTATTTCTTATATAAACTTGCTCTTCAGAATTTTCAAGTACAGGAACAGCTGGCACGCACTAAGAATGGCAGAGGAGAGGGAAAAGAGGCAAGAGAGAAAATCCATTTCCCTGGGCTCTTAAAAGATTGAGAAGTGAGAAAAGATGGTTGAGTGAAAGGGAGCTGGTGGCCATAGCTGTGGTGAAGGAGGCTCTTTCATCCCACAGTGGTGAAGCTGTGCAGAGAGGGGCCTTGTGATACCAGATGTCGTGGGGCAAAAAGCAGCAAGGAAAATATTTCTTTCACCAATGCAAGTTTCAAAAGTTCTTCCACATATGCAAGCAAAGCACCCATGCCCAGGAGGCCCACTTCTGGTTTGTGGCTGCTCCCATGGGGCTCAAGAAGTGGATGTTCTGCAGCTGCTGCACACTGACCATACCTTATTCAGTTAATGGGGTGACTGACACTCACTGAGTGGGGCATGAAGGGAGACACCCACATGTCTAAACAGGGAAATTAAGGTAAATGTTTGAATTCTCTGATCCACTTATTTATTTGTTCAACCTGCAGCTTTTCTTGAGGGCTACACAGTCCTGAAGCAGAGCTTTAGAGCTGACTCAGGGAATGATGCTGAGATTTGTTTTCCTTGTATATCTAACAGCATCAATAAGAACCAAGAAAACTGGGGAGCAGTGGAAGTACCATGTTCCTTACCCCAGGCTAGGATCAGAGCTGCTCTCTGTGCTGTGCAGCCACTTGTCAGAAACCCTGAGGCTTTTTGCTACACAAATGGTTGGAGATGCTTGAAAATTGAGTGTTTTCTCTCACTGCTTTAATCTTTATTTTATTATTTTAATTGTACCACATCCAGTGCTTTCTTCCAGATATTTTGAATGCAACTAGAAATTCATAGGGCTTGATTGCTTATTTTCTCTTTTACTTTAGATCCTGGCATGGCATCAGTATACTGATGGAGATTTATTAGGTTCATGCTGTTACCTGACCACTAATACAGCCCAGTGTGTTTGCTTGGGACTATTCTTCCATTAAATGGAGTCCTGCCCTGTACAGCAGGTGCATATGGGTGTTTTATTTCTTCCTTTGAAGCCCTTGCTTTAGTAATTTTTGAGGAAGATGGCATGACAAGGTGACAGTTGGCTTTTTCTGATATAATAGTTTCTGCAATCGCTACATTGGGTTGTAGTGTGGCGATGAGAGAGCTTTTTAAAAAATACACATTTAAATGTCAGAGAAGAGAAGACCTGTGAAGATGTTCGGAAACATCATGTCCCCTGGATGCCTTGTTAGACTTTCATAAACAGAGATGAGGCTTTTCTGGGTTAATTCCATGTAGCTTTGTACTGAGTCTGCTATGTGAGGAGATGGGATTTGGAAAGTTTATTGACTGCTGTGGGAATGCTTACGTGGTACACACATGATAAATGAAGCTGGTAGATTATGTCTCTTCTGTCAACTTTGTGTCTTGATTTACAGAGCTTTCAGTGTTTTAGGGCTCCACAGCATTATAATTCCAGATCATGCAGGATTTGCCTACTTTGGGACTTGATCCAAAACTCTTCCCATGTACACTGAAAAGCTTGATATATTTTGGAGCAGATATTTTTATTGATTCATTCTTCTGCAAGAAAATGGAGGGAAATGTGTTGTGTTGCTGCAGAAAAAAAAAAAACAACCAGACCCCAAAACACAAAAGAAAGAAAAGCAAGTTAGGAATGTGTCTTTATTCAGTGGGCTGGGTAATGATTTTAGGTGCTGACTCTGCTGGCAGTTTGGCATCATTTTTTCCCCAGCCTGCCCCTCTCTAGCTTTGTTTGGAGGGAGGGAATGGAGGCTCCCAGTAGCATCCCTTGGATCTCCAATCTGCTCCCCATCCCTCCTTACCTCCCTCCCTTCTCCCCTCTACCTCCCCCCCTCTCGCTCTGCCTCTTTGTGCTGCATGTTCCCTTTTCAAAAAGTAATTTCATGGCTCATGCACTTAAGATTCCATCAGAAAGTCGAGTCTTTGATCAGGCAGACAGATGCCCTGCTGGGATTTCATTGGCAAATCACAATTCCCTTAATTAAGACTATGTGTCTTTATATCACTAAACTGATTCCAGCTGGGTCCCTGCTCGTTTTACATCCAGATTTACCTAGACTATGGATTCTCACCCCCTGTGACTCTGGAGGAACAAAAACCATTTAAAGGCTTTTCGTTCCCAGTCTCTTTCCCCAGCTGCTTTTCCCCACTGGTGCAGCAGTCGGTGTGGGCTGGGAACTAAACCTCTCCCTCAGTCTTGTTTGCACTCTCTTCCCAATTGGGAGATATGGTTGTGCGAGGGATTTACTCTGTTTCTTTCCAGAGCTTGGAAGCTGGGAATCAGTAGTAGAAAGGGAATTGAACTTGCCTGATGCTTCTAATTTCTTTTTTTCTAGAAGCCATGTTTTTACTGAGAGTTGGGAAGATGCTAAAATTCAGCACCATTTTCTCCTTCTTCCCATCTTTCCTTAGCTATCAATTAAAGGTGCAGCAGGTTAAGAATACTCACTTATGGTAATCACAGGTCCTGTGTGGGAGGGACTTTGGTGACATTTCTGCTGTGCTGGGTTTGCTTGTTGTATTAGTCATGCCAAGGCGAGCATTTCTCTGGAGACAAAATACACAGTCCTGACTACAAAGCGTGTGGTCTGCTCTGGCCAAGGAAATAATGCTCTGGGGGGAGTTTCGACAGACAGTGTTTTTCCACCAGTCATCTGCATTTTCCCTTCCTCCACTTTAATTTCCTGTCTCCCCTGAGCGGTGCCCTGACACTTCTCCAGGGAGAGGAAACTTCCATGGCAACCTGCTAATGGCCCTGATTACAGGGATGGCAGCTGGCATGGCTGCCGTGAGACAGCACCCAGCCTCTGACCCCAGAGCCTGTCTGGGGGGGATTGAAAGAGATTCAGGGTTGGGGCTTCTCAGTGTGCCAAGCCCAGTGGTACAACTGCGTTTGCCATGTGCCACAGAGAGAAGTCTGGCTCCTCTGGAGCAAATCCCTTAGGCTTTTTCAAAATCATCTGTGGGGACAGGGGATGGACTAGAAAACGTGCCCACAGCTTGAGAAATGTCCCCATAAATGTATTTGCAGGTGGGTGCAGTCAGACTCTGCCCTAAATGTGGGCAATAGCTGTCCCTGGGTAGGGCCCTCGAGATGCCACCCCCGGGCTCTGAGCATCTCTACAAGTGACAGCTCTGTGGCCAGGAAACCTGGCTGCTGGCTCAACACTGGCACATGGGAAGCTGTTGGCTGCTTATGCAGTCATGTTTAAAATTAATAGCCAGCAAACAGGGCAGCTTTAATGGCCAGCAAACCCTGACCTGGCAATTCCGAAGCTGAGCTGCCCTCTTAATAAATGAATCCAAAGTCTCGACTCAGGTCACATCCTCTTCCACAGACTGATGCATCTCCAGATTTATCATGTCGAATTCTTTGCTTGAAAACGCCTACTTAATGATGTGCCTGCAGAGCTTCAAATCCTGTCCTGGGAACATAGACACTTCTTTTGGGCCAGAGCAGAGCTTGACTTTAAAGGAGCTTCATTTTAAGGGCATGGCGTATTTCCAGCTGTTACTCCCAGCAAGATGAGTTTTTGGTTCAGTCAAACAGGCTCCTGCCTGAGCTAAACCTTATTTTGCTCTTCACATGATAATAAAAATGTTCACTGAAAACATTAATAGGACTTTGCACTTAGATGGGTTTTTGATGTGAAGGTTCCAAAGCTCTTTTTAATAAGAATTGCTGATTATGTTCCATGGTAAAACCAGATTAGATCAAAAGGGGTTGAGAATCTCTGTTTTGTTTGAGAGACAGAACAAACCTATCCCAAATGTACAGATAGTACATTCTGTGAGTAGAAAATGAATTTTATGAGCTTTATAAATAACTTGATAATTAATTTTTTGTTAAAATTAATTAAAAATCTCATACTTTATAGAATGTTAACATCTATGTTTATCTTTGTCTTGTCCCAGATCATCTTAATGGAATGATAGAGACACGTTAAACTTACATATACTTAAAGTTAATTGAAGTCTTGCTTATAGGCTCTTTGTAAAGAAATTAGGATGTAATTAAGCCAAGTTGTTAATGATGTCTAGATGCTGTGGTTATCAGGGTCTGTGCCAGGCTTGGGTCACTAGGATTTGCAGACAAAGGAGCCCAAGCTGTTGCTGTGTTTCCTTTGTGGCTTGTTGAACACAGCAGGACAGTGGTCTGCAGGTACTTGCTGGCACCGGGGATGTCCCTTCCCTGAAGAAGGAGATCCCGTTGGCAGGGATATGCCAGGACCCAGAAAACCACCGTGCCTTGGGGATGGCTCCCTGTGGCTGGAGCACGGCCTCTGGGAGAATGGAGCCTGCACAGAGACACTTAGACTCAGCTGAGCATCCTCTGCACCCCTTGTTGAGTGATAGGCTCATGTCTGGGGCCCTAGATGAAAATATTGTTCAAAGGTGAAAAGCCAAAGCCACGAGTGTGCTTTGGGTGTGTGACACCACAGCAACACAGTGAACGTGTCCTAAAAAGGTTAAATTAGGAGGAGCGATATAAAGTTAGTACTTCAGGACATCAAGCCACTAGAAATATCAGAAGGTATGGTTCTCTTGGGATTTCTTATGTCTCACTAGGTGTGATTTTAAAAAATAATAAAAGCAAACAAAGTAAAAAAATTGCTAAGCCAAGCATCAAGTGCTGTTACAGTTAAGAGTATCAGTAACTTAGCAATAAAAATAGTAGAGGAGAGTATATAACTGCACAAATTCAGGATATTCATAGCTGACTTTATATATAAGAGAAAGCAACTGCATTGAGATAAGAAATGCAGAGATAAGGTACCCAAACTCTCTTACCTTAGCCCTGGAGAGATACCACAAAGGGAGGAAGTGGAAAATCAATGATGATGCATTTTGCCAACAATTTAAATCCCATCTGGGACCATAGAGACTGATGTCATTCTTGTCCAGACTGAACCATAATCACTGCATCTGTCCACTGCCTTCCCTAATATTTTCTTTTGACCTGATAAGGAATCTAATACCTGACTACAGCTTTTCACATGTCTTGAAAGTCACAGGGAGGGTGTTAAGATGTGTCAGCCTAGTGAGAGAGAGAAAGGAGATGGGAGGAAATTATAGAGGGATGTTAGGAAGGAAAGGGAGGTGTATGTTAAGAAAGGAGAAGCGAAAGATAATGCAAAACGAAGACAAGCAGAGAAGAGCAGGTTGAGAAAAGGAGGGATTTGCACCAGAGATGGGGATAGAGAGACAGCTAGAAGGGAAGGTGGGGAGATGGCTGGAGGGGGCAGGTTGGCAGCTGTAGAGGGAAGGGTGATATATTTTCTTAAAATACAGGTATCGGCATGCATTGGGCTTGTGTCTTGGCTTTCTAGATAGACAGGTCTCAGTTAAAGGAAAAGGGAATGGGGTTCTGGACCCTGATAAAATGCATCTCACCTTTTGGTGCCTGAGCATTTGGCAGAATAGGCTCTTTTAACGTGCATGTTGTTGTCTGAGGCACAACTGTCTGCCTTGTGCTGTGCTGCTAATTACTAAGGGAAAGAGGGAGATAAATCCTGCTTGTAGCCCGGTGGAGTGCAGTAGAAGTGAGTCCTGGCCCCAGTGTGCATAGCTTCCTGAAGCACTTTGAGTTTTCTCGGGTTTTTTTCTTATTGCACATACAAGAGCACTACACAACCAGGAAGAAAGCTCTTCTTTCCCAATCAAAAGCTGTTTTTCCATCTCTCACAAGTGTGTTTACTATATCTGTCTGCTGCTCTGTACTGGGTTGAGGCGTGTGTTTTGATGTGCAAACGTAGCAGAGCTGCCTGCAATCTTTTCTTTCCCTTTCAGCATCTCATACTGCACGATGAGATCAAAGAGGTTAAGTGAATTAGGGATCTCCTAACCACAGCTTTTTGGAAATGTGTGACTGTTAGCAATGCACAGGGGGCCCTTCCCTCCATTTGTTCCCCCTCTTTCACATATGTACCCATCATGTTCAAATGCTTTATCAGATCTAAGGAGACCCATTAGGAAGTGAGCAAACCAGCCAATACAGATGAACTAAGATGCTTCTTAAAAGTGAGAAAATGTGCTACAAGGATTTCAGATCCCAAATCAATTGAGTCACTTGTGTAGGCACAAAAATGGAACCATATGTCATCTCAGAAACAAAATATTTGAGAATCAATTCTGGTTTTACCACTGCTGTCAAAGCTTGGCTTCCCAGTTTAGCCTTCTCATTCTTGCCAGGGATATTATTAGCCCTCTGCCATTGCTCAGGTGCTGCACTGATGGACAGAGCTGTTGAAATAAAAGGAATTTCTGGCTGGAAAGGCAAAGTGAATAAAATAGCATGGTGGGAAGGCTGCAGGTGGCTTTTAAAAGTTCTTCAGCAAAATGAACAACAGTTTATTTTGGAGCAGCCAATAGAGTCTTGGCTGAATTGAGGTGCTTTGATTGTCTTAACGCTTTTGAATCCTTTTTCTTTTAAATGTAAGTGCAATTTTAAAAAAGGCTGTTTGAAATGAAAAGTCAGAAGCTTTATTGTAAGAAAATGCCCATATGATACCTTTTGGATTTTTATGTGGAGTATATCAGCATTTTTAAGTGATACTTAACTTCCCCTCTTTTGTAACATATCAAAAACAATAGAAAAGCAGAATCAAGCAGATAACTACACAGAGTAGTTGTTGTTTCACTGCTTTTAGGTGCTCTGCTGACAAGGAAATGTGAGGCTGTCCCTCAGGGAGGACAGCACCGAGTCAGGCCTACATGTGTGGATGTGTCCACATGCAGCATCACAGCACCTGGGCAGTATGAGGAAAATGCCAGGGTAGCTTGCCAGTCAGCTTCCAACTTGTGCTAAAAACATCTCTGATCTACATCAGTGTCACAGACTTGACCTTTAAGGTGAACTCATGAGGCAAGTCATGTAGTATGATGAACTTTCTGACTCTGGAGTGCAGCCACCGGATCATCACCCGGGGAAAGACACAGGATGACTGTGCCTTCCCCCATAAAAAAGAGTTCCCAAGATGGAGATGTTGCAATACCATGCATCCTACATTGATCTTTCTAACTCAGAAGCTTACTAAGGCTCTCTTCTGGGGCGTAGAAATGACATGTGTCTTATGGAGCAGGTTTTATCACTTATTTACCTGGTCATTTCAATACGGTTTTGAGTAATTAAGCTTTATATGGAGCTCATTGGAATTGCTCTAGATTTCCACCAAGTCAAGGATCTGACTAATACAGGGATATTTCTTTTTTTCACAGTAAAGCTAGAAACTGTGTCTCATGGCATGTTCTTCTAGCTCATTGAGTGCTTTTGTGAAACTGCTGTCAAACATGGTATTTATTAGGGTTGTGCACAAATACCTAACGTTGTGAACACACTGCATACATATATTAATGTCACATTCAGGTGGCAAAACATTTATAACTGTCACCGCTTTCCCCGTCTCTCTTCTTGCCTGTCTCCAAACACATAATCAGCCCTGCTCCTGGCTGATTGATGAGGTAGGTGGGGGATGGTCAGATTTGTCCTCACGTTGCTGTGCATTCTGCAGACTTCAGAGACAGAGGTGCACAGGGACTTTGGCTTCAGGGGTGTTGAGTATATGGCAACACCGATAATCCACCATTTGGGATGATAGTTGAAAAATACACGGTATGAAGGAACACCACCAGGGTCTGTTGGTGGTGTTGTGGAGGAATTGTTTGTTGGCCTTAGGTGATCTTAGATAATTTGCTAGAATATATACTAGTATCCTCAGGAATTTGGGCTCTTCCATCCTGCTTGCCATGCAAATATCAGTCCCTTCAGAGATCTCAAGCCACCTCTCATGGCCTCACACCGCTCTGTCAGACTGAGTCCGAGTGCTGCCCGCAGGACTGCTGCATTAGCAGCGCTCACTGTTCTCCCTAGCAAAGATCAAGGGGTCATTTCCATGAAAAGGTAACAGGTCCTGTGAGACCACATACAGCTCCAAGATTTTTCAATCTCCTGCCCTGTCAGTCAGTGCATGGAGGCTATTTAGACTGGACAATTTCCATTAGCATGTGGTCATTTCTCAGAAAATCTCCCACAGTTGCCCCAGTTTGGTGTAGGCTTGTGAAATCATAGCAGCAGCAGGACTGCTGATATGAGCTGAAGAAAAATCTGCCACTAACCAGTGCTTCCACTGCTGCTGCCATCAGGGAAGCCTGTGCAAGGACAGGTCTTTCCTGAAAAAACATGAATAGCAGCACAGCTCGTTAGGGCTCGGGAAGCCAGGGAAGGAAATGAAGTGCTCTGGGGAGTGGGAAGTGGGTGCTGGGATAGGGAGGCTCTCTGCAAAACTGAAAACGAGCTGACTTTAGGAGAAAGCTTTGGCTAAACACCTACAGGCTATTCTGTGTCAGCAGCATTGCTAGAACAAGGTAGGGGCTCATTCCGTCCCATGCCAGGTGTGGAAACCCTACTTGCTTGCAGGGCTGTGGCCAAATAATGACTAAGTTCTCACTTTTTTAAAATTTGATGAGGTCAGATAGTCTCACATGCCAAGCTGGATCCTACCAGCTATTTTAGATGAAGGAATGTGTTGCCAGAATCAGTCAGAGCTGTGTATACTGACTTTGGAAGCAGCTCCATGATGTTTCCTGAAGTCTGACAGGTAAATGGCTTCAAATCAAGCTCACCATAGTGAAATCCAGTGTGCTCTCTGTCACAACTGCTGGACACTCTGCACTTCTGACCTCCATCATCCTCCCAATTCGATCAAGTGTAACCCCTTACAAATGTCAGGCTGGAAGCAGTCACCTGTGTCCTGCAGTCGCATCAAACACCCACGTGTGGCCCAGCCTTGGCCACAGTCCCCTGCCTATCAAGTGACATGACTTTGAAAAGGTCTTAGAGTTCACACTCCCCGTGAGCATGGTTAATACAGTGGTCCAGCAGCCGCCCTACAGTTATTTCTTCAACACAAAAATGCTTCAGGGTAAATGTTCTGAAAAGAGTACATCTGACATTTTCATCAGGCTTACTGTCCTCAGTCTGTGCAAAGACCCAGCTTTCTGAAGTTGTGCTTTCAGTGTCAGCCTGCCTCCACCAGCAGCTGCTGACCAGTGGCTCCCCCTCCTCTTGCTTAGGGAGTATTTTAGGGTTTATTAGAGCTCCTTTGGGCTCCACATTTGTCTCTATGTTTCTGAATATGGGAAGAGTATGTTCTGTTGCCTCTGAGTTGCAAGCTGGGCTATGCTTATCCAGATCCTTGGATGCCTCTTTGGCTGGTCTTCCAAGAAGATCCACACTGTCCTAAAGAAAATTCAATAAGCCGTTATCTTTTAGTAGTAATTTTGCATCTCTGGTTAGCCATTACAGCAGTTATACCATTACAACATGTGACTATTTACGTATACACATGCAGCAAACACACCTTCACATTTTCCACCAAGGCATCAGTACAGCATCGTAAAAGCCATAGTCCTCTAATTTCAGGGAAAAAAAAAGTTATTTCAGTGTTGCTGAAATGGGAATCAGAAGGAAGGGGACTGATCACATCACCACTTACCTTGCTACCTATCAGTAACTGCTTGGCAGCAGAAACTGGACCTATTCAACTGAAAGAACAGATTGCCTCTCCAGACTGGGGGTTAATTAACCACCTGAGCAAACTGCTAAGTGCAACATTCTTCTTTTCTTCATGTTGTCACGTGATGATTTGACCTCTTTCTGGAAGTTAGTTTTTAGCCAAATATTATGAGATTCAATATAAGTAATTTGAAGAAGATGGGGTGTGATACAGGCACCAAGTAGCTGAGTCGACCTGTCGAACAGTCAGTGATGTTTTGTGCAATGATACTTTGAAAAGTAAATGTGAAGATACCCCACAAAACAGTATTAGAAAATAGTTGTTTCCCTACAGCTGATCACATTGGCAGAAATATTAAAGATTCCTTGTTAGAGCAACCACTGAATCCTGTGATATCTGATGTTAACCAGATAGTTTGTACAGATTAAAGGTCATGTCCCATTTCCCTTCTTCTAGGAAAGACTTCTAAATTTGCCACGTGAGGAAAATTTATTGGGAGGCATCTCAAGCCAGTCTGGGCTTAGTAGGTGCCTAAGGCTTTTTTCAAGCACATATTTGCAGGGGTACTCCAACTGTGGATGTGCTTTTCCTTTTTGCTGTGTGTAACATCTGTGCAGTGGGCTTTTGTTTGGCTCTTTGGCAGTTTTCTTCTCCTTCCCCCAAGCTGCTTTGGCTGCTCACCCAGCTTTTTACCAAATTACAAATTTATTTTCCTTCTGCTTTTGGCAGACCCATATGTAGAACTGTCAAAATGTCACTGGCATCGATTATGTAAGGCTAGTGCCACATAACAGTCAGCGAGCTTATTAACATGGAAATGATTGGGTTTTGGAGAGGGGCAGGGAAGGACAAATGGGAATCCATTATCCAGGCACCTGCTTTTTCTACTAAACATTTCTTCTAGTCAGATATGTATTTTCAGAAAGTAGTTGCCATCTGCATAGGAGAAAAGTCAGCTGGAGACCCCATGAAGAATGAGGCTGTTCTTTGTGAGATTCCAGCAAGCTGGGAGAGGGAGGTGGAGAGGCAATGGGAGCAAGCTGGACAAATTCATTTGAGTGTTGAGTGACAACAGACGTTCATCTTCACCAACACAGTGACGAGATCATGCTGCAAAAATTGGGTCTGATGAAAACCCAGTGTTAAAGTAGGAGATTGTGGGTTCTTGGTTCCACGGTACCAGCTTGGCCCAAAAACATGATTTCCAGTTGTTCTCCCCAAGTTTATAAGTGCCTGTGTTTAGGTGAGAAGTATTGTTTTGTTTATTTACATCTCTCTGCTTTTTTGGATTTAATCAGAATGGATTCCAAATCACCACCGAAAAAATTCCCATATTGCAGTTTTTATCTGTCCAAGGCTTTTTTATGGTTTCTGGGGCTATCACTGTAGAGAACCTGGCTCGCAGTCTTTAATGTATTGATCTTCAAAACGACCTAGTGAGGTGAGATTTTTCCAGTTTATGAGAACTGAGGCACAGAAAGCCTGGCTTTCTTGACATGCAAGTCTGTGAGACAGCAAAGAGTAGTATCTGCATCTTTACAGACTCTCTGTTAGTACCTAGATCACTGAACTACCCTTCTCATGCCTCATGTTTTTTTCTTCTGGCTTTCCCACCTTGTTTTTTTAAAGTCACCCCAGTATCCAGGTGGAAGCCCTGGAGCCATGCACTAGAAAGACATGAGGAGGAAGTGGAGAAGTGCCCAGACCCTACCAAAAATTTAAATCTGTGTTATGCTGTTGCTCTCTAAAAAGAGCCAAAGCACAGTACAGGTACTTGTCCTTTGGGTTTGTATGGAGCAGCTGTTTCACAGGAACCACTGCCCTGCTTTTGGACTGTAGCTCACAGCCACCACCAGCCTGACCCAGGTTCAGACCAGTGCCCTAAAGGTGAAGGTCACCAGAGTCCATAGCTGAGCCTCTGGGACACCAACCCTCCTTCCCATTGACACAATGAGAGCATGATGTGTGAAGTATGGATCAAGTTGTGGACATTTTCCTTTGCCTCAGGACTTCTTTCCAAACCCTCTGAGTGCAGCCTCCCAAAACCCCAGACTCCTCAGTTGTGAGCTCTCCTACTATGACAGATGGAACCGTGTCCCACACCACACATAAGAGCTGTGCTTAGGTGGTTTTTAAGGAGGTGCAGGTCCCTCTTTTCTAGATGGTATCCTGAAGCCACAGAGGTGTCTAACAAAACTGCAGAAAGTCTGATTCTCCAGCTGGGAATGGGGGACCTGGTGGCATCCCTGGTGAGATGGGCATTGCAGTGGGAGCTGGAGCCCCGTGGTCACGGGTGCCATGTCTCCAGGGCCAGGCAGGAGAGGTCCCTCTTGGCCCTGACCCTGGTAGCAGGCTGGACTGCCTCCTGCAGGCTCCAGCAGCCCTCCTGGAGAAAATCTGAGCTCAGAATCAGGGGTTGGGTCAATTAAGCAACCATCCCCCACCTCTTCCTTGTGCCAAGCAGAATTTTAATGCACTTCCAATTTCTGTTTTTAGCACACACAAAGAAAAAAGAAAAAAATTAATAATCATCTATAAGAGAAGTTCTTTTCAGACAAATGGGAAAGCATTCAATGCTGATATATATTTTTCCCCACATTTAAATGGTATCTATTTAAATGCAGATTTTCTGGTTTCCTATGTGGAGCTTGGAAGAAACGCCTTTCAATTTAAATGTTAATAGAAGAGTAAACTTCAAAATCAAAATTTCTCTATAAGGGATAGTGTTTTCTCACAGCTCTAAATGTCTTTCTCTACTTCTTCCCTCCTTCTCCTCTGTCCTCCTTCCTTTCTTCCTACACCTCAGCCCAGCCTCACTTGCATTGAACAGTCTTTTTAAAAACAAGAATACGTCTTTCAGAGTTCCTGAAAGAAAATGTTTAATGCTGGGATCTGTGGAATGAGTATGTTTGAGCAGAGTGCTGGGGCACTGATAAAACAGAGATACCATCCCTCCACCTCTAGCCTTTTTCATGCCAGCCATTTATCAAATGTGCTGCTCTGAATGCTTTGTGCTGAGATTATGCTCAGGCTCGTGCAGTGGTTGGGGCAGGGGATGAAAAGGAAGAATTTTAGCATAATGTTTTAGTTGCTCCTGATTGTGAGCAAGGCTTTGGTGCTGGGATAGGCAGCAGAGGAGGGAAGTCAAATGCAGGGTGAAGAAGATAAAGGAGCTGTTACCAAATTTCTCTTTTTCTGTATTACCCCTCCTGCTCCTTCTGTGCTCCATTGCTGCACATCTCCAACTTCATTTATCTTTGGGAGAAGCTTAGGGTAAATCTACTTTTTACAAGAGACACTTAACACTATCTGATACTGGAGTTTACATAAACTATGTTTTTTGCATCCTGTCACACTCCATTTCTCATCTTTAATGCAAGCTTTTCTTTAATTTTTCTCATCACTCTTGTCAATTATCCATCTGTTTTTGTCCACTCTTCTTTCCTCATTGAAAGAAAAAGGAAATAAAAAAAGTGATTCTGTTTTTTCTTCTGCTTCTTTCTGGCCCTGATGAGCCTTATCCTCCTTTGCAAGAAGTAGTTCAAGAGATACTAACTGAAGATTAAATCTTAATAAAATTCCACGTGTTTAGTGTGGATATGTAGATACTGTGATGATGACCAGCATATAAAAAGCAGATTGTAACAGGGCAGAGTCTGCTTGCAGTAGAAGGGCAATTCTGTAAACTGAATAATAAAGTAACTAATATATAGAATAGGTTATACTGCTTTCTTTATCCAGATTATTTTCATACAACTGTTACTGTATGTCATTATTATCTGAATGCCTATGAAGAAAAAGTGGTGAACTGGCCTCTGTGGCCCCCCTGGGAGAGAGGAGGAAGTCTGATTTTCAGAGGAAAGCTTTTGGAGTGCCCAACCCTCCCACCGATTTCAGGGAAAGCAGAGCACACTGGGCTCTTCACTGATGCTCAGTTCCATGCCCCTGAGGGGTCTCTAGGTGCCTGTGGCAGCCTGGCAGCAGGGTTGTGTGGTGAAGCTGGCCCTGGTGCCCTGCTCTGCGTTGCCTCCTGTGCACTGTACCTTGTGAGGGGGATAAATGGAGTATTCAGTCTTAGTGGTGTCAGAGCAGCACTTCTCACCAGCACCGAAAGCACTTTACAGTGAAGGGAGTCACCTTTCACCTGAACCCAGAGCCCATCACAGATTTCTTCCAGACCATTGGAGAATGCAGGGAAACTTCCATTTAGAAAGCTGGGCTTTCTACCTGGCCTCTCCCACTACCACCAGGGGTGGAGGTAGTGGGAGCAGGGAGGTGGTGCCTCACATCCTCCAGGAAGGATCCCTCTGGTCAGGTTAATGTGATGCTGAGGGACTGTGTTGTCCTTCGTCCCGATCAAGATCGTACTTGTGCTCTGGTGGCTCCAGGTAGAGGTCACTTACAATAAGAGATGACCAGCATAAAGAAGTGTGTGCTATCTGAGTTCTTCAAAAGTCCAGGAAGGAAGAAAAATGAAAAAGGCACAGCTTTGATGTCATAAAGTCCCAAAGTCCTCACTGAAATTGAGCAGAAGCCATTTTATTTCAAATGCCTCAGTTTTTTCAACACCTGCATAATCCATGGAAGCTGTGTAACGAAAAGCCTCTTAGCTTGGTCACAACTGAGAAATGTTTGCTTTGTGTGGCCTCACCTAGCAGGAGCAGGAAGGATTAAAGTTATGAATATGAAGAAAAGTGGCCAAAATTGCAGGTGCCTCAGACTTCCTTCCCTGTTTCTGAGGAGAGAGGGGAAAAAGGGGATGAAAGGGTTGACTGGGCAAATTGCAAGTGTACTCTGCTGGGACCAAAGCTTGGAAATATTCCTAGATGATCATATATTGCAGTGCTAAAAGCACGGATAGTAAATCTGGAGAGAGAGAGACACTAAGATCAGCTCTTGAACATCACTGAAGAAATAAATGATCAGCTTCGGGTACTTTCAGAGAAAATCTCCTCACCAGAACCAGAGAAGGAGAGGGAATGGTGTGGAGTAGGGTAGGATAGAATAGGGTATGACAGAGTAGAGCAGAGTAAAGTTGAATTATGCTTTGGCATAGGCTCAGCTACTCTGGCCCACTAGATTAGGGATTCTAAGGGCAAAGCTTTTCTTTTTTTCCTAGCCTGCTGTCACTCAGAGCTGAGTAACAACACAACAGATATTAAAAATATCATTTTTCTTCTCTGGCCGAAGTTTCTTTTTGAGCTTAAGGGAAAGTAGAATTGAAGCAAAAGGCCGGACCTTTCTGTGGGACGGTATTCACAGACATCTTTCTTCCAGGACATGAGTCTTCTGCCTTCTACAGTAGAACTGCTTCAGATGTGTTGAATTCCTGCTGTACAAATGTCCCCTTTATGCATTGAACTCTCTAATATCTGTATCATAAAGTCTCTTGAAGACAAATCCATCTTTTCACCCTCATGAGACACTTTTTTTCACCCTTTTCTGCCCTGTACTTAGACAAGCCTTGTTTCCTTCCTTCTATAGTGCCTCCTTAAGTCCCTCCCTTATTGTCTAGGGTTTCTTTTTTGCCTCTTCTCTGCCCTATATGAGCAAAAGGCAAGGATAAAATAGTGCTTTCAGCCACTGCAGAATTTCTCAGGCCCTGTAATTTTCCCCAAATAGTGGAGGAATTGCTTTCAGACAGTAACACCAGTATGTGATCTGGTCTGGGACACCCCCTTTTCTCTGGTGCTTTATGACAGTTCACCAGAGATAAGAAATTGCAGTTTCATGTGGGGTTTGCTATTTGCCAGCATAAACCTCTAAAGCTGTCAGCCTTTGCAGAAGACATGACTTCATTCCTGCCTTGATGAACTATTCACTTGACTCTGAAATTGTGGGATTTCTTATGGAGGAAGGCAGACTGAAACGCCAGCAGTGCATAGCTGGCACCTTCCTTTTGTGGTTATTTCTGTTTTAAATAACTGTAAGAACACTTAAGAACTCTGACAGAGGAAGTCCATATACGTGATATGTCCTGACAAGAATAAATCAATCTCATGATGTCCATTCTCCATACACCTCATCCTGAGGGACATGTTAACTAGCACAGACCACAGCCAGCTTGTGAAGCTTCCTATCAGCTTTTCCATATAGGTGGGCTCATACATTGCTGGCAATCAAACACTTAACAGTTTATCACACAAATAACAATCTCTAGTCAACAGAAGGTGAAGGGATTTTGTGGTTTAGGAGAAGTTATGCATGTGTCTTATAAAGGCCACTGTACCTCTTGAGATATGAAGGCTCACTTCATCCTTGACAGAGGATAGTTTCCCTTTTTGTGAGGGTCTTCTGCTGTTCTTTCTCTCAGCTTTGAGAGAGTTGTGTTTTAGTGTGTGTTTGTGACATGCGTATTTCTGAGTCTCTCTGGTGCAGATACATGTAAATACAATCTACTGTTCCTTCGGTTGAAGTGGGTTGTACTCACTGAGATTGCATTAGAGTAATCTTTAAACTGAGGACTGGGTTGCCACAGTAAAAGGCACTCAGAGATTTTAACAGAGTCTCAGGCAGACTAATACATATTTCTTTTCTTATCTCTTCATACCTGAAGCAGAAAGAAAAGATTAAAACCCTCACCCTCTATTTGCCAACCTCATCCAAAATACAGTTTTAAGCTCTGCAGAGAGAATAGTGAGAGCCAGAAGATGCCACTCAAAATCACCTGCATTAACACTCACTCGTTCATTGTACGTGGGAGCTGCCAGGGCTGGCATTCAATAAAAGACATATTTGTCCAATTCTATCTTGCCCCCCCCGAAGTTTCGGGGTGAGATAAGAGAAGGGATTATGTCAGAGAAAGATACCTCTGTGCTGCTGATTCTTTGTAAGAGAAGTAATTTAAACAAAGCTCAGTGAAATCTGGTAAATTGTGCTCTAGGGCTGTGTGCAATTCTTGAACAATTTCCAATACATACATTTGTTTGGAAAAAGAAGGAAAAGAAGTGATTTTGACTCTTTTCAAGTACAAATGTTCTTGATCTCTGGTAAAGACAAATCAGAGGGAATTTAGTACAGGAGGGTATAGATCCCAGTGACCTGCAATGAAGGATTATGCTAAAGACGCCATCCCAGTCTATTTCTACTTGTGACGTTAGTACATCCTGACATCTGTTCCTAGACAGGCACAGAAATACATTTGTGATTTCCTTTTTGATTTTCCCATTTGTTGGTATACCTCAGGAAAGAGCTGTATTATACCCAGCATGTCTTCTAAGCTGTTCTAGATATTCTGGATACAAGCTTCAGGGTCCTTAGTCCCTGCAGACCTTCCTCTGTCGGGAGAAGGAAGGAGGACGTGTAGGATGGACTATCTGAAATACTATTTGCAGCAATATTGCACTTTCTGAGGATCCGATAACAAGCACTGTAGCCTGATCTGCTAGCAAACACTTGAGAACAAGCAGTTCTGAAAGCAAAAGCAGTGCTGTGTGGTTCAAGAGCTGTCCAGAAATCCTGGTAATACAGATTTAATTATACACTCTGCACAAACTTTTCATATAGCGGTTGACTATTCTTGACTTGTCTTCCCCATCTTTCACAAGAGGCTCCTTCCTGTATGTGCTGTGAGGAAAGAAATC
Organism: Lycocorax pyrrhopterus obiensis; assembly: GCA_014706295.1. Taxonomy (NCBI): domain Eukaryota; kingdom Metazoa; phylum Chordata; class Aves; order Passeriformes; family Paradisaeidae; genus Lycocorax; species Lycocorax pyrrhopterus. The sequence goes on along the minus strand of JACSVZ010000015.1, from coordinate 59,236,097 downwards.
TCTAGTTTTTTGGAAGCATTGTTAAATTCTGTGGAAAGCAAGATAGATATCAACAGGAAGACTGAGCCCTTGCTTTAGAAAGATGACTTGCAATTTCAAGGAAGAGGACAGAATATCAGAAGTCAAAAAGGCATGTTGAAATTTTCAAGAAGCAAAGCTGAATCAGAACATGTTATGTTTGCAGCTGCTGGGGTGTGAAACTTCTGCCATGATGTGATAACCAGCATGAATTACTTTATTGCTCATAACAAATACAGATGGACAGATATCAGGGAGAAAGGAAGGGCGGGGGCATTTGCAAACTGACAGAGAGAACCTTCCATCACGTGTTGCTTGGAAACAAACTCTTAACCAGCTTTTCTGCCTTTCTTTATCTTCAGAAAACTTATAGAGTTAATATTCCCTGCAGAAAACTAAAATGCTTTCAGGAAATGCATGTTGGTTTATGAGAATCTGTCTGTATTTTAAGGACATTGTCTAAAATGCTAATGTTTCTCTTTTCATCACAATTCACAAAGCTTGTGGCTTTCAAATTTACCATTTCAGCTTCCATCACAGGACCTGGATTACTCCATTCCCTGTCCCTTCTCCAATGTTATCAGTCAAGAACTTTTTTTCCCAGCCTACATGAACGTGATACCTGTATTCCTTTGTGATCCACATTGCTTTCGAGTCAGGATTGAGTTCCCTGCCTTTTGCATGCAGCAGCACCTGTAGCAGTGCTAGATATGAAAAGTCTCCCAAAGAGAAGATATTCACTCATAGCTTTTAGTCAACATCAAAAATAAAAAGGGATGAAGAAGGTGTTTCTAAAACACGTGTGGAGAGATAATATTGCATGTTCACCCACAAGTGATGTTGGCATCTATGTTGACATAGTCAATCATTGAAACTAGTAGTCATGAAGGCAAAGAATAAAAATCAACTTCTGTATTGCAGGTGTTATGGAATAAGCAATGTAATGCATTCCTTACTTTCACCTCATAGCTACATTTCTAAAGGTTTGGTTTGCTAGATGGTGGAGAAGGGGAATTCAGTGTCCCTGCAATCTGTGCACTTTGTTACAGTCTGAGGACTTGGGATGGGTACGCAGGAGAGGATCAGCTGTAGGACCAGCTAAGCAATGCACATGAATGCACTGAGATAAGGGTTGTTTGTGGTTGCAGCTCCCATTTGGCTGTATAAGATTCAACAATGCTTTTGCTGGCATAGTCACTCCTTCAGTTGATTGGTGCTGTCATGCCGTGACCCTGAGATCCTATTACTCAGAGAGGTTTTCAAAAAGAGAAAGAATGTAGAGAACTATTAATTTCATAGTCTAAAAATAAATAAAAGCAATTTCAGAAAAATAAACCAAACCCAGAATGTGCTCAAACGTCACAAAGCAGTGTTACATGACAGCATGACCCTTTTTACCTTTGCAGGATGCATTCAGGAAGGATCTTACCAGTGCCAATCAAACTCAGACAAAACCCCATCAATTTGTACTGATGAGCTATTGTTTATTTATATGTCATCCCTCCATCCTAAATTAGCAGAACGAATTTAGATATTGCCTCGAGTACACAATGCAAATCTTTGCTTTTCTTCTGTCCTTTCCATGTCAAGCACTACACCAACAAAACAGTAATCATAAACAAGCCCATTAATAGGGATTGAGTCCAGGGAATATAGGCTCCTATTCCTCTAAATAGCCTGAGGGTGGTGATTCGTTTACACCCATTAAGTACTTTTCCATAAAAGAATCACTTTGAATAGACTTGATGCCAGCACTGACCTCAGCTTCATGTGGGCATTGACAGGTGAGGAGCACCAGGAAGATGCTGTTGGACAAGTGCAGGCTGTTATTGAAACCGATTTTACAACCCCCTTTCCCAGCACTGCCATTTGCAAGGGTTGCCCTCAAGGAATGTTATGTCAGGATGTCTTGGGGTGACTCTATGATGTGTAAAAGCCAAACAGTTTTAAATAGAAAAGAAAGTTTGTGTTTTATTTGTTTCAGATAATGGATGGACTTGTGAGGAGCAGATTTGCAACTGGCCCAAGCAGTGGCAATCTTAAACTAAGCTCACTGAACTTGTGAGAACTAAGAGTTCATAAAGAAGTTCAATACGGATTTTGCTGTATTGTAAAAAAGGGAATTTCAGGCTCCATCAGCAAGAGAGGTCAAGAGAAACAAACATCAAAATTTGGCCTAGAAATCTTTCTCCTGCTCTTTTAACTCTTCTGTTTAATGGCAAAATTCTCACAGATTTTAGCAGGATAAACACCATTCCTTAGTTTGGTATACAGAGATGTGGAGATGCTTGTGATCCACTTTGGGGCTTATGAAACCTGGGTCCATCAGCCAGGCACTGGGGTAGATCTGAGGAGTTCTGGACATCTTGCAACTGAATACAGCTATTTAATTTGAGCTCATTAGAAGCAGGTTGTTAGGGTATGTTTTCATTAGGACAGGCAAATGGTGTTACTTGGAGTCAGCAGTCAGAAGTTAAATTGGAAGGGGTTTGTAGGGCTGACACAAAGAGCTGTGCAGCACCTCGGAGAGATGTGCTGTGCTGTTATGGAAGATGACATAGGAAACAGTAAAGATTTTATGTTTTCATTCATCTTTCAAATTGAGCCCAGGCCTTCATGGACTGAAAAAGTAGGAAGACACTCAGCCATCAAAGATGCTCACTAATACTTACTGCTTGTTTTAAAAAGCACTCTGAGAAATTCCCAAGGAACAGAGATTAGCATTGCCTAGGAGAAATACAAGTTTCTGCAGGAAAAACTTTCATTTTTTTCTGTACTAGAACTCCTTGAACATACTCAAATGTGGTGGGACAGTCACAAAACCTAAGATAAAAGTACTTATTTTAAGATGTGTATCTTGTTAAAAGGACCTGGTTACTGGTGGGCTGAAGACCTGATTATCTTTATGTTGTCAGAGAGACTCCTCAGAAAATCAGTGACAGTCTACAGGAAGGAGTTATAGCTTCAAGGGAGGGCTTGTGTTCTGCAACTTGATCTTCCATACAAAGTGCTAAAATGAACATGGACCTGGGTAAACTGCCTTCAAGTCATTCTGTCCCAGCATACCTATAGACTTCGTGGACACTTAGCATTTTGGATATGAAGTTTTAGGAATCTCTGATTATGGTAATTTATCACTCTTCACAAATTTCACTGAATCTGTGCTGTGGGTATTGTGGTCCTTTTATCCACTGTAGGAAAAGCACAAAAAATAACAGAAGCCGAGAAATAGTCAAAGGCCAGCCAAGGAGAAAAGCTGCCATAGAGACTGGTGGATGATTCAGAGTTTTCAAATCTTTCTCCTCTGTCATACGCATTCTGTTTCTTGAAAAAAAAAAGTAAAATCATTGCTGTGCAAAAAAAAAACAAAAAACCAAAGACCAAAAAACGTGTTTCAAGAAGGAAACAAATGTTTAGAGAGTTGACTTGGCTGGAATTTTCTCTGTACATATACTCTTGACATATCAGTGCTTGAACTTTTTATGTGTGCATGAAGGGGGGACAGGGAATAATCAAATGTTAGTGAAGATGCTCCCATCTGTTTCATTATCTCAGGGTGTGAAGATGCTCTTTAGCTCACATAGTCCATGCTCTTTCAGTTGCCAGGTGGTCTCACTGCCCAGATTTCACATCCAAACCAACTGTGAAGAACTTTTTTTCCCAGCACATGCAGGAAGAGGGTTCCCAGCAGTCCCATAGTCATATCCTTTTTGCAGAAGGCAAATATGCAACATAACCAGGTCTCTGTTTAAGAATTCCTTTCATTAGGGTTTGGGGGCCCTTGTCCCTTATTTATGAAATAAATGCAGGTCAACGCCTTTCACCCACATCAGATGTACTCAGTCCCCGCTTGAATACAAAAATGTTTTGCTCCAGCACCCTGCCCTCCTCCTACACTCAGTGCTCCCTGGAGCACTCAAAAACGTCCTCACCAAAAATCATCTGGCAAGGTCACCATCTAGGTACAGGAGAGGACAACGATGTGTCCTCTGTCCCAGCCGTGTATCTGGAGTGCATTTAATGATGTCTGGCACCAGAGTATCTGCGTGCCTTGCTGTTCTGGAGGTACCGTGTTTCATTCCTACCACCACTGGATGCTCTGGCCCAACTTACACGTGGAAAGCTGTGGCCCAGAGGGGCTCAGTGACTTGCCCAAAATCACAAAGGGGGTCAGAATTGAGGTGAATCCTCTGTCATGTCTGTGCTGGCACAAAGCATAGAAACTGCTTTGCTGATCAGTTTGAGCAGGGACATCCTTTGGATGCCGTGGAGTAATGGACAGACATGAGAAGGCAAGATGTAAACAGATGTTGTGCTAGTGCCCAGAGACTGGAGTTATTAGGCACAGCATTGCACTGAGGCCATTTTACAACTTCTAGCTCCTGAGCAAGCTGTCACAAGTCACTTGAGTGCATCTGCACTGAGCTTCATTGTGTGGTAAAACAGTCACCTGCTCTCTCTCTCTCGCCAGCCTAAGCTAGTGACTTAATTTATGGTTTGTCTCGCTCTGAATCATCCTTACTCAAATCATCCTATACCAACACACACTGAAGTCCTTGTAGATCAGTAGCATTTTGGATTAAGACTCATAGGAACCCCTGATGATGCTGATTTATCACTGTTCCCACTCATGTTGTTTTTCTGTCTTCCCCGCTGCAGATCTGCGCAGGATGACAGCTGGCTTCATGGGCATGGCTGTGGCCATCATCCTCTTTGGATGGATTATCGGCGTGCTGGGGTGCTGTTGGGATCGAGGCCTTATGCAGTATGTGGCAGGGCTTCTCTTCCTCATGGGAGGTAAGGATGATGGTCTTTGAAGGAATGTATTTTTCTTGTTGTTTTCATGTTCCCTCTTTCCACATGTCCCTCCTTTTCTAAGTCACTGAAAATACGTTTTCAGAGTTGTTTTACTTGATCTGGACTCGGTTTTATTCTGAGCTCCTTCTGGTGCACATCAAGGATCACCCAGACATAGTTCCACCACAAAACAGTGTCTGTAACTCGTGGTAGTAGAAAGGGCCATCTGAGAGTACTGAGAGTACAGTACTCTCTTGTTGCAAATAACACTGTCACTTAGTAAGATCAGTAATAAAAATCTGAAGATTATGCAGGTGTTGTTCTCACCACTATCCTATTTCACAGTGGGACACTGATGCCTAGAAACTGTGCTGAAAGTTATAATCTATACTTATTACTCACCAGTTGTTCTTGAGTCAAATGTAACCTTTAGTTTATATGTCTCTTTCTTTGCTGTACCTATGAAGAGCAATGGTATTCTGTTTTCCTTTTCCCACTCTACATAGAATTTCTTGTAGACTTCTCTCTGTAAGAACAATTATCAATCCAGCAGCTCTTTCTGCCACCTGTTCTTGTTTGTACTTGCCTTTCTCAAACATGGATGAGAAGGACCATTCCCTAACAAGGTCTAATCAAGGCCTTGTGTAAGTGGTGTGATGGTTTTCTTCCCCTGCTGGTAATTCCTTGCCTGAAGTATTTTGTGGTTGTATTTGCTTTTTTTCATGCTGCCTCACACTGGAGAGACCCACAGTCATCCTACAGCTGGATGATACATCCAGGCCTTTCTCCACCTTTGTACTTTCCTACTAATGCTCTCCCAATTTACAGCAGAGGTTCTGTTTATTATTGCCCAGGTACATGCCCTGGCACTCTGTGCTTTTGAACTTCTTCCCATTCCTACTACACCAGCCCTCAAGGTCATCCCACATTTCCCATGTAATGTACCAGCCTTCCTTACTACAGATGCCATCCAAATTTCTGTTAGCAGCAAATTTCAAGGCACAGTTACTTGAAATGAAGGGTGTGAGAGTCAAGACCCAAACACAGTGCTGGGTGAATGTCTCAAAGTGAACGCCACTTCTTCTGCTCTCTTTTCTCTTCTCTGCTGGTGATTTTTGTTTAGCTCGGTTTTTGCCCTCCAGGCAGATCATCACTTCAGTGCAGTTTATCATCTGCTTATCTGTACTGTGGTGTGACACAGATCAGTATGTGACATAGAGGAAAGATTCTGTAGTCCCAGAAGAGGAGTTAAATGCTGGAGTAACAAGTATTTATGTTCTAGTGATGTTGTGCTGGTGACATTAGACATCAGTTCTTTCTGTGCCCACAAACACATTTGAAGTCTGCTAGGACCTTGTGCAAGCACACACTGGTCTTTGTGGGGATGTCTGTAAATATTTTGTTGTGGGTGTCAAAACATTATGGGCAATGGCTTGCCAGATGAGCTTGGTGTTTCTTATGTATTTAAAAGCTTAGTTTGCACAGGAGCCATTTTGCTCTAATCTGCTCAGATATCTGTGTGGTATTTAAGATACTACAGCACAACATTCAAATTAAAACATTAAGAGTATACTAAATAAATACAGAAAATGTAAACTTATTAGAAACTACCTATGTCTTGTTTGCTATTTGGAAATTAACATTATATAGGGGTTGGTTTCTAGTGCAGCTGCAGAGATTACCTTTTGGCTCAACATTATTTGTTAGTGATTTGAAGGATGACTGAAAAGTTTTCAGGTGAAAAGAGATTCAGTGTAACCATGTGTAGTGGAATGGGTCACTCACAGCTTGCAAAGCCACCTTTTGGCGTGCTCAAACAACACACGTTTCAGCGGAGACAGAGCCAAGGTCACGCAACTGGGAACAGTCTCTGGAATCACGGGTGCTGGGATCATCCAGCTGCACAGGAGCTCTCGGTGCAATGCAGCTGCTAAATGGGTTATTTCTTATGGAATATACAATGAGACCATGAGGTGGTGTTATCTCTGGGCTAAGGAAAGCTGTTTCTGGACATCCTAATCAGGTGTCAATACTAAAGAAGGATGTGGAAAGAATGGGAGAGGTTTGCAGAAGAGCTGTAAGAATGACTCATGGTTTGAAAAACAAGAAAAAGACAGCATGCCACAGTAAGCCAATTGCTCAAAACTGTTTAACAGACGGTTTATAATTGACTTGAACACAGAGTGAAAGTACCTATGCAGTGAGAAGCCATCTGATAGTAGCATGCTCTTTGCATAGACAAAATAATAACCACATCCAGCAGTTGGAACCTGAAACTAATTGAAATGAGAGCCACCAGATTATTTTATCTGCCAAATTCTGTCAAGATGTGTAATATTATAAATAAAGATGTGCTGGGAGGAGATCAAACTTATTTTCTGCTTCAGCGCAGACACGTGGATCAGTATTACCCAAAGGTTACTCTCTTTCTTGTTTTGCACAAGTCAGTAGCAACTGCTATACTGATTTCTTTTAACAGCAAATGGGCATAAAGTAACATCTACAAACTGAAGCAGTCAGTTAATAAAATACACAACTAGAGCCATCTAATCTAAAAGTCAGTAGCTATCAACGTTTTCAGACTGTGTCGTGTGTTAGACAGTCCTTCCTTTTACAGCCAATGAATCTTTTAATTTAAACTTTTTTGTTGCTGGATGGTGTTTGAATACAAAACTGCTTCTTTCATGCCATAAATGCTGTCAACATATTACCATTCTGTTTCTTAAACTGCATGGAGCCAGAGTGCCTCTCAGTTTTGCCTAACTCTTTCTCAAGTCCAATAATGGGAAAACTGCTTTGGAAGGTTTCTGCCATCTGACCTCATTGCAGCTGACAGGAGACTGTGTTCAATTGGTAGCTATAGAATCAGACTGAAATCTAACCTTCCCTTCCATTTGCAACACCACTTGTCTTGGCTATGTTTGTAGCATTTGTTCTGGTTTTATTTCTAGAAAAATAGCTCTTTTGCAATGTTTAAACATTGCTAGCTTAACATATCTATGGGGTTTGTCCCTTATTGCCCATAATTCTTCGAACAGGAAATCTCAACAGAGCACTGAGAAGTGTGCTGTAATAATCTAACAAGACCAGATGTGGTTTGCTTGGACCTCTGGTTCTTTATTATATTTACCAAACCTCTTGCTAACTCATGTGGCAGTGCCTCATAAGGACTTGCTTTCCTTTGCTAGATCTAATTTCTCAAGCAAATTCCTAAAACAAGTCATTTACAAAATGCTGGCCATTATCTGGCATTAGCTCATCTGGAATCCAGGACATGTAAACTGTGATTTAGAGTGTGTTTTACTCTGCTATTCTGCATGTTTTGTAACAAGCTAAAAATTATTAATAATTCATCTTTTCTGTTTAGTCCAAATGTATCTGTATCAACAGCAATCACAGATCCCTTACGGCTTCCAAAGTTCTCTTCCATAATTTTTGGTTTTATTGTACAATTTATACTTGGATTCCTTATCTTGAATGACAGCATTTGCCTGTCCACAGTAGGATTTTTTTTCAGTCCCTCATCTTGTACAGAGCCAGATGGATACTGTAAATTATGTTTAGCACTTTTTATCTCATTTTGCATGATGGTACTGTTGCACAGCCTCCTGTACCCAGAATTGCACTATCTGTTGTAGTTTCATTTCAGTATTGTCAGTATCATTTTACCCTGCAAGGTGGGAGAGTTTATCTTTTTGAGAGTTTTTCCATTGGGAATTATGCGCTTAAATTTCACTGTGATTAGTTCATTTTATTCATCTTACTTGAGACTGTTTAATTCTGTTACAGAAGTGGGTCACACTCAAATTATACATGACTCCAAGCACATCCTCTTGCAGGTTCTTGTGTTTTCTCTTCACGCAAATTACTGAAAAATCTGTGCACCAGTAAAAGCTCCATCCAGTAATTTTGTAATTTTATAACAATTTGTGGAACCTTAGGAGCATCTGTAACACTACTTCCTGTGTTACAAACAAACAAACAAACCTGAGTCCTGTGGCAAACTTGATGCTTTCATGCTCATCAAGTACCTGGTCTAACAGGAATTCAGTTAAACATCTACCTGAGGAAATGCATGTGGGGCATTTCATATGTTGTGTTTTGACCAAAGCAATTTTATTTGCACCAGAACTGTGCCTTTGCTTTTTCAAATCTAGACATGACCACCTCATCAGTTCCCAGGAAGTGGTGCTCACGTTTTCTGGCTTTGAGCAGTTCTTTTGAATGTATTCAAATCCTTGACTTTTTTTGGTTTATTATCATAGCAAACCTGTCAATTCTTTTGATTGGTGTCTTCACTCCCTCAACAGCTAATTTAGCCAACATCATCAAGGTCAAATGTCAGTTTTACTTCCACCTCCCAAGAGCTGAAATGCTATGAATTGGCACATTGGTAACTCTACCAAGGCAATTCCCTTGGCTCCAGAATCCCTTCTTTTAGTTCTCCATCAAGTTGTTTATGAATATTTCCTGTCTCATGATCAGCAAACAAGCTGTATATCTATCTAACCCTAGTTTTTTCTACCTGCTCTCCAGCACATTCATCCATAGGACTTTCTTGTTTCAGCATCTCAGATTCTGCTAGGTTTGCAGCCATGCAAACCCAACCTCACCACACCTTCTGTTATTGTACTTGCTTTATAAAATCATATTTTAAAGACAATCTCTGATAGCCTGATGTTTTCCCAGGTCAGCTGATTTCAGTCAGCTGTTTTGAAATTTCATACTGCTTGCATTATTTCTAATTTGAGGGCAAGGCTGACTTTGTACCTAAACGCTTCAAAACTCTTTTCTTCCTCATCAGTGCCTGCTGTGGGGAAAGTGGGGTGGCTGCCTCCTGGTGGCATGATCCAGTGTTTTGGCAGTGATTGCATCCTCCCCCTCCCTACCTTGTGCACCTCCCTGCTGAACTGCTGTCTGTTGTCCCAGCTGGAAATACAAAATGGCACTTCCAATATCATGTTCTGGTACTTGCTTCAGCACACAATTATCCCTGGCCAAAGCTACATCACTTGCCTTTGTAAATGTATTAAAAGACTGACAAAGAATGACGTTTTATCATCCTTATCAGAGCTCTGTCCTTCAGCTGCACATTCATGTATTTTCCTTTCATAAGTCTGTAATTTGTACTGAGAACACACTTCAGTGAAATAGTTCAGGGTTTTACTGCATGCCTAACAAGGCAGCCCTTCAGGGAGAGACTTCTGCGTTGTCTTATTTTATTCCAAATTTACTGCAAATAAATGCAATAAATCATCTCTGCACTTGTTTACTGTTTTTACCTGTTCTCTTCACTCTTACCAGGTCTCTGCCAGTTTTGTCTTGTGACATACACTTTAGGATGACTTCAGGGTTTTTTCCCCATTTGCTAACAATTTCCTTAGAGAAGCATGTAATTTTACTAGCCTTGCAAATATTCATTATTCTTTGCAAAGTCAAGTGAGTTTCTTGCTGTAACCTTGCTTTGAGCCAATTAGAAATTTTACCATTAATAATTCAGTCTCTAATTAGTCTATTTGGAAATTATTCCAGCTGTTAAATGCCCTTGTTCATGTGATTTGGCTTCTCCGTGCAGATCTGTAATAAAATGATCTGGAGGCTCATATAGCAGCTCATTTCTTGTCTTTGCCTAGTGATGTTTTTGCATGAGGTACTGGGCTTGGAGCTTTGCTTAGGAGTCTGAAACTCTCCTTTCTACTGGCATGAAAGCCCTGGAAGTCATGCTGTACACATAAAGTGGTAGTATGGAGTTTTTCTGGCCTGATTTTTTATCCTAGCATTTGCTTCCAAAAACATCAGGAATTTCTTTCACCCTCTCCTCCTCCCTCCTCGCCAGTCTGGGGGTTTCAAGTGCCATTTGCCAGTTCCACTTCTGCCACTGACTGGGGTTTCTTCTGACCCCCTCTAAGACTGCTCCAGAGACATTACTCTTTGTAGCCTGTCCATACTCAGAGGACCTAGATCAGGGTTAGAAAAGCTTCAAATCTTTCCCATAGCAGAGGTGAACACCTATTCTTTCCAATGCTGGCTGCTGCAGTAAAGATAAGCAGGCAGGAAATATGTGTGAGAAGGAATAAAAAATTAAGTTATGCAGGTGTGTTGGCATAATGTAATGCTTTATTTCAGATATACAAGAGAGAATGTTTATTAAAGAACGAAAAACCCACTTATGTATGTATGAACGTGTTCTTATTTATATTTTAAACTAGGGAGAAACAGCTTTTTATAAGTAATTTCCAGCCTTCTCAGAAATACTTCCAAAATATTCCTTTTTTCAGTCCAGGGCTAAGTCAAAATGCTTTATTATCCTCCCAGCCAGAGGATGGACTGACCATTTAGACTGGGTCACCTCCTGCCCCAGCCGTGCCTCACTTCATGCGGGGCTGTTGCAAGGTGCCAGCGGGGATGAGGACACACCCAGGGCTTTGTGCCAGTGCCATCAGCTGTCACAGCATGACTCATTGTGCCCAGGAGCTGATGACCAGACGGGGATGCCAACCCCACCAGAAAGCAGGGCTTCAAAACAGGCCTTGGGAGCCCATGCTGCACCGCTGTCGGCATAGCTGTGCTGCACACGTCCGTATCCCCTTTCGTTCCCACCTCCGCAGAGCCTTGTCTTCCAAATCCCCGAGCCTCTGCGCTGTGCTTCCTCCGCCTGTGCTGTGCATATGTTAGGAGATGACAACGGAGGCATCTGTGTGTTTGCAGCCATGGATCCTTACCAGCTGTTGAGTCATTTGAGGCCCAAATTTAACTCACTGTACTTTGAAAATAGCACACAACGGTAGAAAATAAGAGTGTTTATTCTACACAACTATGGTCCTGTCATCTCAAAATAATCGTTCCACTGCTGAATAATTTAAGAAACAAAAACGGAGCAATTTAATGCAGCAAGTGTAAGGCAAAGCTCTGTGACTGACATCTCCTAGGCAGTTACGAAGTACCTTCATAGTAGCTGCCAAGAGGAAGCAAAGAGAAAGATAAACAAAAGGAGAAAGTAAGAGCCATCCTACGGAATTCATTGGGAAATATGATAGGTCCCACAGGGCACTTAGGATTTGTATTTTTCATTAATAATCGAGGTCTCTACCCATTCTTCAGAATGTTTACTTGTAGTGACATGATCAATCACAACACTGAATATGGAAGGTATTTCCTGTGTTCATATTTATTTTTTTCATTTCCACAACATTATTCTTTGCAAGCTCAGTTTCTTGTGCTTCTTTCCAAAAATGAATAGTTTTAGAAAGTTTACATCAAGTATTTTTTTCCCTATGGAAAGGCAAGTGTAAATGCACACATGTGTGCACAAGTGTATGCATACAGCTCTTAAACAGCAGCATGTGATCTATGGAAAAATCAAGATCTGCAGTGAGTTACTGGAATGTGAACTGTGAAGCTTGGGATAAATACAGTTTTCGCAAAGGCATAATACCTTTGGCCACTTATAAGAGTATTTATAATTCAAAAAGTTTGGAACACTGGAAAAAATGAGATACCAATCATATTTTATTCCTGTGGGAGGTACTAAATTAATGATGACTGCAGAGGAGCTTAAAAATTTGGCAAAATTCCCTACAGATCACTGTGAGAACTTATTTATGTGGATTGACCTCCAGATGGAGACAAAGGCTGGTTTGTATCAAGACATGCCATAAATGGGTTATGAAAGTCTTTGAGACCAGCCTCAGCACAACAAAGTGAGTCCCTCCTCTGCCATGCCTCCCCCACCACACACATGAACGCTCTGGCTCCTACTTGTGCTTTTGGTTAAATTTTGCATTATGCTCTAAAGTGATTTAAGGCTTTGAGTTGGAACGAGCTTGAGTTAATGTACAGGGTTAATAGGCTTTAAATGTTTAAACCTCTCAAAGGCTCTCGATTGTTTAAAACCCTCAAACACATGACAAGGGTGTTGTGGAAGGCAGAAAAGGAGCTGATGAGGGTCTTTTGGGACCTGTGAGGAGAAGCAGAGCTCAGAGCAGTCATGCAGGCTTTGTGCCCATCAGGAAGTAATGTAACAAGGCCAAGAGCATGCATATTCAGGAAATAAGAGTCAACCTGTTTCTAAAAATGTCCTTTTTGTTCACTTTTAAGGATTTTTCCCTCTTTATGGGGAGTGGCCAAGGAAATTGGGGTTGTTAACTGTGGAGAAAAGGAGGCTCAAGGGAGACTTCTTTCCTCTTTACAACCACCTGACAGGAAATTGTAGCTGTGAAGGGGTCGGTGTCTTCTCCAAGTAACAAAGGATAGAACAAGAGGAAATGGCCTCAAATTGTACCAGGGAAGCTTTAGATTGGATAACAGGAAAATGCTCTGCACCAAAAAGGTCATCAAGCACTGCAACAGGCTACCCAGAGAAGAGGTTGAGTCACCATCCCTGGAGGCATTCAAGAGATGTGTAGATGTGGCGCTTAGGGACATGGTTTAGTGATGGATTTGGCAGTACTGGGTTAATGCTTGGACTCAATGATCTTAGAGGTCTTTCCCAACCTAAGCAATTATCTATGATTCCTTTAAAACCTCTCTCCCTGCACAGTTTGTGGTGTCTCTCACAGACCTGGTTGAAGGTCATGTTCCTTGGTCGCATTTTAGGCCAGGTTTCTGGAGTCTGAAGGGTGACTCTTTTCTTACATATTTCAAAACTAGGACACTGATGGATACATGTCCAGACATATATGTATGGATACAAGTTCACTGTGTCCTGATATAGTGGTAGAACTGGAGGTGCACCTTTATCCAGACCGGTGAACCATTAGTAATCAGCCTTTAGCAATTGTTATCCCTTGCCTTTTGAATGCTAGCTAATTTCCTATTTTCACTCAAAAAATAAATATTTAGGAAATCACCCATGCAGACATACATCCCCTTTGCCATCTTTTGGGGTTAATACAAGACCAAGATGGCCTGCTGAGCATTTCCCAGCTAGAAAGAAGTTGCTCAGCTGACGGCAGGACAAGGCTCTCAATGCTCTGCCTTTTACGCTTAAAAAAAGCAGAGGATTGTTACATCTTTACTTCTAGTAGTTCTCTCTGCTCTCTGGTGAACCAACAACACATTTGGCATTTATTTATTTATGCTGGCACTCATTTTGAAAAGGAAATAGGAGACTCTCTGGAAATACGAAAGATCACCCACTTTCTCAGTACACACATCTGTGTGTCACTCCATATCAGCCACTGACATGCTCTTTTATAATTTCATGTTATAATACTCCTCAAGAGGAATCATAACTCTCATTTACAGCATAAGTTCAAATGCAGAGTCATATCTTTTTTCTCATAGAATATTATTTTCACTAGATGCTATTTTTTCCCAGTACCTCACGAATATATCTGATTCTCTAGGTGAATGGTGGCACACCTAGCATTGAAATGTTGAGACCTAAGAGTTAACATCTCCATAAGAAAATAGGGGTTGGGATATAGATGTGGTTTTTGCAAGTCAATAACACTACTAGACTGCAGAGTGTAGTCATTTAGAAGTATTGTTCTTTGCACTTTTTTTTTTCCCCTGGAAGGAAAGGCTCAACAAGAGAATTCATTGTCAACTCCATAGCATTTGATCTCCATGGAAACATTATCAGCTGACTTCAAAGTCAACCTTCAAAAGCGTTGTGGATTTTTTTTTCCTGTGGCTTATTTCTGATGCTCCTAGATGTGTGCTTGCAGGCTGTGGGGGAAGAAATACCAACACAATTCCACTAACCTTGTACCTGATCACGGGAGAGCATTGGCACTTAGGAGAAGGAGAGAAAAAGCTTCTTTAATGAGGTGCAGAGATCTTATAGTCTGGAGCAAAAGACAGGGCAAGTAGTGTATGTGCGTCTCTAAATTCATTGTTTTTCTGTCCTAGCTCAGATCTGTCTCCCTGAACTTGGTGTACAGTAAATTAAGGAGTCAGTTCTGTCTGGCTTTTCAGCAAGAAGAACTGTTTGTATTCCTGTGTGTTCATTTTAAGTCAGCTATACTGACTTGTAATTTCTCCCTCACCAGGATGGGAGGTGCTGGCAGAAGCATCAGAACCTTCTAAAGTTACGAGAACAGACAACTTAGCGCAGTCCGTGAAGGGCATGCAATCAAGTTGCTTCTCAGTAGGGATGTCAGTAGGTCTTTGGGGGGCTGACAGAAGGTGAAATAAAGTAGAAATAAAGCAGAGGAGACAGATTCCGTAGAAATACAAAATACTTTCCCACCCAGCCCTGGAAAACTAGTTCTGTGTTTTAAAATTCAGTGGTTGTCCCGTATCCTTTAATAATGTCACTAGGTCTTTGATCTGTTGCTGGCTTCTGAATTCCAATGGCAAGATGTATCAAGGCCAAAGGAAGACAATGAAAAAGCTGGCATTTATTATTGGGCTGGTCTTTAAAAAAGACCAATTTTGAGTTGCTTGCATGCCTGGCATAAAAGAGGAAAGAATGCACATGCAACAGAAAGATGATTAATACTGGCATGATTTGCTAGACAGAAAGACATCCTTGCACAGGGAATGGGGGAGAAATCTCTACGTGTGGCAGATCTTTTTGTTAAATGCAGAGGCTAAAGCAAGGTTTAGATTCACCTTCTTGGCTCCTCAGGCTGTCAGCTTGGAAAAACAATGTTCCCCTTGAGCAAATCACTGCCACACTCGCTTGGTCTAATCTGCCTGGACAGAGTCCAGTTGGACACGGGAAACTCCACTTAAAAAGCAACTGGACCTGGTGGAAACTATAAATGAGTAGGGCCTTCCTTATTTCTGCCCAACCTGGCTCTTGCATGGCATGCAGAGATCAGTCATGCCAATGCACTTGTGTGGGCTACAGAGGATGAGCAGGTATTTCCCCTGCAACAGGAAAGAAGATTTCAGCACGATCCTTTAAGGCTGTACAGGGTCAGTCTAGTGTGCTGCTTGCAAGCATTCACGTGGATGACGTAAACTTCATAGGAGTGCCCTGCACTAAGTGGTTCTCGTTGACCAGACAAAATTGCATCTTATTTTGATTTCTGACTATTCTATCTCAGTAACTGTATCAGCACATATAGAAAGGATTTTTCTGTTCCTGGCAGGTCAACTCAGGGAAACAGTAATAGAGCCCAGAGACTTTTGCAGGAAAGATCCTGGAAGTTGTACAAGCAAACAGTCCTTTGGTCACTTGAAAAAAAAATGAGTGGATAGGCTTTTCTCCAGCACCTAAAGGGGGAAATATCCAAATCAGGTAGCCACCACCATCACCCCAAGCTCCCGATGGCTTCTGTAGTACTGCCTTCAGCAAACAAAAGGATTAAAAAGGCATGTGAGTGGCTATCCTTTTAGACCTGAAAGTATTCCCTCTAGGAGTATTTATAGTGGCACACACTAGGCAATATGGAAAAAGGCTGCACTGAATTTACTTGTGCTGTAGCTGTTCTCCAGTCTCACTTGTCTTGAAGAACATCTATCAGTAGACTGTTCAGCAATTTAGAATTTCCTACTAAAGAAAGATTACACGAATCCTCTGAGGCTCCTTCTGAGAGATGTCCAATTTTTTGACTGGAAGAAAATGGTCTTACATATAGAAAGGCATAATGACCTCATTACTAAAAGACCACATGCATGTGGTACAGATGCCTCATGCTACAGAACATGTCCTGGGACAAGGCAAACCCAACCTGACTCCACAAGTTTCCCTTTAGCTCTGACAAATGCCTAGGGTGGGAAGCACCTGCCTAAGGTACAGCTTGATACTAAACTTATGTGTTGTCATCTGAGGCAAATCTGAGGTGTGATGGAGTCGCTTGAGTTTGTTCAGATCTCCAGTACCCCTTTCTGTTCAATCTTTTGGCCTCTGCCTGGGTCATGCTGTGAGCTCCACACTGCAGGGGATGAAAGAACCTGCCAGTAGCCTCTGTATGTCGCCAAGCACGGTGCTTGCCAACACATGGATGGGATAATTTCACTAACCTTGGACTAGAATGTTTCTACATTTTGACATTGAGGTCCTTTCTTTCCTTTCTCCTCCCAGTAAAATCAGACTCATATCACAGTACTACAACTGGCCCAATTTTTGCTGTCCCCTGTGTTGCGGCTGCAAGTTCATGACCCATTATGTTTGCTTAACGGCTGTAGTCAACCCACTTTATTATTGTTAGGTTATTTTGGGTGGGTCATAGCAATGACCATTGCTAAAGTAATCTGAGGGTTATTCACTCAGGCTTTGATCTGAAAGCTTTCTTTTCTCCCTAGTCCATCAAACCATCGTGCCTTTAGCAAAGTAGCGTTGCTTTTGCCTTATGTGCCAACTCACAGCTTCAGAGAGTGCTTGCTCATCGCCGTAGCTCACCGGCTGCTGCTGTGCACAGCATGGGTGTCCACTCCCAGTGCAGTCCCATGCCCCTAGGGATGAGGTCACGGAAATGTCACCATGTGCAAATCTGCAGCGTGAAATACGGACTGACACTTGTATCAGCGGAGCAAACTGGAGTTCAGCCCTCAGCTGCTGTAACATTGTTCCTATGTATGTGACACTGATTTACACAAGCCTAAGGATGGTCCCCATTGGGCGTTTGGGGTTGTGGCTGAGGACACACAATCCTCTGGTGCCATAAGACGTTCCAGCTTGTGCAGCAGCAGTCACAGACAGGCACACAGGGGAGGTGACACGCAGCGGGCGCACAGCTCTGGCATGCACTGGGCACCTCTGGCACCTTGTGAGGCGGGAGGCCAAAGGCCAAATTCAAACCACATTCTGAGCACAGCTATAATGCAATATCACGACAGACTCTGCAGTTTATCTGGCCCATGATATAAGATAAAAATGCATTAAGTCCCAGCCCAGGTGGGGATGTAATCTCACAAGGACACTGCACTAAATCTCTTTCACCCAGTCAGATTTATCCTTCCATCTCCTCTTTTTTCATAAGGGCAATTTTCCAGTAAGCCCCTTGCTGTTCTGCAACCTATTGGTGATGCTGCAAGCTGCTTCTGCTGGAACAGTACATAATTAAGCAATAATTTATATTCTATGCGTGTATGCACAGAGCAATAAAGTGTTCTCAAGAGCTGCATGCTGCTGAGGCGTTTAATCCGTGCACAGAAGGAGTTTACTGCAAAGCTGCTCCCTCCCTCCAAAAGGCTTTTGTCATCACTGTGTTGGGAGGGAATTCAGTGTATTCTTTAATAATTTTATTTGACTGGGATATAATTTAAATAGTTAACGCTGCACACTCCACTTTAGGATCAGACCTAATTTTATTTGCTTGTTTGATGTACCTTGAAAACAGTAAAAGTTAGTAGGGCAGAGAGAAAGTAAAGATAACGTTGTTTCACTTGTGAGATTTTTTTCTCCCACAGCCCTATAATAAAAGAAAGTGATGATAATTAAGTAAACAGCACTCCTTCCAAATACATTAGTGGCCACAAAAAGCTACTAGAAATACTTTAAAAGGCAGAGATTTACATTTGTTTAAAAACTGCATGGTTTCAAAGGAAAATCCATACCTTTGTGGATTTCTTTTTATCTACTAATTTATAAGTAATACTTGACATTTCTATATGTTTTAAAAAATAACAGAAGGCGAGAAGAATCAGTTTTTGGTGTTGTTTACTTTGTACATCTGACGGCACAGTCTGTGAGTCATTTCTATCTGTTGTGGGGGGAAGGGAGAGAATGAGCATCATTCTGTCAGATGCGAAAGAAGAGATTTCCAAATCATGAGATAAATGATCTGTAGAGAGGAGGGTCTCAGAGGTGGGCTTGGTGCCCAGATCATTTTAATTACTGGCTTTTTGTATTTCCCATGACTTCAAATTGGTGATGTCTCCTTCAGGTTCCAGTCAGACACCTCTTCCCTAAAAATAAGGATGAGGATGTTTAGATGAAGCTCCTGCCGACAGGGTCTGTTTGTGCCCTAGCACCACGAGGGCTCACCTTCATCTGCAGTGCATCTAAGAAAGGCACCAGTTCTTGTCTCACAAAACACCACGGACCTTGGGAAATCCTTCAAGCTCTATCACTGTGGAAGTCGAGCCAGGTCTGTCGGTGAAGGACGTGGCTTCTGACATGGTTCAAGGGGATACTAGCATGAGGGAAAATTCAAACAGATTTGGTATGGATGATTTGAGCCTGTTTGTGTTTAAATCAGTTCACTCACAAGCAGTTTTGGTCTCCCCTGGAGGTGAGGTTTAAAAACTGTGGAGGCATTGCAGACCCTCACACAGCTGGGCTGACTGGAAAGAAAGGGACATTTACAAAAAAAGAAAAAAATTAATTCCTTGCAGCAGAGGCCCATAGCACTGCTTGATGTAATCGTGCTTGAAAACAGCTACAGCAAAGGGCTCTGACTCATAATCCACATGGAATTAGGCTTTGACCAACACTGATACTACCTTTCCCTGCCATCCCTCTTCAGACCATGTCTGCCCCTGCAGCAAGGATGGCAGGACCCCAATCTTATATACATATATAGTAAAATAAGTTCATCTCTGTCCTAAAAACCTTCCAATCTAAATGAAAGGGACATTCAGGGTAATGTTTAATATTCTTCTGTAATATATAAGAAAGACAGGCACAAGATAACCAAGAGGTATTTAATAGCTTAGGTTCTCAAACCACTGATGATCATCAGCCCATTAGCAGGACAGGCACTGTCAAAACTAGGCCAAGATGAAGGGAGGCTACCTGACAAGGAGTCAGGATGGAGGTTTGACTACATGTCAAACAGCAGTTTCTGTGGCACAGACACAGCTTTACATGAAATTTCATCTCTCACCTGACTGAAGCATTTTGCAGTGACACGTGAATTACCTGTCAAAAATCCCACTGTTGCCTTGTCTCATTCATTAGTGTTTCACTTAGGAGGATAATGTGCAAATCCCAGCACAAAGAACTTTGTGAGTTCTGCTTCCCCCAGCTGCTGAAGGAGATGGCCTTTATCTCCCTGTGCAGTTCATGTATCAGGGAGCTCTTATTACCACCTGTCATTCACATTCTGTGCATCAGGGCCATGGCTGGACCACCAGCCTTCAGGTCTGGTCATCTGCTTGAACCACAGCTATGGGGGAGTGTTTTTCACAAAGAAATTAAACTTTGTATTTCTGCGGTTTCCAGGGGATCTGGGACATTAGTGCACATGTAGGAAGGAACCTCACTGACAGCAAAAACTTGGCAGGAAACTGCATAAGGGTTCGGTTTGACTTCTAGGGAGAAAAAGAATCACAGGGTTGGGAATGCTCATGACTTCCTGCAGTCCTGCTGCCTCTGAAGCACCGTGTCTGTAGTGCAGAGTGTCATGGGCAGGAGTGACAGCCTCCCTTCTCCTGCCACCTCAGCTCCATGTCTTACCTGGACTAGCAGAGGCTTCATTTCCGTGGGTAAGCTCAGGCTCTGCATCCCTTTTCCCCATTACTCTTTCACTACAGTGGCCAACAATTGTGCAATTTGCAAGGGTGATCCTTTGTGTTATGATTGCCAGTTCATGATGAAAAGCTACTGAACAGTCACGAGGTAGGAAGCTTACTCGGTTTTCATCAGTAGCCTTCCTGGTGAGAGGCCAGATTAACTATAAGTGGGAACTTCCTTGCTTGGCTGAACACAAGCGACACATAGGACTCATAAAATGGCCATAAAGATTTTTCTAGGTGGCGTAAAATGGCATTTTTTGTGTCTGCAATGAACAGCCCTAGAGAGACAGATAAGTTGTACAAGACATCCTGCAGAAGCACAGGGGGGTGACTGGCTGAGGACTGTACTCTGTGCTCTGTGACATTGTGCATGGCAGTCATTTTTTGTCGTCGTGGGTTAGCACATTCTCCAGAAAGGGAGCAGGCCTTTTTTAGAGAAGTCTCATGCTTGTGATTTGCTTAGTTCTCTAGTGTTGTTACTTGCTCTTCTTTGTTGTTCCTTGGTTAAGGGGCAGAATACCCTCAGCAAGGCGGAGTGCCAATATATTTGGCATTGTTCAAATACAAAAAGTAAGCAACACTTGTTGCACTGAAGAGCTTGTGACCAAAACCACCAAGACAAAGCATGAAAGCACCGGGAGTATTTGAAATCCAAAGTTATTTCCTTCCCTTTTGTCCTTAGCAAATGCAGCTGCAGTCTGGCCACACAGATTTTCCCACCCACCTTTCTTAACAATCTTATATTTTGAGAGAGCTGAAATTACCATGTTCTTACTAGCAAAGAAAGGCCTTCACTGTCATTTTCTAACCACAACCATTTGAAATGAGCCACAGAGCTCAGTTCAGAGCACAGTGCCTCTGAGGCATCATTTTTTCCCTGATCTCACAATGTACTAGTCATTCTGACATGGAACACAGGGAACAGCCACATTCTTGTCAGACATCTTCATATTACTGAATAACATAAGTAACATAGTAAAACATGGAAAGGACATGTGGTTTCTAATCAGACAACCTGATTTTTGACTAATGGATTGTGGGAGGGAGATCTCCCCATTTATCCTGCTCTGTGCTTTGAAGTAGTATAGGACATCTCCAAAGACAGCTCCAGAGTCTGGGATCTCACAAGGCTTTTGCAAGAATCCAGATCACTGATTGCAGACTGATGGGGTGCTGGTGGGAGGCAAGAACACTGTTTTGAATGAAATAGGCATAGTACCTACTGCAGCAGCTCACTGGTCCTCACTGGTACCCAATGACACTCCCATAATATGAGTATTTATAAATAACCTGGGCCATCTGGCAGCTGTGCATGGCATTAGGAAAGGCACCTGACCTTTACAGCAGAGACTATCTACAAGTGACATTCCAAAATACAGCGGAGGAAAGACCATCCAAACAGACACAGCAGTGATCAGAAGAGGGAACAGAGAGAGAACTGTGACAGTGATCTCACAACAGGTCCGTGGCAGAGATTTGCCTGTAGATTCAATGCCTATGTGATGTTCCTACTAAATAAAGGAGGTGGGTATAGTGGAAAGTCCACACATTTTGGTGATGTGTATATGTTCCTGCAAATGCTCCCAGTTTCTGAACCAAATTCCATGTGAATTCACCAAATAATCTTACCTCTGTGTTCAGAGCGGGGAGTGTCAAATTCATTTGTTCAATGCAACTGCAACTTAAAAGAGCAAAGCAGCAGAGAAACAACGGCAAAAGTGTTGCAGAAGAGAAGCAGGACCAGAGGCAGGAAGGAGTAGAAGGACGCAAGGGCACCAGAAGACAGGAGCTTGTCACTGCAACTAGGCTGACTGTGACTGCTTTGGAAGATTGTGCTGGTTTAGGGATGGGAGCAGGAAGAAGAGGAGATTCATCACCAGCAGCTGTTAGTGAACAGATGCAGGACATGCTGTGCAGGTAGCACACGTTACATGTTCCTGATCCATGCATGAACAGAGGGAGGACACACAGGACTGACCGTGTGTGTCCTGTAGCACGAGTCCTGTAGGTTGCCTTCTGTGCCCAGGGCTCTCCACGCAATTCAGAGAGGCCTAAAAAAGGGAGGAATTAGAGAGAAAAAATAAAGTACCAACTTCATGCTGACTTGAGTCGTTATCTCTTGTGGCAGGGGTGTAACATCTGTATCTATCCATTATTTGGTGTGTGGGTGAAAATTGTGACATTTCAGGAGCTCAGAGTTTAGCTTCGATGAAGCTGGAGGCCAAAGATCAAAATTAGACTCATCTGGGTGGGATAAAGTTCAGTTCATCTGATATGTGTATCTTTCCATAGCACCACCTGACAGAGTTATAAAGTTTGTCCTCGCGGTGTTCTCAGGAAAAAATAAGAAATGAAATACTGCTGCAGATATGGAAAACAAGAACAGGATATTTTGAAGATTTCAGCAACACTGCAGAGGGCATCTAGATTGAAACTGGAGTCATGCAGACGGCAGAATCTGAGTTTTGTGAAGGATTTTAAGATTTTTACAGTGATATTTAAAAGGAGACTCTATAATGAAAAATGCTGTATTTTGATATAAGAAAAGCATGAAGAAAATCTCCCACGTAATTTTAAACATACATTTCAACAGAGCCAGAATATGTCAAGTATATTGTAATATTCTATAAAGTCTATCACTGAAAAATTGGAATTAAACAAAAAATTCAAGGTTATTTTCCATCCCAAAAATGTCAAAACAATATTATTCACTCCGTGTTTTTCTAAAGAAAAGTTTCAGAAAAATCAGTGGTTCCAAGAAGCATTCTGGTTCCCAAGGGAGTGCTCATAATGAAAAACTGTTCCTGTTGAAGTTTCTCCATACAGCTCTGTTCAGCAGCAGATCAATATTCAAGGCTCTGGTGGCACTCGGTTCTTTCCCCATGGAGCCTCCAGACCAAGCCACTCTCTATACAAACATCTTTCTTTAGGCACTTCCTTACTGCATGCACCAGCCCTTCTCAGGCAGCTTGGAAATTGGTACGTCTATCACTCTTCTAACTTCTCTCTGTTTTTTTCCTCCCTCCTTCTCCCCTTCCCGCTCTCCTCCAGGAACCTTCTGCATCATTTCACTGTGCACGTGCGTGGCTGGAATCAACTTTGAGCTCTCCCGCTACCCCCGCTACCTGTACGGACTTCCCGACGACATCAGCCATGGCTATGGCTGGTCCATGTTCTGTGCGTGGGGGGGCCTGGGCCTCACTCTGATCTCTGGCTTCTTCTGCACTCTGGCCCCTTCTGTCCAACCTGTCCCCAGGACCAACTGCCCCAAATCTAGACCTGAGAATGGGACAGTGTGCTAAAACAAATAGCAAACAAATACACACACACAAACATATATATATATATATGCCTATGTATGCCTATACATGCATATATATGTATATATAATTATATATATATATAAAATCTCAAATTAATGCCAGTGCCAAGGTAGAGCTGAGTCCAACATGGCACTCACATCTCCACTGGACTCTGTGTTGCTTCATTCTTTCTCACAGCGATGGGAAAGCTTTTCTCTCACGTGGCTCTTCCATCCAACTCTTAACTTCAGCATCATACCTTAGAGGTCAAATGAACCTACAGTTGCACCTACCTACTGCCATTTGGGAGGGGGAACAGGGGATCCATGTGGGGAATCTGGAACCAGAATCTGTACAGGACATGGTGGGGGCAGAGGCATGGGGGGGATGACACAAAAAGCGTGTCCATTGCAGCCAGAAGGGAAAATGCAAACAGCAAGCAAAGGAACAAATGAAGCATGTGAGCCACTTCAACAACGTACCTCCTCAAGGCTATTATCAGAAACCCACCCACTTTCTTTTTCTTTCTGAAACAAAATTACAGGAGCTTGTCCTGTCATTGGTTTTGGGGTTTTGGTTTTTTTTTTTTTCCTCCTTAAAACGCAGAAAACAAAATGGACAGAATGTGTGAGGAAAAGTAGAAAAGCATTTTCTCTTTGCCTGCCAAACATTAGAGAGAAGCAAACAAGTGAAAATAATAATAATTAATAATGATACAAAACATCTAAGAAAATACAACCAGAAAACAATAAAAAACTCCAAGAGGACATCTCAGCGGACTTTCCAACAATGCGGTTTTAATCTTCCAGCTGCCTTACATCCAGGCTTACAACTGAGGCTGAACTGCTAATGTAAATGCAGCAGAAGGCCTTTTGAAAATGCTGTGATACATGTGTGTATAACTTTTTCTTCCCTCTTACTTTATTTATTTTTTTTAACAAAAAAGAAAAATTTAAAACATTGCAATGTGATTGTCCACTAAACCATCCATGCTGTGTTTGTGGCCCAAGACTGAGGCACCAGAACGGCAGAAGCGTGAGGAAAGCCGTCAGGTCTGAGACAGCGCATCTTCTCTGGTGGATTTCAGGAGGTTGTTTTTTTTTCACGGAGCTTCAGGATGGTGGATCCAGGGGAAGACTGACCAAGGAGAAGGGAGGTGGGGGGAGGCCTGGTAGTTGTTCTTCCCAGGGATTTGCTGGAATGGGATTTCATCAAGTTTCCACTTTGGACGTTTGAGACAACTGGGCAAAAGCCATTGTGGAGGAGGAAAAGGGAGCTAATTTCTGTAAGAGAGAAGTAAGAGATGCCTCTCATTGTGTTCATGTATGCCAAATAAGACCTTCCCACATCTTGTCTTTGGAAACTGCCCGGTTCACTGGACATCTCTCTCCATCTGGGAGAACTGTGTACAGATGGATGTGAAAGGGTCAGATGCAGAGAACAGAGATCCATTTCCCATGAGCTTAAGCATTGTATGATATAACTGTGAATCTCCAAATGGAACTCTCTCTCTTTTTTTGGTCTTTCTCTTTTTCCTGCTACTCCTCTTCCTATTGTCTCCTTTTTCCTTCCCTCTGCTCTTCCCATCGTTCAGGTCATAGGTCCCAGAAGAGCTAAAGGAACAGCTAAGTCTGGAGAGGTGGGTGAATGGCATTAGAGGAAGCAAAGCATTTTGGCTGTGAGGACAGTGGGTCCTTGCAGGGTACCAGTGGCTGAGGGAAAGGTGGGGAAGAAGGACCAAGGGTGTAGCCAAAGGGACTCCGAAGAAGGATGACTGAATTGCCATATATAGGAGTGAGGGCACCACTGACAAATATGCAGGCAAAGGGAGACAGGGCAAAGAAAAAAGGTCTCCCCAAAACCAATCCAACCCAACATGCTCTTAATTCAGGGAAAGTATCAGCAATCCTTTCGTACATGATAGCTGCATGATATCAGTCCTCATCAGTCAATAAAAAGTCATATTCTCCATCTAAAAAGTCTCACCAGGAGGAGGAGCCTGTGCCTGCTGCACAGAAATGCAGGCAGTAATTTCCAGGTCATGCCATTTACACAGCTGGCAAAAAACAGTATTGCTTGGTTTAAAAATATCCAGCTAACAAATAATTCTTACACATGTAGCTGTTTTAACAGTGCTCAAAGAAACGAAGTTTCTGGAGGGCATGGTGGAGTAGGGTAGATTTGGGTTTCTTCCATTCTTGCTCGACTACCTAGCTTTTGCTTTCTGTTGTCTACAGATTCCCCAAACATGCCAATGCCAGCTGCTAAGTCAGTGTGTTGCCACTGAAGTGCCATTCCTGTCAACTGAAGTTTCACAATTTCATTTTCCATTAGATGTGACCAGAGAAATTACTTATTTATTCGAGTTGAAAATACAAGTCTTTTGAAGAAACTTCCTTTTTAAGCAGATTGTTTTATTTATTTATTTCTGGGAAGGTTCTCAAATAGAGTGGTTTTGAAAAGTTTTGAAATCATTTGACCGTGCAAGTGCCTACTTGGTAAGGAGGTTGATGAATTACCATTGAACAGAAGAAGGAAATTTAAAACAAAAACAGCCTTGGAAAGGTAAATGAAACCTGAAGGCAGAAAACCAATAACTGGAAACCAAAAAAGACCTATAACAATTGTGCATTTCTTCAAAGCATGAAAAATTTTGAAAGAAACAACTTCTTGTTGAGAAATTATTAGGAAAATTACAGCTGTTTCATTAAAACAGCTTTGAATGCAAACTTTCTTCCTCCTCTGCAGTGCTGAATGCGATAGGAAAGGTGTTTCATGTGAATACAGGTAACTGGAGTGACGCAGGTAAACCAGAGTCACAGAGGTACCTATCTGGAGTCCACCATCAGGCCCTGTGGCAGGCAAAGCAGTACAGCAGCTCCTGCGATGATGTGTCCTTGTGTGGTCCATGAGTGTTCACAGGGTGTATTCTTCTACAGATACACTTTTGAAAGAGGTATAGCAGTAAGATTTAAAGAAATGGAAATAATTTTGCTGTTCGATGGATTTCAAAGGTTTCCTTTTTTCCTGCAGCTGGCATAAAAACAGTTTTGCCTTGATGAAGTATTCTCTGATGGTGTTGGTTTACAAGCTGTATATAAGCCTGTGTGTCTGTCTGTGTGTGGCAGTGGTGGAAGAGGGTTATGATTACTTTTATTTACAACAGAAAAGTGTTGACCCTGAATCTTTGGGCCAGTTCTGTGATTTTCCACTTGCTCTAGCATAGGGTCTGTAAGGCCTGTGTGGCTATCAAGCATCGTAAAAGCTATGGGAACGTCTGAAGCAGCAGGTGATCATATCACCTTAATCTCCAATGGGATCCCAAATAGGACCATTTGTCCAAACACCAATTCTCTCATCATTGCTTTAAGTAGGGCAGAACCCTTTTGGGAGATTGTGAATTTCCCTCTGTGCTTCTCGAAGAACTGGGAGGAATCCCATGTGCTTCCATAACCCTGAATAGGGGTCACAGCCCCACCATGCCTTCTGTTGGCTCAGACTTGTCTTTAGAGCAGGGTTGATCCAGAATACATCCAGATCCAAATTTGTGATGCTTAGTGTCTCCATCTCTCCTAAGCTGAAGCACACTCACAACTACTCTGAGTTTCTGCATTTTGGGGGAGGCTTTTAAGTATCTTTCTGAACAGAGATTGAAGCTTTTTGACTAATGCGTGGTTTCTTAGTCTGAGGAGCACCTAATTAGAAATCTGTTATCAGTGATCCCAGCATCATGGGGCTTGACCCTATCCCTCAGAACTGCTCTGGCCAAGTGCCTAAGCATGTGCTTTACTTGGTGCATGTGACTAATCCCCTTAACTTTGGTTGACTATTCATGTGCTTAAAGTTAAGAACGTGCTTTCCTGGATGACATTCAGCTTCCTGCAGAGTCCAGCCCACGCTCTTCTTTTCCCGTCCTTCCCCTGTAGATAAGGTGACACTCTGTCCTAGCCTGAGCAACCAGTATGTTCTTGGTCTCCCTTTCCATGAGGTGGAAATGCAGGATCCATATTTGGCAGGCTCTTTCCCACACGTAGCCTTTCACGTTGCACTTCTGGGACAACATCTCTATGCTCCAGAGACCATAGAGTCACTGGAGTGCAGTGAACACAGATATCCTAAAACGCCCATCCTAAGGATGCAGGATGAATTGGCTCAACCCACTGCGATCTGCAGGCTGATGTTTTGTGTGTAGTGACTCAGTTGTGTTGCCCTGCGGCTGTAACGAGTTAGCTACAGGGGTTCTGCTGTCTGTCCCTGCTGGGACACTGTACATGTGAAGGGGCTGTGTGGCAGGAGCACGTGTGCCCTCTATCCTATGTACCCCTATAGGACACCTCTTCCTCAAGCTAAAGCTGTTTGTGCGTTAAATTTCCTGACCCATATTAGCCACCTGTATATATCATCTATCCCTTCTTCCTCTCTGCAAACACACAACTGATCTTCCCTCATTTAAATACTACAATCCCTCCAGTTCTTTTTCTAGTTGGGCTTTTTTTTTCTTCTACCCCAGTCGCAAGTGGATCACAAACCACCAGTGACCAGAGCAATTTCTTTGAAATATTGCTTTTGAAAAATTGTCATTACTTTTTAAAATATTATTCCAGCTGCAATAACAAATGAAAGGGGGAAAAAGCATCCTCAGAGTCCTCTAAACAGAGGATCCTCATCCTCCCAGGAGTGAATCGTGAGAGTGCAGGTATTCTGCTTTCCCGTGGATGCAATTCATTTGGGACCATTTTGAGTTGTGGCACATTAGCTGTGCAGTTCATTGGACGGTGAATAAGGCAAAGTTGGTGAAGGAGAGGATGTGCAGGGGGTATCTCAGATTCCCAAGCATTCCTGGAAGACTGTGTCTCCATGGCTGTCCGTTTACCCACCATGCAGCACCTCTGAATCAGGCTCATCCCTGGAGCCCCACTGATAAGCAGAGCTCAGAAGAAAATCACTGTAATCTGTCCCTAATTCTTGAGTGCCATGCTAACTGCCAGCAGCGAAATGGAGGGAAAATAATATGTTACTAAGTATAGCTTAAATAAAGACATGCATTATTCGGGCTCTTTCTTCTGTGTCTCTACATAGGCCTAGAAGGGCTACAGGAGTGCTCAGGCACATTCACACGAACCAACACTGCATTTCCTTGCCCCCAGATTTCCCACTCCTTCATGGTCCACACCACTGTGCCCATCCAGCCAGCAAGGGAAGACTCAAGGTGAAAAACTGAGACAGCTCTGAATGTTTGCCAGGTACCAAAAGAGTAAAAAATGGGCATGAAACAAACAGCATGCAAAGATTAGTGACAGATGAATTTCCAAGGTCAGGGACCAAAGTTCAAAAAAGCCTGAAGTTTGATTGCAGACTCCAGGCCAGATCTATAAAATCTTGATTCTGTCAGTCTAAGGTGAAAACTCAAAAACCAGGGCTTAGCTCAAAACTTATAGTCCCACTGTTTCCAGTTATAGCCAGGAATATAATGCAACTATTCCATAGTCTGTTGAGGTTCATAGCAAGCTCAGGTGCCTTAGAAAAAATTTTAGTGCTGTCTTGGTTAACACTGAAAATGAAATGTGTGCTTACACACTCACAATATCTATTCTTTGGCTTTAGAAAGAAAGTCAGCAGATGCTACCTCCCCTCCCTCCCCATCACCCCCCGACTCTGATTTCGGGTTTCCATCCTGTCTGCCCCACTACACCCCAATCCTACAGCCTTCTTCAGAGCTATAGTTATAGATTGCAACCTTTTTACAACAAATGCTGCTGGTGCTCAGGGACTCTGACAAGCTCCCTGTTGACATCAGTGGGAGAACTGGAGCCTGGTACAGTGCTGTCACTTGAATTGGAGTATGCCTTGCACATGTTTAGGATTTAACTTGGAGAAAGAGTCTGGATGACTTCCTCGGTATAGGCTGCAACAGGGAAATGAAATACTGGTCACCTCTAGTAAAGCACTCCAGAATCACAGATCAATTGTCCTTCCCTTGCTCAGGGAAGACTTTCAATGAAAATATCAGTCTCAGAGAGGTTATCTCCAGGGGAAAGTGGGGGAGTGAAAAAAAGGAGACCCAACAGCAGTTGCTATAGGTCAAAATTGGTAGAATTCTGTGAGGATAATCCAATGTCACCCACAGCATCATCAGCAGGAATTGTCAGTCCCTTCTAGGACTACACTTTTATATTTTTCCTTCACTGATTAACACTCCTGCACAGTGGCAAAAACTGACTTCAAAAGTGTTCTTGCATAGGGTGTGTACACATGGGCAACCTCATGCCCTTCTCTCCTTAAACACACACGTGTGCACATCCCACATGATGTGGATGCCAGGAACCTGTGAAAGTGTCCTACATAGAGAGAAAATACACAGCAAAATGCAGCATAATTGTTTTCCATTCTTTTACACTTAACTCAGGAGCTGCAATGCAATTCAGATGCCATCTGTGTCCGTGTTAGGTTGTGCGTGCAGATCACATGGAAACCCTCTGCTGAAGATGCATGAGGAAGCACAGTACAACTGGGATAAATCTGGTATTTTCCATCAAAAAGTATTTGGATATTTAAGGAAGAGTTGCCAATGTATCCCCTCCAAAGCAGAAATGTTTATGATCCCCTAGTGTAACAATCCCACTGCGCCAAGAGGCAGTGCCATGGCAGGACACCCTGAGTCTACAGAGGGTTTGTGTGGGCTGTCAGCAGCATGAAGACTGCAGTTAAAGCTGCTGGGCACAGCAGGGAGCTTCACATCCTGTGGGTCTGAGCCCTACCTGTGGCAGCAGGGCACAGGAATACCTCTGTAAAGGCAATTCCTCCAAGTGGCCTTGTTACTATGCCAGCAGGTCAGAAATACCCAAGCAGTAACAGGAATTCTGCAGTAGGTGAGATAAAAAATAAAGTCAAAAACCTGTGGATTTTGCCCCAGTTTCAAAATGATGTAGACTCCAAGAAGTGTGAATCAGTTATGGCTTAGTCTTCTGGGGCCAGATACACAAACAGCCTCAGCATCCAATTCCTCCTTAGATGGTGAATAAAACACTAAATGCCTTTGGTGCCTACATATATTTTTTTAAAAAGCATATATGCTCCTAATTTGCTTAAGCTCTTGTGATGTTTTATCTCAAGAAGAGTTTTCTTCTGGCAGTAGAGCATAAGGCTGTATTTTTTTTACAAAGAGTTATTCATTAACAATATAGATCATAAGAAAAAGGTTTGAGTAATCAGAACAACAAAAGTGCAGCCTTAGACTATTCAGTTAGAGCGTACTGAATTATTTATAACTCCTGGGCACCAACAGCAATCACAGATATCTAATTTAAACTGTTACTATTTTTACTTGGCAATTTCCATCACTTAGAGTGTTTATATCTATGTATTTTTGGTTTGATCTTTTGCAGGACAAAATTTCCCCTACTTACACAGAAAAGCATATTTGGGAACTTTTGAAGGTATTTTTCTGCAGTAACTTTAATTATTTTAAAGCATTTTGAGGATGACAGACTTTACAACTTTCAAAACTGTAAACTGTATGTAAAATGGGCTTGAACTTTCAGTTTATTCTCAAGTAAAATTCTCTTTAATTACAGGTCATTGGAATCAAGGAGAAATGTGCTTCATTAGCAAATGTAAGACTGGGTCCTATTTATGTGTATATGTGATGAGAGGACTTAGGTAAGGGGGCTGCACTTATATGTCAGCCCACTTAAGGATCTTTTGCATAGATGCAGGAAAAGTCACTGCTAAGTCACTCCAACATTCTACCAATCTCTTTTTGTAAAAAACAACCATTATACTTGTGTGGGGCTGGAATAAAGCAGTAGTAAATCTAGCCCATAGGCTGGCACACATACACTTGTAAATATGTGTATATTTGTATATATATTTGTAAATTTATGAAAAATGTCCATATCTTCATGATTGCCTGAAATAACCTGAGGTGGATGTACAGAATTTCAGACAAAGGACTGTTTCTTTTTCACAATCCTCTCGTATCGCAGATTTAAACCAAAACAAACTAAAAAGTACTATTTCCCAGGAAAATCCTCATTTTGCCATTGCACCAGTTGAGGAGGGGTACCACACTTAAAGTCAGCAGCATGCACATCCACACACGTACATCCAGTCAAAGGACTGGGTCTTAAGGGCTTTTTTAAGGAAAAGGAATGGACTGAAAAAGCGATGGTAGAATTTCTGTTCAGCATTAGCTCTCTCAATTGATTCTCTTGTCCTTTATTAGGAGGCCCTTCGTACGGATGCTGTTGTTCTCATTAGGTGTACATTTGGGAGAAGCACTTTTGTGGGTGACACTGAGCCACCCAAAGGCTGGGATTTTCTGACCTGCCTTTGTCCCCATTAACCTCAGGCACTTAACTGAGTTCATTATGTTAATGGGCTCATCTCCCTTGGCTTCTTGTACAGGTAGTGAAGAGAGACAGTCGCTTACAGGTGGTGACCCAGCAAAATTGACATCTAAGTCAGCTTTAGGAGCCCCTTCTTGCTTCATGGAGTGACCACTCACCTATCTTGGGAGATCCTAAGATCTTAAAAGATCTTAAATCCTGGTGAGGTGAATCAGGTACCGAGTGCAGAAGAGCATCCATATGGAGATCAGCTGTGTCTGTGTGCTTTGGGTGCATGGCCTGGGCTCACCTGTAGAACAGAGGTGTTATTTGTGAAAGCCTGTTGGAACAAAAGGAGATGTTCACAACAGCCTTCCCCTCCCAAAATGCAACATGACTGCAAAGGATAGGGCTTGTCCCAACCCCTGGAAATAGCATTTGAGGTGAGTGCCTTGTGGTGGCCTCCAGGCACAGACGACTGGGTGGTCCCAGTGCTGGAGGTCAGAGGTCTTTAGTCTGAACTCTTCACCTTTCTCTGCCAGTCCTGGGCATTGCTGAAGCAGTTCAAAGAGTGAATTTACATTCTTGCTTTATCCCCAAACTGGCCTGAAAAAGTCATCTAGTTGGTAGTGATAATCAAAAAATTCTCCTTCAAGATACAGTCTGGGTAGTTTCATATTCTTTTTTTCAATGTTAATAACTGCTTTACAAACAGCTTACATGGAGATTAAAGAGATTGCAATTTCATCCCTTATTGTTGGGATTATAGTTGTCCTCAGAAAAACCAAACTGAGGAGGATGAACTGTGGCTGTATTATTCAGAAAGCTGCTCTGACAAGGCTGAACATACATCTCCATCTCATGGTGAGAGTCTCTCAGAGCCAAAATTTGGAACTGCAGATTGATAGCGAGTCTATCTAGAAGGACCAGCAATTTAATCTAGTATTAGAATTTTGGAACTCTTGTATAGTCCCATATATTACCTGAATAAAACGAACACAGAGGAGTGGGAAAATTAAACTGATTTCTGAAAACTCTAAGGTTTAGTGAACTTTGGATCTTGTGCCAGTATGATCACTACTATTTGTTTCTACAACTAAATTTTAGTCAGTGATTTGACAATCTTCACCCATCTCTCAGAATAACTTTATTTTTAAAATACTGTTAAGGTTTTGACAAGAGGGACTTCAGCTGACCTGCAGGGACCTGTAAAGTGAAGATTCAATACTGTGTACTTGTACTTAAGGAACAATTTTAGCTAGAAAGTGGAAGATAAAGCTGAGTTCCAGGGATCAAGTGTTATTTTTCAGCATGGTACTACCTTGCCCAAGCTGTAGTGTATCATCCTGACATTCTTCTCCTGTTCTCCCTTTCCCTTTTTTGAGGAGTAAGATATATATCTCTGTCTCCCTCTCTTCCTTTTCCTCCCTGTGTGTGAGAATACAGACATGCTTCCTGTAAAGACATTTTTCTCTAAATCTCATTCCATACCAGCTTTTGCGTATGTGACTGTTATGTTATTTGAGATGTCTGTGAAAAAGAAATAAAGGCTTTAAGAGTGAACTCTGGAAATGAGGAAGAGCTTGAGAATATATCAAATTTAAGGATACAGCACCATTTTCTGCAAAATTTTTCAGAATGTTCCCAAATTCTCATTATCACTCTCCTGCCCTCCCTCTCTGTGAGAGGGATGAGGAGGGTACTGGGATGTGGGACTCTCAAAGGTTGCTCTTTAAACTGTTGACTCACTGTGTCCCACAAGGATTTTTCAGATTTTTCAGAGTTTTAGTGTCAAAGAAAACCTCCTTTTAAAAAAGGCGATAAAGTCAATGCACAACATCACGTGGGAGGAGGTTCTAAGGGGTGACTCCGTACCAGTTTATCTTTGTTTCCCATTCTTTACAACAGTCCTGTGTGTCCAGCCATGCACGTTCTCTCCCTGCTGCGTTCACTTTGCCAAAGTGTTGCTTGCCAAGAGGGGCCTGCCTGACCTCTCACCCCCATGACGCACTTGGATTATCTTATTGGATAACTTTCCGTTTTCTCTCCAAAAAACCCCTGTCTCACCTCCTAACAAAAGCCATAACCACTCCTGTGACCCTGCTGCAGGGAGTGAATGCCCAGGCTCCATGGCACAGAGCAATGCCTGGCACCGCAGTGATCCTGGGGGTGAGGAAGGAGAATGGGTGGAGCTCTCAGGCCATCGGAGCTCCAGTGTCACCTTCCCCTGCAAGATCCCCTGCTGCTCATTAACCTGTTGGCCAGGGCAGCACATGGGTCTGCCTCTCTCTCCCCTGCTTGTGCCCATGGGCAATGTGTGTGGACGTGGCAAAACACTCCAGTGTGAGGGCACGAGCGTTGGGTACAAGGGGCAGGGAGAAACCAGACTCGCGGGACTCCCACCATCCACCGTAGGTGCATGTCATGAAGATATTTGCTCTTCAGGATTTCTTCTGCCCCACGTAATATTCAGCCAAACCATGTGCTACCACACTGGCCAAAAGTTTTTGGAGGGTTTCCCTTTCTTGACTTCCTCATTGGTCCTTTTTCCCTTACGATTTTTTTTTCTTGCTCAGAAGAAATGAAGCAATTCCCATACTCATCCTTTGATGATGATAAAAGTTGCAGTCATCGCTGTTTCTAATTGACATTTTGGGAGGCTTGGGATAATAATTCACTTGAATGCCTGCAAATTGAAGTATGTCAGCACTTTCCTAGGACATTCCCAAGTAAAATAATATGACTGGTACAAGACATTTGTCATGTGGGTACATCTTGGCCAGCTGTTTATGTCTCCTCTAAGTGCAGTACACACACATCAAAGCTGGATTAAGAAAGACCTAGAACGCCACAATACTCAGGCATATTCGGAGAAATGCAGCAATACATCACATTTATCTGGCATTTATCTTTAGAAAGTTTTACAAGTATGAGTCCCATCAGACCTGTCTGAGGCAGGTAGGTATTATAGCCATTTTGAAGATGGGAAGCCAAAAGCCTGGGAAAAGACCTTCTGTTCAGTGGTTTGATGCCCCCTCACAAGTTCTACCAGCTCCAGGTGGAGCCTTCTCTTTTCAGCACTTTTGAAAATCTAGATTGTAGCTGGGTTTATTCAAATCTGCAGTGGCTGTAAATGTGAAAGCCAGGATTAGGACACTCAGGATCCTGATTTCTTCAGAGCACTGCTACAGAGCTTTGATCCCACAAAGCACTTGCCTAATTTCAAGCATAAACCTCCCATTAAGGATGCTATTGCCATGCTTAAAGCTAGGCACATGCCTAAGTGCTTTGCTAGACTGGGAATTACATTGAAATATATAAAACTTTAACAACTTTTGAAAAGTCCAAAACTGTGTTCATTTCTGATGATGGTTTGGGCATTGTAAAGGATATTTGAACTGTGTATGCAGCTGCTCGACCAAGTGGAGCACTTTTTAGCCAATACACACAGAGTTTTATGGCTTTTGGGTAGTAACAGGCAGTTGTCAGAAGTAATAGAGAGTGACATGTCCTGTGAGGTTGGGACCTCTGTGCTGCTAAGAGGCGAAGTGGCTCCTGTGGCCATCGGTGCTAACAATACATCAACAACCACTGACTATTTTGTTAGGTTGTTCCGGTGAGATGTGAGTGTGGTGGCTAATTTCACAAGTAATGTGACATCAAGTGTATTGTACTTTTCCATTTCTTCCTGTAATCTGTTGCAGCAGAGGTGATCAGAATTTGTTTAAACATGAAACAACCCCTAATTTCTTGTTCTGTTAATCCAAGGTGCTAATGTGCAGATACACGGGAATTTGTGTACGTGCATCACTGTTTGCAGGACTGAGGCCCTGAAAGAACATTTTAGTGGCAGGGTTGAGATCAGGGAAATAATAGGGGGAATGAACAAACCCCTATAACTTTGAAAGACAAAAGTTGCAGAAAGCATCACAGGACTTTATCGAAAAACTGGCTACATCTTACAATTTCCCTTTTGTTTTGATTTGTTTTGGTTTTGGTTTTGGTTTTATTCAGATTGGCACAGAATACTGTATTTCCATCAATTAAAATCTTGTCTGGTAACTAACTAAACAACTTGTTCATGGAAAATTAAAAAATAAATAAGTAAACTGTCAGTTGTGGAATGTAAACTGATTAAACAAATAAAAAAAATCATGTTGTGTGTTTTAAGAGGTTGTGTCTGCTTGTGTCCAGAGCGGGACTGGACACCTCTCACTATCCCCATCGTCACTGAAGGATGGAGGACAAAGAGCAAAACTGGAAGGTGGGTGGTCTCTGAGCTACAGGGTACTGGAAATGCTCTTTTAAAACAAACAATAATAAAGATTAGACAGCTTCTGATCAGAAACACAGTATGAAACATTACAGACACAACCAGGATCTCAATGTGACTGTTTATGAGGAGGTTTTCTGCCTGTCATAGAAGGGATTGATTCCTGCTGGAGCCTTGATGTGAGAGTACTGCATGTACTCTAACACCATTAATCTCTTTTTGGAGCCACTTAATGTGTTGAAGTCTGTGATTTGACTGAAATGTATAGAGACATCACGGTAGTTTAGCTCCCAACTTCCCCAGCAAACAAACAGCTAAAACTGAATATGGATTGGAGCCTGTCGGGTTTCCAGTGCTCAGCTGTAAGGGCTTCAGGAAACCTGGCAGGCAACGCTGCACTGATATTAGTGCTTCCTCACTGCACTTGTATCCTCAGGCCAACAACATTGCAGCAGACAATAATGCAGCGGACAGTCATGCATCAGACACACATTTTCTGTAGGGCTCGGAGCGTGCAGCCAGACTCGGGCTGCAGGTGTCCCAGGCTGAACACACAACGGTCAGGATATCCATCACAAATGGAAAGGTACCAAAACTACCTCAAATGTATAAAAAAGAAATTAAAAGAAATAGACAAAAGTGCTTACCAGTGTCCTAGCAGAAGAAAAGCAAAAGAGTGGATCAAAGAGAAAAGCACAACTTTAATTTTTTTTTAAATTACTGAGTTTTAAAAGAATTAATCTAGAACTAAACTATTGCCAAAAAAATGATGGCAAGGTAAAGGTTTTTAAACATGATTATTTTGTTGGTTATAGCGTTAAATATCAGAATTGTCTGTATTCTCTTTTTACCTGATTTAGGCATTGTACCTATAAAGACTTGACAGTCAAGGAGGCACCTGATGGTTCTTCCCAAGCTGACTGTTTTATTGTGACAGACTTTGGTAGCAAAACCGTCTCCTGCAGTTTTCAGGATGGAGTCCCTCCTGCCCCCAAAGAGGTCCTGTCTAAAATACCAGCGGTAGTAAGGAACCAAATGAAGGGTCAGAATGGAGAAGTGTAAAAGAAAATTCTCTGTCAAAAACCCCATCAGTACTGGCATAAATTCCTTGACCTCTTCCCTGGAGCTAATGGCTGAGGAAGGGAGAAATCTTGGTGATACACTAAACACAGACCTCCAAGAATGTGCCTATTTTTGCCACGTTTCAAGAGAATCCACTAGTATTGCCAGTGAATCCACCTGTATTGCCAGTGCTTATGACCTTCCTGCTGCTGCAAATGAAATCTGTGGGGCGAAGCAGAGAGCAGGAGCAGGGAAGAGGTGGCCGGGGGTGCAGAAGCTGGCAACACCCCCAAAGCAAATGAAGGGAGCAAAGGTGTTCCAGTGGCATATCCAGCACCACGAGGTGTTCAAACCTTTTTGCTGAAACGTCTCCTCTCCTTGTCCACTCGTGCCCGTGCCACCAAGCACAGCCGCCCGCCCAGCATCCTCATCTGCTCAGTGACACCTCCGGCTTCGCAGCAATGCCGGTGGTCGGGGCTGCTCGGGTCTTTGCTCTCTGCCATCAGCAGGGGAAACGTGATTCATCCGTGCTAAAAATGGAAGTCTGCAGAGCTTGCTTTGTGGCAAGGGAGAAAGCAGGTGCCCTCTCCTGCGGCAGCGACGGCACGGAAAGCCTCAGGAGCGCGGCCGCGGGGGCAGAGGGCTCAGCTGCTCAGCTCTTGTACAGGGAAGGGGGAAGAAGGACATGAACTTAGAGAGCCAGCTGCTCCTTGAAGGTTGAGCTAGAGATGCTGTCATGGAAGGGCTTGCATTTCAGAAAGAAAGTGGCCTGACTTCAAGAAAGATTTATGCATAGAAGTCCAGGTTTGCGTTAGCCACGTGAGGGCTGAATTTTAAGCCCACCTTTGGTTGTTGCTCCCTGCAGTGCCTAAGCTGCCCAGCCCTGCTGCTGCCAGCTCTGTGGTGCTTTCCAGGCTGCTGCTCACGTCTTGGGGTCCAGCTCTCTGGCACGAAAGGATACACCAGGAAAAGCAACAGGGTCACACAGAAGCCTGCAGTGCAGCTAGACAAAGCAGACAGCAAGAGAAGGGAAAACTCATTAACTGTAGTTCACCACAGAGGAAAGGAACAGAGGGATTTCAATAACCCAACATCACACAAGCCACCCATGGAAGAGCAGGGGTTTGCTGTGCCCTTGTTAGGCTGTCTCAGTCCGGAAGGCAAGGGCTGAGGCTGTCTTACACAGACACTGCCCCCCCACCATTCTGGGCACCTGGACTTGGCAGCTCAGTTTGGGAAGTGTAGCAGGACTGCTCATCTCTTGTGGTCCAACTCCTGTTTTGAATTAGCACCATCTATGCAAGATTCCAGCTGGTTGTGAAAGAAAAAAACTACTGCATTAGGAAGGAAAAAAGTGCAAATTTTGAGAATTAGGTTTAGGAGAAAGAAATCTACTTGTCAGCTTCATCTGCAACACAGTGGGTCCTCAGCAGATTGAACAGAGGGACAGGCAGCAACAACTCCAGTTCTTCAGAGCAGAGAAATCCCTCGCTGTGTCCCTGAGGAGCACCCCTCAGGGTAGTGGGAGCTTTCCCTTTGCTTTGTGTATCTGCTAATGTTTTGTGCCCACCCAGGAGTGAGGACCCCCTCGCTGGAATGCAAGCGCTCTGTTTCAGAGGCAGGATAATCTCACGGTGACCTTTCTTGTCAGACACACATGATAACTGCAGCAGAGTGGGGCTGCATGGGGTGAGGATGCTGGTAATGAAATGCTTTCATAGCTCGACACTCATTATTCTGTTACATTATCGGGCTCTTCCCCAGGGGCCCTCTAAAGAGTCACGGCTGAGCTCTTTTCCTGCAGAGACCAAAACCAGACCACCTAACAAGCTACATTTACTAAAATTTTTGCTCCTTCCCTGCTCAGAGGGAGAGTGGTCTTGCTCATTTGCATGAGAGAGAAGTAGAAGAACTACGCCAGCTCAACTCTGATTTTATCAGCCTGCTAACCCACGCCAAACAAAGCAGTGAGCCTGTGGCCAGCCAGGAGTGACAGAGGCTGCTGCCATCCCAGAGCTCACCATGCAGGCCCCTGACTTGCCCCAGCACCCCCAGCATGCCTCAAACACTCTGTCTCTGCTACCCTGCATCTGCTACTGACTTGCAAAGACCGACCACTGACCGCTTCTTTGTAAGAACCTGCACTTTTCCTCTGACTCTTTAATTCCCTGCTATTTCTTCCCATCCTCAGATAAACCCTTGGCCTTCTCAGTTCTGAAATTCAAAGCACACGCCACCGGGAGCAGGCTGCTCAGAGTGAAGCCTGCATTGCCTGTGATAGCAAAGCCCTCTCACAGAGCTCAGCTCTGTACCAGGAAATGAGCTGGTGGCCCAAGGGCATGCCCAGCAGCAGGAGAGCTCTACTGCCAGCAGATATGGCTGGAGAGAGGTCACAGAGTCCAAGCTTTGGGCCATCATCCCTCCCCTGCTCACTTCCCCAGAGACAACCCTTTCAGTCAGAGGTGGGTGGTGGGTATTTCAGGAGGTATTAAAAAGGACAATTGAAGGCACTAGGTATCCTGCTTTGGCTTTTGCTAACTGTTCACAGCAATACTCAAAATGCATGCCAGGAACATAAAGGGAGAAATAATAAAACCTGCCATAAGGAGCATGTGATTTGGAAAAGCAGAGGCAGCCAAAGGGTGAGAGAAGGGAATAAAATACAAAGGCAAAGTCTTCACAGCAGCAGTTGGCACTTGGAGCTGGCCATATATATTTGAAACCACAATGCACAGAAAGCCACTTGGTACTTCAATGCCTTCTGATGACTAAATAAAGTGAGCACACACACACAGGTACACAAGGCCCTCAGTGGGTAAAACATGAAACATGAAACAACCCCAAATATCCACCTTCACAGTGATGCAGATTTCCTTTTTTTCTGCTATGTTTTCTTACAAGCTTCCTGCAAACCTGTCAGAGAAAAGGAGGCTGAGTGCAATGTGCTGCCCTGTACATTGAACAAAGCTTCAAGTTCTCAATTTCACATTTGGGGTTTTTCTGACAGGCTGCAGTTTCTGCTTCATTTAACCTAGCTCATTCCCTTTGGGAATTCTCTACCCACCATATTTGCAGCAAGAAATACCGTGTGCTGAGGTTTGTAAAGATAGAACAGCTTTCAGACAACAGGTGACTGCCGAGTCCTCCCTTCCTCCCCCTCTGTCAGATGGAGATTCATGCATTACCTTGCACTTCTTGTCTCTTCCCAGCTACCGATTTTCACAAATAGAAATCTAAATATTTTTGAAACTTCTAATGCTCCGTCAAACTTGTTTGCAAATAACCAGTGGATCCAAAGTTTGACGGGGACAGATGGGCAGACATGAAGTGACAGAAACTTCATTTCCTTAGGAAACCAGTCTAAAAATATTATGTTCAGAGCTCAGCTTTTTCCGTAAAGATGTGCAGGTTCCCGGGAGGCCCAGCCATTCAGGGGACGCAGGTGGCAGCAGCAGCTCTGTGTCCTGGGTGACACCTTTGCCCATTGCAGCTGTCATTGCTGTTACTGCCAAAGGTAACAAACAAAGGTGTCACATCGGCTCTTCCTTTCCTCTGGGAGGCTCTGTCGTTGTTGAGATCTTTGCTCTGGGACTGAGTCCCCAAGAGGAGCCCACCAGGGAGGATGATACGGGAGCACTCATGGTTGGAACGGAGACCCACATTGTCTGAGTCAGGATCTGAATGCTCCCAAGATACACCTGGCAAGTTGAAACACATCTGCAGAGATGGGAAGATGCCCTGAGGGAAGCTGTA
This sequence comes from Lycocorax pyrrhopterus obiensis, assembly GCA_014706295.1. Classification (NCBI taxonomy): domain Eukaryota; kingdom Metazoa; phylum Chordata; class Aves; order Passeriformes; family Paradisaeidae; genus Lycocorax; species Lycocorax pyrrhopterus. The sequence goes on along the minus strand of JACSVZ010000015.1, from coordinate 59,195,208 downwards.
TCTCAGGACAGGCAGTCAGCCAGGCTTTCCTCCCTTTTCCAGCTGTAACAGCACCATCCAGAATGGCCTTGAAGGAAACCTTGCAACCCACCTGCCAGCCTTGTTTTGCCCATGAGTAAGCAGGGATGGAGGCTAACATCTGCAAGAGTTTATTGTGAAATCTACTGAGGTAGCATTGCTCAAACATTGCCAGGTGGCATAGTCCCAGTCTGTATAAAACAGTCCCTTTTTGCCATTTTGCCAGTAACAAATTAATTTTCACCAGCCCCACAACTTCTCTGCAGAGCTAGATTCAAGCTGCACATTTATTACCAGCATGTTCATCTATGCCTGAACAAAGAGTGTGTTCCTGCAGCCCAGGGGCTCACAGGACTTGCTAATGGGAATGCAGGAGGTTGTGCACCAGGTTCACTGCCTGGTGGGGAGGGGACAGGGGAGAAGGAGGAGGGAAGCAGTGCTTTCCCCTCAGGCAGTGCTGAGGCACCTGCCAGCACTTGGCCCCTGGAAGTGTTCCCAGCTGGCACGGTGGATGGCTCTTGATTGTCCTGTCACACCTTTGCTGACAAGTACTTAAATTGAGTGAGTTCATCCCATAAAATTTAAGGAAGAAGTAAAAGGACAGAAGAATGAAAAGCAATGTATTTTTCTTTTAGCACCTCTCTTTTTCTCATTTTCTCCCGAGGTGTCAGCACCTTAAATAAAAGGCCTTTTACTGCCTCACTGTTGTCTGTATCCAGCCACAAATAGCAATGCTGGTGCAAACAGACCAAGGTCTCAGCTTGCCAGCTCTGCCCTCAAGGGTGTCACCTCTGTGCAGAGCCCTTCATTCTCCTTCCTCTCTCGTTTCTCCTTTGCTGTCACATTGGCTCCTGCCAGCTCGGAAAACACACGCTCTTTGCTTGCAGAGATATGAGGAGGTTGAGGGCAAACTCGATTCCCAAGGTCTGCAGCTCAGCTTCCATCCCACCAAGAGAATAGCCAGGAGGAGCCATACTACTGATTTCCAGTTCCTCATGGTTCATTATACAAATTTGTGAACCACAGTGAGAGCTGACAAGGTACTGCTCTGTCCTGGCTCCCTCCTGCAGCCTCTAGGAGGGTTGGCTGGTAAAGGGATCTCCTTACAAATTCTGCATCCTGGAGAGCCCACATTAAACTGTGGGAGGGTGTTGGAGATCAGAAGCCCCTCTCTCAGCAGCTCCAGACAGAGTAAGGAGACAGGAGGAAGATGAAACAGGGTCCTGAGTGGAACCTCCAGCCAGGCAGAGCACTGGGCTGGCAGATGGCTCCCAACACTCAGAAAACACTAAACCAGGGGCACATGTCACTTTCTTCCTTAAAGTTGACTGCATTTTTGCATTTCCTGACTGAGTCCAGATAGGATTGCAGCAGAACAAACGCTGACAGCATGTGATGCAGGATGTGACTTATGGGGGAGCTGGCCAGTGAGCTTATTCCCTTTGACCTCTTGTTCCTCCTCACACGCCAGAAGACTTGTGTCTCTCTGAACAGCGTAGTGGGAGCCCCTGGGACCTGCCTCATTCCTCCTAAAACTGGCTGCATACATCATCTGGGATGTATTTCTCTACAGGAGCACAGTCATAGGCAAGTACAGCCCAGACAGGAGGGTCACACAACATGAATGCAAAAAGGACAAGAGATTTACAGGCTGTCATACCAGCAGCAATGGGATACTGTCTTTCAACTTCCCATTTTATTCTTTCTTTATAGATCCAGTTAAGTTTTATATTTTAAAAAAAACTCTTATTTATTATCTCTGCCCATTTTGTTAAAAAATGTACCTGGGCATATCTGTATTTCTATTATATTTGCAGCAGTAGTACTGAATTATTGAGGTAAATGCAAACTTGCATATTAAAACAAAAAGAGATTTTAATTATTTGGAGGAATACAAACTAGGAAGGCAGTGGGCCAGCACAAAAAGGCAATGACCAGTAGCCTCTCCTGAGTCCAAACTAGATCCAGGCATCTCTCTCTGCCTTGGCCCTCTCTCACACAGCAATTTACACATGCATATAAGCATATATCACACCATCCCCTCATTGATTTAATGGGACTTACTGTACTTCAGAGGCTGGATTTCTTCTATGACCATTTGGCAGACCATAACAAAGAGGTCACAAACTCATCTGTGATGCTCAGGAAAAAAAAATTCCAGGCCAGAATGAACATAAAATAAAAGAGTAGAGTTGATAAAAACAGTTAAGTTGGCTGAGGATATTTTTGATGTACCCAGAGAGGAAGCAATCAAATGTTTCCATCAGGTGTGCAATGTACCCATAAAATGTTCCAAATATATTTTCATGCATTTGCAGATGGAAAAAATCTCTTATATTCCTCAGCAGTTATTTTACCAGTGAGACAAATGATGATCTGTTGTTGGACTAGAGAGCACGGATCACAGCTAGGGACAGGAATTGTTTTGATACATGTTCAAGTGGCTCTGTGCAGGTGTAGCAGAGCTAAATATAAACTGGCACAGCTGATAGGCAAGAACAGCTTGAAAATCTACCCATTTGCACTTCATGAATGCATTTCCATTTACTCCCCTGAGCTGAGGATCAAGCCCCAAATCTTTTAAATACAGATGGCTCAGAACAAATCTGTGGTTTTGCTTTGCTCAGTGCAACATCAGGAGCCACTACATGTCAAGAAGAAAGTGATGGCTTCCCAGTCCCATGCAAGCCCATTCAGGATGTCACCTGGAAGTGTCTGACCATACCCAAGAGATGTTGGATCACTGTCACAGAGCTCGCCCTGGCAGAGACTGGTGTTTGCCTTGGGAACCCAGCAATGTTGTCTCTGCTGAGAGGTCTCCCTGCTCACAAGGAGAAGCTTCCACAACCAGTTCTGGTCCTGACTGTGTCATTTTGTGGTAACCAGGTCACATAAAATGGCCAGACTCTAGAAGAGAACCTTGTCATTTAAAATTTTTGAGCTATTTAAACCTTTTCAGAAAATAATGGGGAAAAATCTATGAGAACAATCTGATCCAGAATTATCCATCACTCACTGTGAGATTCAAACTTAATTTGATTGCTATTACTGTATGTATTTTTATTGTTCTCCATTTGCTTAATGAATGTTGCAGTTGTAGTAATAAGATTATTGGTAATATGAAACAGATTTGCAGAATGATGCGAAGATGATTAGATGATACCTTGAGGGTGATTTCTGTTTAAGACACTAACAATGTCATGGAGCAAATAAACTTGATGAGGGAAGATATCAATGGCTATTAACCTAAGAGACAATTATTTCCAAATTACCAGGATACACTTTTCATTACAGTGAGATTACCCGTGACTGATGCTTGGTCCAGGCTCTCCCATCCACTTGTGAGGCTGTGGGACAAAGCCTTGCCCAGGGTGTGAATGGGCAAGCAGCTATGGTTCCCCACAGCCCACGGTGTGGTGGCTGAGGTGGGACCCAGCAGGACTCCCATGAACACGTTAGGTTGTGAGTGGTGAGGTTCAAGTCATCAAACTGGGCTTGGCTTTTGAGAGCTGTGCCTTACATCTTGTCTATCTCCCATTATTTATGTGTGATGGCCACAAAAGCCTGACAGTGCAGCAGTGACAGGGATGCTTGGCCATCAAAGTCGTCACCTTAATGCCACGTGTTCCTTTCTAAATCGATGCTTAGTGACATTTCAGGATCAGTATTAGTGCAAGGAATGTGCTGCTTCTCAGATCTGCAAGGCTCACTGGGGACAAAGCATTTGCATATCCATGAACCTGCAGATCCTGAGGCCACCCAGCTGTCCTGGCTACAACAACAGGCTCATCATCCCCTTCCTCCCTCCCTTCTTGGGTCTGGACGTGTTCACACAACTAACTGTGTGCTCCAGGTGACAAACTCCACTGAGTACACAGCTGCTTGTGTCCCACTGGTTTCGTAAAGTGATGGGAATGACAGTGCACACACACAACTGCAGATGCACAACTCTGCAGCTTGTCCTCCACCATCCAAATCTCTTGCTTGTTTTGGTATATTTAGTGAATTTTGCCAGCTTCCTCAGTGCCTTTAATATTTTCCTGGCTCTTCACTTAAATTTTTCAGTCTCTTGAGGACTTTCTATCTCCTAACTAATGAGAGTTTCTGCAGAATTTTAATAGCAATTTTGCTACTAACATTTTCTCTATAGTCTCTCAGTCATATCTCTGGCAATCTCTGTCTTCTGTTCAAGGTTGGACAAAACTTTGGACAAGGTTGGTTGTTTTTCTATGGCAGATCATTACACACAACATGTAATTCTGAGCTGTACCTACTGCATTTTCACACAGGTAGCTGGGAGTGGGTCTAGGCCCCCAAAATGCCTGCCAGCTATGTATTTAACTGCAAGCAGAAATTCCCAGGATGAACTAGCTTGGCAATCTCAGTAGTGTGACATGGCCAATTTCAGCAGACACTGTTTTCTGTGAAAAACCCAAAATCTCTTTATTTACAAGAACACACCGATATCACATTTCATTGGCGTCTGTAGCACAGAAGTCATTGTTTTGCAGCTTTCAGCGAAGCTTTGCAGCACCACTAATAGTGTCCTTGGGGAAATAAATGCATAACCTAACTCTTGTGCTGTGAACCATTGGAATAGAGTCCCCTAATAAACTCCTTCAGTTTCTCAGACTCTGTATTAATATTGACACTGCACATCCATTAAACAACAGCGAGCAGCAGTGCTCCAGGTGGTTGCTGCAAGCAGCCAGATTAGGGGCAAATGTCTCCAACCTTCCCAATGAATCTTTACATATCTTCCTCGTCTATGTGGACAGGCTCTCCCCCGTCATCTCACCCGTGACATACTCATTGCACTTTTTATGTCATGTTATTTATTCAAGCATTATTTGCATTATCTAGAATTTTCTGTTTGGTTTGCTTAGCTTTGTCCTGGTACTAGAAGAAACTGTGCTTTGTTCCTACAAAAATTTATGTGGTGGTTTTAACATCCTCCATTCAGTGATCCTACTAATATCCCCTCTTTGCCTCTGATTTAAGAGTATCTTTCCTAAAGATAAGAATTGCAGGGAGCACGTAGCACGATGCTAAGGGAATTGAGATATTTTCTGGGTCAATATTACAAATTATGCCTTGTCCAGTATATTTCCCATTTATTTTCCAGTTTTGTTCACATACTTTGTGCTTAATAAACTTATCACTGTCCATTCTGTTTCCATATTTACTTTCTGCTACGTGTGACTCTCCTACAAGTATCTTCCAAAAGTATTTCTGGCAACACATATGCTTCTGTATAACAGTTAAAAAATAAATGTCTTATTTATTTCCAGTTAGATCATTTCATCTTTGGCTGCTATGTTGTACATTTTCACTATGTATAATTTTCATCTAAGCATGTGGTGCTGTCCTTGTTTTCATTACCCATCCTATATATTCCTTCTGTTGGTATTCACATGTTTTTGTGAAGCAAAGTCAAGTCTGGTATTGGTTGCCTCTTTTGTCACGGAATGGACATTATCCCAACTTATGTTGCCTGTTACAGTGTGCATAAATCCATACACTGTTTTACATGTTGGACATCTTGAGTCTCCTCTTTCCTATGAGCTGGGATTCTCCATGCATTTGTAATGGCAGCAACCTGCCCATCCTCTGCAAGATTCGCTCTGTGAAGTGATTTCTGTCTCTTGGCAAAGCTTATCTTCTCTGTTAATTCTTAATTGTAAATCTCCTGTTAGCTATTTAACACTTCATTCTCTCACTTATGGTATCTTCTTAATTTACTTTACTCCAGGTACCTTATGGTATTCGGTATTTAAATTACTCTTCCCATCTGTTCTTAGCAAGGGAAGGCAAGAAAACAAAGCAAGCGAAGATGTCATATAAATGGAGTCAATAATGCCTGTGCATTTGGAGAGGGTGGATAACAAGTATTGGCTCATTACTGTGGTTCAAACCACTTTGATTTAATGTAAAATACATGGCTGTTCTAATCTAGCCTAGTCAAGTCCTAGAGTCTTACACTGCCCTCAGCAACATCTTATCATAGATCCTTAAAGCAGCATATTAAGTGAAAAGAATGTCTAAACAGCTTGAAAAGCAAAGCCAGTCTTTGAACTGACACCAGATCACAATGTGATAGGAATTCAAAGAATATGCACTGTATGCAGGGAAAGAAACAACATGGGATTTAAAAGCAATGCCCGTGTCAGTCATAATTAGCATGTCAATTAACAACATGAAAATAACAAAACCAATTTTTAAAGCCATATCACTTAGTAACTTTTTGGAAGATAAAGGCAATGTGAAACTGTTCAAACTAGCCACAGAGCTTGTTGAAATACATTTGCTGAAAATGCTACACAGTTTGCAAAGAAAATGTTTAGAAGAACTCTCTAATGTCTTCCCAAACCTAGGGAAGCATTATATATGACAGGATCTGTAACTCCAACAACTTTTTTCTCACAGGAAAAGTAAAATGATTACCTTTAAATAGTTGAAAGCTTTGAGACAATGAAAAAGCAGAATATCAGATTTTATTATAATTTAACTAATTTACTTAAAGAAAAGAAAGAGACAAAATACAATTACGTGTTCATCAACACCTGAAGACATTAAGACCTCTGCTTCACAGACTGATGAAATGGCCAGTTACAATTTGTGAGCAAAGGTCCTTGTCAGTATTAGATGCAGAATCTATCTTTCGGCAGGGACTGAACTAGACCAATTTATAGTAACTCAGTGGGATTATACTTTTTCTAAGTGGTCATATTTTGCACTCCACTATCCAAGACAAATTAATCTTCCACCTTCTACAGCAGCAAAGGTATTTGGTTGGTGAAGAGGAATGGGAGTGGTTCATCATTACAGTGATGGATTTTGTCAGCCTGCCTTTGTCTGCAACTGGTTCTGTTGATCCCCAAACTCCACCTAAGGACAAGGATAAAACAAGTGGTTGTCACAGAGCATTGCCACTGACTTTGGAAGGAGTGAAACTTTGAGCAAACACAGTAATGTGCTGGGTATGTGATCTAAGATGTCAGCCAGATGTGTTCAGTGGGCCATGGTGATGCACACAATTGAGTCAAAAGAAAATGAAAATAGAAGCATTTAATAGAAAACCAACAGGGAATCTCTTTCCTTCAAACTGTGGCTGTTGCTCTTTGATTACAATTGCCCAAGGCCCCACTCCATCTGGTCCATAGATTAGGATGTCACTGCCTCAGTGAAAAATGAACCATTGCTGCAGATATATTAGTAGTTTCCAGGAGCTCTTCTGAATACAAGATCATCTGGCTATGGGATATTACCAGGATGGTGCATAGCAGCAGCTGGATTTTTGGGGAGGGAGTATCTCACTGTGAATATAGGTAAGTAGTATATAACATTTCTGGATGCACTGAAATCAAGGAACGGTGTAAAAGCCTTAATTTCCTACCCTCTCTCTCATCCGGCTGTACAACAGGGATAAAAGGAGAGAATATGACTTACTTCTTTTGTTAAACAATGAGCATTAATCTCTGCCAAAAGCAAAATGCCTGAGTGAGGAGTCTCATGGATTATATCCCTATCCCTCACTCACATTCAATCTGCAGAAGTGACAATACCTGCCTGCAGATGTAAGGCCAGGAGAGGTTTGATGCTGCCAGCCTGCTGGGTGGCAGCTACATCCCTTCCAAACAGGCGCTGCTTAGAGGGGAATGCACATCCTGCAAGCAGGTCTGCAGTGTGCATTTGGGGTCTCTCCTTCTCTGCCTCTATCCTACTGTTTTCTGTGCAGAGTCCTCTTAAAATGTAGCAGTACCATAATAACAGCATGAGCTCAGAGAGGAGAGACCTTAGCCTCAGTCAGCAGGACTTTCTTAAGGGTAAGGAAGCTGTACCAGCAACAACACTGATGTCTTTGATGTAGCTCTCACTAGACCGTCACTGAGAAGCAGAGTGTAGAATTAGCACAGGAGCTGCTAGGTGTTTCCGTGCAGGGGCTTGTGCTGCTGGGTGAATGGGTAGGTCAGTCCCAGGACACTGGGCTTGTTCCTCCATTTGGAGCAGACCATGAGGAGATCTAACTATGCTCAAAGCTTAGGGTCCAGGCCTGCTCACGCTAATGCCTCAGTGGCACCTGCATTTACTGAATCCAAATGGTTTGGGAGTAAGTGTAGAGCACTCTGAAATGTGTCTCTGCTAAAGGAACAAGTTCCTGACACGATTGCCACAGAGCAACTTAATGGGTTTCTGCTGCTGTTCAAAAGCTGTGAATATCTCTATTCATTCCCTTGGAAAAAGGTTAATAAACTCAGAGAATCAGGGAATATTTCTGTGTAATAGCTCGGATGTGGGAAGAGGGGGCAGGGTGCAAAGGTGGTGGGTTTTGCCATATAAATACGCTAGGCACACTCCTGAATTTCTTTCTAGAGGGGGTGAAGCTCAGGTCGCGTTCTGCTTACAGAAGAGCCAAGGAAGAGCAAGGAGGGGGAAGAAGGGAGAGATTATTCTTGTGCAGAGCTTCTCTGAGTTACCCAACCAAAAACCCTGCCAGTGTGATTCAGTTCTTTCTCCAAACCAGTGGAGCAGGCACTGACTGCAGACATGACTGCCCCAGGGAATCACACTTCCAGGCAGAGCTGGAAATGAGGGCAAGAGAATCCATCATGAACTTTCTCTGCTCTCACAGGCAGGAACTTTCTCTGATTAGCTTCAGTGACTGCAGTGCTCCTCTCTCTTACATAAATCATTGGCCAGGGTAGAATGGAGTGGGACCTGGGACACATGGTGGAGGAGGAGCTTCAGGCCCTAACACAAAACCAGGAGAAAAGAAGCAGAGAGACACAGACTGGGAAACTCACCAGAGATTTCAGCTAGCCCGGGGACCCTCCTGGACAGGAAGGGAAAGAGCCCTGTCTGCAGCCAAGCCTATGCCCGTGGCTTGTGGTTAAGAGAAGTCAGAGGTGGATGTGCCTGAAAGGCTGGAGCACCCATCCCATGGCTGGATCTGGAGAGATACCCAGTCAGTCCTGCTCACACCCACCAAGGAAAAGGGCTCTCCCTCACTTTAAATCATGCTTGGTGTTTGGTTGTTGTAGAATTAAAACAAAGCAAATTATAATCTCCCTTGCTGGGTCAGAGACATGGAAAGATTTAGATTCTGTTTTTCTCCTCATCAGCTGCACAAAAGCCTGAAGGTTGTGTGAGGACGCTCCTCCCTGTCACTCTGGCCACAGGGATATTGATCACGTAAAAACAGGGGGATGTGGGCAGACTCTAACAGACAACGCTGCCTCGGTCTGGCAGGAACACGGACTTGCATCGCTGTGGTAAACACACAGCTCCTGCAGAGCAGTACATTTGGCCTCTTTGCAACACAAGTAGCTATTTGCATTTTACTTGTAAGAAAGCACCCGAAGAGACAGAATCGCCATGATGGCACGGGATGTGCTGACAGCACTGCTGTTCCATACCCTCAGACCATGGATAGACGAGTCTCAAATGCCAGAATGACCAGCAGGATGAGGGGTCCCAACTCTCCATTGCTGTAAGGATGACAGAAGAACTACACTGGACTGGGGAGGTCCCTTTTTTGTGCCAACATAGGCACAGATTGTGCTGGACAGAAATGGAGACTAAATGATTATCTGTCCTTATCAATTGCAGGGCATTGCCAAGCAGTAGACAAAAACCTCTCTCCTGTTCCCTTTACATACGGTGGCTGAGCACTGAGATGACTGAGGATGTGACTTTTCCAAAGTTACAAATAAGTATGTGCCTGAAGCATGATCATGTATCTGAAGCTTCTCCTACTAACAGGCTTGGAACTGATGGTAGAGACAGGATGATAAAAAAATTACTCATCATAAAAGGGTCAGAAATGAGTAACCAGGATGAGACATTCACCTGTCTTCATACACAACTTGTGAGATAATTTTAGGTGACACGTCCCCAGTCAAGTATTAAGAGTTGCAAAGCAGCTTTTTGAATTATTCTTTTGTTTACAAAAACCACCTAGCAATCATAAGAAAACAAAATCCGCCATTCCAGCCTCCTCTGAACAGTGTTATGTAAAAGAGAGCAGGAATTTTACTTGGCCTAAAAAATTACTACACACATAATCTAGAGGATGCTCAAGATCAGTCCTTTTTCCTCTCATTTTCCATTGCACACACTCAATACCTGCTTCTATTGATCTGACACGCAGAAAACTAGGACAGCTAAAAGAGAAGTACCTGGTACATGCAGCAGCATGGCAGGTGTGATCTACCTTGAGGGTGATCAGACAGCCACAGCCAAAAACTAGGACATACGTGTTTGCCAGGAGGACTTTCGGAATGGACGCTGCATTCTAAATAAAGCCAGGTAAAAAGACAAGTGCACAATCTGTCATTGCTGTCTGCGCTGTCTCTTTCTTCTAAGGGCAGCCCTCTTCAAAAAGCCCCACATCAAAAATCACCAACCCAAAATCTCAGATTGTGTCACACAGTCCCAGTAGGGGAGATGGGATGGGACCTCTGGACCTCACCCTGTTCAGCCACCCTGCCCAAAGCAGGGTCAAGTCCCTCTGCTAGGGATGCTGAAGGCAACTAGCAATTGAGCTAAAATTTCTCACTTATACTAACTCTGATGTGTTTTCATGGTTATGAACACAGGAAAATTTCTGTTCAGCCATCTTAGAAATACTCAGGTCTTTCCTACATTTAAGCGTTATTTCTGACTGCTCTGAACATGTATTAGGATACTAAAGAGGCTTTATTTTAAAAGTTCAAGCTTGTTTTGGAAACATCATTAATGAACATAACTGTACTCGGTAGACTTGGTTGCAAAATAGGAAGTTACAGATGTTTGTAAATTATTTGTGGTGCCACATGAGAATTATGAATTTGAAAAGCATTTATCAGAACAAAATCTTTTCGTAAGTGGAGGAAGGAAGGATGAGAGTACTAACATCTGTGGGCTATGATTGCTGTTAGCAGTTGGCCCTATCACCTGAATCCTCTAAAAAGTAGGACAAACACCAAAAGAAAAGTAGGACATTTAATCACTCCACACCACCTGGAACATTCAGCACTGCATCAAGTGCATGTACTCAGCACACTGAGATGCACTGGACAGATGATCCTGGAATATTTAAGTGGGAAGCAATGGCTACTGTATGAGGTTATGCCTGAAATATTCATCAGGAGAAAATAATTTAGTGTTTCGTACTTAAAAAAAGAAAAAAAATCCCAGATCTGCTCTACAAAATAAAGGGAAAAAATCCCCCAAAACATAGTAGGGAAACTAATCCATAGGGTTTAATCAGCTTTTCTTATCACTAACAGCAGAGTGTCTTCTGGACCATCTTCTGCATCAACTTGATTTTTGCAGAAGAGACTTTTGCATACCCAGAATCCCAAATTTGGCCTCAAGAAGCCCCTTTATGTTACTACTCATATCCCATCCTGACATTCTTAAGCAGAAGGATTTGGCGAAGCTTTCTATTAAAAAAAAAAAAACCAAAAAACAACCAATCAAAAAAACCCCACCCATTTTATTGACTTTGATGTTTTTGAATTGCTAAAATGGCATCTTGTAAGAGGGAAAAAATATTCAGAAAAAAATATTCTGTCCAGTGTTACCTTCATTACCCTGACCCGCTGGTCCCTGCCAGAGCACATCCTTGTTCTCCTGAGTCCGCACCTGCGGTCCCTGTCAAGAGTGGCTTACAAAAGCAGCACTGCTCCCTCACCTCACTCATTTAGCCAAAAGTGCATTAGGAATGGCCAACATCCCTCTTCCTTTCTTACAGGATGGGGTCTCTCTGAGTAACTCAGCACTTTTATGAAATCTCTGCAGCTGTTCACCCTCTCTCACGCATCATGAGAAACTTTGGCCTGAGTTAGAATCCTAGAATATCCTGAGTTGGAAGGGACCCCCAAGGATCATCAAAGTCTGACTTCTGGCCCTGCACAGGACCACCTACAAGAATCCCACCATGTGCCTGAGAGCATTGCCCAAACATTTCTTGAACTGTCAGGCTTGGGGCTGTGACCACTTCCCTGGGGAGCCTGTTCCAGTGTACAACCACCCTCTGGATGAGGAACCTTTTCCTGATATCCAACCTAAACCTCCCTCAGCACAGCTTCAGGCGATTCCCTTGGGTCCTGTCCCTGGTCACCAGAGAGAAGAGGTCACTGCCTGCCCCTCCTCTTCCCCTCATGAGGAAGTTGTAACTGCAATGAGGTTTCCCCTCAGTCTCCTCCAGACTGAACAGGCCAAGTGACCTCAGGCACTTCTCCTACAGCTTCCCCTCAAGGCCCTTCACCATCCTCATGGTCCTCCTCTGGACGCTCTCTAATAGCTAAATGTCTTTTTTATATTGTGTCACCCAAAACTGCTCACAGGATTCGAGGTGAGGCTGCCCCAGTGCAGAGCAGAGCGGGACAACTCTCCAGGTTGTCAAGATCACTCTGCAGCGCCTCTCAGCCTTCAAGGGAGTCAATAACTCCTCCCAGTTTAGTCCTGCATCCAAACACAGCCACGAATGGAGCCCTGTGGAACCCCACCAGTGACAGGTCACCACTCTGATGTCACCCCCTTTGTGCCTGACCCGTGAGCCAGCTGCTCACCCATCACACGCTGTGTTTATCCAGCCACGTGCTGGACATTTTGTCCAGGAGGATGCTACGAGAGACAGCATTGAAAGCTTTACTGAAATCCAAAAAGATTACATGTACTGGCTTCCCTTGATCAACTGGGTGGGTTACCTTGGAAAAAATAGTTATAGACTGTACTAGATACAACCTAGTGCTAGGAGAGGCTACCACCACTGAAGCTTTTTCCATGATGAGGTCAGATCTTGTCCCTTGGTTATGTTTCCACCTTCCCCTGGCAGGATGTTCATGCTGCTCATGGCTGCATGGCATCCTTGTGAGATCGGTGCTTTCCATGCGTGATTGGAGACATTTCTCCAGGTTCTCATGGCCATCCCGTTGGTTGGACCTAAACTGCAAAACCCAGGTACCTCATAGACATAATTTCTTCTAACTGGCTATTCTGAAATGTTTTCAGTTTGTTGTTTGTTTGTTTGTTTGTGATTTTGTTTTACTTGTGGGTTTTGTTTTGGTTTTCTTTGGGGTTTTTGTTGTTGTGTTTTGTTTGGTTGGTTTGGGTTTAGTGTTGTTTGGTGTTGGAGTTTTCTTGGGGTTTTTTGTGGGTTTTTTTGGTTGGTCTGTTGGTTGGGTTTTTTTGTTGGTTTTTTTGAGAGTTTTTTTGGGGGTTTTTTTTGGGGAGAGGGGTTAGTGAGGGCGGGGGTAACACCGTGGATATTTTTATCGATGTGGAAAAAAGACCTATTCACTTTTGTCCTCTGCTACGCTCCATCTCCATCTCCCCGTGCTCCCGGCGGTGTCAGCGCTGGCAGCCAGGAGCCCATGACAATAGGTCCTCTCGGGCCCGGAGAAGGGCAGCGAGCGCCGGGACTCTGGGAAGAGCGAGAACTCTTTTCCTTGGGATTCGCGCTGCTTTGTTTGTTTGTTTGTTTGTTTGTTTGTTCGTGTCAAGTGCGGCCGGGTGCGTGCGCGGAACGCCGGGGCCGCGGGAGCCGTTTCCAGCCGAGCCGCGCCGGGCACGGGAGAGGCGGCGCGGCCCCATGGGCGGCCGGCGCGGCCCGAGGGGCGGGATGGCGAAAGTGCTGGCGGCCCTCAGGAACCACTGGAAGAAATCCACGTTCGGGGCCTGCCTGCTGGGCTGGGGCGGGCACTGGCTGTATGGGAAGCACTGGTAATGCCGGCTGGGGCCGGGCCGGGCCGGGCCGGGCGGGGAGGCGGGAGGGAGAAATGGAGGGAGGGGGAGTGCCTAAAATGGGGGTCGCCTCTCGGAGGGCCGCGGCACCCAGCGGGGATGGGTCTCCCTGCTGCTTCAGCAGCTGTGGGCGTGGGAAGCTCAGTGCCTTTTTATGCCTTCCCGCCTCGGCCGTGTTGTAAGACTGGGGCGGGTTCAGGCGGGAGGTTTAAACAGAGGGGATATCTGGCTGGCATGAGCAATTTTGGGGCCTCTTGGAGAGGAGAAGGTTTTCTCTTTTCTAACCTAAAAAAAGAATGTCATGAGCCATACGTGTGTGTTCAGCTTGCCTGCTTTTAGCCTATATTATAAGAGTGACTGGAACCAGGCCTGCAGGATGTGCTGAGGGTTGCCCATCCCAGCGTGGGGGTCCTGTGCCTGTGGGTTTTCCCGCCTCCTTTTTCCTGTAGCAGAAGTAGTCCTTGTCCCTTTCTTGAGGCCTGGCACCGGCAGCAGCCTTGTGCTGTCCCTGCCTGGTGTGGTCTTTGCTGCTGTCGCCCACCCAGCTGGAAGGAGCCTGTCAGCTGCTCCTCCCATAAGTTATACCTAATGATGTCATTCCCACTGCTTACCTGTGGAGCAGATGTCCCTTACAGTATGCAAAATCCTCTTTTTTTAAAACAAAAAAAAGCTGGGTTTATATTTTAATACCTATCCTTCACGTTTATGGTTAATGCATATGGCTAAAATGCAAGTGTAGCCAGATTATTTTTAAAAACTGTTACTTTTCGTTCTGCTGTTTACTGTCACCGTCGTAATGTTTTTTTAATTGTTTAGTCAGGTTTTTTAACAGTGTTCTTTTCTGCTTGCATTGAAATGCTGCCAAAGTCTCGGTGGAAAAGTTAGGAAAATAAATCTGTTTATGTTGTCTTTGTACTCTCTTTCTTCACATCCTTTTGCCTAGGGACTTTGGCATTAATTCAGTCTTTGTTTTGCATGGTACATCTACTTTAGTTGCTTGCTTCTTACCTGAAGCACTGAGGCTCAGCTGACTTTCAGAGAAGGGCTTGGGGGTCCTGGTGGACAACAGGCTGTCCCTGAGCCAGCAGTGAGCCCTGGGGGACAAGAAGGGCAGTGGAATCCTGGGGGACATTAGGAAGAGCATTGCCAGCAGGTCGAGGGAGGGGATCCTGCCCCTCTGCCCAGCCCTGTGAGGCACATCTGGAGTGCTGTGTCCAGTCCTGGGCTCCTCAGGACAGGAGGGACATGGAGCTCCTGGAGCAGGGCCAGCGGGGGGTGACGAAGATGACGAAAGGACTGGCTCAGGGAGCTGGGCCTGTTCTGCCTTGAGAAAAGACGACTGAGAGGGGATCTCATCAATGTTTATCAGTATCTGAAGGGAGGGTGTCAAGAGGATGGCTCCAGGCTCTGTTCCGTGGTGCCAAGCAATAGGACAAGAGGCAATGGGCACAAACTGATGCTCTGGAAGTTCCACCTGAAACTGAGGAAGAACTTTTTTGCTATGCAAGTGACCAGGCACTGGAACAGACTGCATGGAGAGGGTGTGGAGTCTCCCTTACTGGAGATATTCTAGAACCATCTGGATACAATCCTGTGCAATGTACTCTAGGAATACCCTGCAGGTTAGAGCAGGGAGGTTGGACCAGGTGAACCACAGTGGTCCTTTCCAGTCTTGCCCATTCTGTGATTCTGTGACTGCAGGGCAAGCAACAAAAAACTCTCCCTCCAAATTTTTTTCCTTGAAAATGTTGATTGCATGTTGGGGTTTTTTGACGCCTCCATGTAATGTCAGTGAACTTGCATTCGACTTTGTCCTCTGATAAATTGAACTTTGAATTTGGATAAAATAGTAAAATGTAAATGAGTAATTATTTGAAGTTCTATCATTCCAAATACCTCTTAGCCAAAAGAATAAACAATGTACAAAATGAGGAGGAAGAAATTGCTTGATGGCATTTATATGAGGGGCTGGCTGGTGGGGCAGAGCAGCCTGTGACCTCCCCGGGCACCCAGCTTATGTGAGTGGCCTCTTCACTGGTCTTCTGTTGCCACAGATACTGATGACAGCAGAGGGCAAGTCAGGCCCAGGTCCTCGGGAGAGCTACTGAAACAGACATTAACAAAAGACTATACCTGCTCCTTGTGCATATGGAGAGTGGGCACTTGAGGAGGCCTAGGAACAGTGGCAGACACAGCCAGTGTGTCCCCTTTGTGTCTTTTGTGTCTTTAAGTTCGTGCCTGTGTGCTGTTGGTTTCAGCTGTACATTGATTTCTTGTGTGGTAACGGTGAAATTGTGTTTGGATCACAGAGAATGTGGAGCGTGCCACAGGTGGTATAGTAGGGAATAAGGAAGAAAATATGGAAGGCAAACAACTCAAAAAGGAATCTCTGGTATTTAAATTTTAGTGCGTGGAGGTTGTTTGCCTCAAGTATAGGCGTGGTGCTTTAACCCAGATGATGTACTGGGGGGAAAAAGATTTTTACATATCCTGTTCTCCAGCCTCCACCTTTCATCTGTAAAGGAAAATACAGCATTTCCTTAGCAGACACTGGAAATGCAAGGTAGGAAATCCTGTGATGACAAACAGCTCAGTGAGACTTTGAAGTAGGCCTTAGCTTCTGCTTTCAGAGTTTTAAACACTGTTTGGAAGCACTGACAACTGTTTAGCAATTTCTGGGCCGTTCTCTGTGGAGGGTTGTTTTATCCAGGTTAGAGAAAAACAAGGAAGGACAAGAGCCTGATAGTAAGAGTGTAAAAAAGAATTCAGAGGTGTTCTCAACAGCCCTTTGTGATACTCTTCATGGTGTGGACCTTACCTTGTGGCAGGTGGACAGCAGGGAATAGGCCAGGGTCCCACTCTGCAGCTTGTGGGGATGGCTTTTGGTGTGTTTTTGTACATTCCCTCTTCCCAGTTTCTTTGTGTGTGTCCCAGTTGTGCTGAGGAGCAGAGAGGTGCCTTTTGCCCCATGCACAGATTGCCGCAGGCAGCGCCGGGAGAGGTTAATGAAGGATCTGTATGGACTGTGCTGGCCCTGAGGCTCGTTGTTACCCACAGCAGAGGCTAAATTGCTATGTGTGAGCCATACCTGACTAGACTGGTATTTGCCCTTTGAGAACACCTTAAAAGTGTAGTGAGGTCTTGTGCTTTGGTTTCTGGCATCACAAAGTTCCTGATGAAGGGCCTTGCTTTAGCACAGCAATAGTTCAGATTAGCCTCTGACTTCTTGGAAGCAGCTGAGATGTTGCTCCTTTATTTGCAGCGAAGAAAATTTTTCTTTGCCATCCTGCATCCCTCTTTCCGTTCTTGTGGATTTTCTAGAATATTTCTCTTGCAAGGAGAAGATGATTTGCTTTTTTGACTTCTCAAGGTTCCTTCTTCTTTTGGATGCAGCAGCCATGATGCCTGCATTAAGTGGAGCTATTGTAAATAACAATCTGTCCTGCAGATAAATGGCAGCTCTTCTGTAGTCAGTTTCTACAAGCTCTTAAGGATAGAAGAGCTCTGAAGTATTCCCTTAAAACTTTGGAGGATGCTATATGGTCAAGAAGAACGTTACCTTTTCCAGGCTTGTTCCCAGCACCTCTTCCCTGCCTGGAAATGGACAGGGGTGTCGCCCTTCTGCATCCTGAAGACTGTGCTGATGTGGATGCCCTTGTGCTCCCTAGGGTGTAAAGGGAAGAGGGGCACTGGAATGTGATGGAACATTGCCGAGTTGGTCTAAAGGTTGTGGATGGCAATAACTGTAAAGGTCGAGGAGCTGCTTAGTCTTGGTACTTTCTTCCTGCAGCATTTAGTTTCTGGATCAGGGTATTCACCTTCAGTTTGGGAGGTGTTTGTTCGAATACTGACTGATTCAAAAGTAAGGAGTTTTGGATGAGCAGGTAGAATAAAAGGAGGAAACCTTGTGCTGATTCCCCCTCTCCCATGATGTTACTTAGCCCTTCTAAGCATGGGATAGTACAGAAGGTATCTCTTCAACAGGGGTGTCAGTCAGGAGGTGGCAAAGGTTTTTCATGTGTGAAATGATAGGTGTTATGTCTGGTTGAACTACTGTTAACCAAAACCCTATTGCCATTCTTGCAAAACAGTAATGAATCTTAAAATTCCTTTTGTTCTCATAGAAGAATACATTTTAAAAATCCATTGTCTTGCGTTTAGGATAGCAAATACTCTTGTGGTATCCGAGAAGCAGGAGGATAACTCAGTGTTGCTACATGTGAGGTTGTCTTTAATTTCTCTGGATTGCATGAATTTATATATTAGGCTCATTTTAATCTGTAGCATATCATGCTGCGGGTACAAGGGACACTTAGTTTAATGTCCTAGAGCAAAGCTTGGAGGGTATGCAGGTTGTCAGATGTGTGCTCATACACAGTAACATACTTCTGCTTAGCATACACAGGTGAGATTGATTACAAATAAAGTAAGGATACCAAATGATTGTTCTAAAATTTGCACTAAGTTTGAGATCCCCTCTCCCCTTTATGTCCAGGATCACCTTTCCTGAATTGAGCTGCAGCTGTTCTTTGTACGCCCAGGTGGTGCAGTGAGTTACCAGCTCTGTCAAATCAGCAGAAATGAAATGTCCAGCACGATGGACATCAGCTTAACTGATTGTCAGATTTGACCAGACTGTTCCGGTGATGTCACTGCATAAGTGATCATCACCATGTCAGGATGGAGACCCTGGATATTCTACTGAGGCAGTGGACTCATCACATACTTAGTTTTATTCTGTATATGTTAAAGTATTGACATTCTCAGTAGAAAATGCTGGCAAAGCACCTGAGCCTTTGACTGCCTGCCAGTAATCCTGAGTGGTACTGTTATCTACAATTTGAATGTTAGTCTCTGCATGTTTGCCAGCTGATAACTCACTTTGTCACCTTTCTGCATATACTTCCTGAGTAGCTGACTTTATTTCATCAAAACTTTGTCAAAAAGACAGAGTAGAAATTCTGAGTCTTAGGTAAAGCTGATGAAACCTAAGATTTGTCTTTCATGCCCTTCCAAGGCCAAGATGGAAGTAAATGCTAATATCCAGTAAAGAGGATTCTGTGCTCTTGCTGTATTAGAAGCAGCCAAAAAAGCTCTCTGCTAAGATAAAATCTTTTTCAGGAGTTCTGTTATAGCTCCTGAGGATTGATCCTGTGTGCACAGCTTTGGTCAAGTTTCTCCTCACAAAACTCTGTGTTTTGATGCAGACACTGAAGCTGGAGAGCTTTTAGGCTTCATGCTTGAGTATATTTGATAGTCTTAGATTTAATGCTGATAACCCATTTTGAAATAAGATCCTGAGCTTCTTTATACATTTGTGGTGTGATCACTTTTAGGGGAGTTGCTTTGGTTGAATCTAAGGCAGACCCTTGCTGCAGCTGAGAGCCTGAGACAGCTTCAGTTTGACTTTGTTGTCTTCTGCTTGTTGCATTTATTGCTGCCCTGGGTGACCTTTCATCATGGGAGCTGTCCTTTCCACCCTGGCTTCTTCTGGCACTTGGGCACAGGACTCAGTCTCAGCTTGAGGAGCATCCATACTAAATTGTGTGCATCTTTGTGCTTACATGTAAGAGTGTTAATGCCCTATTCCAGCTGAAAACAGGACAGGAGCAGTGGCCGCCAGTCCTGCACTGGGGGTGTTGCAGAGAAATCAGAACAGCCCTGTCCAGGCAAGTTGTACGGATGTTGTGCTCTCAGAGCGTTGTGTTCTGGCAGCCTGGCATGGCTGGGGCGTGGGGAGCTCTGCACAGTTGCTCTTGTGTCCTTTCTGTGTTGGTTCCATCCTGTGGTGTGAGCCTGCTCTGTTCTCCACAGAGTCTGTGCTGCAGTGGCTGCCGGCCTTGAGGCTTTACTGGGAATGTTCTGTCTGTGGGTTCAGCCTAGGACAGCCTCTTTCTTCCATACCCCGCTGCCACTGTTTGTTCCTCTCCGTTTCCCAATTTTTTACTGCTTAAGCAAGTTGGCCCAGCTGTAAGCTGTGTGATGCTTAATTCTCACAGCAGGAAGACAGCTCTGAGTTGGCCAGCAGATGCAACACTGCTTGTCTGTTTGGCTTTAAGGCCGAATTGTGTAGATAAGCCCTTAGGGGAAATGCAAAGTAAAAATTGATTTTTAGTTTGCGGTGGATATGGTGCAAGTCAGAAGAAATCTCTGTGTGTTCTTTAAGGCAGTGCAGCAATTTCCCTCAGCTTCCACCTGCTCGTGTTGGAGCATTGTTGAAAGGGCTTTGTTGCTATCTAACAGTAGGCAATAAAGTACAAAAAACTCAACAAAATCCTATGATTATTATTTAGTCAATTCTTCTCTGGGAGCTGGTGAGTAGTCATATTTTGAGAATTTTAAGAAGTTACCTTTTTACTGGTTTTCACATTTTTCTAGCTGTATTTATTGATTGTTATGATTTGCAGAGGACTTGCAGGCCCACTTGTGGTACTTCAGGTGAGCCACATGAGGTAAAGACAACAGCTGTGATACAGGAGGAGGACTGCTGTTCTTACAGGTGTATCTCTGTGAGTGCACTTGTGCTGTTTTTTCTGGAATTTGAAGCTAGTTTAGTGTTGACATAATATTTTAAGGAAATAAAAAATTTCCTGTTACCTGGCATCTCTAAACCGAACTTGAGACATCCTTAAGATAAACTCAGATGACTTTGAAATATGTCCTAATTGAATAAGTGGAAATCCTATGAGTATGGCTGGGATGGTATGGGATTCTGGGTGCTGTGCTGCTGGAGAAGTGAGACAAATCACCTGGAAATTGCTGGATGGTAAGTGATTCTTCTGGTCGCAGAATCTAAACTTTTCCTTTGACACCAAAATGGTAAGTGTCAAAGTAGACTTTTTCTGTCTCTTTAAGTGCTTTGGTGCAGGAGAAAATCAGCATAAATGTTGACATCTAAACTGTCAAGCTTAATTTTTATGGGTAAGACTCCACTCAGGTGAATCCTTGACAGTTGTTTTGAGGATCTTTGCAGGCTGGGAAAGAGAGCACAGTATCTTCTGCTTGCATTTGGAAAGTGTTGCTGGACTCCATTTAAAGGCAATTAACACTGCAGCATAAAGCTGGGGGCACCAGGAAAACGGACTGGCCGACAATGTGACAGAGCTTGACTTCTGAACAAAATAGCATCAATGTGAAGTAAACAGATAACGTGGGTTTGGCTGGGATTTGTTCAGAAGGTTAGGACAGCAATTCTCAAAGACATCAGCTTTGCGGCCATCATTTGATAATGGGGGTTTCTTGATATCCCATAATATTTCAACTTTGCGTATTGAAATTGCAGTTGTTTTCTGTTTGCTTTGGCCACACATAGTCATGGGGGGGAAATGGCTGTGTGTGAGGGCTCATGCCCTCAGGGGCACAGTTTGGACTTAGCCTGTCACACTGTCTTGATTGAGCTGGAATTCGCTGTGACACTGCTGTCCCACAGCTTGGAACACCAAGCTTTTCAGGGGCAGTTATTTTTTAACTGGTGCACTTTCATCACATTACTGCAATCAAACCCAAGGCTGTTGCTCCTCTAAGTAATATTGCAGGTGCTTAATACAAGTTATCTACTCCTTTGGTTTTAAGGAGCAAATATGACAGCATGCCTCTGAGGATTTTTTTTCCCAGACATTCCAGTTACTTGTTATCCTGATGAGGTATTATTCACATATTTTCTTTTTCCATGCTTGAACTCTTCCTTTGTCTTTTCATTATTACCAGGAATAAATCTGTGGCTTTTATACCGTAGTTATTTTCTCAGAACCCAGTTTTATATCTCACCTGGAGTCACCCTACTTCTCATTTTATGGCATTGCAGCATCTCTTGGTGATGCCAAAAAGAGCAGCTTATATAGTTCCAGTGACAGATAAATACTATAAACCAATGGAATCAAATAGGTGGCACTTGGGTTTGGCCTTGCCTTGCCTTCTCTTCTGCCACTTCAATGGCAGGGTTTGGCCTGTTGAGCTACACTTTGGGGCAGAAGTGTGCTGTTCTCCCAGTCACTTGTGTCTGTCTGTCTGTCTGGCTTTTAGTCCTTTTGGTTGGTATAGTGTTCATTTTGGTATGCTGACTGTAAGTGGGGTTTTTGGTACTTGATATTTTGAGACAATAATGTATGATCTTGCCAGGTATTGGCAAGGACAAGCTGAAGGATGGGGAGTGTCTGGTACCTCGAGGACAGGCAAGACTCTGGGCACTGCAGAACAGTACTCCCCATTTTGTCTGCAGGGGAAATAGTACATTTTTGGGGCTGGAGAAGAAACAGACTTCTGTTCCTCACTCAGTAGCTGTGTCTCCAGTGCTTGCCATCTAATATACCCTGTGCCAGTAACAAGCACAAGGATTAGTCAGGAATGTATTTCTGAAATGACCATCCGTGACATATCTAACACTGATCATCTCTCTTTTATTTTTAAACTTCACTTAATGAGTTGAGTGTTTTTCACCTCTCTGAGTTACTGCTTTGGGCCATGCTCAGGTGGGTGGGAGGTGCTGCATTAATGTGTGTTTGGCTTGCAAACTGATGGAGAGGAGAGTTCACAGTTGTAATGCACAAAGACTAAAGTCCTCTCTAAAACCCTTCTACACTGCCAGAATGGTAAGTACCTTCAGTGTAAATACCAGGCAGCAAGAACATTGGAAAAACCCACACCTGAGCTCTGGAGTACAGTTATGTAGCAATTCAACAAATAAATCACAGTTAGACAGTGTGCCAGAGCTTGTGTAATCTCAGCACACTTGGCATCCTGGTCTTTGTTTTCTGCTTTTCTTTCCTCTAGAAAGAATGTTTGTGTGCACATGCAGAAAAAAAATATGCATGTGTGCATAAATGGGGGTGTTTTATCCTTAAAATGTTTTGGGTTTTTTTTTTTTTTTGTTTCAGTGTTGTCAAACTGTGTGTAAAAGGGGTATGTACCTACATTTTAAAAATGAGCAAATTGTTTTCAACTTACATAACGTAATGTCCGCTCTCTTCTCTGTCTTACCTGATAGCGATAACCTGCTACGAAGAGCTGCATGCCAAGAAGCCCAGGTAATACCGTTTAAAGTAATAAAATTAGATTAAAATCTCCCTCTTATCTTGGTTGTGCAGGGCTCCTGAGATTTTCCCAGCGGGCCTTTCCTACGTGACAAGCCTTACAATGATGCCATCTGTGTTCTTTCCCTTAATGCCCGGGGTGGACAGGGCCCCGGCCTGCAGCCGGGTACTGCCCCTTGTGTGCCCAGGCTGCTGATGCAGGGGACTGCAGCGTTATCCTTGGGGTGATCTTAGTCACTGCTGGAGCTATCCACACCTGCATTGCTGCACATGTGATTGCTCTGTGCCTGTAAAGTTCTGGTAGGAAGATGATTTGTTGGTAAGAGTGAAATCCCAGTCCCACTAGGAGGGGTATAGGCTGGGCAGAGGCAGCCCAAACCGCTTCTTTTCAGTGCTCAGCTGCAGAGACCTTGCCCTTGTCTGCTTGACCATGAATGACTTTATCAGGGATGCCAGCTGTGATGACTGACTGACCCAGCTCTCTAGAGACCCATGTACTGGGAACTTAATGGGGACAGCCTGGTTGCTGATCAGTGACAAGAAGGCCAGTGTTCAGGGGGAGAGTTACTCTCTCAGGGTACTGACTCTTGCATTTCATCGTTTGTGGCCTGTGTGGGCAAACAGCAGTAAACAAACTCCCATACTGTAGTATTCCCACAAAGAAATCTTGTCCTTAATAACCAGTCTTTTGGAGGTGGAAATGCTGCTGCCTGTGGATGACATCACTTCTGTAGGACTTTAAGAGTTTTTACCTCCTACAAATAAAGTTTATTCTAAACCTACTTCTTCATGACAGATCTTTGAGATTTTGCAGGGTGTAACACTGCTGCCATCATTTGCTATGTCCTGGGGCCTGAGTAGAAGGGTGAAAATTATTTTTCTCTATAGAGAAGTGTTGTGCACCTGAATTATCCTAATTTTAGCCTGTCTGCTGTTGAGGGAAAGATTTTCACAGCAACTTGTCTTGTGCAATGGATCTTCATGGCAGAATAGATGTAAGGGAACTCACTGCTCACGAAAGAACAAGGAAAATCTTTCCCTGAAAATACTGCTTTCATAAACCATACTTGTAATTTCAATATTCATTTTTACTGCGTAATAACAAAGTGATAGAAGTTTTTTATATCACAAAAAATAGCCATTAATGCCTCAGTATTTGAAGCATGCTGACCAAATTAAACCAATTTTTTTTTAAAGGAGCTGATGAAGTGGTTTGTGTGTGTTGTCAAAAAGGTGTGAGTGCTAAGGAAAACAGTGCAACCAGCAGATAGTTCAGTTGTGGAAATCCTGAATTTCCCATTTCTTAAATCCAGTTATTAAGTGACAGGTTCTATTCCATTATGGCTTATTCTTACAAATGAAAATACAAAAGCACTGTCACTAGAGCTTCCTACAATTTTAGTGGTTAAAGCCTGGGAATATATCCTGCAGAAGACTCCTGCATTATAAAGGAATGAAGCAAAAAGCCTAGTAATCAATTTTTGCTGTAATTTCCATTCTCACTGATGTGTCAGTGCCAAATAGTGCTTGAAAACACACAGCAATACTGCCTTAAGGCATTAAGTGTCTGGTATGTTCTTCAGAATAACAACAACCTAAAATTGTTTGAAAAATGCTACTTGCTTTTATATAAGTGCTGTATATAAGTATTGGAAAAAAATAGAGGCAAACTCACCAAAGAAAAAGTTTAGTCTGAATGAAGTTCTTACCATTTTTACATTGGATTTTTGGGTTGTCGAGCCTGTTACATTATCAAATTCATGAGGGAGCTGCCTTCCTGACAAAGTATCCACTACAGCCGTATTTCCTGCAAAGGTTCCGCCACGTGTGTCTGAATTTAAATATCAGTTCATGATGACAGCCTTGGTGTGGCAAATGATTATGGAAAGATTTTTTAGTAAAGAACCCATTTATCATATTTTTAACATTTTACGCCTCTATCTCTGGAATAAGGCAGTGTCAGCTGACTTGGACTTCCTTGGCAAATCAGTCTTGCTGATTGACCTTGTTGTTGCTGTACTCTGGGCACGTGTTAGAGATGCTGTTTATCTGGCAAACAATTCACTCAAGGATAGTTTTCTGTAAAAGAATGTAGTTTCTTTGCTGGTATTCATAAAGCACTATAAAAGCTTTGAATAAAGGGTTTTACATAGTTGTAGAATAGTGATTATCATTTTAGAAGTCCAGAAATACAATACCTGGAAGTGTGCATTTGACAAGAAAGTGAAAAAGGCATTGACTTACCTAAATTATACCTTCATATATATATATTTAATAACCATTTTTATGGTATGACTATAAGTTGTCTTTACTTATGCTCTGCTCTGAAAGACTTCTAGAATGTTGCATTATTTTTTTATTTGCTGTCTTAAAAATCAGCATTTGCTTTAGAAGTGCCCCTGTATGCAACGTAAATGTCTAAGTATATTACATAAAGAAGCAATTATGTCATTACTCATAAAATCTTTATGAGCCTTGTTGGGTTGTTTAGAGCCTTGTTAGATTGTTTGGAGCATGCAAATACATCACATTGTGCCCCCCAAGCAAATAATTAGTTGTTTCTAACAGCTGTAACGTGCTAGAGGTCCCCTATTCCCCAATTCCCACCCAACAATTGCAATATAATAAGTTGGTCTGTTTTCCAGCTGATCTTTGAGTAAAGCTTAAGAGCTATTGATTTGTTTTACTTTGTTTGGAGGTTTCTTTACATTCAGCAACTTCTCTCATCCTTTTTCTTTCTTGAAGAAAAATTTTGGATGTCTTAAGCAGCACAGCCAGCTGTACCCTTCTTTAAATTGAGGTTTCCTGCGCAAAGTTTGCAAGTGGAATTAATAACAGATTTGTACAGCTAACAACCATTAAAATGTACTGTTCTTTGTGTACAATGTCACCTTCTTCAATACAAAAAATCCTGCTAGGGGGTTAACTTTCAGGGTAAAGGGGAAAAAAAGCCAGGGACAGTTGACTGGGCCACGTTCAGCACAGTAGTCTGTGATTCCTACTCTGTTTCCGGGGCTTCTGGATGGTATTGCTGAATACCTTGTCTTCCTTGTATTCAAAACTAGTTTGATTTGGTGTGTTAGTAAGGATGCCTTCAAAGTGACCTTCTAGAGGCTTACAGAGTGGGATGTAACATGCGTGGAAGTTTTGCATTTCCTTGCCTCTCCTGTGCTGAACAGCTTTGGAAATAGGTACAAGGTGCAAGAGGCTTTATGGAGGAACTCTTAAAGAATTTAAAATTCAGGCACGTCTTCAGAATTGGATTAAAAGTTGAAGAGGAATTGAGTGATTTTTATAGAGAGAGATTAGTTTAAAAAAAGTGTGAGGAACAGTGAACTTGCTTATAGGTCAAGGCAGATTCTCTTGTAATTATCTTTCCTGTCTTCAAAAACTGAAGCGTAGAAAATACTGAAATGAGTAGAAGAGATAGAGGAATTAAAGTTCAGAAGTTGGAAAGAATACAGAAAGAAGGTGGCAGGCAGGTGTATGGGAATTACATAAGGAAAGAAAATCAAGTAACCTTGGAGTCAAGGAGAGCTCCCTGGATCTCTGCCCATGGCAGAAAACCAGAGGTTGACAAAAACGAAATGGTGGTGGAATTGTAAAAATGAGCTAAAGAGTACTTATGACAGTGATGTGAGCTGCTGCTAATAGTGCAGGTCTTTGAATAGGAGACCTGTACAATGGCTGAAGATGGAAGTCATTTGAATGTCATAAGGCTTGAAAGGCCATTGACATTTGTAGAGATGCATTATTTTGAACTGTTTTAGCAGTGTGCTTAAAAGATAAACTGAGCCCTGCTCTTTTTCTCTTACTTAGGCTTTTGGCGACCAGCTGATCCCTGCCACTGTGCCATTGAAGAAAGCAACAGTGTTCCTCAACCCAGCAGCTTGCAAAGGGTAAAATTCTTCCTTTTCAGCACTCTCATTTGAGGCACTCTTTCTGCATTTTTGCTCTGCTATCCACTGTAAAAGCCAGCCAGATTTTTGAGCTCATTTTTGCCTCCCTCTGATACCAAGCTGGTGCTATGTAACTATGCCAAACTTTATTTCACCAAAAATATTGGGATGAGAAATAGAATTAGTTGCTTGAGGTGGAAGAGTGATTTCTAAACATATATATATATATATATTTCATTTCTTTCTTTAATCCTGTCTTTCGGGCTTTGTCATTCCTTTGTACGTGGAATTCCTTTGTATTCCTTCTAAACTTTTGCGTGTGATATATTTCCATCTTCAAAAACTATAGAAATAAGAGATGACCTTGATTGCTTCAAGACTTGAAGTTGGCAAGAAGTGATCTTACTTCTCTGGGAACCTGTCCTTGCAAGGGATGTGCCCACAAACTGGGAGGCTAAATATGGGCTGGGAGCAAGACTCCTGGAAGAGGTCGGCTGCTATTTTTATGTGCTCATTAGCAGAAAAACCATAGTCTTGGATATGATGTGTGTCTCTCTCTGCTGATCAGCTAAGCTTTGGAATAGCTGCATTTTGTGAAGGGGCAGAGAGTTTTTACTACCAATATGAAGAGAATAATATACCTGACATGGAAGTGCTTGGAGTCACATGCTTTTGTTCGAAACACTCATGACTGGAAAACGTGAAGTATTAATCAAGTCTCATGTTTCTACTTGTAAACACTTTATGGTTAGTGGTATAATTATTTTATTATGCAATGGCAGGCATAAAATATATCAGTCCTATAACAAAAAAAGATCAGAGTTTTGCTTCTAACCTTATTTAATAATATGTAATAAGAAATAATTGGGATTTTTTAAATGTTTCTGAAAACCTACATGGGCCTTCTTTGTGGTCCTTAAAGGCTGGAGCTTTGTGAGTAATTAATTTTCTAATAAATTTCTTTTTGGAGATCTTAATTTGTTTTGATGGGTCTTTAAAATTATTTTTGGCAAAAGCTAGGTAGCATCTTTTGCATTCATTAAAACTGCAGCAAAACCCTGACAACTGAGGTATGGGACTAGAAATGTAATACATTTGAACCACATGAAATCTCATCTTTCCTGACTGTCATGTTGAGTGACTGATTGTGGAGATTGAATGCTTGTTTTTAAGTAGATTTCTTATTGCTATTCATTTGTTTCTATCCTTTTTAATTTATTTTCAGCTACCAGAGTCATTAAATAGTTCTTACTCTGTTATTTCTAGCAAAGCTGGGAACCTTTTTGAAAAGAATGCTGCACCAATTTTGCACTTATCTGGCTTGGATGTAACTGTGGTTAAGGTAAGAGCTGATAGGTTCTGCTACTATAGAAATAGTGACTACTGTGCTTTCTCCTCTTGAAGAATTGAAATTCAAAGCTGTATGCATTTGAAATTCTCAGTTGTCCTGTAGACATCTTATGGGAAGAAATAAATACTGAGATATTAAGCCTATACCTAATCTTTTTAATTCACAGTTAGTTTACAAACAGTGTAGTGAGATTTTAATTTTCAGCTAAAGCAGTACATATGCTTGTTTGTCTGTCTAAAGCAGCCCTTCTATAATTCATATTTGAGAGGAAAGTTTAAATATTTGAGTGCTGGCTAGTGGTACATGCCCATTGCTGTTGAATTTGTTATTTCTGCCTGAACTTGAAGAACTCGAAAGTGAGGAATTTTGACGAGCAGTTGAGCTGTTCAGATTAATTAAAAATAACCTTTTATCTTTACACTGAAATTATTTCTGTGTCTCTCCAAATAATTCAACGTTCCCATCATGAAGGCAGAACACTGAGCTCTAAATGGTGTGAATTAACAAACAGGTTTTCTTTGGAAAGAGAAGAACAAGGACACATGAAGGAATTCTGATATTTTTGCAGGTTTTTGAGGCTGTGATATGTGGATTACTTAATAGTCAGTGTGTCCTAACAGCAAAGTACTCTAATATGCATCTTTCTGCCTTGGAATCTTTTTCACAAGGTTTAGTGTTAAAATGCTGTTTTTATTAGTCCCTTTCTCTGATCATTAAAAATACCTAGTCCCACCCTTAGAGAAGAAATTATTTTGCAAGACTTAAAACTGATGCTTGGTAGCGTCAGACCTGACAAGTTGGCAAAACAGGGCTGGGCAGGGAAGTGAGGCTGAGATGGCTCTGCAAAAGACATTCATTTTGCAGAAAACAGTTTTGATGGTTTAAAAAGTCAGTACTCTTTGCTGCTAAATATGTTGTCAGTGGCTGTCAGGCAGTGGCCTGTTGTGTAGTTGATGCTGTGTTTCAGGAGATGCATTTGAGCACTTTTACTGTTAAAGATACTGGCAGCTTTTCTGCAAGAGTGTGGTTGGCTTCTGGATTTGTTTCAATGTAAAATTACCTGGAAATACGATTATTGCTATGGTGTTCTAGATCTATTGAGTAAGATTTGCTCTGATATTTCATTTAACCTGTGTGTGTGTGTTTGCTTGCACATATTATGCATCAAACTGGTTTTATAAGTTGAAAAAAAAAACTCTGAATGTAAGTACTATACAGTACTGTGTGCCTATATAAAAATAACTATTAACCAGATGGATAGATGATTTTTTTTTCTATAAGAGAGATATACTAGAAATAGTCATTTGAGTCCTCATGTTTGGATTTCTGTTTCTTCAGACTGATTATGAGGGACAAGCAAAAAAGCTTCTGGAATTAATGGAAAACACGGATCTGATCATTATTGCAGGAGGAGATGGCACAGTCCAAGAGGTACTGCAGGAGCCTGGTTTGTTGAGAATCATAGCTGGGCTGAGGGCAAGAACATTGAGTCTGTGCAATGTAGCAGCATCATAGCAACTGTTCCTAGAGATCTGTCCAGTTCAGTATCTGTATTTTCAGTAAATGTTATAATATTCTGGAGGCAGAACACTCTGCTCATTGGTATTAGTCTTAAAGAGATGATGGGAGTGGGGACAAAAAGAGTGTGTGACATAACTGTCTTCCAGAACTTTATTCTAGAATGAGCAAACTCTTTGGAGGGACATGGTTCTAACTTTTTCTTTCTGTGTAATGTAGTTGTAATGGTTTGATTTTCAAAGTTCCTTCCTTTCTATATACTCCCCAAGAGGAATGCATATTTTGCTAAGTAGGAAGGAATCAGATAATTTAAAAATTACGTGGGAATGATAACAAAGCACAGAATGTATTTAATAAATGCCTGTTGTCAAGATGATTAATGACAGGAGCAGAACTGGGGGATACTCTCTTTTTCAAGTAAGACTGTGTTTTACTCAAGCAGTTCCTGGTTGCCAGCTACTGGTTTCATAAGACAATGGCTAAATGAATGCAATGACCTTAAGAGAAAGTGATCAGAATACATCTGCAAGTTCATTCTGGCCTTTTGTTAATTGCAATTATTGGTGCTGGTTTTGCATTATGCAGAGCATTATTCAGTGTTAAAACATTTACACTGGCATTGGTTGTGGTGCCAGCATGTACTCGGGCACACTCATAACCCTGCTGTTTCCAACATATTTGCAGGCTGAACATTTCTCCTTTCCCATGTAAACAACTGTAGCACCTTCCATAAAAGAGTAGCTGCTCCTTAAATCTTTTCAAAGAGTAAACGTGGTTAAGAATTCCATAGCTTTTTACTGTAACTGAAAAATGAAATTCTTAGAGCTGAGCATTTGCCATGTTTTTCAGGTCATAACTGGACTTCTCCGTAGAGCAGATGAGGTGAGAAGGTGTCATTTTAAAAATTGTGTTTATTTCTTGGAGTGTCTTGTGCATCCACTGTGATCTCTTGGCCTCAGCTGCCTTCAGCAGACACGTTGCTTACTAATCTGGAGCCAGCTTGCTGTGTAATAAGCCATCTGGGCTACTGTCCTGCAATGCTGCCTGTTGTTCTTTGTTCCCTTTCTGAGGGAGTACAGTGCCTCCCAAGCCATGGCTTTGGGAAGTTTCCAGTGTCAGAGCAGGGATTGTGGAGAAGCCAAATGCTCAATTTTCAAAGACCCATGGACCAGCTGTGCATGCCACTTTGTTTGGCAAAAGCATTGGGCAAAAGTACATGTTTTTCTTGTATTTGTACAGGCTTGAAACCGAATTCAGTTCTGGTCACACTCCTACTGCTTTGAGATTGCTTTGCTGTTTCTTCAAGCAGTGCATACCTACCTGTGGAGATGGCTGTACTAAGCAAATTTTAACCTCTCAAGGTGGATCACTGAATGGAAATGAGAGAGATTTTTCTTTTTAAAGTGGGAGGACAGTGTTATTGAAGAAAGGAGGGAATCATTGTTCCCAAAACCTTCTGGCAGGAGCTGGCAAAAACTCAATTAAATGATCCAGACAAGATTATGATGATACCCTTGGCAGCTTGAATTGTTTCTGTTTAGGCATTTGCTTTGTCTGAGTGTGACAAGGGGAACTCTGCAACCGAGCCAGTATTTTTAAAGGAGGGCTAGTTATATCAATTCTGAGAAATCATTGTTTTAAATCTAATATTATTATAGTTGGATCCTGAGACCTTTATAATCTGAAGATAGTGGAAGAAAAGTTTTAGAGGCTTTACTAGCTAGTTTCTCTTTATTTTTTTGGCTTCTTATCTTGATGTAGCTTGGATTGTTTTGCAGTAGTGTAGGAAATTCTGCATCCAGCACAATTACGGGTGGAATACCGCATTGTAGTATTGCCACTGTGTCACTTTGTGTCTTTGGCCAAGGAATTCTTGTCCTTCATGCCACTCTGTCCTAGGAGTAGAGATCTGCACTTGAGCTTCCTCTCTCTGTGCCCTGCTTCCCTTGTCACTTGCGGGTGTCACCCCACTGTTGCCTGCATAAGAAGAGCCTGTGCAAGGTATTCCAGAAGCCCTGTTCCTGGCAGCCAGGGGAGCAGAGCTTAACTGCAGGAGCTGCAAACAGCGTCTCATCTGCACACTGTAAAGCAGTGCTGAAGGAAATGAGAGCAGGGTGTTTGAGAGTGTTAGGACTCGCAGGTGACGCAGAGACAGCAGGGGAGAGCGGTGGGGCGTGCAGTGAGACGGGAATTCCTGAGTGGCTGCGGATTGGCTGTGCCCCGGTGCTGCTGGCAGCGTCGCCCGGGAGGGAGATGGTGCACTGGGATATGTGGTATTTACATTGATTTGCTGACACGCTTCAGGAAGCGAGGTTTAAGATGAGGTATAGGGTAATAACTTGCTCCTTCAATAAGCCCTTCTGCTGAACACTGGTACAGAAAAATAACATGGTCAGTGACTTCCAAAAATTAGACCTTCTGCTGCTTCATGATTTGGATGGCAGAGGAATCAATTAATTTCCTTTCCTTAAGTGAGAAAGTCCCCTTGCTATGCAAGGTTACTCTGTCACAGAGGGATTTCTGCAGTGGTAAATGAGATTCAGAGTCTGTGATGCCACCGTCGGTATTAAGAAAGATGGTGGATTGCTGACAGAATCCATGCATTAGTTGGGATGTGGCTGCCAAACTGCCTGTAACAATGCTCTTAATGGTTACAGAGAGCTCCTTTGTACCCGGTTGGCACTGGTGGGTTCGCAGATTTGGGTGCCGTGTTCTGAGTCATTGTGTGAAGAAGTGCCTGGCTGCTCAGTGCCAAAGGGGTGATGCCAGACACAGCTGTGATCTCCACACAGGAAGCTTCATGCAAATGTTAATTTACTCTCCTCATGTGTCCAGGCTGCCTTCAGTAAGATTCCTATAGGATTCATACCCCTTGGAAAAACTTGCACTTTGAGCCACACACTGTACCCTGAGAGCACGAATCAAGTCCAGTAAGTATTGCATGTTTCTGAAACATGATTTGTTTTCAAGGAGCAGTGCTTCTTGGTAGCTTGATGCTTTTCTTTTTCTTCTGTGTTACATAGAAGTTGGCAGTCTCTGGGCAGAGCCTGATGATTCTCTGGACTTGCCTGAGTTAATGACTCCCAAAAACTGACTAAAAAATTAAAGAAGGAAATGTATGTATTATTAGAAATCATTTGCTGTGGCTCATTTCTGTGATCATGTGATGCTCAGAGTTTAAAAAGAAAGAGGGATTGAAAGGATCAGCCTCTTAGGAATAGCAAAAAGGGTATGACAAGGATATAGCGAGGATATGACAAAATAAGCCAAAAATAAGTCCTCTTTCTGACCCTTCTCCAGTCTAAGAATTGTAGAAACCAGTCCACGTATAGCCTGGTTAGCACCTGCAAAGTAAGGCATACAAGAATATGGAAAAGGTTGGTTCCCATTACTGACTTTTGCAGGGCAGCACTGACTTTTCCCTGTGGTGGGACTGATGCTGGCAGTAATCCAACAACCCAATTCTTATCTTCTGCATCCTGGATATGATCCAGTCTGGTGGTATCTGTTGCCTCCAGTTCAGTTTGTTGCAGGATTGTTTTGTCCACTTAGAAAAGGGAGTAAAATAATCTTTCTTTTCCCCACACTTCATTTCTTTTCAATTTTTCCCTTCCTCATGATAATGATATAAATAATAATCAATATATTTCTCATTATAATAAATATATTTCTTCTTGATCCTGAAATCTTTTCACTCTCACTCTCCCACTAACTCATTAACATTTTTCTTTGTGGAACCCTTGCTGGTATCCATCATACATAAAACCCATGAGTCAACCGGCATAACATCCTTCATTAAAACTACCAGAGTGCTTTGAAGCTCAGAAAGGTGGACAAGGCTGTAATCAGCAGCTAAGATTAAAATAATAATTTATGTTTGGGTTCTAAAGAAGCTGTTTGAAATGGATGATCTTCTTGTCCCAAGGAAATGAACTTTGCAGGGGGGACTGCAGCACACTGGTGAAGTTGAAGGTAATTCGGTCAATAGGCTGCTTAACAACCCACACATCAGTAACAGAACCTGAGTTAAGAAGTGCAAAAGTGATATTTTTCAAATAAATATTTGGGCTTTGGTTCCTTCAGCACTCTCTTACTTGGGAGTGTAGGAACTGTAAAGGTCTTAGAGAAAGGTAAGAGCTGGGAGAGAAGACGGGCTGTAGGAAGAACAGCTTCCTTATCTGTCTCAGTATTCTAATCCTGATGAAACCAAGGGCAGTTTCTCCCACTTATTCACATGGATATTGGGCTGGATCTGAAAACTGCATTTTTTCCTTGTCCAGCTGAGACACTGGAAATGTATGCAATGTGGAAACTAAATATTACCCAGCTTTGAAAACAAGGAGGGAGTTTCAATCAAGTATATGCTTCAAGGTTTGAACATAGACTATTTAGTGGACTTAGACACTTTGGTTACAAAATCTTTACAGCTTGAAATTACAAAGTGCCCTGGCAACTGTCCACAACTTAATGGAAACCTAAACGACATGAGCACTGCTGATAGGTAGATTTACGTTGATTAAAAACTTCAGAATAAATTAGCACACACAAATGCAGCTCAATCTCAGACACATGAGTTGAGACCAGTCATGCTGCCCCCTTCTCTCCCAGGCTGTGATACTTGCCACCACTAAAATAAAACCATGATTTGGGCCCTTAGTGTGTTAAGTATCTGAAACAGCAAGTAACACAGTTGACCTCTGACCTACCAGGTTAGCTCAAAAAGGAGAAATCTCTCAAAAGCTTAGGCTGATAATTTCCTTTTGCTTTTTGTGTATTCTGCTGTTTGTTAGGTTTTGTCATGTGTTGCAACAACCCATTTTGCTTTCTGATTTCAGTTAAGTGCAGCATGTTTCCCTGGGGTTTTTGCATTTGCTGAATAAAAGCCCTACCTGGACTCATACTGAAATTTGCTGAAAAAAAAATGTAATTTTAAATTGTACACATTTCCTTTCTTCCTGTTTGTTTTCCTTTGCTTTTTTCCTGTTTGTTTTGCAGACATATTACTAATGCTACATTGGCCATTTTGAAAGGAGAGACAGTTCCACTTGATGTGTTGCAGATCAAGGTGAAAGCATCTACTTATTTGGAACCCAACATTCCTAAAACTTTGCTGTTCTCATGTTTTTATGTTTACATGGACTGGTTTTCCTCTGTGTATTGCTGTTAAGAATTTTGGTTTATGATATCAGCAGTTCTGGTGGCAGTCATTTCTCCACCATGTGCTATGTCATCAGACAGTCTAAGCAGAACAAAACACTAGAATGCCTCAACATCACCTTTCCTTGACACTCAGAGAGTATTGATGAATACAAAACTTACTAACAGTGATATTTCTGTAGCAATGGTGAGAGGTAGCAGTAGCTGTCTGCTGATTTGATGCATTCATGTGTATTGTGAAGTTAATGGCTTTCTTTGACAAACTGAAAGATATAAAATGGGAGAACCTTTGACTATGCCCTGTATGGTTTTTGAATATTATTTTTCTGTTCAGTTGTAGAATGGACATTTCTGCAGTTGAGAGCGTTGTGTCACTGTGCAGAGCTCCTTGCTTTTGGCTGTCAATCAAATCCACAAAATGAAATGGCCATTGCTGGGTGTGCAGTCAAAATCAGGCTAGCTCTTCAAAACTTCACCTCTTATATTCCTCTCTGGAGCAGATGGAATGTACAATGCTTAAATTCTGCTAAGCTTTATTGCTGTTAGCTGTTTGTCATACCTCTTCTGTTAAATTTCCCTTTGGGGATTAATCAGAAATCAGTTTTTATGTAGAAATGCTATTTTTCCAACTTGAGAAAATAAAGTTGGAAACAAGGTAAGAGAAAGCAATTTTGCAATGTTTATTTTTCTTTACAGGGAGAAAAGGAACAGCCTGTGTTTGCAGTCTCTGGTTTAAGATGGGGATCTTACAGAGATGCAGGAGTTAAAGTTAGCAAGTAAGAAAATACTGTTTTTTGAAACTGTACCTTTTTTAGCATCTGTTGCCTAAAAAGACACATCCCCCTCTCTCAAGTAAATGTTTTCTTGAGTGTAGGCATCTGACAGGCAGCGGCACCCCCTCTTGCTAGGCCTTGCATTACACACATGGGAGTGTAAGATGTATCAGAATTTTTGTAATTTGAAATAAACACTTATTTGGTGCTGAACTATTCTTTTAAGTATATATTTTCTTCTTGCCTTGTGGTATCTGCTTCTGGAACTTTATTCAGATTGTAACAGGGAAAATCTCTCCCTTGAGTAAAGTCTAAGTAAAGTAATTGGCCATTGTTTTTCATCATCTGCCGATGAAAAGATGCATGCGGACTCTGAAACTCAATTCCAACAAGGGACATCAGATGCAGTAGAAATGCCCTTCAGTTCCTGCCAGAAATGGCATGGACTGTGCTATCTGATGACTGTTCTCTGAATGTTAAACTCATAATTATTGGGCTTTCTCCAAATGGACATTTAACATGTCACTGTCTGTGTATCAAATGACAAACATTATCTTCTGAAGGAGCAGCAGGGCCAAAGCAGCTCACCTCCCAAACTCTTATGGAGGAAATGCAGCTGTAAGGAAATACCATGTGCTTTTTGAATGACCTATCTGTGTCAGGAAGGAGGAGGTAGCAGACCTTTGGAGTCTGGAAAATATTTGAGTAGGTTTGAGAAGTGATGTGGGATGGGTGAGATGCAGTAAATGGTCAGGTTTTTTGTCCCTGGGAAACCAGGGACATTCTTGGTAGGCTGTGTAGGTGCTGACTTGGCCGTGCTGCAGGCTCTCCTGCTAATTGCAGCCCCCAGTTCAAAGAAGTGCACTTCTCTCTGCTCTACACTCCTGCTGGGCTTCCTGCCCATGCCCTGGTTTTCTCCTGGTGTCAGCCTTCACATCCTTCCCTGCAGCACTTCTCTTTTGTAAGAGTCCTTTGGGCTCAGTGCTGGAGGTATGACAGCACCTTTGGTACATGAGGCACACGAATATCCTCAAGCCTTGCTTCCTTCTATAAATGCTTTTGAATGCAGAGAAACATACCCAGCTTGGAAAGCACTTCAGCAACAAATGAACAGGTGCTCAAGGTCTGCTTGGAGCAAGATCCACGTGTGCTTGTCCTGTTTTTATACTTTCCCACTTCATCCACTTTTGCTCCCTGTGAGAGATGAGTTATTGGGCTAAAAACATTTTGTGTGTTCCAGTGCAGCTGATCTTAAACTGAAAAGACCTCAAAGGGAGTTAAGCCTTAAGACACAGTTCCAGAAATGTGCTTGACTATCCCTCTGCTAAGCATTGTGCTGCTGGAGACCTGGTGCTGTTTTATGTTACTATTTTACAGACAATTTCATGGCTTGAGGGGAGTGGTGGGACAGTTGCATGCCTTAATGGTTAGTGATATCCTTATATCTGCAGTACTCTTGAGCTGGTGGTGTTTAATGTGCTTTGTTGACCCTCTTTACTGAAAGATGGTGATCAAAACATGTGCCAAGCCCTGCCTAAATGCAGTCACATCTTTAGATTGTATACAGTGCTGTGTGGCTGGCAGGATTTTTATTTTGTAAAACCCTGATTTCGATGTGAGAATCCTTTGGGACTAATGAATGTTTGCTGGTTCTTTTGTCACTGAAGCTTTTGATTTTTTGTTTGTTTCCTCCGGCCTTTGGAAATACGCTTTATTGCATATTGTGGAGATGCACACCACCAGCTGTTAGACCACAGACCTTTAAATCATCCCCAGTCGTCTCCCATAACGAGGTAGAATTCTGATAGTGAGATGTCTTGCTGCTTGT
Organism: Lycocorax pyrrhopterus obiensis; assembly: GCA_014706295.1. NCBI lineage: Eukaryota > Metazoa > Chordata > Aves > Passeriformes > Paradisaeidae > Lycocorax > Lycocorax pyrrhopterus. Next base: position 59,157,904 of record JACSVZ010000015.1, on the reverse strand, counting down.
AGTGAAGATTATACACTGTATTTTGGTGGTGTGTAACTCAGGATAGGGATGTCACTGCTAGGTTGCTGGTGATGTGTAGAAACTATCTGACAGTATCAAAAAGCTAAAGGTTGTCAGGGAGCACTAACTCAGTGGCAAACAAGTCTGTGTGCTCTGACTTCATGAAAAGTTTCCCCCTTTCCTAATATTGACTCTAGGATATCTTAGAAGTTCTGTTTCTGTTCTTTTTCAGGTACTGGTACCTTGGGCCTCTGAAAACCAAAGCAGCTCACTTTTTCAGTACATTTAAGGTAAATATTAATTGTGAGGAAAGTGTTTTTGTTTGGAAAATGAACAGGCTGACTTTGCTTTGTATAATCTATCTGCAAGCTTTTGTGAAGGATTCTGGTAACAATATAAAATGGGAGTGAAACTCAACTTGTTAAAAAGCCTACCAATTTATACACTTCTGAAGAAAGGAAGGGGAAGAGAAATACTTTTTAAAAAAATTTCCTTTACCGAAGATCTATTGCTGCAAGATCACCAGGGGAAGCCAATAACCCCCTGTGAAACTGGTGAGCAGCAGTGGTGGTGAAGTGCTAAAGTGCTCAGCCACCTTTTCTCAACAGTCTTTGTAATAACATTTCGCTCTGATTTATTCATCTGGCAGAAGGGTCTATAATTAGACTGCTCATGCACATTGATAATCAGGCTTCCTTGTGTAGTAAAATGAACATGAAGATGAATAGCTTTTATCTCGCCTTAAACTTTCCTGTTGCTTAAAATTGATCCTGGAAAGATTAAAATTTGACCTGCATGAAAGGTAAGGCACTATCATTCACGTGGTTTTCCTGTTCTCTGAGCATATAAGGAGCCTCATGAAAGGCAGTGGAAATACCCAGGAGTTGGTACAGTAGATCAAATAGTGCAGTCTAGCCATGCTGTGACAGTGCCAATGCTTCGCTCATAGGAAACTCCTGTAAAGGAGGGCTTAATAGTAAGGTATCCAGGAAAGTTGGGGTGGGTTTCCCCCCCCATCCCCAGAAAATTTGAGGTTATGCTTCTGTGTGCTGGCATTCTAGATAGAAGCCTATTCTTCATTTCTGTCCAGCTCCTTTCTCACTTCCTTTGAGTCTTTAGGCTCAGCTAGAGGTGGTGATAGTGGATTTCTCTGGTGAGCTATTAATTGTACCTTAGAAAGATCTATTTAACCTGCTGAAGGTTAAAGAGAAGTGCCCACTTCTTCAGCTATTTAGAGAGAAAAGTTTCTACCTGATCTCCCCTAACTGTGGTATTCATTGCTTTATGTGCCTCTTACGTTATCAAGAAGTGGCTCCAGCCTGTTGAGCTTAATCTCTTCCTGGCTTGTGTTTGCTGCTGCGTACTTCATATTTTCTGGTTTTACTGTGGGTGTCTTTTGAAACAGGATGACCTGTAGCTGAAAAAAGTGTAATGGGAAAGAGCTCACTTCTGATATTGGTAGGGGCATTGTTATGAGTGTTATCCTCTCTTCTAGAATATACAGGCTTAAATTATCACAGCATTGCTCTTTTTCCATTTAATCATTAGTATTTATTGTTTGTGTACTGCCCTACTGATACAACCTCTGTTTGTCCTGCTTATTATATAAGTATGAGAGTGAAGTCTTTCCTTGCTCTCAGAGGTGAGGTGAGTTAGCTTAACAACCTGTGCTACATGATCCAAAACTACTTCTGAAGTTTTGTACATAGAAAAATAATTGTATAGAGTTCATGTGGGCTCTTGGCTGTGTTGTTTTAGTGTATAGATTTAAAAGCCAATTAAATGATTCCCTTCCTAAGTCCTACGTTTGGAGCATTTCGGAAATTATTTTCAAAACAATGACAGGAAGTAAACTTTGTCAGCATCTGGAGATATTTCAAAAGCTAAGGTTCTTCTGTAGCCCTGGGACTGGGATCTGAAATATCACCAAGAATACTGTGTTAGTACTTTTCTTTTTTTTTTCCCTAAGATGCTTTATAAAGCTCATGTGACTAGCCTTGAGACCTGTTGTGTTGCTGTTTATAAGCACCTGACTATCAGGCCAGGTCTGGATTGTTTGAGTTGCTGGAGAACAAAGGCCTGTCAGGTTTTAGTGCCCCTTGGCTGCACACAGCACTCTAGTCTTTGTGTGTTTGCACTGGATCCTGCTGAGCAGTTGCTCTTTGAGGTTGCCTTTGTGCCATGCAGAAACCAACTGTGCTTTCAGACATTAATGTTGACCTTGCTGGTTTGGGTTGTTCCCTCCAGCCAGAAGCAGCTGTGTCACCCTGCCACACATCAGCAGCAAGGAAAACATCCCTTCACCCTGTGTTCATAGAGGGGAAAACACCCTCACTTCTGTGCAGGGAAGGATTAGATTAGTGGATTTGGGAACTGTGGGTAATCTTTTTGAAAGTGCAGAAATGTCATCTCACCAATGAATTTGGAGACTGGAGAGCCATAAAGTAGGCTGAGGCAGTGGGGGGGTCTGGGTAGCTCTGCAGGACCGTGTGTGAGTACACAATAAAAAGGCTACAGGACTAAACAGAATAAACAGGTAAGTGCTAAACAAAATGCCCTTTTATCTTCTGTATTTCCATGTAAATCCAAGGAGTGGCCACAGAAACATCAAGCTGCTCTCATGTACCTGGGTCCAACTGAGAGACCTCCAGAAGAGCCAGAGGAGAAACCATCCAGACCTCCTTTGTATGTGAGGCTTTACAGACGGCTTCGATCGTACTGGTCGTCTCCAAAAGGTGGGCTGGGTGTGTTCTGGCATGAACTCACAGGCTCTACTCCTCTAATAGATCCAGGGGTGTGTTGTGTGGAGGGCATGTCTACTTTACTGCTCTCTTTTTTATTACTATTATTTATTTGTTTGTTTACTTTTTTAATTTATTTAAACTGTGATTTTTGTGAAGATGGTTATGGTGTTATCTGTCAGAAATGGAGCAGAGTAGTCCTGCCAATGTTTGTGGTCTCATAAACAAATACTTATTTGTAAAGAGACCAGGGTATTCTCTGGACTCACAGTTGCTATTGCTGTGGAGGCATCCATAGAGGATACTTGGCACTTCTGGGTGAGCTGCTTGAAATCTTCTTCCAGCAGAATGCTTCTTAGTGAGCTGGGGAGAGAGGAGCAGCCCTTGTTTTCCAGGGTGGGGAGAGCTGCTGACACAGAGCAACAAATGTTACTTTAAATAGAACAGTAAAATTTGGGCCATGCAGAAGCCCTAAATTTCTCTTGGTACGTTAAATTCTTTCAGTACCATAAACTTTGTGTTCTCTGAGCCTCTCTTGGGTTGGGCTGTTTGTCTGGGCAGTGCACAAGGCAGGCCACAGGAGGAAAGAGAGTGGATATTTTGCATAGTCTGGTGGAAAGACCTCGTTTCTCCTTGGCTAGCAGAGTTGATTCATGCAGGAGCATGAACCAAGTGACCTGGATATGAGAACTGTCAAGATATATGAATTGTCAAGCTTCCTCCTGTAGAAAATATGTGTTACCACAGCATTCTGAACATTGGATTCCTGGTTTTTTGGTAGCAGCATTTCCTGGGTTTTCTAAGTGTTCCTGTAACCAGCCCAGGAGCTGTTACTCCCTGGACATAAGGACTCACAGGGCTATGATGTACTGTGCTTGACAGTCTTTTCTGCTACTGTGTAAATGCTGATGGTATCTTTTTCTTTTCTTCAGTACTCCCAAGCTCCCTTTTCCTTTTTTAAGATTTTGACATTTTAGAGAAACAAAACCTAGTGGCCAGAATGGCTCAGACTGATTTTTCTGTCTGGCATCATGCGTCATAGTGATCTGTGTAATTAAATTCCACTTAATGATTGATATCTTCTCTTCCTGATATGCAGAATTCCCCCAGGAGGTAGCCCCAGAGGACTGGGAAGAACTGAAGCTATCCACCATTGAGCTTTCCATTGCAACTCGGAACAGGCAGCTTGATCTAACAGTAAGACCATAACATAAATGGATTCCAAATGCTGCCTGCTCACAGAGTTTTCCTTTCTTGCTAAACTCCCATTCTTGTATCTATATAAATAACATTTACTACCTCATGTAAGAAGAGGTCCATGACTGAATCCAGGAATGGGCAAGTTTCAGAGCCAGTGTAAAAGCATTGGAGACCAATGTAGAACTGGGGTGCAGTGGGATCAGAAAGAATTTGTGCAGCTAGGTTTCAGTAGCCAAAGAGAAGCTTTAGGATTGCCTGTGAGTAAACTAAGCACCAAGAAGCATTCCTTTTCCTTTTTTACCTGTATGAGAGTGATTCTGTTTTATCAACTACTGCTAGAAGGAAGCTGAGCCTGAATGTCTGGCTGGAATTTTTTATTTTTCTCTCTTTTTTAGACTTTCAGAGTGGAGTTAAAATTAATTGGTACTAGGGAAAGGACAGGGGCTACACTGATTTGAAGGAAAGGAAATGCGGGTGGCTGTGGAAGAATAGAAGCAAGGCAGCAAAGGAACTGTTCTTGTCATAACCTTCTCAGCATGTTCATGCTGTTCATTCATTGTTTTAGAACCTGTCTTTGGCTTATGACTGTGTTTTGGTGCAATTTTACTGCTATGAAAGCTATTTGGATAGATGTCAGTCTTTAATTTTACTGGAAAATGCTGACACAGTGATCCTATACTCGTGAGCTTCCCTTCATTTCCTCCTCATGGCTTCAGGAAACGCTTGCCACTATACCCAGGTTAACAGGAGGTGTTGAACTCACTGCAACATATTTCGTCCTCAGAATTCAGGGTCTTTAAGAACATGAAAACTTGAGTTATATTGATGTGTTATTTTGTAGGATCAGACCAAAAAAACCCAAACAGGCCAATATAGTTTTTAAAATGTTCTCTTGTTTTCTCCTGAGAATGTACCACATGAACTTTAGTTTCTTCTTTGTTTGGACTGTCAGTGTCCTAGTAATGGTAGAAGCTAGACAGAGACAAGTATTTCGGTATTTTTTTTAGTGGTTTCTAGATGGCACTTGAACACAAGAGATTTGGTTGCTGAACTGGATTGGAGTCAGTAATAAAAAGTAATAACAGACCTGCCAAGAACTGAAAAAGTATCTGATTGCCACAAACTAGCCCTTATGCCCTTTTTTTGTTGTTGGTTTTGTCTCCTTCAGGCCTTGAAGATGCACTTTAATATTGGTTTCGAAAAAAAAGAAGTGATGTAGGGTTCTCAGGTCTCTTGCATAGCCTAGAAAAATGGACAAGTTCATGTTAGACCAGTTGTACTTTCCTGTTTCTAGAGTTGGAAGTATCTTGATGCTGCATCGTTTTTCTACAAGTGTGGACCCTTATTACTGCTTTAAAGTCCCTCTGTTGTAACCGTTGTCCCTGTAGCCCTCAAAGCTGAATAGCAGCTCTCTGGAATTGATACCAGGCCATGTCTGCTGACTGCTGCCAGCCACTTCTGTCTCGCATCTCACCTCAGATTTGTGCCTAGGGTGCCCCATTGAAGAGAAGCTGATAAAGCCATACAGGTGCAGCACAAGCTGTGCCAAGACTACATCTGCAGAACAGCAAAGGAATAAACTGAGTTATACTAATAGATGCATTTATTTTTACTTTTGTCATTTTGATTGCATCTGCACTAGGACTTTTGCCAGGACAGAAATATTAAAATAAATGAAAAAATAAGTTGCATCTTAATCAAAGTTGCTTTCCCAGAAAAAGCTTTACTGTATACTCAGTTTAAGGGCAGGCTGTAAATAGGAAAGAAGCTAAGTAAGGAGTTTAAAGGATTGTTACCAAGGACACTTTGATTTCCAATTTGTATTGTTTAAAATTCTCTTACTATGGTGCTTGGTGGCCAAATGTTGTATCATTGTACTATTGCTTAAATTCGTGAAAGACCCATTGAATAGAAATTAAATTAGTAAACCTAAGAGATCTGCTATTGTCTTTAATGTAACAAGAAGACAAATGTGTGACTCATTATTTTGCTTCTTGTGGTATTTATTGAATATTCATTAATGGGAAAATACTGTCTATAATTTCTAATTCAGATCTCAAGTTGAGATTTGAATAAAGCATGAAATGCAGAAATGCATCTTCCGCCTCCTTTTGCGGGACAAAGGACTGGCCATTGTGTGAACATATTGCAGTATCCTGGGTGTGGCATTTTCAAATGTTAACTGCTTGATTTCTGAATGCTTTTTTGCACAGCGCACAGAGGACTTCATGGACATTTGCATTGAAGCAGAGAGTATCAGCAAAGGGCAGTTTGTTCACAGAGGGTGAGTATGGGAAGGCTGTGAAAAGGGGACAGGATCCCTGAAAAGTGTACTGGTTTCCTCTCATGCTGTGCTGCAAAATTCAGAAGCAGAGGACTGCAAAGCACACCAGTCAGTAATGCTTCATGGGGGCTAATAATTTTGTTCTTTAAAAGTCTTACTCATTTTCTGTTTCTGTAAACAAGGCAGATCTCCAGAACCTGGAGTGTTGATATTCAGAACCTGGAGTTCTTCCTAGCTTCTGAGTTTGCTATACCTTTCATCTTTTCCCCTGTTGCTATAAGTCAGTACTGCTTGGATATTACTGTCATAACTGAGTTTTACAGGCAGCCATGCAGACTTACCTCAGAATCTTTTAGCCCTAGCTGCTCATTGGATTGAGACGTGGGTCACAGAGCTAGTATGTTTGTACTAGTGGTACCTGGGAGTTCTTGAACTGTGATTAGACAGGCCCTCTTCTAAGGAAGGAGCTTCCTTGTCTCAATAGCTCTTGTGAGAAATTAGGTCTGAGCTGGAAGAACTTTGGAAGATGTGAATTTAAACAGGGACTTTAAGCAAATGTATTGGTCCTGCTTGTACATGGGATAAGAAGGCTGCAGGTATGAGGAAGCAGCATGTGAAAAAAGTGAATGTTACTGCTTCCTTTGTGCTTGTGATGTTGTCTTGTAATGTGCTTGTTCCTCCTGCTCTCACCAGATGCAAATCAGAGCTGCCTTTTCTGGCTCCTTCTTACAGTCCCACTCACAAATACATTGCGTCTTCAGTACAGGTTTTATCAGCAACAGATTTTCCTGCTAAATCCAAGAGAGCTCCTCTCCATACTACCTTTTAATTTGCTGTTTTCTCAGTCTTCGAGCTCCCTCTAGTGAAAACAATGGGAGGATTTCAGTGCAGTTTTACCTGCTTGTCATCACCCTAATAATTCCTGCAAGATACTTGTTTATGATACCAGTGGCAGCTCAGGCCCCTAATTTGAGCATCCCAGGAGCCTCAGTGGGAATAGAATCTTCTGACCTATGCATACACTGTAAGTCAGGTTACCACCTGCAACTGCTTTTAAATTGCGTGAGCATGTGGACCGTGGTTGCTTGGGACTGATTTGTTTGCTTTTGAAGGCTACAGAGGGAAAGGAGGAGGCGGTTTTCCTATTAGAAGCAAAAGGAATCTGGTCTCCTAAAGGAGCGAGACAAAGGAGATGCTTTTCTGGGTTCTCGAAGACTTTGCTAGCAGAAAAACGTGGATGAGCTTTTGTGACTTGAGGGAGGCATATTCAAGTGTATTCCCACTGCAAATAATATCTCCTGTGTTGACTGGACATGCTTCCTGCAGTAGTGTGGCACATTTTCTGACTACGGTTAGTGTTGTGCAGAAAAAGCCTCTGAGGAGCATTAACATTGCCCTGCTGTTGAGAGCTAATTAGAGGCAGTACTGAAAGCTTTGAGCTGTTCAAGCAAAGTTCAGAGAAACAAGCTCTTTTGATTAAATAGTGCCAAAAATCCTGTAGGTAACAAAGAAAGACAAAGAGAGGTATGTGGGGTGGGGGAGCAGTGGGAGGGACTGGTTAGTTGCACAGATAGGAGTCACAGCAGAAAAAATGTACCCTGTTTTTTCAAGGCAGAATCAGGGTGTTCAGAGATCCCACTGTGCCTTTGCCAGCTGGGTTTTGAGTCAAGCCCATTATCAGAGGCCCCCCATTGCCTAGCACCAACAGGGTTTGTCTTTGGAAGTGTGTGAAACAGCTCTTTCTTTTTTCTTCTTTTTTAGTTCATAGTTTAAATACCAGAATTTGGGGGGTTGAAAAGGTTTTTAGGAAAAATACCTTATCAGTGCAGATTTCGAGGGGTTTTTATATTGGAGAGGGCACTGACATGAGCTGATGAGAACTGATGGGTCACACAGAGAAAACCACACATCCAGCAGGAAACTACCATGGAGGCTCAGGCAGTGTGTGTATCTGGGGAGGTGTGGAGATGCATCAGTGTGCTGGAAGGCAGCTGTTGTTGGGTTTCAAAGAAAGGAGGAGGTCATCCCAGGTGTATAAAAGTGCCCTCTGGCTGTGGATCAAATCTGTGTGAACGAGAGCATCTGCAGCAGCCACAGAGCTGATGTTTAGATAAGCTGGGGGAAGAAGAGTTGTTTACAATGGAGTGCTTACTAAGAAGTGCTGCAGGGAAGGAGAGCAGGCATGGAAAGTGTGGCATCAGTAATCCACATCCTGGTAGCCAGTTTAGATTGTGTATATGTACGTGTGGTGAGCTGTCACTCCAGGGCATGAGTACAGTTGTCAGCTACAGTGCAGAAGACTGGGGTTTTTTTGTTAGAGGTCTTACTCTCAATCGGTTCACATTGGCAGCTTCTGGACGTGAAAACTAGGTTCCAGTTGTATGCTGTGTGCTGTAGGTGTTGTGGTTCTCTCTCTGCCTGTATTTTTGTGATTCAGCATGTAGAGTGGGATGCAACAATCAACGGAAATGCACTGTTAGACTTCTGGTCTTGTTCCTGTTTCATATTGCTGTCTGGTCTTGAGTGAGGAGCAGAGTCTAAGGGAAATGAATTACGATTTTTTTATGCAGGACCACTAGAGGGGCAATCACTGCAAGTGGAGTTGTGTCTTATTTGCTTCTACTAGTGTTCTCCTTTGACATGGAATCTTTAATTCCATGTCTTGCCTTTTCTGAGTTTACCTTGACCCCATAATTACATCTCTATAGAGCTTCAAGTGCCTTCATTGACCAAAAAAATCTGCTTGCTCCTCAGAGTATGCCTTGTGTGTATCTAGTATCTAGGACCTTGTATGTTAAACTTCAAGCAGGTTAAACTTTAGGTGGGAAATCTTGCTGCTTGTTTGTACAGCACTGTATAAACTGACAGTATTGCATGCCATCAATGATTTATAATTTATATTGCTGGAGGATGTTTAATTCCCTCACAGTCACTCATCAATCTTTTAGTGTATACATATTGGATTAAAACCAAACTTTCCACAGTTAATATTGCTTCCGTCCTTCCCTGCCCTTTCCTTAGCTTTTCTTCCTTTGTCTTTGATTATCATCTCCTGTTTCAACCCTCTCTTCTCATGTTCCTTCTCTGAGATTTTCTGTGACTTTAAGAGTCACTTGCCTTCCTCTGGGCATAGAAGACTTGGTATACAGGGAGATTCTGACATGTTTTTGTGAGTTCTTCTCCCAGGCAATATTGAAGTACACTCTGCTTTCAAATCAGTCTACAGGATAGATGGAAATCTGGGGACAGCAGGCATTGCCTATCAGAGAACATCTGTGATAATTCTGCCATGCTTGAGAGTTGTGGTGCATTAACACTGTAATTCTGTGCTGTTCTCTTTGCTATTTGTGTGTTGCTGTCTGTCTGGAGAGGGGCCCAAGCTGACAGGTTGCTGCCTGGGGTGCAGTGTACCCTTTGCCAGTGGTGAGTCAAAAGGTTATGTATGTGGTCAGTCAAGAGGCCAGGGGAAGGTCAGCACAGCCCAGAGCTTGTGCTCACTCTGCAGCAGCACTTGTGGGGAAAAGGAATCACTACTTGCTGTTCTGTTACAGCTGAGCCAGTGACAGGACAGCAACCTAAAACTTGAAAAAGACCACGTGGCACCTGTACCACCAAGCAGTTTCTTGGAAAACTGCCTTCCATGTGCTCCCTTTTGACATCAGCAGGAGTAGGAAAGGAAGCAGCACTTATCTAAGTACAGTACATAAACAAGAATCTCACAGGCACCCAGAAGAGAGAAACTGACGAAACTGGGTATGTTACTTGGAATGGATAAAATGATGGGGTTTTCTTCATGAGTCATAACGGAAGCAGCTGATAAGAAATGTCATGCTGATTGGTGTTGATATGAAAAATGTGGGGGTTTTGTTTGTTTTTAGATAGCAATTTAGTGGTTCAATATAACTATAATTCTGTCTTTCTTTGGCTTAGGGTTGTTTAGGTTGCTGGTAAGTTTAGGTGCATGGGATGTGAGGAGATGATAGTCACTGCAGGAAGTGCACAGTTCAGCATGGAACTGAAGAGCACAAAACTGTGCTCTATGTTCAAATATATTCAGTGAGCCTCAGAGCAGAAGCTGGTTGGAGGCTGTCGGTGCATTCTGGTATGTATTGACTGCAGCAGAAGAGGGAAGGACTCTTCTACTTTTTCACAGTTAAACCCAGAAATATTTGTATATTTATATAACCTCTTAAGTTTACCAAATGCATAGTGATTTACCACAACAAAATGTCATCCCTGAAGAAGGCTGTTTCTGAGAGAAACATGTCCTTACCTTATCTCTCTTTTGGTTTGGACAGAAGTCAAAAGATGCGTGATCCACATATGTGCCCTGAAGGGAGTCAGTGCATCCAAGCCAGCAGATGCATCTTGCAACTTCCAGAGGTGAGAAGCTCAGAGACATGAAAAACTCTTTCACTTTGTTTCTTGTACCTGTTAATGCTGCACTTGAAGAAATTCCTACTCTAAATCTGGGAGATTGATTACACTGTAGGTGAGACACTCAGTTCCACAGTGCAGCCAATGAGTCCCTTGCCAGGACTGACATACTGCACTTCCCCAAGTGGTCTGTAAACCTGAGGGGGAGCTTTGTTCTGCCAGGAAATAGTGGCAGATCTTTTAAGAAGACAGTCCTGGTGGTTAAAGGGTCTCCTACTTGAGTGTATTGCATATGAACAGGAAGTTCCACCTGAACATGAGGAAGAACTTCTGGAACAACTTCTTTACTGTGCAGATAACCAGGCACTGGAACAGACTGCACAGAGAGGTTATGGAGTCTCCCTCACTGGAGATACCTAAGAACCATCTGGACACAATCCTGTGCAATGTGCTCTGGGATGACCCTGCTTGAACAGGGAGGTTGGACCAGATGATCCACTGTTGATTCCAACATACCCATTCTGTGATTCTGTGATATGCAGATGATCTTCTCCTTAGCATTGAAGATGTGTACATTTTGCCCTAGAAGGCACTGCTGTAGAGAAGATAAATATTAGAGACAAAGGAGGGTAAGACAGGGCAAGGAAGCTGAGATCAGTATAAGGAGGTGCCTCAAAACTTTGAAATGATGAAGCTGAGAAAGAAGACAAAGCTGTGCCCGCCTGTGTAATTTAGATTCGTCTTTTCCTGCCTCTGAGCTGTTATTGTGGCCCTGGGAGGACATTTTCTTGTTTTTACAAGGACATGAAATCAATCTCATAGATAATTTCTGTCTTCAAGTGATCTATCATTTGGCAAAATAATTCCATATTAAGGGAGAATAGAATGTGTTGAAAGGCAAAAAAATCTGTCACTAGCAAGTAAAAGTCATGAATTACGATGTGATGATTAACCAGCATCCTAATACTTGCATTGAATTCAGATCATGGCAGATTTGTGATTCTGAAAGAACACTCTGCAGTGCTGGGCTAAGTACAGCTGGGCCCTAAGTAAGGGTTGTGGTATAAAATGAGCTGTTCATACTGCAGCTGCTGCTAAGATCTTCAGAACATGGGTGCATGGTACAGAGCAGTGCTGTTTGATTCCATGGCCCAGCTCCAGTGAAGGAACTGGAGGCAGCTCAGATGAGTCTCACCAGCTTATGTTGATGGAGGTGGACTGCTTTGCTGTACCTCTTGTACTAGAACTTGTACTAGTTCCTCCAGTCTGTGCTGTTCTGGTGTCTGAGTTCCCTTGGAGCTGGTTTGAGTATCCACGTAGCACAGCCCTCCCATGAGTCAAGGGCACGCAAAGCAGTCACTGAAGTTGTTTTTACGTAAAGTCAGCCTGCCATTTTGATGAATGGTTTTAATCACATGGTGACTTTATCAGCATTAAACACTTGAGAAAATTCTACTGCTGAGTAATTCCTGGCCAGTAAATTACTTTGCATCTCATGTTTCAGATCAATATAGTGAAACAATACTGAAAGGGGTTTGTAACATGGATTTAATAGAAGTTACTTAACAGGCATTTCTGCAGATTAGTTTATGTCACCACTGGCAGACCCAAGATCTAAGTGCACATAATTGTAGTTCCAATAGCAAAGAATCCTTCAGTATAAACAATGTGGGTCATTAAAGCTTCCTAGCGTTTAATTATCACTAATTAGTAACTAAGTGAGGTAACATCTTATGCACCGGACTCTTAATACATTCTGTGCAGTGAAGGATAGGTCTCCCTGTGTTGTGGAGAGCAAATGGGCTGGAAGGCAGAGGCAGGGGGACATCTTGGTTGAGACTCAGCTAAGTATTCAACTGTAGTCTATTAGTAAAATCAGCATTACAGCCTTGCTGGAATAATGTTTGATGTTTAACTGTTATCTGCACACAGGGCACTGAGGGATCCTTTGGCATTGATAATGAGGAGTATGAAGCTATGCCTGTGGAGGTGAAGCTCTTACCCCGGAAACTCCGCTTCTTCTGTGATCCCAGAATGAGGGAGCAGATGCTGCAGGCAGCAGTACAATGAGAATTCATGGCAGAGGGGCCAGTGTTAAAATTTTACCAGGGTCTCTTCAAGGCACATGAGACCTAACTAACTTGATTAACCCTACTAGACTAATAAGCCTTTTGGCTGTTTTTATGTGTGAGGTACTTCCATTGGAAGTGTATGATTTGACTGGTCTCAAGGGGTTAAAAATGCAAATGAAAATTCTGAAAAACGCATGTTAACTTGATGGCATCTTTTCTTTCCCTCCCCTAAGAAGTCATCATTGTTCCATTTACAGCACTGCAGGCTGAGTGCTGCGTGCCAGATGCTACTGCTGTAATGCAATTGTACATTAAAGTAAAATGGAAGTATTCTTGTCCTTGTATTTGAAGAGTTTAGGTCTACTTTACCCATGTAGAAATCTTGCAAAACCTGGGATCCTGGAAAAAATTAATGCTAAGTAATTCTATGAAACATTGGAATTGCCACGTTAAAACAGATGATTGGTTATCTGCTCTGTCACAAAAATTGAGATTGGTGATACAAAGCTTTGGAGCAAGTTTAAAAATTCCCCATATATATCTGGATAAGATATTTATGCTAATTTTTTTCATCTTGCCAGATTCAACAGTACAGAGTTCCAGTAATTATATAGTAGAAATATATTCCTTTGATCAATTTAGGTATATTGCACAGAAGCAAATTGGAAAACATCATTGACCCTAAGCTGTATGAAGTGCACGTGGAAAGACTCTTTAACAAGCTGAGTGAGTCTTTTTTTTGTAAGTATTCCTTTTATTCCTGCAGTAGTGTAACACCAGTAAGGACATCCAAATAACATTTTTTATTGTGTCTGATTGCTCTTCTCTAATGTAAACAGTGCTGACCAGTCCGTATGCAACCTCCATCCCCTTGAGCCTCAGTACCATAGTTAGTTCTGTTGCTTTTATGAGCTTTTGTTTATAGCTTTGCTTTAATTGCTGAAAGGAAGTATTACTGACTTAGGCAAGCCTATCTGTTGCCCTTATTCTAACTTAGAAATTCACATGATTCTGCTGTGCTTACTGGAAGAAGAAAAGTTATCCTTATTTTTCTGATGTGGTTGTCTGTAGTCTTGTGTTACACTGTAGTCTAGTCTAAGTTCACCTGTTGACTCTCTGCTGTTACCAAAATACGGACATAAGTGAGTTGGCTTCCAGCAGCTCTTAAGGACTGAATCCTGCCAGCCTGTGCTCCAACAGCATCCTCTGCTGGAGACATCTTAAAGGAAAAATGCCTCGAAAGGGGAAGCGGGGTTGGGGTTCTGCGTGGTGCTGAAACCAAACTGAATGTTATTCTGCCCTGGACTATACTGGAGAGGCAAATTACCTCATCTAGGTGATCTTTAAAGTCCCTTCCAGCCCTAGCTGTTCTATAACTCTTGACTGAGACTGAAGGGGGGAGAAGCCTGCTAGTTCCTTTTAATAGTTATGCTGCTGATAGGAGCTGGTTTGTGCTGTCTTTTGGTGTGCAGCATTTAAGAGTGCTCAGTGGAGCCCTGGGTCACTCTCCAAGGAACATGGTGGCTGTGCTCTGCTCTTTTTGCTTGCCACAGAGACACCTGGGACATTGTGCTGCAGCCCCTGGCTCATTCAGAGTCAAGGGCAGTTCTCACCACTGGAGTTTGCCTCAAGTTGATGTCTCTGTCATAAAATCAGCAATGTGGTTTTTCTCCAGTGGCAGGAAAGACAAGGCAGCAGCCATTTCAAAAAGGTAAGCTTTAATTGTATTAAAAAATACCCATGTTTTTAGTAAGCAGTTTCTCTACAGAGCCACAGGCCTATGGGAGCAACCACACATCTGCAAGATGCAAACAACATGAGAGCTGTTAGAATTACAACCAGCCTGCTGCAAGGGTTGAGATGGTGAGAACTGGCTCCTTGTTCATCTGTACCATTTTACAGGGAAAATCACTAGTTCTCTTCCATAGCTCCCATTGCAATGTGATTCCTTGCTTGAGGGTAACCAAGAGATCCCTTCAGAATTGGTATCATTGATGCTGTTCTGATGTTAAAGTACCAAGGATCATCTGAGACACAGGCTGGTATTTAAATATTCATATCAGCATAAGTTGAGTAGCTTGTATAAATACCATTCAAGTAATTTTTCTCCTTCCTCTGCAGTTCAGAGTTCTTCCAGTATAGGGTAATTCTAGACCTCTGAATTGCAACATTCAGAGGGGAGTGTGAGAAACACTACATAAAATAGGCAGGGGCTGAACCCACTATCTACAGTGTTGAAGAAAGGACTCAGTTCTCATGTCTCTCTCTGACAGCAAGACAAAAAACTTTCTTTGTACAAACTCCAAGACAGGAAGGAGGAGTAGAATCCTAGGTCCCACTTATGAAAATACTTATCCTGGCTTCAACTTACAGTCCATTCTAGAAGGGCTTAAAATACTGTAACATAAATAAAAAGGAAGGATAACAACCTAATGATGGACCAGCTCAAGGCACCTGTTTATTTTGACCACATTTAAATATTCCCATTTGAATGGCATGTTGCATTAACCAAGATCTAAAATCCTGGTTCACAGGCATTTAGTACCTTCTGTTTTAGACAGATCACACTGTTAATACATTCCAGTCCCTTGTAAAAGACATTTATGTTGTCTTTTCCCATAATCACTACACCACTGGTTTTGGGAAGGTGGGAAGAAGACACCAACTAACTTAGAAGTAATGGCTAGGATGAGAGTTTGGGTTAGCGTGCATGCTTCTTACCTAGAGTTTTGCTTTAGGATAGAGTGCTCTTTCCCTGCTGTTCCAGAAGCCAGTCTTTCCACCTCCCAGAGCAAAGCATGCCTGTCCTTTGCACAGTCTGTGGCCAGGACGGCCACAGCCACTCCCAGCTTTTTGCTCATTAACTTTGACAGGTGTTAAAATGGGGTACCACCGTAACCCTGCTTTACTGAATAACCTGTACAGGTAGCTACTTCCTCTTGAAAAGGCAATGGAACTTTCTTCTGCCCCTAAGGATGGTGGACAGGCAAGCTCACCTCTTGGGACAGTCATGACCATTGGCTGTAAGATACACTGCAGTAAGTATTTCATGTATGCTAGAAAAGAAGGTACCATGTCTGTAAGATAAATCTGAATTCTGATTCCATAAAGTGCCTTTCTCCTAGTATCCATTATAGTTCTTTATTGCACTTGGCTCTATGCAGCTTGGCCTAACCTTGCAGTGAGAAGACTTTTGGATGATTTAAATGTCTGGCATGGTGTTGCTTGTTCAGATTGAAAACCTAGCTTTTATGTCTCTCACAAGCTTTACCCTTCAATGCAGATACTACAAGTCGTAATAATTCATTGCTTGATTATACCTTTGTAGTGCAGCTTGAGTTGAGATGCAGTTACAAAGCTTTGTTCTCCTGGTTAAAGTCAAGCAAGTACCAGCTGAGAACCTGCAATGGCAATCCAATGACTTGAGTTTTGGAGAACACAGTGGGGCACAGGATAGACCTGGTTACTGTAACCACCATTCAGACCTGGGCTCTGATCACAGCAACGAACCACAGGCATTACACCCAAGAAACTGAAGGCACCACTGTAAAGGCAAAGTACTTCAAAGGGAGAAATCAGCAATATCTATCTTACGCCACACTTTCCTCCCTCTTTTGATTCAAAACACACCCAGTAGCTGTCTCCCAGCTGCTAGTATGCAACAAAGCACCTACTGAGTGCCCAGGAGGGGATTTTTAATATCTGCACATAACTGTTTTACCTTGAATTATGTTATCTCCTGGAAAGATAAGACTCAGTTAAACTGGTTCCACAGAACAGTCCTTCATGTCGCAAGCTGTAACAATTTGTTTCTATTATGTACCCATTACCCATTTCTTGAGGACTTTCCACATGTGACAACAATAAAAGCAGTATATTTTAGAAAAGGAGTGCAAGTGAAAGCACTTTTGCAGCTAATCAAATAAGGAAGGATTAGGAGAGAAAAGTCTTCTTGTTCTGTTTTCTGTCGGAGAACTTCCTGACTTTTGTAGCAGTTGCCTGCCAAGAGAGACTTGGTAGAGAAGCAAAATTACAAGGAAGAACAAAATTACAAGAACAAAATAGGCTGCAGCCATCCAACTGGATGTAGCACATTGATGCTACTTCTACAGTAATCTGCTTGCTTTGATGCTTCTGCACCCATATTACTGCTAACAACTGAAGACCTAATTTCTGGAAAGTAGAGGTTTAATAAATGTGAAATAGTAATTTCCAGAGGTTCTGCTTGGTGGGCTCTGGCAGTGCTGTCTACTGGACCTCATGTTCCAACAGCTTGTAAACACCAGTGCTCTAATGCAGGGTGTTAGAAAGCCTCTGACTGCAGTGACTGTAAAATTTCACACCAAATCAAAGGTTTGTTTCTGTTTAGTTTAGCAAAAGAACTACTGACAAAGAGAACAGAAAGTCATTAACAACTGACCATAGCTAACTATGTAGGAAGCCTTCAAGAAGGTGAGAGGAAAAATTGCTAGAGACTAGTTTCAGTTCAGTTTTTTTTTTCTTTTTGGTGTCTGAAGAAGTGCCGGCAATTCAAGGGCAGCTGTACTTCCTCAGGGACCGTCACTGCAGACAGCATGTTAAAACTAAAGTGGAAGTTAGAAGAAAAAAGTGTGGAGATTGTGGGCCACTTTTATACTTCAGGTGTCCATTTAAAAACAAAGCCATTTCTTCAGGAAAAGAGATTGGTCTTTTCATTAAATGATACTCAGCTGTTTTTACCTCTTCCTACATTTTTTTCCCCAACCTTCTAAGGATGATGATGTTACAGTTGTGAGCAATTGACAGTACAAAACAGCAGCATATTTTCTTCTGTACAAAAACATCCAAAGCCTTGAAAAAGCAGCCAGGGGAGTGACTGCTCAGAGACAGGCAAATTGCAGGAACATAATATGCTGAAGCTCATACCAATGAACTGTGCAATAAGCCTTGTGAGGCCCCTGATACCACACCTCACTACAACTGTATCCAGAGCAAGCAAAACTACCCCTTTGCTGCAGACAGCCTTCAAGGAAATACAGGACATGCCAGCCTCCTCCTTTCCCAAGGGAGACAATCCACAGAGGGTATACTTTGAGAACATTTCCTTCACCTGTTCCCAAAAGGTGCTTGCCTGCTTTAGAGTGGGTGAGACTTTGGTGGTTCAGGCTCTGTCTTATCCTATAAAATGCCAGGACAAATGGATACATCAGCTACAGTTTGCATTCTTGCAGTGCACAGAAAGCCTCCCAAGTGTGCTGGAATCCATGATGATAGAAGCAGCAACTAATTAGATGTAGCCACAGTTCAGAAGAACAGCTTAAAGCTGATATTGCTACTGGCTGAAGGATTTGGGGCAAAGCAGTATGTCACACCTAGAACCCACAGTACATTCTTGGATTTTGCATGGCAAAGGAATAACTCTTTATTGGGATACCCTTCTTGGAGGTAATGACTGGTCCTTCATGAATTGAATCCTGTTCTTTCCACAGCATAAGAAAACATCTGTTTCATCTAGTTCTACAGCTCTCCCCAGGAAAAAAGAAAGACTTGCTTTTAAACATTGCTCCTAGCAACTGTGCCAGTTAAGAACACCAAACTGCAAGGGAACCTCCTGCAAACTTCAATTGTCCCAGCTGAAAGATCTGTTCTCTGTCTCACATGGAAAGCCAGGGATAGCAGCAGGCAGTGCTGAAGGCTCAACAAAAGGAGGATTAGCAGACAGTGTCAAAGCAAAGGAGCAACAAGTCCCATCAGCTACAAAGGAAGGGCTAGTGACATTAGTTAAAGCATACTCATTCTACCCTATCCAGCCCAGCCCCATCCGAGCTGAGGCTGGAGAACAAAGTGACTGCAAAGTGGCTCAGTGGTGTTGGTCCCTGTTAAATGGGAGACCATCTTGTTGGTTGGAAGATTTTAAACCAAAGCAGCAGATGTGATGCAACTAAAAACCAAAGGAAGTGGTGCGATGGATTCTTCTCCAGCTATGACACAGGTAGGTGCAGTCTCTGCCAGGTGAGACCACCTCAGATGCTGGAAGTGAAACCATGCTGCTCCAGTAAGCAAAGTCGTAAGATCCTGTAGCATCCCCGATCCCAGACTTGCCTCTGCCATTTACAAGGAAGGGTGGCTTTACTCCAATTCAGCTTAAAGTTGGGTGAGGAGTGTTTAAAGGAGTCCTGGTTCTTATCATTGGTTTAACTGTCCCCACCAATAAACCTGGTAGGACATATTTATGAGACTGGGCCATTAACAGTTTGTGCTGAAGCCCTCTTCAGTCCCCAAGTGGAAGGGGGAGTTGATAATAGGATTTTCCAGCCAAGTCTGGAAGCTCAGCTGTAGCATTTCACATTGGTTGTCATCAAAGTGCTTTCCTGAAGTCTTCAGCCCTCAGGTATCCAGGCCAGGCCAAAACCTAGCTATCACTGGCAACAATGAGGTTTGGTGCAAAGGTGCCCGTGGTCCTAGCTAGACAAAACAAAAAAACACAAATGAAAGGGAAAGGGAGACAAAACCAAAAGGAACCCTAGAGCAGGTATTCAGTGGGAAGTTGAGTGTGAGAAAATAAAATCACATCTTGTTTTAAAATTATAAATACTCTCCATATAAAGTTCTTAAATAACTGTGGCTGTGGTGAGTTCCAGTGATCCTCCTAAGCAATGTCAGGTAGTCTTTAAAAAGTGATCTTTGCTCCCCATCTCTTGCGCTTAGTTTAAGTGCAGCAGGGGTTGTCAATGACCAGCATAACATCAATGCCATACACTTCCAGGAGGTCCATAAGGAAACTTCGATCCCCTTGGGGATCCAGGCCCATGCCTCGTGCATGGTCAGCTGTCAGTGTCTTGTCCTGGCTGGCTGACACCTCCATCAGCGTCTGGAATATGCGGTTGTTCTGCTCCATGAAAAACCTGTAGGGTGAAGTCAGTGAAAGCAACAGCATTGGACCTCCAAAAAGACAGCGTCTTTACCAAGCAGGCAGCAGAGCCCCAGAACCGCATTTAACCCCCTTTAACCAGAGATCCTTTTTAGGTGATGCTGTAGTACGTTTCCATTCACTCTATGGGTGACCCAGAATAAACAAAGATAAAGTAGTAACTTCTAATTGACAGTGGTGCTCCCGTCTGTGGGAGGCATTTCCCTCAGAAGCTGCCACGTTATCAGCTAAAGTGTACTCTGTGGTCACCAAGCAGGTACATCACACCTACAGCTCCCGTAATGTAAAGGAGGAAGCAGTGTTGTCACCCATCTGATAAGCCAGTGGGTAAATAAACTCTCCATTACTGGTGCAGAACACACCAGTGAGAGCTACTTCTTACCTGTTGCTTTCCTAGAAACACACAAAGCTATTCACAAAGAGCTCTGGCTACACCTGTGAAGCTCAACAATCAGAGCTCTGCCCCGACAGCCCTTCACACAGTTTCATCCCATTACTTCTCACCTGTTGCAGAGTGTGAATAGCAACAGGCAGTGAAGGGCTTCAGAGGTGGTAGGCATGTGGTTTTTATCTGATTCTGTACCTCCCACTCTACATCCAGTTCTGGTTCCTCTGTTTGCCGAGTATGAAGTCAGCCACATCAGTGGGCCAATCCTTCACATGCAGGTCTTATCTCCACAATGTACCACCCCCAGCATGGTACAGTGCCTGCTTCCCATGAACATTGTCCTTTCCAGAGCCAAATGTTCTGGCAAGAAAAATCCTATAGAGCTTATGTTTTCAAAAATTGGAGGGCATTCTTACATCTCTAATTGTGTTTTTAAAATTCACTTCTCCCTCCTGGCGCATAAGAGACCCCAATGGATACTACATTTTGGCTTCTCAAAATGAAAGGAGGATGATTTGAAGAGGAAGAGCCAGTGTGTTTTTTGAACCCTAGAGGAAGAAAGCTGACTATGGAATTATGTCAAACATGATGTTTCATAATATGCCAAACCAGTGCAACATGAAATCAGTGCAAGAGGCTCCCTAAAACTAACAGTGTCCAACTAAGTATTAGAGGTAGCCACTCACAAGATGAAAAGGTCCTCTTCACAGGAGCTGCAATCCTCACCCACTTCTTGAGAATACATTAACATCTGCCTGAGAGAAGGGAGACAGATTAATTGCACATACCTACTGTGAACCTCAAAGCCTTATGAGACGACCAGAATCTTCAAGAGATGAGCTGAACCAACCAGTGGGGTATTTTGAAAATACTACAAGGAGGAAAGTCCAAAGGAGCAGTGTCCCCTTTATCCCACATCTATCAGGACCACCCAGATATCTGTTATTACCTTTGGTCATTGAGCCGTCGGTACTTCTCCTTGTCGGCATTGTTAATTTTCAGGAGTGGTTGCAGATGCTCATGATGTGTCTTCACATTCTGGTTGTCCACATAGACATCATAGAGATCCCGTTTCTGCTCAAAGATCTTTTCTGTTGTACCTGCCAAAATCAGAGAAGATTTTCAGAGCAGTGTGTTGCTTCCCAGCAGACCAACTATTCTCTCCTTTTATAGTTAGTCATTCCATGCACAACCTATTTCTCATCAGTTCTATTCCACAGTCTGGTGTCCCAAGACATTTTGCAGCCTGAAGCTAAAAACATCACGCCTAATCCATCATACTTACAGGCCACGTATGATACTTCTGTCTCCAGCATTTCTATGTCTGCCACATTCACATAGAAGAATGGTTTGGACTCTGGCACAGTTCCTCCAAGACCAGGCAGAGAAACATTTGCAAGGCAACAGCAGCAATACACTGCGGACAAGAGAAGTACATCCTGAGATGCTTTTGGTTTTCCTCAAGGGCACTCTGAACCCCACTTGCCCCGTTCTCCCACATGCCTCTATGAAAACAATGGTCAGAGCTCTGAAATGCCCTTGAACACCAGAACTTCTCAAGTGATGACATCCTGTTTTGCATAGGCAGTCATCAGTTCTCCCATAGGAATCCCACATTCTAGAATCCACAAATTCAGTCAGTGCTCTTTTCATCCTCTGCTGACAGGAACTGAGTTTGACAGTGCCAGATGTGTCCTTACTCACGAGGCCTGAAGAAAAGCATTTGGTAGGAAACGTGTAAATGCAGACTGAGCGGTATCTTCACGAGGAATCGTCACAGTGGATTTTGAAGACCTGAATGACGTCTGTCCCCTCAGTACTCGCAGGCATTTCTGCAATGCTTCAGCCAACTAGATCAGAGCTCTGCAGTGTCCCTGGAAACATACCTCTATAGCAGACAACTCCAACTGGGGGCGGTGAAAATATCAGTATGCGCTTGCGCAGCAGGGCAAACTTCCAGAGGACGAGGATCTGCTCACCGAAGAATTTGATGAACTGAGACATACAGCCAGCAGGGTGTGTGATCTGCAGGTGGAGCAAAAGGGAAGAAAACA
The DNA here is from genome assembly GCA_014706295.1 of Lycocorax pyrrhopterus obiensis. Classification (NCBI taxonomy): domain Eukaryota; kingdom Metazoa; phylum Chordata; class Aves; order Passeriformes; family Paradisaeidae; genus Lycocorax; species Lycocorax pyrrhopterus. Next base: position 59,135,878 of record JACSVZ010000015.1, on the reverse strand, counting down.
GCTCAGAGGTGAAACAGGGACACATGCACAGATGCTAAGTCTAAATGTGGGAGCAAGACCAGCACACAGCTTGCAACAGTCCAAGTAACAAAATCTCTAAAGCAGCCTACAAAGCACAGGAGTGACTGCTTACATAAAGGAGTATGAGGCACCAGCAAGGAGCAGCAGCCCTCTGCCCATTCCTGCAGGCCTCAGGCACCTGCCTCACCTTCATCTCTGGGTACATGTATCTGTGGATGGAAGGCAGCCAGTGGACAGGTTGCTGAGAGCTGGGGGTGCCCTTGCTATCAGGGAGAACTCCTTTCTTGTCATCATAGAATGCCTCTAGATGGGAGTAGTGCCCTGGCATCTCCAGCTGGTGTCTGGAAAAGAAAGGAAAAAAGGGGAGACCTGTAGTGTCTCCAGACTATTTGTTTAGTGCCTTGCCCCCAGCAAACATCTGCTCTCCCAGCTAAAAGGGATCCTGGGTGCCTCAGTTACACAGACTCATCCAGGGGGGTTGAAGAAGCATCAGGACCACCAGCAGCTCTCAGTGCAGCCAGAGAACATGCACAGGACTGACACAGGCAGTGAGCTGGGATGTGCATAGCACTGATCCTGTTTGAAATACACTCAGGTAGGAACAGTTTTCTACCATCACCATTTTCCTTGATAGATCCACTCAACACAGCTGAAGCACACAGCTAGCCAGGATCACTATTACACAATTAGAAGCCTTTTGTAAGCCCCTAGTAAAATGGTTTTCAGAAGGAGAAAAGGGGAAGAACTTCTTGTTCTGTGAACTCTCCCTGCGACACTTGTGTCTGCATACAGTAAGTAGGGTTTGGGTAGCATTTGACTACCTGTTAGGAAGGAACAGACTGCTGCTAATCAGTTCCTTGTCTCCTTCACATTGTGAACCTGTAACATTTTCTGGAGAAATAGCCAGTCAAGGAAATCACAGCACAGCATTGTTGCCAAATTCTCACTTGCCTAAAACTGCTCTCCATAGAAGCAACATTACCTCTCCCAGGTGGGGAATAGCCAGTCTCATTCCCAAGGGAACTTACCTGACCTGGTTCTCCAGGAAGTGCATGTACCTATACAGCAGGGTGTAGGAAGGGGAGAGGATGCCCACGGACTTCATGCGGGCACCACGCTCTAACTCACTCTCCACAGGCATGTTGGCAAAGCAGGCCAGGCCAAAACAGAGCCCTTTCCGGAAATAACTGGAGACAAAGGTTTGACAGAAGGGTTAACATTAAAAAGAGGAAAGAGGAAGAAAGAAAGGTAACTGAGTGCTACAAATACTGACTTGGGAACATAGTTTCTTCTGTAAGGAACTCCCTGAAATCCCACCCTGCTAGCTGAAGGGCTGAGGACAGGCCTTGGGTGCCCCAGTCTTCTCACAAACAAGACAGAATATTTAAGGCAAGAGTTCCTACTAAAGCCCCTACCAGCCATGTCACAGGCCAGTAAGGAATGCAAGTAAATAAATAACTTGGAAGGAAGACCAACAGAATGCATGATTCAGTCAGTGCAGAGCCCTTCCTCCAAGGAAGAAACCTGCAGTAAATGCAGTTCTGAGTACAGTCCAGCTACCTGGTCATATTTTGGGTTCCAGCACATTGAAGCACACTCTGATTGACTGCAAGGGTTCAGTTCACATGCCTTTAAGAAAGTAACTGTTATTCTGACCAGAAGGAATTGTGACACTGCAGTTCATTGCAAAACATTGCTGCATTGCAACATTAGGTTAGCAGAATGCAGAAAATTCCTCTCTTATGTGTTTCCACTGAAGGAGCTAGCAAAGAAGAAAGTGAGTGAGACCTGTTTATAACAACATTTAAAGGAACCAAAAGCCCTGGCAGAGTTAAGAACACTTTTTGAAGTCCTGTTCCTGCAAAATGCTTCCCATTTCAGTTCTGCCATTCCTTCCCCTTCACCCTGCACCTCTGTTGACAGTCCCAGTAGTGGCAGTGCAGATCATTTGCCCAGTACACATTAAGATTTGCACACCAGTGAGAAGCTGGCCTGCCCCATTCACCAGCTGGCCTCCACAGGCAGAGCAGTCATACAGCAGATCCCTGCAGCTAGCTGGTACTTAGTATGATGCTGAAGGTGTCTGAAAATGGTTCAGCTAGAAACAGTTTAGCAAGCAGGTTTCTGCAGGACCGTAGCTTCCTAGATGGTATTTTTCTTGCATGTTCTGAAGTAAGAGCTGGTGGTGTAGATGCACAACTAAGAAAGGAAGAAGTAATATAGCTCAGATGTACTCACATGAAATCTGACTGGATTTTGTGGGACCCACTTGCCATGGATTTGAATTCCACACCTTCCAAATCTATATCTTGGGGTAAACACCATTCCACCATGTTGCCTGCAGAGAAGCAAATTAATTTGGATAAGCTTGAATACAGTACTTGTTTCTAAAATGCACACCTCAACAACAGCAAGCTGTTGCTTTTCTAACACTGGGACACCTGTAACAGTGCCCTAACACAACTCCTGAACTCCTAAACTGTCACAGACAGTAGGTGACATACAATACTCCACACATCTCTTGCAAATGTTACTTGTTGTAGCATGACCCACAGATGCTGCAGGACATTTGGGGCCATTTCTGAAGCTAGTACTATTTTGTGGGTTTATACTTGATAAGCTTAATCACAGAACAGCTACGATTTTACCTGATGGTAGATAAGCTTTGGTCTACATGAGTGTCCATCCCATACAGAAAGAACCAAAGGACAGACTGTTACTCTTTAGGATGAGTTTCTGGGATAGCTCACACCACCACCAATATTGTCTTCTGCCTGTGCTTGGCAGGCCTGGTCAAAGAGAAACCCCTAAGCCACCATCCAAGTCATCACTTCTTTTCTGAAATCTCTCCCATTTTCTGTAGGCTAGGAGGAGTTAGCTGAAGCTTTATATGGAGGCTGAGGTGATCCAGGTACTGCAGTGTGTTTGTGTATGCTAGAATAACCAACAAAAAAGTACATAAATTACAAGCTAGATCAAGATCAGCAAACATCTGTCACCTGCCATCCCAGCCAGAAAGCATGCAGTTGTTCAGGGGAAAAGGCCACCTGAGGAGCCTGATCCTGGAACAGATGATATCACAGAAGTCACAAAATGTCCCTAAAGCAAATCAAGCCCAGCAAGTTTACTATGGACAAAAGAAGGGGTGACTTCTCATGCTTTCCCATGCCAGCACTTCAGAGCCCAACCTGCTCACCTGGATGTTCCCACTGCACTGAGATGTGCTCCAGATTTACCCACTGAGTTTCCATTCTCTGTCAGTTTGACCACAGCATTTGAAGTCATGTGGCTTAGTTTTAAAAACAAGGCAAAAAACATTTTTCAGGATAATGCAATGGCAGATGCAGCACAAAGATGCTTCCTACTGGTTCACCCCTTTCCCTGCTCTTTGGGGTGAGCATCCCAGCTGTGCTTGCACAGACAGTGTACATTTGGAAGGGCCTTACACTCAGCCAAGACTCTTAGAGATACTTAAATTGAGGCCTCATTTCTGAAGCCTGTCTTTTGTCTCATTACTCATACTGCACAAGTATATGCCTGCACAGGAATAGGGCTTAGCTACTGACATTTAAATAGGCTATTTTTCTTCTCACATAGATGCTGTATTCAGTAGACCTCCCCCAGCCCTGCCTGGCAAGGACTTCAAAAAAACCAACAGCGTTAGGCATGGCAACAGGAGAAGTTTTTCATCCAACTGCCCACTTGCAGTGCACAAGCAGACCTCTCCCACAGAGCTGGGCTGGCCAGGGAGCAGCGGCAGCCTCGTGACCCCGAGCACAGCCCTGTGCAGTCACACGCGAAACCACAGAGCTCTGCTGTGCAGCGCCTTGGCCTCTGAGGCGTGTGAAAGGCTGGCAGAGAGAGCCAGTGACATCATAGCAGCCCGCGCGCTCCCCTGGAGGGCTTGCAGATTATATATAGATGGTGGCTTTTGTTGTTTGGGGTTTGTGTGTGCCTGTTTGGTTTGCTTTTTAAAGGCACAAGACCCTTCCTTGAAAGAGTGAGGAAGTCAACTCTTGAGACTGTTGCCTCATAACCACAAAATTGTGGTTAAGGCCACATGTGCTTTTAAGCCTTGCCCCACAGAGGATCCCTTATTGGTCATTACCTATAGATTAATAGATCGATATGCAAGAGTGCCATCAAGGGCAAAGGAAAACTGACTTTGCTCAGTTTAGTCACAAACACTGTCAGCTGTCACATCCACCGCAGAGGTGTTGAAGTGGACATGGCTTAAACAATGCCTATTCTGTAGAAGCAATGGATTCAAAGGATGCCCTGAAACAGATCTTTACCCTACATGTGACCTCAAAACCAGGTTCACCTATCATGTAGCTATTTTTTTTTTCTGAGATCTGTCAGGAGCAAACTGCACCTGTGCTCCTGGCTGTTCCTCACGCCACCTTGCCCTATGAACACACGAGCGACGTGGCAGTTGGAGAACAAACGCGGAGATAAAAAAGTAGGAAAGTCGGTCTGGCGAAACAGGAGAGCAAACAAAGGAGAGACTTCACCCAGATGCAATACCGACTGCCAGCCTGCCCGAGAAACTAGAGGAGGGAGGAGGGAGCAATGTTGTAGAAAAACAGGAAGCATTGTTGCCCTTCCCCATAGAGAAAGCAGCTCTCGTGTGCACAGGAAACTTCCCAAGTGAGAGTCACCCAGCATTAGAGAGCAGGCTAGTGATTTTGCTGAGAGTCAGGTCTGCAGATCTGATCTCCTGGAAGCTGTCTCCCACCTTCAGGTCAAGTCTGAGCCAGCACTCATTTTCTAGTGTGCAAAGTTAAGGATGTTCTTCCTCTTTCCCCTTTCACATCCTCACAAAGATATTGGCACCAGCATCTGGGAGTCATCACCTGGCCCTCCTCACTATTAGATGTTTCTCAAGGGCTTTAGGGTCCGCAGCTGTGCAATGCTACCATGCTGTGCCAGGACAGGAGAAGAAGGTGTAACCTAAACATCACACTCACTCCATTTCCTGCATGGAAGAAATGTGGGACAGAAAAAGAGAATATTTGCATGTTCACTGGTGCAAAACACGTTACTTCCCTCTCTTCCCTCCTTGTCTCTCTCCATTACTTACAGACCCTTTAAGCTAACAGACTGTGTGGGACCTCCACAAAGGTGACTGCTATCAGCTCCCCCACAACAGCAGTGAAGACAGCTCCTTCTCAAGTGCCACAGGGTTCACCACGCTGGAGGTGGACAGCACCACTGATTCACAAGCTGCCTCTGGCTCTTCCATCAGTCACTCACATGAGCACTGATAGTTACAGGGACACTGGAACTGTAACAGTGACCTGGCAACCCCATAACCTACCTTTGGAAACTCATCACATGCAACTGCTATACACTGAGCTCGTCTGCTTCAAGCCCTTCTAAATTTAAGAGGGAAGCTGTCACGTTCTTTATTAGCATAGTCACCACTTCATCCTTCTACAGTAAAACCTCTCTTGCCCGCCTGCTTGCCTGTAGTTGGACAGACACTACCTGGCATAACCACCTGCACAGCCACCACCAGAAATTCAGCTGCTCCTATGCCTCAGCGAGCTGCCAAAGGAGGTCTGCTGTGCTTTTTCCTGGGTAGGATCAAGCAGGTTTCCAGCTCAGACACTAACTGGATGATTTCCTTTAAGTCATACACAAGGACCAGATACCCTTACAAACATTACAGAAGTCCTTCTGAAGAAGGACAGAAGTCCATTTGATGTGGTTGACCAGTAATTCCCATATTCTCTTTTTGACCCTAGCAAGTTCACACCTCTGCAACTTCATGATCTTTTTCCAAGTCCACATCCTCTGCAGGGCACTTAGCTCCCCAACTGTAAAGCTGACATTTGTTGGTATATTGCTCACAGTCCTATCATGATCCTTACATTCATCATCCATGCTGGGTAGCAGCAGGAGGCTGAATCTTCCTGGACTTGACAGACTACTCCAAGGCTGGTGACACCCAGCATTAACTGCACATCAGATGTGAGAAGAGCTGTTGCCCAACTTTCTCTGGACCTCATTCAAAGCAACAGCTGGTTCAGAAAAACTCCTGAGAAAGCTCAGCTTTCTGCCAACTAAGAAAATCTCACCATTTCATAGAAGGCATATGCTGTCGGATTGAAAGACAACCTGCTCTTGCTGCAGTCATCCAGACTCTCTCATGTTTTGAATACTTAGGAGAAACACCTCCATTTTCCATCTCCTGGTGGAAAGATGACATCCAATCTCATTTCAGATTTTTATGAGTGAAGAGCCTCTGACCTCTAGACTGACACTTCTCTCTGGTGCAGTATGAAAGGGTAACTTCTCAAAAGCCCTTGGGTGTTTTGGGACACAGCAGCCAAGCCGTCTGACAGTGGGCACTGCTGACAGCACATCACACCAGGGGCTACGTCCTGTTCACTACTTCCTCAGGATTTTCAGTTCAAGACTGGCATTCAGTCTTCACTACCGAGGCCCTCTTGTGAGCAGGATGTCAGTTACTTTCCCCTTCCACTGAAGAACCAACCTCACTGTGCTTTACGGACCTCTTTCCTGTCTCTAGGACTTTTGCTATGGATTTGCTAAGGAAGTGCCTGTCTAGAGAAGAAAGAGAAGCTCGCTCTCACATCAGGATGCAAATGGGCTCCTGAATCTCTCTCTCTTGCCTTTGAACCCCAGGTTGGTGCCTGGCAGCCAAAAGACCCAACAATGTGTCTCAGGATATCAGACCCCTATGCACAGTAGTACCTGCGTTCACAGGTGCAAGGCGGGTGTTAACTTCGTATCTGTGTCCTAACATCCTGTTTCATGGATACTGTGGGAGCAGGAGGACTAGGAAAACAAAGTTAAGACCTTTTCTGAAATGCGGATTTACAGGTTTGAAATTAATAACCTCTGTCAGTTGTGATACAACACCACAGTCCAACAGCACTGAGAGAGATGGATATGGCAGTGAGAAGTGGAAAATACATTTCTTTGCCCCTCTCCTCTGCCCTCCTGGATCACAGCACTCCTTCAAAGCACTAAGTCCCAGAGATCCCACCAGAGGCTAGCCTTTAAACACACTGGTCACCAAGAAATATGCAGCCGAGCTGCTGCTGCTGGTGGTGATCATGCCCTGCGAGCCTGCCGGATTTACGCCTGCCACAAACGCCATCCATCACCGATAGCTGCGGGCAGGTCTGCGCCACTCCACGGAGACAGAAGGATGCTCTCAAGATGCTGCTAACAGGTTGGTGCCCTCCAGGCAGCGCTGGGCAGAGGCTCGGCCTAAATCTGTGCGGGGCACAGGGGATGCCCCAGCGCCGTCCACAAACTCCCTGTGCCGTGACCCGCTGTGGGGAAGAGATACACCCATCCCTCTCCTCGGAGCCGCACCACACGCGGCGCCTTCCTCCCGCCAGAACTTCTCGGCGGGATGGAGACCAAACGTAATCCCCCTTATGCTCCGTTTTCGTCAAATGCCCACGGCCCCCGGTGCCGACACCGGCAGCCGTGCGATGGAGTCGCGGTCACCCGAGAGGGCAGAGGGCAGCCCGGCTCCTGCCGGCCGGTCTCCACTGGGTCCGACGACGCTGCCTCTGCGCGGCGGGAGGAGCGGTCCCTGGGGGGCGGGATGCGGGGGGAGCGGTCCCCAAGGGATGCCCAGTCCCGGCCGCATCCATCGTACTCCAGCGGCACCGGGAGCCCCAGGCCCGGCCCCCGCGCCCCGGCCCGCCCGCCCCCGGCGCCGCTCACCCGTGCGGGGGTCGAAGGTGACCACGAAGACGGCCACGATCTGGTCCTCCTCCGCCTCCGCCCGCGGCGGCCCCGCCGCCTCCGCCGGCCCCTCGCCGTCCCACGGAGCCGCGCTCCAGCCGCCGCCGAGCCGCCGCCCGCCGCTGCTGCCCGGCTCGGCCGCGGGCGGCGGCGCCGACACGGCGGGGCCCTCGGCCCAGAACAGCAGCGGCGCCTCGTCCGAGCGCTCCACCATGGCCGGGCCGGGCCGGGCCGAGCCGAGATGAACCGAGCGAGCGAAGCAGAGATGAGCCGAGATGAAGCGAGCCGAGCCGAGACGAAGCGAGCCGAGCCCGGCCGAGCCGATATGAACCGAGCCGAGCGCGGCAGAGATGAGCCGAGCCGGGCCGAGCCGAGATGAACCGAGCCGAGATGAGCCGAACAGAGCCGAGCTGAGCCGAGCCGAGCGGAGCCGCACCCCCCGCGCCGCACCGGCGGGGGGCGGGAGGACGGGGGTGTCACCGGGGGCGGGGCTGGGGCCGCGGGGCCGCCGGGGCGGGGCAGCCAGTGGAGAGCGCGGCTCGGAGCTCTTCGGTGCCGGCTCCCGGAGGAGCGCGGGGGCTGGGGGCAGTCCGCCTGCCCGTGGTTCACCTCCCCGCGCAGGGCAGAGCCAGCTGCCCGCCTTCTGTCCCCCCCAGGCCGTGACCCCAGTGCCGAGCTGCTGCCTCCCCCAACCCTGTTAAAGCCATCCTGCTGGGAAAGCCACGGGAACTGGGCAGAGCAGCCTCAGGGCCAGCAACGGGGCAGGCTCGCACCCACCCAAATGGCTGTGGTGGAAGCTGCGAGCCACAAATCTGAAGGAGACAGGAATACTGATCCAGTATCTACTGGTATGTGTGTGTATATATATGTATATACGTGTATACATAAATATAAATACACATACATATGTGCTACAGAAGGATGTGAAACAGTTTTGGGAGGAACAAGCAGAATCAGCTTGAGATTGAAAGATGGGGACACAAGCATGACCAAAGCATCTACAGGCAGCCAACTTTTTGTAATTACCATCCTCCTTATGCTACCACCAATGTCATTAAGTGTCATTAGGATTAATTTGGTTCCCTAGGTCTTTCTGATTAATTGAATTACCCAATTAAGCAGGCCACAATTAAAAGGAAGATATTGTCATAAAAGCCTTAATTGTCTAACTTTTTTCCTGTTGAGCAGTTCTGAGTGTTCAATATCCCATTAAGAAACCCATCATCCAGTTTCCTCAGCAGTGGGGTTTGGGTTTTTTCTCTCTTTTTTTGGTAGCATTAGCATCCATTTGCTGTGAGCTTCATTTCAGACAGCTCCAACACTGAGTGGGCATTTTTGTTTCGCAAAGCCCATGCACAAATTTACTTTGCAGAGCTATAGACCAGAGTAGGTGGTGTTTAGCAGATGGAGTTTTTCATAGAAGGTGACTGGTAAAGAAAAAAAGAAACAAACCCTGCACAATATTTTGTTACTGTGTAAAGAAAAGCCAGATTCTGCAAATACTTGGCCACATGCTTTGCTTTAACCATATAGACAGTGCCAATCTTCATTTGGATGAATATATTTTTGCATGTTGGTGACGCTGAAGTGACAGCTCGTTTCTATCTTCATCTCCACAGTGGTGCTGCTACAAATGTCAAATGTCTGTCCCCCAGCAATCTAGGCAGGAAACAAATCCCAAATAGGAATTCCTTCATGACCCACACAAGCTATTTGTGGTGCAGAGCTGTTCCTGGTCCCTTCAGCAGTGCAGTCACACCAGTACTGCCCCAGCATGAGGGAGGGGATGCGGTGGGAAGAGCAGCCAGTGGCAGGGAGCAGGGGCTGCCAGCGCTGGCTCTGAGATGTGTGAAACATCATCGTGCTCTGAGCTCTCGGCTTTGCTGAAAAAACCCCATGGGACAAGTGACCCAGTGGTACCAGAACAACTGATATGGCTTTGGCCAGCAATCTGGGCCTGCTGAGGGCACACTGTTTGTTGGATACATGCAGAAAACAAAGGCCACATTTTCTGCTATTTTATTATTTCACCAAAATTGAAAAGATCTAGGCTGGGAGATAATATTACCCTTTTAGAAATAAAAACTCTACTTCAAAAGAAAATTAACAACTTCTCCCTCCAGCTGAGGGCTTAGGAAAAGGTCTTTGAACAGTCAGAAAAAATGTAAATGAAAATGTGGTGGCTTTTATTTTTAAAATGCAAGATGAACAAGCTGGGCCTTGTTTACACAGCAGGTCCAACTTTTCTCCTTTACATATCACATCCCTCCTTAGAAAAATGGATACTGCCTCTAAATCCTGAGGGGGAAAAAAAGAATAAAAAATAAAATTGTTTAAGGTGGAATTGAAAACTGGTCTGAAGGAATTTCCTTGCTGGTTTATTAAAAAAATGGAGTTATGGGGACTAAAAGCATTATTTCTTCAGAATTAATATATTCGAATCTAATGCTTCAGGTACTGAACATCTGATGGATGCAGTCAGATCACAGCAGTACTAAAGTGGTCCTGGATTTCAGCTGGCCAGATGCTGCAGACACTGCTTGTGATGGCAGAAGGCAGCCAGTGCTGGCACTGCCAGGCTTTTGGACCTCGCCCAGGATAAGGCACAGGGAGATGCAGCAGCTGCATTTCAGACTAAGGGAGGCTTGCATGGCAGCAACAGGCTCTGTGCCTGCAAGAAATACTGCAACCTCTGGGCCAGATGCAACCAGTACTGGGTTCCTGGCATGTCCTCCTGAGACTGTTTTGGTGGCCTGTATCAAATGAATTGTTCATCACAGTCTTAACAAGCAACTTCAGAGACCCACATTGCCACACTTTCCATTTAAGGAACAGGTTAGGAGAGCACAGAGACCTCAGACCAATGTGGCCCTGTATGTTGTGGTGGGAATTGCCCTGGATGTGTGCAAAGGAAAGCAGGTGCTGCATCTGCCAAACACCCATCTCCTATGGGCTGCAGCCACTTCCAGTCTCTGCATGTCCTTCTAGCAGCTCTTCTCAAGGCTAAGAAAAAAGGCTGCTGTAACCATGTTCCCAATTAGTTAAAACTTGCTCTAGTCCCACTTTGAAACACAGGTTCCCAAAGGCTCAGAAGATTCCTGTTTTTTACAAAGAGGTGCAGTGAGGGGAGACATTGACCTGCTCCCAGGGAGCAAGAGAGCAACCCCACCTGTGGGGCTGCCTTCACCAACACAGCTTCTCCTTCCTCTCCCTGGAAACCTCAAGATGGGAAGCTATACAGAGACCTATGTATGGCTCCTAACTCTCTCCTGAAGTCTTATAAATTATACATTCATAAATGTATACGTTGTAAATTAGGCTACTGACCTCTGCATGCAGGCTGCAACACTTGCCCAAACTAATGCATATCTAAATGCAGGAAGGGAAATTCAGACTTAAAAGAAGGAAGTACAGAGCCCCATCACCACAAGACAAATAACTTATACAGGTAAAGCCCACAAAGACTGGATCCCTGATGGGATTATGGAGCAGACTGGCTGTCAGCAAACATCACCCCCCTTACAGGCCCCAGGAAGCTGGAGAAGGGATGAGCGTGCAGAAGCAGGGAGATGACTCAGACTCAGAGGGAGTCCTGGCTCCCTGCAGAGCTGGTTGTTGGCACAGCAAATCCACATGCACAGAGAACTCCTCATCCACCAGGCAACTGTGGACAGGTGCTGCCAAGCTCCAGATGTTTCCCATTAGCATTGGCTCAGGTGTGGTTATAAATTGTCCAGGGCAGGAGAGAGGCTGTCTGTGGGGTATCTGGTGACTCCTTGGGGCACCCTCTGCTTTTACAGCTGTATGTAGCATGGGAATTTTTTTCTTTCCCCCTCTAGTCAAGAAATTTAATGTAGAAAAGAGTGAGGGGAGGCTGTGTGTGTTATTCTTTAGGATGTGGTTTCCTTGTGTGATGAGACTAGTGGATGTATGGGTGAATGGAGGAGTTCTCTTGGAAACTTACTGGGAAAGGCAGTGGCTTCTGAGTTGTATCTTAATTATGCCAATAAGGCAGAAAGCAAAATCTGTTGTTATATGAGCAGTAGCTGAATGGCTTTGTACTTGGTAATTCTGGGATGCTCTTCATTAACCAGTGATGTCTAATTACACCGATGAATGACCAAGGCTTCTGTGTATGTGGGATTGGGGAGTGTGGTCAGCAGAACTGATGCCCTTGATGAAGCAAGGAAGAAGATAGTTTATCTGTAAATAATGTTGTGTTCCTCTCCTCTGTACTTCTAACAAAACAGGCCAGTATCAGCTCTACCAGTTCTGTTTCATGTGCTAACATGGATGACTGGGACAACAGCAACGAATTCATTCAGCGACTGGACTTCTCTAGTTGTGGTGAAGACAGTGAAGACAAAAGTGTAAACGAGGAGGACTCCCTGAGCTTGAGCCCCCCCGGAAGCTCAGAGTTCCAGAAATGGCAAGAGAGCAGTCCTCTGCCAGCAACCCCTCAGAGAAAGCTTAGTGAGATTTTCCTGAGCAGAACAAAAGCCTGGATGAGTCCCACCCTGAAGTCTTCCCCATCTGTGAGCAAGAGCTGGAGTAAACCTGAGACACCATTGCACATCACCTGGAAAAAGCTGCAGCTCTGTGACACCCCGCACACTCCTAAGGTAATGGCAGGTCTGTAGGAGATAAATGTATCTCCCTTCAAGAAGCTCATTGCTTGGGGGGGACTTGGAGATAGGCAGCTGCACTTGCTGCTCTGTTCAGCACATTTCTGGATGCGAGTGGGTTTTGTCTTGAAAGTTGGAAATGGTGTTACGGCTTGGATGCGTACTTTGCTTAGCAAGTCTAGATCACCTCCAACCAGCTTGTTGTCTGGTGCCACAGTTGTTCTTTTTGTGTGGAACAGTTGCTCAGCGAATTTGAGGAAAGCAGGGCTTTGTTCTCAGGATAGCAAATCCCCTGTAGAAAGGGCAGCAAACCAATGTGTGCTTGTGGAGGGAAGTTAGCCTCTCTTCACCTATATCCCTGTCCCAAAATGCATCTTAGCTACTGGGCCAGTTTCTTGGGAGAATGATCCCAGCCCCTATTTTATGTGTAACTTCTTGGAGAGAATATAATATGACTGCTTTTTGTCTTGAGTAAGCACAGGTGGAGACTTGGCACCAGCTTCTCTGCTCCTAGATAATTTCTGGTGTGTGCATGGCTCCAGGCAGTCCAGACCTGCAGTGAAGCGTAGCTGTTGGTCTTGTCTCAATGTTCCTTCTCTACTGCTAAATTGTTTGCTCCTTTGCTTAAGTGGTACACAGAAGATCAGCCCTTTAATGCTTCTGAGCTAGGATTTGACTTCTGTCCTCATCCAAAAACCTGATTGTGCGGAGAGAAGGATGATCCTCTGGCCCTATGTGATTGGCTGCGTGGCAATATTTACTGGGGAATGGCCTGCCATTCTCTTGGAGAAAGCAGTCTAAAGGGCATCACTTCAAAAATTTCCTGCAGGGACCCTTTATCAGAATTGTCCCTAAATCTCACCTTAACATAAGTGAGAACTTGTCATGGTTTTGGCTAGAGTTAAATTTCTCCCTAGTAACTGGTACTGCACTGTGTTTTTTGGGTTTAACATAAGGACAGTGTTGCTAAAACATGGTTGTTGCTGAGTGGTGTTTACCCAAAGTCAAGGACTTTTCAGTTTCCCATGCTCTGACAGTGAGCAGAAGCACCAGCAGCTGTGTGGCACCATAGCCAGGACAGCTGCCAGGAACAAACCAGAGGAGATTTCATACCATAGAATGCCATGCTCAATATGTAAACAGAGGGAAATTACCCGGGAGGGGCTGATTAGGGCTCAGGGATGGGCTGGACATCAGTCAGCAGGTGGTGAGCAATTGTGAATCACTTGTCTGTCTTGGATTTTTTTTCTTCTCTTTTTGTTGTCTCTTTTAATTGTGATAATAATGATTATATTTTATTTTAATCGTTAAATCATTCTTTTCTCAACCCACAGGTTTTACCTTTCTTCCCTGTTTCTGCTCCCTATCCCACTGGGGAAGGGACTGTTGTGAGGAAAGGGTTCACAAGCAGAGGGCTTAGTTGCTGGCTGGGGTTAAACCATGATAGAGGTCTGTAAAAATCTTTTCCAGACCAGATGGGCTGCTGGTAGTGAAGGGCACTTTCAGGGTGTGCGTTGTGTAGATAACATGTTGGCTGGATGATTCAAAACATGCTGCTTGTACTTTGTCATGTTGTAGCCCATAAGCAGCAATTGCATGAAATCAACAATTTCTTTTCCTTTATGTCCTGGGATAAAGGTCTTGTTTTCCAAGCATGCTGCAAAAGATGGGCTCAGAAGGGCCTAACTCTGCTTGTAGACAAGGCTGGGAGCATTGGTGTTAAAACATTTGAAAGGGATAGGAAGGATGAGAGAGCAGAGCCATGTCTAAAACTGCAGACAGATGAGCACCAGAGCCACCAGATGTGAGTGGAAATGTGGCTCCAGGAGCATAACAGTGAGACCACAGCTGGATTGAAAAGATATAAGAGTACCTTGATCTTCAACGGGGAGACTTCTGTGTTCTTAAAGGGCTTTTAACTAGAGGAAAGTACAATGTTAAATAATCCTTTAGATCTTAGATCACTCTCTTGAAGCTGAAACAAGTCAAAACCGAACATATTTTTTAAAAGCTGATGGTTACTGAAGGAGTCAAATCAGATTGAGTGGATTTTTGTTTTCAACTCAAGACTGGTGTCTATGCTTTCCATGGCCCAAGGTTCTGGACTAGTAGGTGAAACACAGTGGCCTGTGTTCTGTGGCAAGGTGACTATAGAAGATACAGAGGTTCTTTCTGAACTTAAAGTTCTGAAATTCTGGTTTTTATTCATGAGGAGAAATGAGTTCTGGTTGCTTTGCTAGCAGCCATACAAAAAATTTCTACCAAGTTACCCTATCCTAATGCTGCTCATTGCTGGGGAAATTGGGTGGTGTTCCAGCTCATCTCCTGACAAACCTGTCCTGACCAAACTGATACAACCGTCCATGCCTGGCAGAACTAGGTCTTCCATGTTAATGCAACATATGATGCAATTTCTGCCTCTCTGTGGGAGGGAAAGAGGAGCAGCTGGCTCCTCTTGAGGACTGTGCCTGCCAAAATGGCTCTGCAGGCCTCACCCAAGTGAGCAGGGAATAGAATATGAAAGGGCTTAACAAAGAATTAAGTGCTTTGTGGATAATGAAAACTGTGGGGACTAAACTAGGGACACAGGGATTTAATGATTCAGCCTATTCCAAGGAAGGGAGCTGAGTTCTCCTTGGTTTACAGGAGAACAAGAATTTTATTCTGAAATTGCAGCAACAACAAAATTTCCTGTTTATCTGCCACTTTTTTTTTCTTCTCTCAATACAGAGCCTGTTATCAAAGACAGCTTTTCCTTCATCTGCAACAAAGGTCCCACCCAAAAGCTTCCGACATCTGAGACTTACTCCTCGTGCTGACTCTGATGACTCTTCCCAAGCTTCTCTTGTCAACATTAATCCCTTTACACCAGAGTCCTACCGACAAATGCTCTTTCATCCTAATGGCAAACGGAAGGCCAGAGGAGAGCTGTAAGTGAGCTACTCTTAAGTAGCAGACTGAAATCAGACTGTTGGAAGGAGATAAGTAATGGAGATGTTCAGTATCTGGACTTATTTGCTAACAATGAATCATTCACTTCTGTAGTATTCATTGGTGCAGAGCAAATGTTAGCAGATATATAAAGGTAACAAATATAAATACAAATCAATCATTGCCTTTGTTCAGAAAGGTAAGTGGGGGATCAACAGCTCTCTTTAGTGCTATGGCTGCAGCTTCACCAGTAATAAGGAGGCCAGGAGAATGTCCAGAGGCATCAATGCCACCCTGTCCTGTGGGCAGTACTGAAGTTGCTTTGTGGAGGCCTTCTAAATGGAAACAAAGAATTCCTAACCTGGGACTGCAGTCTTTAAGACCTCAACTAAAAACCTGTATATCAACTCTATAAAATACATGATTAAACTGTGAAACAAGGTTTGGAGGTTCCTTTGAAAGATGTTTTAATTTCAAATCCAGTTGGATTGCTGCACTGAAATAATACACCAGACTTTCCTAATCTTCTGTTATAGGAATGATCCTCATCCAGGAAGCCAGATTAAACAGGAGCTACCTACAAAGGTCAGTGTCTGTGTATTTTCCTCCCATAAAGTGGATAAGATGCTTGTAAAGGCTTGGTGTTGGATGGAATTTATTCTGTTATTGGAGTATAAACCATGGCACTGTGCCAGACGATGAATACCTATGACAGAAAAGTTCCAAGCTGAATGTTTTGTTAATATTTGTTTGAGATGACAAACTTGGAAGAGGCAGAATTGTTCTTCGTAACTGTGCAATAGCCAGGCTTACAGAAGGATAATGGTACCCTCTAGCCGAGGAGACTGGGATTGCAGGCAAATGGTCTCCATGGAAAAATTACACCTGCAGAGCAAATATGCTGCTGGCAACATCCCAGGGCTGCCACTATTATTGTTTTACCTAGAAGAAAGCCTCAAGTAACTTGTGAATTACTGAACTACTATTCTACTCAAGTGCTAACTAGATTGAGTATGTAAAATAGGTGTAAAATTGTCTACTAGGAGGTATTTTTACTCTCAAGCTTTTAAGATAGCATAAAATACAGCTGCCTTATGAAATGCAACCTGTTGGGAAGGGTTGCTGTTTCATGTGAGTCACATTTTACTGCCTGTGAGGACCAGCTCTTACCCCCTCCTCCTTCTATGTAAGGCCATATACCATAAAGTACAGCAATGACAGCAGTGGTTTCTGTGGGAACCACTGTGCAATGTGAGCTGCTGTCCCTGCAAGGGATGCAGGAGAATGGAGAAAAATCACTTAGTCCACTCTTGTTGTTCACTTCATGCTCCGCTGCTTATCTTTTCTTTACTCATTTTCCCTGCCAGTAGGCATCACTCTACCAGCAGTACCAGCAGTTCCTGGATCCCTAGTGGCCATTATTGTAGCAATAATGATGTTCCAACTGTTCTGCCAGCTTTCAACCCTTTGTGGAAAAGTGTCTCCGGGTGAGATATCAGTGGGAATACAAACAAATACACTGAGACCAGCTAATCTGCTATTAGTCAACAGCTGGTGCTTCAGACCTGGAGAGGCTGAACTGATGCAGAATGGCCTTGGCTGCAGGCAAACTCAGCTGCCAGGATAAAGCAGCTCTTGCATAGCTGGGGTCACAGGAAGCCAACACACCAAGCTCCTCTCCTGAGCTCAAAATAGGTATTAGATCTAAGGTCTTCTCAAGTCCTGTCTTTAGGCCAGTTATTTCAGTATGTTGTTGTTGCTGTTCATCCCTGAATGACCCCATCAGCTGTGGGTCTAGGAACTGGTCTGGGTTGTCAAGAGAAGGGATGTGATGTCAGTAACCCAAGGATGCTTAGGCACGTACAGCCAACTAGACTAAATTTCTCCGTAGCTGCAATTTCTACCTCTGTGGCTAACAAGTCCTGATTTTATAGAACCAACCAACCAGCCTTGCAACTTGGCTAAACCAGGGAAGATGGCCTGTAAGTGGTCAAAAAAAACACAACAAGTGAAAGGTAATTTAAAGGATTGAAACTGCCGTTTCAGGAACTGGCCACACACCTGCACATGTGCCTGGATGAACATCCAGAATGGGGGAGAGAGCAATGTGGGTGCTCAGTGACAGCAAGTGTTACACATCTCTAAAACCAGGACAGATATCAAGTCTTTCAACTCCTATTTGTGTTTGCTGTTTTTGTGACCTTGCAGAGATACACTCTGAAAGCGAGCAATATGGTTTCCCGCTACAAGAAGGAGTTCCTGGAACTAGAAAAAATTGGTGTGGGGGAATTTGGCTCTGTCTACAAGTGCATCAAACGCCTTGATGGATGTGTTTATGCCATCAAGCGCTCCAAAAGGCCTCTGGCAGGATCCTCGGATGAGTGAGTGTGCTTGCTGGAAACTGCCAATTGAAATGATGGGCATATTCTTGAGAGGTGTGATGGGAAGGAGGGAGCTGGGATCTAAAGGTATCCGAAGGGTGGCGTGAGCAAAAATTGGCTGCTGTTGCACTTCCAAGTAACAGTTGGGAGACTGGGGGAAGGTATCGCTATACAACTATTTGATATACATGTCTAGGAAAGGAAGAAGTCACATGCATTGCAAAGTGACAGGATGGCATACCTGAACACCTTGGGTAAATCCAGACAGTTTCTTTACAATAACTGTCAAGTAGTTTATTTGTGGTATGTCCCTGCCTTGCTGCATGGCCAGCACTAGTCACATCTGTATTGACCAGCTTGTGGTGTCATGTATGCTAAAGCAAAGTCTTTGAAGCTGCTGCTGCCTTTGCCTTTTTAACAAAAGACTTGCTCAGTGATCATTTTCTTTAACAGCTGCTCAGTGCATTTGAGCAAGGGCAGGCTTTGCTTCAGCAGCTGTGAGAGCCAGTCTGTCTGTCAAAACCCAAGAGAAAGGGGGAACAGAGGTGTTCTGGGCTTTCAGGCTGCAAACCAGGGCTCCTCTCCTGGTGCCAAGCAGCCTCTGGCAGCCTGTCACCTCTGCTTTTTCTGTGTGTGCTTCCCTAGGCAGCTGGCACTGCGCGAGGTTTATGCTCACGCTGTCCTGGGGCACCACCCCCATGTCGTGCGCTACTATTCGGCCTGGGCAGAGGACGATCACATGATTATCCAGAATGAACACTGCAATGGTAAGAGCTGGGACAGTGTTCAAGGCTGAGAGCTCAGCATGGGCAAAGTTGCCTTCTTTTGTACTTAAATACGGGATGTTTTGGCTTACAAGAAAGCAAATTGCACTGGGGCTGCATTTCCATGGAGAATTCAGTCAGGGCTCATAATATTTAGATGAAGCTCTGAATGGTGCTTGTGTTTTAGAAGCAGTGAATACCCTCTTATTTCTGTGATTTGAAACCTGTTCCTCTATTTTGGCTGGCCTGTAATAGCATTGCCCATGCCAATGCTTAGAGCTGTGCCTGGGACTGTCCAGGTAACACCTGATATGAGTGACTCAAGAGGAGCTGACTTAAGGGCCATGTATCTTGGCAAGAACCTCTTCTTAATGGAGGTGGGTAATGACTGGAAGAGTGTCTGCCTGGTTGAGATGAGGGCACCTTGCATCCTGACTAGAAGAAAGGGGTTGACAGCTGTGGAGGAATGGAGCAAATGATGAGGCAAAGTATGAATGGTGTGCTGCAGGCAGGGTGGTAAACTCCTACTTGAGTTTGCCCCTGGCAATGCCACTGCTTGAGAGAAATTGGAAAAGATACCTTTAGCTACCAGAGTTGCTGAAGGCAAATATGTAATACTTATCTTTCAACTGCACCTATAGTCTTGGGGCTCAATGAAGAGTGGTGATAGCTGTTTGGAATATTGCTTTCAAATCTGGTGGAGGCAACCATGAAATGTGGTGCTCATTGCTGCAGCACTGATGTATTGCTTGTGTTCTGGTGGATGAACATCTGAGACTAAAGGAGAAGTGGTGAAAAGTAGGCTGATGGAGAGAGAGGCCATGATATCTTCTAGTTCTGAAATATCCAAAGTGTCTCAATGGAGACTCACAAAACTGTGTCAAATGTTACGCTTTTTAGTCAAAAACCTGCTAGTGGGAACTTAATTTCCTTGTTCCACCATTCCTATACCTGCTTTCTGCACCTAAGCACAGCAGAAGCAATTAATTGTTCTGTTGTTCACTTGCAGCAGCACCAGCATCATTAACAGGTCAGCCTTGCTGGTAGGATGTAGAGCTGTAGGCTGGAGGTAGAACTGTGGTTGTTTATCCTTGTCGAGCAGGAGGCCGGGCATTCCAGGGCAGTGGAAAGGCTGAAGCCGGATGGTGATGTCCAAGTTTGCTCACTAGAGCACACAGAGCTGGTGTGGTCGGGGTTTGTTACTAGCAAGCCTCCAAGTGTTGCAGGCAGCTAAGCTATTTCAAACCTGCTGTTCTGTAAAACCTTTGTCAGGTCTCAGACTGACTGTTTTCCCCTAGGTGGGAGTCTCCAAGATGTGCTGCTGGAAAATGCAAAGCTCGGGCAGTATTTCCCAGAAGGAGAGCTGAAGGAAATATTGCTACAAGTCTCCATGGGACTAAAATACATCCACAACTCTGGCCTTGTGCACCTGGATATCAAACCTAGTAAGTATAGTGCCCTCCTCCTTTGTGGAGGGTTTTCCTAGTGATCCCTCAGGGGTAGGACCTGTAATAAATCCTTCTGAGTGGACTGACTGTCGTGCTTCAAAGGAAAGAGGACCTTGCCCTTGTCTTGTGTATGGTGTTTTGGGTTTTTTTTTAATTTTGATTTGTGGCACTACTGCTGCTCTAAAATTGAGTTGTCTCTGATAGTTGGCAGCATTTTACTCCTGTCTCATGACCTTTGTAGTCCTGGCTCATGGGAATCACCTTCATACTGGTGGAGCAAGTAGGGCTGCCAGTGAAGATGGGGACTTCCTTGTTTACTGCTGTCCTGTTGCACAACACTTGACTTTTGTGTGTGTTTACCTACCCTGAGGGATTAAGTTCCTGCAAAAATAGTAACAGAGTTTCCTCTCTGCAGCTCAGGATGGTCACCTCCAGGGCAATGCTCCCCCCTGTCACATAGTTAATATTTTCAGAGCAGAGCTCCTTTTCTCTGCTGAAATTATGCTTCTAGCATAGAGGGCAGAGGAAGGGGAAGCTGATTTCACTAGGACACTTTATGCACAAGATACAACTGTCTTATGACAGCTGTGTTGCTGAATGTGAGCTGGGTAGAAAGCTGACTAATGGGTGGGAAGCATGTGCATAGTTTCTCTGGCTGCAAAACTTAACTACTTTGACAGGTGGGACTTTAACAAAGTTGTCAGGCTGCTGCAGCCTGACTGCTGATATCACCCTCTTGCTAAACTTCTCTGTCTTGCAGGTAATATCTTCATCTGTCACAAGCTGGCAGTTTCAGGCCCTGCTGGGCAGGAGGAGAGTGACAGTGAAGATGAATTCTCTCCTGGTGTGGTGTATAAGATTGGTAGGTTTTAGCCTACTTTACAACTGGCTTAAGATGACGGCTGCCCATTACTGCTTGATACTGCCCTGTCCTGCTGGCTGAAGAGACTTGCACATAAAAATGACAGCATCGTCCTGAATGCCCCAATTACTTACCAGAATTAACTCCTCTAAGAAAAGTCACAGAAAATTCATGTGCCTGTTTCCAAGTGCAGATTCCTGAGTTAGGAGCAGGCTTGCTCTTTTACACAGGATTTCTTTTTTGGTGCCTGTACAATGCAGGCTTTTATTGGAGAATGACTTCAGTTTGCTTCATTACATTTCAGTTGCTTGTTCTTTGTCTCAGGTGACCTTGGACATGTGACATCAATAACAAACCCTCAGGTGGAGGAAGGAGACAGACGGTTTTTGGCCAATGAGATTTTGCAAGAGGTACAACTGCTAGAGCAGGGCAGTGGGGAGAACAGGGTGGGAAGAGCAAGTGGGGAGAGATCAACTGTAGAGCAGACATTAGTTTAACTTGTTCCTCCCCTTATCTCCTCTTTCTTCTGTCTGGTCTGGCTGTGAAATCTGCCAAATTAGCACTTTAGCATAAATGATAGTGGTGTGGGTATTGTCATGTAAATACTTAACTTCATATGTAAATACTTCATAAGTAGCTATCATTGGATAATTGCAACTATTCCCCTTGAGGGATCAGTGGGACAAAACCTTTATCAGTTTGAGGACATTTGATTTGTATATCCAGCTGAGATTAAACTACTGGATGTGATTACTGAGGACTAAATTTATCCAGACAGATGCCTTGTAAAACAAACACTGAACAAGTAGTGGTGGGAGGTGGGAGGCACAACGCACCTCTTCAACTGACTGCAGTTTTGTCACTCTGGCCAGCAAATGAAAAGGGAATCAATACTGAACAACCAGGTTGGATGTGTTGTTCAGGTATTTAGGTGACAGTACCTACTTGTGCTGCAAGTGGATTTAGGAACTGTTAGGCCAATGTATGAGATGCAGTTTTCAGTTTGAGTTGGGCATGGGTAGCTTATTGCCTTGTGGTGAAGACTGGAGGTACACATCTGTTAGGCCATCCTCTGGAGCTACTGCAGTGATCCCACTGGGGCCTGCAAGCTCCTCGTGGGTGGGTGAAAGCCAAGATGCTGTTGGTTAGTGGTACTGCCTGCTGCCAATGTTTTTATCCTGAGGAGGAGAAAACAGCTCGCTGGGGTGGTGAAGTCAGTGCCATATACACACACTTGCTTGGCTGTTTCTTTTTGAGCTCATACCCCAACTCACCTTTGCTTAGTATAGCAAGATGTTCCTTTCTAACACCTTTCCCCTTCTCTGCAGCAATACTGCTACTTGCCCAAGGCAGATGTCTTTGCCCTGGCACTCACGGTTGCTCTGGCAGCCGGTGCAGCACCACTGCCTCACAACGGGGCCCTATGGCACCACATCCGCAAAGGAAATATCCCACCTGTCCCCCAGAAGCTTCCCCACTGCTTTCTTGAGCTCCTGAAGGTGAGGAAGTAGTCTTGACAGGATGGTGGCTTTTGCAGCTGGCATGTGACAGGAGTGTTAAGCTCTGAAGCCCTTTGCCTTCTAGCTCATGATCCATCCTGACCCAGTGCAAAGACCTTCTGCCACAGCTCTCACCAAACACCCTGTTCTCCGTCCCTCATGTGGAAAAGCTGTGCAGCTCCAGGAGCAGCTAAATGAAGAGAAATGCAAGACTGCCATGCTGGAAAGGTAGGGCTTGCTTGGGCCTGATGGGGAGAAGGTGTGGGCAACAACAATGCTGGTCACCAGCTCTGAATGGAGGGGTGGTAGTGTTGGGAGACTGCATGTGCAGAAATACCCAGTCAGCTCCTGTGCCTGGAGCTGGGAGGATGATGGGGCTGGAACAGGGACCTGCAGTGCCCAGGCAGCAGCTGTGCTTCAGCTGTAGCTTGGAGGAGCTGGCTGAGTTACAACAACGAACTCGTGCACTTCCTGCAACCACTGGTGATGCAAAATGCAGCCAGTGGGCAGATGAGGAATTGATAATGCACTGAGATAGTGGTCTAAGCACAGAAGGAAGAGAAATATCAGGTGGTGGCAGATACCCTTTTTTCCCTTGTTCCCTCTCACTGCTGTTGGCAGTAGTGTTTTGAGGTGCTGGGATCTAAGAACTGCCCCCCAACCCCTCTAAGTGCAGTAGTCAGCTGAGGAGCAGGTTTTCTGTGTAGACAGAAGAGTGAATGCTCTGGAAGAACAGCAAGTACCAGGGAAGAAAGCCAATGGAAAAGAAGTATATGCCTTTAGGTAGGTATTTGTGCTGCATGAGATGACATTGATCTAAGTTAAACCCTTCACAAATACCTGAAATAATGGGAGGAAAAACTGAGCTAGGGGTTCCTCATACTGGTGCCAGTGTGTTGCTGACCCGATACATAGTTTTCTTTTGGTAAATCATCAGAGTTCGTACCTTTTCAAGCAGAAACTCTAGAGACAGCTACAGTAATCTTCATGTCACTCTCTGGGGTGAGAAGTTGCTCCTTTCCAGCGCTGCTGGCATATTACAGTAACCTTACTCATGTGCAAGATTGTTCATAGTTTGCTTCTGTAGCTGATGGGGATTCACGCATGACATGGTTTTCTTCCTTTCCTCTTCCTTCCATCTCCCCCCTGCAGGGAACTTAAAGCAGCTCGCCTTGCCCAGACCCTCATGAAGGACCAAGCCTTAGGAAGTGCCAAGTTACAAGAGTCTGAGACCTCTTCTAAGCAGAAGAGCAAGCGTCTGGTGGGAGGGAAGAGCTGTCGCTCGTTTAGCTTTACTCTGGGTTACTGAATTTCTGTGTTGTCCAAAGAGCTCTGACTGTTGAATGGCCCTGTGAAAGCAGAGGGTCTGCACAGACCAATGCCCCATGTTCTCTCCCTGTCATTTTCTTTTTATTGTTTTGTTTGGTTTTTTTTTTTGTTCCCTGTTAGTTATGAGATGTTGGCTGAGAAAAGAACGACTGGCTTGCAAGTGTTGGATCATGGGATTTAAGGTTGTCCTCAGTCCTTTACCTGTTTAATTTCTTGTGTAACTGGTCTTGCTATAGACGAAGTGTAACTCTGCCATGGAAAAGATGACATTTTCTCTACTCACTTCCCTCTTTCTTGAGTTAGGCCCTGTTATTGGTGATTTTGTGGTCTTAACACTCGGGCTGACTACATCTTTAGAGGGGTGTGATAGTGGCTGTACAGGGAGACAGCATCTACAGCTGGGCCCTTTTAGGAGCAAGTAGGCAGAGAGTATGGCAGCCAGTTTTAGCTACACATCAAGAAGCCAGGCTGGTTACACAGCAGTCCTGGGGGGCTTGGGCTGCAGCTGGAGTGGTGTTTCATTGAGAGGGGACACAGAAGAAAAGGAAATACTTTGAGTTAAGGAGTGGGAGTTGAAGAAAAACATTATTTCAAATTTAAGCAACAAAACTTTTGTAACTGGGTATGTTTTAACAGACTAGTTAGTCCCTGATGTCCGACTTGTTTTCTGTCAATGGCAAGGACTCCTTGTTCAAGGAGGGGGAGACAACTGCAGTGTGTTGGTAGCTGGGTCTGTTCCCATTTCCCCTCCAGTATCTTGCACGTGGTACAGCTCCTTGGCTGTGAACTGCAGCCTTTCAGCAAAGATGAGGGCAATTAGAAAGGGCTTTTTCAGCTTTTTGCAGTTGCCCATGTTAATTGTATATATATTTCGTGTTTGAGATCTCATACACCCTTCTCCCTCTCCCCGCTAAATGTAACTTTGGGGGTCCTTGTCCCTTGTGTGTGTTGGACGGACAGAGTGCTGCACTGCTTATGAGGGACAGCGTGAACTTGACAACTCGGTTATTTCCAGGTTTTACTGGTTTGTTTTATGATGTTGCACATGCTGGCTTTTAACTGGGAGATCGTTTCGTGCGAATAAAGGTTTTATCTTTCTTTAACCGATGACGGAGTAATGTAATTCTGTTTT
The DNA here is from genome assembly GCA_014706295.1 of Lycocorax pyrrhopterus obiensis. Taxonomy (NCBI): domain Eukaryota; kingdom Metazoa; phylum Chordata; class Aves; order Passeriformes; family Paradisaeidae; genus Lycocorax; species Lycocorax pyrrhopterus. The sequence goes on along the minus strand of JACSVZ010000015.1, from coordinate 59,111,152 downwards.
CTCCTTCCCCGTGGGGCGGGTGTCCGCCGCAGGCGCCGCCGGGGCCGCTCCCGCGCGTCTGCCCCAGGACTGGGGCGCGTTTCCGCCCGGAACCGCCGGCCGTGCCTTTCCTGTTCCGGCGCGGCGGCGGGAGAGGTGCGGAGGGCGCGGGGTCGGCTGGCGGGGCTGGGCCGGGGCTCCCTGGGGCGCCGCTTCAGCGCTGCTTTTCCTTCCGCAGGCTCGGCGGCAGCATGTGGCGGCGACCGGCGTGGCAGGTAGGGCCGTGCGGGGCCGGGGCGCTCGGGCTGGGCCGCGGCGGAACTCGGGCCCGGCTGCCCTCGGGGCGGGGGGGAGAGGCAGCTGCAGCCGCTGTGCCCCCGCCGCGGGGCTGGCAGGGCCTCTCCGGACAGGGAGGGAGCGCTGGGCCGCTGCGGAGGGGAGGGGAGGGGCGGACAGAGCCGGGCGGACAGAGCCGAGCGCCCCGGAGCCCTCGCCCGGAGAGCGCCGGCTGTGGGGCCGCGGCCGTGCCCCCGTTCCGGCCGTGCCCGCTGAGCCGGGGCCTCGGGGCTGGCGCTGGGTCTGCTCTCGGGGGAAAAGTGTGAGCTCTCCCACGGGCCTGGAACCACATGTTATGGGAAATGAGCCTTTTCCCCAGTTTCTGCATATGCACCTCTAGCAAAAGCGTTCCTCGGCTTTTTTCCCCCCCTTCTAGGATGGAGTACTTGCTGGCATAAAGGCCGTTCCTTTCCTTTACTTTTTTCCCGCTTGCAGTACTGAGAGTTTTGTGTCCTTGATTTGCCTTGGGAACAAGGGTGTCAGTGCATCCACTTCTCATTCCAGTGGCTGGATGTACTTTTTGGGTGCACCTGGTTAATCTCTGAAGTGAAGCAGAGAGTTGGTGGAGCTATCAGACCTGTTTGTTTCCAAAGACCAAAGCTCAAACAACTAAGCCACCACTGTACTACAAACCACCTCTCCACTTATTTATGTATTACAGAAAAACAGTAGTTACTGCATGTCCCAAAAATAACTGCTGGAGGTATACCTTTGGGCCACACTTCCTTCTTGGTAACTTTTTAACCTTGATTTAACCAGATATTCTTTAGCAATCTTATTAGCTTCATTTGGCTGAACAGATTGCTTTCCTCAGTTTTCCCATTAGTTACATTAAAGAACATACTTGCAGGACCTCTGCAAGTGCTCAGAAAATGAGGTGTAAAGGCTTGCGAGTGCTGTTCATAGTTTGTGTGCTGCAAACTCACATTTCTCTGTTCCTTCAGGTGCTACGCCAGTTTGTAAGACATGAATCTGATACGGTTACCTCGTTGGTACTTGAAAGATGTAAGTAGCTCCTGACAGGCAATTTAGTTGTTACTCATTGTGTTTATCTCAGCTTTAGAACATCTGAAATAGGGCAGGAGAGAAGCAGGTAGGAATGGGAGCTCCTCAGTGTTGCAGCTAAGAATGTGATGTTTCAAGCACACAGACTCTTGAGTAGCTTCTTGTCTGGCCTCTGCAGGAGAAGGTCAGGTTAAGCAGCACTTTATGGGGAAAAGAAAAAAGCCCTGATGAGGACTACCGTCTGTAAAGGGCAGGTAGTTGTACTTTATGTGTGGCAGTGGTTTGGGTCTGCTGTTGTCATGGTTTCTAACACCTGCTTTCAGGTGTCTTGTGTGCTTGTTTCTCAGACTCCTGGGTCCCTGGGGGACTTGTGTGAGTGCTGCTGCCCCAGCAGGATTTGCTGCAGGTGTACTTCAGCCTTCACTATTCACTTCACATGCTCATTGTGCACAGGGGGTACCTCCCTGACCTCTTCCAGTTGTCCTTGAACATGGAGAAGGGATAAACTGTGTCTGCCTAGGCCTGGTACCTGTGTAGAAACTAATGGCTCTCTCATTCAGAGGATGGAGTGTAATATTGCAACTTTGTTTCAAAGGTACTGCTATGCATTGTGTTTTGTTGTTATGAGACAAATAAAAGTCAAGATAAGTAAATGTAAATTAGTCTCAAGTGATATATGGGTGTGTCTGTGCAAAAGACAGAACACAAAGAATAAAGAACCTTTGGCTTTTTAAATAGGTTATATCATAGTAATAATAATGACAGTACAGACACAGTCAACCATTTGCTGGGGCCTGAAAAAGCCAAAAGTCACAAGAGGTTGAAAAGTGGTTAGGAGATGCAGGATGTTGTGATCCTGGCCCTTGACAAAAGCTGCTGATTTGTGGCTTGCCATGATTAGAAGTTCACCTGTATGTGTGTTTGGTCTCTCTTGTTTCAGCCATGAATCGTGTTCAGCTGCTTGGTCGGGTTGGGCAGGACCCTATCATGAGGCAAGTGGAAGGAAAAAATCCTGTTACCATATTTTCCCTGGCAACCAATGAGATGTGGCGGACAGGAGATAGTGAAGTGAGCCAGGGAGGTGAGTCTGCATGAGCAACATGTCCCAGGTCACTGCTGCATGGCCAGCAGCACCACACTTGCAACTCTCTGGGGTGCAGGAAAGTTCCTTTGAGGTCAGCAGAGATGTTGCTGCATTTGTGTGTGTTACTGATCCCCAGCAGCATGTACTGATGAGAGATCTGCTGTTGACCTTCCTTGGTAGGAGAGGAGAGTGTTTTGAGTGGGCAGTTTGTCACTGGTGGGTTTGTCAGAGGCATAGCAGGTTCTGTATTCTTATTTGTATTTCAAGATGAGAAAAATAAAGATAATTTTCTCATGGATTCTGTCATAAGTTTGCATCTACAGATGTCTCATGTTCTCTAACTTCTATTCAAAGTGGACTGTCTGACAGGGGAAAAAAAATAGCATGAGCACTGTTGTCCAGGAAAAGTGATGTCTTGGTTTGAACTGTCCTTCTGCACAAGACTTTGTTTGGACACAGATGAGTGGAACATGTAGTTCTGGAGTGAAGTGGGAGATGAATGCTATTATATGTCTGTTTTCAAATCACTTCTCATTTGAGAATACCGATGTGTTGAAACTAATTTCTGCATCTTGTATCACAAAGAGGATTTGGCAGCCAGCTCTGTTGTTTCTGTGTACCTTAGGTGATATCAGTCAGAAGACGACATGGCACAGGATCTCTGTCTTCAGACCAGGCCTCAGGGATGTCACCTATCAGTACGTGAGGAAGGGGTAAGTGAATAACAAATGTGGTTGAGGATTTAATGCCTTAATAATGGATTAGTTTAATAGTTATGGTGATAAGGAGCTATACAAAGATACAGGTGCCATAAAACTAGTTAGCAGACCTGCTATAAACAGCTGATACAAAAGCCTGTGTACTCTGAATCAGATTCTGAATCCAGCCTTTTCATCAGGAACTGTAGTCTTAAGACAAAGAATGGGCTCAAAGTGAAAGAGGGGAAATTTAGGTTAGATATATGGGTGTAAGCCTTACTGTCAAGGTAGCGAGGCACTGGCACAGGTTGCCCAGAGAAGCTGTGGATACCCCATCCTTGGAAGTGTTCAAAGGCAGGCTGGATGGGGCTTTGAGCAGCCTGATCCAGTGGATGGTATTCCTGCCCATGGCCAGGGGGTTGGAACGATATGGTCTTTACGGTCCCATTTCAACCCAAACCATTCTGTGATCATAGATACAGAGTGGAAAACTGCAGCACCAAAATCAAATTCTTGTTTTTTTCCAGCTCTCGCATCTTTGTTGAAGGGAAGATAGATTATGGTGAATATACAGATAAGAACAATGTGAGGCGACAGGCCACAACAATTATAGCAGGTAAGCAGCAAAGCACCAAGGTGCCCCTCGCCCTTTTAAAGTGGAAATGGGGTGGAGGACGTCTGGAATGGAGCTTGGTTTGTTTTCATCCTCAGCATCCACACGCAGGGATTTTGAGAGAATGGATAGTGTGTACCAGTAGATTTTCTCTGGCACTGCTTGTGAACACACAGAAAATTAGATTATGCTGTTGGAAGCTGTTGATATCGTTTGCTAACCCCAGTCAGTGCAGGAGGCAGACACTGAGTGTTTTAAGAACACTGGTGTGTAGTGCTGCAGGTCAGGCAGATTCCTGTTCTAAGCACAGTTTGTTTAGTAGCTTTGTCTTAGTTTGCCAAAATTTTTTCTTCCTGTTTAAGACTGGAGACTTCACCATTAAGGACCTCTGTGAAAGATGTGCAGGTAACTTGATGGAGAACTTAGAAACACTTTGTTCTGGTAGCCAGTAGTGGTAAGAAGAGCACAAAATGGATGAGACTTGTGCCTTGGATAAACACAATGAAGAAAAGAACTAGGAAACTCAACTTTTCCTGGAGCCTTTAAATAGCCTGAGCATCCTACATCTTCATTGTGGATAGAACTGCTACTGTGTTGCTTTTGAGTGAGGGGTAAATTAATTGGGTAGTAGAGCAAACATTTCTGTTATACAAGTATGTCTAAAAAAACTAGGACAGAGGGAAAGGAAGGAAAAAAAAGGGAAAAGAACAGCCATAGTCCTGGAGGCTGTTTCTGCAGCCTCTTTAAAAGCTAGCAGTGCTATAAATTACTGGAGGGGAGAAGCAATTCTCTTTTTTAATTAGTGTTCTCCTAATGGTTTCTTGTTCAAAAGGCCCAGTCTCAAGATGCTTTAGAAGGTTTGCTTTAGATGCTTTGGGAGGTTTGATGCAATGGGAGCTTCCTATAGTCTGTAGGCTGTTGACATGGTAGTGCAGACTGAAGATAACAAAAAGGAAGTAAGCTGTAACTGATGAAGATTGTACTCAAAGAATTAAACCATTATTTTAAAATGTTTCTAGTGTCTTTGACTGTTCAGCAGCTTTTCATCAGCTTTAGCACACTTGTTTTATAGTACATATAGCCACCTTGAGTTGTCTGCTTTCAGGGCAGGTAGAGAAAGAACCCTGTACTGGACACTTTTGTTTTATGAACTATTACTCTGTTCCAAAATCCACATCTTAGCAACTTATTTTAACACAAATAGCTGGTCTTCATGGCGGCAAGGCTTGCAACAGGGCAAAACAACCCTCAAGATTAATTTTTAAAATTTCTTTCCAGATAATGTGATTTTTCTGAGTGACGGCTCGGTGAGAGACAAGGTGTAATGTCCTTAGTGCTTGGATCCAGGCCATTTCATTCCTTTGGTTTTTCAGTGCTTTGTAATTCTGTAATCACGGATATTGCTGTAGTTTCTTTAAGAAATAAATAAAGTGTTTGTTACCTAGAGGGTACTTCTGTGTGTTCTGTTTTCTCATGTGCTTTCTCTCTGTTGTCATTGTTTGGATTCCTTTCTTTTTTGCTCTTAAAGAAAAAGTACCCAGGCAGCTGTATCAATTCTTGAGCTGATGAGTATGTAAATGGGAGTCACTCTTTGCATCTTCAGCCATTTTCAAACCTTCTGTCCCTGGCTGCCTTAATCTCTCTCCCATCTTGCACAGCCTGACAGCCTGCTCCCACTCAGTTGACATGCCTCCTCTGTTGTCCAGGTGTCATTCCCTGTTTTTCCTTCACTAAGCCAGTTGGACAGTAAGTTCAAAGCAGAGCCATTGCCCTTAACTAGAGCTGAGCTGGAGATTTGTCACAGACCCAGAGAAGGCCTCCTGTGCATTTGCATCTGCCCCTCTGCTGATGCCAGCAGTTGAGCAAACCAGGTGTTGTCTTTCACCAAACCCTGCCTAGGTCTCGGTTTTTATGGCATTTGGTGTAGGATGACATCAGCATTCCCATCCAGTCCCGCTTTAGAGTGCTGTGCCCATGGTTTGCCATCAGGAGGAGCTGGAGGAGCGACTGCCTTGGCTGTGCCTTCTGGGAGTCGCGTGAAAAACATTCCGGGGCCGGGATTCTCGGTGTGGGAGTGGCGCTTGTTTCACGTTTTGTTGTTAGAGTGAGAATTATCTAGTATTATTGGTAAGAAGTTGCACAACTAAAAGGTGTTTACTTCTACTACATGAAGAAGAGACAGTAAAATTCCCACTGTAATGCAACATGATGTGAGCAGGGAAAGAAAAATGTTAGAGGTGACAATTTCCTGCCTTCAGAGCTAGTGGGATTTTGTATCTCATCTCTCTCTGACCCCAAGGCAGAACACATTTAATAGTCTTTGCAGCTCTTTCCCCTACAGAATTTTTGGGGTTTTTTATGCCCTGTGAACATTGTCTGTACTAACAAAAACTTCAATTCCTTCAATTCAGTAGTTATTTCTGGTTGAAGTTAAAGCTCTAGTAATTATCAGAGTCCCTGTCACTGGCATACTGGGGTGTTAGATGTACTGCAAATGCTCAGCTGCTTCAGTGGGTTGTTACCCACAGGAGATTGTGGTGTCTTTTTAAATAGGGAGTCCTGATTTTAATTCCCTTAGCTACTGGTTCAATCTGAGCCTAGTGTACTGCTGGGAGAATTGTGATGGTGCTCTTGCACAGCAGTGATCCAAGTACAGTTTGTGCTTGGTCCACACAAATTTTTCCTGTTTGCTGAAAGCTGGGATTTGTCTTGAGCTTTCTGCTAGGAGGCCTTGAGCGAATGTGCTGAGCTTCTTTTCATTCAGTGGTCACCTCGTTTGTCCTCTGCTGTGGTGGTGGAGCTCGTGGCAGCGTCTGTTTTGGAGCCTGGGAACTGCCTTTCTACTCCAAACTCAGAGCAGCAGTGGCAGCAAGGATTCCCTTCACCACCACCCTGGAGTGGCCTGAACTGCCAGAACTCTGCAACTGCTGAATGGCTCCTGCTAATCTCTGCTGCTGGCTCAAGGTGGAGACAGCAGAGCTAGCACAAGATATAGGATTGGGTGCCAGCAAGGAAAAATATTTGCTCAAGAACTTTGAGTTTTCTTGCCCTTCCAGTTCTATTTAAAGTAGCTAGTACACTTTTAAAGATTGACCTGCTTTAAAGACAACACACACTGACTTTGAGCACACACTGGAAGCAGTGTGCTGAATGTTCATCACAACTTGGCAGTAGGGTAGGTTTTCCCAAATGGTTCTGCATTGCTTTAGTTACAGCAAAAATAACCAGTGGCAAAGGCTTGTTGTGTGTTCATCTCTTATGTCTGCTCTGCTGCTCTGGGGCAAAGTTAATCTGTAACTAAGTCGTTTTGGTTATGAGAAAATCCTGTGTGAAATCAGCATTCCTATAGCATCTGGTTGGTTTGGGGGTTTTTTATGGACAGGTACTTGTTCTGTGAGGAAATTGAATGGAAATGGTATCACCTGAGTGAAATGCAGTGATTCTTTGTTTATAACTAGGCAATGAGTGTTTTCCCACACTGTCCCCTGGAAAATTGCATTCTGCTTTTGCTTGTCTGTTAGCATCTTGTGTAAACCTGATGAGGCAAACCCTGGTTGCTTGCATCAACCAGGATATTTAGAAGTGTTTGACCTTAACAAGGAATTTTATTTTATGTATTTATGGAGATAATTGGAAAAGATAAATACGGGTGACTTCTTTTTAAAATGTCAGCATGTTCACCAAGTACTTGGAGCATTTCTGAACAGCTCTGAGGCAGAGCTATTCTGGTCTGCAAGGCAGCTCCACAGCACTCAGTTATTTCTGCCAGCCTGGTGTAAGGTGTAGGAAACAGTCTTCTCTGCTTGTTTTTGTGGCTGGTTTGAGGAAGACACCATGGTACTGTGCCTGTGTCGCACAGCAAAGAACGCTTTCAACTTTAATTCTCATTAATGTGCAGAAATTGCTCTGTCTGCAGAAATTAGTAGTTGTGAAACAGAAGTAAGAGAAGATACTTCAGCCAAAGAAATCAAGTCCCACTTCACCAAAATAGCCCTCTTGTTACCCTCTGTGTCCTGAGGGGCTGGGGGCACTGTGTCTGTGTTCCCAAATACAGGTCACACTTCAGTTCAAGACTAGCAATGCCTGTGGGAGGCTGGTGAAAGCCCCTGCAGAGGGGCAGGAATTGCAAAGGCAGGAAAACTGAATTGGAGCTTAGAGAAGCCCCTGGGTACAAGAGCAAAGAAGGCTCTGGTATTTCTGTCAGTGTACCAATTATGTGGGTTTAGTAACAGGCTGTTTTCAGGGCTGGCTATCCCACTTTTTTCATGTGTCAGAAAAGGAATAAAATGCCAGGATTGTGGGAAGAAAACTACTATTCTCAAGCTCACCTTCTATTTTTAACCTGAAATTTCTGTGGTGGAAGCCTTTTTGCCAAGTAGTTGGCAAAATGTCTGAATGTACAAACTAAGACTTGGTGTCTGTTTATCTTGGCAGTGGTGAGTTTCTCAGCACAGCAGTGTGATTTAAATCTCATTTACACAAGAAATTTGCTTTGTTAGTGTGTTGCCAGATACTGGGTAGTGCAAGTAAATTCTTTGTACAACACACAAAGAAATAACTTTCACAGGGTTTCTCCTGAGACATCTTCTTGTGGGAAACATGTCAGCGTGTGTGAGATTTCTTTCTTCTGCTTGTTGCTTAGTCCCATGTAAAAAATTCCGCTCATTATCATACCTGGCCGTTTCACAAAAATCTCTAGTAACTACTGTGATTAGAAACTGTTTGCTGGTTTATTCTGTATATTCTTAGTCCTGAAATTTGTGTCCTGCACTCTTTAAGAGGTGCTGAATTTGTTGAAGAGATCTCTAACTGGCTGTTTTCTGTTGCTTTCAAGGGGTAAGATTTTTATTGGTAGCTGGTCAGAAACCTGGCAGTTTTCATCCTGTGGGCTCTGTTGCTATTTGTTCTTTTCTTGCTGCTTGGTTTCCCAAGCTGATTTGAACAGAGCGGCTGTAGAAAATGGATGGTTATCTTGATCCTGGTTGTCACAAGTCAGAAAAATGTCACCTGTAAATATTTAATGAACCTTTGTGCAGCTGACCCGATCAAGAACTGAGTAATGATGTGGTTGCAGGAGTTGTGGCTTCTGTAACCCGGATCTGCAAGGAGAAAGAGAGCACCTTTCCTTTGCCAGGCTTTGTATTGTTGCTTGCTTTGTTCTTTGATGTTTTAAGTAAGTGGTGTTTGGAGCTCTGCCTTAGCAGCCTCCTCTTTCTTAGCTGGTTTGGTTTTCTCTGTAGGTTTTTTATGTGTGTTTTTTTTGTGTGGGCTTTCTGCTCCTTGCAGAAAGGGGACAGAATTCGCAGTAAACAAAAGCTGAGCTCTCCTCTTCCCTGTCTGTGCAGACAATAACTCCCCACCCTTTTATCTTCTTGTAGATTTTTGGTCAATTTTTGCACTCTCCCCCCGTGCTGCAGAGTGAGTTCAAACCCAGCTCAGAAGACTGTGGTGAGGAAAGGGTCTTACACAGAAGAAGAAATCAAAAATGCTCTCAGAATTACACGAGTTGGAACTAAAAATACTATTATAGCTGCTCTAAGAGGAAAGAAATGAAGCATGGAGAAACAGCCTTGATTTTCAGCAGGCTGGTAACTATTGAAATCCACAATTTAAATCCTCCAAGCAGTATGGGAAAAAGTTAGGATAGCTGTGTTTGTATCATGTTCTTGCTAGTTTTGTGGCGTTTTCCCCAGTGCCTGATTTCTGGTGTAGTGTCGATCTGTGGGCAGCAACATGTGACACATTAGACTGCTGTCCCATGCTGTATCAGTACACTGAATAATTAATATTCTCTGGAAAGGGTTAGTTTCCTCCACTTTTGTCTCTTCCTTCTTGGCACCCTGTATGTGCTGCCAATCTCTAGCAGAAACTTGCTGTTACAGGTTTTCTTTCCCAAGAAGAACTGGTGCTGCAGCACAAACACATCAGTGTGGTCTGTATGCTGTTGGTTGCCACCATGCAAAGAAAATTGGTCACATTTCCTCACAAAGTCTCGGGTAATTGCTTCAGAGATGTTGAAGCTCAAAAATGACATGTAGCCTTGAACTAATTTTAATAATGTGTCAGGAACTGGGCAGGATGCCCAGTTACCAATATTCTGTTTTGTATTTATATTATAGCCCCAGAAATGGATAGTTTTGTGTGTCAAAATATTTCAGTGGCCAAAGTCTTCCAGGATGCTTATGAATTCTCAGCAGCTTTGTGTCCCACAGCAGCAGCTGTGCCTCAGTACCAATGATAACGAGAGAGCTCCTGGGGAAGTGCAGAGGGGAGAGGGACCCTATGTGGTGCAGGAAGAGTGGAAACCACTGGGAAAAGCAGTGTGCTGTTTACCCAGGCTGCCTAAATTTGTATGAGTGCTTTACCCATGGGGGCATGACAGAAGTATAACTTCTTCCTTAAATAAATATTTCTGCCTGAGAAATGTGTTAGGGTGAGAAAGTTCAGCCCAATACTCTTGGTCAAATACTAGTCCTTGGGAGCCCCTTGTTCTCCTCATGCTCAGCAAAGGAAGCTGCAGTCACCCAGTCACCACCACCTTCTTCTAAGGTGGCTTTCATTTTGTTGGTTTACAAGGCAAACATGGGTTTCCCTTTAGACTTCTCATATGGGCAAAACATTAATTTAGTGCCCCAGCCCCAAGAAATTATCTGGTCACAGCAATGATTTTAGAAGGCACAACTCTCAGCCAGCAGGGTGATGGAGAGAGAGCCTTTTGTTAAAGGGATTATCACAAGGCCATAAAAGCTTTGAAAGGAAGAACACATCAAATGAAAACACGGAGGCTCCTGGATAAGGAACTGCCCTTTACCAATTTCACAATCCGCATCTCTGGACTGGCACGATGGAATGGCTTTGATAACAGTGCCTGGCAGTGCCAGGAGAAAACAAGTTTGTACCTCTGGGTGGGCTTGCCAAAGTGGAAGGTAGCAATTCAGGCACTGGTAATTTGGCTTTAGGTTTGGATTTGGATGTTTTCTGTGCTGCTGAAGGCAAATCTCACACTGACTTCTTTCACAATGACTTAAAATAACTAATCTTTCCAGAAGATCTTTGATTAGGGCAATTAGGGATTTTTCCTTCATCTTCTTAACTGAACAGTGTAGCTTTTGTTACACTTTTAAATTTTTTTCCCTAAGCAAACTCCACCAGTTTAATAAATTTTAAAGGAACAAACCTGGTGCAATCACCATTATTTTTCCTATTTTTGTTACTGTTGTGCCTGTTGAGTGCTGGGAACTCCTTCTGGCTTTGTTTTCCTCAGAGGGCTAGTCTGGGCTCTCCTGAGCGAGGACTGGATCACTCGTGCTGCACAGGCGCTGGCTCTGTGAGTGGATGGAAGTGGCTGCCACAACAGCTGATGTCTAAAGGGAGGTCTAGGAGAGAGAGAACACACCAGGACGCCCAGTTATGGTTCCTGTTCAAGGCAGCCTGGAAATGTCAATTAGTGTTGGACTGGCCCCACAGCGCCCGGCCGTGCCTGAGCTCCGGGAGCTGCAGAGAAGCGCTGAGGAATGCCCAGCTTTTTGAATCCTGAATCCTTGGCAACTTCTCATTTTTAAAGAACAATGCAATGCCAGTGTTGCCCCGGCTTGGCAGGAACACAAGTCTTAAAATACCAGAATTTCCCGTTGCCTGGGTTTATTTTTACTGCCGGTTGCTGAGCGCTCTGGGACCGATCTGAGGCTGGCACCAGCGTGCCCGGTGCGGCTGCCCAGAGCTGTGACGTTCTGGTTTCCACAAGGTGCGTTCTGACCTGTCTTCACTGAACAGGGCCCTCGGCCGTGCGGTCCCCGCCGGCCCTCTCGCGGTCCCTGCCGGCTCTCTCGCGGTCCCTGCCGGCTCTCTCGCGGCCCGGGCGCGGTGCCGGTGCCGGGGCACCCGCGGGTCCGTCCCTCGCTCCCTCCCTGCGGGCGGGGCGGGGCGGGGCGGGGCGGGGCGGGCGGGGCGGCGCGCGCCGGCCGCAGTCTTGTCGCTGCGCCATTGGCTGACGCGCCCGCCGCTCCGCCGCGCCATTGGCCGCGCGCGCCACGCCCACATTCCGCGGCGGGAGCCTCTCGCGGCCCGCGCGCCCATTGGCCCGCGCCCGGCGGCCGCCGGCGCTGCTCGCCCCCGATTGGCGGGCGGGGCGGGGCGGGGGCGCGGCGCGCAGCTGGCGGGGGTGACCCGCCCGCCCGCCCGACGCCCGCGCGCTGCTGCCGGCTGAGGGGACGCGCCGGGGCGGGGGCGAGCGCGCGGCTCCGCGGCCCGGGGGAGCGGCGGGGGCAGGGTCCGGCAGCGGGGCGGCGGACGGACCGACCGACCGACAGACAGACAGACCGACTGGGGTGCCTGCTGCCGCCATGGAGGTGTGCGAGAGCGGCGGGGAGCAGCCGCCGCTGCTGCACTGGGACCGCAAGCTGAGCGAGCTGTGCGAGCCCGCAGACCCCGAGACGCTGCTGAGCCGCACGGTGAGGAGCGGCGGGGGCGGGCGGCGGCTCCTGGCGGCGCCGGGAGGCCGGGGGTGGGATGGCTGAGACGCCGCCGTGGGCTGCCGCGTTTCGGGGGCCGTGGCGGGGTTCCTCGGGCTCCCCGTGGGCCGGGGAGTCCCCGCGGGCGCCAGGGTCGGCGCCGGGCGGGTTTTGGCCGACAGGTGCTCCCCGCGCCCCTCGCCGTGACTGCCGCCCCTCCGGGGCTGCTCCCCCGAGGGCCGAGATGTCCTGGGGCAGGCCTTGGGGTCCCTTCTGTGCCGGCGGTCTCAACTCCCTCCCCTCCGAGCCTGGCCGTGGTTCCCAGTAATCGGGGTCCTGGTAACCGGCCCTGCAGCCGTCCGTCGCCGCTTCCCCTCGCCCGGCCCGGGCTCCTTCTGCACCCTCGGCGCTGCCGCTTCTCCCGGGCGACCCCTCCGGAGTCGCCGGCCGCGTCTTCTGCCAGACGAGACCCGTCCCGCTTCCCAAGAACAGGAAGGAAGTGACACAAGTTTTGGTGGTTTTGTTGTTTATTTTTTGGCTTGAATCCCCATATTTTGGGTTGTGCAAAACAGACAGTTAGGACAGTTCCGAGGAAATGTGTCTTGTTATCTCTGCTCTGTTGGTTCGCTGTTACTCGGGAGGCTTCTCGTGAGCACAGAGATACTCGTTTATAAACCTGCATAGGTGCAAATCCCAAGTGGAAGTGTGCCCGGAGCACCTTGGGACAGCAGCATGGAAGACTCCTCCAGTCCGCTGCTGGTGCGAGGCTCGGGGCAGCCACGCTTGGTGTGGTTGTCGAGCACGTGCTTGGATGGAGACCCAAGAGGAGCATGGTGGTGGCGGCTGGGATGTGGCAGTGCCCGAGGGACGGCGCTTGGCAGGGGCTGCCATGGACTCTGCGTTTCTTCCTTGCACCAAAGAGGGTGATGTGCAAATACAGCCCCAGAGTGAGGGACCCAGCTCTTCACGGGAGCAGTGGTGATCCCACAGCCACTGCTTCTGTGCAGATCTTGGCGTTAGTCTTGTAAGGCAAACAAGGAAAATCTTATTTGTTGTGTGTGGCATGTGGTAGCCTTACTGATCCGGGATCGCGTCCGTCACAAGCTCCAAGCCTCATTCGAGCAGGAAGCAAGCCTGCTGCACGCATGACGGTCTTTAAACAGTGTTTGGCTTCTTTGTCGTTGAAAGTCTTGGGCTTTCTTGCGCAATGTGTATCATCTGGTAGATCCGGGAAAAAGCAATCATGTTACGGTGGCTTGGGTTTTTTAAAGAGCCAGCAGGAGCACTTAACAATGGAAAGCTCTTCCCTCAAACAGCTGTTTTCTTGTGGTTTTTTTTTTTTCTTTATCAACAGGAATATTGTGAGTGAAATGAGAGGCTCTTTGGAGAGTGTTACCCTTCAGATTTTACAGTTGTGCTGGCGTACTTCCTCTTGCTCTGTTTGGATCCTTGTGATGAGAATGGAGTTGCCACTCTTAACTTTTGTTTTCTTACTTAGTGTTCTCATATCTTCTTTAATTAGTGCCCCAAAGGTGATTTTACACTTGGGCTAGAACTTGTGGCCACAGTGGCATGGATATGTGTCTTTTCTGCCCTATTTCAAGGAGCCTGAGAATTGAGTTTGTGTGTCTTGATGAAGAAAACATCCTGTTTGTCTGGTGGGTGGAAATGGGATGCTTTTCCCTTTTCTGTTTTCAAGTTTTATTGAGGATTTTCAGCTTCAAATGCTATGATGATGAGTGTTTTGTAAGGGGCATAGCTGGATCTGCAAAATTTTGGGCTGTGATGATCTTTGTTGGGACTAACACTGACACTGATTTGTTTGTGTTGCTGTGTTGTTTGATTGGGTCTTTTTAGGAGTTTAAGGTTTCTCTGGAGACCCTCTTGAAGCCAAATAAAAAGTGTGAAATCAATTTCTCTTTTTGGTTGTTCTTAGAATTCTTCTGAAGTAAGTTTCAGAAAAAAAAAGCCCGAGTAAATGCTATAAAGTAGGTGTAGTGAGGTATTGCAATCTTTAAAGAAGAAAAGAAGGTTTATGAAATTAACATTCTTTAGAGTGAAAAAACCCCACACTTCTGCCTGTTGAACTTTTTCTTTTGCGAGTGTGCTCTGCGATGTGGAGGAAAATACTATGCTTGATACCATGAAACACAAGGTCTCTATTTACCTTTGGCCAAAACTTCATAGAATCATTTGAAAAACCCAAAACAAACACACAAGCTCTCTGGATGAAACATCTGTTCTTCTCCTGTTATGCTTTCCATCTGGGAGGACTGGTTCGACCAAGTAACTCTGCTGTGTTTATAAACTTACTGAAGGGTCTTTTTGAAAAGATTGGGATGATGAGGAGACCCTCCTGTGCTCCCTCTCCAGGAGTGCCCACACCCTGTGCTGTCTGTCACCCTCACAGCCAAGGAACACATGTACTGCTGCATCTTCTGGTCTTCACACGCTCCTGAGGTGTCCCTTAGCTGGATGGGCAGGTCTGCATCCAAGGAAACTGTGGGCTTAGGAAAGGTCTCTGGGACTGTCACGCAGCCCTAGGAGCGCGAGCTGGACTGGCAAGGGGGAGGAGGGAGAAGATGATGATGATGGTGATGACTGAGGGGAGAGCTCACAAGCAGGAAGAAGGATCATTGTCATTCCACAGTCAGACCTACCTGTGTGTACACACTGGTGAGGGTGAGAATTCCGTGCCAACTGCCTTTTGTGTATTTTAAGTTAAAATTTAACCTTTCTACGACCAAAAAGGCTGTTCCTGGCTCTCTAGCGTTGATTTGACGCTAGCAGACAAGTGTGAAAGTATGCATACACTAAAAACTCGACCTCTATTTTAAACTGTTCCAGCCTGCCTTAATTACCAGGGTTGAAATCCAACCTCCTGGGGATTTACATTTCTCTTTAACAGCTGATGATTTCACCAGTGCCTGGAGCTGCGTGAGAAGCCGTTCCCTCAGTCTACTGGTGCTGTCAGTGATATCATCGGCTGTACCTGGAGAAAGTGGGGCCTCGAGGAGCTCAGCTCTACTGTTGGCAGGTAGCAGTCCTTGAGGTGGCTCATTAAAGTCCTCACAGTGCTCACCTGGATGCCAGACAGCTTTATAGCGGTTATTTTTCCAGAGTGGTTTAGTTTCCCATGGAAGAAAAGGCTGAGTGGTTTCCTAGAGGCGTGTTCATGGTGCGTGTCACGTGTCTGCATTATATAATCTTCATCTGTGCTGTAGCTTGTTGTGACTGTGTTGGTAGTGCCGTGTGCTGGCACTGTGCAAGGCAGTGTTATTATTATTATGAGTGTTATTATTGTTATTCTGTGCTTTTTCTTTTTCCTGGTGGTCAAACAGAAGGCAAACACAACACCTGCCACTGCCCAAGGGGAGAAGGAGCGTGGCCAGGTGGCAAAGCCTCCAGCTTCTTGCTGCTGCTGTTACTTTCCATAACACACAGGTGGGCTTGAAGTGGGAGAGCTCTGCTGGCAGCTGTGGGACTGTGCTGGAATTGATCTGTGGTTGGACGTGGTCCAGTTGGGACCGTGTTTTCTGTGACAAGTGCCAGATCTGATGCAGATGGATGAGTCTGACAAACACGTTGTGAAATGCCAACTACCTGTCCCATTGCTGGATGGGGGCTGAAAGGCAGATGGTTCTTAGGAGCCTTTGGCATTTAAAACCTCTTTGTGTAATACTGAGGAGGCAGTTTTATTTCCCCCCCCCATTTTCATGGCTATTTTAACACATTGGCTGCTGCTTCCAGATGGTAGCGAAATGCAGCCGAATGTAAGCATGGATGTGATCTTGGCATGGCAGATGTAGAACTGCAGCTGCCCTACAGGTACATGGGGACAGCAATTGGCTTAGATATTTAGGACTAAATTCCTAGATGTTGTGTCCTGGGTGTCTGCATGAGTGGTTAACTGGAAGATAACTTCAAATGCTAAGTAGCCCAAATGGTTTATTTGTTAAAGAGCCTGACTCTTGAACTTGGAACTCATGAAGAAATTGAAATTAGTGAACTGTCACATGGCTGCTGTTGTTGTCTGAGTGGAGCCCTGTGATCCTGTTTCCATGTTGCTGGTGATGCTTTGGGCAGCTCAGCCCTGGGACAAGGGTGTAGTGTAGGGTTGGCATGAGCGGAGGAGGCTTCCCAGGCCCCAGCCACCAAGTTTCTGTCTCCCTGTGAAAGCAGAACCAAAGGTGAAGGTTAATGATCAGGGTTGTGATTGTCATCTAAGATGAGCTCGGGAAACTCTGAGCTGGCCTTCTTTCCTCCCCATTACAAACCTCTGAACCTCGCTGGCACTTGCCTGGTGACTCATTTCCTCTGCCACAAAAACCATGGCTGCTGTTACTTTGTGTTTCTAATGGCTTCTGCAGGAAAGCTGCCTCTGGATGAGCTGCCAGGGAGTGCCTCGAGCTTTTGGAGTACGGCAGTCGTTATTTTAAATGGATGACAGTGCTGGATTTTTACAATCTGTGTGTATTTAACTGAAAGCTGCGGTTACTGCGACGGGTATGGATGTGGAGCTGGCTGTGTCTGAATGTATGGTGGCTGCATGTAGCTCTCTGGTGTCAATGTAGTTGGATCCCATTTTTGTTTCATTTTGGTGGGGGGAGAGCTACTTCATTTATTTGCACGTGGGGTTTGGTCTGTTGCCCACAAACCATAAAGTTGAAATCCCTCATTCTTTCTTCTCTATACTCCTGCAGCTGACTTTATGTAAAATATTTGTACAGTCAGTACTTGCAAAGATTTTTCCAAAATTGCAGTAAAGAGGGGAAATGAGAAAGTGAGATTTTTAAACAGTTGTATACAGATCTCATACAAAGCACTAGTGTTAAATTTTGTCAATGACTTTCCATATCAATAAAAAAGTCAACATCACGACTGCTGAACAGCAAAATTAGTTGTATGCCGTTGCACTGAAAACCATTTCTCCTCGTTTTCTTCCCAAATTGAAATAAGAAAACTATTCCAGTTTGCCAAGAGACATGTCACATACTTGTAATGGGTCTAACTGATCTACAGTTCTTCTAAAAGCTGAGATAAACACAAGCAGGAGACTTTGAAACTTTACCCTGCTGTTTTCTGACAGTTAAAATTAGAAAAATGGGGGTATTGAGTTGCTGGCTGTAACTGTATAGTGAAGTGCTTGATCTGCAGTCAAGACAGGAGCTGGAAAAAATGTTAGTCTGTCCCAGGACTGACTTTGAAGCGTGGTAGATAAGAATGAGCCAGCATTTAATGTACAAACCCATTCTTTATTCTTTTTCCTAATGGATGTGACTGATGTGCACTGTCCTCTGTAAATGTTTCCTTTGGAAAGCCAATCCTTACGCATGGAGCAAGTTGTGCACGATAGCAGGGGTAAAGGAATTTCACTTACGGTGTTACCAGACAGGGCTTTCCTGTGTCTGGAGTTGTTCAACTTATCTACAGGGCTGGTGGGAACTTGTGCTCTTTGCAGGTCTTTGTTATGTGAAGAGTTCCTTCTTAGCTGGGGTAAGTGAGTTTCCCCTGTCTTGGGATGGGGACCAGTTTTTTATTAAAGCAGTCTCACTTTTTAGGATCGTCTGTGTCTGTAGAAGAGGCCAGTGTGTGCTGTGCCTTGCTGGCTACTCCTCCCTCCAAAGAGCTGGGAGCTCTGTCACTGTGGGCTCATTTTCTCTTGGTCCCTCAGCTAACAAGATCCCTCCGAGATGCTTGGCTGTTGCTTTGAAGACACTGTCCTTTGAAAGTAGCCCCCTGTCTCTGACCAGGCAAGTTTTCTTGCTGGCTTTGCACTTGCAGATAGGTGCTGCTTTTTTGTGCTGTATCCAAATGTTGGTTATCAGGCCGTGCCGTCCTTATTGCTGTCTGTACACCTTCCTCCCTGCATTCCCAAAAGCTGTTTTCCAGTCACTTCGTAATACTTGGTTTAAGCATCCATCATCTGTATCCTCTGTCTTGGGCTGCTTCTCTCGCTTTTGGAGAAGGATCATTTTGTGGGTGAGACGTTAGCAATTATTGGTAGGTGAAATTGCTGTCAGGTACAGAGTGTCTGACCTGCCTCAGTGGCGTTTGTCACAGGCTGCATTGGCTGCTGACCCTGAGCTTACAAGGTCCCCCCTTTAACTCCTCTTAAATTCCCTAGAGTGGCTTGCCTTTTTCCAAGAGGAATAGGTTCCTGGTGGGTCCCTTAGGGGTGCTCTCACAGTAGACCTCTTCATCTGTGTTTTCAGGAGGGTACATTTCTTTTGTGCTGTTGCTCCCTGTTCATCTCCCTCTGAATCATGGAAATGCCTTTTGGCTGTGTTTTTTGTGTTTGTCTTGTGGGTGACAAGACCTGACAGTGCAGTTCTGCACCTGGATGTAACCACAGGCTGTTGTGGCAGCTGGCTGGGAGCTCATCCAGTTTTAAAATGACTTTTTTTTTTTTTTTTGCCAGAAATTAGCTTTCAGGGATGTCAGTTCCCTGACACAGCTTGCCCTGTAGCAGCCCAGGTACTGGTGCTGACATGAAAGGGCAGATAGGAATATTTGGCTGGGGAAGGGGCAGTGGAACTGCATTTTGAGCTAAAGGAATGTGCAGTGGGAATAGTCGGAGTAGATTTATGAGTTGTGCTTAGATGTAAGCCTGATGTGTGCATGTGTGTATTTATTTGACACCAGTAGAGAATTATTTGGATGTCACTGAAAAGAACAGGGTTTGCCTGGAACAGGTATTTGTTCAAGGATAAATAGGAAAGAGGGTTGCTTGAGAAGGATGTGGATCTGTAGAAGAAAAATAGGCAGACCTGATGTTCAAGGAAGCACTGGTGTTGTATTGGTCCATGGTCCCACCACCCCTCCATGATGTCAAGTGAAAAGTGGAGGCTGTCTTGGATGCTAAATTATTTTTCTTTCATACAAGTGAAAGGAATGGCATGCAAAGAATAAGCTTGGCTTAGGGCCACAATTTTGCTGGCAAATATGTTGCCCTTTCACCTCACTGATGTGAGTAATAGGCACTAAAGAAGACAGGTGAAAAATGGTGGGGTTTAACAAGGTGTAGCTGAGGTGGACATTCAGCCTGAGATGCTGAACTTTTCAGAGCAGGGACTTTTTCCTCATTCTTTCTGTCTGTGAGGTGTCAAACACAGATCACAACTGCAGAAAAGAAAGTCACTGGATTGAGTTGGATCAGTGCTAAATGTGTGCAGGAAGGATACAAATACTCCACCAAATAATGAGCATTCCCTCTCCAGAGGGTAAGTAGGGAAGTGGAGAAGGCAATGTGAAAAAATACAGTGTGGTTAAATGGGATAGACCTTAATTGCTAGAGCTGTCCCCATAGGTGCCATCCATCCAAATGTGGAGCTGAATACTGCCAGTAACCTCTCTGTGCCTTCTCTGTGTCTTGGAATCTACTACCTTTTTTTTTTTTTTGCCATCTGCTGCTAACTGGCTTTCAATCTTCTGTATGTGATCTGGCTCTGCTGTGGTGACAGGCAAAAATTTAATGGTAAAATGTGACACCCACTTTGTCTCTCTCCCCTGTGCCAAAGAAAAGCATTCCTCTGCAGCTGTGCCAGGGCTGGCTTTGTCCTTTCATGCAATTTGTCAGTCATATGGGGTGAGAAATAGAGACCAGGCTGCTCTGGTAACCTCTTAGGGAGCTTTGGGTGTCTTAGGGAGCTTCAGGCCTCCTTCCTTGCCTAATCGGAATTGTCCTGAGCAGCAATGCGGGGCAGAAGTGAGTTGGTGCTGGTGGAGGCTTCTCCCCTGTAGTTCCTGATTGGCTTTAGTGGCTCACCTGGAGCTGGGCTCACTGCTGTCCTGCAGTTCTGCTGGGGACAAGCCCTGTCTGTTTGGTGACCCTGCAGTGCTCATCTCCGAGCTCTTGTTGCAGCTGAAGTTGGCTGCAGAGGTAAGGAGTGTGCTTTTTGGGGTGAGCTGGGCTGATTTCCAGTAGACAGGAGGAAAGTCATTTGCCCTTGTTCTGCACCAAAGATGTTGAGTGCTGCCCCTGATTTTGGATGTGAGCACAGTCTTCAGCTGTGGCAAAATTCTTTGAAGCACATGGTGGCTCGTGAAGCAAGAAAAGCATCCTTCAGTTGCTGAGATTTGGAGTACCCAGTTTAATTTCTCTTCTCCAAAGTCTGGATGCTGTGATGTGAAGGTCTGTCAAAAAGACTGGAAAAAGAGTCAGGCTCTTTACACCACAGCATGACAGGAGGGTGAGAGGAAATGGACATCAGCAGAAGTGAGGGAGGTTCAGACTGGTAAGGAGAAAGGGCTTCTCAGTGAGGGTAACTGAGCACTGGAGAGAGAGCTGCCCAGGGAGACTGCACCACCTCCTTTCTTGGAAGTTTTTAGGACCTGACTGGATAAAGCCCTGAGTAAACTGGTGTTAGCTTAGCGCTGGCCCTGTTTGGGCAGAAGGCTGGGCTAGAGACAGCCTGAGCCCCATTCCAGCTGGCGCTGTGCTGTCGTTCCTTTCACAGCAGTCTGGACTCAAGGCACTGACCTGCTCAGATTTAGATAGGGCACTGCTGGGCAGCAGACTGGTTTGTTTCAAGGCTGTTTGTCTATGCTACCTCATACCTGTGTTATTTCCTTTTTGTGGATAACCCTGAAACTGTGAGTGTGGGAAGAGACCACCTCATGGGGTAGCTCACAGGAGCAGCATGGAGAAGGTTTTCTAGACCTAAAACTTGAAAAACACCCAACAAAAAAACCCCCAAACTCCCCCAAATTCAATACTTGAATACCAAGGAGATTTCTCTTTCTTCATCTCAACAGCAAATTTTGTGCACAAGAGAATGCTTATCCCAAGGCTGCTTTTTTTCCCAGTCTTCTATAGGTTCTTTTGTTGGCTTCAGTAATCCGCCTGCAATGTTTTGATTTTGTGGGGGTTATCTGAAGACATGTGTGCTCTCATTTATGGAGCCTCTGGTACCCACAGGAGAGATTTGTGTATGTGTAGAACCAAAACTGAGGAGCAGCAGAGAACTGATCTTCTCCCCCGGATTTTCTCACAGCCAAAGCAGGGATGGCAGGGTTGCCTTAGAAAGCTTGTGGTATTACGGACACGGTGATGCCTTCAGGAGGAGCCAAGACTAAGAACTGAGAACTAAGACTGCAGTATTTTTTGCAGCCAGACACTTGGCTTTCTGGGATCTGTCCTGGCTAGCAAAGGATGAAGACTGAAGGAAAATATGATGTCTGAACTCTCCACTTTCATAACTCCTAATATGAGGCAGCGGCTGACTTTCTGCAAAACATCTGTCTTTCTCATCATGGGTGTAACTGGCCTCGTCATCAGCACTGATGGTATGTCTTGTTTGAGCTCCTTGGTGCTGCAGCTCCCTTCCCCTCCTCCTCTGTGCCTCCCCCCTGCACAGCTGGGTGTGTGACTCAGGCCTGGGACTGGTGTGGGGTTTCAGGCAGGCTGGTAAGATGTATTTTTTAGAAAAAGAGCATAAAGCAGAAGGGGTTTTTTTAGAAAAAGAAAAGAAAAGCAAGCTGATCCTGCCTACATATGGCTCTAGTGCCTTGTGTGCTCCCTGGTGAAGTGCTACACAGACTGAGGGCTCTCTGGGGATGTCCATCATGGTTGGCTGTGAGCCATCTGCCCTTCCTCTCACTGGGAAGCATTTCCCCCTTGCCTCTGCAGACGGATGCCTGTGTGTCTGGCTGACTTCTTCCCTCACAGCACTCCTGAAGGGGTTCACTGGGAGAGGGCAAGAGCTGGCAGCTGCAGGAGGGCTCCAGATGTGCGTGGGTGCTGCTCCCTCGGGATCCCCAGCCGGCTCACTCCGCCGGCCGCTGGAAGGCACCGCTCAGGCATACTCCCTGCAGAAATAGGCATGGCAGGAATGAGCTTTGGCACTATTTTTAAGGCATGAGCTTTCAGGATGCAAAATTTGTCTCCTTCTCAAGCCTTAGTGCTTTTGCAGTTCTTTTTCAGTTCAGCTTGTTTGCTCCTCATGGCTTTCAGTGCATGCTGTCGCTTGCCAGAAGGACTGAAAGAGAAAAACTAGTATTTTGTACTTGCCCAGGGTGACTTGTGACTTTTCACTTGTCTGTACTAATTCAGAGCAAAATTTCAGCTAAATTTCCATCAGAAGAGTGCTTTGGGGAACGTGCTCTATGGCTTGGGAATGTTTCCCTATTGCCGTTGTTTGTCAGTTGGGTTGCTAGAAATCTGTTAGAAAAACCACAGAGAAAAGATGAACTTAATTTATGTTGCTGGTTTTTTTCCTCAACTACAAACACCTCTGCAAGATCAAAATGAACACAAAAAGTGTCACTGACTTTCAAAATTGTGCAGTTAAAGTCTTGATTACTTTTCTAAAAAGTTGAAAGGCATTTTGTGTCCAAAACATCTTTTTTAGCTTTAATGAAAAAGAACCTTGCTTGGGACAGCTTGCTGGCAAGATTAGTTGGTG
The DNA here is from genome assembly GCA_014706295.1 of Lycocorax pyrrhopterus obiensis. NCBI lineage: Eukaryota > Metazoa > Chordata > Aves > Passeriformes > Paradisaeidae > Lycocorax > Lycocorax pyrrhopterus. Next base: position 59,088,581 of record JACSVZ010000015.1, on the reverse strand, counting down.
ATGGAAAAAAACCCTGCTTGGTCTTAAGATGTGGCTTCAGTGCTCAGGAGGGACATTTACATGGTGTGATAGCTGGGATGGAGCCACTGGAGCTACGAGGAACTTCTGGTCTCATTTGTGTTTGTTTCAAATTCTCAGGCATTTGAGGGGGAAAAGGGAACTTGGAATTATAAGCAAGAAATGAGTCTGCAGAAACTTGCATTGCTGAAGAGGCTTTTGAAGCAGTTAATGAGTGCAGAAAGCTGTAAAGTTTGGGTGTCGAAGGAGCCAGGGTTGTGACTGGGGATGGCCAATTAACGGTGCCGCCCCCATTGCTGTGATTAAGGTGTTGGAAAGCATGGTTTGGGGAGATTCTTAAAACCCTGGGTCTTGCAGGTGTCAGTATGTCACAGTTTGGCTGAGGACTTTTCAGTCCTTGACACCTGGATATCTGAAAGAGGCTAATTTGGGAGAATGCCAAGAACAGCAGCAAAAGTAAGTGGTTGAAGTAGCAGGTTTGTGAGAAATGATTACAAACATTACATGTGTATTGCTTTGAAGGTGGACAGGTGTTTGGAGGAGTTTGAGGAAGTGATGTGATCACAACAGTTTATGTTGAGCTCACATTACTATTCTTGAGGCATCTTTCTCAGTTTCATGTGATGTATATAATGTCATTTTCAGTAATATACCAGAATAGAGTGTCTGCGAAAACTTTGATTTCAGCTGTGGTTCTCGTAACGCACAGATAATGAATATTTCTGTACTTGCAGCAAGATCCCTTCAGAGCTTTGTGCTTAGATTAAAATTATCACAAAGGGGATTATGAATCTTAAGAGTAAGCCTTTTTTATACACCTAGTGTCCTCTGCAAGTATCTTTTCTCTTTTTGCCTGATCCAATGCTTACAAGTTAGTGAAGGGTAAAAAAGAATCCGTGTGAAGTAGAGAGAAGGGGATGATGATCAGCAAAGAATATCCAAGGGGAAAACACAATGTTGGCAAGTGTAAGGGTAGCAAGGGGACTTCTCTAAATGGTGTCTCTTGAAAATTAACCACTGTCAGTAATCAGGTTACAAAACATCTTGGAACCAATAAATCTAGATAACTGGAAGTCTGGATAGGCTGGAAGGTCCCAGAGGAAAAGTTTGGCTTGTTGACACTGATTTTTGTTGGGTCATGACATCATGAGGAAATATCTGATAATATTCAATTAATAGACTAAAGGGGAGGAAATTATGCACTGGAGATCCTGGTACCAAACATACGTAAAAATTCTTGGAATCTTTTAGGATTCCACAGTTACAGAGTGCGATAATACAGATATGATTTAACCCTGGTAGGTAGAATTTAATCGAAAGCAGATATAGTTGGACAAACATGGTTTCATTCTTTGAGATGAAAAAAAAAATTGATAGTAAATGGAGACATTTTGCAAGCAATTGGCTTTTTATTTAATTGTATTGGTTGAAAGAGTGTACCACAAAGGGTATGGAATTAAAGGGTTTGCTCAAAGCACTTGCTAACGGAGAACTGGTGTCAGAGGATAGATTTATTGAGTTCTGCAAAAAGGTACCAGACAAGAGGCTTCTCCAGGTTTTCATCTATGATCTGGAAACCAAGTTATGTGACTAGGAACAAAAAAAAGTGTCTACCTATGGGACAGGTGAATATATATTGGAAATCAGGACTTGGAAAGCATAACAAAAAAAGTGCTAAAACATACTTGAGTTAAGAAAAATGCTCATTCCTCAATCTTTGAGGCACACCCATGTTCTCTTCTGGCAGTTATGTTTCAACAAATTATCAGCTCCTGTATAAGGGTACCTCATGGAAACGGTGGATTAGGACAGGGAAGATTAGGAAAGTTTTATAGTCCTTTCTAGCTTAAAATGCTATAAAACTTTATTGCTGGGCCTATTGACTCTCTGGATACTTCAAGGCATAACATACATCACATGCATCACAGCCTTTGGTCATTTTCCTAAACTGTTGATTTCAATGAAGTTTAAATAAATGCTTTAATTGCTTCAAGCTGTTTTTGAACTGCTTGTGTTTATCGTGACACCTCTTGGCATGTACAAAGGAGGAAAATGTATGAGGCATGTGGGGAAGGGTAAGAATTCTGGTAGAAAAAAGGCATTAGTCCCAAAATACAAGGCCACCTTTATGTATATTCCCTCTTGAAGTTGAATACCAAAGGTGGCCTTGTATTCTCTCAGCCTCTGTCTGGGATAGAACGGGTAAAACACATGTGATTGGTGTCAGCGTGCCAAGGGTCTTCAACCCTGGCAAGTGAAAGGCAGTGGAAAAGAAGAAAGCAAAACAGGGTGAGGTATGAGGAAAAAGGGAATGTGTGAGAAGATGGGATAAATATACAGATAAAAACACAACGTTTGTAGCTTTCATTTTAAAGGTATAATTAATGGAAGGTGGTCGTGGATATGGTTCCAGTTTTACTAATGGTACCAACTTCTACCCCAGGGTTTAGCAATGGAAGATTGTTCTTGTCCATCTGCCTCAGTGCATCACAATACAAGCCTGTACTTTTCTACACCATCAGCTGGAGGAAGCTTAACCTTACCTTATTAAGGGCTGTCCAGAACTTCTGCAGCATTTTAACAAGCCTGGAGGTCTCTATGTGATCCAGCATCAGTCTCCTCATAGTTTATAGGGGAATAGTCTTTACTTTTGACATGCAAATTGAAACAGGAGGAAGAGAGTGCCTGGGACATTTGGGAAGGGTGGGTGATTTTTCTCCCTTGGCATCTCTGCATTTAGGTAGCTGGCAGACAGAAGATGCTGCCTTAAACTGCTTCCATGGTATGGCATAACCTTTTGTAGTGGTAATGCTGCTTTGGTTTTTCTCTGGAATATGCTAGAAGCAAAAATATTTTATTCAAGTATAGTGTGGACAACAGATGTGGTTTGAAAGTGTCCAAAAGCTGTATTGGAACCACGGCAATGACCAGGAATATGCCCAGCTACTCTAAAGCAGCGTTGCTTCTCCTTGTGGCATGAAGTCCCAGTGCGCCTGTGATGTGATGCAATGGTGCGTGGGGGGTGCTGCTGCACTCCTCAAGTGGCCCCTTCCTGACCTGCTCAGCATGGAGTGCCTCTTGGAGAACGGATGGCGAGGAATGAAGCTCCTCAGCCTGATGATCCTGTCAGGCAGGTCAGGCTCCACCAGGAGAGGCTGAAGCTACGTGCTGCTGGGGGTCACCTCCGGAGCTTGTCTGAGGATGGAATAAATGAGCAATGCTGGTCGTTCAGCACCGGTTAATTTGTGGAGCAAGTTCTCCTCCTGTGACTGCCTTCGTCATTCTGCTGCGCAAAGGTGACCTGTGGCAGTGGAGCCATAGGACAAGACATGCCTGACTTTTCAGAGTACTGCCAGAAGGCTTTTGAGGAGTCTCTCTTGAATTACATATCCTCTCTTAATTGAGCCGTTTTAAGGCACTTTCCAGCAGGTGTTCCAAAAACCTCAATTCACACTTCTGCTTAGATCCTCTACAAGAGGTCCGGTGTTTGAGCCAGGCAGGCTTCATTCCATCAGTTTAGTCAAGCAACAGGGAAAAATGGGAGTCAAAATTCTGTGGAGATGATATGAAGTGAGTGAGCAAATGCCTGAGAAAACCTGGACCAAGTAGGGGTGTGAAGAAGTGCGGAGGCAGATGGGGTAAGGAAGTGTAATGAGTTGTGTGCAGCCCAGGCTGTGACTTCAGTGGTCTGCACTATGTACCAGAGAGAAATGGCTGTGCTGGTGCTGGGAAACAGCTCTTTGACCAGCTCAGTTGCTGGCAGATGCTGCACTGTCTGTGAGCTTTGAGGCAGTGCTGTCACAATCTGAAATGTGCCTGTGTGATGCTTTGCTTCAGAGCTCTCACGTTAAGCAGAGATACTTGACACATCTCAGACTGGAGCTGTACCCATACAGGCACTGATCTCCCTCCGGGCTTTGGAGAGGAGAGGGGCCTGGTGTAGAAGTAGCCCTGAGGTCACACATGGCCTGGTGCTGTCTCATAGCAGCAGGAAGGAGGTAGCTGTCATGGGTTTTTTTTGTCTCTAAACAGATTGTCAGGGATTTCTCTGAAGTACAAGGGCACAATTAATGTAACCAGCACATTCAGGTTCCTCACTGTGGTTATTTGCAACAGAGACACTTAAACCCTTTTTTGTTAGCTTAGCCAGGGACCAAGCACAGACCTGTTTCCTTCAGCGTCCTGTATTTTTCCCTGATTTGGTTTGAGGAGTGATGCCTGTGGTTGCATCGTCCTTTGGGCTTCTTCTTGGAATCTCCCTGCAAACCCGCCTGTTTCCAGTTAGTGATGCAGCACTTCAGGAAACTGAGCCAAGCCAAACAGGGATGTTCCCCACTTAGGGAGTGAGCAGGGAACCATAGGACCTTATGGTCAGTGTAACTGCAGACAGTATATTTAAATGCTCAAGATCACTGTTAACTTCTCAGAGTCTCCTTTTTAGCAAATAGTCTTTGTGTCCTGGTGGTGTTCCTTTGAAAACCAAACAAGAAAATAAGGTTGGAAGGAAGGAGAGGGTTTTTCCATCCCTCTGTGACAGGGAGGAAAAAAACCATTATAAAATGTCATTCTTTTGTAGTTTTATGTGAGGAACAGCTCTGCCTCATTTGGGTCTTCTCCATTATAGTCTAGTGCACAGTTTCTCACACTGGTGGACAGGTTCATATGAAATGGCGCAAGTGTAACCACTATTGAGAGTAAAAAGGGTTTCCATTATTTTGTTGGAAAAGGGTATAGCCAGAGGTTCTGTTGAGGAGATCCAGGGAAGGGGCAGAGAGAAGTAGAAGAGCTGAGAAATGTGTGCTCTTTCAGCCAAATCCTGCCCTAGAAACCATACAATGTAGGAGGGTGTCACTTCTGCTCCTTACCTTGCTGGTAGATGCTGGTGATCTTGTGGAGCTCTCATTGTTAGGTTTTTGTGTATCTGACCCAGACCTGCCAGCTCCTGCTGAGTATGTTTTAATAGGAGAACCTCTTCCCTTTCCAAATTAAGCTTTGGAGAGCTCTTCAGGGGGTTCAGACTAAGGAACAGGGCATGGACTGGACAACAGTCAGTTTGACAGATTTTGGGAGGAAAAATAGCAAGGAGCTCTGTTAGCTTGAAACTTTAATAAAGACTAGTTGGACTGGCCAGGAAGAGATTTAAGAAAGCAGAAACTGGCTGTAATCTTACTTAAAGCAAGAGATATCACTAAAGGAGGTTGGGTTCCTCTTATTCCATATTTCTAGTATATACATGATGAACCTGTGACTTAGCAGCACAATGTTTATCTGCAGACTGTGCCTTTTTATCTTTCCCTGGCAGACATCATGCAGCTGTGTGTATCGATGCCACTGTGGAAAGCTGGGCTGCTGGTCTGACGCACCTCTGGGAAGGAAGTCTGCACTGCTTGCTTGGGTCAAAGGCTGACTGATAAAGTGTAGTGCAAGCTGGCTCAGCCACTTTGCTTTGGATTCTGGCTGGGCTTAGAAGGGTTTAAAGGAGATTTAAAGACCGGAAAAAAAAGAAGACAAAATGTGCCTTTACCAGGAAGTGATGCAAATCTCAGATGATCCAAATTTGATTCCCTCTTCAACAGGGGAAGGAGTGTACTCAGCCTTAGCAAAAAACTGTCATCTGTCCACTGGTGTGTTGTTTTTGTTGGAGGTGTGTAGTATTTTGGAGACAGTTTCTGTATTTTGGGAAAAGAGTGGGAGTGTACCATCCAAAGCAGAATATATCAGAATGTGGCACTGGCACATTAGCAAAATAATGTTTAAATAATGTAGCTTAAATAACTTAAAGAAATTTAAGTGGAAGGTGCATGTTTTGCTTAGTTGTGATTATGCATAACCATAAGGAAGGTAAAGATCTTGCTCATTAATGCAATGGGATTTTGCTAGATGGAAGCATATGTGAAGAAGAAAACATGGAAGTGTGAAATACTTTGAAATCTACTCTCGTATATGCAGTGCTTAAAATGTGACTTGGTAACTCTTTATAAAAATGAAATCATTCCTGTTACGAGTTTTTGATAGCTGCCAGCCAGCTCTGACCTGCAGTGATCTTGGGCAACATGGGAAATGCACTGCTCTGGAATCTGAGATGCCATCCACGTGGCTTGTCCTGTTCCTTAGACATTGCACAGGTGCTGCCTTGCACAGGAGACACGGATTTGGTGCCTTGTGGGAGGACTGGAGCACCAACACTGCTGCAGCAAGCAGCATCCTAGGCTTGTCAGGCTGTGTAAAAAGAGAGGGAGGGGTTTGTCCCTCTGAGTACATCTGTGGTGTGGGTGGGTACAGACTCAGCTAGGGGAGGGCGGCTGAGCAAATGTTTTCCTGCTGCTGTCACAACTATATATGGAAGACCAGAAAAAAAAAACCCACTGCAGTGGTCAGGCCGAAAGAACCTCAGCTGAATTTTATTTTCCAACTGCTAAAGCATGTCCGGATTGTTTCTGTAGTAAGAAACAAAGTCAGGTACTTTGTGTCTGGTGGATGGCAGATGGCCCAGAGATGAGTAGATTGCTCAGTTTGAGGGTGATCTGCTGCCATCATGAGGTACTTGACCACCTATAGTAATCTTTTTTGGTGGGATTTGGGAACAGTATATGCCAGAAGCAGATGTTCCCTTCAGTAGGAAGGGCTGAATAGTCCTGTGTGTGTGCTCTAACAAAAGTGTGCACAGGTTTAGGAGGAAGCAGCGTTGCTAGTGCCCTCCCAGAGCTTGCAGTGGCAGTCCTGTCAGTATAGCCTGCAAGATTATGCTGATTTATGGTAACTCTGACACCTCCAGGCATTAGGGAACTCAGGGTTGGGAAGAGTAGCCTGTGAAATCCTGCTCGGCACTTAAATTTTGTTGTTGCAACATTATAAGAGACAGTATGTCCTGGTCAGGATGCACTGTAGCCCGAGACATTTCAGGCTAATCCATGAGCTCATAAGGATAGGGAACCACACAAACCACACGTTCTTCTCTAGGGAAGAGCTGTTCACCCTGGAGATAGTACAGCTATGCAGTGCAAACTTGGACAAGATGTCCAAATCCATCTGCTTTTTTTCCTGTCCTGTGATCATGCGATGACAATTTAGTGAAATTGGACTTTAAAAGTGCATCTTCACACAAAGAAATTTTGTGAAGTCTTTAAGAGAACTCAGTTTCCATGAATTTAAGAAGAATTCATTCTTTGGGGGGAACCCTTAAAGATGTCTGTTGTCTCTGCCAGTTTTGGTTCTTCCTGAGGCTGAAGACAGAGTATCTCTTTTCCAGACTTATACATATGAGGATAGGTAGATTTGCAGATCCCTTGCAGGAATACTCAAGTTTTTGTTGCATTTTCAGTGCCAAATGTTCCTCTAGTTTGAGGAGGTCACTTCTTGCATTACCTTATCTGGAAAATAGATGCTAACATACCTCACTGTGTTTTATGGAATAATTATAGAAAATGAAGAGTTTTGTTGGCAAAGATCTGCTGTAAGAATGAGGGTCTTATATTTCATTCATTTTTTATGGAAGTGCATTTTTCACTTCAGCGAAGTTCTGTGCACCTGACCTCAGCCAGAATGGTCTAATTGTTGCAATTAAATCACAAATTCTGTCATTCGTAATACCTGTAAAGGGAGCAGTGCTCTGTGCGAGACAGTGTGATTTAGATGAAGCAGCCTAAACAACCTACATCATAATGTCTCATTTTGCAAAGACTTACACACACCAGATGATACGGGAAGAGTGCATGATTTTTCATCATGTCACTGTAAGATTATGCATGAAAACACTGAATTACCTACATACTTCTACATTCTCTTATGTTTCCAAGAAGAAATAGGCTGTGAGGTGAGCTGCAGCTGTAAACAATGCAGTTCTGAGAGGTGGAGAGAAAAAAAAAATCCCAATTTTGCTATGAGAGCTTGAGTTGTGCAGGACTGAGTGCTTGGGCTGCTGCTGTTCCAAAGTTGTGGAACCTTGGTGACCTCTTACGTGAGGTCACTCCTGATTGACCAAACAGGTAGAAATAAAGCTAAAATCACCCGTGAGAGGGAGAGCAAGAAATGAACAACTGGCTAAGTGTTCTGGCTGGCCCCTTTAGAGCTGCTGGCGTAACTGAACCTGGAGTAGCTCCCTCATACTGCTCTGCCAAGGTGGTCTCTGTTAGCTTGAATAATCCACAAATCCATCTTCGTGGAACTGGGTTGGAGCAGCGGATGTGGAGTGAAGCTGCTCACTCTGAGAGAACGGTGATCTCTGGGAAGGATGGTGCCTTCTGTTGAATATGAGGAATAAACCAAAAGTCTCTGGCAGAAGGGCACATGTCTCTGCAGGTTATGCCTGTTAAACATTTTTATCTCAGAATTCCAGTGATACAGCAATACTAGGATTTTCTTGGTGGTGGCCTTTTGCATGGTCTACTGATGCTGTGGGATGCTGAAAAGACGCTGAACTGCACCTTTTGGTGAAACAGATAGGACGGAAGGTCAGGCTGTAAGAAATTGCATATTTATGAACTCCTTTTGCATTTGCAGTCTGGTGCGATGGCTTCAAATTCAGTCTTGCAGTTGGAACGTGCCTCTTTGTTGTGCTCAGTCTGAGTTTTAATGACAGAGCTGGCGTAGCCGAGTAGTTTGCATGTGACTTTGCCAGGACTTGCTCAGTTTTCAAGATGTGCTCTCATCCATTGGATATGAGCAGCATTTGGACTCTTGAGCTGTTAAAGATTGGTTGCCAAAGTATGTTTCATAGCTTGATATTGTTATAACACCCCTTCCTGCATGCTGGGTTTTCACGCACGTCAGGGTTTTCTGAAATGTGTTCCTTCAGCTTTGTTCGCACTGGTTTGTGTCGTCTGAGATCCCTGCTTTCTTCACCACTATCAACAGAGAAAAATGGTTTCTCAGAGTTTGAAAAAACCCAAGTGTTACCCAAAAATGAGGGTAAGATAAGGCTGTGGTCATTTAGTCCAGAGAGTGTCCCTTCAAAGTCTAAGAATAGGCAGAGGAGCATGCCATCACAATAGGCTGCCTTATAATTGCTCCCCTTGCCCCTCCTCTTCCCCATCCACTTAAAAGTAGAACTTGGGAAAGAAATAAGAAAGACAGAAAAGAAGCCGACCCCAAAATGTACCCAGCCAGGGCAGTCTGAGACGGTGGAAACAGAGGCATGCAATTAAAGAAAGCTGCGTGCGCCCGCTCCTAGACATTCCTGCAGCTGCGGGCTCCTGGCGCGGTGTCCGGGTGGGCTGGATCCCTGCCAGCCCCGGCCGCGGCAGGGACTCTGCTGGGGGGTGGATGGGGGAGAGGCGCGAGTTACTGCTCCTTCTCCACGGGGCGATGAAACTGCTGCTGCCTCTGCTCAGAAATGTCTCACTTTCTCTGTTTATGTGCCTTGGACAAGCTGTGCTGAAGGAAGAAAGAGCCTCAGAAATCCATCTGAAAGGCAGATGGAGCACAGCTCCCCTCCAGCGGGGAGCCCACCTCTGCTTTCCACCCTGCCTGCACAGTCCCCACTCTGTGTGCCTGCGGTGGAACGGTTTCACAACAAATGTCTCTGTGTTTCCTTTGGATCTGGAGGGGAAGGGGCAGGGGTCAGCGCCAACAGTCAGGCTTTTGAGACCCTGGGACCACTGAGCCTTGCATGTGTGCATAACTTAACCAAACCCCGCTGAATCCGTGTGGTTTTATTCTGCCAAAGGGATGATGTAAATCCAGGGAGGGGTTAACACATCGGTTACTGGTAGTTAAATATAAAGTGTGAGAGCATGGCTGAGATGTCAGTGGGGTGAATTGTGGGGATGCTCTTGCCTCTTTCCAAGGACAACAACTCTGTGTTTGTGCTTTGGGCTGAAGCAGGCCTGAAGCCTGGGCACATACTTGGTCTTTTCTTTGCACAGTGTTACTTTTCCATGCTGCTGCCTCCAGTTGTCCCTCTCGTGTCTCTGCTGGGGACTGTCATGGGAAGTGGTGCCTGGGCCTTACACACCGGTGTTCTAGCTCAACCTTGCCCAGGAAGGCGAGTTGTGCACCTTGTCCCTTCCTGAGAAGTGGAAGGGGTGAAGGCCTGCTCCTGCCATCGTGAGAGTGATGGTCCTGCAGGTAGCACAACGTTATCTTAAACCAGGGCTGTTTTTCTGGATTTTTTTCTAGAACTTGTTTGTCTGAGTTTTTGGGCAGTAACTGAAGGGTTCAGGTATCCTGGGGCTGGATAGGTATCTTACACAAAAAACACCTGGAGTGTTCTGGGTGAAATATTGTCCCTTTCTCCAACATCCCTGGGGCTCTTCTCCTCGTAGGCTCACAAGTGTGCTCTTGTGCCACCACTGGCAGAGGCTGAACAAGGTGAATGACCACAGGACCTTTTTGCTAAAGGCTAGCTTGCCAAGTACAAAGTTTGGGTATATCAGCGCAGGAAGCTTGCCTGCAGTGTTCCTGCACCAGTTTCACAAGTGTGCTCTTGTTTTCGGGAAGAAAAGGGTCATTGCCATGGGAATTTGAGTGTTAAAATGCAAGATGGGGAGCTGTGCACATTCCTCTTTTGCTCCCCAGTTGTGTCTTTGTGTCTTTTTCATGCTCATCTCATCACTGAAGGCTTTAGAAGGTCTGTGTTGAGGTTCTTGTAAGTCCTGGCGGGGACTCTCTCTTTAGTCCTCCTTAGGTGCTGGATTTTTTCCCTAAACAAAACATCAACTTCAGAGTGTCTCAGGAGAAAACCTGAATATGTGCATGGGCATCCCTTGTCAGTGAGAGATTTCACAGCCCTTGGCTGGGTCTGTAGCCCATTTACTTATTGGCCCAGTTGCCCTTCTTGGAGGTGCAGAGTAGTGGTGTTGTCTGATAATACAGTGCATTGCCTAATAGTACTGTAATGTGGTGTGGAAAGTCCTGTCCAGCTGTTATTCCTGCAGGTACAGCTCTGTGTATATGGCCTCTATCTTATTGACAGAAAAGCCAGGAATACAAATTTCTACACATCAAAAAAGGCTGATTCTCAGCATGTATCCCTGTTTACTGCTTGAACTTTTAAGAATGGATTTACATCAGGATCAGGCAAATCATCTGCTTAAATAAGAATAACTAGAGCACTAAACCTTTAAAAGCATATCAGATTGTCACTGCTTTTATTTAATGTTTTCATTTTAGTTAGGGAATATGCAGTTTGAATTGCTATTAGCATGGGAATCTGATTTAAATCTATTTCCATGTTCTGTCCTGACCTTTCCTGACTGGTTTAACAAATCCTGTCAAAAGGAGAGAGTAGGTCTAACTGCAGCTACGTGCACCAGAGATTGTAGCACTGTAGGCAGGATGGGGAGATTGATGATCTCTTCTACTTCTCCCCCCCATCCCACTCACCTGGCAGCTTGTAGAATAGCACATACGGTAGTTATGCTAAAAGCTGGATGGTCCATTTAAATTTCTATTATCTCCATCTGTTTGCAGGCTTTTCTGGGTGTGCCTGGCTGTCCCCATAAAGCTCAAACTGGAGGCTTGTGTAATGGAACCCTTTCATGGAACAAACCTACTAGGTCTTTCTGTAAAACAGTCTAGTGTGTTCCTTTTACAAAATGATACCCTACTGGACCTTTCGAAATGTTACTAGGTGTTTTTTATTGCATTATTAGAAAAACAAAGATGACTGAGTGGGGAAAAGAGGGACAGCTGCTCTTTCCAAAAGAAGAGCTATTTCTCTCTACTGTCCTATGCTTGAGTTCCCAGTGTATGTGTGCTTGCAACTGTTATAAGACAGGTACAATTCTTCTTACAGAAATCCCTGAAATACTGAGTTCTTCTCCTTTGGCATTAGTGCCAGCCATGCTCATTTTGACTTGCTGAAGACCAGATCTTCCAAAGCCATCTGGAACCACAACTTGTTGGTAGAACAGAGCAGTGATTTTAAATCCCTTGCTGTTTTTGCACACCCAACACTTTTCTGGGGAAGTCTGTGGACTCTGCAAACTTTAACTTATTTCATGTTCTTTAGTCTCCTTTGTTAGACTTTGCAGCTCTTGCAACCAGACAAAATAAAAAAAGATAAAAATAGAGGCATAGAGAGGAGGATGCTGAGCAATTCTGAAAAACTGATGGTTTTAGTTTTGGCATGTCTGAGTCTTTGTATTATTATTGCATAAGATGTGATTATTGTGAGCCTTGATTTATAAAATCTTCTAGTTTGTAAAACTTTGCTCTAGTCTCTGGAGAACAGAAGCTGCTGAAGGATCTGGAGTACAAATCTTCTGAGGACTGGCTGAGGTTGCTGGGTTGTTTAGAGAAAAGGAGGGGAGAACTTGGTGTTCTCTACAGCTACCTGAAAGGAGATTGCGTCAGTTTCTTCTTCCAGGTAACAAGCAATAGGAAATGGCCTGAAATTGTATCAGGTTAGGTTTAGATTAGATAATATGAAAAAAATTTTTGTGGAAGGGGTTGTCAAATATTGGAACAGTCTGCCCAGGGAAGTGGTTGAGATTCTATCTACGCATAAACATTATGAATGTGAAGCTCTCTAGGTCAGAAGGATGTCGGAATGCTTTACACAGGAACCATTTGTTCTTGTGTGTTAGTTTAATGAATAAGAACTTGTGTGGCTTTGATGTGCTTTTATTTTTTGATGGAAGCATAAGATACTCTGTGCTAACCCACTGAACATCAGGTACCACTTTCAGTTCATTGGGGCAACATCAGTTCAGTGCTTGATCTCCTGGCACACTGATGCATGTCCTGACAACTTGGTTTGGTTTCATTTCATGATGCTGAATTTAAGCGGTGTGAAGTCAGTACTGTTGTCTGTAGCCAGCTCCAACCCGCACAGGAAGCAGCAGTTTTAGGATCACTTCTCTTTCTTTTTTTTCCTTCTCTTATTTAGAGAACCTTCCTGATAACACACATTTGTCAGTGTCCCTTACGCAACAGTTTTCTGTGTAAAATCCGCTGCAAGTTTCAAATTCCTCAAGAGTCCCATAGCATTTTGGTCTCCCTCCCTCCCAGTCCAGATGGTCTGTAGCAGATGCTCATCCAAAATGTAATGCAGCCAACGGTGCCGTGTTAAAAAAATGATCTATATTTAATACACACAAACACACACACACATACACATGTATATATATCTATGTATATATAGTCCTAACTGGCTCTGGAGTTACACATTGCTGATAAGCAGTACAAGGTTCCCCTGATTATTTTTCTGGCTCTGTACCTGTGTTTCCCTAGAGACAAACAGACTCATTTAGCTCCGGGAGAGTTTTCCTCCCTTTGGGTGCTCTCTGTGTAAGCTGTGTAATGCGGGGGGCTGTGCTGGGTTGGTGCCTGGAAGTGGGGTCTTGTGTAGCCATGCACCACAGGTGGCTGACAGGCTGCATGGAAGAAATCACAGCACCTGAAATTTGAATACAGATTTTGATTTCTGAGCTCCTGAGCTTGCACTTTATCTCTGGGTAGCCCTCAGAGCCTGAAGTACTGTATGTGGCATTGGTGAGGTGGTGTCTTGAATCCGATGTTTGCCCTCACGACTGGAAAGAGGTTGAGGTGCTGGAGCAAGTCCAGAGTGGACAGTGGAGATGGTGAAGGATGTGGAGCACAGATCTTATGAGGAACAGCTGAGGAAGCTGGGGTTGTTTAGTCTAGAGAAAAGGAGGCTCAGGGGTGACCTTGCTGTCTGTACAGCTATCTGAAAGGAGGTCATAGCAATGTGGGGTGGGTCTCTTGTCCCAAGTGACAAGCGGTAGGACAAGAGAAAATGGCCTCAAGTTGCCCTAGAAGAGATTTTAGATTGGATAACAGGAAAATTTTCTTTACTAGCAGGGTTGTCAGGCATTGAAACAGGCTGTCTAGGGAAGGGGTTGAGTCACCATCCCTGGGGATTTTTAAGAGACATACAGATGTGGCACTTGAAGACAAGGTTCAGTGTTGGACTTGGCAATGCTGGGTTGGACTTGATGATCTTAAAGGTATTTTCCAACCTAAACAATTCCAAGTGCTTGCGTGTGTGTCTCTCGCTCCTGGCCTTGGTGCAGTGTCCAGTGCTGTGCCCTGCAACAAGGGGCTTTCTCTATGTCTCAGCTGTCTTTGGTTTTCTTATGATCCTGATAATTTTGGCATTGAATGTGATGCAGTCTGCCATGCCACTACCCTTGAGATCCCTGCCTTGTGACTGGAGAGTATCACTTCGTTACTGCCCTTGGGCACATGGAATGAAGAGGCAAAGGGCGTCTTTGCCTCAGGGGACGAGAGGCCTGGGCTGGCCCAGGCAGTGTGGGACAGCAGCTCCTGCCCAGCCCTCTAACCACCAGGCCATATTTCTTTCCTTAGAAGAAGGAAAAAGTGTTGATAAAGTCTGGAAAAACCACATTTTCCACCCTACTCCCCCTGCTTCTAAACTATGGGGTAATGGTTGCACAAGCCGGGGCCAAGGGGCCCCTGGAGGTACTGGCTGGGTGTTGGGGCAGGTCCCATGTCCTTCCCCAGGCACACCCCCAGGCTGGGCCTCCCCTCCTTTCTCCCCCATTCAGGCATCCAGCTGCCTCTGAATAGCTGGAGTAGATCTTGGCTGCGCCTGGCAGGGGTCTGAGCTAGCGCTGGCCGGGATAGCGGGAATGAGCGATTACGTGTGCCTTTGCTTATGCAATGTCTGATACTTCCCTGCGCCGTCTCTGTCCCCAGGACGCTGGCAGGCTCTTTCAGCAGTCTCGGGAGAGGCATCTTCCACGCTGCACAGCTCACTTGCTTGCTCAATATATCCAATTAATTAAATTTCAGTGCTGCAAGTGAAAGCGGCTTTGTTTGTGCATTAGCATTTGGGAGATGTGGACGGGGAAGATGCTGCGCAGGGCTGTGTGTGTGTGTGCTGGCTGGAGGTGTTGGCTGGAGCACCTTCTGCTTCAGTGCCAGAAACTCACATCGCCTGCTGGCATTAATCTTGTAATTAATCTTTAAAACTGGATGAAACTCCTCCGTTCCTTAAATGCTCCCTCTCCTTCCATTCTGTCAGCTGGTTGCTTTTAAAGCTTTTCTTTATCAAACTAAAAAACTTTAAAAGCTTAAAAAAAAAAGCGCTCATTTCTAATGTAAAACAAGAACACAAGTAACCTTGTTCTCTCTGTGTTTGAACAGGGTTGCACATTGCATACTTGTGTTTATGCTCTTTGTCAGATTTAAAGCAAGAGTAAAGTTACTTGCTTTTGAGTTCTCTGCTATGGGCAGCCTTCTGCTGCTGCAAACTTGGCACTTGGAAGGGATGATAGGGCCTGAAAGAGATGCCCAGACACGTGGAGCTTTACTAACTAGAAGACTTAAAAGAGACTTTGAAATGAGCAACTGCTAAATGACTCCTTTTGAAGCAAATCCCTTCACATGGAAGCTCCCTTTTAATTTCCTCATGCGCCTCAGCATTCCTCTCGCTTGGGCTCATGCTGAATCTCCCGTCACCACTGAAACTGGCCGTCTATTGGACGTGGAAATTAAATGTGGACTCTGAAAATGATCACAGTGCTCTGTGCTTGTGAGTCCTTGCAGTTTGTCACAGGCATTTGCTTGTGCTGTGGCTGCAGCTGCCCCTCCAATTCTGAGGAACAAATCAGTTTCAGAAAGATAGGGGATAGTTTGCATGCATGTGTGTTTGTGTTTTCAGTCTCTTTGATAGAGAAACCCTGAAGTCCAATGCAAGCTTGCCAAATCTTTCCTCTGAGACCCTCTCCAAGCTCACTGTTGAGGTGTGGCTCTTGGAGTGATGGCAAGTGGTAGGGGCTCTGTCTCCCAGCTAGGGATGTGTGCAGCCCTCACCAGCCCTCTGGTGTGGGGAGGAAAACTGACTCACTTGTGCAGCAGAGCTGGAGAACCCAGCCTTAAAAATAAACAAGGGAAAAGGCTTTCAGTGGGCTAATGCTGTGGGATGTGCCGGCCACTTGAAGTTTGCTGAGCACTGTGTTTGGAGCAGGCTTGTGAGCGGAGCAGTTGTGTCTAACACGAACAACCTTTGGTCTTAAACCTGAGTTCTTGAACTGTGTTCCCCAGCTGCCTTCCTGATAAGGATATCAAATTATCTGCAATACAGGAATGCAAAGCCGTATCAGCAAGTTTCCCAGCTCTGGGTTTGCATCAGTTTCTCCAGAACGCGCTGCCATTCAAGTAAACAGCCTTGTTTTGCTGCCAGAAGGCCAAAGGAAACAATTATGATGAATTATTTTAACCTTATGTAGATCAAGGGCTATAAAACTTCCCCAGATGCTTTCCTGTTTGAATTCCTGCATATCTTTATAGGGCGGTCTCTAGTCTTCAATTAAGAACGGCTTGGGTCGGAGAATTCACGCTGTTCCTTCACGATCGATTGTTCTCCCTTTTTTTAATATTGTGAACCGCAATGAATGGATCTGGCTCCAGCTTGTAAACTTAGCTGCAAGCTGGTAGAGCCATCCTCTTGAGTTTTATTCCCTGTTTCATTACTTAAGAACTTTAATGTTCTGCATTTGTTTCCCCTTTGATAAGCTGAATACATTGGTTTCTTCTTTTCTTCTTTGCTTTTATTTTGAGGCAAGATTTCCCTTTCTACACTGATTCTTGTGATTCTCTGAACTTTCTCCAGTTGTTCAACTTCCTTTTTTTTGAAATTTGGTGGCGTAGGAGGGGAGCCTGGCTGTGGCCAGTAGCAGCTGCATCCATCATGAGCACGGAGAAATTTGTGCTTCACACCTCTCTGTCTTCTGAAGCCCTCAAACTCATATGCTCTGGGTTTTGCAGGGAATACAGACTTAAGCAGCAGGTTGTGTGATTGGCATGAGGCTGCAGTACAAAGCTGTAGCTGGTGGTTGAGCTCTATAGGGACACTTCTTTTAAATATGAAGCCTCATTTAAGAAACAAGTACAAACAAAAGAGGTCCTAAATAGATAAAAAAGGTGAAATTTCTGCAATACCTCCCTGCTGTTCTTTGGGTGCTGGTCCCACAGGGTGGGATGGCCATGCAAGAGTCCCCAGTGCCTGACTGCACCTGGAACTGTGTGAAACCCCAGCACTGGCTGAGGGGCTCAACCTGAAGTGCAGCAGGTGTCTCCTGCATTTGGAGCATGAGCACACATCTGCAGTAATTCCTCCCCAGGACCCAGTGCTTGTGGTACCTGTCCCACAGGTGTTTCTTCAGCCGTGTCTCTCCCGGAGTCCTGGGGTCTTGGCTTCTGATTGTCAGTCGCCCAAGTGTGACTTGGAGCCTTTTGGTTTGCACCATAAGGTTTTTTAATTTTTATTTTTTTTTTACCTTCAGCTTTACTTAAGACGTGTCTCTTGTTTATGGCTGCTTATCGAGTTCTCTGTGTTTTGGTTTTGTGACCCAGCCTTTTTGTTACTTGCTGCCCCTGCTGATACTGCATTATCTGCAACCTTCAGTGGTGGTAGCTTTTTCTCTCAGGTCATTGATAAACTATTAGAGCCTGGGGCCAAGAACTGATGGCTGTGGGAACCCACTGAAAACGTGTGGCACGGTCAGCTCATTTTTGTTTCACATCTGGAGATTTCTGATTTCCTTGTCACACTGAATGAGGCCTTTTGACTTCATCTCACTCCGGCTTTGTTTTGTATAGCACCAAGTCAATTGCCTTACGCTACAAGGCGTATTAAGCTTGTAATATTATTTCAGAAAGAGATAAAATTTGAGAAGCTAGATTATCAGTTGTTGTGGAATTACAAACATAAATTAGATTTCTCTTTCTTTTGCAAGTTCTTGAACTCTTAACTACTCTCTTCTCTTTTCCATCTCTTCCCTTCATCATAAATGAACAGTAGGTAGGTTAACTTGTTGGTACTTTGGTTGCCTTGTTTACACTTAAATATTTTCGTATTATCTTTTACAGTCCATCAGTATTGTCTCCTACTGAAAATAGTTTCAAGAGCTCCTTAGAAGCTGTGTTTAGACTTTACAGATGGAAGTTTTCTAGGTCTGCTAATTAAAATGGCCAACTTTGAGTAGCTGTTTTTATATTCTCTT
This sequence comes from Lycocorax pyrrhopterus obiensis, assembly GCA_014706295.1. Classification (NCBI taxonomy): domain Eukaryota; kingdom Metazoa; phylum Chordata; class Aves; order Passeriformes; family Paradisaeidae; genus Lycocorax; species Lycocorax pyrrhopterus. The sequence goes on along the minus strand of JACSVZ010000015.1, from coordinate 59,070,630 downwards.
CCATTATTGTTGGGATAAAAGTAATTTCATTACCATCCTGTGGGATGGCTGTATCATCTGTTCTTATATAAAAAGCAGTAATTCAGAACCACCCCCTCCCAGGAATATTCAATTAAACATTTTGATCTTCTTTTTTCTCCCCCCAATAACTGCAGCCAAGCAATGGCCTGATCTATAATTAACATTCCTCTGGATCCTGAAAAACTCAGAAGCACTCTTTCTCCCTCTGAATTGTATTTTCTATTAACTCTTTCTTGTTTTCTAGATTCTGATTTATGTTAATTCTTGGTAATTTTTCCTTTCTCCCAGTAGGCCAAATATATAGTATTTATGTTCCCATGGCAAGCACGTTTGTTTTCCCTGTGTGGTTTCCTCTTCACCTGGCATGGTGAGATGGAAGTGGTTTTGTCTTTCAGGTGGGGAGGAAGAAATGAGAGAAAGTCCAGAGCTGTCACGAGGGTGAGCACTGTAATGTGCCGAGATTTAAATGGCAATGCACAAAAGTCAATGACCCTTGGCAAAAATACACAGCTGGGGATGGAGGAAGTTCTTGCATAATCTTAATATGCTGCTTATCTGTCACTGGTTTATTTTATCCCTTTCCAGGTGCTGTGACTTTGCCTCCTCCTGTTGTTTCCCCTTCTGCTCCCTTGCTTTTCTGGCTCTGCTCCTCCAGAGTCTTTGCCTGCAGTTTGCGGCTTCATTCCCAGTTCTGCTGATCCTCTTTATGTCCTGCAAGGGGATGAGTAGCTTGGCCTCTCTTTCACCTGCTTGGGCAGGAATGGCCTGGAAATGGAAGGTACAGAGAGGAGGTAGAGATGAAGGAGAGGGGTGCTCTGAGTGGTGGGAGAGGGCTAAAAAAAGAAGCTGAAAGATCAGTTCACAGGCAAATGATGGCAACGCTGGTTTGAAAGTCTCCCCTGTATTCCCAGGACTCATGAGGAGAGAGAGCCACCATACCTCTTGCTAGATAACCTGTTCCACAAGTCCCTGCATCTCTGGAAGGACACAGAGAGGAGACACAAGCACACAAGTTTGTTTTTGTTTAAGACCTGGTCTTAGGATACAGATGTTTCCATCTACTGCTATTCTGGGTCCTGAACCTTAGTCCAGTACCACTCATTGTTTATTTATTTATTTTTCATAAAGCCAAGTGAAGTAATGTTTACTGGCGCTGTGACAAAAGGCTTGTCATAGGAATTGGAATACCAGCTCTCAAGTATGGGGTGTCTTAAAATGATTTGTCTAGACGCGTGCTACATGTACTTGTAAGTGTATATTTATTTGATCTTGTTCATATCCTGTCGCCTTTTTGCCTTTCTGCAGCTTTCAGCAGGGCTTCAAAACAAACTTTGTCTGCCTTTGACACAAGCAAAAACCAAGTGACCCACCCGCACTCTTGTTTTGACATAAAATGAAATGCATCTCTCCTCAGAGGAAGGGTCCCAAAGTACCAGTGCTGATGGAAGTACCGGTCCATACAAAATGAGGTGCCAAAACCATTTCTGTGGGTTCCTGTGTGAATTTCTGCAGAGTTAAGGCTGTCCAAGTGCAACGTGGGTGTCTGGAAGTATCCATCTCATTGTACGGAGGACCAGTGGGGGTGGCTTCAAAATGCAAGCCTTTTTGCTGTGGGATGGGTTTGGTAGGGCTGGCTCATCTGAAGCAGCTCCAGTGTCATGGCTTCAAAAACCATGTTCTCTTTCAGGTACAAGGTGGGGATGTTCTTCCCCAGTGTTGTCATCATCAAGTGCTGTTATGTTGCTGCTCATTAGCTTGCTGGGGCAGTAGCAGGTTTGACATGACACTTGCTACAGAGTTGTAAACTGGAAACGTTTTGACAGTCAGGGATGGGAAATCTGTGATGATACCTGCTGTTGACAAAGTACTAGCTTTGTATGTATCCATGGTGTCTGGGCTTAGTGCAAGCTTATGGGAAGGATGAGAGGTATGTCAGATCAAACCCCAGGATGTTTCTACTGAAAGCAAGGTAGAGGACTTGTTTGGAAAGGTTGTTTGTTTCACTGTCTGGTGAGATCACACACTGGAGTAGTATTTGACACACAACCAGCTTTTTTAGTGCACGGTACTTATGTGTAACCCTCAGTGACAGCAGCACTGAACACAAAGTCCTGCCAGTGCTGTTTCTCCTTCTGCCCTGATAGCAGATATCTGTGTGATCGAGACAGAAGTTCTGCTGGGCAGGGTCTAAACCCTGTGGCAGCTGAGGTCATTGCTAGCCAAAGGCTGCTGATCCTTGAGCTCTGCATCAGGCTGGGCAGTTCATCCTCCTGGGTAGGGTGATATGACCTGTGGATTTCTTTACATTTGTTTCACAAAACCACTCCATTTTTTTTCTCCCTCCACTGTGCTCAAGCACCTATTTCTTGAGTTCAGGAAAGGGTTATATGTGCATGGTGTGTTCTTTCTTTTTAAAACTATACACACATCTGAAATTTCAGCCATTCCGTGTATGAACTTTTGGCAGTTTTTATAAAAGCTAATTCATATTTTCGATAATCAAGTCAGGGTGTCTGCATTTAGGCACTTGATAGTCTGACTCTTCAAAACTGAAGAGTGCCTAAATAAACATTGAGGAGCTTAAATTTGTGTCTTTTCAAGCCTCAGCTTCTATGCTTCTTTTCTTAAAAACAAACAAACAAGGCAGCAGAACACCCCCCACACCCAGTACTATAAATCTGTAAAACAGAGCCTACTAACTCTTTTGTGATATAAAATGCCCAGTCTCTCTTTAAGCTGCCCTTACTGATCATAAAACCTTACTTATTTTATGCATTTTGATGGGTGGTGTGTAGGTTTGCAGCCAATGCTAGGAAAAAGAAAGAATGATGGCTCCTGCAAGCTGGAACCCTGCCATTTAAACTTTGCAACCATTAAAGGAGAAACACTGTTGAAGAAGAAAATAAGGATTTTTATTTTAAATGTCAAGTGTCCTGTCAGTCAGGACTAGCAAGCGCTGTCGATAGAGCAGAAGTTGTTTCCTACCTACACCAGTCAGACTACTGAAAGATCCTCCTTTGAAAGATACTAATTTGGTCCTCAGGGAGGAGGCTGTTGAGAACACTTTAAACACGAAACAGCTGAGCTGGAAAGCATCTGTGTTCTGCAGGAGGCCCTCTGCACTAATGGGAACCTAGATGTGAAGTTATGATTTTTCTGAGATCTCCTGACAGTGTGCCCACTGGCAGGGTTATATTTCTGGAAGGTCATGCCTGTGGACAGGGGCTGGGAACTTCAAGTGCTGCTTAACCTGTGGGAGCCGCACCAGGACCTTGCAGGGTGAACAGACAAGCGAACTTTTGCTGGCCTGCAGGGCAGGTTACAGCATCTCTGTTCTAAGGAACCATCCCTGAACTGCATGGTGCTAGCCATCCTTTGTGTCCATGTAGGATAACTGGACAACGGCAGTGTTATCGGTGGTTATCTTTTCCTCCTTCCTGTTGTGACTGTAAAGTCAGCTGGGAGTTGGACTTGATCTTTATGGGTTCTTTCCAGCTTGAGATATTCTGTGATCTCTAAAATGCATGCAAGTGGGTTTTGTTTAAAGTACAGGAATTGTGCTGGCTGTGCCCTTTACAAAGGGCTCATCTGTACTCATCAACAAGGGATGCTGTTCCATGAGGCCTGAGATTAATTTTCTTTGCTTTCATACCCTCCCATTGCTGTGTTGAGGGAAGATGTTAAGTGAATCCAAGTGTAGTGTGCCCAAAGGGTGCAAAACTCTCCTGTATTGTTAAGTTCTGTCTCCTGTCAGGAGGGAACTGGAGCAGCCATGTTCTTTCAAAAGTGGCTGTAAGTTGAACCAGCTGTGCAACAACAAAATGTGTTGTCCCTGCTGCCGAGCTCTCGGGCAGCACACAAGACCCTAAATGCCCACTGTTGAACTGTAAAATTTGTACACAATCTGAAAACTTTCTTCACTGTTTATTTTTTTGCTTAACACTGTGAGCTACACGGAAGACACTAGTTTGATGTAAAACTTGCAGTAAATGCAAGTTCCTTCCGTAGAGCCTGGAGATGTACCTGGGGTGTAACCAAGCAAATTGTTATTATCTCACAGCAAATATTTATCACTGGCACTGCATGCCTGGAGCGTAGCTGGGGCAAAAAAAGCCCCAAACAAAACAAACTTGTCTTCATTACATAGCTTTTAATACATAACTGGTTTCTTTAGGTATCTTGTGTGGGTGCCAAAAATCACTGGAGACCCCCGTGACTAAGTTTTGGAAGCTGAGCTCCCCTCCTTGCGTAATGTGCGCCACACTAGCTGAAGGTGGCAGGGAGAGGCTTGCCCCTGTTGTGGGTGGCTTGGAGGCTCCTGAGACGCAGGTGGGTCACTCAGACCTGTCCTGCAGCTTTTGCAGTCACTGGGGGTAAAGAATTGTGACCCTGCTGCTGACTGGGTGAGGGGAAGGGCATGGGGACAAGTAATGGAGAGGTTTAGTATTCTGTGGTTGTGCTGCTCAAGCTGGCAAAAAAATTAAGGGATGGGGGAGTGGGTGGGGAAGAGCTGAGACAAAAGAACAGCTACATCTGACCTGAGAGCATAATCCAAATGCTTACTTGCAACACAGAATTAATAATGTACTTTGAGGTCTCAGTCAAGGACTCAGATGGGGGGAGCCTTTCTGAAGGGCTTCCAGCTCACTGACTCACTGCTCTGGCCCCAGTGACTCACTCCTCTGGCTTTGGCTTTTTGGGGAGAGGGTGGGAAATAGCAAAACATATGCCCAGCCTATTGAAAAGTTAGGCTAGATCCAAGAGCTATGCACTGGGGGAAGGGCAGGGGAATGTGAGAAGGATTTTCCTATTTTGCATGACTCCCGAGAGGCTTGGGCTAGGAATGAGCAACAGCATCCTGTTCTTTGCTTGCAGACAGTGGACTTAGAAGACTGATCTTGAGGATTGTTTCTCACCCTTGCTTCAGCTGCACAAGAGCTTCTTTCTTTCTTTGTCTCTTGTTTTTCTTTCTTTTAACCCATATTTAGTTGTGTCTATTAAAGAGTTTCATTTAGGTTTTAGTTACCTTTTTAAATACAAAATACTTTTTTTGGTGGGGATTGTTAAAGAAGAAAGTGAAAGAATATTTTGGAAGACAGAAAGGCAAAGGAGTAAGCATGGTTCTTGAAAAATTCCCCTGATCAGTTAAAAATAAATGCATCTCTTCTTTGCTGGTTGTGGGGTGGAAATATTTGAGTGTTTGCAATGGAAGTGTGTGCATACATGTGTACATAATGGGGGGGATTATGAGATTTGCTCAGCATGAACTTCAGCATTTCCATCTGTGTAACCTGAGCAAGCTGGGAAGATGTGCAGATTTAATTACCATGTAAATCTATTGGCTCTGAATTTCCTGGCATTTGTTTTGCTGATGACACAACCTGTATGTTATTCACTTAGTGGATTTTTTTTAATCTGTCCACTTTTTTTTTTATTAGTGCTTAAAATGAGTAAATGCTAGTATGAGACTGCAAACAATTGTGTCTGCTCTTGGAGTGGATCTCTTTGCTGGTTTCAAATACCAGTTTTGGGTTACTCTTCATATTCTCCCACAAATGAGGGAATTTCAGTATAGTTACTGAATAAACATTGAAGGATTTTGCAGCAGAATAAAGACATAAAACCCAGGCTGTTTTGTACCTACGGGTGGATGGTGGGATATTTTTTTATCTCACAAGTGCCTATTGTGTACCTGACAGTTCCTCCTGTGGAGGGGTGACTGACCCCTCCAGGATGGGGAGACTTCAGGGTGAGCCAGGAGGGATCCACTACCTCCCAGGAGGGAAATACCTTGAATATTTGTGGGTGGTTATAACCCTGTCACGTTGCATGGCTGCCTTGCCCTGGTCTGCTGGGAGAGCAGGGCTTGTTTTGCAGTGTGCCAGGGTGCTGTCACTGCAGCTCTCCTCTGGGGTGGCTCTGCCGGAGAATGTGGGATTCTGCTGCTGCAATCGGTATGTGGGACTTGCAGCTGATGCTGTGCATTTTCCAGGCTCTGCAAGGCCTGCTGCTTGTTTAAAAATATAAATATAATTGTGAAGTGTCATTTGAGGCTTTTGACTTCTCTGCATTTCTTTTTTAATGAGTTCTTAGGTGGTCAATTTTCTGAAGACGACTTTCATCTTTAGGCATGGTAATGTCTTATCTTCAGATGACTAACTGGGGTAGTGCTGCTCTCATCTGGCTTCAGGTCAGCTGGTGGAGAAGCCAGCACTGCCATGCACCTAGCAAAACCTGAGTGTTTTACTTCACAGGTCTTCATTTGATCAGACAAGAGGGAAAAAAAGCCCTGGTCCCTGAGGCAGCTGGAGAAAAGGGCCTTTGTGTGGCAGGAACAGGCAGATGCTGTGGAGAGCTGCAGCCCAAGGCACAGCTGGTCTGCAGCCAAATACTACTTTCGAAGAGCTATCCAAAAGTCCGCCGTGCACCCGGATGTGAGAGCCTTCCTCTGTTTGCTTACTGCAACGTGATGTCTGGAGGTGTTTGTGTTCCCCAAAAACACCCAGGGTATAGGCATGAGCCAACGTCCAGCCAGATGAGTGCTGAAACTCCACGGGGCTGCAATTTACTTTCTGTGTGTAAACAGGAGTGCTGCTGTTTTGTTTGCCTTTTCAGGGTTCTGGGGGAAGGGGAGGTGGAAGATAAGGTTACATCTGTCCTAAATCCCTGGCTTTTTACGGAGGTTAAAATCCCAGCTGAACACGTCTCTTCGCTATGTGGTGAGAATAGTTTAATAATTCAAACAGACTCCTTGTACCAACACATGTCTGCAATTAGTGCTGGGGCTGCCAGTGGGGTGTGAGGATAGCGGGAAACTGGCAGCTGAGCTGTCTACAGAGGTATTAACAACAAAAAGAGAAAAGAAGAAAAAAAGGCAGATTCTCAGTGCAAGTGCTCTTTCCTCTCTTCCTCCAGTTTTTGTAAGGGTGAGCTCTCTGGGTGAAAATCGCCCAGCTGAAAGCCATAGACAAAGAATTTCTTTCTTTTGCAAGCAAATATATATACAGGTTCTAAGGGTAAAAGTCTCAGTTTCCTTCCCAAATTGCCCTTTCCTGTTCCTGACTGCAGGGGTGGTTGCTGCTGTGTCAAAATTGAGGGTTATTCTGGGGCCTTCCAGCTATGGAAGTGGCTGATGACCGCTGAGGTGCATGAGGAAGCAGAGAGGGAAGGAGGAGGAGGAGGGCAGGGGGGGGGGGAGGTTGGCAATGGGAGAATGTGCTTTGAAAAGATAGAAGGAGCAGCTTAGGTGTAGGTGGAGGTTTTGCAGAGCTAGGGGCCTGACTGCCCCCAGATGGTTTCTGCTTTAGCTGCTGCTCAGATGCCTTTTCTTCTTTAGTTCTCTAAGCAAATGGAGCCACGTTCAATGAGACAGTTGTTTTATTAAGGACAAAAGGTGATCTAGCTTTAAGTATTCACTGTAGTAGAGAAGTGTATAACATTTGATTTTTATAATCACAGAGTGACAAGTCCAGATCTCTAAAATTGTCTGTTTGGTGAGTTCAGTAGCTGCACAGACTGACCTGTGGCAGTTGTTCTAGGTTTCTCTATTAACTAATGTTCAACATTATGTCACAGACCATTAAAAATAAACTTGAGAATTATAATGAAACTAGAAAATCATTTTAGAAACCAACCATTTATTTGCTATCGGACAACTCTGTTGTAAATGCATATTCTTTTCTTGCTCACAGCTTGCTGCTTTGCAGCGGCATGTGAAAAGGAGAAAGCACAAATATTGACGAACATGTGGAACATCCTTCCCCCCCCCAAGGTCCTCTTTCTCTCTGGTTTTCTGAAGTTGAATGTTTGTTTCCTCCTTTGCTTTTTCTGAAGTGGTTTTAGGAAAATTCCCCATTCAGAAAGGAAAAAAAAAAATCTGATGGACCTAACTTCAGTCAAATGGAAAAGTAAAATAGCATTTGATAAGCTTTTATTCCATATCAAAACAGTGATAGACGAAAGGCTAATAAAAATCTTTATTTGTGAATTTGCCAAAACCAGCCGAGTAGCCTGTGGCCATGTTTCTTTCAGTTAAGTTATAACATCTAAGTAGTGTCAGACTAAGTCAACACGTAGGTATGATATTTTCAAGGATGGCATCCTGAAATTGGATGATGCTGGTGGTAAAGTAGCTGCACGTAGAAACCATGGTACAAATATTGTGGCAGCCGTATTTCAGCTTCTGCTACTCATCAGTCAGAGTAATGCATGCAAGAATTGGAAAGAAAGAAGTGCTCCAGCTTTAGAAAAATATGTAAACAAATATAATTGACTCTTGCCATTACTCCAAATGAAAAGAAATATGTAGACTGGAGGGAAAAACATTGTCCCTAAGAAAGGCACTGCTTTTTTAAAGGTTCATCCTTGACTTCTTTCGTGGCTGGGAAGTATTTCTGTCCCTTGTTTACACATTAATGGCTGCCTACCCTGTTGTAGTCAGTGTTTTTATAGATGCCTCAGGATGTTCAACTACTCTTCTGCATCCTTTTTGTTTCTTCTTTGCACAGTGGGGTGTTGTAGTTTATACTTCTATTCTTGCTGGGAAGCACCTGGTTGTGAAGTGCTAGTGAGTCCTTGGGTATCAAAATTAAAATAAATGAGGCTTTCTAAGGTGGTCATGACCCTCTTGCAGAGTCCTCTAAGAGTTTGTTTATTAGTGTTATCATTTGCAGTCAGTAAATATGAGGCTACAAATTTTTTTGCTATTTTTAAAGGCTTTTCTTGAGCTAGCTTGTTATTCCAGCGTAGCAACTGTGGTCCTCTGTTTATTGCCTTGTATTCAGTCAATATTTTCTTTTCCTCAGTGTAAGAATTGACTCAAGACTTACTGATTTAGAAAAAAGGCACAGTTAGCGTTTGGAAGAGGTGCTTGAACATCCAGGGAACTCTGTGAGAGCTGGCTGTGCTCAGGATTTTCAGCATGAGGCTTCAAGGCCACAGGTGCTGCTGAAATGTGAAATGTGAGTGCATGAGGGTGTGAGCACACCGCTTCCCTTGTGGGTTTATACAATATTGACTTGTTTAATTCTTAATTTAGCCTACAGGAAGCTGAATCTTGAATTTCAGTGTTTGTTTCTGCAGGAGAGAGCAAGATGAAGAGCCAAGATCAATACTGCTTGCAAAAACTAAGCAAATCAAACAAACCTAGACTTTTATAGCATCATGCCTCAGCCGACAAAGATTCCTATATAAGATGGTAGATAATGCCTCATTGTTCAGAAAATCTCATTACAATTCACTGTGCAAGTATTTTTATACCAAAATAGAATTATTTGTGTGAATGAGATGAACAGAAATGATTTGTTGCAGTGCAGATTTTTCATCTGTCAAAGATGCAGTTTTCTGACATTGGAAACAAGATGAAGGGACAAAGTTTTCAGCTTGATGGGAACTGCACTGGAGTCTGGAGGAAATAGATTGCAAGGTTTGGTTTGTGCTCATTTTGAATAATAAACTGACATGAAGTTACTCTGCTACATACAGATCTAACATGTGCTGCTGGTGTAGTGGATTCAGTGCCATAGACAAAGTGGTTATTAGTACTGGCTGTCAGGAGCTTTAGCTCTGGGGCCTGGAAGCTGGATATGAGCTCTAGGTGGAATGCTATTTCTAAAATAGATACATAAATCAGTCAGGAAACCCATTTTATGGCGAGTGTGTTAATTGCTTGGCTGCGGATGTGCATGGACCCGTTCTCCTGGAGCACACGGAATGTTCTGCACAGCTAAAATAGTCGTATGTGGTGTCAGAGTTTGTGCTGGAATGTGTTTCATTTTCCTTCTGTGCTTCAGTGAACATTAACCCCCTATATTCTATTCCACTCACAAAATGTTCAGGTGATAGATCCTGCAGGATCTTTCACTCTGTCTGGGGGAAATGTGCTTTCCCATTTTTGGTGTTGCACTGTAGTGAGTACCTTCGGTGTGGCGGGAGGAGGCTGCTTCAGGACATGAGTACCGTGCTTCCATTTTCCATTTTTGTTGCAGTTTAATGACAGGCTCTTCTGTTGTAATGTATGCCTCTGAGAGGACTTTTGTTCTAGCTGTAGCTCTTCAGCTTGAAGTAGTGATTGGACAAGGAGGTTGTTAGGGCTGGTAGATCCTGCTGCTGACTGGCACGGATGACCAGTGCACATGTAGAGTTGTTCTGATCTATTCTCTCCCGTGGTTGGCATGACAGACAGGCAAGGAGATAAACTTTCCCCTGCCTTTTTGTCTCCACAGCACTTCACAGAGTTCCTGGATGAATTTTCACCTGATGTCCTAGGCCAGCTCTTGAATGATCCCTTCTTGTCTGAGAAGAATGAAATAATGGAAGTGGAGCTGTCTCCGGCATCCCCAGCACCCCTCATCCAGGCAGAACACAGCTATTCCCTCTGTGGGGACTCTCGACCCCAGTCTCCCTTGACCCACATCTCGACTGATGACAACTTTAACGAAGGTACAACATGCTGAGCCCACGTTCATTTGTTGTGATGATGCAGTAACGAAATGCTCCTGGTGGAACTGTAGCTGTGGAAAATGGTGATGCATAGAAAATGATGAAAACCTCTAGCATTTTTAACAGTTATCTGTAATTCAGCAGTTATAGACATGTGGAGGGGAAAAAGGGGAATGGCAAGCATGGTGGGAGGAAGAGATCCAACCTGCTTGTTCTGATGTGAAGTGGTTGTTGGAGGAGCAAGACCATGAATATCTAGTAACTATAAGGAATAATTGCAATGTCAGACTTTAACTCCTAGTGATTGATTTATGTCTTCACCATTAGCTTTACAGTACAAAGCAGTGGAGTGTTAAGCTGCATTACAATAAAAAGGGAGGGAGATTAGTGCTTGTGGCTAAGCACTGACAAGCTAAGCAGTTTGTGAAGATCCACCAGACAGGTCTTCAAAGGCTGACAGTTCTGTAGTCCCAAGTGCTTTGTTGGAACAAAATGAAATCTGTTAGAGATTTTACAAGAGGACAACTAATAAAACCTGTGAGAAGGATTTTCAGTGTGGGACAGGGGTTTTGGAAATGGTTGGGAAACATCGCCTACAGAAAGTCTTCCATTTTTATATTTTCTAGCTGTTTTATGTGAATATTTTTAAATTAACATATACAGGAGATATTAATTGTGGCAGGGAAAAAAAGGAAGAACATCAGAAACCAAGCTTTTTCTGGAAGTTAATAGGGAGAAGCTTCAAACTAGGCTAAAAGTGAGGGGAGTTTCCTTTGGGGAAAATTCCTGAAGAAATTCATACTGCTGAGACCACTGTAATAGAGCTGTAGTCAAATGATGTTTTAAAAAGCCAAGAAACATTAACAAGTGGGTTTAAAAATAGCAAATGAATGGAAAACATTTCATCTTATGCTCACTCTGAAGAGTGTTTCATAAGAGAGGAGGAGGAGGAGGAGGAGTTGTTCTTGGTGTTTGGGATTTTATTTAATCTTAAGCCCAGAATCATGCTTGCAACCTTTCCCTACCTGTTGACTTCAAAACAGTGAAACTCAGAGAAATACTTAAGGAAATTGCAGTATTAGAGTGAACCTGGCTGTCTGATAGATGTTCAAAGGCATCTCCCTGATGATTTTTCATTCCTTGAATCTGTGAGAGCAGGAAAAGAGGATTTTGTGGATGGCAGTACTGCAGGGTTTGACACTGGCAATTGAAAGCGTCTCTTGTTAGACGGTGAAGGTACACAGTGCTCCTGACAGCTCTGATGAAGGCCAGTTCCCTTGGTGGAGTAAGAGGACAGATACTGGGAGCACCAGTGTCCTTTTGGGGACCAGAAAGTATAGGATATGGAGGTGCAGGTCCATGTGCTCCAGCATGATCCTCTGCTGCTGGGGAACTGGGAGGGGTTTTGTGGAGTGCAGGGGCTGAGAGGCATATGTAGAATGTCCAAAATATTTACATTCTCCAAATACCCATCCCACTGGGCAGATTGGTGGGCTCTTACAGCTATACTGTTTTCATGCTTTTTTCCATGGCAAGGCTTCATGATTCTGTAGTGATTTTTGAGCTCCAGCATGCAGGGAGGCTGAGAAAAAGGCCAGCCTTGTTCAGCACATGATCTTCAAGACAGGTTTAAGCCATTCAGTGTCGATTTCTGTCTTTTGTTTTTTCCCAAGTCTCCCACAACCTTATTGAAAATGTTATTTAATGTTTCCTCTCAGCCATTATGGTGGAGTGATTGGTTGCTCTGACTCCATTTTCCTGCCCACAAGTGACTTCTGCCGTGAGCTGTTTCTTGCTGGCCACTGCCCGGCCATTACCATAATTTCTGCAACTGCTGAATTGACCTATTCCTGTAATTGTAAATCTTACATAAAGTTTTTCTAAAAGGAGCTAGAATTGTAAAACCTAGGAATCTCATAAGCCTGGATTTAACTGTTCCGAGAAGTCCCGTTAAGTTCAATGTGAGAACACATTTAAGTGTCCAGAAAATCAAAGTCCAAACACTGGTTTTCTCCACTTACTCACTCTTCTGACTTCACTGCCTTGAGGCCATTTCCTCAGCTTTGTACAGAATAACTTTCTTGAGTACTTGCAGCCTGTTGCTAGTGTGGGGTCTCTGAAGGTGTCAATTTTAAAGCACATGTGTACAAGACATCTGGCATTTAGTTATTTGGTTTCTCCCTATGATGAGAATCTATTCATAGATTCGGTTTTGCATAAACTTTAAAGATACTAGAGGGAGAGAGATTTATAGGCTTGACCTGCCTGCCTGCTTGCAGCTGGCCAATCACTTTTGTTTGCATGAATTGGTGAATAAGGCATATGGCCTGGGGAAGGCTTCAGGCTGCAACACGAAAAAGGAGGCTGTGTTCTGTGTACCAGCTCTCCACACCAGCTGCACTGCCACCTCTCGCCCACCAGGTTTCTGCTTTCTAGTTTTGGGCCCTGGGGTTTTTGAAACAACTGTAGAGTGGCTGTGGAGAAGGACAGTGGGTAGCTGTGGAGTGGAAAATGCTCTTGAAAGGACGTGAAGAAGCTGGGAGGGCAGACTGAGAATAGGGCTGATGGGTAAGGGAGATCTGTTGCTGTGCATTGCAGTCTTTTGGGGCACAGATTCACTTCTGACAGTTGGAAAGAAATGGGGGAAGAAGCTTAATTTTCTGTTACGGTCAGTGCAGGTTTATCTTCAGTTTTCCAGTCTCCTGCAGTGTTTTAGAAAGGGAGGGCTGTGGGTCAGACAGCCAGGAGCAAGGCAAGACCCAAGTTTCAGCAGGCACTATGGTTATCCTCCTTGTGACTTGAGATGTGAGTGTAGGCTCCTTCCCTGCCCTCCCACTGTCTTGTTAGCTGTAGGCACAGACTTTGGGATAGTGGCTGTCCCTTGCTTTGGACACGTGAGATGCATAGGTGACAGCTGAGTACAGGTAATACTGAGGGGCTGGTGTGTGTAGCAGGAATGTGAAGGCAGAGCCTGCAGCATCTGTGTGGGGCTCTTCATCCTCTGAGATCAGCTCAAGTGCTGGGGGTGTTTCCTGGTGGGTGTATGTTTGATTTTTCTGGTGTTTTTTACTTTGTGAGCCTGGCAGGGTACAGTGGACAGCTGACCAGTCACTTGTGTGCTGTGTCTCCTCAGATTGTGCCCAGGTGGCTGGGTGCACTCCTTTCCCAGTCCCCGGAGGGCTCTGCTTTTGAGACTAGTCTGGGTCCCCACCTGCCCCTCCTGTTGGTGCTTTCCTGCTCAGGAATGCTTTGAAGTTACTTTTGGATTTGAAGAGACTTGTCTTGGCTGAAGGTTTGACAGACTGATTGCTGAAATGATGTGTTTCTGTTTTACTCCTGGCTGTGCCAAAACGGGGACTGGCCCCAGACTGTAACCTGTATTGTTACTGCGTTTCTTACTGCTGAGGTTATGTTTTTCTGTAATGTGCTTTTAAAACTTGAATTTTCTTTTTCAGCTTTTAAACTTCAAGTCCATCTCCCTACATGGTTTGAAAAGGAAAAACACAAATAAGAAACCCAAATGAACCAAACAAAACTCCAAAAAACATGGCTCCCACTTCTCCGGTGCAAGTAGCCCTTCAACAATAAATCCAGCTCTCATCTCAGGCAGGGCTATGTGCACAAAAACCCTTGCTTAGGTATGGAGTTCACAAGCAGTATCAGTGTCATGTGCTGTCTCTGCATAGAGGCATCTCTGGGCTTGAGGCTCGAGTTGGTCTTCGTAGATTTTGTATGTACCCATATGTATGCACACACATAAATACACATGTGTATCCATGGTGTATATGTAAGTCACAAGAGTTTTATTTTTTATAGTAGGTTGTATTACATACCCTCATTTTATTTTTTATGCCTATATATAGAGAGGTACAATGTCCTGCTTTTGTCTTTCTCCAAATACTGAATCAATGTAATGTGAATAATGAAAATGGGAATCTCCTCTGCCCTGACTTTAAAGAAAACAGAAATGAACAAAGAAAGTCACTTGTGCTTTCAAAAGTTGCTGTGAAAGCCATACTGATAATTTTTGAGAGTACATTCCTGCAACTTTTTTTCTGTGTCAGTTTTTTCTTTTGTGTGTTTATTTAGGAAGTGAGGAGAAAGCCATTTAGTGGGAATGGCCTGTATTTGAGTGATTTTTATGTGGAAAGGTAGCAGTCAATCTGTGTCACCATATACAGTTTTAAAGTCATAGATCATACTAGGTTGGAAGGGACCCATCAGAATCATCAAGTCCAGTTCCTGGCCCTGCACAGGACACCCCAAGAGTCACACCATGTGCCTGAGAGCATTGCTCTGTATGAGAACAACTGAATTCATACTAAAGTATGAGAAGAGTTTTGAACTTTTGTATGTCCAAGGTCCTCAATCTCAATAGGTGACTCTGCATCAGCCCTGTACTTGAGCAGCAGCATGTCTGAAAAATGTTAGTTTTGATTTAGAGGTGGGCATTTACTTATGGTTGCTGTTAATAATTGTCAGCTTTATTTGCAGTCTGGCCTCCTCTAGCTTCCAGTTCTACATAGATGAGATCTCATTATAGCCTTTGTTCCTTTTAGAGAACCATCTGCTCTCTGAAACCTCTTTCCCTAGGTGTTTGTAGGCTGTGATTAAGTTCCCTCTTGATTTCTGCTGGGATACAGTCTAAATGAACTGCACTTCCTTGGTGTTTCCCCCTAGGTGGAATCTTCTGGACCTTCAGCTATTGCCATGCCTTTCTCAATACAGGGACATTTGCAGTTTCTTTTCCAAACTCTTTGTCAAGTGACTACAGGAACTGATTTCCCAGGAATAGTTTCCCTGATGATGCATATTATGGGAATATGCCTCCCACTTCCAGTGCTGCTGTTTGTGAGACCAGTGATCTCATTTTTTCTGTAGTGTTGCACTGACAGCTTGTGCTCACTTAGTTATGCACTGTGAGCATCATGCCCATTTCATGTGTGTTGAAGCCATTATACAGATCTGCCTTCACAGCGTCTGTGTGGGGTGTGAGGAGAAAAATTCAGACCTGAGAGAACGAACTGTTTTATTTGACCACAGTGCTTCTGTGGACAACTTTCTCATACGTTAAAAGAAAAACAATCATAATCTTATATAGGACATTTAATGGTATCCAATTTCAAGGCTGTTAATTCAGTTACCACCTCAGTCTGTTCCTCTCTTCCATGTTCACAAATGTGATGTGTCTTTGTTTCTATCTTAGTAACTTTGATAGTGATACAAATTATCTGATGGTTTTACATGGACTCCACACTGGTCAAAGAGGGGATGCTGGCATGAATGATGATAATTTGTTATGAAAACAGCTATTTCTGCTATGCATTGTGATTACTGTGTGTCACTGCTGCTCATCTTTGCTCCTTTATTTCATTTTTTCTCCCGGCACTTTAAAAAGGACCCCAATGTTTGGTAGTCAAACAGTATCTCTTTTGTTGCAGCAGTTCTGAGGGCTTCGGTTTCATTATTTGCGGTGGGAGTGTGTGTGCGCACTGGGAGGGGGAAATGCCATCTGGAAAATCTGTAAGAGGAACTGTTTGTCGATGAATGTGGGCTCTCACCTCCCAAAGGAGAGAGGGGGAGAGGTAGTGGCGTTGGAGTTCAGCATTTCACGCATAATAAACAGGGCCTGTGTCTGACAGGGAGTGTTATGTGAGCCCAGAGCTGGGCACTGAGAACCATCTGAACCCAGGGGAAAGAGAAGGAAGCAATTACTTCTCCAGAAAGGTTCCAACTTGCCTTTGGGAGGCTGGAAAGTCTCAGACTGCAAAGCTGGGGGCACTGAACTTCCTTCCCTGCAAATGGCACATCCAGCAGCATGCCCAAAATCTGTGCATCAGCAGAGGCCCTTTTGGGTTCCTGGTGAGATGCTTCTCTGACAGATCAAGCAGTCATTGTCCCCACAAACAACTTGTGAACCTCTTCCAAGAGGTGCTTTCCCCTTGCAGTTAGCTGGCTCCCAGTTGACAGCTGTACTTCTGTGGTGGTGGAGAGCTAGTGAGCACCCCTGGATCCTACTGCTCCGTGTGTAGAGAAAATGCCCTCAGAGGGAGGATTCGGGTAAGAACCGAATGTTTGTGCAAAGGCCAGCTTTGCGAACGTGGGTCCTTGGTACAAGTTTAAGCGCCATCTGCATCAAAGTGCGTAGTTACCATGTGGTGAGCTGAGCCTGAGGCTGCAGGTGGTCGTACATGTCACGGCTGTACAGAAGCCAGGTGGGCTGTGCATCCAAGCCCTGTGGTCCATGGTGACTGTGTAAGGTCTGTCATGCACCAAAAGGAATTAGTTGAAGCCCTGTTGTTCAAATCTTTAACACAGCTGAAGAGGGAGGTTATTTAAATACATTTGGCTGGTGAACGCTTTGACTCATTAGGGAACTTCCTCTATTACCCTGTTCAGAGATGGCTTTTCTGATACTTGTGCAGAGCACTTTGACCGATAGTCTGCTGTGATTTCCTTAAATTTTCAGTTTTGTTTTTCTCTAAGTTATTTTATCTGTTGCTTGAACAGTGAACTTTAATGAGGAGGCAAAAGCTGCCTCTTCATTCTGGTGATACGGATAAGGATATCCCTTGATGATTCTAGAGGTCTCATTTGCACACTGGTTTGAAATGACATTCAGTGCATGCATCTGTTTTCTCTGATGGAGATCTGTAATGGTGGTGTGGGCTTTTGTTCCCCTTAAAGATTAGGATCAGCGATACACCTTCATGTGGGTTGTTTACATAGTGGTGCTATCTCACTTGTTACTGCAGGGGAAAAAAAAGTGGAACCCATATTGTTTTTCTGGGTACTTGCTTCTCTGTACTTGAGAGGAGTGAGGGTGAGATGCAGAGTGCATCTCTCATTTATTCAAAAATGCACAGTAAATGCACATGCAACTTAATTGTCTAGCAATAAATGTCTCTGTTAAACTCTAATGAAAAGTTCCCAAAAGAATGTGGGGAGCAAGGGACACCATTTTAGTTATTTTGTAAGTTCTGTTTCTCTGTACATCTGGCAGAAAGGGTGAAATTTAGTCAATGTTGGAGAAGATTTACTTTTTCACAGGAAAGGAGGTGGTGTATTGGACAAGATTGAAGAATTAGTTGGATAGAAATAAAGAAAGGAAAGCGAAACTTTCTGGGAACTCTGATATTAGAAAAACTGTACAGTTGAAGTAAGCATTTTTGACCTCGTTTTCCACTTTTCTTACCCTGCCTTTCCATAACATGTCCATGAAACAAGAAAAGAAGCAGAATGTTGCATTTCTTCAGAGAGATATGAATGTCCTAGAAAGCTGCACATGGTGTTACTAAGAGCCTATGTATAAATTTGTATATCTACGTATAAATACAGAAATATTAAAAATGCTTCTTATAAACACAGAAATGGTATATATTAATTATGAGATGTAAAAATACAGCCGTTGGTGGTTGTGTGTTTTTCACGTGTGCCTAAATCACACCTACTGGTTACAGCTACATCTGTGATGCTTGGAGGAGCACAGTTCTGTTGACAATCATCATCACGGTGTGTGAGGTGTGCAGTGGAAGATGCACGCTAAACAAGTCTGCAGGAGAAGAGGCACAAGCTTGATGACAGAATAAGCACACAAAAGCTTTCTGAAGAGATGTAACTTTAGTCTTGGACACAGGAGATCTTAGGTGCATGTGTCACAAGCCCTGGGTGGCTGTGATGAATGGGTTTTTTGGATGCCTGGGTTGAAACGCTGATGTTTAACTTGCAGCCGTGGTAGATGCTCACAGCCCAACCTGAACCCTCGATGCACACTGTATTTTGATCAAGTGTAACAACAGGGCTAAATCATCTGAAAAATCCAATTCCAGTTGTCTCCAGTTGGCCATTTTAAATCACTGGTTACTTTTTGGCCTTAATCTCTCCACGTCTCACTTGAATTTTCAGCTCCACTGTGGAAATGAATTCAGATTGTAGAGCGTTTCCCTAGGAAGGAATTAAATAGCCCTGTGGGAACAAAATTTGAATTGTATTTGGTAAAGGAGAGGTGAGGCTGTGCATGAGACAGTGCAAATAACAAAACACGGAATATCTCCTCAATTCGTGAAGCACCATGCATTCTGTTTGTTGGATGAAGCATGGGTTCTGTAGAGAAATTGTTTGGTCA
Organism: Lycocorax pyrrhopterus obiensis; assembly: GCA_014706295.1. NCBI lineage: Eukaryota > Metazoa > Chordata > Aves > Passeriformes > Paradisaeidae > Lycocorax > Lycocorax pyrrhopterus. The sequence goes on along the minus strand of JACSVZ010000015.1, from coordinate 59,052,044 downwards.
CAGTATTAAAACATTCCTATTTTTAGGTGTATATGATGTGCAAAAGGACAATGAGTTAAGCATTCATAGTATTTCTTAATACCTGGGTGCTTTGCAACATCAGTGTTCAGTTCACATGTGCAGTTTACCAGCACCAGTGCGTTGCACGTAGAAGTGTCGGCTGGGATTTTGCTAAGTACTGTGTAGATTCCCTAAAGTACATGTTCCAGGTGCCAAAATGCCTAGCATTCATGGATTTATGAAAGTGTAGGTAAAGATGAATGCTTCTGATCTAAACAGTCATTGCATGATAGAGTTCTGAGGTTTGTAGGAAATTTCAGCTGGGGAAGGAACTGACAGCCAGGATCACTTGTTCAACAGTGAACTGTTTTGAAGCCTGAGAAGAGATTTTTAACAGCCAAAGTGACAATACTTAGGATGTGTATTTTCCTAGCCATTTGGATAGCTGAATCTCTTGTTTAGACTTTCTTCTCTCTATATCTGAATGACTTGCAGTATATTTTGTTTTACCTTAGAGGATGCGGTGTTGCCCTATTCATATTTGTCTAGAATTCGTACCATCATGAAGACTATTTTCTCAGCCTCTTTGCTTGGACTCTGGCTCAAATGTTCATGTGTAACTCCTGGATCGTGTCAAATATAAATAGAAACACCTCTAACTTCTTGACACCAGTCATTTTTTCTAACCACAGTATGTCTTGCTTGGTTTGGAGAAGACACCTCCCTTTTCCTCCAGTGGGTCTCTTGAGCCAGTCTCTGTTGTCCTTTTCATTTCAATGTTTCACATGCACCTTCTTGCTTGTTCTCATTATTCCATGAAACCTCTCTCTATAACCCTCTATCAGAAATACTCTTGTCTTGGAAGGGTGTGCCATACCTCTCTGTATGACTGATCTATTAGCCTGCTCCATTTTTCTGCTTTGCCTAAGTTTTTCTGGTTTTGTGCTACATTCTCAAGGGCTTTGGGAGAAGGGCTGCCACTCTGCTCTGCTAGTACAGTGCTTGGCAGAGTAGACTAAGGTGCTAAGGAACTATTAAAAGAATAAATGAAGAATGATTTTCAGATAATGTCAACTTGCTGTGCTCAGAAAGAGGAGAAAGGAGAGTGAGAAATATCCTTGCAGCTCCCTTGGAGCAGGGGAGAGATTGTTGGTGGCTTCAGAATCTAGAATGTGTCAAAACAAAGTAACTTGCAGCACAACACTCCTCATCCTAGTAGCGGATGTGTACCAGTGACTTGGAAAAAGTAGAGGGAGGAGAGTATCAAGGTGAGATTTGACCAGTCCTCCATCCCTTCTTTTCACAGGGTTGTTCATCTGGAATGACAGCTGTCACCATGGGTTGTAAGAGGCAGTGTCAAAAAAGTGCCAGATGCAGTTCTTCAGAATTATCTCGGTGTTAAACTCTGTGTGTTGCTGTCGCTGGAAACCATCTGTAACCCTACAAACTGGTTAGACTGGCTTAAAGCCTAGAATAACTCTGAGCAGTTTATGCAGATCTAAGTGGTGATGGCAGGGATGTCAGGTTAATCAGCAAAGTCGGCCTCCAGAGGAGTAAAATGATGGATTCCAGAGCAGTGAAATGACCAGCCGAAGGCCAGCATATCTTGCTGTCTTAGAGTAGCTGAGTATTTGTGGTGAGTCTGGGGATTAGAGGTGATAAACATCATAAAGTGCAGCCTTAGAGGACATGCCCTGTTTTGCTGGTCACCCATGGCTGGATTTCTCTTCTACTTGCATGATAATACAAATCTGAGAAAATTCAGGGCTAATTACTGGCTTCTCTAATAGCTCTCATTTATCCATAGCCTTCACAATAGTGCTGCTCCAGGGGTAGCTTGACCCAGAGGTGCAAGAGGCAGCAAATGTGGTATGGGGCCAGTTTTGACACAAGTAATCCAAACACGCATTTGAAAGTTGCATTTGCCAAGGGATTCTGGATTTCCAGGCAGATAGCACTTTAAAGGTTTCACTTGAATGATGCACACACAGCAAGCTGGGAAGGAGCTGCACTTTTGTGTTTGGGAGTAGAGAGGCTCAGGGAGGGTTGAAAGAGAGCAATGTCCTCTCTCCTGAGGAGGTAGACAAGCCTACCTCTTTTTTTTTTTCATGAATATTTCTATTTTTGCGTTTTTGCATTTCCCAGGAAGCTTTGGGAGTAAGCTCTCCAGAAGCTTAAATATGGTGTTTAGCCCTTGCTCTGCAGTTAAATCTGGCAGAGCTGGGCTTGCTGTTCTTGAGCTTCTGATTACAGGATATGTATTTTTCATTTTTAATTCCTTGGTGTGTCTTCACTCAAATTACCTCCTTCCTTGCCAGTGGTGGAGGTCAGGTCCCACCACAAAGTAATTACTAGCACTGGAGATGTACATTCTTCTTCCTTCTTCCAGGCACCCAGCTTCTGCCCAGTGCCTGTGTGCTCTGTGTGTGTGTGTGGTCCTAATAGCAAGGACACACAGCAGCACAGAGGCTGTAAGCCCACTCTTATTTTTGTTACCTGTTTACAGCTGAACTCTGTTGACATCTCAGCAGCTTGATACACTCAACTGTGAATGAAGAGTCTTGTGCAGCCTTGCAGAATGCTGGTGGCACAGCCCCAGCCCCATGGCTGCCTCCCAGGATGTTGGTGCAGCACGCAGTTAATTCAAAGCTCTGCTGCTGTTTACTGGCCCTACCGCGTATGTTTTTGCTCTCTCTGTTTGAATTTTGTATATTCAGTAAAGAATCTGTATGAAGGCAGAAGAAGGCTTTGAAAGAAAGATCAGCACTCTTTTTTCTTTTATGTGTATTTGCCTTCACATTCCAGCTGCTCAATTTAATGGATATGTCTCTCACGACTACTGCTCAGTTGTGACAGAGGACCGTGCCACATGCTGTTGGGATGCAGTGCACCTGGTGTCAGATATTCTCCTGCCAGAGGAAGGAATCCACATGAGTAGAGTCTAGCAGTTGGAATAGGAAGTTTTCTAAAGCAGAATTGCAGCTGCCAAAAACGCATTTGCTTATTTTGTATTTTTAAAAGGGGTTGTTAATAGTGGAATTCTTTCAAAGTTTGAGTCTTTCCAAGTTCTTGGTCCTCTATCGTACTTCAGACCTGGGAAAATAAGTCCTTTTTCAGCAAGTCAAACAGTGAATGGAAATGGAATGAAAATGGGGAGCTAAACTTACCATGCCAACCTTCTTCCAGTTCTTGACAGTGCTGGGCAAACCTTTCAGCTTTGTCTAGAAGAAAGTTGTATGGCTTTCTCCTGACTAGTGAACTTTCAATAAGTGGAGTTAGGGGATAATTCTGTCAACACGTGATGCATGTTTCATCGCTGCTGGTTAAAATATGCATCCTGTGCTGTGACTTCCCAGAGGCTCTGTGGAGGAAATTAGCATGATCACCATGGCACTGGTGCTCCTGTGAAATCATCAAAGCCTATATCCTCTTTTGCACTTACTAAATGAATCCTTGGGGAAAAAAATGAAGTTAAGGGTGTGAAAAATACTTTGTTCTTAGAAGTATAATCTCACCATTTGAGCTATTTGCTGACTGCAAGCAGTAGAAGAAGCAGAAGTCTGGCTAAAGGCTATCTCTAGAAGGAGGAATAAAACTGAGTCAGCGGGCATTAGCCTGTTTAGGACATGCCTCCCTGGCTGCTTTACCCAGTGGCTTGTTTAGTCTTGTTGTGCTACGCATTAGCAGCTTTCAGCAATGTACAGTGATTAGTGCTCTGTGTTTTTCTTCGCTGCTCCTCTGTGTATCCTGGGGCTAGGATTAGGTTACAGCCCTGAAATGGCACGGTTGTCTGCATTGACTGAGAGCTGAATAGTAAGGGCAGAGTTTTGTTGATAGACTAAAATGTCTTCTGTGTTTGTTTCCCTTCTCTGGAGGAGGAATGACATTATTTTCATTTGTAGTCTTTCTGTCTCTGATCTAAACATGCGGTGTCCAATTTCCTTCCCTGGCAGGTGACCTGGAAAATGAGGAATGGTGTCTGGCTACAGAGTTTACTCCAGCTTCAATAAAGACTGAGCCAGGGCTGTGTGAGACATCAGGCCTTGCTCCCTCAGTCAGTCTCACCGTCACGGCCACGTCGCTGGAGGGGGAACAGCCTGAACTACGGACAGATGCCCTGGTACTCCAGACTTTCTGTTCTCCTCTGCACAGTTAGCTGCAGGTTCTCCTAAGGCTGCATGCCAGTGTAGCCTCCTTGGTGCCAAAGCTTGGCAGTTCAGGGTGCACACTGCAGTCTGCTTTAATGGTTTTTGATGTTTGCTGGTGTCCCACTATTGCTATAAGAGCTTGTGTTTCAAAACACTTCTCTGCATCTTCAGCTCTTAATGGCTGGATATACAACTTTGTCTTCTATGCTAGCCCCAGAGTGTGGGCTCTTGGGTTTGTAGAAATATTTGAATGGTTTCTAATGAACCAGTTGCACCTGAACTGACTAATCCATTTGCTCTATCAAGCCTGTGACAAGCTAAGCGTCTTTCACAAGAACTTGCTTTAGTGCTGCTGTGCCTTTCCCTAAGCAGAATAAGACTCCTTGTTTGGATTGACTGGAGAGTTTCCCTGTTGGACTGCAAAGTTACTTTTGCAGATCTGTGAAGCTTTGACATTTCAAGCTGCTGCTTCTTCCAGACCAACCAGCCTCGTAAGAAGCTTTGTGATGCCTTTCTGACCACAGCTGGAGCAGCCAGTGGGCATTCTAAAGAGCTTAGTTTGGCTGTGGTTGGTTTCAGGAGAATGAACTGCAGCAGCTGGTGGCTCACCAGGGTCCCCAGCCAGTGGAGGAAGAAGCATGGCTGTTGTCAGCCCCCAGGCTGCAATGTCAGTCCGGGCTGGAGGGAGTTGATATATGCTGAAAATAAATATTTCCACTTGGATGTGGATCAGAAATATGTGCAACAGAAATTATTTTATGAGAAACTGAAAAAAGCTAAGCACAAGTTTCCCATAATTCTCTGCTAGTTTGAATGTGCTGTTCCCAGGACGTAGTCCTGCTGTAGCTTGGATGCCGTGATTTGCAGGGTATTGGGACTTATGGGTTGACAGGGGCTCATTGCTGTTGCATGGATTAGTTACACAGGTTACTGAGAGAGATTTTGTCTGCAATTAACTTGCTGGTGTGCCAGACTGGCTTCCTCAGGCCTGGGACTGTAGCACACAGATAGGCTCTGGGCTCCAGCTTGGCAGCCTGGTGTGCCAGCCCTGCCAATGGGGCAAGCCAAGTGTCTTCCAAACTTTAGTCAGCAGTGACTGTCTCTTTTCCTGCTCCTCAGCAGTGTGAAAGGAACTCAGGTCCCAAAACCTGGTGCTCAGTGGCTGGCACCTTGCTCTTGCTGCCAGATGACAATGGCCTTTAACAGGCTCTCCCTGGCTCCCAGGGGTGTTTTTGTCCTTGCTCAAACAGACCGTGCAGTCCAGCAAATCCTAGCAGCAGCTCTGTTGCTAAGAGAAGTAATTTGAGTGGGTTACATGTTAGCTTTCAGTCTGAAATGTCATCTCTGAGGTGTAATACTTTATTTTAGCTAAATATAGTAGTGAGAAAAGCCATAGTGGGAGTAGTCAGGGCAGTATTCTCTGTAGCCTGGTTTAGCAAACTGTGAAGCAGTTAAAGCTTTGCCTATGGCAGAGCAGGAGGAGAGGAAACTTCTCCATTTGTGGAGAAGTAATCCCTGTGTCCTTCTATTAAAATTTTTAAGATGTGTACTCTAGGTTTTCATGCTGTTAATTTCTTTTTTCTAGATGAAACCACTGACCCAGAAAGTTCTTCCAGAGATTAAATTGGAGCCCCATGAAGTGGATCAGTTCCTGAACCTCTCTTCTAAGGAAGGTGTGTTAAATACCAAACGAAAATGTAGGGAGACATGACCAGAAAGCACAATAAATGTACTTCACCTTGATTAAATATTTGGATTTCTTGTTCACTGTGTTAGTATTTGTGCTGAAGCTGTTGTTTTCTAGGGATTCAACTCAGGCTATTGAAGAGCCAGAGTCTCTCTGAGCTTTTATGTGGGCTTCTTTCTTTTTTTATTCGAAGAAAATGATCCCTTTTTCTCTGTAGGATATTAATAATTGTACTGAAGGGAGCTTGAATTCTTCAAGTACAGGATTATGTAGGGTAGAAAAGAAACCAATTTGAGGAGACTTAAATAAGACATAGGAAAGTGTACTGTTAACCTCTGATGCAAAAGCGGGATGTGAGCTTATACGAAAATAAAAGTTAGGTGAATCTGTTTGTAGCATATTAGTTTTAAGAACAACCATCATCTTTTTGTACTACACTGTAATGTGCGAGGAGGAGCAACAGTCCGTGCCCTGAAAGCTAAACACAATTAAAGCCAAGAAAACTTTGGAAGAGCCAAATATTTGGCATGAAATCTGAGCAGATAACTGCATTTCAGTTAGAAACACTTGATATTCTGTTAGTGAATTCATTTCTGTAGGTAAATTGTACTGCTCTAGGGAGAGAAGCAAATGATGTAGCAGGTGGATAAAGGGAGGCTGTATCTCAACCCAGGGTGTAGATTTGTTTGCTCACTTTGTGGGATTAAGGGCCTTTCTGTTTTTCAAATATGTTTCTTCTTCTGCAAGAGCTAAGATACGAAACAAAAAGAGTTTTATAGCTTTTTTTATTACTATTTTTCTCCCATCCTCCCTCACCACCCATTTGATCTTTTCAACTCAAATTTGCAAAGCATAACAGAAGTGGAAGGTGGCAAATTAGCCCTGTATCTTCCTACTTCAAAATTTAATTGCTGTAAATTTAGCTCAGAGAAAAAAATTGCTGAGTTATGGCTGTTTTGAGCATCTGCTAAATTGTCCATGCAATAAGAGTAGGTGGGACATGCCCGTTTCTCTTGGTCCAGACCCATTTGGTCATAACCAGCACTTTGCCTGCCAATTCTAGAGCAGGTTTTTTTGGCTGCAGTTGAAGTTATCTTATGGCCCTGGATAGACAGTGTGAGAGAGGTTCCTGTGGTGGCTGTGTGTGCTGCTCCTGCTCCATTCAGTGCATTGAAGCCTTTGCTGTCACTAGGTTGTCAGTCACTTCTCAGTTGTGCCAAAACATGTCCTTAGGAGGCCTTTCTCTCCTTCCTGATCATGTAACACCTTGGATGTGATCCCTTCCCTTGAAAATACTGGCAAATTGTTTAATCCACAGCAAAGTTAGAAAATACTATTGTTTTTGGAGAGAAAGTATGCTGGCTCAGAGCCCCTCTGTTCATGTGGTTTCCCAAGAACAAGGAACTTGTACTTTACATTATACATAAACCTCAAAACATTTGAAGAAGGAGCTGAAGTGTAGGTAGAAGTGACTGGAGCATATGCACAGAGCCCTGTTTTGTCTGTCAAACCTAAAGATAGTTGCTGCATTTCATTCCTTCTTTGGTGACCTACATGCTCCGAACCTTTTCCAAGTTGCCACTTTTGCGTGATCTGTTTTTTTAGCAGACATTCCTCGTCTTGGAAACTGTGGTGGTGGTGGTGGTGGCTGTAGTGGCAATTTAAATTGACACCTTAAACCCTTGTGTTATTTTCTGTCTGTCTTGCCATTTAGCAGTGGATCCCCTGCATTTGCCTCCCACCCCTCCCAGCAGCCATGGCAGTGACTCCGAAGGAGGGCAGAGCCCAGCTCGGTCACTGCCTCCTTCCAGCCCAATCCAGCTCCAGGCCACGGCTAAGGTTGCGTCGCGCACAGCTTCAGTGCTCTCCAATTCCCCTCTCCTGACTGCCCCACATGTAAGTTGAGCTGGCTTTCTCCACCATTTATCTGTGTGTCTTTTTTTAAAAACCTTTTTAATTACTGGTTTTGGCAGAGATTTGCTAACTTTCTGTTGTTGTTTAGATGAATTCATGTCTGGTCAAAACTGCAGATCCAGTAATTCTTGCTCACTGGTCTGTTCTGTTCCCACAGAGAACAGCATGTGCTTCTCCTCTAAGTTGAGACAGGGTTCACTGGTGTTATTAGCTTTATCCCATCACGGACTGTGTTTTGCCTTAGGGCCCAGCCCTGCTGGGTTGACCTGTCTCTGGTAGATCTGCATCTGTCCTCTTGTCGTGTCATTAGCAAGTGGAGGTCTTTAGGGAGGGATTTTCAGTGGTGTTTCTCGTGTATCTCTTGCCCTGTTTGAGCCAAAGACAGTTTTACTGTTGGCCTCAGTGTGTACAGAGCTGGGCCAAGAACAGCTGTTTTGAGGGAATCCTGTCCCAAAGGTTCGAACTCTGAATGGAAGTTACCTAAAAGGTCTTCCACACATTCCCAGTTGCAGGGGGCTGTTCTAGTAGGCCTAGTCCTCTCTGAAGTGGGAGACCTGCCTCTCTTCCCTAACAACCTTTTCTTCTAGGACTGTGTGCACTTACTGCTTTATATTATTTCATTTCTATGACCCTTGAAGAAATTACAGGGGACTGGCCCCCTCATCCTGACAGAAGAGGAGAAGAGGACGCTGATAGCAGAGGGCTACCCAATCCCTACCAAACTGCCCCTGACAAAAGCAGAGGAGAAAGTTCTAAAGAAAATCCGCAGGAAGATAAAAAACAAGGTAAATGTTAGTTTTGCTGGGTAGTTCCTACTTGTCCTTTGTTTTAAAAAATGCTGCAGAATTCTGCAGTCATGGTCTGTGGTGCTGTTGAATGCTGTAAGTTGTCTTTTAATAAAGTGCTTTTCTTTGTTCCTAAACACATCCATCAAATTATCTGTCACTGTGAGCGTGCCTCAGTGTAGGTATTTACCTGAGCCCATTAACAATAGAGTATTTAGAAGGCAGAGTATCAAGTTGCTGTGGCTTGGCTCCCTTTAAAAATCAGTACAATTCTCCCCTTATGGTAGGCAAAGACCTCTGTATTCTTTGCATGGTGAGGAAAGTGTTCTTTTCTGTTTCCTGTTTTAAAATATGACTCTGTATTTCAGTGCACTAGTCTTTTGATCACTGAATTCAGTGACTTGTAAAGTTGATACCAAGGCTGCCAAATGGCCCTACAAGCCTTTTTTTTTTCCTTCATCTGACACGGGGAAGATTCTAGTGATAGAGAATATTTTCAGACCTGGCCAGCTTACATGTTCTAGAGGATTTTAGCACATCTTTCATGGTTACTATATTCTGCTACTGGTTTTGCAGATAGAGGTGTAAATTTGTCCACGTTAAATTGGAATTTGGTCTTGTAATGTGTTTTTTCAAAATTTTGTGAAGTGATGTTGTGCATTTCATGTACCACTTCCGTAGAATCAGAGTCATTTATATTGAGGAGCAATCTGGAGGTCCTTTGGTCAAAGCCCTGGGTTGGAAAGCAGGGTCAGCTTAGAGTAGGTTGCTCAGTGTCTTGTCCAGTCACATTTTACTGCCCCAAGGGGTGATGAATCCCCTGTGTCTCTGGGCACCATGTTCCCATATTAGGCCACTCTTGTGGTAAAAACAAATAAATAGAATCCCTGATGTGTAATTGGAATTTCCTTTGCTGCAACTTATATTTGATGTCTCTTGCCATTTTGCTGTGCACCTCTGAGAGCTCTGGCATCATCTTTGCTGCACGAGATAGTTGAAGACAGCAATAGGATTCCCTCCTTGGCCTTCTCCAATCTGAGCAAGCCCAGCTTTTTCTGCCTTTCCTGAAATGTCATGTGCTCTGCCGTGCTTATTATAGCAGTGGTCTGCCTCTGGGCTTGCTTCTGTACATCCAGAGGATTTATTTCTGAGCTGTGGACTGTACTGCTGTACTCAGCTGTGGTTTTGCAGTCACTGAACAGAGGGGGAAGAACCACTTCTCTGGACCTGCTACCACCAATCTCATTAATGCAGATCCAGGTTTGGTTGGCTGCTTTTCCAACAGGGGCGTTGCTGACAGATGTTTGACTTGTTCATCAGGACCCCACATCCTTGTCTGCAAAGTTGCTTTCTATTCATGGGCTTTTCCTCTCCCAGATGCCGGACATTGTCCTGGGATCATCTTTTAGTATTTGTCCTAGGATATTCTCTCCAGATGAATCTGATTTACTTTTTAAGGTTAGCAGGGGATGATCTTTTTTTGTGTGACTGAGAGGAGGAGTCTTGCTTCAGAATGTGGAAATAGATCAAGTCAGTGCTTTGCTTGCCAGGAATAGAAATGAGAACAAGACAGAGGCTTGACTCTAATAACATTGGGGCTTCTTACCAGTTTATTAATTCATCTCTGCTGCTTTTGTTTTCTATGCAAATATTTGGTGTTTTTCCTCCTTTTTCCTTAGATCTCTGCCCAGGAAAGTAGAAGAAAAAAGAAAGAATACATGGACAGTCTGGAAAAAAAGTAAGCCAGCCTCCTTCCTGTTTCAAGCAGGCCAATAGCACTAGTTGTGGGACTGGGACGGGATCCAGCTGTGGCTGGGGACGGTTCCATGCACAGAGTGCCAGCTGCCATCTCGTGGCGGTGACTGAGAAAAGGCCCCGCTCCTGGCAGCTGCTTGTCGGGGGTCAGGACGGTGCTTGCCTGCAGCAGGTCACTAACGTGCCAGCAAGCACTTCACACCTTAAATCAGGCAAGACCAGCTGTATTGGCCTTTGCCTCAGGCAACTGTGTGGCCTAGTGGACAGGCAGTCCAGGGAAAGATGGATCCAGAGTGAGTATATTCTGTCTTCTAGTGCAGATGAAAACAGAAATAGGAAGTGGGTGAGTCAGGACTGCCTGGGAAAATAAGCAGGACTCAGGAAAATAGCATGTGACCCATCGACTTCCCTTAGCAAGCAGGAGGCAAACCCCCAGTTAGTGATTTAGATTCCAAATTAATCTTTCTTCCAGGAGATGAATATTCTAGTATTACTCTTATGCAATTCACCAGATGGTTCTGTTAAAACCCTTGTACCATCTTTGGTGATATCCTTGATGTAATTTCCACTTTTTTCTTGTCTCTTTATAGCTCTGTCTCGCTTCCTCAGAGTTACTTTTGTGAAATTCCACCTCATGCATACCAGATATCAAGGCTCTTTCCTTTTCTCTTTTTTCTTCTTGAAGCTATTCAGGATGGTCCTGTTTGTCTTCTTAGGAGTCACGTATTTTGCTTGGACCTCTTACATGCGATGTTATGACAATCTTCTTTAGTTTGGGGATTTCCAGGGACAGTGTGGGAATGGGTAGTATCTTGGGACAGTCTTGAGCACTGTCTTTAGTCTCCTGGCTTATTAGCCCTCATAAACTTGAAATTTGAGGATCTGATTTCAGAAGCATGGCATTTGCCAGACAGCTAATGCAACTTTTGCTATTTGTTTCACACTATGAAGTGTGATTAAATATTATGACTGAAGTTCATTGGTGTCTGTTTCTTTAAATTTAGGCAAGATGATAGAGGTCTCAGTGAAAGCAAGTTTGCCTTGTTTTACAGTCACTTGAATAAATAACTGATGCTTTTATATTTCATTGTGCTGTCTCCAGAGTTGAGACCTGCTCAAATGAAAACAGTGAGCTGCGTAAGAAGGTTGAAGTCCTAGAGAACACTAACAGGTAAGGTATGGAGATCACCAAACAAAACCGTAGCGGGATATTACAGTGAAAAGTGAAAATATGGAGGTTAAGAGATCGACTGAAATATGAACAATAGCTGTGTCTGATGGGCTTCCTGTCAGAGAAAGATGTGGAAGGCCAGTTACTGTGAGTGCAGTGGGATGTAAAGCATGGAGGTTTTGATGTCATGTCTTAAACTGTCTCCCTAGCCTGTGGTGCGCTTGAGAAACCTTTTAGCACTCTTCTCTGAGTTCTTCCACTACCCAAGGGAAAGTAATTAGAAATACAAAACAAACAAAAAACTACAGTCCAGCTCCAGTTGCCTTCATTTAGTGAAATTTTGCCTAGAAGCCTTAACCTGGGACATGACACTTCCAGAAATTACAGTGCTAAAACTCAAGTCATTTTTAGTTCCTTCTGCACTACTAGATGTCATTGCAATTATTGTGCACCCTTCTAACCATCTCACACCCCAGAATTTCCTTCATTTGGAGGGGAAAATCACCTCCTTGCTGCCTCATTTCTGAAGGAATGGGTGACTCAGTGGTGGCTTTTTCAAAAGACACATGGCGGAAGATGTTGAATAGCTAAGCTTTTAATTGGGTGTTAGCTGAGAGTGCAGTGTCAGTCCTGGCTTTTGCTCAGTGTGGCAAATTCCAGTGAGTAGGTACTAGATGAGCCCACTCTTAGCACTTTCTAGTTAGAGGCATTTGTAGTGATGGTGGAATATTACCATGGAACATGATGGTGACACTGAAGTGTGGGAGGAAGCTGGGTTTTAAAGATAAGACCCACGATCTTGGGTCTTGGAAAATGGCCCTGGAGCTGATCTGGCAGCTAGTGTATTGCTAATTGAGTGGCATGTGTTGTTTCTGATCTCTGGATCCAATCTCTAATTTCATGAAGCCAGACCCTGTAGCACTGTGACTTGCTGGAGAGTGTCTCCCACACACTGCTCATGCATGAAGACATCTGCTGCTTTCTTGAAGAGAGCCAAGCCATTTCTGTGCCTCTTATATCGTCCTCCAGGGTTTGACATAAAAGAACCAGGAATTATGCTGTAGGTGTGGAGTAGGGATGTCTCACCCAGAATCTGTCCCAGAAGGTACTGAAGCGAACTTCTCTTAAGAAAAGGTGCAGCTGTAGATTATCCACTTGGGGACAACATGTTGTCAACCCTGGAGTTTTTCTCCCCAGTTAAGATAAATTTGGCCAGCTGTTTTCACCTCTGAGCTGTTGAAGATGCACTCATGAGAGCAGCTTTGTTGGTATTGTCCATCCTTTCAGAAAGGACCTTTAGCATCTTATCTATTATTTGATTATCTTAATTCTTTCATGCTAAATGCTCTAAAAAATTTTAGGTAAGTGATATTATCTCCAAATCCTTCATACTTTGGCCCTGTGGGATGAGTTGCATTGTTTCCTTCCCTCTGCAATAGCATCTATATTGATCTGTAATCTCTTGCAGAGAAGCAGGTGTTCATCCTTCTGCACAGAAATTCTTGTCATTCATGGCAATGCTGTTTTGGCTATTTAGATGTCAACTGTGTCTAAAATGTGCTAAGGCTTACATGTGAAGTACTGAGGAAATTTGTTAAAGTGCCTGCTTTCATCAAACCTCAGTTTTGTAACATACCATATTATGAGGTTTTCACCTTAACTCCAAAAAGCCACTTTTCCTATTTACTGTGTAATTGTGCAACTGTCTCATTCAGAGAATGGTTCCAGGCCCTGGTTTAATATACATTATCCACATCCTACAATGAATTCAAAATGTCTCATTTCCTCATTGGTATTTGCACAGAGCCTTGGCATGACATCCAGAAACTGTTCATGTTTCAGAACTTGTCTTCACAGCACCCTATAGCTGGAACTTTCGTCTCCTACGTACAGTCACGAATCAAAGTTCGGAGCAGTGGTGTTCAAAGTTATTTAGTGTCAGTTTAGTGTGTCAGATGCCCAAATTTGTATGTTTAGGACTTTATTTCTCAAACTACCTAGCACACTAATGCACACATGTATCTTATTTATTATGCCCAAAGCAGAGCCCTAGTTGACTTTAGTTGGAACTTTGAGTTCATTGCAGTAAAAAAATGAAGACATTGTTGAACACAGTATCTAAAAGTAGATCTACAAACATCAGAGCTGTTCTTCTCTTGTGAAAGATTGTAAGAGTGGAAGAAAGATAACAGGAAAATAAGAGCTATGATTACGTGTTAAATTATGCATTCAAGTGTAGATGAAGACAAAGTTGGATTTTTACCTTGTTGAAAAATTGGGCTATAGCTGCTTACCTGGAAGTTCATGAACATGTATTGCTGTCAGTCAGTATCATGCTTATGTAGTCTAGCTGGATTGAGAGGAGCTGAAGGGCAATTTCCAAAACATACAACTGTTGAACAGCAGTTTCCTTTCAGTATGTGCAATTAGATTTTAAGAACATGTTATTCTATATATAGAAAACATTTGCATAGATAGATACCTAAGACTTCAGGGAAACCCTGCTTGCATTTCAAAATCTGGCTCCAAACCGTGGAAACACTAGAATTTTTTTCTGATAAAAGTGTTCCTTCATTACTCTCAGTACCATAAAAAAAGTTAGAAGAATCTTCCTTGAAAGCCAGCCTTAGCCTGAAAATCTCGGTCTGAAAAGATGTAATGTCAAAGGTGCAAGTGTGGTCAAAAAAATTGCATCCAGGAACATTTCCCTTGGCATTCACACATCTTAAAAGACAAGGCAGGAGGCTGGGGATCAAGATGCCGGAGTTTTTAATTCTCATTGCTTTGAGTGGGTGAGTGCAGCATTTTTGTCAGCTTTAGTATTAGAACACTAGCATATGTTACCTCTCCTAATTCGTGTGACTCAATCCCTTTAAAGAAACCCATCCAAGTTCCTTCCTAGGCAGTTTTCTCAAAACTTAGGAAGCACGTTATTACATGCCTGTCTGTTCTGTCTTAGAGCCAAAAGTGAGCCATTGGTCTGAGTAGCATCTAAACGTGGGACACTGCTCTCTTAGAAAGCAAAGGGTGTGAGAAGAAGCTGGCACTGGGTATTGAACTGAGTTGTCCCAGTCACCAACAAGGCTTGATCCACTTACATTTTGGCACTGAGACCAAAGGCAGAAACTGCCAGTGATCCAGAGGGTTGCAAACATTCTCTGACACCAGCGTTGTTTAGCTGGGAGCTGGGTCTGTTTGGCCTTAAAGACAATTTTGAAACATCTGGTGCTGGGTATGATGTGTTGAAAAGTGCTTTTGCTTCTCACTTTTGTTGAGTCTGTATTTGTAAGTATATTGGTGATCCCTTTTCCTGGAGAAATGATAGATATAGGATCCAGTGCATGTGTGGTTGAGAGTGTCACACATGGACAATGCATGCAAGTGGCTGCCAGAGTTGCTCCCATGGAGTGACAGTAGCCAGCTGTGTAGATCTGCACTAACAAGCACCTTAAAGGCAACGCTTTGTAAATAAAAATGGTATATTCTTCCATTTCTCCAACTCCCAGTCGTCTAAAGATCAAGTTGCGCATCAATTCGACCCAGCAAGGGTTTATCAGCACCGAAGCTGCCAGACTTCACTGATTTGCTTGGCTGTTCTTTTATTTGAGACTGGTAAAGTCATTTTACCAAATCATTTTCAAGGAGCAAAGGATCTAGGTTTAAGTTGCAATGAAATATCTTGCACTTAATTTCAGGCCACCCTTACAATATTTGACAAAGCTTGGCAGCCCTGGAGTAACTCCTTGCTTTCAGAGCAGTAGAACGTTGGTTTTCCCTTTATGAAAAATTGCTGGAAATTTTCTTTGTAATTCAAATGAGGAAAAATGTGGATTTAAGTGGTCTTTTAGTTAAAACCTTGCTTTGGGATTTGTTCTCTTTCCTACAAATGGGACAGGCAGAGAAGGAATCTGTGTAGAGTTAAAAGACAGAATGATTTTTCTCTCTCCTTATCAGAATTAGGTTTTGTTCTTCACAGAATAGGAACAATTCTCTAAAAACTTTTGATTAAGACAAAGTGTTTGATGTCCCCTAGAAGATGTCTTGTTTGGTTGGTTTTTTGTTTGTTTGAATCAATGTTGGATTTTAAACAGAAATATTGACTTGAGGAAGTCTCCCAGGTGGTTCTGTAGTGAAACTTCTCTCCTTAATCAAAGTATCACTGGAAGCAGAGGGGAAGCCTTGACTTGGTCCGTACTTTGGTAGTGAAAAGGCTGCTTCTGAAGATGAATATATGTGAATATGCACCAAAACCAAGACATCACAGGCAGACCAAGTTTGCTGGCAGTAAATGGAAGGAAGTGCAGGAGTCTTCAGTCACTTTACAGCTTTCCTATGAGGTGCTTCCATTGGCAGGGAAAAGCGTGAAAGCACGCTCACACCTCCTACGGAGGTGACCCTCTAATTGAATATCCCTGGGAAATCTGTCAGACACAGTGAAAATAATCCCTGTGGGTGCAATGCTGCTTTGGGATTGCATTTTCTCCTGTTAGGACTTGGCCATAGGCAGTGTATTCCACTAAAAGCATTTGTGGCCTTTCTACTGCTATTTAGAGGGAGCATCATAGTTTAGGAAAGTCCCTGTTCTGCTGGGCAGAGATCTGCTCCTTTTGCCTCTCCTGGTCCAGATCATCCATGCCGCTGTCCAGTCACAAGCTTTTGCTTTTGGCAATCTTTTGACCTCAGAATCCAGTCTTCCACATTCCAGATTCAAATAGAGAATAAAAGCACCAAGAAGTGTCCTATTTTGGCAGTGGCAAGATAAACTGATGTCATCGCTGATCAAACTTGTTTCTTGTTCTTTCCTTGGTTCTTGCTCAGAGTTTGCAGATGCACCTGTATCCTGTCAGCTCCAAACACTGAGTCCTTGTCTGTTGAGAAGAAAGCAGTAGCTCTGCTCAAACAGATAAATGATTTGGAGAAGAAAGACATTTTATGTGAAGATAGTTGGTAAATAAGGTGGGGGATGAATCCTCCTCTGTGTATAGGAGACCTCAGAATACCTGCCTAATTATACTTTCCAAAGAGACTGTTTTGTAATCAGCTCTCTGGGCCCACTCTGCCCAACAGGTTTTTTAAATCGAGCATAAAAAGGCAGAGATGAACAAAATGAGGAGAATTGCCTCTTCTCTGTTGATTTCCTCACCAGCCATTAGCTGTTTTCTCACTGACGCCTCCACAAAAAGTGGCAAGAATGATCAGCATTTCAAGGCTGCTGCTGCTGCTGCCAGCCCCCGAGCTGAGGAGGAGGAGAGCTCCTTCCTCCTCACTCTGCAGAGCTGTTCTGTGTCGAGCCAGTGAGTCAGGCATGAAATGGGGGAAAGATTTAGTCTTCCAAAATAGCACAGAAAGTTCAGGGTTAAAAGGGCATTGCTGTGTAACACAGCTGGCGGCACGTGGTGGGAACACTGCATGCAACTTGTTCTGTGCCAGGAAATGATGTGCACGAGTCTGGTGAACCCCGTGCCATGCAGTGGATGTGAGGAGGAACTGGGGAGATATGCCAAAGGGAGCAGGGAATTAGGATGGTCTCATTTGTGTGATGGACACTGTTTGTATCTCTTAATTTGCCTGTGGTCTCTGTAATACTGAATAAAGGATTGAACTGGGCGTATTGCTCTCCTTTTTTAAATACTGAGCTGCAGAATAAGCCATGCTCTCAAGAGCATGCAAGACATCCTTTCTTAATAAGTTGAGAAGGATCTGCTGGCCCAGATAAATCTGTGCTGTGAGAATGCCTTGTGCTCATTTCAGAATGTATTCCTGAAGTCCTTGAATTCATTAAACCCTAATTAGCGATGAGCATTGATGATTAAAAAAATCTATGAAAATAGGCAGACCAGTATATATTGAGCTGTGAAGGCACCTCTGGGTCTGTCCTACAATTAGCTTTTAGCCAGTTTGGTCTTAAAATACTCCTTCTATTTTCTCTGACATCCTGACCTTGCCTCTTGCTTTAGCTTTTGACGTAACAGCCTCCAAAACTGTCGTCTGGAGTTTCTGTGGGGTATCCTCCACAGTAGATTGTGAAACTTACAGGAGAAGTGAAAAGTAAACTTGGAAACAAACAGCAAATTTAACATCTTGATACAAAATTATACTATATTTGTGTTAAGGACAGGCATTTGAGTTGCTCCTTGATTGTTAAAAAAACTGCTGTGAAAACCCTGTATCAATCATACTTTGAGATCATTTCCCATTTAAATTACTTGTATTCTGACTGTAGTAATTGATGCTACAGCAGAAAAAGAAAAGCAACAGTCAGAAAGGCTCTGCTGGTCTGGGACTGTTGACTCCAGCCACAAGGGAATTGTCATTATGGTTGGGACCTCTGAAAGACACAATCAGAGTAGCCACTTGAAGCATCTGCAATTTTTGTCAACTCTGCAGTTTAACAAATGGCAATGAAGTGTTTTATTTAATAAATGAATGTGAGAAATGAGATCTGTGCCTATGTTTGGTTTTAAGACCACCTCTTTAGAAGTCATTCAGCATGTGTTTTAAACCACTGAACAGCAGGTTTTTGGAAAAAGGAGGTAGCCCTATACCTTGACAACCGACTAGAGCAGTTATAAACTCAATTCTGCATCTTTAGAAATAATGGCAAAATTCCTGCTGAATTCATGACACACAGTCAGGTTATATATGCAGCTGGCCTCTTGCATATAGAGCAGTTTCAGTTGTTAATGTGCCATTTCTTAAAGAAACACTGAAAATACAATTTTTATTTATAAGAACTTACTGAAAGTACTAAAGAAGTAATTGTTCAGGGACATCAGCTGAGGGAAAAGCAAAAGATCTTTTTGAAAGTTCCAGTGCTAATACGTGTAAAAACTTTGTAAAATTAAAAACATTCCTTGCTAGTGATTTCAAGGAGAAGACTTTAACTATTTCTGCCTTATCCTAAATGCTGTATTGTTTCCATGTGTGGAATTCGAAACAAAAAGCTATTTAACCAACAAGCAGGTCAGTGTGTGTGATGCTTGTCTGTTGTCTTTGCTTTCCAGAACACTTCTGCAGCAGTTGCAGAGACTCCAAGCCGTGGTTGCTGGCAAAGTGTCCCGCTCGTGTAAGGCAGCTAGCACACAAACAGGGACCTGTCTTATGGTGAGTGTCCCTAAGGCTGGGAGCTGTAAGGGCATGAGAATCTCTTTCCACTCCTCAAAGGCACATCTCTTGTTCTGCAAAACCTTTCAATGGCAAATTTGCAGCCTGGGGAACTCCTTTTCGTGATTGACAATTTTGAGGGAGGTGAGACTTGTGACTGATGAAGATTAATGATTGTGGGAAGGTACTAAGTTCTGGAGGAGACTGGGCCTGTGCTTTTGGTTGGGTGCTGCAGTGATGAAAGAAGGAGCAATGCTCCTCCAAGTAACCCACTTTATTATTTCCTGCAGTATCATATGTGGGAAATGGTGTCTAGGGTTTTAAAATGAAAATGAGGGTGACCTTTGAGCCTCGGTTCTTTTGATACCAATAAAAATAAACTTGCTCAACCAAATCAAAATATGAATGAGGCTGTAAATCTACCTCTGTCCTATTTCAGTAGTAGTAAAGATAAGAAAATGAGTAGAATGAAACATTTCCTTTTCCTTCCTTACACTCAGCTAGCAAGTTCCCTTTATACCTAAAGCACTGCAAATTGATGGAAATCATTTACAAGGCCTAAGCTGTTCTACCAATTTAGCCTCACTGTCACTTGGAAGCAAGACTGGGGCCAGCAGCAGAAGTAACCTTGGAAATCCTCATCATTATCTGTAAAGCACACATGGCAGCTTTATCTGCTTTTCAACTTAGTGAGTAAATAAGGCAGCTGGTCAGAACGGTGCAGACATTGAAAACGAACCCCAGCATTGAGATGGGCCCTTTGAAACACTGAACTGTTATTGTATAGGTGCCTTTTCTAGGTATGGAGTGATGAGAATGGCCTCAAATGATTTGTTTTGATAAAGTATCAGTTCTCATGTGCGCATGTGGGTCAAGTGCACTTACATCTCCTGCATCCTCCCTTTGCCAGATGGTGGTGCTGTGCTTTGCAGTAGTTTTTGGCAGCTTCTCTCAGAGCTATGGGCCATATCCTTCTGCTACAAAGATGGTGTTGCCCAGGCAGCATTCCTCACCAGAGTCCTACACAGATTCCATTGGTAAGTGACAGCTGTTCCAGTCTTGTTCTTTACTTGATTGTACTTAAGCACTTGTTTTCCACCCCCATTCCTAACCTCCTTCTCAAGCACCTATTGCTTTTCTGCTCCTCAAATGGCCATTTTTTTAATATATACCTGTGTTTTCCTAAGAAGGAAAGCTTGGCAAACTATGCTGATGGCAGCAATCTTCAAAAAAATGAGCAAAACCTTTTCCCCACTAGCCTGCTTGGTACTTCTGTTTAAAGAATTTTTGCCTCTGTGGGACTAAAGTTAGTGGTCTGTGAAAAGTAGCAGGGTTTCTACTCAGTAGCAAATGTTCATACTGTTAAAATGCACAAATTATTTCAGTTGGTGTTTTCTTTGCCACTGTTACTAAAGAGTCCAAGGACTGAATGGGAAACTGTTAGTATTACATAACCATAATGAACCAATATAATATCAAAGTTATTATTAATTTTGTTCTTTTTTTGTGAATAATTTAGAGCTTTTTGATCCCTACCTGGACCATTCCTGTGGTTTCTTTCTTCAGCTATCAAATTGCCACTGTGAAAAGGAAAGGCCTTTGCAGCTTTGGCTCTGCTCTAACAGTTTCCATTTCCTGAAATGACCAGGGCTGTTCTCTGAGCTGTCTGTTGCTCATCTTGTTTTGCCTTCTGTCTTTGTATGCAGTGAGGTCAAGGAGTCTACTAATTTACGAAGAGCCTCACCAACTGGAGGAGCCATCGAGCCCGATCTCCTTTGCAGATCGCAATGACAGGCAAACAGACACCTCCAAGTTCACAGCACTGTCCCTGGAAGCTGTGTCAGGCACGCAGCAGGATGATATCATGCAGTTCACAATAGCCAACGAGACCAGGCTGGAGAAATCAGTGCTGCTGGGCCTGCAGCAGCACAGGTGAGTGCAGGGTGGGCTGCTTGTGACACGGGTGTTCTGTCACTGTTGTTCATGCCTGAAGGCCAGAGGTTAGACTAGCAGCTCAACTATGAAGCATGAAGTAAGAGTTTGGTTTTTATCTGGAGAGCCTACAGGCAAAGCCACTGTTTCTCTGGAGAAGTGGTTGCAACAGAATTGTAGTAATACAGCTACCAAACTCAGTACTTCTGCCAGAAACCTAACCCCTGTAAGCCTGTTAGTTGGGCCTACCCACCTCTGTAAAGCACTTACTTGTGTGCTTCCCAAAGGAATAAGCTTTTGCCAGTTGTATGGAAGTGTGAGGTTGTGACTCACTGGGCTTTCTATGAGGTATGGGCGTGAAGAGCTGGAGTTTCTCACAGCAGTGATCTTACTAAAGCATTACTGCAGAAAGTTTGCAGGACTCAGTCTCAAGAGACAGACATGTAAAATTATCTGAGTACTTAAGTTCCTACACTGAGTTCCCTCACTTTTAGCATAAATGTAAGGGATTTTTTTTTGGTTTGGGGTTTTTTTTAGCATAAATGCAAGTTTTGCAGGCCTCTGAAAAGAGAGAGATTCACTGGTTTAGATATGTGTGCTTCTTTCTGCTGCACCTTTGCTTGCCTAGAACCAAAGAGATGACTAATTCAGTATGTTACCAGACTCAACTGACTGACAAATACCTGGTAAATACTGACTGGTTCTTTAGCATTAGCCAATTCAAGCAGGATATGTACTTTTAAAAAATACTCTTAGCGTTAACCTTTGTTTTTTTGTTCCCTACAGAGTCAACTCCGAACTAGAAGGAAACGAAACACTGAAGATAATTGAAATAGACAGAAGAGTCAATGCCACCTCTTAAAAATAAAAAAAGGCCTTTTTTCTTGACTTCCCTCTTTCCCACATATTTTCAACCAAAGTTCCCCTGACTTGTCATCCTCAGTGAACCAAAGTACAAAAGAGAGGGAGTTCAACTTCTGCATTGACTGGTGAGGCTGTGACTACAGATGGGATCTCTTGTCTTTGTAACTCCCTTCCTCACGTCGCACACAGTCCCTGTCTTTGCTTTTATCCCTTTCCTGTCTAATACTGCAAGGGCAGGATTGAATTATGATGGCAGATGATGCCAGCAGTGTGCCAGTGACTGGTGGGTGTGTGTGCCTGTACACACACACAGCCTGATCTGAGCACAAAGACATTCTGGAGAAGGGTGAATTGTGCAAAACCAATGGGAGCATGTGGGTGATAGGTTTCTTGGGAGAAGGTAATTGGGGGAGAGAGGAGATGCAGCATGATGGTGCTTAGAGTCTCACCACAGCTCTGTGCCTACTGGTCTACAGCACTTGAGCCTTTTGGGGGGATAGAGAAGCACGTGTGCAGCCTACTTCTGAAGGGGCAAGAAAGGGCCCTGACACTGCTGAGTTCACAGCATAGGCAGGAGAGGGCTGGTCCATGATGCTGCTGAATTGTCCTCCCCTGGCTCTTTCTCTTCTCCCCTCCAGCCTCTTCATCACTTAGCAGGGTAGGTTTCTCTGTGCATTGAAAGCAGTCCTGGTAGGCTTCCCTGCTTCCACCCTTGAGAAATTAAGCAAAGATCAGTCACTGTCTTATCACACTCTGTGTGGGAGAATTACACTAGTTTAACTAAATCTGTTTAGCAAGCAGGTTTTGTTACATTTATGCAATATTTTAGACAGATGCCCTTTAGTCTGCTTAAGGCTAATCTATTTAGCTTAAATCAGTTCCTTCCCCAAACTAAATCAATGTAAGGCTTAAACCAGAAGTGCCTCCTGAGAGGACCATATGGATTTAATTTATTGGCTTCTAGGTGGTTGATGAAATTTCTTGTGTAGACCCAGTCTCAGATTGTCTTGTGTTTTGTTTTCCCTTCCTTGCCATCTTCCTGTTACTGTTGTAAATAGTATTTATTAGCTTTGAAAAATTCTGTTCAGACAGTTGCAATGAAAAGAACTGAGCTTTCCTAACACTGCAAGTGATCTGGGCAGACTCTGAAATCGGACACACAAACATCACTGAACACCCATTTCCTCCCCTTAAGCTTGAATTGTCCTAAAATAAAGCCATGTGGCTTATTTTCCTCTTACCTCCTTTTCCAGAAATGTGATCTGAGACCAACTGCTTTGGGTACAGACAGGCCCAGTTCATGCCAGAGGTGGTGGATACTGTATTAACTGTATGGCAAGGCAGCCTCTGGTCTGAGGAGCTGATTATGTAGGCAGGAGACCTGTCGAAAGAGGAGTGAGATGAGCACATGGGGAGGTGAAGTGACTGGCCCAGGCTCACTGGGAAAGCCAAGAGCAGCAGTCAGGTCTGATCCCGGTCCAGTACTCTTCTCCATGCTTTGTTTCCTCCTTGTCCCGCGTCGTTGTTGTCTTCAAGCGTCCTCTCTCTCTCTCAGTACCCTGGTCATGCCTTTGCCTGAGCTGTGCTTCTTGCAGTTTGTCCTTGCAGGGGCATGGTTGAACTCAGTCCAGAATTTGAGCAGGGTTTTATCTGGTTCTTGCAGAAGGGCACTCGTGCTCCATTGAGGATGGATTTAATGTGAAAATCCTAATTCAGCAGGCTGGCATAGCTACTTTACAGTTTACCAGAAAAAGTTAATTAAAAAAAAGTGATTTGAAGCTCTTTTTTTCTTTTATTTTTTTCCTATTGATAAATAAGGGAAAAACTAACCTAGCCTTACAAATAATTTTTTACTATGTACAGTAGATATTTCCTGCAACTATTCTATTTTGTAAAATATTTTATTTGTATTTTATTACAGCAGCTGTCACACCAGCTCCTTTCTTGTTCTTCATTCTCCTTAGACTTTCTTCCTTTGGCATCCTATTTGCCACCCTCAGGCCTGACTCAAAATTCAGCGAAATGGGTGGAAGGAATTTGGTGAATTGGAGGGGCCTGTGGATCAGTTCCCTCTGTGCCATTTTAAGAAGGTGTTTCACATCTGTGACAGTGAAACAAGTGCCTGACTCCATGAGCTGGTACTGAGTTCTGGTGTACAGATGTGCTTTTCTAGGTAATACCCTGTTTGTCTATGCAAGTGCCTTATTATTTTACCTGAGGTGACAATGAGAGGAGAAATGCTGTTGTAGTCTGTTTTGCAAGTGTTCCCTTCTTGGCATGGGTCAGTCTGCACCATAAAGTCTGTTTCCCTTCACAGTGATCCTGCTGGGTTCTCTGAATCATTCCAGTATGCATTAACAACTTTTGTGTTTGGGTTTTTTTAAAATGGTTTATGGCTTCACAGTGATCGCTGGTGAGTGCCACAAGGGACGGCTGCATTGCTCAGCCACTTGAGGTCAGCAAAGTGACAGGAGAAAGCTGGGGTTGACCCCGACTGGTCAGCATAAGTGGGCAAGGTCATAGTTTAGAAAATTCCTTAAATGGTCTTTTTTTTTTTTCCAGAGCACCCTTGGTTTGCTGCCTCTGAGGGCAACCAAGTGGTTAAATGTTTTGCAAGAGAGGCCCCAGGGTGTGAAGCACACCACCACTTTACCAGTCTTGCAGTTTGCACTGTGCAGCCTGAGCTCCTGCCCATTGACAGCTAAATGGATCACCTCCCATTTCAGATACAGCTGGCTAACTTCACTGTGTGAAAACCAAAGTGGAATTATTTCTCAGTTCTTAAAAGAGAGATGATTTTGCACAACCAAAATGGCTCCTCCTCTCTGAAACCTACTGCACTCGCCACCATTAAAACTTTGACCTTTTTTTTGTTTAGTTTGGGCATGTGGGTTCAGATCTGGTTGGAAGATAATCATGTTTTCATCCTGAGCATTTTAAACTGCCCGTGGTCTGGGTCAGGCCTCTGTACTAATTCATCCAAGCCAGTATGGCCATACTGATTTCTTGTAAGTGTTTGATAATCTATTGCTATAATCTTAATTTGTATAATCCTTTAAGTTATTTTTAGGTACTCCTTTAGGGAATCTCTTGACCTAGCACACACATTGCTTGGGGATTTTTTGTATTACATGTTACTTTATAATAAGGAAAAGCTTTGCTTCACTTTGGTATGTTAGTGACCATTTTTCTTCAGGGGCCTTACTAGAGCAGGTTTCTCTGCTAGGGGCCAAGGAATCCCGTCATCACCTACTCACAGGCTGTTGTGTGGCAAGGACCCCACAATCTCCAGAGGGAGTTTGTGCCCGTGTTTTGTACCTAGCAGGGGATGAAGGAGGCAGGACAGGTGCCATTGCAGTGCCAGCCTCAGCATCCAGGGGTGACCCCAGTGGGAATGTTGATGCACTGCAGACCACGTGGAGAGGCAGCTTCTGTGCTCTGAGTTAAGGGCATAGGGCAGGAGTAGTAAGGCATATTCAGGGAGGATGCCAGTAAGTGCTTTTAGTTAGTTCAGCTCTATTACTTGAAGCCTTAGCCTTCTGCTAGTGTGCTTTTTCTGGTGATCAGTGACTTGGTGCTGTAGAATCGTGTGTGTATGGACAGGATAAGCAAAGGCTTTATGTGCTATGTAACTTCCATTTCCAGTAGAGGACTTCAGTGATAAACTTAAGATTCCTTAGCTGTAAGGTTATGTTGCTCATCAGCACAATTTTATACACACTAGTAAACTTACCTTTTGGCCTATAGCTTTAAAGCATGTCTAGTTCTGTTGGGTCTTTGCTTCTAGGGAGATAAGCTATGAAGGAATGTAGGGCATTATTTTATATATATGTATATTTAAAAAGTCTGAAGCACAGGGCATGTGATGTTTCTTACCTTGTTACCAGTATGTAGATAACGTTGGTGTTTTTCCCCCCAGGCTATTTATAGTTCTTTCCTGCACTTCTTTCATTTCATCTGTACCACTCAATATTTTTCAGCAGCACGGACTAATGGATTAGGCTGAGGTTCTTAGGCCAGATCCCAGCTGATACAACCAGCATAGTTCTCACACACCGCTCTTGGAGGGTGCAGGTCTGATTTATACTGACAGGGGACCTCTTCCTCCACGTCTCTCTGTAACAGTGTATCTCAATGCGTTCTTGATTTTTCTAACATAGACCGAAAATTAATCTAAAAACTTTTTTTCCTTGCTAAAGAAACCAACCCACTTCTCCACTCCCATCCCCCCAAACTATCAGTGGTGAATTCTGTCTAGACGCTTTTAGAATGTAGGTCAAGTAAGTGAATGATGCTAATTGCTACGTTGGGAGGGATTTCCACTGAGTATTTGGGCTCTAGATTCTAGCTAATGCCAAGAGGCCATTGTTCAAAACCCACGCAGCTAAGAACAGAGGAGTATGGAGTATTTTTATACTCTTGGTGACTAAAATATTTCTTTCTCGAGTCACTAATTAAAAAGGGAACATTTTGTATTGTGAAGGTGAAATGATAGGTCAGTACTTTGTAGCTACAAAAGTTGTCCCAGCCTAAATAATAGTGTAGTGCTATGATGTGTTGCTGCTTGGCACTATCTAGTGGTAAAGTTTAACAGCTTTGGGGGTTGCAAAGGGGAATCAACTTATGTATGTGTTAAGTAAGGTCTTTTCAAAGAAGATGTAAGGATTCAATCCGTCTTGGAGCTTTCTCATGGCCAATAAACTGACACTGGGCATTCAGAGAATTTGTTGAAGGTTGGTCCCGATTAGTACTGCATTGCTTAGGTGATCAGCATCCATTGGAAACTCCAGGATTGAGAGGAAAGTTGCAATTTGGTTTTCTCATTTTTATGTCAGGCCTTTTTCTGCTTTACCAAGGTGTATATATATATATGAATCAAATTCCTGTGTAGGAAAAAGTGCATCATGCAGGAAACTCATTTGTGATGCTGTTTGGATCTGATGCTGAATGGAGTTTGGATATTCTTTATTAGCAGCAGTCTCTTCTCTGCCGTACAACCAATCTCCAGATTCTTCCTCCAAGAGCTGCAACTAAAGAGGTGAGAACAGAACATGGGAAAGCTGGATTTGTAGACCTGTCTTACAGAAAGGGAGAAAGAAAAGGCAGGTGAAGGGACTCCTCACATCACAGGGAAACCTTCTAGTTCTTGATTCCATAAGTCAGCAGTGATAGCCTCTTTCATTAGTTACCTGCTAGGTTTAGCTTTTCTCCTATTCCCCTTGCTCTTTAATACTATGCAGTCCTGTTCATGCATACCTGACCTTTATGTTATTTCCCACTTTCCCCTCCAAACAGCAGGAAAAATCTTTTTGAACCTTAGCAGTCCATAATGAAGGGAGTGGAAGAGAGACAGGGGGAAGCAGAGGCAGGTAATAATTGTTTTTTTAACAGAACTCTGCTCATATCTGACTTTACCACAACAGATTTTAAAGCAGTGGTGCTGATATAATGGTATCTTGCTTTCTTCATTTGTACAGTTAGCAATAACGAGTGTGAGTGTGTGTGTATCTGTGCACGTGTGCATGGTGAATAATCAAAAGGTATCAAAAACACAGAGTTTTCTTAATGTAATACATGTTGCTAAATAAAGGCATCTACCTGAACATACAGGGCACTTTGGGCTTGGTGCAGCAGAAAGTCCAGGCATTTCGCTCTGAAACCTGTTCACATTCCACATCACTGAGCACCTGTAAAACTGTCGTGTGAATTGCTGTCTGAAGACTGTCCTGTGGTTAATTGTCGACTGAATGTTGTTGCACTGTGTCATTTTGTGTGCGTAGACTGTCTGGCCTTTCTATAGAACAATTCTAGCTGGGTACAAAAAAATAATTATTTTATATTCTGGTATCATTTTTGGTCCGCAGAATTACGGCTTTGAATTTTTTTTTTTCCTCTAGTGGTGTAAATTAGCCTTAAAAGGTGGCCCCTGGGAGCTGATAGCTCAAGGAACACAATTTGTTGAGCTGGTCTTCTGGGGTCTTCCCTGGGAACACTGCTGCCCTGACCACCCCTTGGGCACAGTGAGATGCCAGCCAGGGGAAGCAGTTTCCTCTCAGAGGGTGGGCAAGTACATCCCAGTTTCCCTGAGATTCACTAGGCCTTCCAAGGGTAAATTACCTGGTGTTACTCTCTTGAAGAGAAATACATATCCAGGGCCAATTCCATTGCCTTGGGCCATGCAGAACAGCACCTTGTGACTAAGTCACTCTGCTGTGACACCCCTAGGGCACTTAAGCTGATCTTTCCCTCTCCCTCTGTTCATGTGAATGCAGTATAGGTTTGTGCAAACATTTAAAACTATCTAAGGTGACAGGGACAGTGATACTAGTGCAAAAGCAACCCCCCCCAAACTCCTTGGTAAACTTCACTGGGGCCTCTTCTGACTGCAGATATCTCTATTCTCTTGCCATGTCTATTTAACTCTGTGTCTGTGTTCAGTGGCCTTTCTACTTTTGTACAAGTGCTGTCATCTGGATGCAGTCCCACCTGATTGTTCACACTGCAAACATGTCCATTGGGTGGAAAGAAATTGCTGTTTTTCCTTTGTAAATCATCTGCCTGATTCTGTGAGAGAACAGACTACCTGCTTTTGTAGCCTAAATATGTATGTAGTGAAGTATGTTATGCTTTTCATTTCTTGCAAATAAATATTTTCTGTAGAAAAAAGCAAGTATGACTTGTTTGATTTCCTGATGATCGGAAAAAATCTGGGCCCTCGGCTTTCCCCAGGTGTGCCAGTGTGTGCAATGTGTCCATCTTCAACACGGCAGAATCCTGGTAATTTAGTGATAGAAAAGGAAGGTAAAAAACAATGATGTGGGGTTTTACTGAAGCTGGCTGCCCCTTCCCTTTTTGAGATTAGCAGAGAATTATATCTCAGTAATGGGTGGAAATCAGGTGAAGGCTGATGGCATTTCACAGTGATGATGGTACTCAGTGCACCTCTGTGCTACAGCCCCATTAACAGTAAATTCTCTGTACTAAAGTGGGATCCAGGGGGGCTGATGCTCGAGGGGGCATTGTTTCAGCCCAGTGACACCAGGGCTTGCTGGGGCTGATCTGTGTGGGCCAAACAGCCCTGTGCAAGGTGCTCTGGCTTTGCACTGGGCTTGTTTAAACTGGAGTGAACTCTTAAAAGAGCACTTTCTGCTTTGGCTTTTGGGGACTGGGTCCTCTGCTGGCCTCGGCTCCTTTCCTTAGCCTGCTTCACCCCCGAGATAATTCAGGAGCTTTCTCCAGCAATTCGGAAGCTGTTCTGCCTGTGTGAGCACCCAGCATTGCACCCTACAGCCCAAACCCAGCATCCAGCCAGGGGACAGAGCTGACCTTGCTACTTTGAGTAGACATGGAAAAGAAATGCCTGACTGCTTTCAGTCTGGGGACTCTGTGGTTTTGCTGGTCATCTGGGAACCTTGACGATGGATGGCCGAGTGCATATGTGAAAATTCCCCTGTGCAGAGCTGGCATCACAAATGGTACAGTAATTTGTTTTATGCCAGTTTTCTACTAGGAAGGAGACCTCATCTATGAGTACCAATCATCCCTACAACAGCAACCAAGAATTTGTCTTCCACAGGAAATACTAGCCATGGAAGTAATAGTTCCAGCTTCACTGAAAATGGGAACGGGACGTGGCTTTGGTGCCTCCTTTGCAAGGCCTCTGAAAGAAGGCTGCTTTAGAGTTTGGGGAAGACAGCCTACCATGAAAATTGGAACACTGTGGCCCACACTAAATTTGTGGCTGATGTGGATTTTCAGAAATGCCTTGATTTTGGGCTAAAGAGGTTAAAGTAGCAAAAGAAATTGGCAGTGAAGGAAGAAAAAAAAAACCCAGCTCTTCTCCAAGAATCTAACCTGTATGCCTCTTTCTTTCCAAACAGGCAATTTCACTTGCCAGAACTATTGATCCAGTGCACTTGTTTGCAGCATCAAGCATATATAGCATTTTTAGACGAAAATCGTTAGACTGTGACTGATTGGGAAAGTTACCCTCAGCTTAGTTTTAGCTGAGCTCAGTTCCTCCAAGCAAACAAAACACAGAGCAGTGATTAGCCATCGGTTAAGAATCTCCTGGATCTCCTTGTGACCCTTAAAGCATCACACAGCAGGTGATGCTGCAGGCAGGGAGTCTGTGATTAAAAAAGAAACCCACACACAATGGGGAAATGCTGTGTGATGAGCTGTCAGCCTCCCTACCCAGCAGCCTCCGGGACATGCTGTTCTTGGAAAAGCATCTTACTCTTTGAATTCAAGGCTGAATTCAAGACTCCTTTCTCAGGCTGATTCCTGTTGCAGGGCAGGAGGAAGGGTATCCAAATGCAGATTGTGATGCCTCTCGTGGCATGTTTGGGTAGAAAGTGTTCTCCTTGTGCTGTTAGCTATTGTTTGTACCTATTTTACAACAGCACAGACTTCACCCCCCTTGAACGTATTTCATGGAAGATTCATTCCTGATGCTCCCTTTATTGATTTGTTTACTTTAAGATTTTTTAGAAACATGGGCCTCATGCTTGTGGCATGCTGGTGAATTTGGCTTGCCCTATTTATTCCATGATTCAGATTCCTGGTCTGCAAAGCAAGTGGTGGTTTCCTCCTCTCTGTAAATCACACTGAGATTAAGCAAAGCAAGGTGATCCAAAGGAGATAGCAATTTGAAACAAAAGCGTATTTCCTTTCTAATGAATAATAATGCTTGGGTGTCCCTCCAGTTTGTGCCTCAAAAGTTGAAGTGATTTATTTGATTTCTCATTTTCTTGCTGTTGCCTCTTTGTGGGCTTCAAATGGTCCCTAGGAATTACTTCTTTAAGTTTTCATTATTGAATTAATCTTACACTGTATGTGCATGAATTCTATACACTGCTATAAAATTACTATTTTGTGTGTCTCTAGTAAGGAGGAAATTACAAATTCTGGCCCCTGTCTTTGCTGTGGTACCGCTGAGGGAAGATAACCGCTGTAGAGTAAGTTCATGACTGTTGGGTTGTCTCAGTTTCCCTCTCTAAAGAAATGCTTAGGTTCTGGTTAGCCCTCTTTTTTAAGCCTCTTTGGTAAAAACCTGTGTTTGATCTGCTCCTCTGAGGTGGGGCCCTCCTTGCTGAGCCTCAACATCCCTCGGTTTCCCAATGGACGAGCAGTGCTCTACTAGACCTTCAAATGTTGACCAAAAGGGAATGTTTTTTGTGGGTGGATCTGATCTATCAACATTGGATCTGGAAAGGGAAGCTGGCCACCTTATGTCACTTTTAAAAAAAGATTTACAATTGAAGGAGATGCAAATACATGCATACACATGTCTATGTGTATAAATATATTTTTATATGTTTTGTTTGTTTTTCCTGAAAGTTGAATGTTGGGGGTTAACCTGGGGATGAATTTTGTATGAATTAGGGAATATGGAGCATTTAAAGTAGACTGACTTCTCACTGGCTAGCCTGGCACACTGAACAAGTAAGGTTGCCTCACCCTTTTCTTCCCAATCCCTTTTCTCATATATCCATCTCTTTTCTATTAGAAAAAGAATTTTCAGTCCCTCCTGCTCTGAATAAAACTTACCGCAGTGCACACAGTCTGTGCACACTGGAGTGTTCAAAATGGGATTTAACAGGCATGTGAGTAATGGAATAAACCTTCCCTTGGCTTTACTCCAAAAGGCTGAAATCCCTCCTTTCGCTGCATTTCCTCCTTCATTCCCACCATCCGCCCTGCTATTCATGGCATGCAGTATGGTGAGAAGTTTCCACCCAGGAAAAAGAGCTCCCCACCTGCTGAACCCTGTCAGCTCTCCCGGATAAGCAGGGGGGGCACCACGGAGTGATGCGAGGTGCTCCATTTAACCTGACAGCGCTTAAGAGATGAGAACCCAGACCTGGGAATTCAGATCTTTGTTAGCATGATAATCCTAGATACTGGCAAAACCTGCTAAAAATCTATTTTTGTGCTCATCCTTTCCCTCCTGGCCCAGTGGTATGTCTGCAGCCGCATCTTGGAGCAAACGTGATGCTCCTGCAAAGTTTCTGCTGTCGCTGCCTTGCTGTACCCACAGGGATTGACAGCTACACCACAGGTGTAATTGTGTGAGCAGGGCTTTCCTTCACGAGCCTCAGACTTTCTCATAATTGCTCGTATTCAGAAAAAGGCAAAGGAAGTCAATTTAGCTCTTCATGTTGCAAATGAGTCATTCAAATTGCAGCAGTGAGAGGAAAAATAGGTAATCCCGGAGCAGAGTGTAAATTTGGTCATGTGGATAAAAGGGTTATTGACAAGCAGGAGCTACAGGAGGGCTCGTGCTGGAGGAGGAGGTGGCTCAGTTGCACGGATGTCCACTGGAGAGGGGGTAGGAAATCCTGATTAGTTGTTAGGCTTTGCTCCAGATGCTGTGGGGGAGGTGGAGCCATTAGCTGGGGCACAGGCCACAGAGCTGTTCTCATGCAGACCAAAGGCTGAGAGAATAAAGCTGTGAGATGATGCACAGTGTTCTGCTCTCCGAGTGCAAAATTAATTTGCAGTTATAGGTTTTTTAGCACATGTCATTGGCATCTCCTCATAGCAACAGGCCACACGGTTTTCACCAATGACAAAACCTCAAAAAAAGCACTGATAAGAGAGGGACTTACTGTGCCACTCTCCATCCTTGAAGCTGGCTT
This sequence comes from Lycocorax pyrrhopterus obiensis, assembly GCA_014706295.1. Lineage (NCBI taxonomy): Eukaryota > Metazoa > Chordata > Aves > Passeriformes > Paradisaeidae > Lycocorax > Lycocorax pyrrhopterus. Next base: position 59,020,041 of record JACSVZ010000015.1, on the reverse strand, counting down.
TTGGGCTGGCTCTGAACTGCTCTTTGACAGGTCCACCCAAAGATGGTTTAGTTTGGTTCTGCTAAAAATATTTGTCACATGCTCTTGAACTGAATGCTTTCACGAGCAACACTGGCTGCTGATTTCCCTGGAAGTTCAACCGGAGACTTCCCAGCTGAGGTCCCAGCTCTCAAAGGAAAAGGCACCAATGGTTCCAGTAGAGCTCCATGCTGGTTTGTAGATCTCTCTGCACACAGCTCAGAGGAGGATCCGGACCTTCCTTTTACAGTTCTGCATTAGAACTTTAGTCTTGCTTCTAATAAGCAAGGATTCTACATTGCTTAATTGTGCTTTATTCTGTGCGCTTCACTAGTAATTAAAAGTACTCTGAGGTTTGGAGGAGAAAACATATATTGGGCTAAGCACATGTGCATGCAGGGATGTATGCATTGGTTATGCATAGGGGTAGGACACTCCTTTGAAGGTTGGTTCAGCTTTTAAATACTCATGCTGTAGTGAAAAGCCCCACTTTTCATTACCCAACAAGGTGCTGGTGGCTACTGCCAGCAAGGGACGGGAAGATGATAATTGGCTGGCTTGGAGGGCCTGTCAGTGCTGAAGTTGAGGTGAAAGACGTGTACACAATATGTGCTACACGTGGAGAAGCTGAATCTGTAAACGGGATTGGGAAGGAGCGAGGATCAGGTGTCAGGAATCTGTTGCCTGTCATAAACCTGATTGGTGCTCAAGCTGTTGCAGCATTTTTATGCTGGTGCACATGGGCAGCAGGTTAATGCTGTTAGCTGTTTGATTTCCAATCAGCCACTGGCTGTGGTGTGGCTCAGGGTTCACAAAGAAGAGGCAAGGCTGCTTAGGGAAGTCATCTGTGGAGCACGGGAGGTAGTGAAATCTGTTCCTGTAGGGTTTGCCTTCTCTGTAGAGCATCATTGTTCATGCTTCTCTCTCTTTTTTTTTCTTATGTCTTTCTATTTGGATCACATTACCCTGGAGAACTTTTGGATTCAGAAAACAAAGCTCTGGCTGTGTGTAATTCCCGCAATAATTTCTGTACAGCCACAGACCTCAACCTTTTCTGGGCTTTTTAATCTTATTGTCACTGTCAGCTGAAACATGCTGACACTCTCCTCTGAAGTTTTCCTTAGTGTCCCCTAATGAAGAAAATGGAGAAGCAGGAAACAAGGTGGGAGTACAATTAACTTTACGAAGGGGCACCGTGATGCTGTGTCAGAAGATGTCTCTGCCATTGGGTGCTTTGCTTCTGAGTGCACCAAATTGAGCTCACCTGGGGAACGCGCTGCAAGCAATTGGCAGACGAGCAAGCGCGGCTGCAGGAAAACGAGGGCACCGCTGGGTGCCGCGGGGCACCTGGGCTCGCTCTCGGAGGTGTTCGCAGCGCGAAGCCGGGCGGGAGCGGGAGCGCTGGGGCGGGGCCGCGGGGCGTGGCGCGGCCGGGCGTGGCCGCGGGGGCGCGGCGGGGGCGCGGCGCGGCCATTGGCCGGCGGCCGGAGGGGCGTGGCGGCGGGCGTGGCCGGCCAGGAGTTTCCCACAATGCCCCGCTGCAGTGCGGCCGCCGATGGATGCTGCGCGGTCGCGCTGCCATTTGCAGCCGCCGCGGCTCGCAGCGCGCCCCGCGGCCCCGGGAGCTGCGGTCCCCCGGCCGCCGCCGCCCCCCAGCGCCTGCAGCCGCCGGCCGGCCCTCCCCTGCCCCCGCCTCCTCCTCCTTCTCGGCCCCACTGCCCCGCCGCAATGAACCCCCCCGCCGCGGCCGGCGGGGAGGAGACGGGGGCGGCGGGCGGCGGCGGCTGCCGGGGGGCCGAGGGTGGCGGGGAGGCGGCGGGCGCCGCCGGGGTCCCGGAGGAGCCGGGGCTGTCAGCGGCGGACGAGTCGCTGGAGGAGAAGCTGCGGAGCCTCACCTTCAGGAAGCAGGTGTCCTACAGGTGGGTGCCGGCCGGGCGGGCGCCTCTCGGCGGGTGGGGAGGCGGCAGGCGGGTCCGGCGGCGGCGCGGCCGGGCAGCGGTGTGCGGGCAGCACCCTGGAGCCTGAGGGGCTTTTTCTTCATCCCGAAGCCTAAAAGAGCTCTCCCAGCGGCATTCCCTTAAGCCAGCGAGCTACCTGCTCTCAGCCCCGCTGCTGCCGTCAGGTTTAGGGTGCTCCTCCGGCGCGGCAGCGCCAGGGGAGATGGGGAGCGTGACGGGGAATGTAGGTGAACTTCAGAGTTTCTCCGAGCCTGAGTCGGAGATCTTGCCTGCGGAATGCGGCTGTGGGTACGCTTTGCCCTTTTCAGTAAAAACACAGCTGCCCGTGATCCTGGCGCCTCCGAACGCTCGTTAAGGGGTTTGGAAAAACCTTTCTGGCGGCACCGCTGCTCCCGGGAGGGGTTTCTCTGCGGGAATTCTCCAGGAGTGCAGTGTCCCCTCCCTGCCTGCTCCCCACCCGCTCCGGCCGCCGTTGCGTAAGCCCCAGCGGCTGATAAGATAGGGGGGCTGCTGTGCCCGGCACCCCACGCCTGGCTGCGGGCTGAGGGCCACCAGCGGGCAGCCGCCCGGTGCCACATGACCTGCTATGGCCAGAGCAGGACGTTACTTTCGTAATCAGGGTCTTCCGTTTTTGTGGCCGTGCATTTACCTCACTTGTCTGATGTCAAATAAATGGGTTTGTTCCTCCTGTAAATACACCTGCGCGAAGGGGCCGTCGGTGGGGCTTGTCTGCTCTTCTGCTACCAGCTAGGAGCTGTTAATTGCCAGCATCTGCTGAAACGGGTTGCTGTCTGAGACGCTCCATGCCAAAAAGTTTTTGAGCCTTACCTAATTCTAGCTGTAGAGCCCCTGTGGAGGCAGCACACCATCAGAAACTAGTGTTCTAGTGTGCTTAGGGATGAGCCCTCTGAGCTGGGAGGACACAAAACACAGAGCTGTTACTTGTCTCTGCAAGAAAAGGGTGTCTCTAGCCCCAGGTAAATTAGATGAAGAATTTCCCCTGCCATGGGGATGCTTAATGTGCTGTCAATTTACAGCTGGGATAGCTTAGGAGCTGGTCTGAGCCTAAGCTCTGCAGGTGGCAGGGCTTAAAAATGATGTAATTAAACACTCTTCATAGCTGAAGTTTTATATAATGCTTGATGTGTGCAGAGAGACTTTCCCCACCAGGGCTGACGGTCCCAGCAGTGAGTGTGAGGTTTGGGATGATTCATCCTAGACTCAGTAAGGTGAGCAATGTGAAAATGAAAACTTACTGGACACCTCTGAAACAAACATTACATCACTCAGCTCTTGGTACTTTTGCATCTCTACCCTGACACTTTCCTTAGCTTGTACCGTTTAGGGGCAACTCCAGTGCAGATAACGCAGAGTCTGAGGTGAGCTTCTGAGATAAAGTGGCTGCTAACGAGACAGGTTTGCTCATGTGTCTGCTCTTGGGACAGAAGGCGAGGGGTTTGCAATAACTCTTCTACCTTTTTTTTTTTTTTCAGGGGGTGGGGAGGGAAGAGGAGATACTAAAATCTGTTTCTGATGTTCTGCTCTCTAGATTGTCTTAGAAGTGTGTTAAAGACGTGGGTATCCTTGAAGTTTTCTGCATGGTCATTTTTTGTAAGGGTTTCATAGTAAGTGCTTTTAGGAGGAAATGTAGGAGTTTCTTTTCCTCTTCTTTCTCCTCTCCTTCATCTGTGCGAGCATATAACAAGTCCTGACCCTTCAGATATAAAAGCCTTTTCTTAAGCATCTCTTGATGCATATCACTCCCTCTACTTGACTTAAGACATGTGCAAGAAAGTACAGTTTCTTTGCATCCTTGGATTTCCACACCTTTTCCTCATTTAGAGCTGGTTTCCTACAGATAATATGCACTTTATCATTTATCCATAATGAGAACAATCTGGACAGACAGAAGAGTAAATAACTTCCACAGAGGACCTCCACTGAGTTCTCCACACCCTGCAACCCCAGGCTCTTTAAATTGCTACCATTTCTCCCAGGAAATTAAGGCTGCTGAAATACATTTGCAAATGTAAATGGCTATATCAGATCCAGGAAAACCTATTTACATTGGCACTTGGACTCCCTTATCCACTGGTACAATAGAAATTATTCAAGGCTTCATACAGCCTTTCAAAGAGCTCATTTAGGGCTCTCTGTGCAGGTGCATTACATTGCCATACACAGCCATAGAGCTGTGTTTATACATTCAGGAAAAAAACTCCAACAGTTGGAACTTTCTTAAAATAATAAAGATGCATGAAAATGCATGTAAAAAAATAAATCTATTGGTGGCAGTTGAAGGAGTGAAATGGGAGGTCAGGATATTTTTACAAGGAGAAAAAAAAAGGAAGAAAAACTTCTGCTGTACCAATGTTATTAAACTGTAGTTTACCTGAGACTGGGCCTAAAGTATTGCCTTCCCCCTCCTTTTTTTTTTTTTTTTGTTTTGTTGTTAAACAAATGTAACAGATCTCTAATTAGCTGACATTGTTGTTGCATGCAAGTAATCTGTTAGTTTCTCTAGAATTGTACCAAGAGTATGAGTAAGATATTCAGAAATCAATGTTTTGTACTGCTGCGGCCAGTAGCTTGAAAAGCAGAAACTGCTGCATTAAATATGCCATGATTTTGTGTAGCAAATACCAACGTAGGCGTTTGTCCCCCAGTCAAATCAGCAGGAGGCAAAACTTGCTTTGAATAACACAGGTACGCCTCGTGGGGAGCTTGAAAATCCCCGTGCCCTTCCCATGTTCCCAGCCTTATCCACCTTGCACCTGGCGGTCCCCAAAGCTCGGTGTCCGCGCCAGGAGCTCTGTTAAGAGCAGGTCCGTGCTCGCTGTGCTCTCCCCGGCCCTCCGCTGTAATTACGGACACTGGCGCCGTGGGGATGTGCCCTGCTCGTGCGGGAGCTGATGGCTTTGGAGCGTGGCTGTCCCTGTGCGTGTCCGTGCGCTGCCCACACGCGGCCCTCGGGTGCCTCTTCCTCCGCAGCGGAGCTGCCCTGCCCGGCCCGGCCCGGCCCGCTGGGACCGCGGGGCTGCCGCCGGGAGCCGCCGGGGCACAGGGAGGGGACGGGAGGCTGCCAGCAGAAGGCTCCGTCCCTCGCTGAGGGGTCTCGGCCAGAGCCTGTCCCTGTGCGGAGCGAGTGACAGCCGGAGAAATGATCTCCCTTTTCAGCCTCCCGCTGCTAAACGGGGCCAACAGACCCAAGGGCTGGGCGCTGACATCAGGACGCCAACAGCTAAGCAGAGATTCTTAGCCCTTAATTATTTTACCCTGCAAATATGGGGTTAAATATCTCCTGCTGAAAATCTGAAATATTGGCTCACAAAATGAAAAACTTTTTTTTTTTTAAATAAATGGATAGAACCAAAAGTTCAGTTTCCCACCCCACTGTGAAAAGATTGGCAACTGAAAACAGAAAAGTGAATTAAATATGTACATCTGCCAGAGAGAAATGCTTTCTACACTTGGTTCTTGGAGTCGTATTTGACCCATACATTTCTAGACCCAGCAGAATATTTACAAGATATTAGAACAGAAAGCAGTGAGGTAATTTTTTTTCCCTTAATTTTTATTATTTTGTCATTGCAAACTTTGTGAGGAACCTCATGGTGTCTTTTAGATTAAGTAGAGATTAAAGTTACTTTCCTCAAGTAATTCTTGATATAAAGAGAAATTCAGATTATAGCAAAGATGGATGTTCAGTAAGAATATTTTCACAATAAAAAGCTAAGGTAAGGGGAAACCTTGGAAATAAAGCATTATGTGGTAGTTTCCTGCAGGTATTTGCAGCTCTAAAATCTAATCTGAAACGCAGTCTTGTTATTTAATTGTTTAAGCTTAGAGAAATAGTAAAAGTAACAAATAAATGAATAAAAACCCCAATGAAACAAAAAATCATCCTTAAAAATCAAAACAAGCAACACAATCTAAAAGGAAAAAATCAATAAAGCAAATAGTTTTTAATTTCTTAACTAAATATTATTTAGAAATCCAGGGAATCTTGATTAGTGGTATTGGAAATAAAAATAAAGTTGTAATTTTTAATGGCCCTCTTGTGAAAGCTCAAGTGGTGTTTGGCAAACACTTGTCACTAGAGAATAGTTTTTCTAGAGAAATGTAATTTCGTTTTGACCAAGCTGAGAAATCCTGACGGAGGCAGTGGGTGGCAGGCTTTAGAAAAGTTGCTCGTACGTGAGTCAGGAATTTCCAAGTGCGGGGCCATAACGAACCATCTCGGAGTCCTGTGCCGCTAATTGGCAGCGTCTTGGCAGCTCAGTGGTCGTGCCTTGTCTTTGGCCAAGGTGTCTTGCTCCAGCAGGTATTCATGCACTGGCCTTTTGGTAATGGAAGAGGCTGGAGGCACTGGTTTCCTTAGCTCCCTGTGCCCCTGGCCACCCAGCTCCGCTCGTGGTGGAATGAGTCACCGCAAACAGTCACCACCTCAAATAGGTGGTTTGAGGTGCCTTGGCTGAAGCTTCTCCCCCAGTTGCCAAATGAATCTGTTTGGGATGTGCCTTGTGTGCTTTCCCGCCCCTTCCTCTGCAAGCAGAAGCCAAGAGTCGAGCTGGCCTCTCCCCCTGCACCATCAGCAAGAACTGCTAGTCTGCCATGGCAATAAGTAACAGGAGTTATAATTAGAGTTGGTTTTGTCATTGCTTTTGAAGGGGAAAAAGTTGTGGCAAGGAAATTCCAGGAAATCCTTATTACACAAGCCCTGTCACTGTTGATGAGCACGTAAGTACCTGAGACTACAGATGGGGACCAAAATAGAAATGTAAACAAAGGAAACATCCTTATTTTTTTGGTTCTTTTATTTTCAGACATGATAGCGATCATAAAACATACATCACTTCTCAGTAAATATTAAATATAGACAGGATAGCAGAGGTGTCTCCTATTACTAAGACGTAATTGTTTTATGAAATGTGACAACATTTACTAGTGCACCGTGAAGTATTATAAATAATTAAAGCCAAATGACATTTGTAAAAATGAAAACACCCAACACAAGCCTTTGATCTTTTGGTTGTGTTGTTTTATTTTACTAAAGTTTCCTTGAATCTTAACACATTCTAATGCTATAAATGAGTGTGGTTGTTCTGCATGAAAATGACGGATGGATTTTTATCTTCTACCAAATGTCAAGGAAATAATTCTCACTCTCTGGCCTAATCTCAGAGGATCTGTGTGCAACTGTCTTTGTTAGAAGTGGTGGGTAGGTACTGTGCAGTCCTGTTACCACCCACTCGTGTAACAGTAACTCGATTTACTTTGCCACCTAAGACTTTCATCACCATTTTGTTTCCTCCCAAAGCAGATCACTGGATGTTTTTGGTACATGAGGGGGCTTTCATGAAGCTATTTGATTTATAAAGCTTTGAGGTGGAAACTCTGTGCTGCAGCAAAATGCAGAAAAATGCTAGGATAGTCAGAAAGAAGAATTCTATCATGGGAAAATCAAGTTGACATGTAAGGTTCCCTCCTGACATTGAGATGTGGCTGCCAGTGTGGCCATCAATGTCTCTATGTAGCACAAAGCAAAGGGACAGTCTTTGAATTTAGAGTGTGTCTGACATTCTCCCTCCTGTATCTGGGCTTAGCAGCACCTCACAAAAGAGGTGTTGTGAGTGGTAACTCTGACTAAAATTACACATGAGCTGCAATGGAATTATGCACACAGTCAGAAGGAGATAAGTGCATCACTGATCTGAATGGGTGAGCCTCTGTGAGCACATAATGAAGCTGTTGTGTAGCACAGGCACGGACCTGTACACTCAGACTGCCCTGCAGGTGGAAAATTTCATCGTGTAAAAAGTGCTGAATCAGGTGCCACATAACTTTGATGAAGTGGAAAATCACTTTCGTTCTTTCTAGTCCTTTGGAATAAATGAGCAGGTAGTCCGTTCTTCTCTCCCAGGTCAGTCATGGGGCTGATGAAATTATTTTCTTGAAGCCTCACCAGACTTTTGACAGATTTGGTTGGTTGGTAATTTTTTTTTTTAATTTTTTTTTTTATTTGACAACTTGGCTGAGTTTTTGGAAAGGAGATGTGTACAGGCAACAATCTTCCGTGCTCTTCCTGTTACTTTACTGGTATGTGCAGCAGAGCCTGGGCATGAGATACACACATGACAGTTAGACAAAGGATTTCACAGATGTTAAGGAAAAGAGGAATGGGGGAAAGAATAATAATAAAAAAATGGTCAGGAATGGCAACCTCACATCTTTGTGTCCACTTCTAGTTACAGGACTGTCAGTGAAAAGCTTTGACTTGGAATAAAATGGATGTAGAATGTTGGAGCTCTTTTTTGGTCTCACTTCACAAAGTTGTTCTGCTTTTTTAAAAGCTCTTTGTAAGTGAAAATGATGCATGATCTCAAGTGTATTTGACATGTTCACCCACATGTCCCAGCGTTGGTTTGGGGATTTTTTCCCCCTTCCTTCTTTTAGTTTTTGGGTGATTCTATGATTTGTTGCTCTCAGCAGAGAAAAGCCATGTGGGACCAGGTATATTTGAAAAAAAAGCATTAAGAGTACCTCTAGAGAAGCCTGTGTCTGTGTGTGTAGGGAGGCTATCGAGGCCTCCACGTGGGTTAGCCACACACAGCCACCAAGTACCCAGCACTAAGGTGATGTCCCTTCAGAGTGGAGAAGGTGTGTGGTGGGACCTGGGCACGAAAGACTTTGCTGTGTGTTTTAGAAGTTGCAGCCATTTGGGAAAACCATCTGTGCTTTCACCAAATAACTGCTGGGCCTTTCGTGGGCTGGGAGATGTGTACCAGGGTGTGCTGTGTGTTTGTGGGCCTTGGTGCATGCTCTGTGTACATATCCAGGGACAACGATGAAGGGATGTCATCATGTTGCTAATTCCAATGTATGGTGTGTGGCTTTCCAGCCCTTTTCTGTCCTTTCCTCTGAGGTACTACATATTTATGCATATAAAATGTGCTTAATATGCTTGCTCATGGCGAAGGCCATAGGTCTGATGGAAAGTGCAGGGCCAAGAGCCGTGTCCCAGGTTTCCAGGCACGTTTCTCTCTCTTGCAAATCCCCCAGGTCTCTCTGGTTTCGCTTCTCATTTCTGTCTGTACTGTGTGTTTCCTTTCTGTTTTCCTGTATCTCTTGGTGTGGATGTGCTGGGTACAGCTGCTTCCCTGGTGCCGTGTTGTGCCAGTCCCTGGATTCTCGCGTTACCCTTTCTCTCGGGATGTTGAGCTCCTGGCGAGGCTGTTTCTGATGCACGTGCAGCCCACTTCATACTGCCAGCAGGGAAGTTGATTGCCTCTCAGCCAGCTCGTAAAGGCTTTTTTTTCCTACCTGGAAACTTGTCTTTTGTGTTTTGTCTATAAAGGAATTCCAGGAGGGTTTTGTCGGTGAAGATTAAGATGTGTGCAGTCCTCACACCAGCACCACCTTGTCTAATGTGCTGGCTGCTGTGGGCCACAGATTGGCACACACTGTCCAGCCTGTGCTCGAATCGGTCTCTGAGGAAAACACTGAGCTTGGGATGACTGTGGTTAGGAAAAAAGAGAGATTTTTCTGCCTTAAATTTCACTAGAATTTTTTCACTTATAAAAGACCACAGTCCCTCATCTTAGTCTGCAGAAGAGATCCACAAATGAAGTAGGAGACTGTGTAGTGTCAAGGAAGAGGCTGTTTGTTTTTTGACTCCAAAGAAAATCTATTGTGCTGGTTAGAGCAGCACAATAGAGCACTAGAGCATTAGGAAAAGAGCACTTTTCCTAATGGGAAAGTGCTATTTCATAATTTGGTTCATACAACTTTTTTTTTTTGCGGGGTTGTAGTATTAAATTCTACCTACAAAGTTTTCCAGCTCACCTTACCTCAAACTACAAAGTGTAATTCTTGCCCATTGGATGTTGTCTCAGCTTTTTTCACCTGTAGGGCTGTAATCTGTGGCAATACAGAACACAGGCAGTGTAGAGGCTGAGTCTTTGTAGATACACTTTGAGAAACAGATGAAAGGAACATAAAGTGACTTATTTTTGAGTGCAGATGGAGTCCGTGGGACAAAGTGGGAACAGATCTTCAACTCCAGCACTTAGAGCAAGACCTCTCATCCAAGCCAAAATGAGACTGAAAGAGAAAAGGATTGAAACCACAACTTTTGGTAAAAGCCTGAAAGTTGGGGGAGAGGCAGAGGACAACTGTGCATGAATATTATAATTTGATCTTGCTTAGAGTATAATATACCCAAAAATACCTAAAGGAGGCCTACAGGAAAGCTGGAGAGGAGCTTCTTACAAGGGCATGTAGTGACAGGACCAGGGATAATGGCTTTAAGCTGAAAAAGGATGGGATTAGATTAGATTCCTATTAGGAAGAAATTCTTTCCTGTGAGGGTCGTTAGGCACTGGCACAGGTTGCCCAGAGAAGCTGTGGCTGCCTGATCTCTGGATGTGTTTGAGGCCAGGTTGGAGGGGGCTCTGAGCAACCTGGGATAGTGGAAGTTGTCTCAGCCCGTGGAAGGGGTGTTGGATCAAGATGATCCACAAGGTCCTTTTCAAACCAAAGCATTCTTTGAGTCTATGAAGTTTTGCTTCTGACTTCTTTCACAGAGCACATGGGAGGGTTCATTTTTAAAGAGCTTCAGTAGCCTGAGGCTGCCACAGGGCACTAAGTGGTTCTTCTGAATGCCTCAACACCTTCAGCTAACTTAGTGAAATGGCTCAGCAGAAAGGTGGGGAAGAGGCTGAGGGAAAAGGGAAAGATTTGTTAGGTGGTTCTGAGGAATGAATGATCACTGACTGCTATGCTCATGACAAAGGAAGCTGGTGCAGGGCTGACCTTTTCTGTGCTCTGGGATTGAGCCTGATATTCCCCAGTACCTGTTTATGCTGCATTTTTGAGGAAGTTTAGTGGTTTGAAGCGCTTGTGCTAGAAAAACCTTGGTAATGAGGTCCTGAACCTTTCAGTCCTGGCTTTCCATTCCACTGCAGCTCTGAATGGCTCTGCCAGAATCCCTTTCCATTTAACAGCTGTTTGAAAGCTTAGCTAGATTCAAAACTTACAGTTCCTAATGGGAAAGTGCTATTTCCTAATTTGGTTCATCCAACTTTTTTTTTTTTTTTTTGAGGGGTTATAGCATTAAATTCTACCTACAAACTTTTCCAGCCCAGTTTTCACTGGCACTACAGACTACCTAATGCTAATCCCCACTGTTGTAGACAAATGGCCATGCAGTCAGAGAGAAGGGGGGTGTCTGGTTGTACTTGGGATTGTGAGGCATAGTTGAACACATCGTTGCTCCTCCTGTGGCTAAACGTGAGAGATGAGAAGATGTAGGATGCTCTTCCCCCAGGCTGCCAATAAGGTGTGTACCATGAGCTATGAGGTCACTTATTGGCTGTGGGGAACGGTGCTGCTGGCAGCCCTATAATCTCAGCTGGGCTATAGATGCATTGCAGAGATAAATGATATTGATGATTTTGGTTGTCTGACTCCGTGCAAGAGCTCTTGGAGGAGAGATGTGGGCTCCTTTTCAATGTCCAGGGACTTGGAGGAAGGTGTTTAGTGGTCAGAGGTGTGGGTAATGGGAATGTGGTGGGTGAATACTTTGTCTAGCTTTTTAATATCCTTTTCAGATTTATTCAAAATTATCCATTCCTCCCTCGCTGTTACTAAGGAGCTTGTGTTTAATATATACATCTAAAATATGTACATATTAAGGCTATATGATACCGAAGAGTTTGGGGGTATGAGCTGATGCTTTTTAGAGAAGGAGAAAAAAATTATCATGTTTAATAGAGACATAATTATTAGAACCAGTATGGTTATGTAGAACTCGATTCAATATTTGTAGTTTCACCAACTTCAAAGTATTTCAAAATTGTAAAATTTGTTTCAGTATTTCTAATTTCTTTCAAATGTTCATGAGTTTTGCTCGTCATAAAAACAAATAGCAAAGTTCTTAGTAGTTAGATTATATTTCTTCTAAATTGTGTGACTCATTGGGAAGCTTGACCCACTGGGAAGCATTTTCCAAGTGGGGCAGGGCTTAAGCTTCAATTGCACAGATTCATCAAAGATGATGAGTCAAACACCTTAGAATCCCTCTGTGCTCTGAAACTGCTCCCTGATGTGTAATACGCAGGAGAGGGGACTGCCTGTGATGCTCTGAGAGGTGCCATGGGGTTTCTGGGCACCATAGGAGAGGGTGAGGAAGCAAAATGGCTTTAAAGCCTGTTAGCATTAAAAGATGATGAGAAAATACCTTCCTGTCATCACTTTATTTCATTAGGTTGCTAATGAGTTTCCTCTAGGGATGGTAATGGGGTAGTTCTGATGCTTTTATCCAATTAGTGAGTGATCCCAGGAGTACATCCTTTTGTTGTGAAAACACATGGAGGTTCATTCCTCCTGGAGCATTGCATCCTGCAGGTGCTCTGAAGGCAAAGAAATGCCATCTGAAGGTGCATGCTAGGCCAGGTCCTTTGTTATTAATTGCTGATGTTGGCCCGATCCATGGTTTTGAGATGGAGCCCTAGAGGGCAATGGACTCTCCTGTGAAAGCAAGTGAAATGCCAAAGATGTGAATTAAGTTCCACTATGAGTTTTGAGGTTACTTGTAAGTTGAGACACTGAGAGAATTCACAATTAGAAACCCTCATGTAGATAGGAAACAAGAGATAAGTGCCTTTGATGCTACTGCCTTTAGGGATATCCAGTACCAGTGCCTTGCCAGCTGCTTGTGCTCGTAGGAACCTTTGCTTCTGGCACTACAGCCACCTCCAGGTTTTAGCTTGATTTAAAATGACATTGAAGAAGGAATTAGCAACAGTACTGATGCAGCTGACATGTTTGGTTGTGGGTGGCCTTCCATTAGTGAAAAGAACTTAAGCTGTTCCTTGGTTTTCGTTTTTGTCTCTGCAGGTAACCAATGGTTTAAACTGTCACTTTTCTTGTAGGGCGGTGTGTTTGGCTTTGCAGCAGGTAGTTTTGTCCCTGGCCAGTGTCTACCACGAGAGAATTTATGTCTTTCTATATCTTTTAGTTGCTCTCTGTCCTTTTAATTCTGTAATTTTCCTCTGTTGCCCTGCCTTCACCGAGACACCGGTGCTCTGCGTTATTTATATGCCTGGGGCTGTGCAGTGCATGGTACAATGGACGAAGAACACAGAATTATATGAACACTGGGATTCACATTCTACAAGGTTAGATTTAAGTTACTGAGGTTGCTCAAGCAGTTTTTTCCTGCCTCCAAGGTTAGTGTGAGCTTTATAGTGCAGTGTTTTATCTCTGATTCTTTACCATCAAGATGCCCATAGGCTGCCTCCTTTCCCCTTTAGAGTTGCAACATGGGGAGTTTCCAGGCCCTGCAGTGGTAGGCTATGTTGCAGAGGGGTTACATGCTCTTTTAAAGTGTAATTGGAATAGAGACTGGTTTTTGACTCCTTCCTGTGTGTACAATGCAAACCTATGGCAAAAAGGAAGAGGCACTAGTTACCCTCTCCAGCTTTTCAGCTTTTGTTTTTTTTCCAGCTTTTTCAGGTATTGAAGGAATGCTGAGAGGTATCTGGCAAACCCTACTGATGCATAATGAACAGTGCTGGAGCAGGCTCACAGTGGGTTGGGTACAAGGTGGTGCTGTGATGCTTGCCTGGGCTCTCTTCTGGCTTTGTGAATCTTGATTCAGCCTGGACAGCAAACAGCAAAACAGTGCTTTTCATTTCCTTGAGTGTGATATGGACCATGTCATCGTTTGATAAATGTGCTGTGTTCCAGAGTGAACAGCAAAATTACCGAGTGTCGGGTTATTTGGCCTCTGTCTTGGCAGCATTTTGTTTCTCTTTTTTCAGCAGAGAGGAGAAGGATGAGTAATGTTGGCTGTGATGCTGGGGTAGCTACAAGTTGGATTGAGACCAATGAAGCAGTTAAGATGCCCCCTCACAGGTTTTACATATGGTGTTTAGAAACTGCTGCCCTGATGACCTTCAGTCTAGTGGCCTAGGAATGCCAGCTCTTTCCCCAAAAATCCCCTTGCCAATCAAACCTTATTCCATTTGAGAGGGAGAAAAACCATAACCTTCAGCAGGGATGGCCGCTGGCAGCCTGGCTGGCTCTGGTGCCCTCCAAAGGGAGGGCTGGCAGAAACACAGCTTTTCTGCTTTCCGGAGGAGATACTGCATGTCTTTCCCTCTGGGAATAGCCTGGGCTTTCCCAGTGCACAGCAAGCTGCTGTCCAGACCCCAGACTCCTGGGGATGTGATGGACATGAGCAACATAAGCCAAGCGTTATGTATGTTTATCCAAGCCTGTGGCAGTCTCAAGCCAGAAGCACTCCAAGAAATGCTGTCCAGGACAGGACAAGCCCAGAGAGTGTTGTGTGACCTCCCCTCTTAAAGAATGTGTTCAGAAAAACCTCACATATGATAATCTTTTTTGGTAGTGGGTTTTTATTTTTTTTTGAGTGGAATAAATTCTGCTAATTTTTAATTTTTCCTTTTTTTTTTTTAATGAAGGGCACAAAGCTGAGCTATCTCTGGCTGCAACTGGAAGAGATGTTTAATATGACACACAAGTAATTTTATTTCCTCATATGTAATCTTCTAGAGTCACCTATCCAAGAGGAAAGAATGCATTCTTTACAATTTTTGTGTCATGTCTGGTGAAAATGTGAGGGATCAGATAGCAGGGAATTTAAAAGGAAAACCTAATCTAATCCCTTGGTTGGGCAATATGGTATTTTGTCCCTAATCCCTGGATTGCTCAGTACACTCTTCTCCCCTTATCCCCGCCTCCTTCGTGCAGAAAGGAAAGCACTGAAATGTAATTCTGCCATCAGCAGATGATGGCTTGAGGCTGTCTTTTTCCTGCCCATACAATAGCTGCTTACATTTCCCATTTCCCTTCTTTCTGAAGAAAGGCTTTGAGTTTGGTGTTTATATTAGTACCTGGTCCAGCAAACCACGGCTGCTGAGCCCGAGTGTGGGGGCTCCTCTCCTTTCACAGCTCATGCTATTTTTCTGTGGGAAGAGAAGATAAGAGGACTAATTTGGGGAGAGAGATAGAAGGAAGAAGGGAGCTGACCTGTGGCTTTGAAAGTGCTGGGTTCATTCCTCCTCATTTCCTAATTGGTAGGGGCTGTTGTCTGTTCAGGGAGAGGTGCAGTGCAGACAGAGGCAGGGAGAGCTTCCATCACACGCTGATTATGCCCCTCTTCTGACTTAGCAGAAAAGGAAGGTAATCCACTTTCTTTTCAGTCTTTGGCCCTAGTCCTAGGATTGCTCAAGTCTTTTGCTTCACAAAAACTGGAGATCATCCCATTTTACATGTGAAGTGCCAAGATACCAAATGGCCTTGCCTTTCTGCCACCAGTGATGTTATTTTACTATCCTTTGCAGTTGTGCATCTTATCAGTTACAAAGCTGAGCCTGACTGTCTCCTGAAGGGTATGGATGTGGGCCTGCTCCATGTGTCTGCTTCTCCCATCTGCTTGTGCTGGGAGCTGTAGGTGATAAAAAAAAGATTTGATCATTTCAGCCCAGTCAGAGTTTTGGACCCTTCAGCTGACCGAAGACAGGCTTCTTCGGTGGGTCACCAGCAATTATGAGACAGGGAGAGGAAGGAAGGGGGGAAAGTCATGCTTGAAATGCACTAGGTAACGCTTTATAACAATAATTTTTCCAAGCTTGAAAGAATCCATTAGGTATATGAAACATAGAGAGAAAGAAAAGGGGGAGGAAATCAGCTGGGATAGCAAAATCCATACTCACCTTCACCTGATTCGATGCAATGGCTGAAAAAGAGAAAGATGGGGGTTCCTCTCCTGTAGGAGATGCAGCTTGCTGTCTCAAGAGGCTGTTCCCTGGCAAGTCAGCTCTCCTGCCCACTCTGCATCATGAGGATCATGTCCAGAACACACGGTGTTCTCCTGGGTTTTGCTGTGTCCGAGCTGTGCCTGCACAGCAGCCCCTGCTTCTACATGGTAGCCCCTTTCCCAGCCACCCCTACCCAAACACACAGTGGGAGCTTTTTGTTTCTGATTCAGTCACTTTGCAAACAGTGTCACAATTTGTCAGGTGCTGAGTATGATATTTGCTTGATGGAAATGTTGGCCCTATTGTGAATCAATCCTAACAGCTTCTCACAGCGAGGTTGTAAGACAATGAGACAAATTTACTACAGAGGCAGACAAAGCAGCTTCTATTATGTGTGGAACCACAAATAATAGGAGGAGAAATGAAAACCAGTGAGAATATCTTCGTGTTGGGTGGTTGCAGGCACAACAGTGTGCGTCAGCGGCTGACTCGAGTGACGAAGGTGCTGGGGACAGCCAGGTGAGCCTGGAGGGCTCGTGCCTGGTGTGGCTGAGCTGGGGGTGTGTGCTGGAACACAAGGAAGGTTTCAAAGCCATCCTGTGAAGAGTCTGCTCAAGTAGAGCGGCAGTGAGAAAACACGTTTGTTTCTTAGAACAGTGACCTTTCACTGATCCAAAGATAGCTGGGCATGAGGTAATACTTGTGAAGGTACCACAATATATGCATTTGCTTGTAATTCCAGTCTTCTGCAGTGGGGACGGGTAGCTTAAAAGCTCCCAGGGGAATATTTGCATTTTAACGTTTTAATTTTGACATAATATTTCCAACTGAATTCTTCTGGGGAGGATGCTGATTTGTTTAAAAAATCCTCCCAACATGACCAATATATTTATATCTTCATCTTGTAAGTAAAATATAGAATGGTTGATATTATAGCTCCTTTTCTTCATGCTGAGTTCTTTTTTTCACTCTGATTCAGAAGAGAAAAGTGATTTTGTTTTGATTTGAAACATGAGAATTTTCCAACGAATGTGAGTGCCACATTCTGGCAAGCCAAAGTTGTTATTTGGAGTGTTTGTGAAACTGTCTTGGTCATGATTCATCTTTTTATGATAGAAATGTGTTGTGATAACCACATCTAGTGCTGGTCAGCCCTATGACACTTAGCCTCTTCTGAGCTACCAGAGACTGAGCGAACATGGAAGATGAATCGGCCTCTGACTGCTAGCAGGAGCTTCTTGATGTCATGATTAAAATATGTTATCAGAGTAATACTGGGTGGTGGATGGCCATCCAAATTTTTCCAGTTGAAGAGGGAGGTCATTCTCCAGCGATGTCTGAAAGCTGAATGTACATCAGGTGTATGGTTAATGGTTGGTTTTTTCCTTCTCTTTCTGAGAATGTTCTGTATCTGGGAGTCTTTCTCTGCAGCTGCTCGTGGAATGTAACTCGTTAGTAGAAAGCCAAGTAGTCACTTACTGGCAACAACTGCTGTCTTACAGAGAGAATGAAAGTGATGTCTGATGTTAGAGCTGAAAAGGCTTCTTCCCTCAGGAAGAGTTGACTTGCTCTTTAGCCATTTCTGCTGCTCCTTTCTGAGCATGGAGCAGCTGGACCAGCGTTTACCCTCTCAGAGAGGGGGAACCAGGGTGGTGGATCTTGGCAGGATGATGATCTCTCCCACCATGCTCTGGTTGCTGAGCACCACTGTGTGCTTTCCTCAACAGGGCGAGAATTTTGTACAAGCCAAATTTCCATGAGATTTGGCTCTCCGGACTGAGGAGCTCCCATCCAACTGGTCTGGGCAGCAGAAAAGGGGGGCACCAACACATTTTGAATGACTACGTGTGGAGGGTTAATGACAATCTTCTGTTCAAGACTGAAGGGTTTTGGTAACTGCAGCCTGGAAACAAATATAAGAGATAGGCAAAATAGCAAGGCAGTGTTTGTCATAGTAAATGATGTCTGGACAAGGGATTGCTGAATTGTCAGCCACAGAACAGTGTCTGCTTGTACTGGTTTTGCTGTTCCAGACATATGTCTCCCACAGGATTTAAGAACTTTCCTGGGAAGAGACCATGTGAGTGTGCAGTTCTTGCCATTAAGACTAATGCATTTCCTTCTAATGGCTCTGCTGTGATGAATCAGTCCCCACGTGCATGCCTTGGTGGTTGGTGTCACGCCCTGCTGGCTCTGGAAAAATTGTGAGCAGTGGTATGTGTGAAGAAGTCAGTATGAGGAGAGGAGGAATTATTCCTGAAGGATAATTTCAGGCTGGGGAGACTAGCTACCCCTACTCAATGGTCATTAGCACGTGAGAGAGTCTTCTCCAGAGGACCATTTTGCCAACATAATTCTGGCTCCAAATTGTCCTCTGGAAGAGCCCATTTCTATTGGCTGCAGGCAGTCCATGGAAAGCAGTCTCACAAAGCTAAAATTAGTTTTCATGTGGACCCTTCCTACAAACAGGATGAATAGATGTATCTGCTCGTTAGTGTTTGACAAATGTTTCCAAACAAAAAAAAAAAAGGCAAAACATAGAATTTTTCTTGCAAAAAGTTTATTTAAAGTTTTTTTGGTTTTGGGTTTTTTGGGCTTTTTTGGCAAGGTATAAATCTGCTTTGAAGTGGAAGTGGTGACTTCTTTTAGTGGATGCTGGCAAGTATGTCAATTTTATAAAGTGCTGCACTATCTCTACAGCCAAATAGAGATGTTGCCATTTTGCCTGCCGTGAACTGCATCTTGAAAATGAACTGCTTTGCCAGCTGCAAGGGCAGCTGGGAGCCACTTGTTCTGTGATTTGGTCCTAGTGCAGGACGTGAAAGTAAATCTCTTCCCTCTCTGGGGCATATATATGTATCTAGGGGGGCACATTTGTTGTGTTTTCCGTGCGCTACAATAGATTGCCTGGAAAGTAAAAATGCATGGATTGCCCATGACTGCTGGTCCGTCAAGACTGTACTGTAATGGTTCAAAGCCAGCCCTGGCTGCTGAGAGGACCATGTGTTAGAGGCGGGTTGGGCGGGTGCCTCTGTGCAAGCCCTGATGTTGCTCTGTGGGACAGCCCCTTTTTTGGTGAGCTTTGCTCTTAGCTTAACATTTGCTGTTACTCTAATTCATTTACCTCGCCAGAATGGCACAAACAAAACCTGCAGAAGGGAAGGAATGGGGACAAATCATCTTTGTTGTGAATATGTGACACCTCCAGCTGTTGATGATGTGCTGAACGGTACCTGGGTGGCTGATATTTGACCTCTTTACTTGTTTTACTTTTTTCTTTCTTTGGTTTGTTGGGAGCCTGAAAAGCTGTAGATTAAATGAAAAAGGACTAAAGAAGGGTAAATCACTTCAGGCATTCAAGTGTGTTTGTGATTATTCTGCAGGAAGAGAGATGACAGACTGTGGTTATTTGGTTTATAAGTAGAAGAAAATATGATGAAATAAGTGAGCTCAGGGGCTTTTTCTTTACTTGCCATACATGATTGTTTTGTGTGTATTTAATAGGGACTTCAGTGCTGCAGCAAATCATTGAAGGGAAGTATTCAGTAGAATCCAAAGAAGGATTAGGTTTTTATAGGAAAATGAATTGCATTTGTAGCAAGTCTGACTACTGAGTACCCACAATGTCCCTGGAGCTGCCAATGATTTCTTGCTTCAGGAGGTGAGAATGTGACCTGGAGGGGCTGGAAAGGAAGTGTCTGTGCACTGCAACTTTCCATCCTTCTCTGAGTACATGCCACTGCCTCTGTTTCTGTCTGCTTTGCCTTAAAATACCAGGTATTGGTGGGATATGGAGCAGAGTTCTCGAACTCATGGGGCAGTGATTTGATCAGGCGTGACAGCCGCTAAGGACCTAAACAAACAGCAAAGAAGCTGATTCTGTTCCCCTATCTAAAATTCTAATCTTGTTTGTGACATCATAATTGGTTGCCATAGGGACAATTATGGTGTCATAAAAAAAAGGATTAATGAGGAGTTTAAGTGAGGATTAAGCAGCTGGAACAGATGAACTTTTTAATAACTCCTGCCTCCTCTGAAAGCTACTGTTTTGTGCATAAAAATATAGCTCCAAATAAAGAATGATGGGCTGGATGAAAGTAAATATGCACGGAAGGAACTGTTATGCATCTGAAAGAATATTGCTCTAAGCTTCTGGGGTCTATCAGGATGCTGCACTGTCAAGGAAATCTCATCCATGTAGAGAAATGCTAGAATGAGCAACAGATCTCCTGTCTCACGTGGACTTTTCCAGGTGTGAACCTCCAAAGTTTTTCATTTCTGTGCATCTTTTTTTTTGTGTATTTAAACATTAAAAGCTATGTGTAGTTGGGGTTAATGTTCCACTGTAGTTAGTTTGGAAAATAAACATGAGGGAAGTGATAGGTAAAAGATAAAGAATTTTGATGCAACTTAATTTATTAATTTGTGAGTGTGCTTCAAATTTTGGTGGCTTGTCTGTTTAGAATTGGTTTTGTCAAGAAAATCAGGATTCCTGGAGCTAGCATACTTCAGTATAAATCATCTGGTGCTTTAGTTTTGCCTGTGCTATAAAAGCTAGGAGGGCTACTTAACAGAGAGCTAATCAGGCAAACAGGATCCTTGTGCCCAAGCTGACAGGATCTGAGCTATTGTATTAAATGGTCGGCTCATACAAATTTTCCATGCTGCTGATTGGATGTGATTTGTAAAGCAAAGTTTTGAAAAAAAATCTGAATTGTTTCTGCAGCATGAATGTCTGTGCTGGCTGCTTTGTCCTCTCGAGTGCTCTTGCGTGTTCCCTCAGAGCCAGGCAGGCTCCGTGCGGCTCCGCAGTTCTCGCTGCCGTTTGCGCTCTGACCTGACCCACTCTGGCAGCAATGTTTTAGCAGAAGGGCCATCAACAAGAATTATTAATGACAGGGGATGTGGATAGCAGGAAGGGGAAGTCGTGTGAATAGCACTGGGGACGGACTCCATGGCAAGAAACAACCTGAGGGCTTGTGTGTGGGTGTCAGTGCTTTGTTTTCTCTCTTGCTCTTGTGACATTTGCTTATCTCTTTCTGTCTTCCTCATCCTGCTTCTTCTTGGTGCCTCTGTTATGATCTGGAGAGGAATGACTGTTTCTGCCTTCATGGGAAGGGAAACACAGGGTTCCTGTGAAGGGAATCACAGTTTTCTGGGCATCCAGCTCTCTTGCTTATTGCCATGATGGTGGTCTTTGTTGTGGCTGTGGAATGAGAACAGCTCTGTTTGGTTGTTGGTGCTGAGCATTGGAGCAGAGCTGCTTTTGCATCCATTACTGAAGTGCATGGGAATCCTTACAGAATGCATAGGCTGGCAAGCACTGACTTGGGCTCCTGTGGTGTGCTCCTGCTGGGATTGCCTTCTGCCTTGGGGTGCTGGTGGCAGGTGAGGTTGGGCCTCTGTGGCCCTGGCTCTGCTCTTGGCTGCTGCATGCTGAGAACAAGCCTCTCTCTGAAGCATTTTTGGGGAACAATGACAAACTTTGGGGACTTGTAAAGTAAAGTGGTTTTCAAAACCCTGGACATATATTAATCTCTGCAGCATTGCTGGGATGGCAGAGGACAGGCTGTTCTCTTACAGCAGGAGATGAAATTCAAGAGCAAAGGTTAAACTATGAATTTTCCAGATGTTTGTAGAGGTGGAACAGTCCTTTCAGAGTACCTGCTCAGGGACACAGGAGCTTGGGGTGCCTAAGAGGCTTTCTCTGATTTTCAGGCAGGCTGAAGGTTTTACCACCATTATAAGGATTTCTGTGGGTATAATGCCAATAGGTTTGGATGCTCTTTCATTGATTGCTGCCTCCTTAATACAGTCTTTCAGTTATCTCTTCTCTCCCAAAGTCTTTGACCTTCATTCCTCCTGGATGAAGCAGCCCAGTGTACAGCATTTCACCTCAATCTGCCCTTGTGCCCCTAGGCAAAGGATTTGCTGGCCAAGGATCCAACCCTGCTGTTTGCCATACTTTGGGAAGAGCAGTTTATAACTGCCATGAGCTGTGCTCTGGCTAGTCCTGCTCTCTAAGGTAGTGATACTGAAATCAGCTAGAGAACAAGATTTTTAACACAATTGGAAGTATTAGAAAGCAGGCATTTTTTATTACAGCGCTGGACACATCCAGGGGATTTTTCCTCTAACTGAATGTGTGTTGTGAAATTTTACAAGATGGTATTTATTCCATCATGATTTAACATATTCATTATAACATATTTACTAGCTAATACATGAACACCACTTTTCCTATAATTAGTTTATGGGCCTCTGCCCCTTACTGGAAGTTCTCTTATGGTCCTAGAGAGTCATCTAAAGGGGTCTCTGGTGATCATATTCATTGAGAGCCCCCAATATTGTGATGACCTTGTCTTGTACTCCTCTTAGGGCATGTGCTGTTATTTCTTGTTGCACAACTTTGCCATGAAAGGCCACTATGTTCCCCATTATCTGACTATCGACTGGTTCCAGCTACATTTATCATCCAGTGTGCCTACTTGTGCATGCTTTTATTTAGTTTGCTAGTTAGTCTTTGCTCTGTTTTCAAGGGAACTGAAAATGGCTATTCTCTGTGTTGTCTGTCAGTAGGAATATTACAGAGGAGGAACACTGCTGCTCGGAGCTGTGCAGGTTGGGGAGTTCTGTGCTGCCAAGTCCTGGAGCAGTAACTGCAGGGCAGAGTGGCATGATGAGCCCAGAGCAGGGCAGGTGGCTTGTGCCAACACAGACCTCTCCAACTTGGGCTTTCAGGGGGAGCTAAAACCCACTGCTGTCTACACCTTGGCAGTTCTCTTCTAAAATAGATTATTTAGTTGAGTCTCTTACCAGATCACAACAGTAAGTCCTTGAGGAATGGCTAAGAGGGCACAAACAATTTTATCATCTCCTCCAGACTGAGAAGGTGTGCCCAACATCGTGTGTGCAGCTTCAGGTAATTTGGGAATGTAATGCCCAAGGAACTACTCTGTTATTTTTTCCATCTATGCTTATCCAGCAGCCTGCAAGCTCCTCCTTTCCCGTATAGAGATGTGGGGCTCTGACTGCCCTGGGAACACCTCATCTCAGTGCCAGGCTTCCTCAAGGTTTTTCCAGGCACCTGGTGCCACCAATGTAGCGATGGGGGCCTGCTGGTAGTTCAGAGGTGTGAACCTGGGAGACAGCCCTGCCCCGGCTTCCTCTCAAATGTGGTTTTCCCCCTTAAATCCTAAGCACTCCTTTGTAAAATCAGAGGCACGGTTTGTTTTCAACAGGCTGCACCAGACTCCTTCCTTCTCGGTCACAGCAAAGGCAAGGTGTGCAGCTGGAAGGAAAAGTGTTCTGTTCTAACTCCTGTGCTATAAAGCACTGGAATAAGCACATCTCAGTTGTGTCTTGGGCTGTCTGTGTATGACATGTGGTCAGTGAGAAGGCACGACTACGTGCCTCTGACCTGAGCAGGAGAACATTATTCATGGGTGATCACATGCCGCTGACAAATGGTGGAGGCATATGATAAATTGGACCTTTGGCTGCCTCATACTGGAGAAAAAACTGAGCCTGGCTCTCCACTGAGTGCCTGCTGTGCTGCTGGGGCTGGTGACAGAGGTGCCTCTCGTGACAGGAGAGCTTATGATTTGCCTCTCTGTGGGTGAGGAACAGGATAGGGCTGTCCCTCCTTTCAAACAGGGTGTGAAGTACATCTCTAGCACAACTGTTCTCTAAATCACCTTGCCCTTGCAGAGTTCAGATGCTGCAGGGATGGACACCAGCAGCACTTTCTGCCCCCAGGCTGAGGGTTTTCCAGAGGCTGGTCCTGCCTGCCTGGCCTGCAGAAGTGTTCCCTGAAAGTGCAGGTCTTGTGCTCTCAGGAGGCATTAAACACAGACTGAACCAAAAAGTGTGTGGGAGCAGTGGGTCTGGGTGCTAACAGCTGCCAGAGCACAGAGGAAGTATGTGAAGCAAGGGGAATTTCTCTGTCTGTTGATACCTAGGTAAGAATCGTGAGCCAGAATGCTTCAATTATGTGTTTATATAGATGTCTCAAGTTCCCTGCTGCTTTCCAAAACACAGCCATATACCAAGCCTGCTTCACCTTCTGACATTTAAAACCTATTTCCATTTGCTATGTCAAAATCTCTCCCCTCTTCTCCCTCAGTATTTTATCTTCATCCTATTTAATCAGAAGATTATTAAAAGCCCCTACCCAAACCTCGTAAACAACTTCCTAAATTCTAGACTGTGAGTTTATTTCACTTTAGCTGGGACTGAAGGCTTGCAAGTTACTGAAAAGCCTTTGCATAGGACATATTAGTTTGCTCTCAAATGGGTAAAGACACTGTTTTGGTTTTATTAGTGATCTCCATATCAAAGAGAAGACCAGGCTCTGAGGCTGACCTGGGGATCTTTGAAAGAAAGCTAGAGGCAGGCAGATCCCATTAATTTCCATAAGATCTGCTCCCCAGCTTCTTAGATTCCTCTGGAAAATTGCTGCAGGTGATTTAACTGAATCCACCTCACAGGAGCCTTCTCTGGATCAGGATTTTGTGGCTCTAACCAGGATGTTGATGCTGTCCTTGTTTGAAATGGGGACTTCCCATGGGTGAAGCAGTAACAGTTTATATCTCACCTAAATTTGGGCCTCACTTTTTAGGGCTCCCCTTTTAAGATATTTTAGAAGTATTAGGTAATAAATTTCACTGCAAGATATGTGCAAATGGGAAATTATTTCTGGGTTGTTATTTCATTTCTGAAGAGGTGCTGTTCAGTCTTATGAGGTTTTTGATGATGCTAAATGAGAAAAAGAAAACCCTCTAGCCAAACATCTCTTGAACAGAGCCCCCTTTTAATCTGAATCTGGGAACATGAAAGTACAAATCTGTCTCTTGCTGAAAAATTTCATTTCTGTTCTAATTTGTAATAGATCTCTAGGTGCCGAAACAATTTTCCTTTCTCTGCAGATTTATCCTGAGCATTTGTCAATGGTTTGGAACGGAATGCATGTTTAAAGTACATTTTTCTCTTTTCTTTCTCCTTACATGTAGTATAAGGAAAAGTATAAGCCAGTTACTGACCAAAACAAACCATGGAGACAAAAGTGTTAAATATGAGTCAGACTATCTTGCTTTAGAGGGTGAGTCAGCTTTGGTTTTAAGAAAAACATTTGAAAGATGATTGGAAAAAATGCTGAATGGAAATATTTCAGAAGAATCTCTCTGTCCCTGACAGGGAAGATGGGAGATTTACTTATCTCCCTGCAGAAATGATAGCAAGTGTTAAAAGCAGTAGAAGTGATGAGATCATAGTAAATTGAAGGTGTTTCTTTGGGAGTACCGTGCCCAGTGTCCCGAGCTGGCCACTTACAGCAGAGGAAACATTTATTCAAGGTGAAGATCAGGGATGCAAACCCAGATCAGTGACTCCCTTGATGCACTAGGCACAGGTGCAGGAACATGTGGGTGATGGGATTCTGAGGAAGGAGAGAGACTGAACTTCTGGCTGTCTGAGCTGGCTTAGAGGCCTTTGGAGCTGGACTTGAGTTGAGGCTGTGGAGGCTGTTACTGCCCTTGGCTGGTGAAGCCAGGGGAGCTGCAGAAGGTGGGATGCTGTGACCACTTTTCGGGGAGGAGACTTGTTTGTGTGTGCACTGAAACTCAGCCATTTTGTTAGAAGGGTAGCAGGTGTTAAGGGGAAGGGAGCTTCTAGAGAATGGAAAGATTGAAGAGATGGCAGACATCTATGAAAGGTTTTTCCTCTCCAGACTTGTTATACCTGCTTCCTCTATTTCACAGCATTACCTTTTTGAAAAAAGGATGATCAGCCCAAAGGGATAATCTTCAGCTGTAAAGCTGGAAAACGCCAGCAGAGAAGAGCAGGTGATGTGTGACACAAAATAACAAATGAACCAGCTAAAAAGCCATCCAAATTCCCAATAAAAAGAACATATTGACAAAGAGAGCACAAGAGTTCCTATTAACATGGAAGGACTATTGTCGTGCACTGTAAACGAAGTAAATTTATTCTGGAATCCACTCTGACTTGAGGAGCTTTGCTTATAGCCAGCCAAAATGTTTCTACAAAGAACACAGTAGCTTCTTCTCACTCATGTATAAAGATGTACCAGCAAACTGTGGTAATGTGTTATTATTATTCTGCATCACAAGGTAAGGGTTATTATGTGCTCTGCCTGGCTTTGTTGCTTGTTATGAAAGGCTACAGCACTCAGAGCTTTTAGCAAGCCACAGTGGTTATCTGCTTGAAGCAAAAGCAAGGGATTCTTTATTTACTGCTCTAACTCTTGATGCTCATCCCTGGATTTGAAGGAAAATTTCAGGAGGATCTGGAAATTGCATGGGTTTTGCTTACTCTGCTTTTACTTGCTGTCCTGATGTTCAAACATTGTCAGGTCCTCCATGGAAAAATATAAGCCAATGAGGTTGGTTTTTTTTTTCTTTTCTCCCCAATTTATAAGTAACTACTCATGTTTTCACCTAAATATAAAAAATGGGAAGGGAACTGAAGCTTACTCATATGACAATTGTTCCAGTGGTCTCTCAGGAACCACCTTTTCCGTTCTTCTCCCCCTCATCTTTTTTTCACTTGGCTACCCTGGGGCAGTCACAGGGTACTCCTCAAGCCTCCCTGGATCTTGTCTTCATGCTGGGCAGCTTTCTTGTCTTCATGCTGGGCAGCTCCTGAAGTTGACAAGAAAGTCGGACACTGGGTGCTGGGGGCAGGAGCCAGCAGAAATTTTTGGGAATGTGGGACCGGTGGAAAGACAAGCATCCTTGGAATACACGAAGGTTGGAAGCTTATATGTGCTGGTGCCTACGTATCTATGTGGTCTGGGTTGTCGTGTGTGTGTGTGTACATCTCTGTGGGCCATCTACACGATCCAAGTTAGTTGCAATGTGTGTGTCAGCATGGCTGTGTGTGTACAATAACGAGCCCATCTAGCAGAGAAACAAAGGTGCTCTTTAAAGGGCTCACCCTTTTTGGTTTCTGTCATGGCAATTTGAGTGGAGAGCTAAAGAGGAATTTTCTCCTTAAATGTCACCAAGAACTAAGTGGCTTTAGATGTATGGTGTGGAACACTTGAAGTAGTGGGGTGTGACAGAGGACTTTGCAGACTCTAAATGATGTTATGCTTTTAACAACTTGTGAATTCATGCCTTGAAGTGCAAGAATTTTAGAGGGGTTTTGTGAAGGGTAAGAGGACTGAAATTTGACCTGCCCTCAGAACAAAGTTTGCTTAATGCTTCTGATCTGTGCAGTTTTCATTCCTCCTGCAGTCAGGGTGTGATGTTCTGGATGTGGCAGGCGTGCTCTGCTGCCAACCCGCTGGCAGCAGGCACAGAAGGCTGGGCTGCCTTCAGGATGCCAGGGCACTCAAGCAACCTTTCCTCTATGCCTGCCCCTTTGGTTACCTGAGTGGACAGACTGAGCATTCATCTCTACTGGTTATTGCCCCCTTGGTTTCCAGTTAGTGGAATTCTTATGGGATCCCCAAGAGTTGGCTTTCCTATTATCCTCCTTCTTTTGATGAAATTAACCTGGTTTTGAGAGCTGTAAAATTAGTAGTTTCACAGCCCCTCAATTGTATTTGTAGCTCTTGGTGGTCAAGAGTTTCTCGGTGTGACTGCACACAAATCACAGTGATTTGGAAGACAGGATGATGTGTTTGCAACAGGCTCTGTACAGACTGTATTAAATACAGAATAATTTGGGACAAGGGAACCCCAATTATTAGTTCCTAGCTTTTACTAATGAATCATAACACTGTGTGTAGCTCTTCATAAATCTTACTTAGTTTATAAGTTCATCTTCTTCTCTCACTTGCTCTTTGAAAGATGCAGCCCTGCAGAAGGCACTGAACATTGCAAACCCCTCTGCACTGTTTTCTCAGCTGTTGAGCCCTCATGCTGTGCAGTGGTTTTCTAACCCATCAGCTCCCTAGTTTCTATTTCTCTTATTCTAACTCTTAGACTTCATTCAACAGGCCTTTATCCGAGTATTTTCCTGTCTCTGTCTCAGCAGCATCCCTCACTGAAAACAAAGATGGACTTAGTATTAAAGCCTGTAGGATTAATTTGTTCAGTTTTCTGCCTATCTCATGACTAATTTGGAACAGACAGAGTGACTCCCTGTGATTTCTTCTCTGGGTACACTGGGCTCCACTGTCCAAATGTGATTTTGAAGCGTATTTTCTTGATTATTGAATAGGTGTAGATGACTGTATGAGTTGCTGCAGCTGTGGTCCAAGACTCTGCACTTTAATTTTGTGTCTCTTGTACCTATTTCTCAAGTTTCATTGATTTTTTTTGTCTTTTTTGTCATTTTTGACAAGAGATGGCATTGTAGAACCTAAAGAGGTACTATGTTTTATTTCAATTTCATTGAATGTAATACAATTTCTCTTAGTCATAGTGATTTGCCCAGATAAGTATGTAAGCACTCAGTGTTTACATTTTGGAAGCTGGAGAGGGTCTAATACTATCTAGCAGGATATCAGATTTTATATAACTGAATATAATACAGCAAAAGTAGTCTGGTTTTCTTGTATAATATTAAAAATTTTCATATTTCATGGTTATGAATTTTGAGCCCTAAAATTTAGCCTTCTGATGGTGTTGGCTGTGAATATGTTTTTGAAATTTAATAGCTAGGTAGCAGAGAAATTTTTGGTAAATCCTTGCTGTTT
This sequence comes from Lycocorax pyrrhopterus obiensis, assembly GCA_014706295.1. NCBI lineage: Eukaryota > Metazoa > Chordata > Aves > Passeriformes > Paradisaeidae > Lycocorax > Lycocorax pyrrhopterus. The sequence goes on along the minus strand of JACSVZ010000015.1, from coordinate 58,991,611 downwards.
ATGGCTGCTTTTCCCCCAGTTGTTTGCAGGGCTATAAAGTGAGTGCATCTAGTGTTCAGATTTCTTGCTGTGGTACAAGATGAGGAACATTTTGGTGGCTAGGCCTATATGCTTTTCTTAAAGCGTGCCAGAAATAGAAAACCTGTTTTCCTTCACCCCTGAAAGGATGTATGTCAGAAATACTAATTTGCCCTCGTCCTGTGAGCTGGGTTATGGCAGGGTTGCTGCTGGAAGTACTGGGTGTTTCAGACGCAGTGTGGTCCAGAGCAAGATCAGCAAGATGTTTTTGTTTTGTTTTCTCCTTTGGCATCTATTCACGTTACCTCAGCTCTCTGAGGAGCTGCAGTAGGTGGGACTGAAGGAGTGACAGAGTCCCAGGAAGTGAAAATTGATGAATTTGTGTTTTGAAGGAGGGGAAGAGGAAAGGTGTGTTCTGTGACATGCTGTATTAATTGTTTCAGAAGAGGATGTTTGTGTCTTCAGGCTTTCTGTGTCTCAGACTCTGCTCTACAGCTGAACCTGAAGACAGAACTGAGGCGAGGAAATGGATGTGTCACCTATTCTGACTCTAAATACTGGTGATGATGATAACAGCTTTCTTGGAAATTATGCATATAGAGATGGAAGGTTGAAATGCTGCTGAAGGCATCAACCAGCTGATTTTGAAATTGTGGTGTACTTAACCCTCCTGCCCCCAAACATAGAACTCCTCCCCCTTCTCTGAATCCCAGATCTCCAGCTCTATTTCAGGACTTGATTGATCACAAACTTCCTGAAATAAGGGAGAAGGCTCAAGGAGGATGTTAAATTTGGATATTCAAAGATGTTAATTGCAATAGAACCAATTTCCTGATGAGAGCTCTTCTCCACAGAGAAGTCATCTCATCATTGTAGAAACACCACCATAATTATCAGGAGCTGAAACACTTATTGGCAGCTCATCCCAGAGGCCTAGGTTAGTATGTGTCCAGATATTATATCTCCTTCTCTCACAGGAGTGGTATCTTCAAGCTCAAAGATGAGGAGTCTTGGATCATATGCTGCCTCTCTGTTACTGCTGATGTCTCATTTGTTCTCTGAATAGCCAATGTGTGGTTCTGCTGTCCAGTTATCCAGACTCAGAATTATGGTGATTAAATATCTCATTGGCTAAAATAATCCAGCAACTTTCCAGAGTGTATAAAATTCAAGCCAATAAAAAAACCCCTGGAAAAGTGAAGAGGGCAACCTTTCTCTTATGTCTCTTCTCCCTAGCTCTGTTTCCCTCTGGTGTTTCTTGTGTGAGGCTTATGCTGCAAATTTGAACACTGAGAAGATAAATGCTGTGTGCCTGCCTCTGAGTGAGGAACAAAACGAATCCAACTCCTCGTATCCAGAAAGCAGACTAGTGCAGGGCAAATCAGAAACCTGTTCTCTGGGAGAAGGTGGTTGGAAGGGTTGCAGTGCAACTACAGAAAAGTCTTTTACCTGAGATGAGCCACAGTTTAATTTTTCTCCTAAGTCTCCAGCAGGGTCACTTGGTTATGCACATCCCAAATAGGTTAGACTTGGAAGCCTTTGGTCAGGGAAGACTGTAATGTTGGAGTAGAAGTGGTGCACATGAACTGCAGTTGTATGGATCAGGGCAACAGCAAAAGACTGTTGCACAGAAAGCAAAGCCATTTGCCTAGCCCCAGAGGTTTCCAGCATTTTGCCAGTGGATATGAAATGAAGACACACAGAAGTGTGCTTCAGAAACGGGCACTGTTTCTTAATCAGTACACAAGTGTGACAGCAGACTATTTTAAGAGCATCTACATTTGGTACAAAGGATGCAGATTCCCTCATTTAATCTGATCTGTGCACTCCTTCTGCTTCAACCTTCTCAGCCATTTTCCCAACTCCCACCTGATGCTGCCAGAATTAGAAGTCTGTCCCTGTTCCTACCTAAGCGACCCACGGCTTAGCAGGCCCCTTGCCTTTCCCAGTCCCTTTCTGATCGAGGCAGACAGCTTTCCCTACACATATCCCTGAATGTCAGGAACATGTTCTCTGCTCCCACCGCATCCTCCTTCCGCATGTACATCCCACTCCTCCCCACCTGTTGCTGGTTATGGAAAGGGAACAAAAGCGAGCATGAGTGAATGTGCACAGCTCTGTACAGCAGCAGAGGTGTCAATCTGAGCAAATCCCCAGCTTTAGCAAAAGCCTTCTTTCCCCTGCAGTGCCAGTGTTGCTTTGCAGCTCATGGTCCTTCCTGTGCTGGCACAGGCACTGGGACCTGGGGGCTGGAAGGGCTCTTTCTTGTCCTGCCTCAGCCTCCTGCTTTGTGCCCAGTGGCCACCCAAGCACCACATCCACAGTCTGGTGGGATATTAGGGTACCTGCTGGTCCTAAAACCTGATGAGAAGCTTTTGTTGCCTGAAACCTCTTAAAGCAGGGGTAAATAGTGATATACAAATCTCTCTTCTTGCCTGGGACAAAACTTCACCATTCAAAGGAGCCAGTAGGTTCCTAAACCAGCCCATGGCACACCATGGCTGTGGTCTGCACACAGCATATGGCTCAGAGCCAGACCCCTGTGCAGCAAATGCACTGAGCTGCAGTGCAGCAGTCAGGTCTCTCCCCACCACGTGTCTGGTCATGGCTGATCTTCTGTACATGGCAAACCTCGCCCTTGCCAAAGGCTGTGCCTGGTGGAAGAGAGCTACCTTAGACCTTCTTGTCCTGATGTCTTCAACCACCAGCTCAAAATAAGCTTGAGAGAAGCCAGAAGTGTAAGTGAAAGTTGAACTCATTTGGGTGGGTTTTGACTGGCTCTGTCATCCCAGGATGGGGGAGTGCAAGAACTGTAGGAGGAAAGTTGGATGAGAGAGGGTGGTTGGGTGAGGATTTCAAATATGTGCAGGAGTATGTGCCTTAATGCATTGAGTGTGTTGGAGGTGAGGAACTAGAAAAAGAGAAGTTATCTTAATAAGTCTGAGTCACTGAGTGAGTGGGGGTGGTGGCAGAGAAGTCTTAGTGAGGCAGGGATTCATAAACTGAGGAGGACACTGGAAATTTTTCATGGGCTCAGCTGTGGAGGGAAAGGAATGAAAACTGCTGTGCCAAGTTCTTGTGAAGAAGCCTTTGAGCTCTTTGCAGTGCCCACCTATTCCTTTACAGTGTTTATCTTGTGAAGTTTGTGAAAATAGAGCATACAAACCTTCTGAGTGACTGGCAGTCTAATCTCAAGCAAATGGGAAATGGTTAACACTTAGTGAATAAATCTTGGACAATTTTCCCCTTGGCCCCTAGACCACCTCTTCCTGGTTCAGGTACAAACTCAGAGGATGCTTCAGCTGAAATAGTTTCAACTGAATTTTATTCTAAGGTTGTTCAGCTGTGAATCTCTGGGCAAAAACTGGAGGCAGGAGACTCATGGGGATTGAAGAAGAAATAACCCCCACAATGCTTTACTGCTGATCTGTGCACTCTGACAGCCTGGAATATACTTTACATATGATGGGGGGGGGTGGGTAGAAAAGCCACTTGGGATTCCCATGTGCACCTCTTCAAAAAAGAGCCCCTGCAGAGAAATGAAAAAAGCAAAGTAGAGGGAGAGAGGAAACTTAGGTTGAATTTAAAAATGGCTTTCCTGAAGAACAAGGACCACGTTTATCACAGAAAAAAGACTTTTGACAGGGGGCAGATTAATTTAAAGTAGGAATTTGCAACACCTTCATCCAGAATATGCATGAAACTTAGCTTAACTCAATGTTATTTTATTCATTTGTCTCTTCTTTCTGCTTGTGGGCCTGACCACACATGCATAAGTATTCCCAGAGATGGCTGCTTGAGTGCTGTTTCCAACAGTCCTGTAAGGAGTAAGAAGTGGTGGGAATGTCAGAAGGATCCAAATCATGAGAGATTATAGTTTGGCAGAGTATAGACTAGTGGAGGTAAAGCTAGCCAAGCTGCATATTTGAAGCTTCATTTGAATTATGCCTGAACTCTGCACTTAAAATTTAGGGCTGCTAATTTAAGAAGGTATATTTCTGAAAGAGTCTGGGGGGAAGCCTAGCTGTGTTCCTGATGAATAGAGGTATAAGAGCATCCATGTGTGCTGGGCAAGCAGGGGACCTATGTTCAAAGGACAGCAATAGGACAACTAATTGTAAACCACACTGTAACAGCAGCTGTTTCTCTGGCAATTATTTGCCGTAGCTGTTGGATCTTTCAGCTAAACTCAGACCAGCCCAAGCCCTGAATTAGCTAGAAATCAGCAGTCCAACTGCTTTCAGAATTGTGCTTTTATCCACTGGAGGCAGGCTGAGCAATGCAAAGTCTTCCATGGGGACCATGATTCATATGCCAGTGAACAGCTGCTAGACATCCCTGGGTATGCCCAAATGATCCTGAAACTGATGCTTCTGCTATGGTGTGAGGTTATTTTGTTGTAGTGTGGATGAAGGATTAACTAGTTATTAATTTCAGGTAAATAGGGTCCTCGTTTGCTAACCTGCTTCCGTGTTGCGTGCAGTGAGAATTCAGCTTCTTGAAAATCCCCTTTTGCCTGTTCTTTTCCATCTTGACTCTATTAATTTTCTAGGTATTTACTTCCATACAAATGAGTGAGATAGCATTGCTCTTTCTCTGAATGATATTTGTTGTACTAAAAATTATGAGGGGAAGAACAACTTTGGAATCTCTGCATTTAGCATATATATATATATTCCTCCGGAGATGGAAAGCATGGTTAGACAATTACACACGCACACGAAGCCACGTGGCTTTATTCCTTCACCCAGCATCTCTTGCCATTTCAGTTTTTTGTCTCTCTTTCAAGAAAATACATGAAGAAAAGAAATGGTGTCTCTGAGTGGGAGTTATCACCTTCTAAGTATTGGCTTAAGACCAGCTGAAACAAGGTTTGCTTGTGACCTACATAATTCTGGCCTAGATCTCTGGTCCATAGAAGGGAAAAAACTTACTTTATGTTAAAAAGCTCTAGCCCACTGCAAACATCTTGTCTTTTTGGTATTTCTTGTATGTTTAGCCTCCTTTGCTTTGTGTTTTCATCTCTGAAATGTCTTTTCAGGGCTGTCTCCTCACTAATGGCATTAAAATTGCTTTGCTGATGTATAGCAAGGTAGGACAAGGCTGGTAATGGGGACTGTAGGAGAAGGGAGTTGTCATGGGAAGTGCCAGAAAGCTTCATCTAAAGGAGCTGGGATTAGGTGTCTCTGTTACTGCTGTGTTTGGGTCTCAAGCTGCATTATCCTACTGGTGCTGTCTGCCGTGCCTCTGATTCCTCTCTTCACATATCCAGAGAACACTCAGGCCTAAGGCACCCCTCTGCATCACAGTGGCTATTCCTGCCAAATTATGGATGTTGGACTTGGAAAGCTCATAGGAGCTGTAGAGAAAGGAAGAGAGGAGGAAAGGATGATCATCAGATGTATTATCTTTTTGATCTCTTTTTCAGAGATGGAGGGAGTGGTAAAGGGAGGAGAAGGACAGAGCAGCCCATAAAGGAGAGTTCTGGTGCTAGTTCATTTAACAAGCAAAACACATAAAGATTAGGGTTCCTATGGCAACCAGCAGAAGCACCTCAAGGATTTGGGGAGGAGTTGGGGGAATGATGGAATGGTTAGGCATGAGGTTCTAACATTTTGGATTAAAAAGATCTTTACCCAGCTGCAGCAGCATTCTCAGCTTATTTGCTGAAGAACAACTTTTATGTGTGAAAATGTCCTCAGCACCAGAGGCAGAGGACACATTCTCTGTTAGTTGAGTGAGGCCCTAAAGTCAACAGGAATTGTTTTATTGACAGTCCTGTCATTTTCCCTCTCTGAGGAGTCTGAAGGAGAGGAGTGGGAGATGGCAGATGATGAGGGGAAGATGGAGGGACCTTAGAAGCGGAGTGGCAAGGGCAGAAGGGCAGAAGGGACACGAGTTAAGGTTTGTGGATGTGATATCTAGCTCTCTCCCCTATTCTGCAAGGCCATAGGAGCCACATCCCTTCTCCTAGATGTAAGAAAGGTTGCAAAGCAACTTTCTTCTCTGGCCTTCAGACAACGCCATCTCAACAAAATCAGAGAGGACAAATGTGTGTACAAGCAGCAGAAATCTTTAAAATGTCAGTTTCGTTTGGCTTTTTAAAAAAAAAATATTATTATTTTCCCCAGTGTTGTAGTAGCTCCAAGAGCCTGGGTGCTTGTATTTGTTCTCTGCTTGATGCCAGACCTCCTGCTGAGAGCAACGTCTCTCACCAGGTAGTGTGGTTTTTTAATTTGGATTTAAAATGCCAAATCATGTAGTCATTTGAATCTGGGGTAAGAGGAAGATGAAGGAGGTTAAGTATAGCTTCTTTTTACTTTGGCACAGCATGGAAAAGAAATGTCTTTATACGACCTCAATTCTTTGTATTGAAGGTCCTACTGAATGGTTCCCTGATCAACCCCAGTCCTGGGAGGTTGATTGAGCGATTTTCTTAATTGGGTTTTGTCTGTTGATCTCACTTTCTTGATTTTTTTTTCTTTTTAATAACTTATTATAATCATGCCCTTCTGTCTACTAAAAAATGCCCTACACCTCACATTGAGAAAGAATCGTACTTGTCCTTTGGCATCTGGTGGTTGGCATAGCTTCCATCAGAGCTTGTGTCACTGCTGAGCAGTGGACATGGAGGAGCGTTCCTGCTCATCCTGGGCTGTGCACACACAGACATGCACCAGCTTGTGCTGCCAAGGGTGAGAGAGAGCCTGTCAATCAATCTGCAGGTGAAATCAGAAATCGGGCTGATTTTGGTGTGCATGGACTAAATAGCGAGTTGTGAACTTGTCCCACCAGAAAGAGCTGCTGTTTGAGTTGTGTGATATGGTTCCATGAACACTGGCTATCCTAGGTGAAATCATTCCATGTTAGGAGAGAATTTGCACTACTTGTGACAGAAGACTGCATGTAGCAGGAAAGACACATGTGTGGGGCTTATAGACAGATAAATAGCACAGGAGGAAGAAGGGGCTTTAGTTCTGATCAGAAAAACTTATGTCCAAAATTTTATTAGGCATAGCTGTTAATAAGAGGACCAATCCCACTACTCTTGTGGATGAGGAAGGAAAAAGTTTAGGAGATGGGAAATATGCAGTGACAAGATGAAGGGAGATTAGGCTGATATAAGAACCTGAAAAGAATTCAGGAAAATGAAATATAATGAGGAGGTTTGAAACTGGGGCGGGAGGAGAAAGGCACAATGGATGCTGTGTGGGTAGGAATGAAGTGGGGGAGTAGGAACTGAGCAGGATAAAAGGGGAAGGAAGGAATGGTAGTGGAGATAATGAACGGGGCAAGGAAGGTAGAGATTTGTAAGTCAATGGGAGGGAGGAGATTTAATGGAGAAGGTGGAAGAAGGAAGGTAAGCAAAGAGCATAAGTGCAATGAGGATGCTGAATTAGAGAGGTGTGGGGGATGGATACTAAAAGATGAGAGCAGAGAAAGGAGGAGAAAATGTTCTATTACCTAGGGAAAGCAAAGGGTTTGAGAGACAGAGAGTATTAATTTCAAAGGGGAGGGGTGCAGGGGATGGAGAGAGCAGTGGACACCAAAAACCTCAGGAAAAAACCACAGAGCTGTAAAACAAAAAGAAAAAGGTGAGAAAATAAAAGGAGGAAGGCAAAAAAGAAAGAACCCCCAAGGGTGACAGTGTGTTACTTTGCAGACATGGCACCTTCAGAAGCCCCTCAGATACACATGTTCAGATACACGAGCTCCCGTATAAGCTTATCTTTGTGTTTCCCCTGATCTCCCACTGATGGAAGTGGGCAGCCAGGGCACAAATGCCTTTGCCAAAGGAAATGAAATCTCCACAGCTACAGGGTATGACTGTCTAGATGAGCTAACAAAAGTGCCCTCCACACTGCCTCTGCCTGTATATTTGCTACATAAATTTAGGGTGAGGACACACTTTAATTCCAGTTTCTAATACATTCCTGCTGTTCAGAGAATACCCTTGGTGTATGTAGCACTGGGTAGCATGCATGTTTCTAAGTAACTTGTATAATAAAGATTTTATTTTGGTGGTAGGAGCAAATGCTGTCCTCAAGAAGCAGATGTGTATCTTAAGTGGCTGACAGACGAAACTGTTCAGTGCAAATAATGCTCAAAACTGTCCTGTGATCAATGCCTGAACTATTTTTAAAGGGAGTCTGCTGTCATTCTCTTGTGTACCTGCCCTGCCCTTGAACAGCCATGACCAGTTGTAACAGGCAGATCTATAGGGAAATTCCTCGAGCTGCCCAGCCAGGAATGGCAAAAACCAGGAGGATGCACGGGCTTTTCCTCCAAATCCACAAGATTTGTTCTTGCAGCAAGAGATGTGCCTAGAATGCTACCACTTCTAAGCCAGATTACCAAGTATCTTGTGCTCTGAATGAATTCATGCGCACAGCCTGCGGCACACTATTTCTGCCTTGTTCTGGTCTGCCTGCAAAACAGCGTTTTAAGGGAAGCTGGGATGCCTACCCCGGGCACTCATTTGTGGCTGAACTCTGTCAGAGAGAGGGAAGTGCCAAACACATGCTCTGATTTGTAAGCACCGTGAAGGAATTCTTCTAGAGGGGCTTGCAGCCATTCAACCACTCTCCCTACCAGGCCTTTCATAAATTTTTCATTTACAGTCAAAGATTGAGTCAACAGCGTAAATTGTGGATGGGGTGAGGCCTCAGGGATCTTCAGTAAGACAGAGAGTCTGTCAGGCTGAGCTCTTTGTGTGGAGTTTAATACTGGCATGATGATGTTTCTAAGCAAGGCTTCACTTTCCCAGGCTTAATTTCAGCCTCCGTGATAGCTCACCTTGCCTCTCTTGGTCTCCAATTAGATTTCCTTCTGCAATTGTCACCCTTATAAGCATCACTCCTTTGACTTACGTTTTCATTGGGAAATGACTTTTTCCCTTCATCTGGAAACTTTCCACTCCTGTTTCCTCTGTATACTCTGCTCTAGAATTCTCCATTAGTAGTAACTTCTGGGTGCTCAGCCCAATTTGAATAAAATAGGTTGCTATATTAAAGTTGCATCTGAAATGCAGAATTTCAGTAGTGGGCTGAACATAGGTGGAAATCAATCACATCTTTGGCTAATCTACAGAAAAATGCTTTTCTGCCTGTGTGAGGGGTGCAGGCTTGTGTGCCCATCAAAGAAACCCAGCTCTTCTGTAATTTTTGAAAGCATAGGGGGAAAAACATTAGACATGTAAAATGAAAAATAAGTGGGGTGCAATAAAGAATTGGGTGGGACTATGCTGATCATTGGGTCTGTTCCTGTAATTACAGGTAACCATAATTGAAAAGTCTGGATTTGTGGGGAACAAAAAAAAGTCTGAATTTTCTTGTGTCTAAATTTTTAAGGAACTCTCATATCCCTGTAATAAAATCAATCTCTCTAGCACCGTGCTTGAAAAACTCTCCTGTGCTGTAAGGAACCATCAAGTGAGATGTCAGACATTGCCAGGTTCCTGGGTCCCTGCTGGAGTGGGAATTTGGTAGTGAAAATACCCAGGTGATCTTGGGGAAATACACAGGGCCATCTGCTATAAGGAAAGGTGGGAAAATCTCCAAGGTTTCTGCTAATGTGAGCTTGTGGGAAAGGCACTGCTGATCTCAGGGTGGTGACTGCTTTAGTCACAAGTGTGTGAGCAAGACATCAGTCAAGTAGCTGAGGGTTTGACCGTGTGGTTAATAGTGCCAGGGCTCAAATAGTGGATATTCATTGTAAGGAGGTCAATCAGTAGAGAAATTAAAGGAATGCAAGAGATGTTATTTCTAGTCTGACATCCACTAAATCTATTAAAGTAAGCCAAGATTTATAAAGAAGGTTAATTTGTTCTCTTACACAATCTCAAAATAACAGCATAATCTATTGAGACGAGGGCTGATCCCTGCTAAACTGCCTCCCACTTTCTTTGGTGATGTTAACTGCTTTGTGTAAGTGTAACAAAGATGGGGAAGGTCAGTTGTTCTCCATCTGATCCCTGTCTTTCTGCCACCAGAAAGAGAACCTGCATCTTTTCTTCTGCGGGTGGGTTTTCTGTCCCCAACTGGTATTAATGCAGCTATGTGTAAAACCTCTATCATATCATCTTTACTGTGAGTGCTTCTGGTTTGTGTTGAACCAGCAGTCTTGTTTTGGGTAAATTCTCTTGTTTGTTTTGGACATTAAATATTTAAAGCTTCCATTTTAGTGGGTACTTTTTTGGCTGGTGAAAGGAAAAACTGTTTTAATGCTTTTATTCTTTTTTTCAACCATAGAGTGTTTGCCCTCCTGCACTGAGTGGGTAAGCAATTTTATAAAAGGGAGTTTTTTTCCTTTTGCTCCTGACGCAGCTTTTCTTGGTAGCTTCAAGCTGCAAGTTTCTTAAGATGAAGCCTCCACCTTATGCAGATCTCTGGAGCTTTTTAAAGAAAAAGTCCTCCTCCCACTCCTCAAAGTTGTGTGGCTTTGTACCACTGTTCTTGCTGTGTGCCTCCTGTCTGTCACAGAGCTCTGTGGAGGCTTGGCTTAGGTTCTTTTCTTTTTTCCCTTCCCTGAGGTCTGAGATACTGCTCTTGCATTGCGACTGGACACTGTCTGTGGGTGAGAAGACACGGTGCCAGATTTTATCTTTCTCGGTGTTTGATTGAGGATTAGGACAAACACTTGTTTATTTTCATGCTGCTGTACTCCTGCTGTCTAAAATGGCTTTCAGAAAGAAAATGAGAAAGTCCTGAGGGCATCTATGAGCTCATCAGCTCTGAAATGAGAGGTGGCTACTGCAAGGACAAAAATCCGTGCCGATACCTTGGCATGTGCTGGGGCAAATACTCTCCTGCAGCTGCTTTCCTCAGCAGGAGAAATTTTAAACTGCTCCTTGCCTTATTTGTACTGATGAAGCTTAGTTGGCTCTCAGTGACTGAGATCTGAGCCTATATTAGTGTTTGCAGATGGAAGGCACTAAGAATTTTCCGAAATAAAAATGTTATGTTAGGAGGAAAAAAAATATTGACTTGATCTGCAAAGTCCACCTGAATACAATGACTAAGACAAAAAGAGATAAACATCTACTCCAATTTGGGAGCAGGTGATTTTGGAGCCTACGCCATGTTGGGGTAGCTTTTTGTCAAAGGAGGACAAAATGCACTGAGAGGCAGGGTTGGGAAGTGGGATAAGCTGGGCAGGGGGGTGAACCTGCCGAGAGTCTGGGTGAATTATGCAAAGGTAATTTCTGTACTGCAGCATTGGAAAGGACTCTGGGGAGGGTCAACAGCAAGCAGGTGTTGACCAAAGGGGAACTGCATGGAGTATCATACCTCCGTTGGTGATGGGCCAAGCTAGACTAAGGATTTTCCAGCTGGAAGCCTACCTCTGGCATGTTTGGTGAAGGAGAGCTCAGCAGGTTGCCCTAGAAGTGTCCAGAACCAACCAGAGATGAGGCTTGAGGCTTTGCTGCTGAGTCAGTGCCTGAGGCAGCCTGAGCCTCCTGCCAGCCATGCAGAGGCAGATTCCCCTGCACTCAGGACTGACAGCCTTCACCCTCGGAGCTCGGAGCAGGAGCACTTGGGCTCTGCAGAGCTACCTGGGGCTTAGTGCAGCTGGGAGATTTGTGTTATCCTGCCTTGCTCCCACATGCTGTGCTCAGCAGAGATCTTCTTGTGACTCTTTTCAGTCCTATTGACCAAGACCCCACCACCAGCTAAATATTTAGACCTTCACAGTTGCTGCAAAAAAAAAAGAGTAAGGCTTTTAAACTCTGGTTTGCAAACTATGCCGAAGGTTTCATAAAGTGGGTATTTTTAGCATGTCATAAAAATATAAAGCCCCACTCTTATTTTTATCCCTTCAATCTCTGCAAAATTAATTGAAGGCATTTTACCTTGCTTTCCTTTGCTTCCCTGACTTTGAGAAACTAGCTAACTTTAGGACCCAGGAGGGAAGGCATCCTCAGATGTTGGCAAACGCTGGCCATGTTGTGTGTCTATTTATAGTAAGTGTGTGTTGAACCACCTTGTCGTTCTTTTCTTAGCGTCAGCTGGGCGAGCACAGCTATCAATTATCCATGAAGCTAATGATAATACAAGGAAAGCTATGTAAAGCAGGTGCTCAGAGGCGAGAGAAAAAGGGGGAGGTAGGTGACAGGACAGGGAGAATGAGGTTTTAGGAACTGAAAAAAATCCCTTTGCTCAGCCTGAAAACCCTTATTATCTGTAATGATTAGTAATAACAGGGGTGCCTGCACAAAGTCATTGTGACTGCTTTCAGATGGTATGCCCCTCCCAAGCATTATTTCCCTCATTTAGTTTCATTGTGTTGGCAATCAAGGGCAGTGGGATTTCTCTTCCTTATTTTTTTGTTTTCATTTTTTCTTTTTCTTTCTCCCCTACTCACTTTGCTTTTAATAGATCTTAAGCTGAGCGTTCTGCTTCCCCCCACTCTGTCCTGGGTTCTGATATTTGGGTTGGTAATAGCAGGTTCTAGTTTCCCTGTGAAAAAACTGAGCCTCTGGTATTTCTCACACTGGGAGATTGCACACACACGTTTGTTTCCTCTTTTGTCTCCATTGCAGAGAGGATTTTGCCTGTAAGGACTCTGGAGGGAGAAGGAAGGAAGTGAAGGGATGTCATTCGCTGCCAGTGACAAAGCTGATTGTCAGCTATTTATCAGCCTTTTTTTTTCATGGCTTGTCTTTGCTGCTTTCATCTCTAAGCGCAGGAGAGCAGGACAGTGTGAACTCTGCTCTTGACAGCAGCTCAGGTTCTGACACCATCTGCCACCTAATCCACTTCCAAGGAAGGGGCTGACGTTTGTGTGCATGTGTGTGCACACATGCCCTCCCCACCTAGCCATACATCATTTCAGCAGACTCACACTGATCAGCTCATGAGCAACACTTCTCTTCCAGGAATTGGCCTTTGATGATATTACCTCTTTTCTTCCTCCTGCTCTAGATTTCCCTGATTCAGTTTGACACACTGGTGGGAGGCACTTCTCTGTTTTCTACCTAGCCTGGCTGTCTGAGGTGCTGGACTTGGAGATTTTTTTGAATTTTCCTGGAAGTTATGAGTGTGAGATACATGGATTTCTTTTGCAAAAGCAGCAGGAAACAGAACAGGTGTAAAATGTCTGTGTCAGGCTCCTTGGATAGCTGGTAAGTGCTTCTTGCAGGAACTGTTGAATTTTAAGCTTGAAAACCTTCGTGACATAATGCTTAGTGACATAATGGCCAATCTTGTCCACAAGCACTGAAGGTGTTTCAAGATTTCTGGACTGCTTTCTCTAACCCATGAGGCATGACAGTTCTCGTGACACGTGATGCTGTGGTGTGTCTGCTGGTGTTTTTAGATGAACTGTATCCAGCACAGTTCACTGGTTGTACTGGATCGTGTTTGCTCGTGGTGTTCAGTACTGTGCACATTCAGTTCTGTGGAGAACAGCTTGAGAACTGAGACGGGAAGAGAAGAGGGGCTTTGGGAATGGTGGTGAGGGAGGGAGAAGTGTGCATTTGGAAAAGCCAGTTGTTTTACTTGAAGTGATCTGTTATGCCATTTTTCTGGGGTATGGTAATCGGTGTCTGAATTATCCTCTGGCAAATAGTCTCTCTTTCTGCTGCTGGGTGGTTATTGCACCTGAGTGTTGGGACTTCTACCTCCTGAGTGCTCATGCATAACCCTTTCCTCCCTCTTTGAAAGAGTCTCCATTGTCTCAATTTTTCCTGACTGAGGAGGAAGGAATAGTGCTGCCTTCAAAAGTTAACACAGTCTTGGGAAAGAGGTCTCTACCTCTGCCAAGCTAGGGACAAGGAATTCAACTTTCCTGCAAAGCTTAGCAGAGCCTGCCATGTACTGCAGAGGGTTTGATGCAGGGCTGCCATTGTCTGCAGGGGACTTTAGATCAGGCTCAATGCTCTCACTGATTCCTGTGAAGATCTGCTTTACTTTGTGGTTGTATTTTTTTTGCCCCTCCACTTGCCATTGTAGACCCTCTGCCTCGTTTTCCAGGCACACACTAATAGCAGGATGTTATTTGCCCCTGTGAGCATCACACTGAACTTGTACCTGTGGAATCCTCCTGTTCAGTTTTCCTTCATTTCATCAAACATACTCAAAGCAAAATTAAAAAAAAACCAAAAAAACAAAAAACCAGTTGTATACTGAATAATGCTAATTAATTAAGAAAGCAAAAGAACTTAATTTAATTAATTTGAGGTAGATTTCTATGCAATCTTTACTAAATTCATTTTATTTTTCTTATAACAGAAAAAAAGATGGTTTTGGTTCTGTGACATTACTTGTGGAGGTATTCAAAGAGAGGTTTATGCTGAGACTGTGTTGATGTCTATTGATGAATCCTGAAAACTTCTCTCCCTTTCCCATTGACAAATTAAAGCAATTTTCTGCACTTCTAAAAGAGGTAATGGAATAATTCTCTACCTCCAACTAGCAATTTAATATTGATCTGACTAAGACAGAATATTTCAAACAACTGATTGAAGAACTTATCTTCTAACCCAAGTTTCAGCTTTTGTGTGGGATCATTTCCTGTTCACAAGACAGTTGCAAGCTTTAGGTTAATTTTGAAAGTGGGTTCTCCAGAACAAAGTAATAGTGGAACTGGCAGAGGTGTGTGATGGTCTGGTTTAGTTTAGAGGATGTTGTTCTTCACAGTTTGCAGTTTTCTGTGCAGTGAAAATAGCAGTGTGCCCATGGAGAAACTGGGCTTCTGAAGTCACACTCTTTTGTTAGAGCATTGTAATTTTTCAGTGAAATATGTATCTCCAAGGCAATGAAAAAAACTAGTAATGAGAGTTGTGCATGTGAGAATTGTGCTTCATTTTGAATTCAAATATTCAGAAGGTCCTCTTTTTCCTAGCTGGTTTATTTTTCATTGGGAAATATCTTCTGATGACTACTAATTAATCCTGCTGTGTATTGGTCATCTAAGATAAAAACAAAAGCTCCTTTCACTGCTGAGACATCTCTAAGGAATTAGAAAACTCTCGCTCCCTTCAGTACTAGAAAGTTTAGTGATTTGTTGTTTTCCAGCTCTATTTCTCTGCTTCTGTGCCTCTACCATTCTGTCTCAGTATGGCAACTGTGTCTCATAAGCACAGACCTTTTCCAGCCTTCCCTTGAGGTTTTGACAGTCCTACTGCAGGGAGGGATGGGGAATTCCCTTGGGCATGGGTACTCCCCTTGTGCCTCCAGCCAAGCTGCAAGGAGCCCAGCTGGTCCTCATGGGAGGTGCAGACTGATCTTGCAGTTGAAAGCTTGGAAAATTCCAAATGAATCCCTGGGAAAACATGAATGTTTGAACTCAATCCAGACATTTTGGAGTTCAGTTTCCAGAAAAATTTAATGCGTGTAAGAAGAGCAACGGCGTTCAGAAGACTCTTTAGTCAGCTCCTTGCAGTCAAGCTTATCCAGCACTATTGATAAATTAAAAAAAAAAGCCCAAACAAATAAAAAAGGAGCCAAGATTCTGTCTCCTCTTATAACATTGGGAGTAAGTGCTGAAAAAAAGGGATGAAGGGGGATGCTGAACATGCTCCTGGATCTGGCAGTTTGGAATATTTTTGATTGTGTTACCTGTATCACCTGTTTGGAAGACTCTAGCTAGATGTGTTACTCTCTGTGGAGAGAAATGCTTTTCTACATTTATTAACTTTGTTATTGGAAAAATAATGTAATTTCTGAATGTACAAAAAACTTAAAATGTGGTATATTGCTTTTTTTCTTTACTTTAAAAAAAAAAAGAATCATGTTGGATGCCCATGCTGACACCAATAAGCTAATTTGCCGAAACCAATAAGCTAATTTGCTGAGCCTGGGTGCAAGGTCATTTTTGAAAATGTCCGTTTCACATTTGTTTATTTGTTCAACTATTTACTTCAAATTAACTTTGAAAATGTAAGTAATAGGGAGTGACATTTTCATTCCCCTTATTTTGGAAATGGCAGATATAACATATGCTTGCTTGTCTCCTCATCTCTAATATGCATATATATGTTAAATCTGCTCAATATTTCATAAACTTTTTTTAGGCTGAATAGTTTTGACAAGTTTAGTCTCCTCTGATCAAAGGTAAAATCACAGGTCAAATTATTAACTGCACCTATATCAGCAATTGGAAGGCATTTTTCTCCACTTGGTCCATAACTGAATGTCTAATCTGCCACAGCTCCTTGAATATAAGAGCAGCAATTGCTCCGCATTGGAGACTCCTGAGCCAGTATGTGGTTGCCTAAAATGTGGATTTGTGCCACTGTTTGTAGTGGTTAGAAATACCAACGAAGAAGCTGGAAGACAGATGTGAATCTTTAATCTATGAAAATGACAGTTTAACTCTGTTTCAGAATTTTCAGACAGCAGTAGGCTATGGTCAGATTCAGGGTGGCAAGCTCCCATTTGTGTGTTTGTGGTGATCTCGAGGCAAATACCTGTTTGGCAATGTGATTAAATTTAAAATCAAGTTAACCTCATATGGAAATATTTGTTGCAAGTGAATTTGAGATTTTTACATCAGGAACAAAAGATTACTCCATACTGCTTACTCTCAGTACTCTGGATTTCTGGTCTGCTAGTGTCTATTTTATATAAAGCAACAAAAGAATGAGAGGCTAGATCACCTAGACCGGATGACACTCGTCTTGGATTACTGCAGGGAATAAAGTGTGACATAACAGTGGTACTGATGAGGACACGTGATATATCCTGAAAAATCAACAGCTGTTCTTGACAATTGACAAAGTACCAGTGTGGGATCTGCCTCCAAACTGGAGCAGCAAGGTCCCGGAAATCAGGGAATGGGCAAGCTGCCTGGTCACTGCAGGGGAACTGAATGAGAATCTCGGGATAGCACAGGGCAGTGCGTGAGTCTGGGGTCAAATTACCGTTTCACTCCACAGGTGGAATCTTACATCTGTTAGACTTTGCAGATATGAAGTTGCACAGACATAAGACTACAAATGAACGCAGAATAAGGGCAGTCCAGCTTAGTTGACCTGAGTTACTTGGTTTTTCAGAAGACTTTTTCATTGAGTAAATTCTGTCAGAATTTGGAGTATGTATCATGAAATGCTGACAATAATAATTAAAAAGTGAGTATAACTTCTGCCAGCTCTCATCTCTGTCCTATCATTTTAGTCAGTAGGTTCTTAAATTCCTGTTTGTTTTGGTCTGAAGCAGTTAATATATTTTATATCTCACCCTGGAGGTGGATAAACACAGCTCATCAGTGTATCTTGATTCTTTAGTTTCTGGGAAACCTGCATGCAGTAGGGTGCTTCATCAAACATTCCTAATACTCGAATAGCCTCAAAAAACCCCCGATGCAACCAAATCCTCAAAGACAAACACAGCTAGGACATGTTCTCTTAGAACTCCAGATGAGTATTTGTGCCCATTCCAAATGCTGCAAACACTTGTAAGCATATGTATGTGTCTGGAAGCATGTGTGTAGTTCACAGCTGCAACCTCCTGCCCTCAGCACTGATGTTAAATGGCAATCCAAGGGGCACCTGAACAAGGGAGATGAAGAACCCTGTGGACTTTAGACCCTGAGCATCCGCTGCTTTTAGGGTGGGTGATCCCTTTATATGACGGTATCGACACATTGAGATAAGCTGAATGTATAAATTTCCATCTGTTTGTGAACCTGTATGCTCTTTGGAGAGGCAAAGTATTTCACAGGCCTGTCAACAGGGTACTTTTTCATTTGCAGAAAATTCATGTTCGGAAAAAAAGGAGAGGAGAAAACATTTGGTAGAGACTGTAAAGGACAACAAAAATCTCTAAGCAGATTTTGGTGTGCCAGGAGCTTTGTATCATGGCGACACTTTAAATGTCAAGTAATGCGTGCTGGCAAAAATGGCCTAAATTCACGGAGAGTGATGTGCTCTGGAGCTGCGGAGTTCTCTAAGGAGTAAAAGTCACTGTGGATATTTCAGTGAGGGTGTCTAAAGAGAACATTACCGCAGCTGGAAAAGAAAAGGGAAAAAAAATAATAGGTGTCTTCTGAGGAACACAGTGGAGGCTGAGTAGATAAGTGGGTAACTGGGTTCATCCATGTCTTCTGTATTTTCTCAGGGATCAGTCTCTCCTGTAATAATCTTATTCTCCTTACAATAGTTGATGAACGAGTGCAATTTCACTGTAATTAATCAAAAGCAGCACTGAAGTAAGAAATCTTTGCCTAACTCCTACTCTTGCCTTGCCTGCACAGATCGTAAATGAAACTCACCAGGTGTTTCCATATTTACTGAAATTCCCTTAACTCAAGGTTTTCCCTCAGCTTCCAGATAGAAAATGTTGGTCTAATCATTGTGAATTGTGAAGGAATCACTGG
Organism: Lycocorax pyrrhopterus obiensis; assembly: GCA_014706295.1. Lineage (NCBI taxonomy): Eukaryota > Metazoa > Chordata > Aves > Passeriformes > Paradisaeidae > Lycocorax > Lycocorax pyrrhopterus. The sequence continues at coordinate 58,973,275 of JACSVZ010000015.1, read as the reverse complement.
AGTCCTTTCGCTGGAGAGGAGCTCCTACAAGGAGCAAAGTGCTGTTACTGCCGAAGGTCTTTATTTGTTATGTTGTTTTAAAGGAAGTATTTGAATTGCCATATATTGTTACTTCTCTCTTTTCTGCTGAGTATGTGGGCAATTGCAAGGAACAGAGAGCAGCTCACACAGCTCTGTGTTCAAGTAGGAAACTGCTGTTTTAGATCAGGTTTGAAAAGATTATTTTGAAACTGAAGACTGTGCCCTTAGGAAAAGCATCAGAGGTGTGGGGACTTGGAAAGACTACAGGGATTGGTAAATTTAACCCTTTAAAGAGTTTTAGGTTGGGATTTATGCCCCTTCATGAGAAGGAAATAGCCAGTCACCTGGATGTTTTGGAAAAATTAGGATGCTGGGGTAGAGCTGTTACTCTCCATCAAGTTCTGAGATTTTGCTTTCGACAGGGATCCATCTCACATCATTGTATTCAGCAAGTGGTGTCGGAATGAGTGTGGCTACTACAAATTAGTACTAAAAGCACTCAGCAGTTCCTGATGGCAAAAATCTCTGCCCGAAGAGAAAATTGTTATGGAACTGTAATGTCTCTCTTGCTTTCCCTGAAATGAGGCTGGGAATTAACTCCCATGGGCCGAGCTGGAATGAGTTAAGGCAGGGAGGTGAGCAACATGAGGAGCTGTGGAAGCTCTTGTTATTCAAAAGGATGGGTTTGGTGTCTCACTAGCAATATTGGCAATTCACTGCTCTGTCTCAGGAAGGCTGTTGGATCCAGGCATGTGACTGCAGCCCCCTGAGGTTTCTCTTCTCTTGACAGACAAGGAGGCTGACTCGGTCCAGTATTTAAGGGCTGCCTGACAGCTCCCTTTGCTGTACACTCCTGTGCATGTTTTCAGGTGAATCTTTTTTCCTTCAAAGCAGAATAAGCAGATGACCTTTCTTCATAGCTGCTTTAGCTAATATAGACATCTCTGCAGGATGTTTTAGGTGAGAAAAATGCCATGTAAAAAGTTTAGCACAGTGGTATTATTCAAGAGTTGCTTTTTTTTTTTCTCTTCAGATCTTCATTTAAATTACCCTGTGCCCAACAGACTTTGTGCTGGGATGTGTCTTCCATGAAAGAGGTCTAATATTAGTTAGAAACAAAATGATCCTTTCCTAATTCCTTTTAGGTGGTCAACTATGTTAGGGGTCAGTTCCTATTTTGGTGAACCTGTAAAAACATGGCTCTATCCTGTACAGTGTAGAAAGAGCATTACAAAACCAGTGGAACTTGGAGCAGTTTAGGATTACATCCTATGGGAAAAGACAAAACTGCTGTCATTATAAGGTCAATAAACCCTTGAATTGATCTATACTGACATTTTTCTGGGTTGCATCCTCTTCTGCCATTCCTTACGTGGGAAGGAAATGGTTTTCTGAAAATGTTTCTGCTGATGTCAGCATCAGTGTTCCTAAACACAAAACAAATTCAAATGGTCGGGGCTTCAGTGACAGCTCAGCACTTCTTGGTCCTGGTCAATATGAGGCTTAGTTCTCTTATAATTTATTTGGCATGCATTTGGACCTCTTTCTGAATGTTACTTGTTTCACATCTGTGTTGCTTGTACTAGAAAAAAATGTGCTAGCAAAGATTTTTGCCTTTGATCCAAAGGAGAGGCACCTCTTTCTTTGTTTTCTAGCTATTTGGCATTGCCGTTTAAGTATTTTTCTATGAAAACCAAATTTCAGTCTGCATTGTCCTTTCTATTAACAAAATTACTGACACACAACCGTAATTATACTCTTCCTCTTAGGTCAGGGCTCTTGATGCTTTTAAAGGGAAAGGGTAAGAAAGGCTTCAGAAATGCCCTTTAATTTAGAGATGCACGTAAATTTGAAGAGATTCACAATGCTTCTCTTAAAACAATGCAGAGCTGAAGTCTGCAGGGCTTGAAATTGGAAGAAGTCTGAGAAAACAAATGGAGCTATTGGACTATATAGAAAATGATTGTCTGCATAGCCCAGTGAACTGAAGGGAATTGCAGGAATAAAAAAAACCCATGCAGCTGAATTCCCAGATTTTTTCTCAATTGTGAGTGCTTCTCATGGAAGATCACTAATGGGCAAAAATAATTTAAGTCTCTACAGAGCATCTATCGTCCTTAGCAAGCCAGTCTTACACTGTAGAGGCTCTAAGAACCTTCACTTCTCATTTGTGATGCTATTCACAGTTTTCTGGGGACACCTGGGGCATGTTGGCCTTACTGGGGAAGAGTAAGGGGGAGTAAGAGTACTGGGGAAGTACTGGTGTGGCAGCTGAAAGACAGCCAAAGTATTTTAGCAGCCTGGTGGAAGCAGCTATTGAGGCACACTTTGATTGCATTTAATCTAAAAATACTTCGATCTTTTTAACCTAAATAGACACAGCAAAAAATCTGGGCAATGCCTCCATGTTTTATGCAGAATTTGAGCTGTATGAGTAAGAAAGGAAGATATTCACTTTTTATATGGCGAAGGCATGTAATTCCCACCCACCTCAACCTCCAGAAATGCTCCGGGAATGATCAAACTACTGCCCTTTTACAGCTGCGTTCTTAGCACCACCAATAACTATCCCATGAGCAAGAGCTGGGGTATGTTACAGCTTTAGGGATGAGTGGCTAGTGCTTTATTTCCCATCCATGTGAGCTTTGAGATAACTGTGGATCCTTGAGGGATTTGGATTTACTATTGATATGCAGACAAATCCCTAAGCCTGACTGGGATTTGCCTGCATTGAGTTTGGATTGCTCAAGGCTGAAGATGGGCTGAAGTGGCAGTATTTAGTCACACTGCTTCTGGTTCCTCTGCCAAAGCTGTTTGTTTATTTTATGATCTAATTGACATAATGTCTCTGTATTTGCTACTTTTTTATTTTTCTGAGCAGCATTCTTCTTAGTCTAGAAGAAACAAAATTGCATTCTGTGGAGTGAAGATTCTTGGTCTAAAAACTGATTAAAAAAGGCTGGACACTAGTGGTTTTCGGTCTAGAGGGGTGTTATCAGAGATTTATGCGGTGCTAGAACAGTTGTTGCTAAATGCGCTCCTGGAAATTGTTTGGAAAGAGGAAATAAACTATGGGGTGCTGAAACTTGTCTCTAAGCTATTTAAAATGAGAATTAACTGTGGAGTAGAAGAAGGATCAATTGTAGTGAATGAATGGACTATAAAATGGGGGTTGCAATCCTGTGTTGATAGGGCTACTTTTCTCCATCTGCACTACACTGCAGTTAACTCAGGCAAGGATGGACTGTGCATTAGTTATTACCCATTTGGAGAGAGATTTAGTAGTCACTGTAGATAAGTCTGTGAATATTTCTGCTTACTGCTCAAATAGAGCAATAGTAATTCGATCAGTGAAATAGAACAGTTTATGGCTGGGAAAAGACTGAGTAGGAAAAGTTTTACCAGCTTGAATGGCTTGGACAGCAAACAGAAAACTGGTGGGGAACGCTAAGTCTTTCCTGTGATGTAAGAGCCAAGGAGTGCCAAATAAATTTGTCAAACAGGTTTAAAAGGAGAGGAACAATGTTTGCTTCCAATTCAATATTATGTGGTGGTTTTCATTGCCAAGCAATGTCATGGAGACAAACATACCTGTGTTAAAAGTCCAAATAAATGAACATTGAGAATCCACTGGTGAACAGGAAGTGGGAGGATTGGATGCAGCCCGTTCCAAGGAGACCAAAGCTTTGCTTTGCTAAAGGTAAGATGGATATGTGGAAGGCAGCATACCTTTGGGCATTCTCAAGCTCTCTCTATTAACACCCATCACTAATTTGCTGTGAGCAAAAGCTGCTGGCTTAGGTAAACATTTAGTCTGTCTCAGTAAGGTTCTTCTCTTAGTGCCTGTCTACAGTAGACAGAGGTGAGATTATACTGCCCTTTGCATAGTACAGGCTGGGAGATTGAGTCTGAAGAACAGCTCATCTTGTTGACGTGATACTGAGACTGATCCAAAAACCCCTACTACCAGGATTGCTGGATCCTGCTGTCTTCGAGTGGCTCCATGTGAGATCCATTCACATGAGGTGGTACAGACATGGAGGCACTTGCTGTCGCTGAGGTGTCAGGACTGAATGTGAATTTTAAGCTGATATAGAGACCACCCTTGCTGCACTCTCCCAGCACCTCCCTTCTAGCGAACTTAGTTGCTATGTTACTTGGAAGAACCTAATTCCTTTCCTCTCAATAAATTATTTTGTAGGGAGCCTACATTTCTTTGTGGGGCCAGTTATCTAAAAATGAATCTACAAGACTCCACATTAAAATACATGAATCTGCTTCTGCCTCAAGCTGTTGTTCTGGAGTCTATTTTTTTACAGATGATTCTTGTTATGTTTAATTGTTTTTATTTGTGCTGAAAGCTGAAATTGTAGCTGTCCTCATGTGTGTTTTACTGATCTTTAACCAGTTAGGAACTGCTGAGAAAGCTCACTAAATTTGAAATAATCCATGTTACCCACATGCTTCTAGTTTTGCTGTTGAAGGCTTAGAAAATCCTCCAAACTTCATAAAGCTCAGTCTGAAATAAGCAATTTTGCTGAGCTGCCAGACAGGGAAATTGTTGCATTTGTCAGACCTCTGATGTGTATGCAAGGCCAAAAGAGCAGGAATGGAAGCTGGGTTTGCTGTCTTTTTTTTCCACTTTCCTGATGCTCTAGTCTCGTTGCAGCGTTGCACAGAATGGTGCTGTCCACTGCACACTGATGTGGCTCTGTTGTGCCATTGCAGTTTTGTACCAGCTAAAAGCTGATTTGTGAGACATTCAGCACTCGCTTTTGTTTTTTTTTTTTTGGCCAAAACTGTGGTGATTTTTTTTGCAAGGCAGTATCATTGATTTTAGCAAGCTCAGTATATATCCACTTGTCCTTCAGCATGTGGCATCCTAGAGATCCATGCCAAAAAGAGATTCTCTACGGAAGCTGGCGCATAGTTTCCAGGAAAAACAATTAAGAATACTTTCTAGTTCTTGTATATGTGTACACAGTGCCCTCCACGAGTCCTCTGAGGTTTGCCTTTTACATTAAGGAAGAGTAATGTGGTTTAAAGAAAAAAAAATGAACTTATTGTAAAACCTCACCTCTTTGCTAGAGTTTCCAGTTCAAAAGTATTTTTGTTTTTTTCCTTCCTTTTGAAATTATTTTTCTGTTTGAGCATCTTCTCTGACTGGCTGGAGCTGGGGTTAAAGTAGAAGTCAAGCTGGTGCCCTCAGTGCTGGCACAAGATGTATAGAGCTCCCATGAAGAAAACAAAAATGTTGAGTCAAATGATTTTTTTTTTCAGGTGGCTTAGTCTACCTTTGATCTCAAAGATCTCACTGTCTTGCAAATTAGAAAGAAAAAATGCTCTGTTTTCCTAATGAAAAAACCAACCAACCAAAACAAAAACTCCAAAGCCCTCCAAAAAAAAAAAAAAACCTCCAACCCAGAAATGGAGGCAAAACAGACCTTATGAGAAGAAATGAAGAAATGTGGGAGAGAGAAGAAAACAAGATATCAGAAGAACAGAATTAATTCTTAGCTGTGTATAAAGTACGAACACTAAGGTGCATAGGATCAGATCATATTGTCTCTGATTTTTTGTTGATTTCAATTAGGTCTTCTGCACCCTTGGGCTGATCTTTTGAGAATTATCTTTAGGCATGGAAAATATAATTTTCTGGGACTGGTGTGTTGGGGGAAAACTGCTGTCTCCACTCTCTGTGAGATCCAAGGCTGACCTTTCTACCCTGGAACAAGGGGTTTCCCACCATCTGTGCAGACCAGGATTGTTGGACTCGGAACATGCCCGCTTCACTTGGTGACCCCTGCCTAATATAGACCTCCAGGGGTATGAGTAACACGTGGTATGAAATCAGGAGTGTTGGGTCAGTGGAGGCTGGTGCTACACGAGCTGTCTCCATCCTCTTCTGTGAGCAGCTGAGGATTGGTGTGGGTAGCGCCCACTTAGGAGAACACGTTTGACACATTCTTGGGTGCAAATATCAGCCAAAGGAGCATCCAGTGTCCCTTGTCTTCTGTCTTGTATCTTGTACATGTTTGGCACCTCTCACCTTTCTACTCCAGCAGCAAGGGCTTGGAGAATGAAGGTCTTATTGCTTTAGCAATATCTGGAGAGATGTTTTCCTGCCAGCTGCCTTAGCCTAGAAAAAAAAAGCTGTAGGTCTTGTTAAATATCACTCTCTTTTAAAATATAGAAAAATAAAGTTTTGGGGGAGTTTACTGCTTTTCTTCACAGTGGGAGTGCCAGATGAGTGGGATTTGTTAGTCATTAGCACAAGTAACAAGGATATTCAGGTTTGCCTGAAATGAACAACCTGGGAAAATCACATGACAGATTGATTACATGGAGTGCCCTGTTTTCTTTGTTTAAAGTCTGTAAGTTCACACAAGGACCTGCCCTTCTGCCTGCTCATTTCCAGAACACTTCTGAGGTGTACTCAGTGCATAGAGCTGCCTCCAAGCACATTATGTATCATAAGGTAATGCGTCAAACTGAGAGAAAATAGATGCTTTGACAGAGAGTTCTGCACTTAAAAAAGCAACATTCTTCCTAGCTTCCAATCTTTTTGGTTAGCTATTTTAAAAAAGTATTTTCCCACAAAAGCAATTTATTCCCAAGTCTATACCTGCGAAAGTGGAAAGTGCAATCACTGTTTTGAATTTGAAAGGTCTGGGGGGAATGATAGGTGGTACAAGCAGTGTGGTTTGCTAGCAATGACTGCAAGTGATTGCATTGTTTGATTATTTTTGTTAAAGTGCTCAGTTCTGCTTCTTCAAACACTACTTCAGCTCCCTCTTTTCCCTGTTTTGACTCTTGAAAATTAGGGAAAGAGAACAAAAGCTATGCTTACTTACCTCTTTTTTTTTATAAGTAGTGCAGGAGAAGTAGGCTTTCAGAGGGGATTTGAAAGGGAAGAAGATAATGGTTTAAACTGGTGCAGGAAGTAAACTTAAGAGGATATGGAATCTAATCCATGTTAGCTAACAAGGAGAGTAAAGTAATAAAAGTAAGAATAATATTTAAGTTGCTCATGGTCTTGGAGGGAGGAATGGTCAAGAGGCCTATGAGGAAACTAAATCATGCTTTAGAATGCATCGCATTCTAGAATCATGGAAGGTTGCATCACATACTAGAAAGACTCTATTGTCAATAAAGCATTTAATTTTAATTTGGAGGAACTGGAAAGACTGTATTTTCCATATGTGTCTCTATTAAAAATGAGGAACCTGTCTTTGGAGAGAAAAAGACTCTTTGTCCTTTTATGTGCTATCTGTATTTGGTACTGTTTTGTATGTTTAAAAAATCATTAGAGCCCCAAGTGGAAAATCAAGACTTTTCATCCCAGGCCTCTTCAATGAGAATATCCTTCCCCCTCTCCAACCAAACCTGTACGGAATTAATTTCTTTTGTCTGAAATGGCCCAAGGGAACCATTTAGGACTCCAACAGATCTTATATATTTTAAAGACATTAGGCATTTTTGAAAACTGTAGTGTACACCTCTTTTCAAATAGTGCCTTTTATTTTAAAATGAACCAAATGGTTCATCAGTGCTCTGCTTTGGTAGAACCACACTTTCCTCACCAAAACCAACTGATAATAGATTCTGTATTGCTGAAAGGGATTTTTTAACAGTGGCTGCCAGGTTCACTTGCATGTTGAGTCCAACTCTTAGCATGAACTGTTAGTGCCAGGCAGTGGCTGTATAAATAAATACAACTGAGGACACTGCCCAAAAGCACTTAACTGCAGCAAGTTGAATTAATGCTGAAGGGATGGAAATCTCAGCAATGAGGACATACATCAGGTAGTGGATGGAACTGGGATGGGAATTTTCTCGTTGTGCTGGGATTTCTCCAGCTGTAACAGAGCTGTCCCAGAGAATCAGATCCACTATTGCTGCTCATTTGTGTTTGCTCTGAAGCAGTCTACATGGACCAACAACAGAGAGGGAGACCCAGCCAAACTGCAGCTTTGCAACTGATGTTCCAATGTGAATTGATAGCTCCCATGGCAAGGGAAAAATACATACTCTTTGAGATCATCTCAGACAAAATTGTCTTTCAGCGTGGAGACGTTCTTGCTGAAAGTATTTTGTCATTTCTTAATCTGCTGCTCATTGTATTTGTTATTATTCTATAGAGGCTTGATTAGCTTCTGCAGCAAGAGAGATGGGGATTAGACATGCTACCTGAGGAGGGCTGGTCAGAGAGATGAGAAGCTGGGAGTGGGAGCAGAAACACAGCTATTCCTAAGGATGGTGTTCCATTTATTGATATCTCCTTTCTATTCTGCCTGCTTTTCTTGCACACATTTGCTGCATAGGCTGAGGAGGTGAAAATAGGAAAACTTGCTATCGAGTAAGTTAATCGTTCACTTGTTATTAAATAATCCTTAATATAATATCAAATTACTGGAAGAATTGCAAGTTTTTATACGGGTAATCCAACTGTAAGATGTGACCTTCCTCCTTTCTTTTTTCTGGAAGCGAATACAAAAGAGTCAGCCCCTGGAATCTGTAAGTTGTTGGCTTTGGGGTGGAATAATTTAACCCAAAAGCTTATCTCTGCAAGAGGAGGAAACAACACACATCAGCAGCTTCTGAACTACTCATGTAGTGCTTCAAATGGCAAAGCCCAGACTACTGGAGTCCAATTATTCATTGTCACATGTTTTATTGGCAGGCAGGAGTTATGAAGAGAAGGTAGAGAACTTGCCTGCACTGGGTGGAGTGTGGTTTGTGAACAGAGTTAGTTGATGAGCCAGTTTAAGTCCTTTTAAAAGCGGTCCTGTTCAGATTTTTCCTTTATTCTTCCTCCTCCCCTGCACTGATGCTGCAACAACACTTGGCAGCTTGCTGTTGAAATGTGTTCCCTTAGTGGTGGACTTCTCCTCTGGATTCCCTTCTTCTGAGTTACTACAAGATGCTCATGAGTGCTCGACTTAGTGTGTTAGCTGCATTTTTCTTTCAAAGGCTATTTTTGCTCTATCTACAGTTCTGATGGTGTTTATGACCTGTCTTGTCAATCATTCACTTGTAAAAATGGACCTAAATTCAATTTCAGGATGTTTGTATAGAATGAGGAGAACACTGGTTTGGGTTTGAGCACCCTCGCCCGTCACAGTACTGCAAGGTGAGTCCCGTCCTTGCTGTGATGTGGGGCACCAGCTGGTGGCTGTAGCTTCAAGGAAGTGGTTAAGTAGAGTGCAGTCCTTCAGTTTGGGGAGCACAGTGCAAAATTACAGCCTGGAGTGCTTGTTTACATACTGGGCATGTGTTCGTGACATATGGAAAAAGAGTGCTTGTAGTGCTCATATGACTACAAAGTCAAACATGCAACACTTAGGAAATGCCAGGATGTGAATTTTCCCACCCGCTTGCACATATGCCTTATGACTCACTCTTTAATTACACAGTTGCACACTGCTTTTTCCACAGAATTCCTGCATCCCTCTGTGCACGGGATGCCTGCTGCTGTTTCAAAGAGAAGCTATTCAATATTTTGTTTTCTCCTCGTTGCTTCTCATGACATTATTCAGGCTGCACAGTGAGGGCAGGATTACAGATGCCCTTATGGTCGAGTTTTGGTTTTTTGCTCATCTTCACCACAGCATAAGGGCCCAGGGTTTCATGAGAACCCTTTGCAGTGATCCTGTCTGATCCTGGATGCTGTCCTGACCCCATTCACAAACCATGGCAATGCAAGAATATTGAGGATGTGCTTTGGACAAACAGCCTCACCAAGTGTTTCTGATTTTGTTATCTCCATTATTCTCCTCAGTCCCAGTATCCCCTTTCAAATCCCAGTCCAAGTTTTTTCCTTCTCTTACCTGGCTTTAAAAAATAAATTGATCTGGTAATTTTTTTATTACCTATGTGTGATTTTACAATCCTTCTTGGACATATCCTGTACCAGAATAGAGCACCAAGCCTCTTGTAAATATAATGCTTAGAGAACCACAGGGGAGAGAAAAACTAAAGAACAGGGAAGGTAAAGTTGTTTTTACGCCCACACTCCATCTCTTTTCATATTACTCTTGGTCTTGTATGTTTCAGTGAAATTTCTCTATTTTTTCCCTTTAAGCAGTGCTTTGAGAAGATGCAAACACCACCCATCAGCTTTCTTTTAGTTGGTAGGTTGGCACAGCATTCTGTTACCAATAAGCAGTAATAGATGTAGAAAAGAATGTGTGAGGCTGCTGGCTTCAGCTAAGAGTCTGAAAGCCTAGCTTTGGTATCCTGAGTTTTTGTAGGAAGCTGAACAAGCCACCAGTGTAATCTTGTTTCCTTTTTAATTTTTAATAGCCAAAATATTGTTTCTCTACCTTGGTGGTACCGTTAGAAAAATCAATGAATGTCAGAGGATGCTGGAATACTCATTGTGGTAAAAGCCAAATAAGTTGATTGTTTTTATACTCAGCTGGTTACATTTGAATTGATTTACCAGTATATTAGCTTCAAAGGCAATCCCAGTATAAAATATATTGACATGTAGCTGCATCACAATGATTCATACATTTGCTGTAGTCAATATCACAGATTGTGTTTAGTGTTTACATCTTGCATGTTCACTGAGTTTACCCAAAACATGAAGTTATTTCTAGTCCTGGTCTCTATGTAAAGCTGAGTTTTGGAGTCCAAGCTGGCAAAGCACTGCTGTGTTTGATTAGTGAAACCTAAACCAAAAGAAAGCAACTGACTCTTCTTTTCATCTGCATTAGGCACTCCAGTTCAGCAAAGTTTCTTGACAGTCTTATTTCAATGCCATATAATTAATTTACTGTCATGACTGGGCTTCAGGCTGACCCACTTGTATGGTGGTCAATCCACAATCAGAGTGGTGACTAGACCTCTTTTGACTTGACCATATTTAAACTAAAAAGAAGGGAAACACCAAAGCTGTAAACGAGTCACCCAAATTTCAGTTTTTCACTAGAACCTCTGTTTCAGGTAGTACTGTCTGCATATATAATGTATATTACTCTGAAAGTTATTCTTGTTCTTTGAATTCCATCTCTTTATACAAGATACTGTAAATACGTGGTTTTGAAAAATGATAATTTTTTTTCCAGATTAATGTGTAGGATCACTGCAGCATTGGGGAAATTCTGGTCTTTTTTTTGTGTGGTTTTTTTAAAAAAATATTTTCTCTGTTTCTGATTCACACTTAAATCTACTGAGAATTTCACGTACAAATAAACCTAAAACTCTTGAATGCTTGCTAACCTGTTATTCTAATTTGCACAAAAGGATCACCTTTGTCATTCCTTCTATCTTCTGGTGCCCTGAGCTCATGTGAGGTAGGGCATACACCTTCGTACAGAATATATGGGGAAAAAAAAATTCCACATAGATCTATTGCCCCCTACCTTCAGCGTTTGGCTTTGGGGTTGTCATGGTGAAAAGGACCACAGGCTGCTCTGCTTTCTAGACTAAGAGCCACTTTCTTTTATGGATCTAAACTTGGGATAAAGAAGCGAATATTTTTTTTTTCTGTATGCCGTCTCTCTAAGGCTTTGCGTGCCGAGAAGAGCATATTAATAAATCAGGCCTGATTTTTATTTCCACAATGTGACTTCTGTTTGGCAAGCCTACTTACAGATCCAATCTTAATTTCACTTTATTAGTATTAATTCTGTGTTAAAAATCAAAGTTCAGCAGCAGCTCCCAATGGGTTGGTCCCAGTGACACTTCAGGAGATTCATGTTCTGAGAAGCATTGAACAGCAGAATCCAAAGTAGAAACAATTATGTAGAAGTAGTCAGAAAATACTCGGTTTTGGCATCCTTTTTTGATGTCCCAAAAAATAGTAATTTATCTGATATTTTGTCTGCCAAATGTACATTTTTGTTTGTGATCTGTAGGCTTTATTTGTTCTGTGTGTGGATCTCAAGGTGGACTGGAGTTTCTCTGGTCAAAGCACGGGGGAATGTTCCTCGACACTTCAGCACCTGTGTAGCACATGATGTCTCTTTGCCCACGTCCTCTCCTTTGGGTGGGCACTGTGCAAACTGATCTGGCACACTCTTCACTGAATCCTTTTCAAGGCTCTAGCTCTGCTCAGTGAAAAAATGATGGCGTTGCAGTTAAGACAAATGGAGAGTCAGGACACTTTGGCACAAATGGATGAAGAAACAGATATGGCTTAAGTCATCTGTGGCTCAGATCTGCCAGGTTGAAAGTCTGCTCAGCACAGTACAGAGTTAGTGCTATCCAGTGGTGAGGGGTGCAATGAGTATCTTGAGGAAACCTGACTACTCTTGTCTTGCATTGAAAAGATGGAACTTGGACGAGTCATTTCACACCTCTTCTTCCTTTTCACTCGCGGTTAGACCAATAGCTCGTAACAGCAGGGTCTGTTGCTCATGGCACACATTCCTAGCTCAGGAAAGCTTTGATGTTTGCTGTCAGCTCATGCTGTAATGGTGACAGCCTCCAACATCGCAATCCAGAGTGATCCTTTCCAGTCCTCAGCATACAGCCATGGGTGGCAGGGCTAGATAAAACTGAGATGCAGACACATTGCGAGGGGGCTGGAGCACGATAACACATCTAGAGTGTTACTTTTATTAAAGCTGCACTTTCTGTCTCCTACTCCTCCTCTTCCTCCCTCAGATGATGATGACATTGGTTTATTTGTTTTACTTCTATAGTTAGCAAACATGGTTACTGAGCCAAATTAAAAATAAAGCAGCAACCCTTCTCTGTTCTAACACTGTGAGAGCTGCTTCTGTTGGAGCTTTGCATTGCAGAAAGGGTATCAAGTCCTGCCCCTAACTGGGGAGGCTGTGCTCCAGGTCGACACACTCTGGAGTAGCCGGCAATTTCTGTCCTCTTTCTCTCTTTTGTGTGACTTCAGGCATACGAGCATTAATGTCAACTTGGTTAAAGAGTGAGGTCCCATTTCCATGGAAACATGGGGAAATGTCTTTGGAGTTTTAAAGGTCCTTTATTTATTGGGTAGCATTTTCATCTCCACTTTAAATGTTTAAGCATTTAAAACAAAGAAGTCTGCAGTGTTGGAATCTTTTAAGAGAGATTGAGTTAAATGAGGGGGGCAATTATAAAAATGACATTTAACTTTGTTCTGCTCTGTACTCTGTAAAAATACATCAGCTGGTGAAAAATCAGCCTAGTAAGCCTGAAGCCAATGGAATGAGACTAATTTACTACAGCCAGGACTTTGTACCAGAGGTCTGGCAGCCTGTGGATTAGATTCCTAAAGGAAGCTATGGGATTTTCATCACCTGAAAGTAATATCTAGAAAATATAAACAATATAATCTACTGAACAGGTATGGGGAGTTTTAGTTCTTCCTCAGCTCTAGATGAACAAAGCAGTCTAAAAATTTCTTTAGAATTTATTATTATGCTCATGGATTTCCTGATGCAAGGCTTATTTATGTCTAAATGACTTAATTTTTTTTTCATTGTTTAGTGTCAAAGGAAGCCAGTAACTGTGCAGACATTTTTTGTTTTAATGTGGGTACATATTGTTTCCTATTTAGTATGAGATGCATGGTATTGAAATGACTATTTAAATAGAATTCAAATACTGTGAATTCTCCACCTTCATCTTTGTTTTATTATAAGTTATTTGCAGTATATTACTGTAAAGACTAAAAAAATACTTTAGAAGGTACTTGCTGCATGGAAAGATGGAATGCACAAAAGTAAAGAATATGTTTTAAAAGGCTTAACTAGTGGCATGGGAAATTACAGTCTTTAACACAGTTACTGAAGCTGAGGGATAAAATACAGGTCCAGTCAATGTTGATATTAGGGTTATTGTATTAGATGAAAACCTGGTTCAACCAAAGATTTTTAACCTTATACATCCCTTTGCTTCACCTTACAATTCACCAATCTTTTTTCCACATATGAGTCAAATCCCTGTTCTGATTTAAAAAAAAAGTTTTCTTTCTTTCATCAGTTGAATAGAAGCTGTTCCTGTTTATTCTGCATCTGAACTTTGTTCTTTTCTGATAACCTTCAGAAAATTCTGCAATTGCAAATGTTAAAACCTGCTTGAAATAACGACAACTACATACATGTGTCTCTTGCCAGAGTGCGAAAGGACCAGCGCAGATAATCAAACTTAAAATGTGACAAGATCCCTGGATGATATATTATCTATAAGTAGTAAAATGAGAACACACAGGGGCTTTAGATTCAGCAGCAGCCCTAATTTTTGTTGCCATTTGATTCCTTCTCTTTTATTGGAACCCTGGAAGAGTTATGTTTTGCCTTTCTGAACCTTGCTGGTGAAGGGAGGTAACATAATTTCACTTTGAGCTTCCTGAATGTAGGACATCACATATGGAGCTGAACCAGAGATGTCAAGTGTATTTGCATTTACTTCAGCGTCAGGCAGCTCTTGAAAATTATGAGGAGATATGGGGGTGTGTAGGTGTCTGGGGGGAATATTCCATCTGGGGGGACTAGCACCAGGCTTGTTGCTTGGTCTTCAGTGCAACAGAGGAAATTCCTAAATGTGGGGATTGCAGGGAGAGGCTCAGGGCATCTGAAATTGATTTCTTACTTCTGGGCAACCTACTTTTTCTGCAAGTTTCTAGTTGTCTGGTTCCTTCTGCATAGACTCTGGCCTCATTTTCTTTAGTGTGTCTCCCTGTCAGATGAAATTAAGGGGAAAGATGAGGTTGGTGAGCTGTACAATTAGGCGTGATAAATTCAACAGTAAGTTAATTTTCAGGGGGCTATTTGAAGACTGGAATATTAGTGAGACAGATGATGTGCACGAGTGTTGAATAAGTCTCCTCCCTTCTCCAAAGAAGTATTTCTCAGTAAACAATTGTTAGTGCTTTCCCTTCTCATCTGAATTTCAAACCAGTGACGATGGACACACTAAAGTGAACATGATCTCAGAACAAGGTCTTGTACAGATTAGAAGATTAAAATACTGCTCTAAATTTAGGATGCAGTCATTCAGATGAGATATGATGGCAAATGCCTTTTATTTGTTTTAAAAGAAGAAAATCCAATCCTCAGCATCTGTTGAAAATATTAGCTGCTCTGATCAAAGCTGAGATCCAGAGGTCTGTGGGAAAAATTGTGTCTGAGGAAGATGTATCTTTTGTTTTATATCTACATAATTCTGGCTTGCTCCCTGTTTTATAATGCATTTCAAAATCTGCAACATGAACAACTCTACAGAAATGAAATGTCACAATTTATAGTGCTGCAAAGATTTTTTTTTTTGCTTATGAGCTTAAAATGAAGTTACAAATAAACTGTTATTTTAGTTAATGGTATGTTTTTGCATTATAAATTAACTCATAAGATAGAACAAATAGCTTTTCTCAAGTTTCAGTTGCTCTTTGTTTTTCTGCTGCTGCTTCTGTAAAAGCTCCTGGAACATTTTATTGATGAGGTAATGCACTCTTGTCTGCATGTAGTACTTCTGTAACTCCAGCAAAGGTTTCTGGTGACATGCTAGACCACAAGAACAAAGCTCAAATTTATTATGTTCCCCCAGATGGAATTACAGTCTTCATCAGTTAATGCAGCATCTCTCAAGTTCGGAAAGCTGAATCCTGACTTGTCAAGAAAATTAAGCTTACAGTATTGCTGCTACCAGCAGTGTTGTTTTAAAAGCCTGCCCAAAATGAGCAGTCACTCAAATCGACTGTGTAGGTATTCATCCTCATCTCTTGTACACTTTGATTAGCAGTGCATTGTCAACAGTGTTGAAGTAATGTCATTGGCATTTGAATCATGACCCTTTTATAACCAAAATTACTGCATCAGTTTCTCTGCAAATTCAGACAGGCTTTTCTGCATTATGGATGGGCTGTGGTTTCATTATTGCCTTTTGCAATCAGATGTCTTAAAAAAAAAAGCAATCACAATAACAAAATAAGTGGAGGTTCTCGAGGACCTATAAGAGTCTGAGTTAGTATTCGTTGCCCTGTAGATTTTGTAATTTTTATTATTGTACACAATTTACTGTTACTTAGTTTTTCTTAGAACGCTGCTAAGTGGGAAGTTTGCAGTTGATTTATGTACCAGTGTGAACAAGTGGCTTCAGAGCACTGTATCTCCCACAGGCACTCCTTTAGCAATTTTTTCAGGTTTTTGTAGTCTGAGGGGCACAGACTTGGTCTCAATTGCAGTAAGATGTTGTTAAGTGAAAGTAATTTTCACACTCTTATTTTGGACTAGTAAGAATTAAGTAGTCTAAAAATTTAAGTTGAAGCATTGCAATTTTCTTAGGTAAACAGTGTTTGTGT
Source organism: Lycocorax pyrrhopterus obiensis (assembly GCA_014706295.1). Classification (NCBI taxonomy): domain Eukaryota; kingdom Metazoa; phylum Chordata; class Aves; order Passeriformes; family Paradisaeidae; genus Lycocorax; species Lycocorax pyrrhopterus. Next base: position 58,957,005 of record JACSVZ010000015.1, on the reverse strand, counting down.
TCTGCTTTTTGGTGTGGCTTGTAATGTTTTATTAGCCCCCACCATACACAGAAGTTATCTGCTTCTGTGCCTCCCAACAGTAATGGGAATTGGAGTGTTTTTCTTGTTCTTTTTAATTTTTCCTGACAATGCCTAATTTATTTTTTTCACTCAGTTCTTGCTTGGTGCTACTTATAAATAATTGATTTAATATAATACTGCTAGTCTGTTAAGAACTAATTTGTGGATAATGTCTCAAGTGATCCAAACTGGTATTACTTCACTGGAGTCGGAGTTGCACCACATTTGCCTGCTGCAGATCAGGACTCTTGATCCCAGCAGGGCAGCTACTGGTCTCTCCATGTTCAGAAGTGGCCATCCCTACTCAGTTCAAGCAACAGACAATATATTGAAGAAAGTCTGGGGCAAAAGAATGGCAAGAGTACTTCACCTAATTTTTTTATTTCTGTCTGTTTTGCTTTTCCACAGAAGAGATTTATTTTTCTTTCTTTTTTGTTGCCCAGAACTCTACCTGTGCAAGAGCTTTAGTGCAGTATTTGTTTTAAGAGAAGTTACCTGCCTGTGTCTGGAAGGATCTTACTGGGTAGTTGCAATTGCCTCCCTGGTGTATTTTTCTCAGCAGGAACTTTTCATAACCTTTCAGTATCACTTCATGCCTTGAAAGCCTGAATGTGGCTGTGGGGAAGAAGCATCACCTGTGGAGTTGTCAAGATAATCTGCTGCAAGGGCAGCCAGCAAGGATGGGTTTTGTGGTCGTATTAACTTCACCAGTTAGGTACTTTTTGCAAGATTTGGAAGCAGTGCATTACCCTTCTCTTCCCTGTTGCTCATGTAGATGTGTCAGGATGTGAACTCTGTCCTACCACCAGCACGGGCTGATTATGTTTGCTTTTAGAGCAGCAAAAATCAGTGCTAAAAAGTACATTTTAATCCTAGGTTGAGCAGAAATTGGTCATGCTCCCTTCAAAATTTCAGGATTTCTCTGTCTTCTGCTATGTGCCTTTTATTCTTGTTCTCTCTCCTTCTTAACTATGTTTTTCTTAACTGTGTTCTGTCCTTCTGCCCTGGTAAAGGCAGCTGGAAGAATGAAGTTGGAATGATGCAGTAGCACACAGGGGTGGTGGGAGTGTGTAGCTTCCTTCATGTCCTTCTCCTCAGTGACAGATATGCTGTGGGCCAGGTCCCCAAGCAAGCTGGTGGGTTTGGTCAAGCTGTGCTGTCACTCCTGCTAAGGAATCCCACAGAAAGAGGGCAATGATACTATTTCAGCAGCACCCTATGCAAAATATTTCTTCTCCTACTTCACTGCCCATTAGTATTTTGTTGAAGCCTTTGTTGAAGGGATACACAGGATGGAGTTTCAGGGGAGAATTTATTCCTCCCTCTAAAGTGGATGTAGTACCAAAATTGGCATAGCACCCAGTGATTCAGTCCTTTTTTGAGTGCTGGGAAAGTGACATAGTGACACTAGAAACCTAGTCCTGAGCTTGGGTGTTTTTTACATCTGTATTGTGATCCCATCAGATCAGATGATCTAAGGTAGTTTGGATTTCCATGCTAAGAAAAGATCAGGTTTCATCTCATATGTGTGCAATGAGCTTCCAAAGGGTATCCTGGCCTGGCTGCTTCTGTATTTGCCAGGAGCAAGAGGCAGCTGGGATATTTTTGCTCCTGTTTGATAGGACAATGGTCATTTTGTGGTCAAGGTGTGATTTCATCCAACAGATGGTTGCTATCTAAAGAAATGGTTTCTCTGTGTGTGTCTTTTTGAATAGGCGATGCAGCAGTAAAATATGTGGGGAGAAAAATAAATTACTGCATATCTGTACCTTACTGTGCTTGGTGGGGCTGATGTAATGAAACAAGGAAAGTTCTACTTAATTTTAATTCACAGGAGTTGGATTTTCTTTCTTTTAATAATGCTGTATCTGGAGACAGTGCCAGTTCAAGGCATGATGAACAGTTCGCTTTAGCTGATTTTTAATTCAGATTTAATTCTACCTGAAACCAGCATGATTTAATGACTATTTAGTCACGTGCCAATGTAAAATGACTCAGCATTCCCACACAGGTCAAATCTTAGGAGACATGTAGTTTTATCCTGTGCAAGAGGAATAAGACACTTGGGTCCATTGCTCCCTTCTTGAAAAACCGCAAGAAAATATGATGTAAAAGTTGGATTGAATCTGGTGATTGACCTGCCTTCTCAGTGCTACAAGTGTTATTCCAGGGTAAAAGTGGGTGGGATGGATGTACACTTGATACCTTTTGCTCTGGTAATTTTGTGATAAAGGATTTTAATCTCCCATGCTGTCAGTTATCTTCACGTGTTAATGCTCAATGATGGAAAAAAGCCTCAGATACTGGTCTTTTTCTTTAATGATAAAACCAGTGCCTAAACAGGTAATATTTTCTTCCTATTGTGATCTTATCAGTGACTTAATTTCAAATCAGTATTTCGACCCCAGTGACTAAATAATACACCAGCACAAGAGTTAAAAGTGTGGCATTACAAATCTCTGTTTTACACTCAAAATCTCTTTCAAATTAAAATAATGTCCAAGTAATGGGGCATGTCCTGTCATAAGGTTAATATCCAGATCTCTTCCAGTTCAAGGTGGGCTTTCAGGTCATTCTGTCTGAGCATTTATGCAACCCTGAAGGAGCACCAGCAATTTACTCTGCTTTTCTGAAGCTGTATAGGCAGAAGAGAAGCAGCACTCAGTATTACTGTAGCCAAAAACAATTTAGAAGAAAAATAAGTCTCCTTCCTCCCTGCTGTTTGCTTGTTATATGCATTTGACTGTGCTTTGTATTGTGGAGGTTATTTTAGCCTACTTGTACACAACTGGTGAGTCAACAGGGAGGAAGCAAAACCACATATGTATAATTTAACAGAATTTAGATGAAAAAAAGAAAAGGGCAGATTATGACAAAAATGAACATTTCTTAAATTGGTTCCAAAAGAAAAAAACATAACCCAAACTCCAGTTATACCATTTGTTTACCTGGATCAACAGAGCTGCTAATGAAAGTGAAAGATCCCCACTTTAATCTCAGCCATGAAGATCACTGCTCTAATTGTTGTACTGCCTGCACTTTTCTGCCTCAATATCTCCCTGAAAGTTTCCCTATTTCAAGACTGAGACCTAAGCTCAACGCAGTGACAGCTGTCCCTTGGGGTCAGGAGAGAATGCAATAATCTCTCTTGTCTGGGAGTGTCTTGGCCTCTCCCTGCAGCACAATTCAGTCTGCTGCACGGTGAAGGCAGCAGGCCCTCATTGTGATTCCGGTGAGATTTGTAATGTTGTGTGACATAGGTGATGTTGTCATCTTAATCTGATGTGAAACCTGGTGTGATTTCTCCTCCAGGCAGAAATGTTAAGGTTTGCTACAGAAAGTCTGATTTTTTTTTTTTTAAATAGTTATGTGTAACTCCAAAATTGATTACCAAGAATAAGCTTCAATCATAAGTATTTTTGGTAGGTAATTCATGTTTTATTCAGAGCTAAACAGCTGGATAAATACATCATGCAATGGTGACAACTGGCTCACGGGTTGGGCACAAAGGGCTGCTGTGAATGGGGTGACATCAGGTGGGGACCTGTCACCAGTGGGGTTCCACAAGGCTCCATCCTCAGCCCTGTGCTCTTCAACATCATCATTAATGACTTGGATGCAGGGCTGGAAGGGATACTGAGCAAGTTTGTAGACAATACAAAACTGGGAGGAGCTGTTGACTCCCTTAAAGACAGGAAGGCCCTGCAGAGAGATGTTGACAAATTTGGGGACTGGGCAATCACCAATCAGATGAAGTTCAACAAGGGCAAGTGCTGGATTCTGCACCTGGGACAGGGCAACCCTGGATGTACGGACAGCCTGAGGAAGGAGGTTCTGGAAAGCAGGGCCACACAAAGGGACCTGGGGGTCCTGGTAAGTGGCAAGTTGGGTATGAGTCAGCAGTGCCCTGGCAGCCAGGAGGGCCAACCCTGTCCTGGGGGGCATCAGGCACAGCATCGCCAGCTGGGCAAGGGAGGGGATTGTCCCACTCCGCTCTGCACTGGGGCGGCCTCACCTCGAGTGCTGGGGCAGTTCTGGGTGCCACAGTATGAAAAAGACACTAAGCTGTGAGAGAGTGTCCAAAGGAAGGCAATGAAGATGGTGAAAGGGCCTCAAGGGGAAGCCGTACGAGGATTGGCTTGAGGGCACTTGGTCTGTTCAGCCTGGAGAAGATGAGACTGAGGGGAAACCTCATTGCAGTTACACCTTCCTCATGAGGGGAAGAGAAGGGGCAGACTCTGATCCCTTTTCTGTGGTGATCAATGACAGGACCCAAGGGAATGGCCTAAAGTTGCATCAGGGGACGTGTAGGTTGGATATCAGGAAAAAGTTCTTCACCCAGAGTGTGATTGGGCCCTGGAACAGGCTCCCCAGGGCAGTGGTCACAGCATGAGACAGACTTCAAGAAGCATTTGGACAATGCTCTCAGGCACATGGGGTGATTCTCAGGGTGTCCTGTGCAGGGCCAGGAGCTGGACTTGATCCTGATGGATCCCTTCCAACTCAGTGTATTCTGTGATTCTGTGAGTGGGAATTCATTTTTTATATACAAGCTGGGTATTCTGAGGTTAACACCTCAGAGCAGGGCTTGAGTCAGATTCTCTTCTATTTTGGAAGTCAGTTTTAAGCTGTTTCTTAAGTTTTCTGCTTTCTTTGGATTGAAGGGAGGGGAAATCTTGTCACGAGGTGCACTTTTTCCTCATTTCTGTATTGCCATACAGTTGTTGCTGAAAAGGAGAGGGGAAGGTGGTGATTTATTATATTTTATATGCACATCCTTCATTCCTGGTTTAGTTTTTCTGGATGAAATTTTATCCCTAAGCCTCTGTTCTTTATCCTAAATCTTGTTAAAAGTAATCAAAACCTATTGATTAGAATCTGAGCTTTGGATGGGGTCCTGCAGGAATAGGTTGCTACACAGACTTGCTGGGAAACTGACACTTGCTCTCTGTTTTCATCTGCCATTCACTTACTGCAGTAAATCCTCTTTCTCCACCCTCTGCTGAGCTCTTTTAGTTTGTCTCAGAGGGAATTGAAAGTGGTGGACACGCATCTGCTCCCTTGGGATGGGTGCATACAAACCATGCCAGAGGGAAAGGAAGAAGTTTGGGAATGGTATGGAGAGGATGAAGGTGCAGGTGCTTGGGGCATGGTGCTGCTTGTCTTGCCTGGCAGCTACCAGCCCTCTGAGGCATTAGGGGCCTCTTGTCCCAGGTGCTCAAAGCAAGATTTTTAAGCACAGTAGTAGATGCCATCAAACTGTGTAGTCTGTGTGGTGAGGAACGAAAAGAAAAAGACACTTGTTGAATTTTTTTTGCATCAGTGTTTCTATCTCATAGGATCCTGGGAGGGAAGGTGAGAGACAAAACCTTTGTTTTATCTCGGTCAGTGGACTTTCTTCCTCAGAGAGAAAATAGAATTTATTTGGTTAGTGAATGGTAGTTTTATATTTTTATCTGTCTTTCTCAAGTGTCACTCTAATGAAAAGCAAATGTAGGCTTTTTTCTTGTCTCTCCTCTGTTTTTTTTTTCCTTCCCCATGACCTATGTAGGCAAAGCCTGAACTCCCTTCCCTGCTCTGCTCTCTAGACTGTGTTTGGAATTTGAAAGTCTAACTTGTTTTTCAGAAGAGAGGGTATTTTTCTGTCCTGTGTACTTTCAAAATCTTTTATTAGAAAAAAAAAGGTTGTTTTGGATTGTTTTAAAGCTTGCTTTTGTTCTGGGTCTTCCTTGAGTCCTAGGTATTTATATATCTGGAAGGAAGAAAATTTGACTCTTATATCAATACTTGGTAATAAACTTGTTCTGGCATCCCCTATAATATTCCATTTTTTTCTTTAATCCACAGTCTAAAAACTGTGGAATTATTTTTCTTTTGTCTGGTAACTATGAATCTCCATTACCTTTTCAATTTTTGTTTGCATACTCAGAAATGGAAGATTTTATTTTTAACCCCTCTGAGACCCTTGCATGCTAAATGTAAGCTTATAATGGGGAAAAAATGGGGAAATGGACAATCACAATTTTTGATGTTTTCCATTGTCGAGGGGAAGCTATTAAACAAAGAAAGTAAAGGACACTTAATAATTCAGGGGCATGGAAAGGTTGCAAAAATTCCAGATTTGAAACAACTGTCTGAAGCTTACATTGCAAAACTGCAAGGCACACATTGGATTCGTAGAAAAGAAGAAAAACATAGTTTATTATATAGTTTGTGTGAGGCTGTAACACTATATTGTGTTATATAGTTCTTGAGTCATAATGACATTTCAGCATGTGTAAATAGCTTATGCCAACAAAAGATCCTGGTCTGATATAGAAATTACCTTAAATTAAGTTATTTTAGAAAGCATGTGCTAGCATCTGAGTGGCAAGAAAACATTTCCAAGGCTAATATTAAAATGCTGCTCTAAATTCCTCCTTTCCTCCCTGTCTTGTTTTGTTTTCCTTCTCTTTATCTTCCGGATCAAATGAAGATTAATTGATGCCACCAAGAAGTACCCTGAAAAAAAAGCTTAACCTTTTTTTTTATCTGGTCAGCAGAGTGATAACATAGAATATCTGCACTCTTTTTTTATTTTGGAATATTATTAAAAACCAAAAAGTCACAATCATACCATAGTCATGTCCACCCAATTTGCTGTCACCACTGTTTGTCTGTGCTTGAGCAACAGAACGCAGGTCCTGCAATATCCCATGATTTTTGTCTGGATGAAATGTATGAAAATGTGTTATGAAAATGATTCCCATTCAGACTTCCTTTGCTTTCTGAAATAGTAAGAACATATCAATCTTCTCTAATGCTGATGTCCAGTCTGTGATGCAGCTGGAAATCATTTATGCTCAGAGTTCCCTAGAGCGTTTCTTGTTGTTTGCTTGGAAAGACAGTGATTAAATTTTATCGTCTTGGTTACTCCATTGATTCCAGAATCTTTGAAATGTGAGCTTCTAACTCCCTATGCACATCTCTGCCCTACATAAACTCACTCAAAGGATTTTGATCCAAAGATTTAAAGATTTCTGGATCAAAACTTTCAGGTGTCTTTTATTCTGTAGAAGGATCATATAAAATCATTGGTTGTCAGTTCAACTTTAACTCTTTGGATGAAATGTGAAAATTCTTTGAATTCCTAATAATAGGAATTTAAAGAAGATTGTGCAGGGGCATGCATATTGCATGTAAATTACAGAAAAAATAAAAAGAGTTTTAATGACTAAAAGAGTGGAGATCTAGCATAGCTTCTCAGTAGGACGAAGAGAGAAGGAACAACTGGACTAGATTTAAATGGGTCTTTAACTTTGTGAATTCAAACATGTGATAGGTTTCCCTGAAACAGAGTTGACTGGATTTCATGACCTAAAAGGTCTTTCCCAGATCTGATATTCATGGCTTTAAAAGCTAAAGGCTAAAAAAAAAAAAAAATTAAAACCTTTTTCTGAAACAAATTGGTTTTGACTGCAGCAAAAATAAAGCAAAATAAATCAGTTTGAGAAAGCTTTTGTATCTTTTTTGTCCCCAGCTTTCCTAGGCTCCTTTGTTAGTCCCTTTCTTAGTAAATTACAGGGATAGAGAATACTCTTCATCTTTATTGCATCACCAGCTCTGTCACTTTTTTTCTTTCCTCCTCGTGAAAATGGACACTGACATTTCTGTTACTGCAAGGAGTCCTGCAAGGTCTGTCACTTTTTGTGGCAAGAGTAATCACCACATTTGTACATATCTTTTCAGAATTTCTAAACAAAATATTGGGAGGAATCCCATTGGTACTAAAATTTAGCTGCCTTGTACCGTAAGTCCCCTTCATGTTTTATCCTATTTGCTAAGATACCTAGACGATAAATTAAGAATAAAGGCAAAAAAACCCTGTAATGAGCAGAAGGAAGAAATGGGTGCCACCCATTGATATATGGAAATCCGAGCTCTGATAGGAGCTCAGAGAGAATTCCACAAGCCTTTGACTTCTTCTTATAATTATCTGATTAATTATCCAAGTCTTGGATCTAAGCCATGTTCAGTTTCCACATTGCAGATGAAGATTGTTACAGAGTTTCCAGGGGAATAAGCTGGATCCAGGGCCTGGCCAATGAAGGCATGCAGGAACAAAGTCACCCTGAGTTTAATGCAATAGAGACTCTGAAGTGACTTATAGATCTGGGACAAGATATATTGGTCACCTTGATAGGAGCTGACACAAAACTGTGTACTTTCCCTGGCTTCTGAGAAGATGAACTCCTGATGGAAGATAAGAATTAAGGGATTGAATAATTTAGCACAGTTCAGGATCAAACTGAAACCATAAATTACTTTCCAAAAGGTAAAATTTGGTGCTTAATGTATGCCTACTGGTCAAGTGAAGCAGAGAAGAGAAAAAAATATATAGTAGAGATCTTTGGCTTTTGGACTTCCACTGTTTTGACACTAAATCAAGCTCCAAGTATAACCACAGGGCAGTGAGGATTTGCATGTCTACATTAAAGAACCTGCAAACATATTCATGCCACAACTTGTGAATGTCTCTTGTAACACACAACCTGTTTCATGAATCTATTTTATTCTTTTGAGATAGAAGTAACCTGCCATTCTTGTACCCAGAATTTGAAGGGCAAGAATACCAAAAGGCTTCCTTTTAAAGAATATCCCTCCATGTGCATAACACAGAAATGTCTGTGAACTGCAGCATTGACACAGAAAAGACAACATCATGTGGTAGAGGTACTTCCTCTGTTAACTTGATACAGGTTAACAGTTCTTTTCTGCTCCTTTTGCTTTGCCTTGTAATTCCTTTTGCAGGAAGGCTTGTTGCCTCTGTTTGGTCTTGCACCTGCTCATTACAAGCTGAATAAAGTGTTTGATGTGTTAGATCCAAATATTGCTACCAGGACTTACTAGGGAGTCGATGGGCTATGTTACAGCGCTGCGGCTGCTGTTTGAGGCACTTGGGAAGATTGTCATAGTGGAAATTTGTTTCACTCCCTTCAGGTCAGTCTCTAGCAGACATCAACTGCTCCAGGTACAGGAGGGCTGGGCTTGAGGCCGAAGGTAAAGCTGCCCAGAGCTGCACGGAGCTGCAGTGTTTCATGGAGGTGTACCAGTCTCTGTGCACCTTTATATCAAACAGCTCTATGTGGTGAGCGGTGGAGAGAGAGGCAGGAAAGGTTTGTTTGAGGTATTGGTGATGTGGATGTTGACTGGCTGGGAAATTACCCAAATCTTTGCTTTTCCATACACTGGTTTCCTGGTCAGCAGGGAGTGATGGATGCTTAAGAAAGCATTTCATGAGGAGTTTTGAAAGGTCTGTTTCTTTTAGTGCTGTTTGAATTTCTTGCATCAATGTTCACTGCTGAGGTTGCTTGAGAGTGTCCTAGGCTGAGCCGCTACTTGTGCGGATGAACCTGAGGAAAATGGGAAGGTTAATGTAGGAGGCTAAAGACTTTATTGAGAAAAGGGCCAGTAACTAATCACTAAGATTTGATTTTGCTAAGTATTCTGGTGGAATTCAAATAAGAAACTGCTGAGAGGGCTTTATAAATACTCCATTAAGTGAGCTCCACTCCTAAAGGAGTGCGTTGGTCACATGAGTTCACAGGGTGCTGATGGGGTAACCCAGAAGCAAATTATAATCAGAGAAACTGGTAAAGCTGCTGATAAGATGCAGGATTAGTAAATGCACGGCTGAACGTGATGTGCTGGAGGAGAGCCAGCACAGCTTTCTCAATAGCAGGACTGGTGAATCTTGCAGAGGTTGCTGACAGAGGCATGAGGCCTGTGAACTGGGGTGGTCTGGCCAAGGGGAGCCCATGTGGGCTTCCAGAAAGCTTCGATGGGGTAAGAGAAAGAGCTTCTGGTACAGAAACTAGGGGTGATAGGCATGGTGTCCTCATGGTTAAACAACTGTTTAAGTGTAGCAATGGAGTTGGTATTCAGAGTTTACCTAGGTGTTTACTGGTGAGGAAAACTGGGGATCTGTGATGGGAGTGGTGCTGCTCCCTGGAAGCAAAACGAAAGGGGGTAAAGCTTGCTGTTGCTTTGCACAATTAGAGTGGGCATGGTCTGATTGCGAAAAATTTTCAGAAGGATCTCATGATGCTGAGTGACTCTGCAGCAGATTGCAGTTGAAATGCGAGATCAGTGAAGGCAAAATAATGCACGTGCAGGACTAAAAAGCTATCAAGTTTGGACTTTATATTATCATTTAACACTCAGGAAAGAGATCTTTGGTAACTAAAGAGAACAGTGCAAAAAGTGTGATGACACCACTGATAAACCTCTGGTGCAGCCAGATGCTGAATATTTTTTCTAGTTCTGGCAATTGTACCTCAAAAAAGACTTAATTGAGCTAGAGAACATTGATAAGGATAGAACCAAGTCAGGATTAGCAGAAGTCAAAGTAGTCTAGGGTGCTTCCACTTGGGATTGTGTGCGATTTAAGGGGTATATCAATAGATTCATAAAATCACAGAAGGTGTAGAGAGGCAAGTGATTACTCGCTGTTACTTACAGTATGATACAGAAATTGAATTATCAGGCAGAATTTTAAAAACAGACAGAAGGAAGTACTTTACATTGCTCATAATTAAATTGTGGAGCTTATTACATAGCCTGCTGTGGAGACCAAGAGTATAAATGGGTTCAGGGAAGGACCAACACATTCCTAGAGTAAAGAGCCATTACAGGCTATTAAGTGCAAAGGTCTGGAAACAGCCGCCAGCTCAGGAAGTCCTTAAACCCCTGATTACTGGAAACTGGGACTGGAGTATGTCAGGGGAAGGATCACCCAATTTGTGCCAGTGTTTCTCTAAACACCTGCTACTGGCTCCTGTCAGGAATGGGTTGGTGCACCAGACAGATTATTTAATTTGGCTGAAGTTGGCTCCTTTCATAGCAAACGCAAAAAATCTGGGAGTCGATGTTGCAGTGAAATAATCATTGCCCAGTGGTCAGCTAAAAAGGAGAACAATACATGCCCAGAAGGCAAGCTGGGAACAGTGGGTTTCAGGGTCATGATGCAGTCAGCAGAGATGAATGGGGAAAACTTAAATAATGCCAGAGATTAGCCAGTACATTTTCTTCATTACATTCATAAGCACCAAACTGCAAGGGTGAAAACCACCTCCAAACAAACTCACGAACAAATTATATGTGAGTACAGCATGCAGGTGCTGTCTGGCCTTGTACAGGGCTTTTCAACCTCTGGTTGGCAAAGCTGAGGGCTGGCACGCATAGAGTTTATCCACATTGAACATTCAAAGAAATTCAGAGTGACTGTAACTTAAACATCATTATACAAATGACTGTCCCTTTCTCTGTAAATATCTAGGTTAACTTTGAGAAAAGACTCCCAAAAACGTCTCTCCTGGCAGATGTCCTAGCCATGGGATCTGTGGAAGCCAGTCTCTCTGCATTTTTACATTCTCTCAGCCTTGCAGCTGAGAGACTACCCCAATGGTAATGCTCATATACAAAGGAGGATAATAAACCCAGCCATGAAGTCAGCAACTCCAACACCAGTGACAACTAAATTGACAGTCAAAGCTGTTAACCACATGCAACAGTAATTTACTCTTTCTATTCCAAATAGATTTTTTTCTAGTGCTTGAATGTGTTGCATACTATTGACTAATTGTTGTGGTCTTTGAGGGTTCAGGTAAAACTATTCAGTGTAAAGAACTCATTGGAGGATATTTATATGCCTTCAGTGGAGGAAAAGGCTCAATAAAGCCAAAGGCTGGGATATAAGCTCAAATCTCCCCTGATCAAGTATGTATCCTTTGATCTAATAAGTAGGTTGAGTCTCGCCTGACTTTTCAGCAAAATGCAAATGTAATGCTTCTAAAAAGTAAAAAAATAAAAGTCAGTTATTGTACTTGTACAGCTTGAATGTCTGATTGATTTTGGTTTTCAAAACAGTTGACTGCTCTGTTAGAGAATTTCCTTAGTGGCATCAGCTATGGAATTAGTATCAGATATTTTTTAGTTGTATATTCAATGACAGACATTTAAGTGTACCCATGCTTGTTCACAATGCTGATGTGTTAGCTAAGTCAATAACATCTACTACAAACGAATGATTACTGGATATGAAAAAGTAATTATCAAAATACAGCTTATTATTTATGATGAAATATTTCCTAGCTGTTGGTTACTACATCAACAAGCTGGGCTGGTTGTGCCCATTTTAACAAAGTTGTTCTCTTCATAGTCCGAAGAATGGAATATATGTTGAAACCACAGAGTCACTTTTTCTGTCTGTTTCTTATCAGGGGAACAGTGATTACTTCTCTGGGAAAGGCTGACTGTCAAGCCTGTGTTTTCATTCATGCCCTCAGCGCAGTGGAGATGAAATTTCTGGGAAAGATAACTAAAAGCCAATCGTGTTACCTTGCTTTTGGAAAAGTGCCAGGTGGTGTAATTTGTCAAAGTAATATGAGATATGATCACCTGGATACTCAGCATCTGCTCTGTTACCAGATTTGTGCTACCTTCCCTTTCGCCCCCCATTTTCCCCTCCCTTGTCTGTCTTACATTTATTAGAAAGCCATGTGTTTGCTCTTTAGCTTGGCCTCCTTTTTTAATGGGAAAGGCTTCTGCAGTGCATACTGTCTGTTTTGACACTTTGTGTCTCTCTTTGCTCTGACACGAAATTCGGATAAGAAGCTGTGCAAAAGTGTACTTTTTTTAGCTTGTTCCCGGGCCTACGGGTCACTTCAAACTGGCTCATGCAAATGTGCAATCCCTGAGACAATTTTAAGGCTTTTAGATTATAACAGACCAGACAAAAGGGCGTTATTGTCATGCCTGTGTTTTGTGTACTTTCCAGATAAAGCCATAAATCCAGCTTGGCATGCAGAGGAAGGGTAGGCTGTTGGCACAAAACTGTGCCAGGTCTCCCCCAAAAAGGATCATCAGTCTTGCCTTGCTCTTAAAGAAATGTGGGCCAAGTCTCAGGTTCTCCTGTGGGAGGCTTGCACGTCTTTAATTCTGACTTGAGATTGTATCTGAGGCTTGATGCTGAGATGTCTGCAACCACTCATTACGCATATTTACCTTCCTCTGTTGTGAGGACAGGCTTAAGTAGGTTTGCTTTACCCCTGTCAGTGATGCAGAGCGGAAAAAGTGATAGTGCCCTGTTTCCACCCAAATAAACTAACACATTATAGGCCACAAATAGACACAAGAACGTACTCTGGTATTTAGGAAGCCCAAATAACTCCATCAATACTGAAAACAGCATAGAAGGACACTGCCAAATATTGGGAAGTTTTCTTGAAAAATATATTTAAAAAACATTTTTGTAGTTTCTTGTAGCTTATTTCTCTAAGGCCTTCATCCAGTCATTGAGATGTGTAGCTTATGTTGTACTCATATATTTGTCATAAAATCTTTCTTGCTAAATTGTTCCCTCCTGATACATTGCCAGATGGTAAGAGTATTTTCCTTGGGCTTCTTCTCTTTTTTTGTCAAATGCAAAATATTTTGGAAAAAAAACGCCTAAATGTCAAAGTCTTGTCCACATTAAGTAGAAAGAGGGTACTGGATGATCAGAGGCTGATGTTAATGTTCTGAGTTGTTCATGCTGCCCACAAGAGAGGGGATTTAAGAGATTCTGGTTCAGTTCACTCGATTTTTCCAGACATGCACTGTGAGCAGCGAGGCTTCCAAGCTCCTTTACTGTGGATATATATTGCACTGTATATTTTCAGGACAATGAAAAGATTTATTTAGCATATGGCTGACCTGGATTGTCTCCACTGGCTCAATTGACCTTTATTGCCTTGGGACAGTGGTAAGATTAGGAGATGCTATAAATAGCTGAAGCACTGTGGGAGCGGTATCACAAAAATGCACTTTACACAAACAGCCTGTCATTTTACTTTGTGGGGGATGTGTGCATTTGGCTTACAAAGGGAGATATCTCTCTGAGATGATTTTTGTTCTCTTCTGAATCACTGCAGCTGAAGCTGTGAGATTATTTTGGCCAGTACCACAAGGTTCTAATATATACAATGCAATAATGTTGGGAAGCTCTAGGAAACAGACTGTCCAGGTGCAGCTGAGCTTTGAATTGGCAGCTTACTGTGCTTCCACCCGAGGGCTCACTGGTGGAGGCAGCTCTGTCGGGGCTGGGTGTCTCTGGGGAGACAGACAGTGGGGATATCCCCTCAGCACTGCCAGGCCAACTTCGGGAGGGTTTCTGGCCACCACCTATGACTTCTGAAGAAGGCCACATGTGTGCCTCAAGAGCTGTAAAAACGACTTTGGACCAGAAAGATAGAACTGAAATATAAGTGGGAAGAAGCTGTAATTCCTTGAGGGATTCTTATAGGATCAAAGAAGGCGGTGGTTTATGACTTTCCTTCCCAATGGCATCCCCATGCCTTGTTTTATGTAGTTGGATGCTGAATGGATGACTTTTTCCAGCCTATTAACTAAGTAAAAGCAACTTATAAACTTTGTATAAACTCATATTTTGTCTCTCTTATAAATGGTATTTTGAATTATGCAAAAATTGATTTAACAGGTCTAGTTGGTGTGTAAGGAATAGGTCTAATGCATGAGGACTCCACTGACACTGGCAAACATAACCACAGATAGTACACTGGATTTGATATTTCAGCTTAGTGCCAGCTGAGTAACTGATCTCCATTAAACAGTAATTTCCAGTGATCAGGTTGCTTTATTCTTTCCCTAAACTGCTTTAGCAGGAGATGGCATTCAAGCACCATCTCACTGAAGCTGAAATGAGATGCGGTGCTGCCTCTTCTGATTTCTGGAGAAGGCTGGGGAGGATATTGTTGGAGTTATATATTTGTTATGTATGCACTCTGTATATACACTCCATTTATTTGTGTTTTTCTTTTTCTTTTCAATTTGCAGGAAAGCAATCTCCAGGTCAGGCCTCCAGCACTTGGCTCCTGTGCATTCCCTCAACATTGCAGTCACCAATGGACCTGTGAAGGAACCAAGAGCGGCCTTAGAGTGGACTGTAGGTGTTTGGTTTTTTGGCAGTTAATCTGAGCAGTGTCTCTAGTTAGTGCTCTCTCCATCCTTAAATCAACATAAGACATTGTGTTTCTGTCAGAATTAGTGCTAGTCATTAGGAACATGCTTCTATTAGGAACTGAAGCGCAAGAAAGAGACATGAAAACTTGTGGGGACTTGAGCAAAACATGACAGATTTCCCAGCTTGGAAGCTGTCTGGCTACATTTGCCCACCTCCTTCTTGACAAAGTCTGCCAACAAAGGTTGATCTAATTTTAGCACAGCAGGGTTTTGTGCCTCTGCTTGATGGGCGAAAATTTAAGGCTGAAGACACATGTCAAGTTGTCTGTGTCTGTAGAGTAGGTAATTGAAATCTTTGGTCACAATTCTTTGTAGGTATGATTAGATTTCTTCTGGGCCCAAGCTGGCTTGTAGAGATGGAGAACATGTTTCTGCCTTTCCTATCTTGCTTCTTTTATGTTTCTGAGATGGACCACATCAGGGCTGGCCAAAAGTTAAACAAGATTGTTAAGGGCATTGTCCAAATGTCTTTTAAACACTGGCAAGAACAAGGCATCAACCACATCTCTAGGAAGACTGTTCCAGGGTTTGGCCACCCTCTCTGTGTGTAATAACGGCAAGTCTGTACCTCCCCTGAACCATCCCTATGCACCTCCCATGTGGTTATGCAGGTCACACAAATGTCTCAATTAAAGCAAAGTATGCAGTAAATTTCACACTTGGCTGTTGGTGAAGAGCTTGATACGTTGCAGTATCAAGGCAACAGCCACTCAAGCAGGTTTTAGTTGAAGATAACTTCTGTTTTGGTGAATACGACTTGTGTTTATCTTTGTTCTTTATATCAAAACAGAATTGCTTTTTAGATTGCCTGCTCTTCTTGAGCCCCAGCTGTTGCACTCAAAGTTTAAGGGGATGAAAATCTGCAGGCTGTGTAGCACAAAGTTGGATTAGATTCAGTATGAGGGTCTGCAGTTTGAAAGCTTGTACAGAATCGTCTTGGAAGTGCTTTGGAGAATAGCTTGTTCTTTCATTCCAGCAAACCCAGGTGCTGATTCAACAAGGTAGTAAAGAAGCCTGTTTTGAGTCATCACTGCTGTTCAGTAGAAATCTGAAGGATCAGTCACATAAGTGAAGGGTTAAGCACATTAGCTAAATTTAACACCTTTGAAAACTGTATTTAGGAAAAACCAACAGCAACAATTCCTGCAAAAAAAACCAAAAAAAACAACCCAACCCTGAACCCCAAGACAACAGCCACAGCTTGCCCTTACTCAGTCAATTGTCTGCTACTCCTTTACCAGGATGATCCATGATCCCGTCATGATTACTCCTTTTACCTCATATGATCCCTATACATAAATACAGCAGGAGTTGCTACAGGTTAGTAAATATTGGCTAAATATTGTGGTTTCTAATTGTGTGTGGTGTTTTTGCAGTTTACTCACTTGCTTATGGTTTGGATTGTTGATCAGTTCAATTTCTTAGCTGTTTACAGTCTCTCAGACTGATGTTGCTGCTTTACTTTACACTTTGATTGGAGAAGGGAGGCAACTCTGTGTCATGTGGGGAGAGGGACAGGGTAGTGAGTGGAAGACATCTGTGGCTGGGAGGAGACTGAACCGACCAGCTGTAGCAACTGGTAAAAGGGAGAAAGGTATTTCTCAAATCTGAGGTATGATGGAAGTAAGGTTTGGAGATTTGGGGAGGTTGAAATGGACCAAAGTTTTTAAAATGCAGTGAACTTCAAAAAAGAAAAAAACCTAAATTTTAAATTAAGTCCAGAGGTGTATTTGGTAGAGTGAAAAGATATTTCAATTGATGTGTCGGAGCCAGACAAGAAGGTTTTGTATGTAATCACTGGAAGGCAGCATTGATCAGTGTGTTGCATCCCCATATACATCATCCTGCTCTTCAGTATTTCTGAGGATGATTCTCCAAGGACCCATGATGGGAGATCTTTTCGAAGTTTAAGTGACATGAACATAAATTGTCACTTGACTTAGCAGGGAGGAAATGTTTTCTACCACAGTCTTCACAGTAATAACTGGAAAGAATTCCCTGGCCACTGCCTCAATTTTTGAGAACTCCTTGCAGGTGATTTGCCATTACCAGATGGTCTTGTGAACAGGGCACTGAGTCAGAGAGTGGGATTCCATTCTCTGCTCTGTCACTTACCTCGTGAGTGAGCTCAGATGAGTTGTTTTGCCTCTCAGTACATCAGCCTTTCTAGCTGTAAAACAGAGGTGATGTTTCTCATGACCCCCAAGACATTTTACAGAAAAAAACAGAATTCTTTATTATTGTTGTTGCTACTGTCTCCCTTCCCTGAGGTTTCTTTTCCCTAACATACTTACAAGTGTCCAGTTTCATCACATTTGTTACACCTAATTCAAGTTAACTTGTAGCTTTGCTGTATAATTTAAGGTTATCTTTTCACACCAGGGCCATAGAGAATACAGTGTCTGGAGTAAGTGTTAACATAACCATAGGGGAGTGCTGAGGATGACTTACCAAAAAGGAATGGACCTAAATGGCTGCCCCTATGATCTGTTTATGCATATCCCTTTCTCCCACACTCCTCCATTTTAGACATCACTCCCAAGTGTTAAATAATAAAGTAAGTAAGTAATTCTAGCCCAGATTCTCAAGTAAATACAGAGTGAGCTACCCGATACACTACCTGTGTGCCTCTGAGGATCTAGGTCTTTGTGTATTTTTCTACTGCCATTTGTTACCAAGGATTATAACCTTAAGCTTGTACACAAAGTCCTCCTGTAATTTTCTTTTAAGTACTGCCTTCTAGCTGTTCTTTCTATGGTGCATACAAAAATATTGACAGCCACTAGAACAGTAGAGAATGGTAGAGTGTTGAACATCCCCAAATAGCTCTTTTTTTTCATAGTGCATATTTTCTGTTGATGCCCATTTCTTTCTTTCTCCCATGACAACAAGACTTAGAATCTTTCCCCCACATCTTAAGAAGCATTTAAAGATATTCAGTTTCCATTCTTGGAGGTCAATGAAAAAACTTGACTGATCCATGCTTTGTGTTCTGTGAATGCACAGTTGGAATTCTCTGGGTACACGTTGAATGTTTTTTAGAAGAGAAATATTATGACTTAGACCATAAATTATGTGTGTAAAAGACAAAGCCAGAAATCTTATAGATCTTAACAAGAACAGAAAACTATGTGTCAGAGTAGCAGCTGAAAAGTGGTATTTGGCAATATGTGGAAGCAGGCTTAGGTCACGAGCATTGTAGAAGGCATTACCTGATTCCACACAGATGGAGTAAGGAAAGCCAGACCTCATTTACTGTAGAATCTAACAGGAACAGGAAGGGTAACAAGAATGGTTTCTCTAGGCAAATCAACAGTGGTAGGAGCAGCAGGAAAAATGTTGGGCTGCCACTGAATAGGGCAGAGAACATGGTGACAAAGGACACAGAAAACCTGAATTGCTCAGTCCTCCCCCTTTTTTTTTTTCTTAACCTCCATTTTTTGCTGGTAAGAGCTGCCTTCAGGAATTCCAGGTCACTGATGCCAGTGTCTGAAAGAAGGAAAACTTCCTTCTGTGGAGAATGATCAAGTTTGGGAATACTTAGACTGAACACACAGAAGTCCGTGGGACCTGATTACATGCACAGAAAAGTGCTGAGGGCTGATATCACTGCTAGGACAGTCTGTTGTCTTTGAACGGTCATGATGGTCAGAGGATGATCCTGACGACTGCAACAAAGCAAATGTCGATTCTGCCTTCAAGAAGGATAAGGAGGATCCAGGGAACTCCAGGCTGCCCAGCCTTACCCTGATTCCTGGGAAGGTTATGGAGCAAATCCTTCTGGACGTAATTTCCAAAAATATTAAGAATAAGAAGTAATTAAGAGTATTCAGCATTGATTTATGGAGGGGAGATAGTGCCTGACCAGCCTAACAGATTAAATGCCTGGCTTGGTAGATGAGGGGAGAGCAATGGCTGTTGTGTTGACTTTTGCAAGGCTTTTGACAGCATCTTCCATAATATCCTTGTAGATAAACTGATTGGGGTATGGGCTAGACAGATAGACAGTGATGTGACCTATGCCAGTGAGGTATTTATAATTAGTGAATGTGACTTTGAAATGAGTCTGTTGCATCATATTCTGTGCCTTTTGGGCAATAGTCAGTAGTTCTGTCTGCTTACTTTCATGGACAATAAGTGTTTGGAAGTGCCTAATGGTGTATTAAAGCTTGGATAATTAGCAAATGTGTTAATACAGTAGTACAGAAGTTTTACATATGATGAAACATTTCCCTCAATCTAGATAAATTTATTTCTTTTCCCCATGAATGGCTTGGCTGCTGAATCATAAGTTCCTAAAAGCTATACTAACTTTTACACCGAAGGATGGGCTTTCCTTCCATTAGAGAGTCTTCAAGGCTAAGTTTTGTGAATTGGGAATTGACTATTCAGTTGAAAAGAGATGTACATTATTAGATGCTCTTATGATAAAAGGAGAATCTTGGGATATGGGTATTCCATTAGTCATATAAAAACATGAAGAGGTGATAGGAATTCTAGTTCAAATTAAGTAAGTTGTCGTCGTGGTTTGATGCTGGTTTAGCGCCAAGCCCCAGGAAATCTATTTTTTTGCCTCTACGATAGTTGAGCAGAGAAGGGGAAATTAAAGCTCCGTTTTTCATAAGGTGAAACAAGGATTATTGAGGATAACAAAAAGAAACTTCATGGCAAAACAGGTCCACACTTAAACAGTTACAGTATAAAGAAAACTTATTGCTAACAGAATTAAAAGCAAAAAGAAATAATAAGAAATTAAAGCAAACTCCCAGAACACTTTTTCCTTCCAGTACCGTCTCTCTTTCCACCAACCCATGCAAGAGAAACAGGACATGGGGTTTGGTCAGCGTTTCATTTCTTAAGAGTCTTTCTTTATGTTTAAGGAAAAGAGTTTCTTTTGCTATGCCATGTGGTCCTTCCCGTGAGAGATAGTTCTCTACGAACTTCTTTAGCATGGTTCAAACTTTCACAAACCAACAGTCTTCCCGGAAAATCTGCTGCAGTGAAAAAATATCCCTCCAATGAATTTTGCAGTCTTCCCACACTGCCAATCATGGGCCATAATAGCCATGGGGTTTAGTCTTTTAAGGATGAGCTACTCCAGCCTGAAAGCAAAGGCTCTCTTCAATCTCTAAAAGCCTTTCACAACATCTATGGGCTCTGGCGTTGAGCACTTTTTCATGAGCTGTGTGTGGATTTTTGCATCTCCCCATGTACTTTAATGAATTACAGAGAAACAGTTTGTAATATTACAGTCCTCACCACGGCTTGCTAGGAGAATTTAAGCTTCGGAGCTTGGAGCTCCTCCGGCCTCTTTCCCTTCCTTCACAACTGACCTTGGAATCGCCATGTTAGCCTCTTTCACGTGACTCTAACTTCCCCTTCTCTCTGACTTGGAAGAAAAGTTGGCATCTGCAAGCCTTCAGCTGAGAAGTTGATCTCACTGGGGCCCGGCACTGGGGAAAGACCCGTCCGGTGTCTCACTGTCGGCTGCATGTGGTGTTTTTCGGTTCGGTGCGGGCCGTGTGGAAGGCCCCTCCGGCTCCGCGCAGCCGGGCCATGGTGACTTTAGATCCATCTTGGCCACGTGGCCCTGGCTGAGCTGTTGTTTAAGGCTGATCACGGCTGCCTATGGAGCCAGGACAGCTCTTCCCCGGCGGCTCTACCTGTACTTCCACACTCACTGGGGGAGCGCAGGCCCGCTCCGGGATGGAGCCTGGGGGCCTCCTCCCTTTGCCATCCCTGGGGAGGAAACTGGAACAAAAGGAAATTCCTGCGTTTCCTCCTTCCTTTAAATATGCACATTGCAGAGGCGTTGCCAGCTTTCCCATTGGCCCATCAAATCAAATTTTAAACTTACCACAGTTGTGATGAGTGCAAGCCCCACGCATATTTAGAAATTGCTGAAATTCTGTGTGCAGATGACACTTGAAGTGCTGTGTTCTGGATCAGTAGTTCTACTCTGCTGCTTCTTTTTCATGAAGGTTTGAGAACTGAGATTCTTTCCAGAGGGTTCTAAAGAGAAAAGAGGTCTGTCATAGTTCAAAATGGTGGCCAAAAATACCTTTGTATTTTTCCAGCTGTGTAGAGGATGCAGTGATTTTGCAGAAGGTGCCCTTCTTGAAAACCTGTTTTTTTTTTCACATTGCTGAAATGAAACTGTTATCAGCCAAAGTAGTGGTTCATGAGAACATAGGGAATTATCAACTCAGTTGATAGCATCTGAACATTACTGCTCCATGAAGACAAATGTCATTCTGCTTCTGTATACAGGTGATCTCTTAGCTGAAGGTTATGGGGATCTCAAAAGGCAATTGATGCAGAGATGTTGGAAAGCATGGTGGGGGAAAGGAGAACCATATCCGTGTGCTGTTTTGCTTTGTTCTATGTCCACGTATTACATTTGCAATAAATAAAAATAGGTGACCTCTACAAGAAAAATATTCCCAAATTAAAATGTGCTAAGATGGAGTTAAAATTGAGAATATGTATCAACAGAAAAATATTGTAGGCACTGGTCCTGTTTGCAGCAAGAGTATTGCAAACTCTGCAATTTCAGAGTTAAGGGTAAAACACAAGCCAAACATGACAGAAAGACATTTGGGAAAGAGACATCCAAATAAATTTGTTTCTGCTCAATAATCATCTCATAAAGAAAAGGGCCAAAACTAATAATTTTTCTTACAAATATATTTAATTAAGTTTAGATTGATGAGCACTAATTTTACACTAGTCATAAGTATCACCCAAATGCATATTTGCAAGAAGATTCTTCTCTCTTGCTGGAGTGTTAACAAAGGGAAAATTTTCTTACTGACTTATTTTAGATATCTTTCTTAAATAACGTTTTGCGGAATGTCAGTCATAGCAGGAGTGGAGGAGAGTTCCATTCCTCCTGTTACAATTAGAGATACAACTCTTTTGAACTAGAAGTTTGGGCTGACTGGTTTATTTGTTTGGCTGAATAAGTACAGCTGCTTGATATGGTGAATTAAAACAGTCAGGTTTATCTTCATTGCTTTTGAAGCCATGCTGACTGCAGTCTGAAGAACAGTGAGGTACGGAGATCCTGGAGGGCTTTAGAAAAATGCTAACTCTTGCTCTGTCATTTACTGTGCTGGAGCACTTGCAGAAATCCAGTTGAATTAGTGAAATGTGCACAGCAAGTTACGAACACATGCATGTAATTACATTGTTCCCAAACTCCTAGTCCTTGAATTCTTATTTCACTTCCACTTCAGGGGAGATTGTTTGTGGTATTTGTTTCGTAGGCAAGGAATGTTTGCTATACTGAAATTATTTTTGTTTGCTATTAAGGTGGTAACGGATCAGGAGCAATCAAATGGGAGGTCTCCATCTGGGGGAGCATATTGAGTTCGTGTGTCCCCTGTGAGCCAGGCTGCATCTGCCAGGAAAGCACTGCTGCCTCCGCTTCACTGAGCAGTGGCTCTTTTTCTTCCCAGGACACTGAGTTCACACACTTGCAAAGGCTGGGAAGCTGGCGAGGAGAGAGAGTTCACAGTTTTCTTTATTAGGCCACAGTCATTGCTGCTTTATCCACAAGGATGGACAGTATCCATTTTCCACATAGCAAACCACGCCAGCCCAAAAGCATGATTTGACGGGTCAGTTGAGGTGCCCCAACACTGAGCTGGCACCAAAAGCATCAGTCCTGCTGAAGCCATCTTTAACCCACCACTCTTTGTGCCAGATCCAACAGTTATGTGGTCACAGGGTGAGTCATTTTGTCTAGCTGATTTGGGAGATAAGATATCTGGTTTTTTCCATTAGCTGAACTGATTTTATGTGTAGCTTTACAGCCACAGATTCGGCATGAGGAAAACGGCAAGAGCATGAGACTGGCGTCTGTGGCTTCAGGGACAGAAAGAGAATGACTGCTTCTTTAAAAGCCATTAAATCCTAAAGCCAACGTAAAGACATCAAGTGCAAAATAAACCAAGCTGGCAAGCTTTTTATGGGGAAAAAAAAAAAGTCTGTGTCAAAATATACAAGTGATGACAGAACTTTACTGTAGTTTAGCTTTGTGTTAAACAGGATATCATCCTTGAGGTGATCCCGGGGACCTCTGGCAGCTTCTGTGTTGGTAGGTGGAGATGAGTGCCCTTTTGTCCAGCATGTTGTGGAATATTGCCTGTAAATTTTGGAGTAGAAAATACTGTTTTACTGAAGTAAAAATTCTTTATAGACATGTATTGGTTTTTGTCAAAAATTTTTGTCAGAAGTGAATAAAAAATTTGGCTTATAAAAGGTCATAGCACTTCCTTTGACTATATCATCTTGGTTTTCATAAGTGGCAAGAGAATGTCTCATCATTTGAATGACAGAGCCCTCTAAAATTTAATACAGTGAAGTTCAAATAATTTCTTTTGATCTTATTGAGATAAATTAACTGCTAAGGAAAGATTTTTGACGGAGGGCATTTCATCTTGGGCAGCCTCACCTCTTTGCTCTGGTTCAGGATGAAAGATTTTTCAAAAGTCAGTTTGCTGGAATTGAAATTGTGGGTTTTCACACACAGTGAGGTGAAATTGTTTGTGGCAGTAGGTATCTGGAGGTGTGCCACTTATACCAGATCAGGTTATTTACATTTTTATTACCTAGTTGTGTTAGAACTCTGTAATAACATGAACTACGAAGGTCATCCTTGTAGACTACTGACTAATTTTATTTACACGGTGATGTAAAGTTAGACATGTAAATCTATGATACAATCTGGAACAATACAGAACAAACAGTCTAAACTAGGCTATGGAAATAGGCCACTTTATCTTTAGAAATCCTGATGGCAAGTTGTGTGGACCTGGTCTGAATGAAAGGGTGGTTAATATGTTTTTTAATGTAGTTTTTATTCCTTGTTAAAAAATCTGTCCCAGGAGCTGTGTGCTTTCTTACTTAGCTTTCAGAATTGGTCTTTCCTAAGAATCTTTTATAACCTATGAAATATACCCTCTGGGTTATAACGTTGAGTTTGCACTGTTTTGTCAGCAAAGAACCTGCTCAGGTCAAGCACTCTTTGGTGAGCTCATATCCTGCTATTGAAGAGAAAATAGCTGCAATATGAGGACACGCATGAGGGACAGAGTTTACAATCTGAATAACGTACCCTCTAAGAAGGGCTTGAAGAACTTCTTAGGTTAGTGCAAGTTCTTAGAAATTATTTTGCATTAAAAGTGTTGAAAATCCTCACCTAAACTATTGTGCTCTGGGAACTGGAACATTTCTGATGAAGTTAAAGACCTGCAGGCAGGTAGACCTCTCACCAGAAAACAGCCAGTGTTGTTCTTGTCCTCTTGTTTTACTTGAAGTGAATGCCATAGTTGTGGTAGGCACCGTGTGAAGCCTTGCATAGGTCCTGGCTGTTGTGGATGCACTCCAGAAAGCAAAGGATTTTGCTACTTCTACTTTTCTGCATTATCTAAGAAATCAGTGTGGCAAGAGAAGCTATCTCATTTTATCACTTTGAAACTGACAGTGGTATTTTAAATAAATTATTTTATCCAAGATGGCTATTTCGGAGCATCCTGCTGTCGGACGCCATCTGTTTGGGGAACGTCATCATTTGTGACTTCTGCAGTGTGGGAACCAAATGTCAGACTGTCAAAGCATTTTCTATCATGCTCTAATTCTAGCTGAACAGAATTCCTATTTATTCCCTTTGCTCAAGCAGTGTGCAGTGGCCTCTTAGGCTTTTTAGTCACACCAGGATTACAGGCAAGTGAAACCCATAGTCTATCTACAACCAAGTTTCCCTAGAACAAGAATGTGCATAGAATCAAGGTACAAATTTGGTCAAATGAGGCTGTCAAGACAAAGTCAGATGTTTGCCTGTTGATCACTCTGAACTGTCTGTGTGCTAGGTAGATTCTTTTTTGAGAACATTCTCAGATGGATGTGCTGTTCTTTCAAGTATAAAGTCTGGTCTCTCTTGACCGCATAATGTTTTGTTGATGTATCCACAAACAGTGTTGACCCAGCCACCTGAAAGAAAGCATTTTCCTTTGTCTAGTTTATCCTATCATCCTAAAGCTACAGTCAGCGTGTTGCTTTTCACTCCTGTGCCTGGTGCTCAAATTTTGGTTTCTCCAGTTGAAAGTTCATTAGTTGTGTTTTTGTTTCATCTCTCTGGATTTTGTTTCCTTAAAATTCTGTGTACACCTCATGCTTATGAAATCTGAATTCCCAGTTAAACTATGCAGCATGTGGGAAGAACATCAGCGAAGTTTAACTGAAGTGTGCTCAAAAACACTTTGGTTTCGATCGGTGACACATCATTGTATTGTCAGCATCCTTTAAGATGGGATGGTCAGCCAGGGTAATACTGTTATCTGCTATGGCGCTGTGTTGTAGAAAACCAAAACAACATGGGTGGTGTGGTGGTTTTTGTTTGGGGTTTTTTTTGGTTTTTTTAGTTTGTTTTAGTTTTCTGAATTGATGTTGAAAATCAAATTTTTTTTTCCTCTATACTCACATGGGTGATGGTCACAAAACGGATTAACAAGTACTATTTTTTTTCAGGAAAATGCTGTGAATGGAGAGCATCTGTGGCTAGAGACAAATGTTTCTGGGGACCTCTGCTACCTGGGGGAGGAAAGCTGCCAAGTCAAATTCTCAGTGAGTTATTTTCGGCTTTCTTTTTCTCTTTCTCTTTTCTCTTTCTCTTTCTCTCTTCTCTTGTTACCTCTTCTGAGGTAACAAGTCTGGCTTCAGACTGATGCAGTGCTCAGTCGCTTGAGAGCTTGGATTGTTTGCCTGTGTTCCAGAAGGAGAGCAAAAAGGGCAAAAAGTTGCTGGTAAAGACTTTATTGCTTCAGGAAAAAAGCCCAAACCAGTTTTGATTGACCCAGATTATCTACACAGTGAGAATGTATGTAATGAACAGCTTTACTAACATGTTAAGGGAAAAAAGGGTAGAATACTGAGATGTTTCAGGAATATTAAAAGACACAAGTCTATTTTACATAAAAATACATGCAAATATATCACTTGTTGCAGCCTCTGAGAGGAGGGTCTGATCAAATTTCTGCAATTTTAATCACTGTAAGGGTTTGAACTGAAATTTCCAAACTCTTGAATGCACTCACCAGCAATGAGTGCACTCATATTTGAGTGTTTACCTTCTCCTGTTTGGGAATATTCAAGGTTAGCTTTCTATTGAAGCTTTTCTGCTGCGTATGAAAAGGTTCCACTGGACTGATCTGACACCCACGTGTGTCTGTTCTTTGACTGTTACAATTCCAGTCTACTTCAGGACCTCTTTTTGCCTAGTGGATCAGTTAAATTGCTTCAGCCAAAGAGAAGAAAATACCCAATCTCCTCTTAGTTTGGTATTTAGGAAGCTTGGGGAGAGAATGGGGATCCTGTGTTCAAGTCCTTGATTTGAAACAGTGCTCAAGGGAGTATCCTAGCCCTTGGACTGTGTAGGTTAAAGGGAATTCCTCTTCTCTGGAATGTTTGTGGTTGCAGTGTGTGACTCTTCATGATACTGTCTTTCTGCTTTTATTACCATCCTCCCCAACTGCCCTCCCCACCTTCAGAGCATTTAATTCAAATCAAAGCATTTTGATTCACTAATCACCCCCAGTTTTCAGGGCAATGTGATCCAAAATACTAGTGCTTTCCATAGCACAAATTTAATATCCATCTCCCGAATCTTCTCAAGCAAATTGGTTACATTATGGAATATAGCATTAAGGCCAAGCCTGAGAAGCCTGTGCTTCCTTCAAAGTGCTGAAGCAAAGTCCCAACAACTGCTGATTGTAGGGATTGTAGGATTGTAATACTCGAGGGAAGAGCTACTGTGTGCTTGCTGTGCGCTTACGTCAGTCCTGAGGCACTGAGTTCTGGCAAAAGCTGAACACAGGATTTGTTTCGCTGAGTGGACCTTTGGTCTCACCCAGAGTGATGGTTCTTGTGTTCTCAGCAGAAGTTTTCCTTTCTAAAACTGAGAAAATTCTTCCTCATGATTTAGCGCACTGAAAGTAACATGGAAGTTTAATAATATGTTGCATATGTTTTACACAGAGATAAAAAACATGAACTTACTAAGTTGCAAAACATGTGAAAGCTTAGTCTGCTACACAATGCCATGACTCTTCAGGTGAAATGTTAGAACACCATATACATGTGAATGTGTACAGTTAGGGTGTATCTGGATAATGATGAGAATTAATAAAATTATTACAATTATTCCATAATGTGAGCTGAAGCTGTGTTTCCTGCTTCTTCATAAGCTTATTTAAAATATGCTGAGAATTATAAAGAATTAATTTATTAGCGATTTAAATGGACATGAATAAATTGAGTGTAAAAATCCAAAGCAAAGGAATATCAATTTAGAGTGTATTTATAAATCTTCTGTCCCTCAAGCGCATGTCTGTAAGTTAAATTTCTATGAAAATTAATTCCATCTGGTTAATTAAATTGAGTTTATAGAAGTAAAGTAAGTAAATACATTCTCTGTTCTGGATGTATTCTCTTGCCTTTGAAATGCGTTGGCCCAGGGGATTCAATGGAAATTATTTCAAAAGCCCTACTGAAATTAATAAAACTAACCGGCATAATTGAGAATTTTGTCCCTGCTGTAACATTTCATAAGCATTTAACAGCATTCTCTGAGAACTTTATCATTCTCTGCTGAAATGACCCAAGTCCCCAAGTATTTTTCTGCAAGGCAATGGTCAGGCCAATCAAATTAAATATTATATGATAAGCATGAAATGGCCTCTTGTGAACTGATCTTAGTTTGCCAATTTGCATGTACGATTTTTCTTCTCTTTACACTGGCTTGGCTCATCATCTTCATTGGATGCTTGCTTTTAGAGTGATGCTCTGCAGTGTTAGCAACCTGATCCTCTACCTAAAGGGAGAGTTCACTTCTAGTTCCCAAGCTGGAGTGCTGTGGCTGTCCTTTTCACACAGTTCATATTTTAACCAGAAGAGCTTCAGATCTTATTTATTTATTTATTTATTTATTTATTGATTTATTTATTTATTTAGTACAGAATTGAGAGCACCAAAAGAGGAAAAAAAAAAGTATGTTGCACAGGGAGCGAAACATCTCCTGGTTTTTTCAGCTGATTTAGTTTTCCTGCTGGGAATAGCTCACCTCCATGCACACACGTGTCCCTTTCCTGTTGCAGAAGTCTGCCCTGCGGAGGAAGTGTGCTGCCTGCAAGATCGTGGTCCACAACGCGTGCATGGAGCAGTTAGAGAAGGTAAGACATTGCCATCTTCTGGAGCCTGATGTAGCCAACACGCTTTTAATTCTTTTAGTGAGGTTTCAGCCTGGAAAACACTATATGCCAAATTAAGTTTTCACAGCTGTACTTGTTAACAAAAGTTGGCTTAAAATTCTGCCTTTTTTTTTTAAAGTATGTTTCTTCGAACCCCGTGAACCATAAAAAAACCCAAACCCAACAAAATTCAAAATCAAACGAAGAACAGAAATTACAGAATGCTTTCACGGTTTAAATGTTTAAAAAATAAATTGCATCTACTTCTAGATTAAAAATTGAAGCTAGAAAATGGAGTATCCTGTCATGTATGAAATTGGCCTTTTAGAATTCCCCAGCTAAAGCCAGCATAATTCATTGTATGACAGCTATACTTATTATGAGCAGTACAGCATAAGATGCTAGTGTGAACCTTTTCCCCTGTATTTACTAGACTATACTGTTTTCTCCTCAAAACTTCAGGAATCCACTTTTTGTCTGTAAAATGGAAAACATCAAACCTTTCTTTTATACTACCATTACTTATGTGAGCATCTGTCCTGCTTCTCATTTCCTTCAAGGATCCCTGATCACACCCAAGCACCTACAGAATATCTATCACTGACTTCAGTCTTCCCCTCAGTGATTTGTCTTCATTATGCCTAACTGGAAATGTGCTAGAGAGATCTCCCCCCACCCTTTTCATTCCTGGTGAGATGTGAAAAGAAATATGCGTGGGAATTTCCCCATTGCTGTCATTAGGGCTTCAGTTTCACTCCTATATATTTAGCAATGTTGTTCTTCATAAAAGAAGCTGATGCATAACAAATTTATAGCGGCAACCCTATAAGGAAAGGGCTTTTTCCTTTCCAAGGAGTTGGACTCCTGTTGACAAATCCCACAGTGATTGCCACAATACCGAGTTGGAGAGGTACCATTTTCACCCCCGATGCTTTTATCCACAGTGAAATTAACATTAGCTGATGCTTTCAGCACAAAATGTTACCAGTGAATTTTTCATGACTTCCTTCATCACCAGCAGTGCTGACTTTCCATAGCCCAGTGAGCTGGTGGCACTGCCAGCCAGAGGAAATGAGCACTTAGATAAAACCCAGCTTGCCTGTGCCATTTTGGAGACTGTGAAATCCACCTCTTGGCAGAGGGTTGTTATAAAGTCTATAAAGTTTAAAACTGGTATATAAGTCTTCTGCTTGGCCCTCTCTGCAAAGGTGAATGTTTTAAGCAAAATAAATATAAGCTGGGTCTTTCCAGCCTGCCATGACTGAGCAGTGAAATAACAAATTGCAATTCCAGGTGAAGAGCAATGGAAGAAGACTTATGTAACAATGCCTTTCATTTCTTTATAAGCACTAGATATTTTGTTTGCTGCTTTTTTTTGTGTGCCTTTTTTTTGTTATTACTTTTATTTTTCTCCCTAGACCTATTATTTTGAAGGTAATTATTAAATGAGAGAAGAACTTATTTATTTGGGGAGGGTTGTATTTGAATTTGGAGAAACTTGGTCCTTCTACTTTCATAACTGAAGCATAGCTGTGCAGTATCTTTAAATGTTTAATTCTTTGAAGGATAGTCAACTCAAACTTGAATTTATTTCATTTAGTGCATCCTTACTTCACATATCCTTTGGTCTTTTTCCAGGCCTCTCTCTTCTTCAGAGTATTTTTTAAATTTCTACATCCCTCTATTCTTATTTCTATAGATTTTCTTTTCTCAAAACTTTTTTTTCCCCTTTCTCTAAGAAAGACTGAGTTTTTTAAAATTAAGTATTTTTTTTCTCTTCACCTTCCTAAAAATATTTTCCATTCATGGAAACTCCTGTTGTCCTCTTTGTCTTTCCTCTCCCATCTGAATTGGCAATACCACTGCATGAGGCAGTACAATGCTCCCCAAAGGATTTGTGGTTGCAGAGGTGGATGAAAACATCCTTATTTAAGGAAAGGGTAGAAATTTATGGTGATTTGCATGGTTCTTTAGGTAAGTGACAATTACTCTACAGATTTTTTTTTCTGAAGACGTAAAGATGGGATGTGCAAAAGGGTCTTACAGAGTGAGATTTCCAGCACCTACTAACTTTTGAGACCTAAGCTGAAGTCTGCACTTGTTTTCAAATGATCTTTGGGAAAACAAAACAGATGAAGCTGTTTCCTCCTAGAAGGAGGAGGCAGTTTAAATATTTGAACTGAGTAGGCAGTAATAGCATTAGCGAAGATGGGGGCTGTGTAGAGATCTAGCAAGGAGAATAAATATGGCATATGAGAAGAGATTTTTCTGACATCCAGGTAAGTTACTTTTTTCCACCTAGTGACGTTAACGTTTTAACAGACAATAAATACTTTGGAAGTCTGGCCTAGATAAAAATATTAGAATAAATTTCTTTCAGCTCACTTTAAGTTCTAACAGTTTTATTTCAATGCCAGATTAATTTTCGCTGCAAACCGACTTTCCGAGAAGGAGGCTCTAGATCTCCAAGAGAGGTAAGTAATGGACAAATGATGATAGCTTTTCATTTGACATGTGTGCTGATCCCCCTGGTGTGCAGCTGCAGAAATGCTTTTAGATTGAGAGGAGTCTTAGACAGAGAATTTGTTCCCCGTGGAACATGTTCTCCTCTCCAGAATAAATGTAAAATGAATTCTAGCCGAAGCACTCTATTACTTACACTGAAAGAAACCATTTCACCTTTCTGTTGTCTTTTGCCCATTCATTCAGTTATTCTGTCTTTTTCCTTTTTTTTTCTACTAGCATTTTTTTTCTTCCTGGCCTTTGAGCTAGTATTTTTATTTTTTAAAGGTCTATTTCCTTCTCCTTTCACTTGTTTTCTCTTCATCTTTTTTTTTTCCCCCCCTCTAGAAGTATCTCAAAGATAAAATCAAACATTTAAAAACCTGAATACTGAGGAAGTAATTCTGGCCTCATTTCAATGTGGATAAAGAAAACACCATCTTGTCCTTATTCCTCCTACAGTTTTGGTGGTTTTTCAGGTTTCCTGCAGTACCTGCTGCACATTTTGCTCCAGGAATTACTCCACTGGCTGAAGGGACTTTTTCTTTGGTACCTGTATAACAAATTTCACATAGATGGTACCACTGACTGCAAGGTGGCAATGTTTCCTAAAACACATCTTTTTGTCCTTGTTTGCAGAACTTTGTGCGGCATCACTGGGTGCACCGGCGGAGGCAAGAGGGCAAATGTAAGCAGTGTGGAAAGGTAAGATTTCCAGCACAGTACAAGCACGACACAGGGCACTCAGGAATTCAGGGTAGCCAGTAGGTCCTTCTAGTCACTGCATTTTTTTCTATCACAAGCACTTGGCCTCTTTTAATGGCTAATGACAAGCCTGAGATGTTGAGCATAGAAGTCCTGATTCCCATGTGGGAAGAGAAAGGCAGCTGCATCTGCAGGAATGAGCACATCATTTGTCCTGGGAGGTTGTGTTGTACTGGCTGCTGAAAATGAGGAGGAGGAGGAAAGCTGTGACTCCTTGAGCCTTTTTAATTGCTAAGCTAGCCCTGAACTAATATGATGTTCTTGCAGTGCTGTCCTCTCTGCCAAAATTGTGATGGCTTATTTTTTAGGCTCCTGGAAAAGAAAGGCTGTTGCTTTCGTTCTGCCACACCAGACTCTAAGATTTGTGAGACTGCTTCATTTTTCCTCTGCTTCATAGATTGTAAAAGTTTATTTCTAAAAAGCTATAAAAATGGGGAAGAAGTATTTTAGCTACTGAAGGTCTTTCTTCTGAAGTATTATGAACCCCTGAAATATATTGAGATATATTTAAAAATTAACAGGGATTTAATTTCCTTTCTCTAGCACTATATTATACTTTTGCCTCCCTCTTTGCAACTAGTAAGAAAGTCCATGTCTCGTCTCCATGGCACAGCACTTCAGTCAGAGGAAAATGAGATTTGTATCTGGGTACTCATGCAGATTGTCAGCTACCGGCTGCAACAGGACGTGCAATAACAATGTGATGCCCTTTTATAACAAGTACCATAGGAACAGTGCAGCAAGGCAGTTTGCATACAGCATTCTTAGGGTATGACTTTGCCACCCTTCTCTGTCTTCTTGGCCTGGATCTCCCCTACAAGCATTTGAAGTTGATTTTGCAATGAGAGTACTTACTGGCTATCATATCAAAACCTGTGCTGGGTATGGGCAGCCTTGGTCAATATAGGTCTTCAAGTCCAGCCATCAGAGACTATGAAGAAGTTCAGAGAAAATCTCAGTTTTCTCCTTAAATAAGAAATATTCAGTTAAGACTAACATGAGTATACTGTAGTAGAGTTGTTCTTTGCCAGGAAACAAAGAATAAGAGAAAATTATAACAAAAAAAAATCAGTTCTATTTATTGGCCAAGCAATCTCCTATTACAGCAAAATACATGTGCTGTGCTATAACATTTCAAAAACATTCAAGTAAGAACCACCTTTATTATTCTCTTGTCTTGCAAGAAAAGGGGAACTATCATTGAAATGGGATGACAGTAAATTTAAAGCAATAAAGAGCCCCATTATTCATGGAATACCTAAGGATTCTGGTAGATCTCATTGTTGTGTGATAGTCCTATCCCATGCCTGGAATGAGATGGTTAAATATTTCAATGATCATTAATAACAGTGCAAATAAAGAATGTTTTTAGGATATACCTATCTCATGCTTCAAATCATAACCAAGTGGATAGGAATTAATGCACCCCATATTCTAGACATAACCTTGTGGCTTTATATTCTGTATGCCATTATGTGCCATGGCTGACACTTCCTGGAAAGTTGAGTACACAGGTGTATGTCAGTGTTCCACCTTAGATCAGAAGTGCAGTTTGAAAGAAATTTTCCTTATTAACATCCCTTACAATGGTTCATATGTGGGACAGTCTTGTAACAAATGAACCAACTTCATTTTAGAGTAAACTTAATTGAAATTTTACTCTGCGGTTACGAGTGGGCATTCAGTCCACAGGACCAGACTACAGCTAATCCAAAGTAAAACTATCTGAAAATCCTTGTGTGTAGTGTCCTGAGTACTAACAGAGCCTGTGCTACCTGTCACACATTGCTTGCTAGTGCAAATACAGCTTATATGAACTCATCTAGGCTTTAGGTTTTTACTCTTCCCAAGGGTGATTTCACTGATTTACTGCTGAAGTACTATATAGAGAAATTGATACCAGGGAAAGGGGACCTGGAATGTGCAGTGTAACCCAGCAATCTATTTCTGTCTTTGTCTCACGAATTCCCAGAAATCGTGCCTTTATATTTAACAATCTATCATGATTTCTTTCCTGTGGTCTTGCCTTGTTGAACCTTGAGTTCATGTAAATTTGTAGCATTTACATCATCCTTTAGCAAGAAATTACTAACTTAGCTACATGCTGTGAGAAGAACTACATTTGGCTGTTTCAAACCTGTCATGCATTAATGCTTCATAGCTGTTGTGTTGGAAGAGATGGTAATTAAGTGTTCCCAAGCCATGGTGTCAACAACATTCATGATGTTTAGGAATTCTTTTCTTTCTCTTGAAGATGTGGAAAAAAAGACAGTTTCATAGCTGTTAGCTTTTTGTTACTTGGGATCATCAGAGAAATCAGGATAAATTTTTTATCTTTATATAATATGAAATAAAAATCCTCAGACCATGTGGCCCAGCATCCATTTCATAACTATGTGCAGTAATAGAAGCTTAAGGAGGAATGAAAAGGAAATGGAAAGGAGGAATGGAAGAGAAATCTGTTTCTCATATACTTCCAGTTAGCAGTGGCTGAGGGGTTTTCTGAGACCGAGAACACATTTTGGACCATAATGCTAAACAAACACTATTTCTTTAACCTTCTGTGGTGTCCAAAGCAGGGTGTCCTCTATACACCTGCAGTGTTTGTCCACAGTGTCTCTCTGTCACTGGTCTCTTTAGAGGCCTGTGGATTGATGCAGAGCTGCATGTAAAGTTAGGACTGAAATTTCTAGTACTTGAAAGGCTAGTCTAGATCTTGGTTGTTTTAGCAGAGATCACCATCCAAGTGCTTCTGCTGCAGTCTGTATTCGAGTTGTAATAATACCTCGCTCTCCTACAGTAATGTTGCATTAGGGTATCTCTAAGAGCACTAAAAAGAGATTTTAGAAAAAGAGAATTGTAGGAAAATACCAGCAAAAAATATTATAAGTAGCCCTAACACTGGTGTGAAAATAGTCTTTAATGATAAATACTTCTGAGATTATAAATAAAATGTATCAGAACTAGTAATCCCTATGTGCTCTGTTTGGTGCATGGGTGTCTATATTAATTTGTACTTTGATCCAGACTATTCAGACAGGTTGAATTACCAACACAAGCTGGTTTTATGGACATTCAGGTGTTCTTTTCCTAAGAGTATATTTTTTTTCTGGTATGCACAACTGTTTATTTGTACAGGAGCAGCTCACAACAAGGGGCTTCACGTGTTGTGGAAGGATTGGTTGCTGGAGAATCAGTGCTAATCATATACTGTTAGGCTGATGTTCTCAAAGAGGTGAAATTCATTTTCTGTCTCAAAATCTCTAATTTGGTGCAGAAGACCACCTTGCATGATCGAGGACATCTGAAATTCAGTTTTCCTTCTCACTCAGAGAAGGCAGAAAATATGATTTCTAGTGAAATATGTAGGGTTCCTGTGTTTCAGTCCAATAGTCCCTGTCATATGTCACTGTGACTTACAGTGCACTGATTATTTTATCAATTGCTTTATTCGTAAAGCTACCTTTCAAATAAATGCTGTCTTACTTGAAACTTGTATCCTTAGGAAGAATTAGCTCACATTTGTAAAGCAATTTGAGGAAGGAAAGTGATGGTTTATTGCTACTTATCATTAATACGTTTTTATTGCTGTATCATTTTCTCTAATGACTCCCTAAAAGCCAAATGCCTTGCTAAATAAATGAAAAACGGTCCATCCAGAACCAGACAAGCTGCTCAGTCCATATGTTTAAAATGCACAACTGATGGGCTGTGGAATTAATATACTGAATTTAGTTTTTATTAGTGGAGGTTTTGGGAGAGGAGAGTTTTCCCCCTGGCTGTTACAAAGCAGAAAAAACGAAAACACTTCGTGCCCATGAGGGACTGAAATAATTCTTTTTATTTTAATGCACTTTGGAGCAAGGAGGAGTGAGATTTGTGAGAAACATTGTGAAGCACTAGAGTAAGTAAATGAGAAAAGAGTGTTTTGTCCAGTGTTAGACCTCTGTTCCACCTCTTGTATCACAGTTACTGTCACTCTGTTCTTATGCCCACACTGAATGGCAGACAAGATGTGCCCAGCCAGAAGTATCTGGCTAGCTTGTCTTTGTTCAGCCCCTTCACTACACTCCATTGCTAAACCTGAGTATGCCAAATCACCATCATTATGAAGAATCTACTCTTTGAATTTCTCTGAATGTAAACCCTGAGGCATTAGGGGAAGGATTGAAACAAAACCCCAAAAATCTAGCCAGAGGTGACACAAGCCTTTTCAGGAGCTGGTCTCAGCAGTGAGGTCCGTGTAGCAAACTGGTTTGCGTACATGCTGGGGACACCTGTAGAAGAAGCTGCAAGGTGGGCAGGGAGGTAGAACCTCCTCCCCTTCTGAGTATCAATAGGGTTGTCCTCAGCCACCCTGTATAGAGAGATTGTAACTCAATCCCTCACCTAACAAGACCAAGGCATCTCTGCGTGCTTTTTATGGTTGTTTATTTAATTCTTCTTCTTGGTGTGCTTGACCTTGTCATTTCACTGAGCACTAATAGGCTTATTTTTCCTGCAGGATAAGAAGGACTTTAATAATAGAAGCAGTGAGGCAATGTCCTGTTAGATGTTACTAAATCAGTTTATAGCGATTTTGCATTGGGTCTTGGGCATTGCCCACCGTGTGGGAGATTCAGGTATTGCTCATCTTGATGGAAAGAAAACTGGCTGGCAAAATTGGTAGAGAGACTGAATTAGAAAATTCTGGGTGGTGATGGGCTACTTGCAGAGGTAGAGAGGCTTAATGGAAGCCCATGAATAAAGGATCCAGCCAACGGCAAATCTGAAATCTAAGTAGTGAAGGTGATTGTGACAAACTCCTCAATGAAATTCTGGACTTTCCATCTCTCCAGGCATCAACACAAATAAATTTTTTTCTCTGACTGAAATAAGCTTTAACTCAACTCAAAATTACAGACTGTATCTTATTGTCACCTGTGTTAGATGCAGAAGGTTATATATGACCCAATTGTCTTTTCCAGCCTTAGAATTTATAGCGAAGTCATATTGCATTCTATAGAAAGAAGCTCCTCTCTAGGAGAATAAAATCTCATTTTCTGGTTGGGGTGGGCTTTTTTATCTTTAAAAATGTAAAGAAATATTTTATTTGTGTGATCTGAATCAGAACATATTGTTTTTTTGGGAACTTGCTGGAAAGATTTTAATCGGAGTCAGTTCAATAGAACGATAAACTTAATAAATTAATTTCCCTTTCAGAACATTCCCAGAAAGACATCATAGTTAATTTTGTTCTGTAGTTAAAAAAAAAAAGTTAATTCTACTCTGTAGTAAAAAAAAAGAAAAGGAAAATTCAAATTCTTGTTTATAGTTAGAGCAAACAAGGCTGCAATGACAGAACACTTTGTTCAACAGAAAATCTGAAACTTTCAGGTCTGTAGAAATCCATTAAAAATTAAAATAGACATTCCATCTCTATTTCCTCCATTGTTTTTAACTACAAAAAAATTTAAGGAAAAGCATAAAATTTTGCAGAAACCCTTTTAAAAGGATTGTGTGAATATACCCCACTGGCAGAACCTTCTCTGTTACCTCCTGTAATTGTTTTATCCCCCAAAAATCTGCTTGCCTAGCACAGTCACCTGGCTAGAGCTAGAGGTATATATATTCTTATAGTCAAGAGGAATTTAATCCTTTTTTCCCCCCTGGTTATTCTAGGGCTTTCAGCAGAAATTCTCCTTCCATAGTAAAGAGATTGTGGCCATCAGTTGTTCCTGGTGCAAGCTAGCGGTAAGTGGATAATGCTTCAGGAGACTGTGATCTGGGTTTAACTAGGAGTGATTGTAGGGTTTTTTTGGTTTGCTGGTTTGGTGTTTTGTTTGGCTTGGTTTGTTTGTGTTTGTGTCTTTTTTTTTTTTTTTGTAAGAAGGCATGGCTTAGGAAGATAATCTTTAGTTACATGTTCCTGAATCTCCATGGTTTGAAGGACTTGAAGATGGTGGAGTTGGGAATATTGGTCCAGTTTTTGCACCATCACCCTCTTCTTCTTCTCCAGGCTTCCCCTTTGTCTTTCTTGCCCTTCTTCTTGACTCTACTCTTTCCTTCTCTTCCAGTTCCATAACAAAGTCACCTGTTTCATGCTACATCACATTGAGGAGCCATGTTCCCTGGGGGCTCATGCTGCTGTCATTGTGCCTCCCACCTGGATCATTAAGGTGAAGAAACCTCAGGTAACTGCATGCTGATGTCTGTTTCTGAAGCTGTCTGGCTGTGCAGGGCCAGCCTGGCTTCTCTGCTTGGTCCTCCTTCACGAAGGCATGCTTGTTCAACCCGTCTCTATCCCTGAAATCCAGCATACATCCATGGTGGTTATGAACCTGTATCCTCCTGCCCCTCCATCAAGTCCTTCAGTAAATTTCCCTGTTTGGGATGATTAGCAACAAACATGACTTGTTCTGAGCTAATTCAGCTCAGAGTTGTTCCTGTGAGTTCAGCAAGCATACTCAAAAAATCCCGTGTGGTAGGCAGTCAAGCATGTTTCATTAAATAGAGCTGAGCAAATACAGGGAAAAACTTCACAAACATTCACTTGAACTGCAGTAAGAATTGGCTGTGTCTGGACTGGCACCCTCTGAATTTGCCTTTAATGGACATGTAAAGAATCAGGTCTTACACCAGTGCTTGCGCAGGCAGCAGTAAGCCCACATGCTCATTTAGTTGCACGTAACAGGCATTGGACTTCAAAGCTTTTGTGATGGATGTGGTAGGTCTTGGAGAGGGTAATTCACTGGTGAACACAACAGGGAGAAAAGATATCCAAAAGAGAGCTGGCCAAAAATTAAAAGGGGGGTCACATCGTGCAAGAAGTATTTTTTCTTTGAAAGTCTGTTTTCACTCCAAGTTGAGTTGAAAGAAGCAAACACTGAACATATCAGGGAGTCGGAAATGGTGGTTAAATTTTTGTTTCAGAATAATATTCTTTATTTCAGCCCATCCTTGGGAAGTGACCTGGGCTTTTTGACTCTTCCTCGTGGCTGTCAAGAAGCAGCTAAGAAGTTCAGGCTGTAGGCACTAAGGCAAAACTAGTCCACAAAATGAGAAAAAGGCCTGAGGCCTAAATTGTGACAGTCTTTAGTTTCAGTTTAGGGATATGGCCAGCAGATTTGGGCATGAGTAGGATTTCTCGCAAGCTGGTTATTAAAGACAAGAAGCAGAAGAAAGAGGACATAGATGCATAGAGTAACCAAAAAGTCAACCAAAGAGGCCTTTATTTCTCTTTTAGGTCAACAGAGAGGATAGCAAGATTCCTAACCACCTCCACTCTGAGAAAAAAAGGGTTTTTGCCACTTACAGATTTTCCCCACGCTCTTCTTTCTCTGTTTCAGTCAGTCTCCTCCAGAGAAATACTTTTTTTCTCTTTTGTTGAGGAATGTTTGCGTCCTTGGTAGGGACTTAATATCCTTGGCTAATTTTCAGCAACTGTCTGGTATTTGACAGATGTATCCATGTTTGACCTTATTAAAAGAAGCTTTTCTTCAATCCTTTTAATTTTTATTTTATTTAATTTTTAGTAGAAAAGGAAAAAAAACCAAAAACAAACCAACAAACCCTGATGTGTAAATTTCTTTTGATTTGGCTTTTGCCTAAAACAGGGCACCTTCCTTATAATATTCGTAGAGAATTTGCTTTCTTGTCCATTATTTTTTTTGAAAACTTCAGAATAAAAAATTAATCTAGGTAATTATAATTTATAGAAAAAACATCTTTTAAATAAAGGCTTAAAATGTTAAACTAAAAGAAAGTATCTGTTAGCTTTGTGCGCCTGTGTCATGAGTGCAGAGAAAGTACTTCATTATTAACTTGCCATCACATCTCTAGTCCTTGAAATTCATGGTCAGTAGCATGCAAAACCTTATCTTGAGTAGCTGAAGCATTAAATAGATCAAAATTATATTTAACGCAGACAATGGGTGCATTTCCATGAAGCTTCTTAATAGCACCCACTGGAGTTATGGGAAATGCATCCTTATTACTTTAGAAAATAGTGATGCATCTTTTGGATGTGTTTTCAGGTTTTTGGCAGAAGTCTTGTTTTCTTATTTATTGTTTTCTTAGGAAATATTTTTCCTCTCCTGCTGTTTCTGGCCAGCTCTACTTCTATGTATTATGACCCTCTTCACCCTATAAAAATGTTTGGTAAATGCTATGAAATATTCAGTTCATTTGATCCAGAGAGTACAAACACAATATTTACAAATTTTTGTAATTTCGCATAAAAAAAATGAATCTGTAATCAATCTGTTTTTCACATATTCCACAGTCAGAATAAATTTGGCTAGAAGCTTTTTGGGTATAAAATATTTCCTCAGCTCTAATTAACTACTTACATTGGTCACAGACAACTCCTGAACTGAATTCCCTGCTCATACAAAATTGATTTTAGTGGTGC
Source organism: Lycocorax pyrrhopterus obiensis (assembly GCA_014706295.1). Lineage (NCBI taxonomy): Eukaryota > Metazoa > Chordata > Aves > Passeriformes > Paradisaeidae > Lycocorax > Lycocorax pyrrhopterus. Next base: position 58,916,976 of record JACSVZ010000015.1, on the reverse strand, counting down.
CTGCATCCTGTTTGTTTGTGGTTTCCTTCAAGTAAATAAGATGGCTTTTTGTAGCAAAACCTTGCCCTGTTTTATAATTTTTATTATTTGATTGCCACAAAAATGGTTTTCCATGCTTATTTTGTACAACGTGGGTCACCACCTTTCAAATATTAGGCTTGCACAAAGGCCACACTCTGTGTCTTGTTACCAACAATGTTGGGCTAGTGAGGCATCTTGTCGTAATTGGTTAAGAACAAATTTATGCTGACAACCTATGTTCTAAATGGAGAGCTTTTGCTTCTTGTAAGAAACTGATTGCAAGATAAAGAATATTCAGAATGGTTCAAACAGTTTTGGAATTGGTGGTAGCCCTCTGTGTAGTGACCCACTTACATGAATGGAAAACTCTCAATACCTCTTCCATGTTATCTGTAATGTGAGCCACTTCTGTAATTTTCTACTGATTTTCTGTATTGTTAGCAGTGCTTTGATACCAGTTCTGTTTTCCTGGGATTCAAAACAATTCCATCTCCTAGTTTGTGAAGCAGGTCACCCTTGTTGACTGGTGGCATTTTGTTATAGGTGAGGTTTGGTAGCCAAAGTGGTGTTAGCTCCAGCAGTGGGCTTGCTATGTGCTTGTGTTGTGGGAGAAAAGTAGATGATAAGGAGGATCTGGCTGATGGATTTACTGATTGAGTCTGTCTTCTGTTTGGGAAGACAAAGACAGTAACTGTAAAATTCCAAGGTTTTTCTGTTCAAGGTGAGTAACTTGGAGTTTTCTTTTCCTCCTTTGAGGACTGTGAAGTAGTTCTAGTGAGTACTTATATTTTTGGATTTATTTCTTTATTTCCTCAATTGCTGAGTGCAGCTGGCTTGTCTGATAGTAGTTTGTAAACAACCAGAAGATGGTCAAGATTGACCTTCCCAGATGCTGTTCATTGTTTAAGTAATTTGAAAATCAGTGTGCTAAAAGCCTTTGAAAACTGAGGCTGAAATGTTGTTAAGGAAAAGGTCGAAAGGTTTCTTTGGATTTGTCTGAGGTAGTCCATGGCCTTTGCAACATCCAACACCATACAAGAAGGACTCCAATTCTTCTGTTCATCTACCTAAGCTTGCTGAGAGCTATACTGACAATTCAATAATATGAAAAATCTCTTTTTGAAGATGGACAAACTCACACCCACAAAGGAGAGGTTTCCTCTCTAGAGGCAAGTTAGGATTTACTTATGGTGCCCATTTAAAGGTATGCTTTGCTATCAGGTACCTTGCTGAATAACGTTATATGTTTACAAAGTACTCATTACCTTGTTCTGTGAACAAGGTATTATGTATCCATTCCTTCACTTCAGTGTGCAAAGACTGCTGATACTCTTTGGCTGTTACTCTTCTGCATGTTTGCGAAAAACCCTGCATATGTTTAAGCAGCTTTTTTGCCGTTCATCTGCTATGGACATGTGGTTGCAACTACTGTAGCAAAGCTTTAGGTTCTGTTAACACTATAGGTGTAGGCACATTTGAAAATTTTTTTTAAAAAAGAGGTGAAATAACATTGTTTAGTGCATTTTTGAGTATGGAAATGAAAATCGTTATAATCATGGATGGAGTCTTGGACTTAAACTGCTTCTTAAATATAGCTGTATGCCTTTTCCCACCCCACTGTTAGGTACATTATAGCGGGATTTAATGACAACTGCGTTTAAACATTCTTCAAATTACTCTTTTATAATTAGTCAGGGCTTTACTGAACTGTCTTTACCCTTGGTATGCGTGTGAGCTTCCAGCAGACTGCTAACAAGACTGTGGATAGACTAGATCTCCTCTCTCTGTCCTGTGCTTTGCTCCAGTCCAGGGAGAATCCTTCATCAGGGAATGCCTGAGGAACTAGGCTAAGGCTCCCATGGGAGGCAGCTTTGAATGTGATGCCCCCATAACTTTCTGTTGGCATCAAGACTTTTGCCTACAGTCAATGTGACTGCTGAGGTAGGGCAATGCAAGATCATGCAGATGGGATTGCTGATGCACTTGTGTAGCCAGTGCAGTCTTTATGGTTTATCATGCTTTCAGGATCACTTTGTGTCAGAGTAGGAAAGAGTATGAGCACTTCTTTATGTGGTTTCTCAAAATATGGTATAAAAGGTCAAATTCCTGTAATTGCTCTGCAGATCTGTCTTGTCTTCAGTATTTTCAGTGAGCAATAAGGCATGACTATTTCCTTCTCCAGGAATGCTGAGAGCTTGGGCCCTTGTGCTCTACAGCAGGCTTCTTTTGGTCTAAGTGATAAAGGATAATACCTTTAGGTATTTCAATTAGATAGCTGTTAGTTTTTCTTCTCAGGAATGTGGAGGCATTATCTTGTGTATCTGGTGTGTCATAATCAAGTCTTTAAATTCTGGAAGTGGTTGATGTGTATCAAACAAAACCTAGTAGCTATTTCTGTTGATGTTGGATAACAGGATTAAGAATAGACATCGGTTTTTGAAGATTTGATGATCTCTGCTTGTTGACTTTCATTAGTGGTACACTTCTGATCAAGGTCAGGACAGAAATGAACTTTCAGATTAGCTTAGTGAATCTTGCTTTCCTTCTTATAGCTAGGGAAAAAAAAAATCAACAAACTTTCTTCTAATTCCTCATGCTACTTTATTTCCTGGTGATGGTTAGACTAGAAGTTGAAATACTGCAAAAATATTTGGAGTATTTCCCATAAGACAAAATTTCAATTATGGAAATGATTAGGGTTTCCTGCAGGTATAACTTCAATTGCTGCATTAAAATAAATAAAAAAATATAAAAAAATTCCCTTTTTTGGACTGTTCTTATCACACCAGAACACCTTTTTGCTCAGTGTCACTGAGCAGACTGTCACCTGCCTGGAGAAAATCTTTGACATTAAGTTCTATTTTAATAGGTTCTGCAAAAATACAAGTAGTTCTATGCTTTTTTTTCTATGTAGTTAAGTGATATTGTTATTAAAAACACAACGAACAATCACCCCAGAAACACCTTCTTTACTTAAATTTTTAAAAATTAACAACTCAGTTTGTTCCTTAGCAGATGATTACACAAGTTTCTTGATAGGCTGGAACTGACTCTACAATGCCAGCATCATATGCCATGGTGGCCTACGTTATGTTGAGTCATAATGGTTGCCAGAGCTAAAACTTGTTGTTTTCTTTCCTTAAAAAAAAAAAAAAGCAAACAAAAAAACATGAAAAATATCTTATTTATCATGTTTTTTTATTACATCTTTATGCAGGTGGTCTCCATACCAGGAGACGAGCCTGATTGGGCAGGAGACTGGAGCCCCGAAGGGGAAACGGGCGTCTCCTACCCCTATTGGGAGGGTTGGCAGGTACAACATGTGGTGTTATGTGAGTCTATGGGAGCATCTGATCTTTTTTCCCCCCTCACAGCGTGGGAAAGTTTCCAGTTCCAAAGCACCAGTCTGGTCTCCGTGTGTGGCTTTCTCCATAAACGGTGGTGTGGAAGTGTAAAGCATGCAGCGCATGTAATTTAAATCTTGAGCATGTGCCAGATACTCTTATCATTCTCCAAGTGGACATGCATGGAAGAGCTTCGTAAAGGGGCTCTGTCTGGGCCTGTCTTCTAAATTTTGTTTTGCTTTTCATGTATTCTTATTTCTTTTGATGTAGAACTCCTTAAAGACTTCAACACGGCGAAAGAAGAGAACGTCCTTTAAAAGAAAAGCCAGCAAAAGAGGAAACGAAGTGGGTATTCAAGTGCTTTGGAAATCATGCTCCTTTTGTTTAAATGTCTAAACACAGACTTAAAAGTTTTTAGGCTTTTTTTTTCTTTTTTTTTTTCATGGAAGTGTTTAATATATTTTTCCCCTGGAAAATTCCATGCTATTGAATGTATTGTTAGAAGAGATAAAACTTGTATAAGAAGTTTTATTTTCTGAGTTGATGTTTTTCAAGAAACAACGTACCAGACTCCAGAAGGACCAGCACCCTAATGAAAGAGTGTTCCCTTGGGATGTAAGAGACTCACCTCACACCCTTTTTTTCCACTAAGCAGAACAGGGGTGTAAAACTGAGGTTGTGAAATCCATGGTGAGTGCACTGATGCAAGGCTGTGCTCTTGTTTGAGGATGTCTTCTTCAGGAGATCTCATATTAAAATTTGGCCACAGAGAGAGAAAACAGATTATTGATCTATTGGTTTGATTTACTATGTCTCTTATAGAAGACTGTGTTCCCAGATCTTTCCTAGTGGACTAATTATACGGACAAACAGCCTCATGGGAGAGGTGGAGGGAGACTCACCCTTGCATAGCCAGGGCTTTCTGGGTCAAGTCCTTTCTTGCATGGTGGGAGAACTGCAGACCAGAAACTGGGATGTGTGTCTGTAAGAGCCCAGGGCAGTGCCCTCATTACTGGGCTCTCTGGTGTCCTGCAGGGATAGGGAATAGGGAGGTAAATAGTTTTCTCAGTGATATGTCATGTTGGATCTGTGGCATTTGTTCAAAAGTAGGAAGGCAGCAAGGCCAAGAATTTGAGAGCAGATTATCTGCAAATAAGTGCTCATGCAACTTCTCTGTTGGAATTAATGGAATAAGTAGTCTATCTCATTCTGTTTTCCTTTGGAAAAACTGTTTGTGTTAGAAATAACACTGTATCTGACACATTATTACTGTTGTGTGAATAATTGCGGGAAACAGGGTCAGAAATAATCTTGAAAGAATTTTGAAATAGTTGTGTGCTACCTGAAATGATATTTTCTCTCTCATTTTATTCTGTTGTCTCAGCCGGATAAATTACTCTCAGCTGAGCACCACATTGACATGGCTGTACTGTTTCCAGTACCTGAAGTAGTTTTGCCAGAGCTAGCTTGGGTCTTCTGTGTGTCCTATGCCAAGGAAACATACATCTCTTGTGCTAAAGCTGCTTCTTGCTTCTGTTTCTCAGGATAACAAAGGCCGGCCTTTTGTGATAAAGCCTATCTCCTCGCCACTCATGAAGCCACTGCTGGTTTTTGTCAATCCAAAAAGTGGAGGGAATCAGGTAAGAGTACCTGTTGGGTCTGGATCACAAAGCTTAAGTTTAACAGCAAGGTTTCTGCAAATGAGACTAGCTCTTGTCCTGTCGGATGGGAAGGACTCTATGCCTGAACTGCAGTTCTCAGAAGAGGTCCTTGCTGTGGAATGGCCTTTCTACTTCATTGGAGCTGGATGACTGGAGTGGGTACTTGAGTATTTGAGTGGTTGTACTCCTATCTTCAGATTCTTGAAAGGAATCTAAAATGATAGTTTGGAGGTTTTCAGAAGATTTTATCTTTGCACAGAAAATCTAGGTTTCCAGTGAAGTTTTAGACTTACCTTTATCCAAAAAGTGGTTTAGCTTTGCTAGGAAAGGCTGTTGAAATTACCAAATGTGAATTGACATATTCCTATGGCATCTAAAAAAATCATTAGTTGTCTTGTACTGCACCATAGAGACCAAGTTTGAGTGACTAAAATGCAGCAGATTTCTTCCTTAGGATTCTTGGACTGAATACTTACCCAAGTGAATATTCTCCAGGTTCTGCCACTTTTTAATAACAAAGAATTTGAGTGCCTTTTGATAAACAGGGCCTTGTAATAGAAAAAATTGATGTAAGATACAACAGAGGCCCATAGAGCATGGAGAGTAGCATAGGCCCTGCTCACTTTCTTCTCTGTTAGAATTAGGGAAGATATCAAATGAAACTGTTTAGACTGATTGAAAACAAAAGGAAAAAGCTGGTCCTCCTCACAGTCTGTTGTTCATCTGAAAAACTCCTTGCAGTAGGATGTTGTGGATGCTAAACATTTACACAGGCTGAAGGAGATATTTGAAAGTGAAAGCCCTGAAGATGACTGAAGTCCTGTACCTCCCTCTGGTTCAAGAGTTCTATGAACTACACACAGCTGAGACTGGAAGAATACTTATGGCAAACATCACATTTATTTTCTCTCTTCTTATACCTGTTCCTAGGTACTATGACTGCTTTTCTTTGTTCTTCACTCCAGGGAAGGTGTCAGGCAGAAGAGCCATCCCTCAGAAGGGAGAGCCAGGGAAAATTCCTGATGTGTACCCTCAGGCCATGTCTGAAAAGCATTCTTGAATTAGAGTACAAGTTCACCCCATAGAGTTTTTAGCTCTCTGCTGCTAGTAAGAGATCCTGCCACTTTGTGTCTGGGCAGAACGTGAAGGAAGGAAATTGAGTGGAAATACGAACCCCAGAGATTGAGGAAACAGAAATTATACCTTTAGGTGATGGACTGGCCACGCTGCACTAAGTGATGGGGGCAGCTGTACCCCACAAAGTCCTTAACTCCTGCTGCTTTAGGAGGTAGAGGTTACAACTATGAATGATCATTGTGGTGATGGTGGAGGCCCGAGCACTGCCATTGCTTGGATATTGGGCAGGACACTGTTCAGCGTGATGGAGAATTTGGCTGCAATCTTGTTCAACTTCTTGCTGTCATGGATGGCTGAGGGTGAGGTGGGATAACAGAGATTTCTTCTTGTTGCAGGTGGTGAGAGGCAGGAGAACAGGTTGCTGTGGGAGATGAACCTTTGGTCTGACCCCAAATGCCTGTTCTTATGAACCATTAGTGATCTGTGTTGTTGAAATTAGTCTATATGTCTGCATGTGCACCTTGTCCAATTTGGTGGGTTGCTATTCTACAGAGCAGTCATTTGCTATGCCACTTTCTAGTTTGTCTCCTTGTTTTGTGTTTGCTTTATAAAGCACAGAAAAAAAGAAAAGCAGCTCAAATACAGTGAATAATGCACACTGTTATTTGCAATAATCATTAAACTACTCATAATTTCCCTTCCTTTGATTTTTCTCTCTTGCCAGGGCACCAAGGTTCTCCAAATGTTTATGTGGTATTTGAATCCACGCCAGGTCTTTGATCTCTCTCAGGAAGGGCCAAGAGATGCGTAAGTATTCGAGCCTTCATCACTGAGCACCCTATTTCTTGTCTGGTCAGGAAAGCAGGAAAAGATCTGGCTTGGCTAGATTAGTGACCATGTGAGGTTTACATATCCGGGTTTTGGTAGCATGGGAAGGGCTGCAGTGGTGGCTTTTGTGACAAGAGGTCAGGAGCTGCCCGTGTCCAGACAGAGCCAGGTCCAGATGGCTCCAAGGCTCTCTGCAGATCCTGGTGCCTGACCATTCCCTAGTGAATGAGCATTCCAGTGGGGTGAGGCTGCCTCCAGACTGCCACACATGATAGCACCGTGCGACTGTCCCTGCTTGCTGAGTAACTAACTCAGCCTATCTGGACAGTAGCTGAAGTGTAAGCCTCTTCCAAGGGAGAGAGGACCCCTCTTTAAAGGGCTGATTCTTGCTGCCAAGGGTTAAGAAACCATCCTTCTGTGGTATTGGACATGGGGATACTGGCTTTACTTAACCATCTGTTCAGAACTACTTTCACAATTCGTAAGTATGTTTTGTATGTTTTTGTAAATATTGTTACTGTAAATATTTTACAGTAATAATGTAAAATCAAATATTTGCCTGTAGAAGAACAATCCAAGTGTTTCCTATTCAAGGAACCCAAGCTTTTTCTTTTCCTGCAGAAACACCTGCAATGCTGCTCTCTCATGATGTCTGGAAGCTTTAAGTTAGACATACATTTTTCAGAGCTGTATAATGGGGCAAAGGAGGGTTAGGTCCTCTGGTTACTCAGCTCTCTACATATGAATGTGTCCCCCCCTTCATTAGAAAATATTTCATTATGCCTTTCTGAAGGATGCAACTGAAGGAGCAGGACTTCAATGGGTGCTTTTTCTGGTCTCTCTTGTTGATATTTAGATCACATATCCAGAGAAAGAACTCTATTACGTATTCTTGCCTTCTGTGGTGTTAAAATACAGTCACTAGTTGAAGAAGCTGTCACATTATACAGGACTGAGAAATGGTAGCTCAACAAGTCATGATGAAGAACACTAAATATTGTTTTAAAACCTCAATGTTTAAATTTGTTTGCTTTAGGCTAGGAGAAAAATGAAAGATTTTGACCTCTCTAGAAGGAATGTGAAAATCTGGGAAGATGCTAAACTGATCAAACACTTGTCAGGAGGTGCTGCCTAAGATGGAGGAAGGCTCCATTTCCCATCCTAGTGGTTTTGCATTTCCACCTCCACTCATATTCTTAGTAATGAATATTTGAAAATGCAGTAAGTGATGGTTACACTGTCACTCAGCAATATGCATAAAAAGTGTCTGCATTACTGTTCTTACTTTTTTTTCCTCTTTTTCCCCTTTCCCTCCCTGGGCAGGCTGGAGCTGTACAGAAAAGTGCCAAACCTGAGGATCCTGGCATGTGGTGGGGATGGGACGGTAGGTGGCAGGGACCTGGCAGTCCCATGGTCTTGGGCCAAGTGATTAAACTCCTCACAGTGGCAGGTTTCCCACCTCACACTGCCTGCAGAGGCACAGAGAGATAACATACCTGACACTTGTGACATCTAATATTTGTTTTTCAATTTTCTGTGTGGCCTGGCCTGTGTAGATATGAGGCCAGATTCTCATGTCCAAAGCCCTCTTTCCTTTATGCATAAAGATTTTATACAGCTTAAAAAGGATAAAAACTAACTTTGCTGGTCTCCTCTCAATATTTACATTAGATCTGAGGGTCTAGAAGGTTACGTTAGTGTCTGGGAGCCATTAAATCTTAATTTCTTCTCCTTCCTGCTAGATTCTGGTAGATCCAGGTTCAGTATTTTTCTTTAGAACAGAATTTCTGTGTTCTTAGATAAGTGAACAGGGTCAGATCTTTAAAGGATTTGGGCACCTTCATTTGGAGAAAAACTCTGCAGCTCAGGGTCTGAAGGTCATGAGTGGTAATGGAGTTATTAAAACTGTATTCTCTTTCCAGTACTTAAAAATATTTTAACTCTCAGTCTGTGCCACTGAGTGCTAAATACTGTTGAAAAACTGACCTTAATCTCTAGGGGGCTCAGTTACCCAGCATGCACTTGATGGCAACTTTAACAATAAGTGTGGTACGGAAAATGCATTACAATTTGCAAGATGAAGTGATTGGACAGAACAGATCTATGTAAATGTTTAGGGCATGGAGAGGTGGTTGGTTTACTTTGTAGAGAGCTGAATCCCCTCTCTTAATTCATCTTGGCTTGAATTTCTGGGGGAATTTTTTCAGCTTCTGTGGGTTCTTTTGAAAGCCCAGTGGTAGGGGTTACTAATATCAATGCTTCCCCTGCAAGAGTGAAGGAAAAATCAGTGATAAGACTACTGTCTTGCTGGTACATGGGAAAGTAAGACATGACTGTTACTGAATGATGAACTTTCCTTACGAAACCTAAAGCAAGGCATTGCTTTAGCAGGAGACATAAGCTGAGAAACAGTGTTTTGATCTGTTTTCTTTCCCATCTGAGGAAGCCAGTGTTTTCATAGGGGGGGAAAAATTAATCATGAAGATATTAAAAGAGAAAGGAATACAACTACATTGAGTCAGATCATCCTATTTCCCTTTGCTGAAATGTGCAAGCGAGAGGTGGCAGCACCTTCTCATTGGTATGAGCAGCACTCCACTATTCATTTGCTGCTGCTGCTCAGTTTGAAGCAAATTAATATCTAGTTATTCCCAAAGCCATTACATCTAGAAATGAAAAATCTGGCTCCAATGGACTTAATGAATATGCAATGAGACCAGATGTTACCTTGCATTACTGAGGTGAATCAGAACTTATTGTAACTTTTCCATCGTCACTGCTTGCTGTTACTTCCCGGGGCAGAAGAGGAAAGCTTTGCTTTCAGAGCAGTCAGGAGCTTTCTGTTTACAGGGAAATGAGAGCCTGAATCATCCTGGATTGTGCGACTAACGTACAAGGTTTAGAAGTGACCCCAAGTTAAATAGCAGCGTTGTGCTTATAAATTAGTAATTTGAAGTTTCCGTTCAGCACTTAAAAGCATCTACAAAAGTGGTGGATGTTGTAATGTTACCTGTAGCACTGGGGGGCTGAAGCACAGATGCGTGGATTAAGTCAGTGGCAATGACAACGGACTCTTTAAGAAGCCCTGGCCCTACGGATGTTATCTTACTTTTTATTCTGTCTCCTGTTATCAGTGCTGAAGTATAGATATTTTGAAAGAGAGAGGATTACTTACCTCTGAAAATCCCTTTATAAGACCTCAGTATTTTTGGTGACATCCAAGGCCATGAGAGCTGTAAGTACTTGAGATGGCTGTTGTCAGACAATGAACTCGAACAGGGGATCGCATCCCAGATGAATGCTTTAAAAATTGGACAATTGGTTATGATAAATAGCTGTCTGATAAATGCCATTTGTGCAAAATTAAATTTATTGTCTAAGAGACTTGGAGAAAGAAATACCCTAGAATACTAAATAGCATGGTGGTTTCTGTATTTATCAGGCCAGTCCTTCTGCAGTCCTTTAAACTGCAGTTATTTTTCCCGATGCCCATGCTATGCTGGGTGCCTTTCGTGAAACTCCAGTGTTATCCTGGTTTGGGTTGAGAATCTATTTGAAACCACAGTAATATTAGATGAGGGAAGAAAAATTCAGTCCAGCTGTAGTCAGGATTTTGGTTTTCTGTCCTGTTTGAAAGCTCACATTTCCAGTAGAAACTGCATGTTTGAAAACTGGCAACAGGAAAAAAAAATCTTCTGTTAGTTTTTTAATTAATTCTTTATCTAAAAATGCAGCACAGGTTCTTCACAATCTTTTTTTAAAGAGAGAAGTAGTTTAAGAAAGAGTCCTTTGTTTTTGTAGCAGGAATTTCAGTCACCAGAATTTGATAACATCTTTAGTAACATTTCTTTCTGCCCTTTGAAAATTTCCATTTAATGAGAACAAAATAATTTACAGTAATTTGTTCCTTCTGGCTAGGTTTCTATTTGAAAATTTTATGTAGTCCAGAAGAAAGGAGAAATAGCTCTCTGAAATAACTAATAGCTTAGGATACAAAAGAGACAGTTTCATCGTTCCAATCCAAAGCCTTCAACCCTGAGCCTTAGTCTGTCTTTTAGTCTAGTTTTTTATTCTTTTATTAGATATGTATGTGTGTGTATATCTATATATTGTATATATAATGTCTTGTACTGAGTCAAATAATTCAGCACTAAGGTCTCTTCTCTGGGAAAAGGAGACTTGTGAGCAAGTTCATGCTTGGCAGGACAAGTTCTGAGACACCCTGCTGTTTTAATGTGTCTCTCATTTTCTTTCCTAACTGTTGTCAAAGGTTTAGTTTCTTTTGACATAATGGTAATTTAAAAAAAATTATCTAGAATTGTCTATATTATTCTTCATTCATTTTTAAATTTCTTTTACTTGATCTTCTCTGTGAAAGAGAATATGATATGATCAAAATATGTCTTTGTCCTTTCCATATTCCTGACAGTTCTCTTAATTTTCCTTTTTATAGGTGGGCTGGATCCTGTCCATCCTCGATGAGCTGCAACTCAGCCCCCCACCTCCTGTGGCTGTCCTTCCACTTGGCACTGGGAATGACCTTGCCCGCACCCTCAACTGGGGTGGGGTAAGGACTGGCTGGGGTACCCTTATGTGGGGGCTCTCAACTTGCTGCTCAGGTTTAGTTGTGTGGGGTGGAACTTCTTTTTGGCTAAAATAGCAGGCAGGGCTATGTCTGAGGTCTGTTTCACTCTGGCAGAGTGGTTTGCTTCAATTTGCAGTCTGGGATTTTGAATTACTAATGATGATGTTGCAATAAAAATGTACATAGATGTATCTGGTATTTCAGGCCAAGTAACAAGAACAGTAATCAAGCTTCTAATTTAAGCAAAGTTTAAACTTTCTCTTTGTTTATCCTTTACTACAGCACTGGACTAATTCCAGGAAAGGCAAATATACCTTGAATTCCTCTCCCTATAGCCTTACTTTGCCTGCCCTAGATTTGTGCACCTCAATAGCAGCTTGTTAAAATGCATGATCAAAAATTTATCGAGGGTCTTAGGCGTGTGTGAAAGGAAGGAAGTCTGTCAGGTAATTGGTGAGTAACTCGATTTGCTGTCACCACCCGTGACTGATACTCTGGTCTCTCTGCTGTCAGGGTTACACGGACGAGCCGGTCTCTAAGATCCTGTGCCATGTAGAAGATGGGACCATTGTCCAGCTGGACCGCTGGAACCTTCAGGTGGAGCGCAACCCTGATTTGCCCCAGGACGAGCTGGAGGATGGGGCACGTAAGGTTAGAGGCTGCTTTTTCCTATGGAAAATATAGAATGCTTATGAACATCTTTGGGTTACACTTTAAGCAGCATGGGTGGGGAGTTCTGCAACTTTTTAATTTTCTATTTGCATCTCTCCCTGTGACTCTTTTCATGTGTCAGTGATTCCAGAGTTGTGTGAAATGCATTTATTTGTTGTTTGAAACTCCCTGGCATTGAACATTTATGTCAAGGATTAAATCCTGGAAAAAAATCCCTAGCACTTCATCAGAAAGGTCATTGTTGTTTTCCTCTAGTTGCAGGAGAAGTAACCCTGTGACTACCATCCATTCCCCAATTAGACAAAACTAAAAACAGGATGCAAAATTTTATTCCTTAAGATTTTGCTAATGGATACCAGATGTTTCCTACTTTACAGCACAATGTAGTGTATTTTTGTATTTAACTTCTTTGTGTTTGGGTCTCCACGTAATCTCCACTAGTGTATCTTGGTAGTTGAAGAATGGGAAAATTTTAGTGAGGAAATCACATAGTAATTTATCATTTGGACTGGAGATGTTGAAAATACTACAAAAATAAAAAACCCCTCCTGATTCTGTGAACCATTTTCCTCTTCTCAGTTATAATTTCCAGCTTATATATTGGATGCTACAGTTGCCTCTCTACAGCCCTGCTGGGTGTGTGTAACAATGAAGAGGCCAGATGTGTGCTTGCCTGCTTCATGCATCCTCAATAGGATTAGAGCTTCTTCTCTGGGACTTGGAGTGCTCCTGGTTATATATGAAGCGAGAAGAACACAGCTGGAGTTTCATTTGCCACGCTGAGCTTGAAGAGCCAGCAAAACCTTTGAAAACCTTTGTGTTGGTGATATCTTAAGTGGTGCAGCCTTATGGGAAATCTAAATGACAACACAAGGAACCCTTTGATGTGTTAACAAAGATACATATATGATCATAAAGCACTGTAGGACTATTTGTGTTCTTCGGGCTCTTGTATCTGATCATTTTCCACAAGCCATTACTAACCTTCAGAGCAACCTTCTGCTTGCATTTCCCTGATATTTTCCACTTTGTTCTTAGTAGGTTTTCACGATGAGCCAAGTTTAAATACTTAAACCCTGGTGTGTTGAGAAGTGTTCCATTCATGTTGTTTTTATGTCTCTTTTTATTATCTAATTACAGCTTCCCCTCAATGTCTTCAATAATTACTTCAGTCTTGGGTTTGATGCACATGTTACGCTGGAGTTCCATGAATCCAGAGGTAATAGGAACTTTTTATTTCCTTAGCCTTGTGGATGGGCAATTATTTTATTAATTAGAAATAGCGTTGGATTTAACATCCTGTTCTTATAATTCAGAAGTAAAGCTGGAACATAAAACCTTAAGACACATACAAGAAGAAAAAGTAATTGTATCATGAGTTTCCAAGGGACTTCATGATTAAAAAATGAAAAAAGTACAAGGAAGATTGTAATTTACTGGAGGAAAAGGGCTAAAAGGGAAGCTTTCCAAAGTTTTAGATCTTGTAAAGGAGATGATCTATAAATCAGGTGTGAGTGTGGATGTGGAGGGAAGAGAAGGGCCACAAGACTGGAAATAGCAGGAATATAATTGTGTTCTCAAACTGGACAGCTGTTACCTATGGATCAGTATAGCATAACATCCCTGGACTTGGTACAGACCCAGAGTGTCTCTATGCGAGTTAAAGGGTTTAATGTCTGCAGAAGTGTCAGGAATTTGAGCAGTTGTAGCACCGTGTCTGTCCCCTTGCCAGAGGCAGTTATGCCACCCTGTACAGGTTGACATGCAGCTTATGGGCTGATATGAATGGCTTTGCACTGATATGAATTGCTCTGTTTACATGGTTTAGGCAGTGCTTTTAGAAACAAACCTTGTTCAGATGTCTGCCTTCAGCTTTTGGTCATTCCAGCTTCATATGCAGGTAGTTTTTCTGAAACACAGCCTTCCTTATATTCACTGTCATACTATCAGAGTGTCATTTCAAGATGAAAAGATAGCACACTAATGCCAGGCTAAATAAAGAGCAAGATACATGATGGAATGAGCTAATGCATATTTTATGATGTTTAAGACTGCTTCAAGCTTTAGGAATAATAATGAGGGGCCACAAAAGGGCACAGGAATGAAATTATGACAGCTGTATGCATTTTTTTTTATGAGTGCATATCACTCTGCATTGCTAATGTGACTGTGAATATACTGTATAGATTAAATGCATGGCTACTTTCTCATTTAATGGAGGCATTATTAAATAATGAAGTTATGGAGCCCTATAGAGAATGAATGTTATTCCAGACATGCCAGTGTTTTTAAAAATTTACATGGGTGAAAAAGCACTTGGCAGAGCAAGCTGTGTGTCTGAGTATGTATGGCCGGGAGACCTTTTTGTAGCACAAGTCTCCACTGCTGGTGTCATCCTTATCTTCTCAAATGCTAAAATATATGAAGTAAATTCTATGTATTTTAGGAGAGGAAAGCTTATAGCCTTGGAGGTGTTGCTGGTGTGTGGGTTGTATTGTTTTTCATGTGGAATTGGGGTTGTTCTGCCTGGAGAAGAAAAGGTTCCTGGGAGCACTTATTATAGCCTTTTGGTACTTGAAGGGGATTTATAAGAAAAATGGGCCCTGTTTCAATAGGACAAGGGATAATGGTTTTAAGCAAAAAGAGTGTAAATTTGGACTATAAGGAAGAAGTTTTTAACAATGAAGGTGGTAAAATGCTGGCACAAGTTGCCCAGAGAGGTGGTGGATGCCCCATCCTTGGAAACATTCAGATTGAATGAGGCTCTGAGCAACCTGATCTAGATGAAGATGTCCCTGCCCATTGCAGGGGGCTTGGACTAGATGGACTTTAAAGGCCCCTTCCAGCCCAAAGTATCCTGTGGCTCAGTGAATTAAGCAATGCAAAGCAGATTATGATCTCATTTACCACTGATGGCAATCCAGAGAAATTCTCAGCAACAGTAGCAAAATGTAAAGTGCTTTCACAGCTGTAGCATTTGTGCTCTTGAGATAAGTGGCTGTATGCAGTTGCTTATGTGGAGCTATTGTAATCACATATAGTATTAAAACAAATGAATACCATGCCTGCAAACCAAAATAAGAGAAATTGATATGAACTCTCAGCCTAGCAGGATACTTCATGCTGTAGACATTGGTCAGCTGTTATGTTTAGAGTAAGCAGTGATTGCAACGTCTCAGAGGAACCTATATATTAATGTGGCCTTTTCCATGGCAACCCCTACACTTTTCTTGTGACTAATCAGATTGAGGCTTGAGGGTTGGATCCAAGTCTAATGTATTTAGCTCTGCTTCTTCGGGAAGTGTTTTGGGTAGCAGCTCTTTCCAACTTCCTCCATTGTTATCCTTGTACTTTGGTAGAGCATGGAAGATGCAATTTACTTTATCCCTGCTGACATGCTGTTTGATCCCTCAGCTCTGCAGGAGTGTTCATTTGCAGGAAACTCCCCCACTGCACACAGAGTCTAACATATTCCATTTTCCACTTCCTTCGTGGCTTAGGAATGGTGAGGATGGAGTGAGCCTTGGATATGCACTCAGTAATTTACTTCTACAGTCAAAGTCACACTCTAATCAACTTAAGGCTCTATTTTACATCACAGAGTCCTTACTCCCTACCTGTGCTCATCTGTGATGGCAGAAGTAGGAGCAGTAGGTTGAGAGACTGCTTAGTCCCTGACCTCAGAAGGGCTCCTTTCCTGTTCTAAACCGGGGCCTTGGTTATGGGGAGTGTTTGTCATAAGATCCATGTAAGATCCAGTGCTGTGGTGTCTGCTGTCTGGAACCATCGTGGATAGTCACGGGAGAGAACGTGCAGCAAAGGCACCAAGCCTTCAGAAGCCTTCTGCTGCTTTGCATGGGGTGTCAGGACCCTCTGCAAGGAGCTGTGAGCTCAGTAAGTGAGATGAGATTGACTTATGCAATTAAATTCATTGTTTGAGGTAGAAGTGGCCCTGTCTGAGTTTGAGTCACCTGTGACACAACAACAGGTATAGTAACTGAGCTAGCAAGCAAATCAGAAACCTCAAGCAGCTCATTTTTACAAAATGGAGCCATGTATTGTGACATGTAGTGGCTTCCAAGAGAACTAGAAGTATTGCTTTAAGCGGTCATTTGAGGGGTAATTTGGATGTGTCCTCACTAATGTGATGCTTTATCCAGAAGGACTGCTTTGGTAGTTTGATGTTTTCACCAGAGAATCAATGAGCAAGGATGAGTAGTTGGTGCTAACGCTGAATTCAGTGCCAGAAGGGCTGCTTTTGGAATCTCTAGATGCCACAAACAAGGAAAGCAGTTTCCAAGGAGGCCCAGGAATGAGCTGTATTCTGGAAAATGCGCCTTATATTGGCAGATTAAGGGAACTCCATTTAGTTTATTGGAAAGAGGGTTAAGAGGCGATTTAATCACTGCCTATAGGTATTTACTCAAGGAGAAGATATCTGATAGTTGAAGGCTCTTTAATCTGACACAGAAGCATAACAAGATTTAGCAGTTGGCAGTTGAAGACCGAAAATTTCAAGATTGGAAACCTCCACATTTACATTAACAGTGAGAATAATTAACCATTAGATGTACATTAGTACTAGACTCAGAATTCTCCATCACTTGGAGTCTAATCAAAATGAAACAGCTTTCTAAATAGGTTTCAGAGTAACAAATTCTTTTTTTCCTTTTTTTTTTTTTGCTGCAGGAATCTTTGGGTAGAAGTGTTGATTCCTTAGTAACTCTTTAACACATCAGAATTTAAGGGTCTGTTTCATCTTGTAATTTACTAATGCTTTGCTCTTGGTTCAAAGCGTGGATTAGTGTTTCATAAATTTCTAATAATTCTTAGAAATTTGTTCTGCATTGTTAGAAACAGAAGTCTCACAAATTGTCATGAGGGATCGTCAGATTAATAGTCTGAGAGGTGTTAAATTAACTGATTGAATTCTTGTTACCACTTTGCTCCTGTTTCTCTCTATTTCCACTCTCTACAGGAAAGGGGAAGGATTCAATATCAATGTTTGAAATCTGATAGCAGAGAAAGGCACAGATGGGGGACTCATACATGGAAAACATATTTATGTTAATATTTTCACTGAGTAGTGCACTGAAAGCACTGTAGTGCTAGGAGGGAATGTGAAAGTATAATGAAGTCTACTTGTTTTATTAGGGTGTTCATACCTTTATTTTTCATCCTTTCACAGAAGCAAATCCAGAGAAATTCAACAGCCGATTTAGAAATAAAATGTTTTATGCAGGGGTAAGTACAGATTTGTCTCACGGAATGATGTTTACTTAGTTGTTTGAATGTTTTCTTAATTACCTTCCCCCTCACTTTCTCACATCAGGAGCTCATGCCAGTTCATTCTGCCTGTTACAATTTCAAGGGCAGACATGCTGTTTCTGGCAGTGCCACACACAGGTGTCTGTAGAAAAGAGCCTGAGGTACTGTTATTGTACAGAGCCGAGCAGGTGAGAAAAGTGCCACTCCTTTGGACACAGTCCTGGTCGTACCTTGGTCCCTCTGCTGCAGGCTCATAAGCTTCTCAAGACACTGCTCCCCTTCTTTCAGGGTTTGGGAAGTGCATTGATAGTGACTTTCCTAGAGGAATTCCCGAAGTTTTGGCCTGTATCTTTGTAGCTTTGAGGAGCACTCTTGGATGTTGGGTCATGGGGAGTGCAGGGCACAAATCAGGTATTTTGAGTGATTAATAATGTTTGAATATGCAAATATAATTACCCACTTGTGCATTCAGGAGGCAAAAGGACAATACTTTATTCTCAAGCTATTAAGAGCAAACACCAGTTTGATAATGAATGACATAAAATGTATTTCTGGATGGTGACACTCACTGTACCCGTGAGCCTTAAACATGGAAACAAGTATGTGAGCAAGAATTTGCACTTATTGGTCCAGGATATCACTGCACTGGGGTGTCCAAGGACTGGTTTTCAGTTAAGCTGTCAAAAGAAGAAGTGTCACAATTTAAAACAATAAAATAAAATCATGTCTTTTGAGAGAGTAAGTTTGACAAAAGGATGGCATTTTGGTAATTATCTCTGTGGGGGGATAAGAACTGAGGAAAAAAAAAAGAGAGGAAGTGTTGACAATTCCTGCACTTATTTCTGTTGCAGGCAGCCTTTACAGACTTTCTGCAAAGAAGCTCAAGAGATTTATCCAAGCATGTTAAAGTTGTGGTAAGTATAAGAAATTGTGTCATAGTATTGTGGGAAGGGGGTGGAGGTGGAGGTTTGGAGAGAGAGTGAGGTGAGAGTTTAATGGCTCTGTTACTTTTCAGTTTTGAGCATGACATTTGCAACACATTCCAAGGAAAGTCTTGGGAAAGTTGTTACAAAGCAGCAGCACTTCTCTTGTCTGTGGCTCCATTCAGCAATTTCTCTGTGCTCTGTCACTTTGGCTTTGTAGTGTGATGGTACAGACCTGACTCCAAAGATCCAGGAGCTGAAGTTCCAGTGTATAGTGTTTTTAAACATACCCAGGTAAGTGCAAGACAGATTCTTGAAGTTACACAAGAAAAATAAAAATAGTTTTCAAAAGACACTTACCAGCTGTCCTAGACTGGGTGAATGTGCAGGGAGCATTTTGCCTCTGGGCTACCTTGTTGAGAGCTGGCACCTTATAATGCTGCTAATGAGCAACCCGGAATGGCATCAGAGTTCAGAGTGCAGCAAAACCATCCTTTAAAAAGTTGAATATCCTGACACAGT
Organism: Lycocorax pyrrhopterus obiensis; assembly: GCA_014706295.1. Taxonomy (NCBI): domain Eukaryota; kingdom Metazoa; phylum Chordata; class Aves; order Passeriformes; family Paradisaeidae; genus Lycocorax; species Lycocorax pyrrhopterus. The sequence continues at coordinate 58,898,075 of JACSVZ010000015.1, read as the reverse complement.
AGAAATGCTTAACAAACACACTTTGAAAAGTTGTGCATCTAACCTGCAAACAAGTTAGCAAAGAGATAGATGCCTGGTGTTTTGCTTAATTAGAATCAGAGTGTGGAAAAAAAGGAAAGGGGGAGGAGGGGACAGAAATGGAGAGAGGGGAAGGATAAATATTTTACCAGTTAAGGAATACCAAACTGCTGAAAGAAGTCATAGTTTTTAAGATGTTACAAGGTGTCCTTAATAAAAATATAGCTGAATTATTAAAAGTTGTCAATCTCCTGCTCTCTAGAACAGTAGTCTCCGGGCTTAATTTGATTGTGCATCTCTATCAGTAAAAATCTTTTAAGCACCACCCCAATATTTGTATATTTATAAGTTATATACATGTACCTCTATACCAGTATTAAAAACAATATAAAGCATGCACAAATATAAATTAAGAAAAAATGTCATAAAGATGAAACTAACACTTATTTTAATGTTTGTTTTTAAAATTTGCTTTCTTATTTATTAAAAGTAAAAGCAATATTTTTCTTCACATACTCTAATTGTCTTGTCAGTTGTAGATTTTTCTTGCATGCACCCCACTTTGGAGACCATTGCTTTAGACAACATCCTACTTTGCTCCATGTGCAGTCCCTAGCATTTGGTCTTTTGAGTTCTGCACTGCAGGCTTCTACTTGGTGTCACCTCTCTGAAGTTCCTCCTTCTATCACTTTTAGATCACTTTTACATCTATTCTTTGATGGTAGAAAAGGGAGATGCCACAGCTGTATCTGTCTCTGCTTCTTATGTCTCCTTGCCTCCTCAAGCTGTGCAATATTTTGCATTCCTTGTGCTGTTAGAACTGCTGAGCTAGCAGGGAGAGAGGAAACGGGCAAAACAGCTTTATGGCTCAGCAGCTCACCAGCAGGAATCAAAGCAAATAGGGAGAAAAGAGTTCTGCTGCTCTATTACCTATGTCCTGGTGTTTCCCCATTTTCCTCTCAGAGAGGAACCTGATAAAGTTTATGGTGCATACATCTGCAGGTGTTGTATCAGCTTGGAAAGAAGCAGAACAGGCTGATAGGCTACTAGTCAGGACCTGTCAGGGCAAGCTGCTTCTCAAAGTCGCTCTCCAAACTTGTCTCTGTAGGTATTGTGCTGGCACAATGCCCTGGGGAAACCCTGGCGATCACAGAGACTTTGAGCCTCAGCGTCATGACGACGGCTACATTGAAGTCATCGGGTTCACCATGGCCTCACTGGTGAGTACATGGGGTGCTGCCAGGCTGGGTGAGCTCTGTGGGCAGCACTGCAGAGTGCAAAATTGTCCTTGTTACTGAAGAACAAGTGGGTTTCCCTGTAGTCAGCTAAGGCCAAAGCGTGCTCTGCTGTTAAATGGCAGAGTAAAATTGTTCTTTTCTAATAAGAGTTATTTAATTATAAAAAGTATTCTTTGCAAAATATGGCTAATTTGTATCTGCAGTGCTCCCAAGTTAAATGGCAAGATTATTACAGTAATGATTTTTCTGTGGGAATGTTTTATGATCAAATAAATACTGCTTTTTCTTTTTAACTTTTGTATATTTCAATCTATGCCATAAACATCTAGTTTTAGGTATAGCTGGTATATAAATATGAAATATTATATAAAATTTTATGCACATACAGTTTCCATATGCTCACCAAAAATCTTGTGAAACTTTAGTAATAGCTGTGGAAAACTTTATTAGTATTTCTTGCATTATTTCTCTCTCCTTTTTATTCTGCTAGGAAAAGGAAATTCAGCCGACAATTTTAATTTGTCAGTGCACTTTCTGTCAATGCTGTCCTTAAAGTGAACTATAACTGAGTTCTTATAAAAGCAATCTCGCTGTGAATACCCTGGTGTCCTGCTATGGCAGTGGTCAAACACAGTGGCAGTGTCTGCAGAGGGTGGTGAAAAGCAGCCAGAGTTGGTAGTTATCCCCATGCTAGCACTAACCTACCTAAGGCACTCCAGCTTGGACTTAGTGTGGCCACCAGAAGGCCCATAACTGGACTTCCTGGCAGGTTTTTATAGCTCACACTTAGGTCCATACCCGTAGGCCTTTGTTGCTGCTGTCTTATGTAAGCTAGTTTAAAACTAAGATGGATAAGCCTGTTTTAGCTAAATTCACTTTTTGTGTGACCTGCCCTCAGTCCATATCACTTTCACTAAATGTCCATGATAATGGCGTTTGTTTCCTCAAAGAGAAATTCAGGCAAATCTAAGCTTCAAAGTAAGCAAAAGGCAGTCTTGGTCAATCTTTCCTTTAAAAAGTTTGTCTGGGTTAAGGATAGTTTTGTGGCCTTTCTTTTTTTGTTTCGATGGGTCTAGTGGATTAGGGAAATAACCCACAAGACAAATTTTGTTTATTAGCATAGCAGATCATGTGGAATAAATGTGAAGAGTTTAGGGTATGTTTTCGAAAATGCTGTCAAAATTCTCTTTAGCATGTACCAACTGACAGTTTTCAGTCAGAAGAGTTTTTGGGTTTGCCACTAACACTGCTCCAGCCAATGGAAGTGGCTAAAATGATCTCAAAAGCTACCGACAATTTCAGCTGGGGCTGAATTTAAGACTTCGGGCCCTTTGAGCTGCTGTTTCTCTTTAAAGGAAGCCTAGTTGAGAACAGAGGGTCTACAGATGTACTTTGATTGTGATGCTGAAGAACGATTGTAGCCCTAGACTGTCTTGATACAACCCTAACTTGATTTGTATGTCTCTCAGATTTGCTTGTTCATACCTAAGTGGGTCTGTGAAACCAAGGGAAAGAAATACTTTATAAGAAGTATTATTATATTATTGATTATATTATCAATTGATCCATAATATTAAGTGCAGAGCACAGAGCAGGATTAACACCTTTACTTGTATTTAGGCTGTTCTCTGTCAGCATTGCATTAATGTAAGATTTTTTTTCTGCATCTGAGAGATGAAAGCTAACAGTCACATAATAGTCATATTCATTAAAAAAATACATTTCTGCCCAAACAGGTCTGCCTAGAACTTGAAGGATCTGCTCATTGTCTTCCTTGCTTAATTTCTTTGAAATGAATTCTTAAACATGATATTTAATTGTTTTTAACAAGGTCCTTCTGCTTACTCTTTTCAGTCTGTCTAATGTTGAGGTTGACTTGCTGTGTAGGCTTTCATAATAAAAAATTTAAATTTATCTAATTCACATTAAGGACTATTCTGTTCAGGAAGGGGAAATAATTTTTCTGTCCCGCAGATGTATCTAATTAGGGATGTTGTTTTAAAGAGCAAATAATTATTAGCATTACTGTTATTGTAAAAACAGACCAACCAAAACAAATTGAAAGCTTTAAGAATGAACACAGGTATTAATTTGTGCATGCACATATAGGTGATGAGTCCTATAATGCATGTGGTTGGATATCTGCTTGTTGCCCACCACTTTTCTTTATGGAATTTTAAGTATTGCTTTGCAGTTTCAGGGTGAAAACACTTTCATTGTGCTCTTTTAGAAAAGCTTAGGTATACAGTACTGTGTAACGGATGCTGTCAGCAAAGTGGCATTTTGGATTTGTTAACTGCCCCAGCTATCTCTGTTCTGAGGTATCTTTTCTTTTCCCTGCTCGCTGTTTTGTTTGTTTGTGTTTTTTGTTTGTTTGTTTTTTGCAGGCTGCTCTCCAGGTGGGTGGTCACGGAGAGAGGTTGCACCAGTGCCGGGAGGTGACGCTTTTAACGTACAAGTCGATCCCCATGCAAGTGGATGGTGAACCCTGTCGATTGGCTCCCTCACTCATCCGGATCTCCCTAAGGAACCAAGCCAACATGGTGCAGAAAAGCAAGAGGAGAACATCTATGCCTTTGCTGAATGAGTGAGTTGCACATGTGCATGTCCTAATGGCAGGAGGCCCGTGTGGGGCAGCATATTCGGTCATGGATTTTGCATGTACTGGACTTGCAGCGCATTTGAAAAATAAATTTTAAAAAATCACATCTTCCGAAGTTCCTTTTCACTCTATTGTAAATACTTATCTGACTTTCTCTTTATCTTCTGAGTTACCCCTGTCTTGCTTTTAGACTGGTGTTGTATCTTTCTGTTATGTATTTATTTATTTAGAGAGGTTTCCGCAGGCTTGGCAGTGTGCCCCTTGGCTTCTGACAGTTCTGCATATATATGCCATTTGCCCTTGAAGTTTTTTTTTTATTTAGTTTCTCAGCTATATTGATCTGCTTTTTAAGCTGCATTGAAAACCCTGTAAGAAATTGCCACAATCAAGAACTAACCAGGATATATTTCAGTCTCTGTTGTGAGCACATGCTGCCTGGCAGAGTTTATGGAGAAAGACCTGAATGTCCTGAAAGAACCCTTTGTACTTTGCAGGAAATCCTTCGCCAGTATAGAAACCCAAATGAGTAATGTATATTGTAAATATGAGAATATGTAAATTAGAGAAAAGCTAAGAAGATTGGAAACTAGTAGCTTGTGAAGAGGAATACTTTGGACTAACATTCCTTTCCATGATTAAACCTTCTTTACAAGCACTGCAGGGGTATTTTAATTAGAAGAAACCTAGATAGTCAAATTTTGACCTATGAAAATGTCCGTCTAATAAAATAATTTAGATTATTTTGTAGAGGGTATTACTGTAATCCTTGTATAGGTCTTTATTGCTGCTAAAATGAGTGATGCAAGGGACTTTGCTGTTTTTCATCAAGGATTCTAAACGTGAAGCAAAACAGTCTCTCCTTTATCCAAAGATACTGAACTAACAACCTAAAGTTATTAAGGATTCACATTTAATTCAAACACTCACGCACCGAGGCTCTGATATTTCTGGGGAAATGGGTGGGGAATTTTGCTGTTGCAATTGTAATGGTGAGGCAAGTTCTGTGAAGAGATGTAATGCCTTTCACTGGACTAACTCATATAACTGGAAAAAAAAAAGACAAGGTCTTAGGCACATCTTTTCTCTTCAGCTATCTTAAAAGCTGTCTCCCATACAGCTGTGTATCTAGTGAAAGATACTGCTTTGCTTCAAACTTTGACTCCAGCCCTTAAGAGTTTTTTGTCATCCCCTGACTGTCAATCTATTCATGTAATCAAAGCCACCCTGGTTACTTTCAACATGTTCCTGTTCAGTTTAGCACTCTGTTCTCTTACTGAGACTAATGCTTTAAGTTTCAGTAGAAGCCCATTTCTCTAATGTGCAATTTCTATTTGCCTGGAAAATACATAAAGTATACTCATCTTTCTGGAACAGAGAATGGCAGACTCTTCACTATGGGCAGCAGTGCCTAATTTCACCCAACCACTACTCCTCAGTCATTTGTGAAAGCTAGAATAAAGCAAAAGGCAATCCTGGGACATCTTTTCCTGCACTGAAGGAGACTTATGCAAATGTAAGAAGAAAATTCATGGTATTTCAAACTGATAATTAGCATGGTTAGGTTTGGACTTTTAGATCTGAATTTAAACTGTGGTAGGGAAATACAGATTTGTAGTATATGCCAATTATCAGGGGGATAGTCTTTGTGGTTTAGCTTGATTTAAATGTGCCATGGTACACTAAATTGCTGTCACAGTCCTTTGATTTGGCTGAGGTATTTTTCTGCAGATCTGTGTCTTGGGAAAATGCAAATGATCTGTCAGGAACTAGAGTCTCAGCTTCACATATCAGAAACTGCATGTGTATATATTTACATCTATTTCTAGATATATCTGCGTATGTACTTCGCTCTGAAGCGTTGAAAATGAAGGACAGAGGAGTTGAATCTTATGGTGTGTTAAAAAGTAAATAGCATGTTAAAGGTTAAAATCTAAGGTATTAGTGTTGTAAGAAGTTCATTCATTGTCATGCTGATTGCTAGTATTGCACAAGTGAAGACATTTGTAATTAAATATGTTTATCTATTTTTCTTAACTTGATATCTAGGATATAACTCCTTGTTCTGTTGGAATCTCCCAGAAAGCCTTGTATGGGATTGAACATTATAGATTAAGGGTTTTTTATGACTATAATTTGAACATTAGAAGTGTGAGATAAGTGGGTCTGGAGCTATCCTTAATTACCAGGCAGCTCTTCTTGAGCTCCTTGCGAGGAAAGCAATTAGAAAATTATCTTGGTCACAGAAACGCAGAGTTGTTATTATTGTCAGCTTTGATATTGTTGCCAGCTAAGAAGTGGGAGTGAGTAGAAAAAGACTTAATTTGAAGGAGTTTTACACTGCTTCTGTATTTTTTGTCCTGAACATCTTTGTTCTGGGGGGTGGGGTTTTTTTCTCCTTGAAACACTTGTTGGCTAAGTTCTCATTCCCGTTCTCCACTATTGATCACGGTAGCACATGAAAGAGACAACGTATAGCTCAGTTTTCTGTGATTGAGCCAAGAATGTGGTTGTTCTGAGCTACACCGAAAATTATGGGGAATAAGAAGAGAAACTGTGGTTCAGCTTTTCCAGGAATAATTTTCTGATTAGAAACTCCTGCCTAATATATTCCCCAGTAAGTTTCAGTTAATGAACACTTTCTGAATTGCAAAACATAATTGGCTCTCACTGACTTTTAGTTTGGGTTGAGGAAGAACGTCCTGCATAATGGAAGAGAAAGAAGTGGGAAGAGCTTTTAGATAAAAATAATTCTGTACACTCGAGAGGAAGAAAGGCACCATTTGAATATTAACACTAAAGGTGAATTAATATTGGGAGTCACTGTATATAAAATGCAAGTTTCCCTGAAGTATGAGAAAGAAGAATGGAAACAATTTGTCATTGTGGATACATAATCTCCAGTAGGGGTATTTTTACTTAAACAATAATTAGAGATGGTCAACCCTTGGAACCAATTCTATCCATCTGGATCTCAGCTTTGATGTTTGTTTACCTTTCTGGACCTGCTTCCAAAGTCTGTTGCTTTGAAATTTTTCAGTGCCTGTGGAAGAAATTCTGGTGTCCCTTGTCGTCTTTGTATACTTATATGCCGAGCTTGTCACTGGTCCTCACTTGCGTCTTTGGAAAGCTCCTGTGTGCCACATAGCAGTGATTTTCTCCATTTGCATGTCTTCAGTTGCTCTTGGCTTCCTAGTATGAACTCAGATCTCTGCATGTCCCTTCATTCAATTTTTATGTGACACATTCCTTTTGTTTCTGTTTAAATGTTGTGTGTCTTTCTCTTTCTTTCTTCTCTTCCACTCCTTCTCTCTCTCTCACCTTTTTTTCTTGTCTGTCCTCACTGTGTGCCGTTTTTCTCCTGGCCACTCATTTCCTGCTGCCTTATAGTATCCATAAAGTGCAGTCTGCTGACCTGAGGAGAGTCTCGGCTCCCCCTGATTCCTTCACTGTGTGAGTATCTGGCTTTTTTCTATTCTATAAGTTCCACAGTCTTCTGTTATTACCCTGTGTCATTCAGCCAAGAGATGAGGCAGTAAAATCCAGTGACAAATGGGAAGAGGGAGCTCAGGTGGCAGAATGACTGATGGGTACAGGATCTTGCCAAGGAGGGCACGGTTCCATAGTAGCTAAGTAGTGTGAGCAGCACATATCTGGTGATGGTGACCAGGTTCAGCCATGAGCCAGCTCCCCAGACATCCATAGCAACAGGCAGATCTGAAGTTAAGCGCCAGGCACCATTCCTGGAAAGAACTGAGGTGAGATCTTTTCAATCCAACACAGGAGGTTTCCTCTGAACATGAGGAAAAATGCTTTTTATTGTAAGGTTGACAGAGCACTAGCACAGATTGCCAAGAGGGGGTTGTGGAATCTCCATCTTTAGTGGTATTCAAAACCTGCCTGGACCTGGTCCTGGACAGCCTGCTCTAGGTGGTCCTGCTTGAGCAGGGGTTTACACCAGATGACCTCCAGAGGTCTCTTCCAACTTCAGCCGTTCTGTGATTCTGTGGAATTTCAGAAAGCTGCAATACTTCATTGTTATTTTGCAAACATGGTAAGATTTCCAGTTTGGTGTGCCTTATTCCTGGGTCCTATTTGCTGTATTATGCTGAGGAGCATAAAGTAATGAAACCAACTTGTCTCACCAACTCAACATGTAAACCAACCTCTAGCAAAAAGTTGGGGTAACTCTTGTTTTTTACACAGAACATTGAGCTGTGTGTCTGGGAGAATAAGTACTGTTTCCAAGCTCAGGGATATCCCTCGGAAAATGACCTCCGAGCTTTGATGCAGTTCATTTTAATGTCCCATTTGATAATCAACTGTCAGGATAAAGCAGAGAGAGAAAGACTTGCAATCCCCAAACTAATTTGAGAGTCAAAGATGTTCTGTATCTTAAAATCTGTAAAAATAGATTAAACATGCTGCTGCACTGGGGCTGCCAATTATTGTGTCTGGTAAATTAAACTAAGAACCCATGAGGTAACAGGGAAATTTGATTTGGATTATGATGGCTTTGAGATTCAAATATTCCTTTGTTTTTCTCTTGAACAACATAGAAGCAGACTGAGTTCCAGTTAGTACTGAACAGCAGGGCAGATCCTACTGAGACCTGGTGATGGGTATAGCCTGTCTTATGTAAATGTCAGGATTTCTGCAGCAGGAGATGCATGGGAATTTGGGGTAGCCAATTTATTAGGCTCATGTGGTCTTTTTTGCAGAGACAGTAGAACTGATCCATTGCAAATGTTTGTACAAGGTGTGTAAGTAAATACAAGTGTTGTATTTTTGAGGGTCTTTTAAAAGGAAGGTAAAGACTTGCATTTTCCAGCTGTATGTTCAGACATGAGAAGATGCACATGTGAGAGTACATTTGTCTTGTGTGGTTGATGCAAAGGAATGCCGAAAAAATTACCATTGAAAAATAAAATATCATTTACTTGCATAGCTCCTACAGTCCTTCTACAAGTGGAATAAACACTGTGGGTAGGCTGTAATTATTTTTTCAATTACAAAATTTGCATAAATGAAAATACAAATATTACTGTATTGGTAAATACTATTCCTTTATGGAGTTTATGTGGTAATGATTGCAGCAGAGTATGGGTATAAAACCTGTGTGAATAACAAAAGGGTAATAGAAAATAATATTTTTGCTTTTAGAGGTCCAAATGCCAAACAGAATCAACTTTCTCAGGCTGAATATGGTTACTGTCTATAAAAGGAGAGTCTAATAAAGAGCTGTAGGAGACAAGGTGTGAGGGAGAAAGTGGTAGAAAGTGAACTATTCTCCAAATGCAGAGTTAAGGATGATAATGCTTATAGATATCTTCTCATTTTTTTCTGAAACATGATTTATAGGGAATGGAGTCTCATCTTTTCTTCATCAGTTTTTCCTGTTTAGTATGTGGGTTTCTGAACATGAGCTGTCCCATGTTCTCTGGCGGCCCAGAAAGCCAACTGTATCCTGGGCTGCATCAAAAGGAGTGTGGCCAGCAGGTCAAGGGAGGTGATTCTGCCTCTCTGTTCTACTCTTGTGAGACCCCACTGGAGTGCTGCATCCAGCTCCAGGGTCCCCATCACGGGAAGGACATCGACCTGTTGGGATGAGTTCAGCAGAGGGCCCCCAAGGCAATTAGAGCAATGGAGCACCTCTCCTATGAGGAAAGGCTGAAGGAATTGGGATTGTTCAACCTGGAGAAGAGAAGGCTTTGGGGTGACCTAATTGTGGCCTTCCAGTGCCTGACGGGAGCCTACAAGAAATATGGAAAGGGACCATTTACAAGAGCATGTAATAACAAGTGGAATCATTTCAGCCTGAAAGAGAGTAGGTTTAGATCAGATATTAGGAAGAAATTCTTTATGGTCACATACGGGAACAGGTTGCCCAGTGAGGTTGTGGGTGCCCCATCCCTGGAGGTGTTTAAAGCCAGGTTGGATGGGGCTTTGAACAACCTGGTCTTGTGAAAAGTGTCCCTGCCCATGGCAGGGAGTTGGAACTGGGTGATCTTTAAAGTCCCTTCCAACCCAAAAATTCTGTAATTCTGTTTAGTGGGATTATTACTATTGGAGAATCCACTGTGCTTGTAAAGGTAAAGTGTGAGAGAAACACAGTTAGCATGCAGGAGAAGAAAAGCAAGTACCAGGATTCTACTGGGAACTTCAGTATGTGTTTGTACTTCAAGTGGCTGTATTTTAAGTGTCTGTGTGGGTCTGGCCTCTACAAAGCAAAGTGTGTTTGCTGAAGCAATCGTGAGATAAGAAAGTGCCAAAGAATTTACTACAGCTGGGTCAACCTGGCTTATCTGGGATAACACTTATGTCCTGGTTTTGGCTGGGTCATGGCTAATTTTCTCCCTAGTAGCTGGCACAGAGCTGTTTTTTGGATTTATGGAAAAAATAATGTTTTGGCTGTTGCTTAGTGGTGTTTATCCCAAGTAAAGGACTTTTCAGTGTCTCATACTCTGCTGCTGAGGAGCTGCACTCAAAGCTGGGAGGGAGTGAGGCCAGGTCAGCTGACACAAAGCTGCCAAAGGGATATTTCACACTAGAGAAGGTCATGCCCCGTATGTAAACTGGAGGAGTTACCTGGGAGGTGTCTGACCACTGTATGGGAATGGGCTGGGTGTTAAGCAATTGCATTGTGCATCACTTTTTTCTTTTGGGTTTGTTACTCTCTCTACCCCCCACTTATCATTACAATTATTATTATTACTAACATATTTATTATTATTACATAATTTTGTTCTCTTATGAAATTCTTATCTCAGCTATGAGGTTTACCTTTTCTTTCTAATGCTGCTCCCAGCCAAGGGGACTGCCCTTTGGCCCAGCATTCCATGACATGGCTGCTCATCTAGTTCAGATTCCCAAATGAAAGGAAAAAAATATGTGCTAGAGCTTATAATTTTAAGGTTATTTTTTTAGGTAAAGAGCTTAGCAAGAGTTTTACCTTAAAATAGTAGTGAACTTCTGTGAAGCACTGAAATTCGTCCATAGAAGAGACTGGATGAGTCTGCCCTGTTGTGGCAGTTCTTATGTTTTAAGTAGATAGATGCTGTCAGAAACTTATTTTTAATGTATCATTTCCAAGCTCTGTCAATGTGATCTTGAGAGGAAGGTGAATTTCTTTTTCTCTTCTGGCTACAGCTTTCCTCTTTCCAATTGTTCTAAACGCTTAATTAATTTTTCATGTTTATTTCTTCTCTAGGAGACAGGTAATTTATTAATCATTCATTGTCACTGCAAACATCCCCTAAAAGACTGATTTTTTTACTCAAGTATTTGTTGTACGGGGGGAAGTAGATTTCCTTTTCTGTTTACTGAATCATGTTAAAATCTGTTTGTGTGTAGGATGGTGTAGGCTGTATTCTTGAAGACCTGTGAGAAATTTGTCACTGGATTCTGTAGACTTGTTGGACTGGTTATTCTTATTATTCCTTTCTCTATGGAGACATGAAGCATAAGAAATGGTTCACTGAGTTCATAAATAATTGATATAGGGATTTATAATTTACAAGTCTGTCTTCCCAGCTGAATCAGCGTGGTGGCATGGCAGAAGTGTAACTGGTTGCTGTGCAGGAGTGCCAGGCTTGGGCAGGACCCAAGCTCTCTCTGCCCCTGTTCTTCCCTGGGTGACTGGAGGCAGGAGCACGTTTCCTAGGAAAACCAGCTGTGCTCCAAGTGAGCTGTCTGGCATCCTCACACTTGTTGCTGGATGATTAATGGGGTGAGAGGAGGAAGTCACAACTTCATCAAAAGCTGAGCGTGTTTTCTAGGTGAAAGATCTTGGAGAAGATTCATATTTAGGGTTTTGTTTTAAATGAAATCATTATAAATAATAAACATGAACAAACAGAATGTTTTAATTGATCCCAATCTTTATTTACGTCCTCATGAGGCAAATGACATTTAGTATTTAATTCTGTGGGTTGATGTGTTTGTGGAATGAGGATCTTAATTAGATTCTTTAGGAGGTAATGGCATTCATTCATCCATACTTTCAAATACATTTTGTTGACTATGTAATACACCATTTAAAAAAATAGTAGATAAGTAATTTAAATATTTTAGGTTGAATTAAAGTGCAGCAATCTCCCCAAATTTATTTATAAATTGTTACTATATGTGGGAAGCTTTTCTTCCTCTTCATGTGGTGGAGGAAGTTGTTTTACACAGTATCCAGAGACATCTATTTCTATTAATACTGTACTAGTGTTTGTTTTCGGTGACATTCATCACCCTGTTATTTGCTTTTACATGGACATGCTTATGTATTTAATCTTTCTGGTTTCTGGATATACGAGTGTGTCTGAACAAAGACAAATTGATTGATTTGTATAATAATATGGGTTATTATGCAGTGTCTATGAAGACTACAGAAGTGTTGATAGTGGAAGTATTTTGCTCAGCTGCATTAAATAGAGTTCTGTGAATGAATGAGTTAATTAGTTTGACTGATGAGGACAATATACCCTGGTGTCAATTGCTAGTCTGGTAGCACAAGAAATGAATATTCAAATATTGAGTTTTGGAATCCAATTTTTTTTGAATAGGTAATAAAACTTAGTGACAAAATGTGTCAGCCAATGACTATTCTAAGAGAACAAAGGGTTTTTGCAAAGAACTGATGAACAAAACCATCAGGCTTCAGTTAACTGAATAAATGTCTCTTTTGTGTATGTGTCAATACACACACATTTTTAGGAATGTGTATATGTGCTTACTTGTATAATGAATATGCTACTTGTGACAGGACCTGGCTGAGTGTATAAATCTCTACGCTGTAGAAAGCACCTCCTGGCATTGTTATTTCTGATAATAGTTTATTTTCTATAGAAAGCTACTTTTCCAAGGCTACGTTTTTTTGACTAGGACAGCTAAACTTTTCAAGTGGACAAGAGGCCAAGTTCTGTTTCTCTCCAGTCGTATGTTTTAGCACACAACCTGTTTATGTAGTAGTTTTAGCCTGTCTTTATAAAAATGGTGTGAGAGGAGGGCAGAACAGAACATCAAACTCTGGTACTTGCCAGCTGATTGCCCTCCTACACTGGACCTGCTCCTATTTCTCCTTAGAAAATACATCACACTTAAGATGGTGTGCTTGCTGCTCCTGCAGAAGCAAAGTCAGAGATATACAATGAGCCTATATACCAAGAATTACACTTTTTCCAAAAGCATGGGAAGTATCCTCTTAAACACTTTCTAATTAAAAGATACTTTTGGAGAGTGTGTGTGTGGCTCCTGGAAAAACAAATATATTCTAGATTTGCTCTTCATTTTGGATATTTTTCTCGCTCCAGCTCTGAGCAAACAAAAAGGGCTTGCTCACTTCTTTTCAGGTGGAAGGACTAATTTTACTCAGAAGGAGATACTGCGTATGCAATAGGTTGCCATTGGCTTCAAGCTAAGAAATAACAATTGTTTTTCTTCCTTACATGGCAATAGGTAGTGAGTCAGCATATCAACAGAAGTCAGTGTTGTCTTTCTCTCCCCTTGGTGTCCAAACACTATCCTCAGGTTCTCACAGGTAGGTTGAGGGGAGGCAATTAGCCAAGGTTTGGCAGATGTTGGCATGAGGTCATCCTGTTTCCCTGCCTTTCCTCTCCCTCTTTCATGAGGTATTCAGATTATTCATTGAGAAAATGAGATTGAAATGAGGCCTGTTGTGATAAGTCTACTACTGATTAATTGATGACATTTGTGAAGAAAATTCACATTTGAACCAGTGCTTAGAAATGAGGTAACACAGGTAACATTTGTGAGATGTGCCTTGTCCTGCACTAGCAGTGCAAATGCTGTAGGTCAAATAGTTTAAAATTGAGGTGAAGAAAGAAGCAAACCTATATATTTATGATAGTACACAGCATTATGACTTTCAAAAGGCAGTGTGTATTAGTCAGTATTACTGTAGGCAGAGTCCTGTTACTAACAAGATTAAAACAGAAAATATAGGCAGTCTTTTGGTGAAAGCACAGAATGAGTGATCATTGCTTTTAACTGACCTGGGGCTGAGTTCCTATAGAACAGGCATTTGCTATGTGCATTATAATACACAGATCGTCTATCTTTCTTTAGAAGTGGAAAACGCAAATGTGGCTAAGTTAATTTGCATAACATCCAACTAAACTTAAAAGATCATATAATAGGTTACATTAAGGTGGAAGCTAGTGTGAAATGAAAAATAAAGCTTTTCTGGACAAATTTCTATAAATATATGAACACTTTAATTTCTAGATACAGACATATTGAGTCTTTCAAAAGTATCAGGAGTTGAGGTATCTAAATCAGACTGAAATCTGTAAAAATGATGTTGGCATACTGCTACTTGCTTTCAAAAGTCCTTCTGGGTTCTGAGTACTTGACTTACAACATTAGAAATCTGGTTCTTAGCCACATTTTTGTTGACTGTTTCTAAGACCAGAGATGCTGGATCAGGATCCTTCAGTAATGTGGTGTGGATGCTCTCATGGGGAGAGGAATGGTTGTCCTGAGATACTTCCCAAGAAATATCTTTTCGTGTCTTGAAATTCGAGTTGGCAGATCTGCTGGCTGTGGTAGGGCTCTAAGAATGTATACAAAGTCAAACTGGAGATGGGGGGAGTAGCTACATAGGGGTGTAAGAACTCAGAAAAACCTTTACACACAAGCAGCGAAAGGGATTCTTGATCTTGCTTATTATTTAAGGTGTAATGCCTATGCTTTTGTGCAGTAGAAAGTCATAATTTTAAATGCAGGAATAGGCCTGTGGGGACTTGGCCCAGTTTTGAAGATGCTTGTTCTTTTTCTTCTTTCAGAGAAGATTGAAATCCCTTCACATCCTGTTTTCCTTTGCTCTTCTAGGGAACACTTTGTCTAAGAAACTTTCTTCTTTTCTTGCAGTCCTCATTCCATCCCAGACCGCCTGCGGATCAGAGTGAACAGGATTAATTTACAGGAATACGAGGGGCTACATTACGACAAGGAAAAACTCCGGGAAGCTTGTAAGTTGGAAGAAGCTAGATTGTAGCAGCTTTTGGTAGAACATTCTGTACAAATCTTACCTTGACCAAAACAACTCCTACCCCAAAAACAACAACAAAAAAGCCCCGAACACAGAGGCAATCATACATTTTTGGATGAGTAATGTAGAGAGTACACTCATCTATATGTGCATATGTACAAATGTGTTCTGTCTATATAAATAACCTCTATAAAGATCATGTATAGAGTTTCCACCTGCTTTCTTATTTAACTTTGTCTCTGCTCTCTGATTTTGTTTACTGTAAAATAAGTGTTTTTAACAAAGGGTATTTTTTATTCATGTCTTTCTGTTGGTTCTGCGGGGTTTCTAGTATATAAAACTGTACCAGATTTTATGATTAACATCAGATTTCAAACTGAGTGGGAGACCATGATACATTTGAAATTAAGAATGTGCACTGACCTGGAATGTGGTTCTTGCACAGGTGCATTTATCTTGCGGAACAAGTCTGGCTTCCCCACACCCTTATTTTTTACCAGCCTTCAGTTTTCCATTTCAGAGAATAATTGCTGTTTTGTTTCCTCATGTAATGGCTTAATTGCCATGTTCAGGGGTAAGTCAAAAGCAGACAGTGGTTGCTTTGGCAACATTGATGATGACAATCTGCACTTAAAAATGGAATTCCTTTCCTTGGTGACACACAGAGTCATTAATCAATGAGGGACAGGGCTGCTTGTGATAACAATTTAATAGTCTTGTTATGCATCTGGCTCATTATTCATATTAAATTACAAGCATGACTGTTGTGCAACAAAGCTTCGGTTGGCTCTACAATACAGAGTGCTCTGGTAATTATAGGATGGCAATCCTTTTAATTGGTTTGCTTATCTTATTGTTGGAAGATAGTTAAACTGTTTCCATTCCACTCTTCTAGTTCCACCCCTCCTCATTCCACCATCTCTCCTTACAACAAAAGAATCAAAACGGCTTCAATTTTAACATAGGTCTTGACAGCCTTAACTGAAGTTCCTGTTAGTGGATTTTGGTCCTATTTAAAGCAATCAAAGCCTTCTTCACTGGACTGAGGAAAATTTTAACAGGATCAGGATTATTCCTCACTGGATGAGAATTTGCTTCAAGTTTAAATTGAGAGTTTGACATGGAGTAGATTTCAGGCCACATTCAACACAACTCTCCAACACCGACAGAAACAACTTGGTTCATTTGAGAATTTCACATCTGAGGAGAACTATCCTCATCCATCCTTACTACGGATGTAAATTTTCTGTGTCTGTAGTTAGCATATATTATGTCCTTAGGAGCCATTACATATTCTGACACAAATTATACAATTTCTTACACTATTGGCACCGCAGTGGTAATTGTGTGTTTATTTGTCACCTGCCAAGATACATGATGATAACATTATAAGAAAATGCCAGCGACTGATCTAACATCTAAGTTTTAGATTTTATATGTATTTGATCACTTACTAGGAGTGTGCTTAAGAGGTTATCATTCAAAAAACAGATGTTTGTTCATCAAGAGTTAAAATGATTGCTTTTGGAAATTGGTGGGTCATTCGCAATAAAACCCTTTTGTCTCTTTGAAGTTAACGCTTGGCCAGCTTAATGATATAACATAGCTATACTGGGCTATTCTCCCCATATATTTTTCATTGTGTTGTTTTTCCTACCAGTCCTCTTTTAACTGTCTCACTAATGCTTGTGCATTACTCTTTTTACATAAGAATATGAGAAAGCAAATATCCCCATCATCCTAAAATCTAGAAACCAGAAAAGATACTTCACCTTAGCCTTCGCAGTTACTAGGAAGGTACTGTGAGAGGACATGTAACTTGCACTATACCCTGGTGGTCATAAGTATATTTCTTTGATTATATAACTTAAAAATGTCTCTTTTACTGGGGAGTTGTTACTGAAGAGGTGCTGGTTTCCTCCAGCAGGACTGTAGCTCTTGTGGGTATGGATGTCTCACTAGATGCTTGCAGGAGACCAAGTTTACATGCTTGTTCAGGCTTTGGGAGAATACCTATAACTGAATTTCAGGATGCTATACTTAATATCCATTCTCCATCCACAAGGATTAAAAGCACTTCTACCTCCCTAAACAATTTGAGAACAAAGCAGAATCTCTCGCAATCTGAATAGGAAAAGGAAGCTGGTTAAAAAGGAGTTATCCCTGAAGGAAAAATAGCAAAGAAGCTATTATGGTTTTTGCCTCTTACATGTCTCCATAATACAGTTTTGAAAGCTCTGACCTCAGTGTAATAATCTGGATCATTTTAACTCACAGTAAATACATTTAACTCCCCTTGTTTGCTTGAAATACTGATTTGAATCTATCAACTATTTCACCTAAGATAGCACTTCCCGACATAGAGGAGCTCATGGTACAAACTGTTCCATGAAGATTAATCTTCACTCTGCTGGGGGTAGACATCTCATTTTGAAAGCTTCCAGAACAATTAAATAATGTCATTTTGTCCTTTGAAGGGCACGGTTGTCCTTAGCTCATTCTCCTTCTGTTGTTTTCTACTTTTCTTGTCAATGCAGCTGGCATTTAACCAAGATGCTGTTTCTGAATTGTCCCTTTCTTCCCTCCTCTTGCTCCTTCTTTTCTCTTGTCAGCCTCTCAGTATTGTGTAAGGATGATTAATGGTGGTACAGAGGATGCTTATTGATCCTTCAGTGAGGAGGGATGAATGCTTCCATGCAACATTTTAAGAAAGGGATATATGTTGGCATTTTGTTTATGTTGTAATGTTCTTCACTGCAAATGTAGTTGTCTTTTCTAACACCTCCTTATTCATGTCCTAAGCACTTGTCACCTTAGTCACAAGCTTCACCATCTCTGGCCAATATGACAGTTGTACATTACAATGACCATAACTAAGATTGTCTTACTCACAAAGTGAGCTGGACTGATGTTTTTAGGTGGACAGAATTTAATTCTGTCTCTTGCCCGCTTATGTTGTGTGCACTCTCTCTGGCTTCTTGTTATAGCAGGAAAGTGTGATCCAAAGCTGCACTGTGGGTGAACAATTGAGTTATTTTTAAAACAGCAAAATCTTTCCATGTGACACTCTATTTTCTTCTTTCCAATATAACCAAGAATTTCCTGACAATGGGGGCATATGCAGAAACTAATTATGTTTTGAAAAAAAATTAGCAACAAACAAACCAAACATAAACTAGCTGGTGACCTAGTGATCTTCAATACTTCATAGTCCTTCCCAGCAACACCATTTAACATTTGCACCATAAAAATGTATCAGTGAAATAACTCACCATAAGCAGTAACAGTTGTACGATTTTTTAATAGGGTATGTCAGCCCTTACTGCCCTTAACTTGTGTATGCCATAGCCATGGAGAATAATCTCAGCTTCCTCAATACCACTAAGGTTAAGGAGGAATCATACCTGACTGCAGTGGTGACAGTGTCAGAAATAACTCTCAGCCCTGTATCAGCTCTGGGTTTCCCACACTTTCTTTTACACAGAGGCAACTGCTCCTTATGTTCTCTAGAATAAAAAAGCACACTAGATTCTAAAGAAATTTTAAAAGAAAATTTAGTTCCATGTGTATAACAATTGGACTGCCTGTAACCTAACAATCCTTTTCTGTGCAGCCTCCTTGCTTTGTGTGTGCATGATGCTGTAACATGACGGGATCTTAAACCTGAATTCTTGTCTCTTTGAGTAGCTAAATGTCTATAATGCACATGTCTCTAATATCTGTGGGTTGCCTGAGGGTTTTGGGGTCATCCTAGGAGTTCTTATCAGATGCATGGGGGTACATGGAGTGACAAGCTTGTGATCCATTGTGATGTGTACGTGTACAGTGATACTGTGGCTTCCTCATACCAGAAATGCACTTAGAATCCTTGATCTGTCAGAGGCATTCTGACTCTTTAAAACTTGGGAATATGACAGGTGAAGGTAATTTGGAGACTAGTTCACGTGAATTTGAACAACTAGCTAAGTAAGAAAAGGTCAGCACTTAGGACTTGGTATTTATATCCTGAATATAAAATGTAAAAGGCAGCAGGGAGCAGAAGACTTCCTGATGAGCCGTGAAGGAAATGTGCTCATATTGGGGAGCAACTTAGAGCTGGATGGATTTAGATGAGACAGGTTGTGCAGCTATAAACCTTCTCTTCCATCCTGTAACGGAAACACCAATGGGCATTTGTTTGTCAGGAGATCTCTTAGGGCACATGGTAGAAGCTCCATAAAAGACAACATTGCCTTCACTCTGCTTAGAAGTCAGTGCCTTGTTCTGACAACTTTTTTTTGTCAATGTGTGTTGTGTGCGCATTAGCTAATTTAGGGATTTCTTCATTGCACTGATTTAGTAAGACCTGAAGCTGAGAGGGCTTGGATAGATTGCTTAAAGCCACACAGCAAAATGAAAGCAAGAGGATTAGAAATCAGTAGTGAGTTAAATATTGGAAATTGTTATTGCCTGAGGCTGGGGGAAGGAGTAAACCCAAACCATTGAAATTTCGTATCATGGAGTTATAGAATCATAGAATGATTTGAGTGGGAAGAGGTCTTTAAAAATCATCTAGTTCCAGCCCACTGTCATGGGCAGGGACGCCTTCCACTAGAGCAGACTGCTCAAAACCCCTGACCTTGAACTCTCCCAGGGATGGGACATCTACTGTTCTCTGGGCAACCCATTCCAGTGTCTTGCCATTCTCACTGTAAAGAATTTCTTTCTAATATCTAATCTAAATCTACCTTGTCTTGACACCTCACAAGGCATATTCAGTACAGTCTTCTGCCTTTTGAGCTAGTGGGAAATTGTCATGAGTAAGTTTGCCATCTTCTTTAAACTGGAAGAGATGGGCAGTATTCCAAGTAGGTACAAATTTATATTTACCTTAGAGGAGTGGGGAGAAGCAAGAATATGAAGTTCCTTTTCAAACTTTCCAGGAAATCATACTGTAGTTTATCTTTCTTGGATAGGCTTTTCTGTGAGGCTCTTCTGTCAGTATTCTACTTGCGTGTTTCCTTAGTGCTTTTCTGATTTGATTTCCTCTTACTTTTTCAGTCCTGGTTGTCCCCTTTGGATAACTCATCCCACGCACATCCTTCCTGCCTGTCTTAGTCTGTCTCTGCAGACCTCACAGCTCAGGTTCCTGTTCTTCTTTACCATAAATACTTATTCGTTGTTTATCCAGATCTCTGCTGTCAGCTCTTAGTCCCAATACACATTCCCAGCCAGTTTCAATTCCCAGCTCTCCAATTTTTTTTCTATAGTCTGTTCCTTTTTGTGTGGTGTTTGGCACAGGTTCTCTCTTCCTTTGACTTGGGCAGCTTCTTCCCTTTTGTGGCAAGGTATTGGAGAAGTCACTGAGAGACTGGAGGGGATGACTACCTTTTCAAACATGGTCTGGTTTAATCTGATAACCTGCACTGTGTTTTACCTCCTTATATGTGAGGATTTTGCAAGTGGACTAAAAAAACTGGTGACCAATGAGCCTAGGGAGAATTGGGTTTTCTCAGTATAACAAGCAGAAAGGATCTGAAGATGCACATGGCTTAGATTTGTGTGGCAAGAAAATCCTTTCGTACAAACTCAATTTTATTAAAACCATACTGGGGAAAGCCAAACCTCTTAATATAAATGTCTGAATATTTTATAATTCTCTACCAAGAATTTACTTGCTCCTTCATATTCTTAATACCAGTTGAAGCCCTCAGGAAAATGGCACTCTTATGACATATTCAGTCTGGAGGATCCTTTATTTGTTACATTAAACATTTAGAGTCCAATGTCTAATCTCCCCAGTCCCCTGAGGTATGTCAGAATCAGAACGAGTTTTCCTGGCATTCACATCTACTGTAATGATTTGTCTCGAGGCTGCTTTGTTTGGGATTTGAGTGGGTTAATCATGGTATTAAGATCACAAATTGAATCTTTTCATAACAATAAACAGGGAAGTTAATTGAATTTTATAATACATATAAGTATATTTGGACTTCCTTCATTTGTGTCCTCAAAACTATGATAGAGTTCACTAGCTCTAGGTATTTAGTATGATGGGCACTTAATAGGTGGAAGATTTGTTTGTTGTTTATAAATTCCTTAGCTAATTTCATGAGGATGTAGGAAATCACTCCTAATCTTGCAGTTAATTAGAACACCACGCTAGCCATACTGCTGCATCTACCCAACCCTCCTCCTGCTGATACTTGGTTTTGGTTAGTGTTGCTAGGAACAAAAACCTTTCTGCAGTACTGGTTCACATTACGAAGCAACTGTCTGCCTGTCTCTTTTCCCGGGGTTCTTGCACTGCTGCTCATCACAGCTGCCTGGACAAAGTCCTTTTTCATCATTCAGGGAGCACAAAGGAACTGGGAGCTGGATGCAAGTGGCCAGAAGAGCAGGCGCCTCAGGAGAAAAATATCTGGCACTTGAATGCTGTGGCTTGGCTCATGATCGGAGACTATCCCTTATTTTTGGCATATTCACATGTGTGGGTTTATCCATGTATTCACAGGAGTGGACAGTGTGTGGGTACATGGAAAGTCGCTTTGTAGTGCCTGTGCTCTTAACGAAAGTATTTGCCCTCCCACCTCTCACCTGGCATATCCAGTAATCCCTGTGCCCCTCAGCACAGCTCTGTACTGTCCACATCCTCATCCACTCAGCAAATGCAGAGGCTCCTTTAGTCCTGGATGAAAGTGTCCACAATGTTACTGACTGCTATGATGTTGGCTTGTTCTTTAACTGATCTATCATAAATTAACTCTCCTTGCCTCTATTGCATGGTATTGCACTATTTGTAGAATGAGCAGCAACCCCGTAGTTTTTATCCCATTATCAATCACTAGGCATTTGCTTTTGTTTTAGAACAGAAACTATTGTGAAGCACTTTGCAAGTCTTGACTGTGTGGTGCATTTTGATTGCTTATTGTGGTTTATGATAAAAATGAGGGCTGTGAACATTTTCCTTGCTGAAAGCCAAATGGGTCTTGCAAAAGGAACCAACCAAGCAACAAACAAACAACAACAACAACAAAAATTGGAAAGCAACATTTTAGCATATACTGTAGTGTAATCCAGTAATGACTTTAAAGGTTTTTCAAAGGGCATGAACTGCATGGAATGGAACCACTTGAGGCCCACCTCACACATCATCCCTTAGCTAGCCATTGACCCCAAAAGCCATAGATCATTCTAATTCATGATTTCTGAACAGTTAAGGCAGTACTTTTGTTTTTAAGAATAAAGTCACACGGCCCAGAGTTTCAGAGCTGTTCTTTGACCACTAAGAACCAGTATGAAATAATTTAATTAAAGCTGTGAATCACTACTTCTTCAATCATTGGATGAGACCCATAAAGTATCTCCACTAAGATATCTATTGCATGCTAGTTTTCTCTTTTTAGACGTTTTGGTGGATTTCTTTAGAATGGTAAGTGGTTTAAGGTCCTTCTCCTTTGGGCTGTCAGGAATGGTGATAGTTAAGGATTCCCATTCTGCTGTCTGTGTTGTCTTGTCAGGTCAAAGCTTTAGTCCCCATTAAGTGTATAGAAGAGAGACAAAATTTGTGATGACAGTCTGTGAGCCAGTGCTGTAACTCCCTAGTGCTCTGTAGCTATTGGAGGTGTAGCCGTGTCTGCTGCAATTCAGTTTTTAGTGCTATAAATGAATTTAACAAATACTTCTTTCAGAAAGGGCTGCAAAGGGATCTGCTCAATTGAAACTAGATGGCCATTAAGAACTCTCTGCAAAGAGCTTAAGGGGCTCCTGCCAAAGCAGGTTAAGCAATAATAAATGCTAAGCAAAGAGAATCAGTCTGTAACCCAGAGCACTGGAGCACGTGAAGCAAACCCTGTTTCTGACCCTCCTTCCACTCTCTTGTCGCTCAGTCTCTGTTCTGTAATGACAGAATCTGGGAGGTCTCCACGAGCCCTGCTTCCACCTGGCCCTTCTGAAAATGTGCAGGGGGCTTGCCATCACTTTTGGATGTCAGTGTTACTTCAGGAGATGTGCGAACTCTTCCTTCCCGCCTATTCCTTCTTCATGTTCTTGTTTCTTGCTCCAGCACTTTTTTCCCTGTTTCCTTTTTTCCTGGGTCCACAGCTCTTCTGCTGTTCAATTTGCTTTCCAAACACAGTTCTGGCAGCATTGCTGAGCCCTGTGCTGGCCTCTGAGGTCCACAGGGACCTTGACTGCAGTAGGTGCTCCCCAAGTCTTCTCCCTGGAAACTGCTGAGCTCCTCTTTGTGCTTCGAGCCCCGGCGGTCCAGAAAAACAGAGCTCTGTTCCCCAACATCTTTTAGCACTGTCTTGTTCTCTTGTCAGAATGAAGAGCTTGTCAGTATTTAAATATCTCTCCCTTTTAATCAACTTCTTTTCAGCAGCAGGAAGGGTTGCAGCACAGTTGTTTTTTCTGTTTATCTCAGAAACCTTGGTGATTTTATGTTGCTGCTCATTATCCAGTTATCAAAATTGTTTATGAGTTGATATTCTGTTCTCCTTCTGGAATATTTCACATGAGGATTTAAATATCTTTCCCGCAGCTCCCATAAATCTTTTGGCCATTATTTGATTAAAGACCCTTCAGGGAGAAAAAAAGGACTTAATTCAGTGATTCAGTTTTACAAAATCAGGTACTCAAGAGTTTTCACTTGTTTTCTTTTTATTTAATGAGATCTTAGTAGGTAGCTCTCTTGGTACCTTTCTTGTGGACTCATTTTTTTCTCTTTTATTGGATTCTTCACTATTTATTTTTCTTTTTGTGAATTTGTTTTGGACTCTTTTTGACAGCAAGAACAGAATGACTGTAGAAACCTCAATCTCCCATTATTAAAAATTTTGCCCTAACCTGGAGAGAATTTTTTTCTGTATTTTCACAAGTTATCCTTTTTTTCTGTCTGACTAAAAACGGAGATGTGTCAATTCTCTGTGTAGATGGAATAGTGTCTGTTTTGATTTGAAATCAGCCTTACATCCAAATAACCTGGTGTTGGATAGTTTTCTCTGAAATCAGGCTGTGACTGCCATTGCTTTAAATCTGTAGAATTTGAGTTCTGAGAATGAAATATCACTCTTATTTCAATGTATATGGGTGCCCCCCTAAACTCTTCTTCTGGGGTATGTTCCTTTGTTTTGCAGATAATATTTGATGTTCAGATCTGAAAATGAAGTACACAATTTAACTGAATATGTCTTAGCTTCTTTCATGAAACCATGAGAGACAGTTGAAAATGAAATATTTGATAATTATAAATGGGTGAAAGTTATGATGGATAATATGCTCTTGCTTTTAAATAACTGTTAGGATTTAGATAGTAGAAAACTTTCATGAGGATATTAAAAAAACAAAGTTGGAGTCCATTGTAAGTCTGTTACAGTCCAAGAGACTTCAATTCAAGAGGTTTTTCTTTGTTTTTGATTTTTTCAGCCATTCCCCTAGGAATCATAGTTGTACGAGGAGACTGTGACTTGGAGACTTGTCGTATGTACATTGACCGTCTACAAGAGGTGAGGCTTTTGGGAATTCAGACATAATTTACTAATCTATTTTATGCTTCTTTAAGTTCTGAGTCTAATAATTGCGACAACCATGTATCAAGAGTATTGCAATTTGCCTACCACTGAAACCAAATTTCTAGAATTAAGATATGGTAACAAAAGTACTGAAAAATGTTACCTAAACATAAAATTAAAAATCATACTGATTCCTTTTAAATGATAACAGAATTGAAGTGGATGGGTGTGTTTACTTCTCCTTGGTTCACAATGGAATACTACGACTTCCCATATACCTCACTGAAATTACACAAATTATGGATTAGAAAGTGTGTTATGCAAGGATAAACATTGTGGTATTTGAGTGGGTCTAATTATGCAAATGTCATTCTGTAATACTGTCATGGAGTAATCTGAGACACCACTAAACACAACAAATATCAACTAGATATTTTCAAAGACACAGAAATGGGTGTTCATGCAGCTAACAATAGTGTTGCTCTTATTCTCGAACACCTTGCCTCGTGAGAGTTCGTTCTGCAACACAGTCTGGGAAATGCAGACTCCAAATGCCTCATTACCCAAATCATTTTAAGTGTGAATGCCTCTAGTGATAAAACTAATGGATTTTCATTAATGTATTGTCTCTGATTTTTTTAATCTCTTAGTGATAGCTTTCAAGAACATTTACAAGTCTGAGGACATTGCACTTATAAACAATTTATTTATTTACATTTATAACAATTTATAAATTGTTGGTCAGGTTTACGTAGGAACTATGACTCTCATTCCTTCCATTGAATTCTTTGGGAGCCATTGACTTCCCATAGATTTTGGAACTCTGCACTTGCAGTGTGAATATGAGCCTTAGTATCTCACTTCAAGCTTTCACTTCTTTCCATTTTAGCCGGAATTCCCTTCATCAAATGCATTTCTGGACATTCAGACCTGGGGTGTGACTAGTATTATCAGACATAAAACCATATTGGAAGGTGGTGCATATTTGAAGTATCCAGTACAGAAAATTACAGTGAAATAATCATGATGATGATCTCATCAGATTAGAAATGTGGTCTCACACAGAGCTCAGGCAGTTTTAGGCATAACCCTGAAGGAAGCACAGCTAGATGTTCTGGTTGAATTACCCATAGTGGGTGTGGAGGAACAGTGTTTCTCCAACCTTTTGCAGAGTTTGTACTACTTTTTTGTGTGTGTGCTCGATTTGGCTCAGTCCCATTTGCTGGGAATAGAGATGCCAAGGTTTACTGGGCTCTGCCAACTTGCATGCTGCCGAAGGGCAATGGTCTGCAGGCCAGGCCCTTTGGTAGACTATGTCTACCATTTGACAAAATCTCTATTAAAATAAATTAGATTCCTGAACCCTGTTAAATGTCAGGATCATTCTGATATGACCTTCTTGGAGTGAGGTTGTCTTCAAACAGAGAGAACTGTCAGTGGTTTTTTTTAGTGCATTAATCACTCAGAAATATTTGTAAAAATGTCTTCCCGATTTTTGACACATTTTCATTAATGTTGTTGCTGATATTGTAAGTTTAGATAGTTCTCTTGGAACAAATAGATTTTGTAACATGATAAATATACATTAGTGTAATCTCTATATTTTTGAAACTATTTTTTGGACCAAATGCATACAAATCTAAACTTTAAGTGAGCTTTCCTTGACTATTCTGTGGTGTTAGTTTCATATGCTTAAAACCAGTGAAAAATACTTGCAAAATGATTTGTGTTTGCCCAACTGCTTCAGATAGTAGAACTGCAAACAGCTCCTGTTGTTGCTTTAATCTTTTTCATCACTACTGTGTCTTTCATCCTCCTGCTAGGACCTACAGTCAGTAACTTCTACGACACAGAGAGTTCATTACCAGGTAAGATAAGCTTTCCTTTCAGTATCAGAACAAATAGAGGCTTAAAAATGGGAACGGCACTCTTTGCATTTGAACCCGTATGTTCTTGGGTGAAAGACCCATATGTTAGATGAATTTCTGATTATCTGATTATCTTATTTACCCTTAAATATTGGAAGCTCATTCTGCTTTCTCTCAGACAAGCCTTATGGAATCACCTTTAAAACTAGCAGAGCATGATGATGTGAGTGATATCGCAATAGCAGCATTTTGCATATTGAAGTGGATGAGAAAATGGGTCCTGTAGGACAAATAACAAAAGAAAAACTGCTTCTCTGTCTGAGAAACCGAACAATAACATGTTGTATTGCATAGCTGTTGTAATAAAGTCTATCACTGAGAAAAAAAAAAGGTGTTTTAGCAGGCCCAACCTCTTAATAATTCTGTACAGGACAGTCATCTACCTTTATTTCACATAATATTCAGGGTAATTTTTTAATCCATTCTAAGCACATGTGTGTTTTCTGCATGAGATAAATAGGTTTTAGTTTAGGTGGATAGTTCTTAAAATTGGTCTCTTTGTGTTTTACAACTTTATTCTACAATTTATGCAATACAGAACTTGCCTTTTCAGTTGGAAGTATTATTCAAGAACACGTATTTCTCTCATTAAAATAACTCATTGTAGAGTGCATAAACTGGAAGTAAACTAACTGAGACTAACTCTACTGACTCCTGAAATGATTTGATATTTGCACAGAGACTTAGCACAAATCACGGTCAGTTGACATAGGGCTTAGGATCACAGGACAAGTTTGCATGGTGTTGATAGCATTTTCCTAGAAATAACAATGCAAGTCTTGTTGGATCAGCAGGAATGAGTTGACTGAGAAAGCGTACAGAGATCCAGCTGACAGGAATGAAATGTGGTGAAATTGCAGATAATTTCTTTGGGGTTAATGATTACTTGGGTGATACAGAATTCCAGTTTCACGAGAATGCCAGTAGGTGCACTGACTGCAGACACTGTAAGAAAACGCAATTTGGCATGTTTTCCTGGAGTTGCCTTCTTTATATCAGTTCATGGTTCGTTTCTTTGTTTCCCTATCCAATGCTAACTTCATATTCTTGACATTTCCATCAATCATTGCCCTGGAACTGAGTTTTAGAGCAGTGTTAGTGTCTAGCAAATTGACTAATGAACCAGCATGTATGATTCTGTTCCACTCATTATAAATTAACCTAAGTGGCTGCTGACTGCTCCATGTGTAGGAAACTGCCTGAGGTAAAATGAAGAACTACATCTGCGTATATGGGGAGAGCTACGAGAGAGTATGAAATGTCAGAAATCAGCTCCACACTTGGCTCTAACCTCTGCAGTTAGAGCAGTATACAAATTAGTTGCCTACCCATCTTCTGTGGTGCACAGCAGTGTGAAATCCCTAACATACCATTCATTTTTTGTGATGCTGCATTTTAAATTCACCTCTCTCTGTGTTTTGTCTTCAGTACTTGTTTGTCTAGGATTCTTCATTATTTTTTTTTCTCAGTGGGTCATTTCTGGAAATTGTCTTCTTAGGTTAATTTGAGGTTTGCTCCATATTTGTTGGTATCCCTCTACATATTACAGAAATGGGAAAAAGCAGGGGATAAAGAGCGTGAGTAGGGTGCTTGAGTTGATGGAACTGTCTTCATACTTCACTAATAAGGTGTCATGGGTACTTTTAAGTCTCATAAATGCAGTTCTCTTGAGTGATTCCTCTGCAATTCAAAACATAGGCAGTCAGCAGAAATATTATCAAAGCCAGGTGCAAATGAGAAAAAATATACTGGAGTTTTTTCTCATTCTGTTTTGTTTCTCTAATAAGTTTAATGCTCACAAAATATCATTCTCATGGGCCTGAGACTTTGCAAGCTAGTTCTGTGGCTGAACTGTAATGAAGTCTTGAAGGGAGTGTGTTGCAATATGCAATTTGTGACTTGAGCTGGCATTTACCAGCAGTATTCCTATCTTCATTTTCTCAACATTTTGTACTCCATGAATTTTACTCATTTCTCCTCGTTTTATAAACTGCATTTTAGTACACACTGTTGGATGTTTTCTTGCTTTTGTCCTTTGTGTTGCAGTCCTCTCCTTTCTACACAGAGTGGACCAAATATTAAGATACATAAAGCTTTGTGCATGTAGATACAGCAATGTTAGCAAGCCTAGTAGAGTTCAGAGATCCTTGATTCTCCCACAAACACTCCAGTGGCAATACAATGAAACCTAAAAATCCCACAAATCTGTTAGCTCGTATTAGACACAATTGTGTTTTAAATCCAATACTGCAAATTTGCTGAGATGTGTTATTTGCTCCCCATGCACAGTTATAGTTCACTTTATGGGATATTTTGCTGTCATTGTCTCCACCTCTGTAATGTACAGAGGCTGGAGACCATAAGCTGTATATGAGAACAAGGTTTATGGGATCAAGTAAAATCCTCCCTGTTGCTTCTACTCTTTCTTTTCTTGCCACGTGACTTGGTATACTGCTCTGTAGTCTTCTGTCTGAAAGAGGAGTGAAGTTTAATCTTGAGCCAACATGTACCTGAATTTACATTTACAGATGTGCTGACTGTACTGCTTAAGATGTGAATAAGGATAGAATCTGTGTCTATACAAATTGTGTGTGCCAAAGATCCATGCTACTGTGTTTCGCCCTGTGCAAATATATTTGTGTTTAAATGTTATATGCAGCAGATTTTGGAAGTTGTCTGATAATCCACTGGCAGCATGGAGCAGAGCCATGATCACCCTCTGCTCTCTTAGATCCCTTTTGATCCCTTTTGCCTCTCCAGTAAGAG
This sequence comes from Lycocorax pyrrhopterus obiensis, assembly GCA_014706295.1. Lineage (NCBI taxonomy): Eukaryota > Metazoa > Chordata > Aves > Passeriformes > Paradisaeidae > Lycocorax > Lycocorax pyrrhopterus. The sequence goes on along the minus strand of JACSVZ010000015.1, from coordinate 58,869,033 downwards.
ATAAAACACATGGGGTTCACTGTTTGAGTCCTTGATGAGTCCAAGTCAGGAAGAAGATCTTAATTCCTCCCCAGTCATTTCATTTGGTTCCTGGGTCATATAGATTTTGCACATTGTGCAATGTCAGTAAAGCAAAATGAAAAAATCAAAGCCTAGAAAATAGTCCTTTTTAGAGAAAAACCAGTTTGTTGGGGTTTTTTTATAATGTAATTTCCCTGCCCTATCCAGGACCAGGAAAGCTCTTTCCCCAGAGTACTTTCTGTTCAGAGGCTCTCTCCTAGATGGTGCTTCCTAGATGGTAAGTGCATCTCCCTTCTCTTGTGCCTAGCATGCTGCTTGCTTCTGGTGTGCTTATGGGGGGTAGTTCTGAGTGTATTACCAGAGAGGGGTAACCATTCCTTCTTGTTACACTGAGCAGGCAAAAAAGGAGCTGAGTGTCCCCCTTTCCCTTCTAAAAAAATGAAACAGGCCCTTCATCTAGCAATTAAAATATCTGCTGTAGCTTTTTCACCACAAAGAAGAGACAGTCTCCTGAGGGAGGTTGGAAGTTTGGTTTATCAGTGTCTCTGCTGTGATGAGCAGACTTTATCACGTGCACTGCCTGAGCTCAGGGTGCAGCTGGCTGTGGCAATTCACTGCTGCTGGTAAGGCTGAATTCTTCACCCTGGTTTCTCTGCAAGTGCTGTATTCTTTAGGCACTACAGTGTTTAGGTGACAGAAAGGTACCTCCCTTTCCTTGTAATGCTGCACTTCATGGAACTCCCTGGAGAGCTGCACTTGTGTTTGACCCAGACTTTGTCAAAGCAGATGACTTATCTGGGCTTTACAACAGGCTCCAGAGCACAGGAATTAGCAGCTGAAATGGATGGCATCTGCTTTTACAAAAGCTTCAGCATGGGGAGGCTTAAATTTTTAATGCTCTAAACAAAAACAAATTCTCCCTGGCAATTTCTAATCATCCTTCCTTGTCTCTCATGAGGGACATTGATAAAAGCCACAGTGAGAATCCGTTTGGTTTTTGGAGAAAGCTGGGTGGGTAGATGTGTTCAGTTTTGTCTTTAGTATTTGATATTCCTGTGCAGTGCCAAAACCTACAATGCTCCATCACTGTGCCCTTGTGTCAAAACTGCAGAGTGAATGAACCTGATTTCACTCACCCAAATAAATGCAAAGCAGATACAAAAAAATCACATCTGATGAAGCACATTGTAGATGATAAATACTTTTGGGGTTAGTAATATAAATTATTTGGCAGTGACAAGATTCATAATACGTGCTTTATTTAGTGAATCCCCCTATTTTCATGTGTTTTTCATGAGTAGCATAAATTTTCCTTGAACATGTTGCTAATTCAGAGTCAATATCTGTGGCCCTGCATTTGATTTATAAAGAGCTCCCAAGTGTAGTATTGTTCTTTAGATTCAGAATTTGAATTAATCCCATTAGACCCATCAAATTCAGTATATGCTTGCTAAACTCTCATCAGAACAAAGTAGCTTTTTCTGTCACATATTTTAATGTAATCAATTCTTCTTATAAGACTGAAACCCATTTTATACATTTTTAAAATATTTATTTCAAGTTAATATTTTCAGTGACTGCTGTTTCATTAAGCCTTATCTTTAAATGCAGCATTTAATGGGATAGGAATATCACAGAATTGTAGGAGATTAAGGGTTAGGAGGGACCTTAAAGATCATCTAGTCCCAACTCCCCCTGCCATGGGCAGGGCCACCTCTCACTAGACCAGGCTGCTCAAGGCTTTACCCAAGCTGACCTTGAACACTGCCAGGGTTGGGGCATTCACAGCTTCCCTGGCAACCTGTTCAGCCATATCACTGCTCTCACAGTAAAGAATTTCTTCCTAATATTTAGCCTAAATTTCCCCTTTTTTCAGTTTGTACCCATTACTCCTTGTCCTGTCACCACAGTTCCTGATGAAGAGTCCCTCTTCAGCCTCCCTGGAGGCCTCTTCAGATGCTGGAAGGTTGCTTTGAGTTCTCCATTCAACCTTCTCTTCTCCAGGCTGAACAGCCCCAACTTTCTCAGCCTATCTTTGTAAGGGAGGTGCTCCAGTCCTCTTATCAACTTCATGGCCCTCCTCTGGACTTGCTTCAACAGTTCCAGGTCCTTCTTGTGTTGGGGGCAGCAGAACTGCACACAGCACTCCAGGCGGGGTCTCACAAGAGCAGAGTAGAGGGGGAGAATCCCTTCCCTTGACCTGCTAGCCACGTTCCTTTTTACTGAAGCCCAGGACATGGTTGGCTTTCTGGGCTAAAAGCACACCCAGCAGGTTCTGCTGAGTTTTTCACCAGCCGTCACCCCAAGTCCTTCTCTGTAGGGCTGCTGTCAATCACTTCTCCACCCAGCCTGTACGTGTGCCGGGTATCGCCACGGCTCCTGTGAGGACCTTGCACTTTGCTTTGTTGAACTCCACGAGGGTTGCACTGGCCCAGCTCTCAAGCGTGTCAAGGTGACCCTGGCTGGTATCCCTTCCCTTCCACGTGCTGACTGCACCACCCAGGCTGGTGTGAGCAGGGAAGTCACCGAGGGCACACTCGATCCCACTGTCCCTGTCGCTGACAAAGATGTTGGTCCCAGCACTGCCCCGAGAGACATCGCTCATATGGACATAAGGAATCAGCTTATGTTCTTGGGGAGCCACTGTGACTTCCCTGGCACAGGGGTTGTGTTGTGAGCTACTGAAGTCAGTGCAGCCCATCTTGTCCGTGCAGTTTTGCTCAGACTATTTTCTGCTGTTGTTTCTCTGTGTTGCAGCAACTTCTGCTGATCGTTTTTACCGCATTGACAGATCTCAGGTAAATCCTTATTCGGTTTTTGTTTCTATAGGTTGTTTTTTTTTTTTTTAAAGCTATGTCATATGCAGCTTAAAATGAATTATCTGCCATTCTTCCTGTGTGTTGCAAAATGTTACTCATGATGTCTCATAAGAAGTAGAGAAAAAAATTCTGGGCTGTTTTTTAGTTGATCTAATTCACATTGTTTCACTGAAGTCTTGTATCTGCTGACCATCTGCCATTCTGTTCATTACCAATCTGATGTACAGATCAGAATTTTCTGCAATTGTTTTCCTTATTGAGTCTTACTGGGGGCATCTGTGTGGTACCAGTGTATTTGTATTTATCATTTCACTGATGTTTTTATGCACCAGAAGACTTGATCCTGTGTGTATGCCATGAAATAGATATGGAAGTTAGGGTGTTGTTACAATTTGAGAATTATAAAAACAGATGCATAAAATATTCCCAAGGAACCCCAAAACAATGCGTATCTCTGCTGGATTCAAACCTGTGGCATAGATCTGACAATCTGAATATATTTTCTAGAAGACACTGAAAGGGCTTTTGGTGTTTCTGATTTGTAGCCAGAACAGGCCAATTAGTGGCTCAGCATTAAGTGCAAATTGTTGATTTCACACAGTGGTTGTTTGTATCTGGTCCCCCCGAGAGCTGTGTAAGCTGTTTCTGAATCACATGAACATATTACTGTTTCTTAGCAAAAGCAGCTGGTGCTTTAGTTCAAGCAGAAGGAGCTGTGACTTTAGTTCAGAGTTCCCACGTTCAGTGTCTGCATGTAGCCACCATGGGACTTCTTTCCTCACAGTCAAGTAAATGCTTTGATGTTGTAATCTAACATTTGAAAAGCAGGGGTGAAGAAGGTGCTGCTACAGGTTAAACTAGGCAATGTGACTCTGTTTGGCTTCTTCTGCTTTTCTCTAATACTTGACACTATACTAATGGTCATCTTTAACTCCTACTCCTTCACCCTGTGTTTCTGTGGGGAAAAAGTCAGTATTGTGTGCTGGTCCCAGCACACAAACAGTGGCAAATTTCCTGCCAGTTGCCTACACAGACAGGCACACTCACACTCAGTGGTGTTTTTTTTTTTTTTGAAAGACAATGAACCTTCATTGTCAATAATAAAAACAAAGGGCTGAGAAAGAGAACTGTGATAAAGGAGATGTGAAAACAGAATGTACGTGTGGTGGAGATCTGGAAGAGTACCCCCGAATAATGAAAAGTTCTGTCAACCATCATCGAAGAAGAGGCCTCAGGTGTTGGTCCTCATTTCGAATGCAAACCTCAGCTTTTTGGGTAGATGTCCATGTTTTGTCAGAATGGTATCGTCGTTGAGTAACAGCCTTTAAAGTGTTGCTGTGAGTGTGCAGCTTGGTCATTGGGAATCTTGTTTGGCTTGAAATCAATGATATATTAATTGGTGACTTCTGTGGCATTGATTTTAATGTGTGTGTGCGTGTGTGTGTATGAGTACACATTTAGATAAAAACAGAGTCCCTTGAAAGTTCTTCAGAGACCCTGACGTGCACTCAGCTCACTCTAGGGCAGCTGGGTACTCCAAGAGACCAGTGATGCTACGGGTTCATTATTTGTTGCTTCTGTCACTCCAACAGGAACATTTGCACTTTGTGACGGAAATTTCGCAGGACGAGATTTTTATTCTGGACCCAGAGATGGTAATGTCTCAGCAGGTGGGGACGCCACCAGGAATGCCTGATCTGGTAGTGGAGCAGGCAACTGGGTGAGTGCTGCTGGGATCTGATTTTCAGCAGTTGTATTAGGGATGGGCATCTCTTTCCGGTCCCCTTTTCTGAAGGATTAGGACATATGGGAGGGCGGGTATTAAGTAGGAACAAATCCAGCCATGGTAATGACAGGCAGACGGTAGTGTAACATCTACACTATTAAGCTTCCTGGAACACACAGCAGGACTAGTGGACTTCAGCACCTTTTAACCACCCCACACCACCTAATCCTGAATCCTGCCATGAATCTCTAACGATTGAGTTACAGACTTCTTCTCTGCACGGTCAGAGTTCCGATTCCACTGTGTAAGGCCCTGAAGCCCTTTGTGTCTAAGAATGATCATGAAATGTCTCTGTTTCTTATCATCCTCTTGACAGACCAGAAATATTTCTATTCATCTTTAGGAACAGTTTTGCACTCATAGTGAATTAATTTTAACTTGCTATGGGCTGAAAAATGCTGGGAACCAATAAGCATAAGACAGCTCCAAAGTGGAGCTCACAAGGGGTGCGAATGCCTTTCTCTTCCTTCTTCTCTCCTTAGAATATCGGATCGGTGGAACCCTGCGGTTCGGAAGAGGATGCTGAGTGACAGTGGCCTTGGCAAGATTTCTCCCCACTACGAGGTAGCTGACAAACAGAAGGATGCCAGCCAGACACATATGCTGCAGTAAGAGCCCTCTGCATTTCTCTGCTTGATGATGCACTGTCATTGTCGCCACAGACAGCTCCTAATGTGTCCTTTAAGCCTAATGAATTGTGCCAACATTACAAATTGTGCTGAAATTACAAATACCTTTTGCTACTTCTCTTATGCTTCTCCCTTCTGTTTTTCCTCTTTCTCCATTATTTTATGTTCTTGCTTTTGTTTCGTTCTCTGTGGCACCCTGCCCTCTTAATAAACCTAAACCCAAGTTTTCAAAAGAAAATACCTTATTTTGGATGTCTGAACTTCCAGCTAAGAAAATCTTGGCAACTGGTTAGGTGAAAGGTCACAGCATTCACCCTCAAGGCAGCTCTGAGGCAATGTGACAAAGCAGAAACCTCTGGAACTGCTGCTTATTGTCAAAGATGTAGGTAATGGTTTTCATATAATATATGAATATTTCATATAATCTTGAACCTTGTAGGATGGCTGTACAGTGGTTTTCTTTCTGATTATTCCCCCATAAAAGAAATTTTTACCACCTTAGTACTATCTGGTATGTTCAGATCTATTTAAAAATATCTCCTATTCTGCTTACCTATAGAAGTGGTTCTCACCTTTTTGGTTATTCCACTTTAGATTTTCAAAACCATCAGTAGATCACTACCAAAGATTAGATGGGAAACACCTGTCAGAACTCTGTTGCTGGCTTTGAACGTTATTTGTGTTTTGGGGTTGTGTTCCCCCCGCCCCCCAAGTATATAATGTAGAATTGTGTTTCTAGTTCTACTGTATCAAGAACCCTATGGGCAGGTTTTAAAACCTGTATAGTATAGCAGGTTTTAAAACTCATTTTTAGCATAGAAAAATTAGGAATAGTGACAATGTGGTCCTTTTTCAGATTTTTTTTCTGTCAGGATGTGTGTGGGAGGGGGCTGCAAGGTACAGGGCAGGCAGAGCCCACAGCCCCAGGACAGGTACAGTATGGATGGCAGGCTGTGTAGCCATGAGGCTACCAAATGGGAACATTCCAGCTAACTGGAAACTGCTGTCGGGAGGAGATGTCATGGCAAAAAAGGGTGATCAAGGTAGCATTGCCAGGAGACAATCACCTGGTTTTCTCCCTGAGGGATTCTGGATCAGTTCTTGATACTCTTTGCAAAGTGAAGAATGGTGGATTCAGGTTCATTTTTCCGCAGACTGGAATGGCAGGGCCCAAAATCTGGACCTGGCAAAGCTGTGAGAAAAATGATACTTAGACAGATTTAGGCAGTGTGGAGAGGTGGTTAGAACATGTGGACTAATTTCTAATTTGTAAGAAGAATGATTTTGTTTACATCAGCTTGACTGGAAATGTTTGCTTAGCTGTAACAATTACATTTGGTAGATTTATTAAGTACAAGGTAAGCCAGTAGCATTGCTCATAGTAAAGTGTCCCTGTTGCTGCCTACTATTAGGAATTGTTTTCTTTACAGCTTCTCTAAACTTTAATTGATTTGGCTGAAATTTTTCATGCTAAGACTCAATCTGTGATTGATTTTTTTTCTTTTAGTAAAAACTTTAACAAAAAAGCTAGTTCTTTCTGAGGACAAGATTTATGGGAAATGTGCTCCTTTAAATGACCTTCTTTCAAATAAGTAAATCCAGTGGTTCTTTCCTGAGATGTGTTAGTGCTGGTAGTGGAATGAACTTCATTGGAATGAAATTTTGGAAGCTTGACATTTAGTAAAATGTCATCATAATACCAGGGAGATGCCTTCTGCTGTCTTGAAAATTACCCCTGGATTTGCCCTGCTGATGAGGTTGTTTGTGCACTTTGGAGACACCTCAGATTCAAGAGCTTTGCTTTCAAAAGTTTCTGTCTGTACATGCCCACAGAGGAGTTAGGCTCCTCTGTGCTTAATTCAGGTTAGAGACCTGCCCACAGAGCTGAGGGAAGTGGGGCTGTGCTGCTCATTAGCTGATCTCCAGTAGCAAGGAGAAAAGGGATACAGCAGTCATGGTTAAATGCAGATGGGTCAGGAGAAGGTGTATGAAGGAACATGGAAAAGAGGTTGCAAGAGCCAAAGGAGTGGAAGCAAAAAAGGAGGATGTGCAGGAACTTGGGGAACAGGGTTAAAGGATTGGAGCTGTTAAGGGCACAGAGGATAACCAGGTGTCTGGGGAGTCAGAATGGGAACAATGAAGAGGAGGAGGGCATGGGGTACTGATAGGTAAGAGACGAGTGAGACAGGCTAGGGGCATGGGGGAAGATTCTCTCCAGAATACAGAATTCTGGGTTTATGCAGGTTATTACACAGGTGGGAAAGCTCTGAAATATGTTTAGACACTGCCTCACTTGCTACCAAGGTGGAAGGTGTATGGCAAATGAGTCAGGGGACCACAGTGGAGGCAGTAAGGTATTATTACAGTTAAGACAGTTGAATGATGCTCTGTGGGACTGGCTTCTCTTTTCAGAATCTGTGACAGAATTTCTGAATGGTGAAGATTTACAACAAACTTTTCTCAGGTGGCTGGTTAACCATGGGCTCCTCATTCTATGCATGTCCACTGTGAAGTGGGTTTGGTTACTGAGAGGCCATTACAAGGAGATTTTGAAAGAGTGTGGAGGGCTGGAAACTGAGAAATAGGCTTTCCATTGCCTCAGGTTGTATTACTAAAATGAATGGAAAGCTTGTGCCTGCTTTCCCAGCTGCGGAATACAGATAGTACTGCAACCTCACCTTAAAGGAGCACAGTGAGTGTAAATTTCATGGTCATGAGAAACCTGGATACTGTGGGGAGACTCTGTCAGAGATGCTTAGCAGGACATTAATCATTTTGCATACTGTGCACCGTTTTGGCAGTGTGGAAGAAATAAACCTTGAGGCTGTGCACTACATATACAGGAGTATATCAAGCAGGTTTCTACTTAAACACTGAGGAAAGAGTCCAGTAGAAGAAAATAGAGACTGGCAATGTGACTAAAGTTGTTGTAACATTTGAGTGCAACAGGGATGCAGTATGATGCTCAATGATGTGAGATCCCAAATGTCCAAGCTTCTGGATGTTTGACTTTGCAATCTAAAAAAATCTCTCTAACATGGCACTTCAAAGAAAAACAGAAGTACTTTAGAAAGCATTATTATATTTTGGCTGCTGAAGTTGCTCACAAATTCTTTGCAGAGATTTGTCCCTTCAGAAATTATTTTTCAATTAAAACTTGAGAAAAGGATTTCAGCAAAATTCCTAAACAGGAATATGGCAGAGAACAGAGGAGACAATTCCTCCTATAAATAGAGCTCTCATGGGTCTTCTAAGAGTCATCAGCATCCAATGTTTTATATCTAGACAGAAATATTGCACAGCTCAAAATGCATTATCTTGTGGCCTAGGGCAAGCGACAGGAGACTTGGTGTGAGAAAGTGTCATAGCGGACTCACTGGGAGTGCTTTCTCAGTGGCCATTTTTCTCCTAAACAGGGGTTGTGAGTGAACCTCTTCAGGTGCTAGGAACAGATTAAACCACAGCTGGTCATCATATAGCTTCAGGATGCTTAGAGTGCATCTGTCGTCACTCTATACACGCATACAAATATGTGTATATGCATATATATATACACACACATATAAAACTTCTTTAAGATGAAGTAATTATTTCTGACGTGAGTAATGTAGCTAAAAAATCAAAGTATGCAGGTAGAATGATCCCCTATATTATTTCAATAAATGAAAGCAGAGAACAGAATATGTGATCTAAAATAATTATAATGTTAGGTGTTGCTTTTGATCACAAGCTATTTGGTTAAAGCATAATGTGAATATAATAGTTCTGAGGCAGGGGTCTTTCTGAGAGGAAAAATTATGCTTTTGTTTTCAATTAACTGAGCTTCATGTTATTTTCAGGTAGCTGTTGATTAATGGTATTTCATGTTTTGTTCCTTTTTTGATGGCTCTTTGATCTGTGATGGATTGGACAGGACATGAAATAGTGTCTTGATGCAGTAACCAGGAACTGGGGCAGATTGTAGTTTAATAGGAACACCAATTAGTGTGAACAGTGCAGAAAAAAATAAACAAAAACACAATGGGAAAACAATTTACCAGGATTAGAGGTGCTTGATCTTGAAAAAAATTACATATTCTGGTCTGACTCCACTGAAACAGGGAACTGGACCCTTCCTTTGTATGTGAGTGGCTTCATCCTATGATTAAATGGTGCAGTGAGATACAGAAGACCTCACAGCCTGCTGTAAGTGTTTGTTGTTGGCCATATATTTCTCTTCTTAGTTATGTTTGTCACCCTGTTACGTGATGAGCGCTGGAAGATTAGATAAAATAAAAACCCCAATGGCATACAAAGATGAAAAGGTGCATATACCTTGGTAGAGGTTTAATCTACATTGTTTAATTGAAGTCATTAATTTTCCCACTATTTGGGGCAGTAACAAGCACTTCTCTAGCATCTGTCCAGCTGTGATGGTAATGTGTTTCCCAAGCTGCTAGCTGCAGATTCTGAATCGAGTGCATGGCTCGTGAAGGGTGGGCGAAGGTTGGCCAGGATGCCATCTGGTCTTGTCAGGGAGAGGAAGAAAAAACGCCTGTAGGTGCTGGAAGATGGCTGCAGCCCTTTCCACTAAATAGACATTAATTAGCTAGTTATACCATCCAGGCATTGCTTTATGAAGCAGTAATAGCCTAGTTTCTCAGAGGGAAGAAGAAAAAGGCTAAATGCCAAGTGTTTAACTCAGCCACAAGCATCTGATCATTGCCCAGGAAATCAGTGTGACACTGCAGATGTTATGAGGTGGTTTAGGGTATTTTTTAAAGAGAAATCTTTGTGTTTTACAAGATGAGAAGAGCGTCAGGGATACAAGTTTGCATGTAGAAAGGAGAAAGAATGCTCATTAAGTGAAAGTTTAGAAAATATGAAGAGATGACTCAGAACAGGAACCGCCTAGTGAGAGTGAATCTTTAAAATTTCAAAGGTTGGTAAGGACTTGAGAAATCCAAGGGTTTTCCCAAAAAATATTGCCTTGGAAAACTCAGCATCAGCTCCTAAATAGGCAGAGTAGTCTGCCCTAGTGTTTTTGATAGCAAAATCTGAATTTTCACGTTTAGATTTAGTTCAAGCTTCATTTATAAAATTACACTGCAAGAGTGAAGTGCATGTGTCTTAATCAGGTATTTGTACACCTGTAAGAATTACTTTCCATTTTGCAGATGAGGCTCCATGAGTACTGATTGCTTTCAAACAAATCTTATTTTAGTGAAGGCATAAATCACCATCACATTTACTGTACACTCCTGTGTAGTCCTTATAATAGAACCAGAATATAACAGAGTGCAAGTGTCTGTTTTTTGCTCAACTCTCCCTTTTCTTTGTCTTCTGTTGTCTTGGATACTTTTACAAATAGCTTGTAAGTCATTTCTCTCACTACCTGAAAGTGGAGCATGAGAGATTTGCCTAAAGCAACTCTCTGACTCTCGCTAGAGAAGTGGTGTCAAAAAGGAGGGGCTGTCAGTGGAAGGGAAGATGTAGACTCAAAGAAGATGGAAAGTGTTGCAAAGAGGATTCAGAATTATTCAGAAGAAGGTAAACATGGGTTAAATAGAGAAAGAACTTCAAAGAAAGCAAAGAAAAAAAATTATAATACAGTGAATGAATAAGAAATGGTTTGGAGCGAAAGCAAGTTCCCTAAGTGAGACCGAGTGTGAAAAAAGTGATGCATTTTGGTGTGGGGTCTTGTCCTGTATTTTTAAGGCTTTTACTATTTGTCAGCATGGTGCAGCCACAATACTTAAAATTGTATACACACCCCAGATAAAGGCTACAATTTATCCACTATTAGGTAAACCTTTCTTCAGTTGCTGCTGTAAATCTTCCCTTATCCCCACGTATGAAGAATTCTTTGACAAGGATGGCACCTGTTAATTTTTTTCCTCTAGTGCACAGGTGTGGTAAACAATGTCATGTATTTTAAGTTTCTGTTGTGAATATAATTTCTCTTTTTATACATCAAGTTCTTAGCCACGTTCATTGTTTTGGGAGATTTTCAGTGGGGAAAAATGCAATAGTTATTTAGGAACTCCTGGCCGTGTCTGATTAGTAGACACACCTTGACTCAACTGTAGGAGAAAGGCAGAGTTGGGAGAGAAAAAGAACCGTAAAATAAAAGAGGATGGAGAGGAACGTTCATACTAAAATATCTTTGCAAAGACTGGCCTGCATGAGATATGCTCTTGGTTTATCCTGAGTGGGTTAAACATGAGAATGGCTGCTATTAACTCAGGGTTCAAGAGGCTTTGTGCTACTTCAGCTGGAATGGTACCATCTCAGGGATGCTTCTGGGCATGGAAAGATCCTGGCATTTAGTTGTGATGTCTGAAGGCACAAAAGCAGGACGAGGGAAAGTGTTGCCACCATACAAGCCCTGCTAGGTCAGAGGATGAGCCACGGCTTCGTGGTGATTGCACCCGCTGGACCTCAGGGACCTTTGCAAACAGTGAGAATCAGATGGTTCTGGAACTATTCAACACAAACTTTCAGCAACTTCTGGTGTCACCTTTAAGTGACTGCATACAGGCAAAACCTTATTTAATCATCTCTTCCTCTGTTTTGATAAGTAGAATTTTTATGTCGCTACTGTCAAGTCTGGCCTTATCTACCGAGAACTGGGCTGTAGAAAATTAGTGGGTTTTACTTAAAATTTTCTGCAACAGTCATTAGTAATTGGTACTTAAACATCATCCTGACAACCCCAGCCCAGTAATACTGAGCTTTAAGACACAGCTTTTGCTTCTGCTCTTGTTAACCACAATTGGGAAAAGAAGAAATCAGAATTTGGTTTAGATCTGCATATCTATGACCTTATTGGTGTATGTGAATGCAATGCAAAGAGTGTGTATTTTCTTCAAGAATGAAGTCTCCAGCCTTTGCTGTTGAGGCACCCAGTTACTAAGGGTTTTTAATAACAGTAGGCACATCTGAGGTGGGTTTGGGCATCTGCCCCTTTGATAGATGGCAGAAATAGAGCACATCTTGTACTGTATCCTGTACAGTGTTTTTGTTTCTCGTTGGTACTTATCACCAGTACATTTTATCATTCAGCATTTAGCTCCCCAGAGTGGATTGGGTGGGATTTAACTTCCTCTTTTCTCACCAACCTGCCCCTCTTAATGGCTTTTGTGGCATCTCAACACCTGATGCACAGCTGAGGAAATTCACCCTGCTGACAAATTATTTTGACAGACAGTGACATGCAAAACACTCCCACACACGATGAGACTACAAAGTGGCTTCTTTAGAGAGATCTTGCTTTTTGACTGGCATCCCACTTTCCAAAAGGGAAATGCAAGCAGTCCTGCTCTCCTCTGCTCCTTGGGGCAACTTCAAGCAACAGAATGCACACATACTTGACAAAGGAACCATCTTACCTGAAGGTTAAAAATCAACTGCCACCTAGCTTGAAAATGCCTTCTGAATGTTTCCAGTAGATAAAGGGGCAAAACCAAGTTTTCCGCATGGAATATAAGTTTTTATTTTGGAGTGCATTTAAAGGATAAAAAATTATGTTGTCAGAGAACAGATAGCTGGGTACCTCAGTTTTCTTTAAGTGGTTTACCTTAACAGCTATTAATCTGCTTTCCACTCTCTGGCTGATAGCCAAGATTGAAGCAGTAGACTCTCTTTTCTCTTTTTTTAAACAACTGTGTTCTTTTTTCCCCTTTGCTTCCATCCTTGCTTGCCTACTTTTATTCCTTGGTTTGCAAAGCAGAATCTTCTCTGAGAAGTAAAACAGCTTTACAGCAAAGAAGAGAGGAATGTATCAAGAGAATAACTTCTCATAATCTTGTTTTCTTTTTGTCTGGGTAAAAGAAAATGACATTTGATAATTTAATTTTTAGGCCCTCCTGCTTTCCGTGCAAGCATTGGGCATGTGGTAACTGTACCTGGCAGGAGAAGGGTAGCAAGAGTGGATCTGACAATGCCACTGTAGAATGTGCATTATCCCTCTCTCCAGCTTCATGGAGTGGAAACAGCAGACCTACGGTCCCCAGTGACATTAAAGGCACTGGAAAAGGGGATGCATGGGTTTACTATGGTGATAAAGGATGGTTGACAGAAAGATATATTCTTCTGGGTATACTTTAAGCACTGTTATAAATATAGGTTGTATATTCTCCAGCATGGCAGACTTACAATCCAATCAAGGTTGGAAAAGTAGTGCACCTTGTGGTTTTAGATAGGTGTGTCTGTATTTGTGTGTACTTCTTACTCATTTATAAGAGTTGAGGTAAGAAATAAACAACCACAACAACAAAAACCAAACCCTAATCCTGCCAGTCCTAATTTTCTGAGCACTGCACAGGAATAGCAAGCCTGTGTCCATGTGCTCTGTCCCTGCCATAAGGAGCTGCCATCTGCTTGGAGAGGAGACTGGTTCGTAATGTGTTCTCACTCAGTACCAAGCTGTCTTATCAAAGCCAAAACTAGCAAGCTTCAGAGCCCGGGTAAGAAACACAGTCTCGTACATGTGTTACACACACATTGGGCTGCATACTGTGTTCGAGCTTTCACACTTGGGCATCTCATAATATGCATTCAGACTGTGTTTATATTCCTGTTCATGTTCCTACGCTCCATTTTAACAGGCTTTCAAAGAGAAGAGAAACGTAGTTTGGTAAAATAGCTGCTCTAAACTGTCACACAGAAGTACTACTTTGCCCAGATTGACTGTGTTAAACCCAAAAAAGCCAAACCTTTCCATAATTCTTCGTATTCTTCATGTTTGTATTTCTGCTGTGGCTGAAAACTGGGAAATGTCAAAAATACCATGCAACAAAAAGCTAAAGACGAAGGATAGTTGTGTGAAAATAGGTCATCTTTTGAGGTTTGCAATGGAGTATTTTAGACCTGCAAAGTTTAGTGCTGGGGTGAGACTGGGAACGACATTCTGACATGAGCCTTCACTTGATTCATGGAACAAAAAATGAGATTTTTCGCTGGGGCTGCTTGGAAAATTCATTGTTTCCCAGGTTGTGTGTCTTGGCATGGCTGCTCTGCAGGGAGCTGCCCTTTCCCTAGGGTGAGTGTCTGAGTCCCCTGGCTCTGGGCTTATATGTCAGGGTGTAGGAGGTACAGTGCCTCTTTATCATGCCTGTCAAAGCACTTCGGTGAGCAGAGAAACTTCTGAAAGCTTGAAAACATTCAAATTGTCCCTGCTTGCCTGCTGCTCCTCTGCACTAGGGAAGGAGCACTAAAAGCCACAGCTTTGTCTTGGTAGCTGAGACAGAGAGAGTGTTTAGCAGTGCTGGCACAGAGGTGTGTGCATGGGAGAGAAGTACATGGGGAGCAGGGCCATAACAGAGCCTTGCTGAGGTTCCTGGCAGTGCTGATGCCCATGGGCAAGCAGGGACAGATGGACCTGGCTAAATTATGCCAAGAGCTGAAATCAGAGAGCCAGAGGTGGCTTGGAGCCAGTGTAACCCTGACTCCTAGATTCCTGTTTCTGTGCCAGACATCTAAAAGTGCAGCACAAAACCATATCTGAAATTCCCATTAGAAGTTGTACTCTCCATCAGTCTATAACAGAAGTGTAAGTGGTTCAGCAGTTCTGCTCTGACTAGGATATGTGTGTTATGCATATTAACTAAGGTGATTTTTTAATTTTTAGATTATTTTTTAAAAGATGGCAGGAATATGAGGGTTTCTTAGTGCTCAGCACTTGTTAAAAATCAGGCCACTTATTTTTTAACATAATTGGAAGGAAGAATCTGTTTCTGAGGGATTCATGTGTTTCAGGAACAAAATGCTGTTTCTCAAAAGTGACTGGTTTGCATTGTTGTAACAAACACACCATTTAGGGTAGTTTCTGGATTGTTTAGAAACTCAAAGTAGCCTAAGATTATCTGGGTAGAATCTCAAGACACTAAGCAAGCTGATGTGCTTCACCTGCATCTAGCCTGAGGGCCAAGTGGAGATGTGTCTTATGAACCAGCTTATACCTGAGGTGCTTAAAATGGGGCTGTCATGGCACAGTGCTTAGCAAAACAATTTCTTCCTCTGGGTTAAATAAAAGTTAAAGTCATAACAAAGTGATCTCAGCTTTAATCTTTTCCTGGAAAAAGTAGAATTGCACTCATTTGTTGTTGAGGAAAAGCCAGATGTTTTGTTACCTAATAGATATACTTTTATTTTCATGTAGAATGCTAAGGAAGTGCATAAATGTAGCCACTTCAGCTCCTGTTCCAGGTCTTCTTAACAATCAAACAACATCCAATCCCTTGACATCCAGTTTGTTGTTTCACTAAAACATTACATGGTGTGCTTAGATCTCGCCTTCTTTTAGGGTTAGAGCCACATCAGCTACCGCCTTTCCTTTGCCTTTTGACTCCCAAATTCGTCAACACATTGTCAGGTAGGTCAGTGAGGATTTTGAAGATTTAATTAAAATCTGGAAATGGAAGAATAGCATTTCAAAGAAGCTGGGATAAGGCCCTCTTCAAAATAATTTTCTTGCATTCCACTGAGATATTTTGGTGCTATGTGATAATAAGAAAAAGAAAGGCCAAGTATTTAAAAAGACAAAACAAAAATCCAAATCCAAGCAAACTGTGATCATCCTACAGTGATCCTGCTGCTCATTTGGAAATACCTTCTTTTTCAAGTAAATACCAAGCCAGCTTGCTCAGGTCATGTTTTGAGGTAGAACTATCTTATCCAAGATGAATTTCATAGAAAATTTCTCTATTCTTCTTCTCCTTTTTAAAAATTAATGCTAGGTGTGTTAGGGTTTATATCTGATTTTGTAATAAAATCTTCTATTTGCTTTTTAAGCAGCAATTCCCAGACTGCTCCTCTGGGTGTCAGTACAGCTTCAGGTATAGCTGCAATGTCGTGTTACAAGACTTCATTAAAACATTCCACAGTGGATAGAGGAGTGGTAAGAGATAAAAAGTTAGACAGGAGCGAAAAAAGATATGTGACAATATAAGGGACGCTGACATGCCTGAGACTCAGCAAGGAATACATCTGAGCTGCCCTGGTTTCCCTAAGAAGCACCAATTACATTCCTGTATGTTGGACTGCATGTGAACAGCCTGATTGCTCTGCAGGTAGAGACTGAGACTGCTGGAGGAAGTCACAGAAATGCTAGAAGGAATACTGATCTTTTCCTTTAGCAGAGTTAGGAAAGAATATTCTCTCTAGATTGTTGTTGCAGGTTATAGGACATGTCCAAACAGATTTCTGCAATCTAATAAATAACTTGAATGGAATTAGATTCAGGGAGCATTTCTGGTCAGCATTTTCCCATGCATGTGAGACAGTATGGACATTGTCTATGAGAAATATTTGAGAGGAAAGAATGACAGGAAAAATGGGGTAGTAAAACCAGAAAGCTTTGTAGTGAGAGTTAAAGAATTGCAGAAAAACATGGGTTGGGAAGGACCTCTGAAGTTCATCTTCTACAAATCTTCAGAACAGATCCAGCTAGATGAAGTTCAGAGCCTTTTCCAGATGAGTTTTGAATATCTGCAAAACTGGAGATTCAACAATCTCTTTACACTTCTTCTCTTCTGTTCTTCTCTTTGATCATCCACATGGTAAATTTTTTTTCCCTAACATCCCATCTGAATTTCCCATGTGCCAGCTTGTGACTGTTGCTTCTCCTTTCTTCATGCAGACTCTGTCTTCTCTATACTTTCCTGTTAAGTAGTTGAAGGCAGCAATTAGATTTTTCCCAAACCTTCTCTTCTTACTGAACAAATCCAGCTTCCATAGCCTCTCCTCCTATGCCCACACCATCTCTGCAGCCCTTTCTGGAACTCAGTTCACTTTGTCTATGTCTGTCTTGTTCTGAAGTCTCCCAAGCACCGAGAAGAGGGTCAAAAGTCACTTTCATCTACGTTATGGCTCTGCTCTAGCAAATACAGCTCAGCATGTCATCAGCCCTTGCTGTTGCAGGGAGCTCTGCTGACAGATGTTCAACTTGTACTCTGCTAACATCAGGCACCCTTTCTGAAAAGCTGTTTTCAGCTGTTAGACCCCCAGCCTGTCTTGTTGCATGGGTTTACTCCTCTTGAAGTGCAGGACTTTGCATTTGCCTTTGCTGAACTTGCTATCTTGCTGTACTTCTCCAGCCTCTGATGGTCACTCTGATCTGGGAATGTGTAGGGTCAAAGTGAAAGTGTGGGGAAGGCCTCAATAATTCTCAGGCTTTTATTTTTCATCAAGTGCCATGGCAGAAAACGGTGATGCCCAGGCTGAGCATTATCTGGTGAGGGACCAGGAAAGCAAGCAGTTCTGCCTTTCTACCAGTAAAATGATGCACTGTCTGCAGCTGGAACTGCAGGGGACTCAGTTCCAGAGGTATTGATATAAATTGCTGAATGAGAGGGTTTCCTCACCTATATTTAGAAAATACTTGATGTGCTAAAAAATTTCTTCATTTGCAATCAGGATATGTGAATAAATCCCAACAGGGATGCCACTTTTGATTCTGAAGAGATGTACATGTAAAATGAGAAGGAATGGGTTTAATTTGACAGATTTTCCTCTCCCCTCATCACAGGCAGCTGTTGTCAGACTGAATTAGAAAGTTTGAAGAAATACATTCCTTAAGCAGGAAAGAAGTGGAATTGGTCATAAACCCCAGCAGAATTGCTGCATACAGATTGTTATTTGGCCTTTAAATATTAAATGGCTGGTTTTAAATAGGCCTGGTGCAGATGGTTTCTGCTGCAGGTTTATTGATTAAAATAGCTGCTTTACATCAGCTCCAAGTTTGTTTCTCTAGAGGCTTTTGTCTTCATGAATAATGTACCCATTTGCTGAAATTTTGTTAGAATTCATCTCCTGGAGGCTGGCTGTACATCTCTAGGCTCCTAAGTCTCAGTTGACTAGGCTCAAAATTGTGACAGTCCCTGCACTTCCCTCCTTAGAAATGAATATTCTTTCTTCCACCCATCTAGTGCTGAACAAATCTAGTGCTTGCACATTGGAGAGTGCACTTGGAAACAGACTATTTGGCTGTTTGAGAGAGGCTTGTATGATATTGAAGGTTGCCTTGGCTATATTGAGGATTAGTTTTTTGCAGCAGTTCATCCAAACCCTGTAAGAGTGAGTGGAAAAATTCCAGTGATCTTTGGATCAGACTGTGAACTTGGAGGCCTGTCATGGTTTTACGTGGGCAGGTCTCATGCCTTCAATATTGTAAGTATTCCAATTTGCTGGATGCATCTAGTGCATCTATGATCAGTTTTTTTTTGCACCATTTTTATGGCTTTTTTATGCATTTCTAAATATGTGTACCTTGATTTCTGGAAGATGCTTGTGGATTTTCTGTTAAGCCCAAAGGTTATCGCTTTGCTTGCGTAAGGGGTGGTGGAACAGACATTGCACAGCTTCCCCTTGCAGGCTGAGGCTTGCAAGTTCTGTTATCCCTCTGAGCTGAGTTTGCCACTCTGCAATAGGAGAACACTGCTGCTGGACCTTTAAGAAAGGAGGGCTATGAACAGCATGGAAAGCAAACAGAGGTGATAAGACCTTTCTTGATAACACGCTTCTCCTCCTCCTCCTCCCTTCTGATCCTCTTCCCTATCACAGAAATATTTGTCTTTCCTTTAACTATCTGCTACAACAATAGCTGTTTGTAAAACCAGAGCAGGAGGAAAGTCAGATTAAAGCCTTTGGTGAAAAGATGTGAAATCAGGCTCCCCTGTCTCATTTATGCTTGGGAAAATAAATATCATTGTTGGTAGAAGAGCTAATTGAATCTTGTGACTCTGGAAATGTAGCCAGTCACAGACAATCTGGCATGCCTTTACTCTCTTGGGGAGATGGTGACCCTTTCTTTCTACAAGTTAATTTTACACCAAGATAAAACCAGAAGAAAAACCCAGTTGATGTGTGTGTGTACATATATATATATGTGTGTGTATATATATATGTATATATGTAAAAAAAAAAGTTATTCCATTCTGAAATGGCCAAGAACAGGATATAGCAGTGCCTGAATATTTTCCTGAAGATTTTTTCTGTTTTGTTTAACCAAATGAAAACCTCTTCAAGATGTCATTTGGCAAAGTGTTTTGACCCAGGTGAGACCACAGATCTTGACAGTATATTAGTTTTCCTGAAGTATCTCTGACTTGTGTCTAATTTTTTTAAGGCATGGAGGCTGTGAAGATGATAACTTGCTTCTTTATGACAGTAAAACACATAGCAAAGATCACACTGGGAGGGTAGCTGACAGGCTCTAGACAGATGGTTCCTGTGTGGATGTTAGCAGATGAGAATCCTCCCTTCTTGGGACACCTGTCTGGTGACCAGTGCTGCCACAGCATATCTCTCACACTTCTTACAGACCTGAGAGAAAGATGTGTGACCGGAAATATGAGCATCTACTGGATTATTTCCTGTCAGGAATGCCCCCTGTGGCTGTGGAGTGAGTGTGTGTGGTTGAGAGCAGGCCATTAGGCTTTCTCTCTTTCCTCCCTCAGAGCCTGTCATAAGCACGGGGTGGACGAGTCAGTGCACAAAATGCCCAACACTGTTCAGTGTGGAGGTTTCTGCAGTCTCACTTCCTTCCACCATAGCTATGAACAAGACTTCCCTTGGTGTAGTTAGGACAGGACTTGAGCAGTTAGGGAAGCCTCCCCCTTGCTAAATTGCATGGCCTGGAATTGTAGGAGGATGCTGAAAGTCCTCTCTACTCTTTGCCAAAATACTTCATGTCAGTAGTGGAACAAAGGAAGCCCAGTTTATTGCGGCTGATCCTTTGGTATCTCCAATGGTGGAAGCTCTCACTGAGGCTTTTCCTGTGGCTGGGATATTCAAAGCCTTTCTTTGTGCCTTTGCTGCTACATCAGAAAAGTTAAGCTGATGCTATTGTTTTTCCTTGTGAAAGAAGGAATTGACTCTCTAACCCCTCTGTTAACAACACATGAAATGAGCCTACAAGCTCAGAGTTTATCAGGGTGAGACAGAGAGGTGCATACATACACATCAAGATACTGGTATAAACCTGATGAAACTGATATAAATAAGGTTATATAAACCTTATTTTCTCAGGATATCAGGCTACACAGTTACCTGATGGATCCTTTCAAATAAAAACACTGATGGTAGCATCAGTAGTAATAATAAATTTCTTACAGGCACTGTATTCAAGGCATGCAACAAAGCAAAAAGGCAGTAATATTTTGAAAAATATATATTAATTTTAGGCACACAAAATATGCATAAACATATGTTTCATCCTTCCCTTCAATCAATGCTTTAATTGAGAAGGCATTGGAATTGTAATAGTGTCTCTTCTGTTGTTGATGCTTTGAGGAACTAATGACATCTGTTTTACCAAGCATAAAGAAGAGCCAAATTATAGGATAATCTGTAATGTTTATTTTATTGCTTCAAATAAAGAACTGAAAGGTGATGAAACTGGGCAATTAAGAAACAAAACAAAGGAATAAACTCTGCTGATGCAGTGGAATACTGCATTAGCAATGCGAGGGGAGTCAGGATACGTGAGCTAAGGAACCTGGCGTGACTCTTGGGTGTGAAAATATTTTCAAGTATCTAAAAATTTGCACCTCTTGATATGACCCATTCTGCACTGTTTAACCTCATAGGAAATGCAGTCTGTTGAGTTTTGATCTGAAGAACGGTTTCTGGTAGGAGTTAAGGACAAAAGTCTGTAACTAACTGGTCAAAGCAGCAGGACAGTTCTGGTGTTGCCTGCTAAATCCTCTGGGTTGCCTGCATTCCTGTTGCATTTCCACACACATGGCTGAAGGGTGAGGGCAGAGCTGGCCTGGCTGGCAGCAGAGCAGGATACATGCTTAGGATGTACAGCAGCAATCAGAGCCTTTAATGGGAGTAGAGGATTAATTAATTCTGATCCATACAGACACATTGGCTTCTTGTGCAGTCAGAATCCTAATTAGGCAATCAAATTTTTTCCTTTCACAGTGACCATTGCTCCAGCTGTGCTCTAACTCTTTCCTCTCTTTACTTGCAAATCTCTCTCTTTTTTGCAGCAAAAAAAAAATTACATACTTTGGCAAGAAAGCTTCCTTCTTTTCTTTCAGTTTTTTCCTGTTTGCATCTACATATTTACATATCTGCTTCTGTTGTTCTGTGATCCCTCAACCTTCATTTTCAAACCCTTGTTATGAAATGAGATCATGGCTCCTTCCTCAGCTCCTTTATTCCTCTAACCCAGGGTTCCTTCCCTTCTTTTCACCCCTCCAGCCCTCAGCCCCTGCTGACTCAGTTAAATATACATGTGCCCTTTTCCCCTTTGTTCCTTCTTTTCCCTTCACCCCTCTGCGGCTGCTTTTCTTATGTTGGCTTTGATCTGTTTGCTGGCAACACTAACATTTTTAAATCTTTTCTAATTTGTTATTTTTGTACATTGTTTTGAAATGAAATATCTTGGAAAGGAAACATGGGTTGCCCCATTCACTGCAGGGGCAAACTCATTGTTACTTGGGTGGGAAGGCTCTTGGGTGGGAAGGCTGTGTATGCAATTGAAGTCTGTGCTGGGGAAGTACTGAGGAATGGTCCCATCCACTGCACTGTGTGCTGTCAGTCTGGTCTGCATAATGAAGGTACACCCCAGATTCAGCTGCACAGTTAGCCTCAGGTTTGCTAAGCCACGCTACTGCAGAAAAGGGAAAAATGGAGGGCCAGTACTTAAGTGTCTTTATGTTCCTTTGTTCTGGAGGGTGACCAAAACCATGAGGAGTGTGATCCTTAGTGATGGGAACTGTGACACAAATCCCTAGAATTCACTGGGGTTCTTCTCTTTATCAACAGGAACACTGAGAGGTCACCTGTGTTTTATAACCCTTCACTCTCTTGGGGTGTTATCAGAGTCCTAATCCACTGGTTAGGGTATCCTATAACTCTTGTGTTGCTGCTGGTATGTTGCCTTTTTCTGTACCTACATCTGTCCAGACATTTTTTTTTTTATCTTTTGTTTTACTTCTGTGAAGATGGCATGAATTGTTATTAATTACGACTACTGTTTTGTGCTAACCACTACATTGACTTATGGCAAAAAAAATGGCCACTGTAATGAGCCTGAGTTCCTGCCAAGATGTGATTTCCTTGACCACCCCTAGTTGTGAGGTTTTCTCCTGGCAGTGACAGTAGCAGATGAGTTTCTGCCAAGTATCTACAGACAGTCTTGGCATCAATCCTCACGGACATGGCTCCATATGGTCACTCTGGCCTGCAGAACCTGCTGCTTGATGGCCTGTTCGGCTCTATTTCTATTTTTTTTTTTTTTGTCAGATGACTTTCAGTCCTCTCTTCTAAGAAATAAGGAAAAAAACTTCAAATTACTCCATATCCCATTCCCCACACTGAGACTGATCTTTATTTGTGACCTATTTTTTACCAAAGATTGACTGCATTTTGTTTTATTCCAGGTCACCGGTTTCTTCAGAAGATCAAGGTAAGATCTGTTTTACAGATACTAACAACATATTAAAAATGAGACCAAAGACTAGTGAGTAAGCTCTGTTTTAACCCAGTTGTGGTGGAGAAAAATGTTTTCATAAAAATGAAACTTTGATGTTGACGAAACTTTGTTCACCCCCTAGACATTAAGTGCTTGATCATCTAGTTAGTTTAATTGGGACTGACAGAAGTTGTTGAGTCATTTGTAAAATGAATCTTGCTTAATCAAATGGAACTATTGCAAGAGTTTACAGTTTATTCATCCATCTGTATAGAGCTTCACCTGTGGAAAATTACGTGTGGCTTAAAGGATGATGCATGTTTTTTGTAAAGTTGAGCACATCTTTCATGACTCTTACAGGACAGCATCTTTATTTCTGAGAGGAGAGTGTACCGTGCTTTAAAAGCTTGAACACACATTATCTTGGGTTTCCAGTAGAGTCAGTTTCATAGGATAGTATGGAATTTAGTGCAGCTAGGCTCTTCTACGTGGAAAAATCTCATGGCTTGAGTAGCAGGAGTTGCAGGTTATGCCAATATGCTTCCTCTGAAGGACACTTGAAGGATCTGATCTTTCCCTAAGGACTAAAGAGGGAGTTTGTGGTGACCAGCTGCTTAATAACGTGGCAAACTTAAGTCCATTTTAAGTTTAATCACACTGTGAAGGGGTGGTAATTGCACTGCCAGAGTTGCAAAAGGAATGAACAAAAAAAAAAGGGTGACTGACTGAGAGGAGAAAGTCCATCATGTGGCTCTGAACTGAGAATACTATTTTGGTCCAAAAAAGAAATATCTATTTTCTTCTGGCATCCAATTTGTATGCAGTCACACAATCAGCAAATTTTCTGGCCAATACCATAAGTATTACTCAAGAAAGGTCCAGATGGGAATAGTAAGGACTGTTGCAAATGGAGGTGTAAGTAGGTCTGAGCCTGGAAGTGTGTCACTGAACTATGTTCACTTGGAGTGTGGAGTGACAAGTTAGGTATCAGCCTACATTGTCTTTGGCTCCAGCCAAGAGCTTTTTAGTCCAGTATAGTGGATGTCAAATGTATTGTCATCAATACATTCTCTTCCATCTCCTTGACGAGTCCTTTCTCAGTAAAGAAAGTTGTAAAGAGAGCGATAAAAATGGACAAACACACAAGACCAAAGATCTATCTGGCCCATCTAGTCCATTCCTAGTGTCTGGTAGCAGCGGATCCCGTGACAAATAAAAGTATGAGGCTGGCAGAAGTATACAGGTTTCATTTCCTGGTGTAACCTATTAGATTTTTATGATTTACAGCTCATTGATTTTGTGAACCAGATGGAGTTTTCCTGTTTAATAGTTCCTCTGCTTTTTACCATGGCCACAGCTTCTAGTATGCAGTACAGGACACTTGTGAGAAGTTAACAGTATACCTCATGTCTCCATCTCTCAGAAGAGATTTGAAATCATTATGGTCTAATATACTATTTCAGGACCTGGATTCAAGCTGCATCTCAGCGCATTAACTTGTTAGTGATAGACTGCTCTTGCTTTTTCATTTCTCTTGCATTTATTCTATTGCTTCATCTTTATCTATTAATGGAGCAACAGACGGTGTGTATGCATTTCCTTGTGTATCTTTAAAGGTTAGTATTTCATGCTGTCAGAATGCTTTCCTTCTTTCAACTATTTTTATGCTATTCTAGTTTTTCACAAAACCTTCCTGTTTGCCATCTACCATCTGCTGCCATGGTTTGGCTTTTCAGGTTTGATCAGCATCTCTGAATAGCCTCTTCTTCCTTGCCTCTCTTCCCTTTCTCTCACAAGCATCCTCTTCTGAAACGCAGAGTGAAAGGCCTTGACCAATTAGTGACATGATAGTGCCAGTTATTAGAAGTTTCGTGACCATGGAGTATCTAACCAGGTTTGTCATCCATGTAAATAAGTAGCAGCTTCTCTCAAGCACAAAAGATTTCCTATTCCCCAGTGACTTTTCAGAAAGAGGGGTCCAATACTTGGATTTCCTCTATCCCACCATGCCAGCTACAGACCGTGGTAAATGGGCACAGTAATAAAAAGAAAATGTGATAAAAGTGCTGCAGCATAAGCTCTTTAGAGCCCAGAAGGTTCTCAGTCCACTGAGACTGCATGTGTGGAGGCATCTCAAATTAGCCTTAGATCTCAAATCCCTTATCTAAACAAAAAAGAGAGGCTCCATGAGAGAGCTGAAAACTTATCTCTGACTTGCTTTTTATGGTGTTCATGCAGATGTCTCCTGGCATATTGTTCTTGGAGTGTGTATCTTGGAATCAGTTTTGAGACTTATATGTTCATTAATAGTCAGTGTGTACCTATTCAATATGTTAAACACTCGTATTTTTTTTTAATAAGGCAATCATGCTTTGGGCTACATAGTGAGGAAAGATCCAACTGTAGAATACTGTACCTTCACTGTACCTACATTCTGTCCTGTATAACAGCTGCTCTTCCCTATTATGGACACCATTCTGGTGCTGATTTTCTGATGATGTGATATGTTGATCATTACTGAGAAAAGGCTCTTTCTCTGTTGTGTTAGATCTTTTGTTTTAACCTCCCACTTGATTCCTGATCTTTGTTTTGTCTGCTTTAATATTCAGTCATCACTTTTTCTTCTACTGTTTCTCTGTGGGTTTTTTTAATCATCCTCTTCTTGCTTTTTAAATGACTCTTTCCCATTGACCACAAGGTTGCATTCTGCATAGATTTTCACATTGTGCTCCTCACCTGGGTTTCTGAATGTCCTGCTTCTCCTCCAGTGGGGACTGACTGCTTCAAGCACTAGTTGCAAACAGTAGCTGTAGCATCTGTAGTGTTCTAACAGACTTGTACCAGAATTAGCATCTAATGTGAGTGGCACTTCCATTAATCCCTGACGGGACAATGCATTATGCTGTCTTGACAAGCGGGTGAAGATAAAGCACCATCTGTCTGGGACTGGGGCATCTATTGAACAATTGTAACCGCACACAATGCTCCTTGTTGTGGACACATGTTAAAGGCACCTTTATCAGTTACAAAACAGAGCCATTTTAATTGGCACAGAAAGGGAAAGAGCACTGCTAGAAAATCCCAGACTTCAAAAGAAAAAATACCCAAAGCCTCTTAGAGATTTTAAAAGGTTTGTGTCTTTGTTCTTGGTACAGGTAGTTAGGAAATAGATAACTAAAGAGTGAAATCCATCATCTTTTTTTTTTTTAATTTTTTTTTTTTTGGTTAACAAAAGGTGTAGACAAAACCCCTAACCCTCAAATGCTCTAACTGATTGACAAAATGTACAAGCCAAGTAAATCCCAAAGCATACTAGTTTAGACAGGGGAGTGATGACTCTGAAGAATGACCTTTTTGGTGAGGTAAGCCCTAGTGCAGTTACCTGCCCTGCAGCCTTGGAAGTCAATGGTCTTCTTTGGGTGTTGGGGTTAGATGAGACTCAACAATGGGCAAGTGTCAGACTCACAGAAGATCTGGTGGATGTCATGAGGGAGGGCCAGGCAAGTCATCTCTTAGTGAATGGTACTACCTGCTGTATTTTCACTGCATAAAATGTCCCGGTCATATGCTCAGGAGGTCTGACACTGTTGGAGGTTATTGCATCCCTTGTTTCTGGAACAGGTAGGGTACTGTGATGGGAATGCAGATTTCTAATACATTGTGTTGCCACTACACAGTCGTTGTCTGGTTATCCTTAAGTGAATGGTCGAGGTTTACCAAACTCTTCATTCACCCAGCACCATTCAGAGCTGCACTGTACTTTGTGTGCACACTGGGTCATGCCCTGCTCACTCCTGTTTACAGCCACCCTGCAGAAATCTGCATTAAATAATCATATATTTAGCTTCATCAGGCCAAAGTTGGGTTCTCTCTACTGTTCTCTGTTTACCCTGTATGTTTGAGGTGGCTCTTCATCGTCATGTGAGCAATTGATGGAAATGGCCTTAAAAAGAGTACAATGAGTTCTATTTCCATTTCAAGTATTCTGAAAAAACCCCAGAAAACTCTTGAGTGTTGCTATTAATGGTGTAGGGATATTGGCGTGTTATTCATGTCATGGCAACTTGGAGCTGATGCTGTTCAATACTTGTGTGTCTAACTTCAAACAGAGGAAACTTGCCTTTGATGGATTTACTCAGTTTTAAGTAGCTGTACTAATGCACCTCAAGCAGCAGTCAACCAGAGCTTAATCCTTATGCATCTGAGTTGCATTCTGATCAGGAAACAAGAGGTTTCAAATATTTATGCCACTGCTTTCTTACTCATTTCTCTATAAACCAATGAAACTGGGCTTTTTGCCTTGTTTTCTTCCATCAGACGTGTTTTTGCTGCATAAGCATAATTTCTGTAATTTGGGGTTTGTGGTTTTGGTGGGTTTTTTTGTGTGATAGATTCAAAATTCATGAGGGAATAGAGGACAACTGAGAAATTAAGACAAAAAGGAGATATATTCAATGGAGAAATTTTGAAGACAGTTAGTTATTACAAAGTAATAACGTTATACAAGAGATTAACATAAAGGATGGGTTTTCTGCTTGAAAAGACGAATAGCGACACTCAAAGGTCTTTCAGATTCTTCCAGATCCTGGCTCCATGCCATGGAATCACTCCATGACTTGGAGTCATCCAGCCTGGATATCCTCCACCTAGGAGGGATTTGTGTAGAGCCAGGAGCGCATTAGAAGTGAAGTGAGTTTATAATGGTGACTTCTAAATTAGTCTCTATTAGAAAAAAAATGTCCACAGGGATTGCTTGGCATGGGTGCAAACTGGAAGTTTTAGGTGGGATGTGTAATTCTGTCTCTGGATATCCCTCTGGAAAGAGAGTGCTGCTATCTGAATTATAAGGAAGGGACGGATCAAGTGTGTGCATGGAAGGCAGTGGTGGCTCCATGCCATACAGGAAAATGCTTTGCTATGCAGTATCTGCTCCTGGGAATGTCCTGTACACTGTGGGACTTGCTCTGGTGCCCTCTGCTCCATTAAAGAGAGGAAATCTAAACACAAGCAAGGAGGAAGAGGGTTGCAGGAGTCCCAGAAAATAGCACAAGGAGCATTAACACTTCCTGGAACCTCCAATAGATGGGATTTCCTGTTGCACATGGTGGCCTGTGGAAATGCAGAATTCACTTTCTCAGCCTCCTTTCTTCTTTCTGGAGCCACTCTCCACTAATCTTGATAGTCAGAGTCTGCAAAGGGATGTTCTCCTCTGGAGTTTTGAAGCAATCTGCCATACTGATTAATAGGATGAGCAGGGTGCTGCAGATTAATCCAAACATCTCAGTGCTGGTAGAATTAAAAAAATAAAGATAAAAGATGAATGGCTATTTTGTACACCAGATGCCTTCAAAAGAGAGAGAGGGGACCCTGTATTCTTCATGGTGATGTTGCAGCTGTTTACCCAGCAACAAATTGAGATGTCTTGGAACGCTTTCTCTGTACAAATTAAAGAGAGTATGGGAGGGGTTGGAGGGAGGCTCCTGACTACAGGTATTTATTTTGATTAATTAGCCACTTTGGGAAGAAAACCCTCCTGGACAGTGTTTTGAAAGTGACTGTGGCCAGCCGAGCCAATGATGCCGTGGGGATCTACTCTGGGTTTGTCCATTTCCTTCTCAGCTCAGCAGAGGCTGGTATTGATGCAGACCCTGGCAAGAGAAAGCACTCTGTGAAAGCACATGTCTAGGGCTGAGGGAGCAAAACCTTTAAAAGGTACCTATACCCCACCTCTCATCATATCCAAGCAGCCTGAGGGGTCAGTAGGCAGCTGAGAGGGAGATGTTTGGCAGATGTGGGCATCTGAATCAGTAATAGATGAAAACAGAAAAACATTTATTTCAAGATGGCCACTGCCATTATCCTTTTTCTCTTCTCGAGGAAGTACGAGTAAGGAATATATTGTCTCAATCTGAGCACTTGTTTCCAAGCAGAAGCTCTGGGTAACCTTGCAACCTACTTTGCTTCTTGTTTTTTTTTGCTGATGGGATTGCTCATGGTCAGATAAGAGTGGCGATCACTTCACCCACTGAAGAACCTGCCTAGAAAAAATATTCTTGAACTGACTTTTGGATGATTTAGTCTTCCTGTGAAGCCCCAGCTTGTTGAGGAAGAGTAACTTAGATATTGCTAGAGGAGTTCTGTCTCAGCCCAAAGACTGCATAAGAAGCATGGCAAAGGCACTGCAGCCAGTGTTGCAGTGGCAAAAACCTTAAGGGAGTGTGCTAAGAGCGCCTGTGATGGGAATGGTCCACAAAGCTGGGGAAGAGGGAGGAACAGTGTGGCCCACAATGCTTCCTTTTTGCTGTCCCATTTATTTTTAAATTAAAAATAAACCACTGCTTAATTATTTTACCTAGAATTCTCCTTCTGCCGAGGTAGTGCCACTCTATTGATAAAATTGCTGCATTAGTCAGCCAAAGTCTTCCCTGCCTTGTGTTCTCACTTCATCAGAGACATTTTCTTCCACTGCATCACTCCTGAGAATGACATTAATTGTTGTCTTGGCTGAAAAATAAAAATGGTGGAAGGGAAAAACGAAGGCAAAAAAGTGATGACGTGAGCCAGATGGTGCTTAGTTTATCTGTGACTGTTCTTTGGGGTTCTGAACTATTTACAAAGGAAGTCCTTTTTTTTTTTACAATCCTTTCCTTTTGTAAGTCTGAGTTAAACGATCTTATAGCAAAAGTTCAATACTAGGCTCTGAATACTTCCACTCCTAACTATCAACTACACTCTCAGCTCTACACTAGTGCCATATAAACAATTCAGGTTGGACTCTAATTGGCATCAAAGTAGCTTTAAACTAGTCTGAGTGAAAATGGGGCTTTAAAGGCAGCTTGAGTGTAATTTACATCTGCTTGAAAGCCTCTTTATCCTTCCAGAGTTGTATGAAGGGACTTCTGTGTAAGTGAGAATTTAGCCTTTCTTTCCCTTCAGCAAGCATGTGTGGCTAATTTTACTTTTTTTTCCCCTCCTTCTCTCCTACCAGTGTTTTGGTGCTGTTGTTTGAATTTAAAATTCTTAAAAGATAAATGCTCATAATGCACATTTATAGCCACCTGAGTAACGATTGATTTTTTTACATGTTAAAATTTTTTCTTATTCACGAGTTAGGCCAACAGGTGCAATCAAAACTGTGTCAGTTCTCCAAATCTGCATGGGATGCAGTGCTTTTGTAACTAAAGGACAACCCTCAAATACTTAGAAGGGTTTTCTACCTCTTTGTGCAATCCTAAAAATAGATGTTATTGAGGCATGGCTCATTCAGAGGGCCAGCAGACTTCAAAAGTGTCTCTCTCAAACCACAAGAGAATGTGTGCTTATGCACGTTGTCCTGTACAGATGAAATAGCTCAAGATACTGTGTAAAGGCCTTCCTAATATCCCTCTTGTTGAGCAGTCCTCAGATGTGTGTGTCTGGCTGCTGCTTAGCTGATGTGCTTCTGAGCTCTTGGTTGCAGCAGGTTGCTGCCCTGTCAGTTTTCTTGGTCTCTTGGGAGCATTTTGAGCTCTCAGGCTCTTTATTCAGTTGTCTTTCATGGAAATAGTGCCTCACAGCAGAGCTATTGTGAATTACCTAGACTGGTGCCATTGCCTTCAGGTTCCATAAGAAGCCCAAGTCTTTTACAAATCTGAAAGCCTGTGGAGAACCCTTGTTTAACACCTGTTTCTTTAGGACAGTGGCAGCAAACAGATACATTTTGGAAAAAAATTAAAAATCAATGAGTCTTTGCTTTATTTAGCACAAGAGATACTATGATCTAGGCAGGAAACCTCTAAACTGCATGTATTTTTTGTTGTCATATTTCCATCATGCTTCTTACGCAGTCTTTGGGCTGAGGCAGAACTCCTCTAGCAAGTTCAGGAACCTTCTCCCATTCCCATACAGCTGCTTCAGGTGTAGACCACCAGATGCTTTCTGATGGTTGATTTTGAGTTAGAAAGATATGACATATAGGGATAGAGTTCCTAAAATGGCTAATGAGAGCCTTTTGCTTCTTTAGAAGTTATAATTACATTTATAAGTTCAGGCCTTTTCAGGCTTACAGGCAATCGACTTCCTCATCAGAATGCCCCTGGTTTAGTTATAATGCAGCCTCTTCCTGAGCACCAAAACCTGTGGCTGATTCTCGTGGTCTGTTAGCTGTCTGTTTGCTGAAGATGTTTCATTTTGATTGCTCAGCACCAAAGTTTAAAAACAGTGCAAAAATATTCTTCTGTCAGATTCCTCATCAGTACATGGGCTGTGTTTGCAGGATGTTCTCATGAAAAAGGACATTTTATTCAGTCTGAAGAAGAGACAAGGCTCCAGGGGGACCTTATTGGGACACTTCAGTACTTGGAGGGGGCTTATAAAACAGGTGGGGAGGGATGTTTCAGCAGGGCCTGTTGTGCTAGGACAAAGGCTAGTGGCTTTAAACTAAAAGAGAGTTGATATAAGAAATATGGTTTTTTTCAGTGAGGGTGGTAAAACACTGGCACAGGTTGCCCAGAGAGGTGGTGGATGCCCCATCCATGGATACATTTAAGGTCAGGTTGGCTGGGGCTCTGAGCACCCTGATGTAGTTGAAAATGTCCCTGCTTATTGCAGGGTGGTTGGACTAGATATCCTTTAAAGGTCCTTTCCAACGTGAACAATTCTATGATTCTGTGATTTTTTTCTTCTTTCCTGAACACAGCTTACTCTATGCACAAGTCTAAGAAAAAAGTTAGTCCTAAAGGTGTGTGATAGGACCAAATGCTTGTGTCCTTTTCTTGGCTTAAGGAGTGCACTGCTAAAATAATAAGCTCCAAAGAGGATGAGTGTCCTATAATAGGGGCTTGGTGCAGCTTTTTGCCCAAGCAGTTAGCTTATATTTGGGGAACTTTGTCTCATTCTATCAGTAGGAAAATTTGGTCCTAACAGTCAGATGATTGTTTGGTGTAAAGTACTTTTTCGGTGAATACAGAAGAGGTGATTTAAACATTTATTTCTGGATATTTTTTTTATCAGCATCTATAAGACCCCTTAACCTGCAAGGCTTAATTTCTGTTTAATTTTTTCATGATCTTCGGTAGTCACTTCCACTACTTGCAGGTGCGTAGAATACATGAAGAAGAATTTAATTGCTCCTTTCACTCAGCTTATCTTCAAAGGAAAATATTTAAGCATCATCAGCTTTGGTGAGACTTGAGATTGTCTGTAGATCAAAGACCAGTGAGCTCACAGTCATTCCAACAAAGCGTTATTAATTTTGTAATTTAACTTCTCAGTTATGTAGACAGTTTGGCATGTGTGTGTAATAGGTGGTTTTGGGTTTTTTTCTGTAACTTTAAAAGCAGATAAAATGTTGGAAAGAGGTAAAGTTTTTGTAAAAGCTCAAGTGAAGAGATTTGCACTTTTCTTCATGGATCCCTAAAACTGTTCTATGGGACTAGCAGGCCCTTCAGAAATAGCAAGTGGATTCACTGCTCTGTATCTTAGGTGCCTGTTTCTCATAGTCCTCTCAGAAGGGAAGTAATCCACAAACCAAATCCCTGTGGTATCCCCCACCCCTTTTATCAGCAGGTCAAGGGTGAAGATCGTGGCTAGAGTAGAAAAAATCAGTTCTATACATTTCTGGGTAAGTTATATTACTGTCAGTTTGTCATAAAGCTTTTATGAGCAACTTGTTGTTTACAGGGAAAAGAGTGCATTTCTGAATGATAATCTGTATGGACTCCAGTAATTTGAAAGCATACCTTTTTGAGTGATTGATATAGAAGTTATTATTGATTTCTGTAAAACTAGTGAAAAATAAACTCCGAGGGCTTCTTTTATTATCACTTCTGTAATGCTGATCTTTAACAGCTCAGAAGACTCCAACTGTGTAAAAGGACTCTTCTAATCAGGGTCAGCTTTTAACTTCTCAATGTGTAAAGCAGTAATTACTTTAAATTTCTGACTCTATGAATTACACAAGGTCTAAAACAGCAATAAAGGGTTGGAAATGTTCTGGAAGTTAATGATAGTCCAAGTTTAGTAACTCTCAAAAATCTGATGAAGTCACCTTCTCCTATAGTTTCTTCCTCATTATCAGCTCTACAGGGTTTGAACAAGGCAGTATTTTATGCAGTATTCTTTAAGAGTTCCCCTGAGCACTCTAGTAGGAGATGGTGGTGAACACTGTGTCTCAAATTCTGGGAGCCCCACACCAAAGATCTTGTATTTTTTATTAGCTGCCTCCAACCAGTAAGAAGCATCCAGCACTGAAATGCTGATGGCATATCACTCCAAATTCTGAACCAGTGCTTTAGATGTGTCTTAGAAAGGGCTGGACAGATGCAGGCATTGTCTGTTAAATGAGGTTTCCACAAGGAACTGATCACTTCAGATTATCAACTGTCTTACTGCATCTTTTGAAAGAGCTAAAGGTTTTATGAGCCCTAATTCTGCTTGAGATCAGAGAATCATAGAATGGTTTGGGTTGGAAGAAACCTTAAAGAACACTTAGTTCCAAGTCCCCTGTCATGGGCAGGGATGCCACACCTACTAGATCAGGTTGGTCAAAGCACCCTGCTCCAGCCAGGTCTTGAGTTATGGTAGCTGAATTCTGCCATAATTTCCCATGTGCTTAAATATTCTCATACTCTGATTAGGTGCATTGATACCCTGGTATTTTCTAACTCATGGTAGGATGAGTTAAATTAGGATGAGTAGAATTATTGCAAATAATACTCTGCTCCCACACTGCATTTCATTCATAGGTCTGTAATTGCCTGCATTTTAATCAAGAATGTAACGACTCCTTGGTGTGGTATACATACTTTATAACATAGTTTTAAGTAATTCTGATCCCTTCAGTCACAATTTTTAGAACTTTACTGAAGAATTGCTTGTAAATGTTGAAAACTTCAAAATTGCTGTACATTTTAATCAGCATTCCCTGTGGCTTAGTTGGTACAGAAGTAGTGGGTTCAAATATGGCATTGAAAGGGTCAGATCAGGTGTGTAATCTGACTGATAAAATCTGGAGGATATTTATGGTTTATGAATAACTTTTACTCAAGTAAAAAGACACATTACTCCTGTACTGCTGACAGCGGCAGGCTGTAGAACCACCCTGTTCTTTGAGATTCTTTCCAGTGCAGACCAACTCCTCTTACTGACTCACTAATCATTATTCAACTAACTTACTAAATATCTTCCATGTCAACCTACTTTAAGCAAAGAACCTTGTGATCCTGAGATGTTACTTACAAGGGTTTATAAGAATTTTTTTCTTCCTGTTCTTTCTGAAAGTGTTTTAGCAGCAAAGTTTCTGGTGTGATAGTAACCTGGCGATGAGCCCTGTGTCTGTCCTTGGTGTTAAGCTGATCAGCAGCTTTAGGATAAGGAGAAAATTTTTCTGCAGGGCATACAGGAAGGGGGTAGTTGTTCGAGGTTTTTCCTTGCTTGTGATGCTTCCGAGGATTTTCATGGCTTTTGAAGTGAGTGAGG
Source organism: Lycocorax pyrrhopterus obiensis (assembly GCA_014706295.1). Classification (NCBI taxonomy): domain Eukaryota; kingdom Metazoa; phylum Chordata; class Aves; order Passeriformes; family Paradisaeidae; genus Lycocorax; species Lycocorax pyrrhopterus. The sequence goes on along the minus strand of JACSVZ010000015.1, from coordinate 58,834,914 downwards.
TGATAGTGATGACTTCTGATGCTCTCCTGCTCTATTCTGATGTGCTGCAGCCATTTGTGAGCCCTTACGTTTATGAGACATTCTCATTCTGCCCCTGTATGGTATATGAAGAACTAAAATTTCCAATACCATGAGCATTGCCTGGTGCTAGGAGTATCACACCTTGGAAAACCTTAAAAGAAGACCCCCAGTTTTGCCCTTGTTTGGTTGTCATTCCTGGAGGTGATCAGACGTCTCCTGGAATCATGCCATTCTGAAGGATCCCTTCTCTGTCTTAGTTTGACTCTTGATTTAGGTGCTGCAAGTTGGAGGTCATTTTCTCTAGAGCTGCTTTAGTCTGTGGAGCACAACATGAACTGATGCAGGGCAAACCAGGTTATTTTCTATGGAGAGTCATTTTCTCTTCTGACCATCCAAGCAACCCTGTGAGACCTCTCAGGCATCCTGCAGCCTCTGAAGTTACTGAGTATGAACACTTCACTCCTCCTTTATCTGATGCCCAGTGTTTAATGACTGATTTTGCAGCACTGTTTTAATGGTGCTGGCTTCACATGCAGAGCCAGAGAGCAATTGTTATTTTGTAAGTTAATTTTGTCTGGGAAACAAAAATGTTTGTTGTAACTCAGTGACATTAACATATATTTTTAGAATATGAAATAAAACTAGCTGTTTCCAATGGAAGCAATGGATACCAACGTAAAAATTAGATGAGTGACATATGCCCTAGGAAAAGTACTGTTTTCAGCATGAGTGTGTACTAGTAGTTGTTTATCCTGTGTCTCAAGCTGCATTAGCTTGCAGCATTACCACAATTCAATTAGCAGCCTTTTCAACATGGCTTTTTTTTCTATTGGTTCATTATCCACTTGTATCTGCTCAATAATAATTTATGAGTCAGGTATGCGTGTGAGGGGGTTTGTTTTGGAGTGGGTGTTTTTCTGGTGTTTGTTTTGGTAGTAATTTTTTTGTGTTTGTTGTTGGGCCTGGGTGGGGTTTTTGGTGTTGTGGGGAGTTTTTTGTTTTTGTTTCTTTGTTTCGTTTCTTTGTTTTTGTTTTTTTTTTTGTTTTGTTTGTTGGTTTTTTGTTTTGTTTTGTTTGTTTTTGTTTGATGAAGATTCTTTTCTAAGTTGGGTAGTTAGTCTCATCATCTCATCTCAAAATCCACCCAGTGGAAACCAGAAGTTGCTAGTCCCTCGCAGCTCTTCCGCAGATCGCCTGCATTTGTGGCTGTCCACATCCTACCAGGTAACTAGGGAACTGGTTTTGTCAAGATCCATCAGCCTGGGCAGGGACTGACACATTTGCAGGCAGTTTCAGCTGAGATGTCAGTGATGCAGCAGGGACTGTCTGCAGGGGTGTTCCAGTGGAGAGGGTCAAACTTTGCTTAGGAGGCAGCCTGGGGACCGAGTGCTTCCTCAAAATATGGACAGAGCACTCCAGTCACCAGTTTTGCCAAGCTGTCACCTTACACCAGCAATAAAGCTACTTGCTAAATAAATATAAAAGGTAATAAACCACTTTTATTAGTAATGAGAAATGCTTTTCTTAGGAGAAATTGAGAAAATAATGACTTCATTAAAATATTAATTAAATCAAGTAATTTTTGAGACATCTTTAAGACTTGAATGTATATTATATATGGTAAAATAGTGGCATAGTTCATTTTACGTATTACACCAGCGGTGCAGCATTGCTTCGAAGAAATAAAACAATTCTCATTTTAATGCTTCTAATTTTAAGCTAGCCTGGCATTACATGTTGACAGAATTTTTTTCCAACTTCTCAGTCTGCTCTCTCTTGTCAATGCCATCTGCTTGCTTGCTTCACCACCTCTTTAACAACCAGGTGATTTTTGCCATCTTCACCCTCCTCCTCAATATGCCCAGCAGTCCCATTTGGGTTTATGGGGTTAGTGTGCTAAGCAATATTCATATATTTATGTAAACATGTTCCTGATTCTAAAGAACCTTTCTCCATTTCTAGCTCAAGAGCTTCTAAATCTTCCTGCATCGGGGCATACAGCTCTGCATTATTTTACTGTAGTCTAATCTCTTGTTATGCCAGCTGGTTTTGTTGATCTGTAATGTGTTCATTTATCCAATAGGTTCTACTCTAGCAAAGCACTTAATTTAAAGAGTGCAGGTAGACTTGGTGTGAAAAGAATGTAATTAGCTCAAAGCTAAGCACTTGCCTAAATGCTTTGCTGGATTTGAGGCTTAGGGAAGAGATGAAAAGATTGGTCTAATTATGTTGAATTTGTTTTAGAGCTGCTTTATCCTAATAGCCTTATCACCAGACCAGCTTCTGGTTATGGATATTCAGCATAGAAGATTTCTCACATCTTGTCAGGCTTTTCATAGAATCATAGCTCTCTCTCTCCTGGTTTTTTTGAACTGTAATCTTAAATGTGGCTTGCATAAGAAAATGTATCACTGCCTCTTAGGAAGGTGACTTCAGGGAAGCCATGTCTTAAAAAATTGGATGTAGAAGGCAATGAAAAACTCATGTCACCAGTTCATTTGCTTTTCACGTGCAAGGAGTGCAAAATATTTATACAAGTTCAGACTGCGGTAGACTAAAGAATAAAGGTGTCAGTGAGACCAGATTGATGAAAAAAAGCAGGGAAATAGATAAAGCAAATGACATGAGCTAAATTCTGCTCTGCTATTAATTTGGGCTGAGCAATTGTTTGAACTCTTGGGAGAAAAAGAAGGATGTAAACCACTGAAAATAAAAACTGAAGATTTTTCTAGCTCTTACCTGCTGGTGTTTGCCTTCTTCCATTCCTAAAATCTGTGTGTCCTCGCTCTCACAGATGCCAGAGGGATTTTTAGGATTTAGTTTAACTCATGGGCACTGAAAAACTGCCCTAAATCTAAAATTGCAAGAATTGCTGCTACTGCTTCCTGAAGACAGGACTTATCTGGACTGGGTTTCTGCTTTTCCCACTGCTGTGTGGCCAGGGCATGAGGCATTACTGAGACCAGAAAGCCACATAGCCCCAGGTGTTTTCAAAGAAAAGGACACTTGTTGAGTTGCCTTTGAACATCCTTCCTCTTCTGCAGTGTTTAGCTTGGATGTCTTGTCATTTCTGAAGGTGTAACAAGCTCCTCATGGAATTCCCACTGTGCAGTTTCCTGTGTGTTATAGCAAGGCTATACTATGGTTCTCTTTCCCCCCTTGTTCCTGCTTACGTGAACTTTTGGCATCTTTCTCAAGGATGGCACTTGAGCAAACGCTTAATTTGATTGCACTGCCTAGATGCAAAGGTAGAAATGGGTTTAGACACTCTTGAAAAAGTATGAGTTGAGGCAGGTGTTTAATGCTTTCTAAGATGCAAACCACGTCCGTGCTTTCTCAGAAAGATTATTCATCATTGTTTTTTACAACATATATCATGATGGGGAGAAGGAGGAAAAAGAAGGAGATAGCCACATAGTGGTAGGTTTGTAACAGCTTCTCTAGGCAATAGAAAGTCCCAGGCTTTTGCTTTCCTTCTGTTTTTTAACAGGCTCAGGGCAGACAGTAGTGGGTAGGGAGAAGCTCCCAGCTGTTTGCAGCTCTGTCCTGCCTTGTTGTGAGCTCTTGTCCTCTTTGTTGCATTTTCCTTCTATGCCTGTTTAAAATACAAAGGCTGACAAGGTGAGGATTGGCTCTTGCTCTGTGTTTGATCCTGCCTGCCAAACCCAGGGGACTTGCTCCCCGCTGGCATCTAATAACATTTTTGTAATACAAGTAATTGTGAAGAAGTTTCTCTCTTGTCACTTAATCATCTACAATTTGGGGTTCTCAGTGTATTGGGGACTAACTGACCACTCCAGCATCGGTATGACAAAGTCTGACAGGTCTGAAGATAGTTTCAGGTTCTCTGTGTAGATGACACTGATATCTTCAGTGATGGTTCAGGTGCTGGAGACTTGGCCCACCTTGTGGACACTGTTGAGAGGTCTCAGAAGTGTCTCAAGTGAAAAATTCAGACAGAAGCCTGCAGTTCCAGGTCAGCACTGGAAATGATGGCTTGATGTCCATACAGCTTTCATCACCATGGGTTGTCTTCTGCCTTTCCAGTATGTATCAGTGCAGGGTTTGCACTGGTTTTGGTAGCACATGAGAATGCAAGTGGACTGGGGGATGTCAGTCTCAACTTGCACATGCTGTGAGCTATGTCCTCAGTTGTGAGGCTGTATGCATAATGCTTTCTGCCTGACATCAGTTTTCTTTTTGCCTTTTGCAGCACTTTTACAGGCAGTCATATCTGGTGATCTACTGAAGGTAAGTACAGAGCACTGAGTGTCCACTTATTCACAGTTTTTTGCTGGTCAGATATACTGTAAATTTTATCACACCTCTGCTCAAAACATAAATAGGCTGCTGTAGGGACTGCTGGCAAGTGCCATTTTACAGCCTTTCCAGGAAACCCTGAATACTAGGGGAACACATCATGCAGGTGAGGTGTGAAATTTGCGTGAATAGGATCTGGTGTTAGACAGCACCGTTTTGCCCAGGATTCAGAGCCCACTGCATGGAGCAATGTGCCAGTTGCTAACAGGGAAATTACTATACTGGCAGCGTTGAACAGCAGGGTAGTTCTGACACAGCCTTACACAGGAAAGGATATTTTACACCAGTGAGGTTGGTGGCCAAGCCCCCGAGTGCTAGCTTTCTCAAAGTCTACCTAGGCAACCACCAGACCAGGTAGAACAAATCTCGGCTGGTTGTTTTATCACCTGATGGATGTCTCAAAACATGAAGTGCCTTGGTATAGTTAGTCTGGGAGGAAAAACCACTCATGCAAAATGTTTTGTGCCCAATGACTGAAGTCCCACATCAGACAGCTATTCAGGTTGCATGTCTCAGTAGCCAAGTCAGGATCTGAAAACACGCCCTCAAATTTGGATGAGGACTGTGATTAATGATTGCAATTTTATCTGTGAGAAGCCAGCTTGGAGCCATTTGTAAAAATTACAGTGCTGTTAGGCCAACTTTCTGCCTGCAGGTGCCCCTTCTATACTACAGCCTCAGCACTTGTGGCTGCAGCATCTAGGGAGCAGTCCTTCAACCAGTCATAAAAATATTGTCTTCTTTCCACTTCTTGAAAGCCTTTTGCCTGAGCTGGCTTTCATGGGGAAACTCCTTGCCCTTCCTCAGATGTACTGCATCATAAATGAGTCCTCACAGTTGCAATTCTCTCCTTTTTCTGCAGTGATCTGCACTGCAAATCCCACCCTCTCTCCCCCAAAGTTTGCAGCATTTCTGAGACCTGGCTGGTTGCTGTTCCTCTCTCATTCTTACCCCTCCTCTGCTCCCTCCTCGGCCAGCCCTGAACAGGGGGCACAGTGAGATGGGAGGTCCATGACAGTCACGTCACCTCCTTGTGGAATTTTGAGTTGGAATTTTTCTGATTTAGTCAGAAAATCTTTGGCTCCTGTGCTAAGGAAAAATTCGAGTCTTCAGTAAAGGAGCCAGAATTTTGTATCAAGTACATATATTTTAATATATCCCAACAGTTTCACCAGATGTGGTTTGCAAGCATTGCTAGCAAACAATAAATCATCACCAGTAGAGTACCAATGTCTCATTGTTTAGGAAATACAGACTGTTCTCCTCAACTCATATAATTGTCAATACTTCTGGTTTCAGATGTTTTATATTAGGGCCTAAAAGCTGGCTTTAAATTTATGTTTTATTTTATTCCAATTTGGTACTGACTTACAATGAGAACCAGTAAAGAATTTACTGGCATATTTGTTTTTCTGCTCCTCATGCCTTATCCTTCTGTATGTTTTTTTCTCTCTCTTTTTTTTTTTCCCCTCCAGTTCATAGAATGTTGTAAAAAAGGAGCCAATTTGTTAATCCAAGGACCTGATCACTGCTCCTTGTTGCACCATGCTGCCAAGACTGGGAATGGCGAGATTGTGAAATACATCCTGGAGCATGGTGAGTCAGAGTGGGCAAATCCACAGGGAGCTGTACTTCAGCCAAACATCAGTCAGGCAAAACCACACAGGGCAGCTGGAAGTGGCCCCCCTCACTCCTCTGTGCTCTCCCTCAGTGAAATGTCCACCTGCAGCACGTGTGAGCAGGAGGCTGGGAACGGGGTAGCAATGGCAGTGATGGCTCCAGATAAAGTGTGAAAAGAAGAATTAGAATGGCTTTTGAGGAGGATGGTGTTTTCATGTTTGCATCAGTTGGGGGGCTGTGCAGACGCAGTGTGAAGCTCCAGTTAGAGCCTCTGGAACAGCAATCCTCTGAACTGTTTTTCAATTAGAGCATACGTTGTAGAAAGCATCTAATCTCCATTAAAACATTTACAGCAACAAAGAGCCCATACAACCACTGCTGTTATTTCAGCATTTAGTAACACACTGGTCAGGAATCTGCTTATTTATTTCTAGATGAATTCACCTAGCTTCCATACCAAGCTTGGAATATTATGTCTCTTAGATTCAATACCACCGAATAGCAAAAACTTATCATCTCTATTTTGTATTTATAGACTGTGATCATGCCATTGCCCTTTTTTCCTTTTGACTCTTCTTATCTTTGTCAGTAGCAGGGATTGCAGGCCATGCAGCAATTTGTTTGTGTCTGAGGCAGCCACATTTAGGATTTTCTGCCTGTTGAACCACTGTAACCTTGTTCCCTCACTGCTGGAGAGTGGCACAGTAATATAGTCACTGCTCTGCACATAGAGCTGAAGGCACAGTTATCAGCCTCCTTCACTGTAGGAAAAGTTTTCTAGTTGTAACTCTTCTCTGACCCCACTTCAAAATATCAATGGCTATTTTGGCTTCTGTATGTCAAAATCAGCTACATTATTTCAGCAGCAGTGTTAGCACTGAACACAGAGGCTACCCCTGGCAATTACAATGAGTGTTACCTAATGCTCCAAGGTATTGCACAAATTGTGCAGAGAGGAGGAAAAAGCACAACTCATAAGAAAGGAAGAAGTTACAATGCATCTCTTCGAGCTTGACTCCTAAGTTAGGTGTTAACATATAGGTGTCAGGTATTCCATACGTCCAAATTCCTGTGCTGTCAACAGCAATCTGTGACTTAGTTCATTTGTTCTTGTATGACAGAGGCACTTGCAGTGGCAGATGGAAGTGAGGAGGGCCTCCTTAATAGCAGCAGGCTTCTGGCACGACTAACTCAAAGGAGATCCTAGCCAAGGTAGTCATTGGAGCCCAGAGAGTGATTTGGGCAACAGTTACCTGTGCACTTTATTCATTTAGATAAACATAAATGTCTAATGCCATTTGCCCTTGGATATCCAGGACACTTGGTTGGGTCTACAAGATAATGCACAAGGCCCAGAGGAGGTCCAGCCTGCACTGACAGCCAAAGCCCAAGCAAGCATCTCTGTCATTCTAAATGCATCCCAAGGCTTGCCTGCAGGTATATCAAATGGCACAAAATATCTGTGTGTGGGCAACTGAACTGTGCCCCAAAATCTGACTGAGAGGGGCTGAATCGTTCTTTTACTTCTCTATGTATAGATACCTACACATGGATAGGTCAGGGCAGTTGGCCTTATACCCAAATAATGGCTGGTTTTCTCACCAGTTCTAGTAAGCCTTACCAGTGCTAACTCTACCTCCTATTCAACTGCTCTGGATTATCTCATTAGTCACAGTGCACATATGTGCCACTGAATTCTGTAGACAGGGATAATTTTGCTTTATTTTCTTTCTGCCCCGGTCTCTTTTCACACTGCAGATGACCTGTGCCAATTCACTGTCATAGATGCTTCTCCAGGGTTTTTATTAGACACATGTACTTTAACTTAGTCACAGTCTGACCCAGTTACTGTTCTTTTGGTGAAGGTTTAAAGTGAGATAATTTAAGCTGGTAAGAATGTAAGCAAGGAATCCATGGGAATTTTTGAAGCAGATAGAGAAATATGAGGGATTATGAACTGTTAGACAAAGACAAATCAGAAGGTTGAGCAAATGTCAGCTCAGTTCATCTCTCCCTTCTTTATCCCCAAGGAAGGCAGGAAGCTTTTGCAGCTTTCCAGACATATGTCCTCTGGGCTTCTCCAAATGCATTGTTTGTTTAACATTCTGTGGGGATCAGGGAGTGCATGGGACAATGCTCTAATAGAGGCCTCCTCTCTTCTCCCACCAAGCAATTAATGAAACTCATTTCTACCCTGGGCACTTCTCAGCCACAAATGAGCTCTCTTGCTGAATCATCATCATCATAATGCCCTTGTTTTTCTTTGCATACTCTGGCATTTGGCATCTTCTCAGCAATTATTGCTGTATACGACCTGATCCAATGCTACTAATATCTAAGGGTTTCCCTGCGTGGAACTTCTTGTTTCTGCCGATATACACCCATAAAAATTTCATAAAAATGAGTCTTACTTCTGTTCTGGCAATTACCTCTGCCCAGTCACACTTCCTCTGTAGTTTGTCTGCTTCCCATACACGGCTGGAGATAGTCAATGATAACAGGACTTCCACTGTAAAATACCCTCAAGCACACAGCACAGAAAATCTATTATTAACCACACAGGGGAAAATCGTCTGAATATCTCTAAAAAACAACAGCAGCAAAAGAAGACAAAACCCACTGCTCTGGGAACTTTAACTGTCTAGTTTGAAAAACAGTGGGGTGAATCCAATGCAATACAGGAGGGGCACCCATAAAACTAGGATTACAAAGGAAGGAAAATGGTGTAGCGGTGCTAAAGCTGTCCTTTGTGGAGATGGCTTTCTGCAAACATGCAGGGCACATCGATATGAAAGGTTATTGTGGAGATGGCTTTCTGCAAATGTGCAGGGCACATAGATATGAAAGGTTACACTGTGATCATGATCAAAATGATTTCAGATGTTAAAGGGGAGGAAAATAACCTATCTTAAATTAGAAATAGCAGAGATGAGTCACACAGGGGGACTGCTGTGCGGTACCGCCTGATAATTCGCAGTGGTCCAGCACAAGCCTGGAATAGCAGCTGAAGCACCAACGTAGTGGGTGTCAGGATGACAGCTGCTTGCTGCTGCAGGAAGAGTTGTGCTGGCTGCTGCTCCAGCAAAACAGTTTGTCTCTATCCCCTGAAGGGCAAATACACAGAGCTATCACTCGTTCAAGATTGCCCACCTAAATCAGGAGCCTTTTCCTTTTAGAAGGAGGGTCAGCTTTAAAAACTTGTCTGTAGTTGAGGTAAGAAATGCTTAGCTAGAAACTGAGGGCCAAACTCAGTAGGTATCAGAACCACAGCTTTTTATTGCTGCAGTCAGCAACTGCATCACATACTAATGCATGTACATTAGAGAAGCGTTAACTGTCTACTTGCTTAACACAGGCAGAACTGAGGAGAGCTTAAGAACCTCTGTTAGAAAAAGGGCCTCCTAAATCATCTGTATTTGGTATCAAACTTGGATTAGAGTCTTTATCTGGCAGCTGTGAAAAAATTGTAATTTATAAACATTATACAAATAATTCCATTTGCCTTGTCCTTGTCTTGTCTTCTCTAGACATTCAAAAGACAAGCAAGAATTGTATAGTTCATCTAGGGTATTTTAATTTTAAACAGAAGAGAGGAAAGATGCTTACAGCTGCCTTAGGAGTTTGTGGTGGGAACTTCTGATGTAACAGGTGGTATGTAGGGCATCCCATCCCAAACATTTCTGTGTCCTCAAACCTCAATGTCCTTGCTTCACTAGAAAGCATCCTCTGATAAGAAAAGACGATGCTTTCATTAATCTTAGCACTGCAAAGTCCAGAGTTAAGAGACATCAGTGAATCTGGATTTGCATCTTGACCAGATTCAAAGTTCCTAAGAAGGCTTTTGGAAAGCACATTTTGCTGTGACAGAGATGTGTGTCGGGGACAAAGTTTGAATAGTCATCAGAAAGCAACACTGAATGAGAGTGAGTTTGTATGACATTTTAGTATGTCTAGATTTGCAGAGTGTTTTAGGGTAGTGGTCATTTGTGAGGGGCCTAAGCAGAAAACAGTTCAGTTTTTCTAGAAGGCACAAGGTATAACATAGTCTATTTTAATTTAAAGTTTACCAAATTTTACAGCAACGTGGCTGACAGGTAGGTAGGAAGGAATGCTCCCATAACCTGACTAGTCTCTATATTACAGTGGAAATTCTAAGCTAAAAGACACTAGCAGAAAAAAAACCCCACTGTTAATTTTCACATCAGGTGAAAAAGAAGAGTGTGGAGTTGGGGAAAGGCTAGAAATAGTTCTGAATTTCCAGGTTACTGTTATTTTAAAAATACTCCCACTTTGAAGATAAGGATCCACACGCAGTTTTGTCCCCCAGATAACAAGCTCAATCAGGTTATTAAACAAAGAGGATTTTGACAGATAAGCATCCAGAAATGTTGATAATATCTGACATTACTGCTTAGAGCAAATACCCTTCTTCCCCAGTTCTGTGAAGGACTGACAGGACATAGGACTGGCAGGGGTTAATATCTGTGGGTCTCCTGCGGGTAGCTGTAATCACATCCATTGGAGAGGGCTATACTGTGGGCCCAGAGGCCTTCCAAGAATGTGTAGTGCTGTATATTTTGGAAATGCCTCTGAAATATGGTCACTTAAAGTCTTTTTTGTTGTTGTAGTGAGCTCAGCGAAGGAGCAGCTGCTTTTCAGCGTCTCCTTCCCTTCCCTCCTCCCATACCCAGCTCAGGCTGCTTTGGCTTCTGAGAAACTGGAGAAGGGCTTCAGTGGAGCAAAAGAGGGCAAAAGGAGAGAAGGAAAAAAGTTAATAATTCTACACATACAGTCTATGGGCGATGTTAAGGAAAGAGAGTGATCTCAGCTGGGCTTCCCCTCAGTGCGTCATGCTTTTCAGCTCTTTTCATGCGAACTTCTCCCCCCACCCCGTCCCCCGTCCCCATCCTGCCATTCTTCAGCCCCCCAGTCTCTTTTTCCCTTTCTCTCTCTCTTTTTTTTCCTCCCTCCACCTCTCCACACATTTCTATCTTTTGTTTTTATTTCCCCCCCTGCTGTTTTCCTTGATAGAAATCTCACTCATGCATTTCCCTTCCGGATTTCTATTGGGTTATTTTGTCCTCTTTCTCTCTGTGCCTTGGTCCCCTTTTCTTTCTCTGCCTCTTGTCCCAGAGTAAAACAGCCGCCTCCCCGCTGGGTCAGGATGACAGTGCCGTTAGCTTTCCCAGTGCCAGCCCTTCCCACATCTGTGCAGCTTTTGTCCCCGGGCAGAGGGGGATTTGGAATGGTCGGTTGGCAGCGCCAGGGAGACTGATATAAAAATGAGGTCCAAAAAAGAGGGGAAAGGGAATTAGGAGGAGGGCGTGAGATGGTTTAAGAGAAGCACAAGTGAAAATAAAGTAGAGAAGTAAAGGGCACAGCTCAGGCTGTGAGTTGGGACATTTCAGCTTCAAAGATAGGCCAGAGAGAATGAAATTAATCAATCCTGGTACCACGTTGTGCAGCTAATTATTAACCCCAGTACCTGGCCCTTGTGTATGGCTCGGATGGAGTCAGGGCTCTCCCATGAAATGCTTAATTTGGGACAGCATCCAGGAGAGCACCCTTCGCACTTAGGTGAGATGTGCTTGTCATCTCCTCAGGTCTGTACTCACAGACTGCCCTCTCAGTCCTCAGCACTGAGCTCCTCTGTCCTAGCCCTGCTATTCCTTCCTGCTTCAGACCAGTTTTCCTTCACCCTTGGCTTCTCTCCAGACCCACTCTGCCCCAGGTTTCTTCTCCCCCTCAGGTCATATTCTTCCAACTACTCTCCATTTCACTACCTTTACTTAAATTTTAACATCTTTTTCTGCTTACCTGGGCAAGTAACTCTATATCCCATAAAGCCAGACCTGTCACACTGTTCCACCTTGGCAATACAACCTTCCTTGCTCCATCCATGAAGAGAAGTAACAGGTGGCAGTGTCTTCTCTAACATACTGCAAGCCATTCCTGCTTACCTGTCACAGGGATGTGGCACTGCAGGAAGCTATGGGGAATTACCTTTATTTTTGGGAGAACAATTTAGGAGAGATTTTCTCCTAGGGAATGTAAAGGACTCCGTTTCTTCATATGTGTTTTTTTAATTGTGTTTTTAGTCTCTCGGGCATTATCTTTTTTTCGTCTCAACAAGAAGGTCTGCTTATCACCCTTTATCCTTCTTCATGCTTCTGGGAGCTCGGGGGTAATGACTGAATCTTCTTTTTGATAGGCAGGAGTGAACACACAACTGCCAGGTGTGGAGATGAGGATGTGTGCTGGTAGAGCCAGGGCGCATTAAATAACTGGCAGTGGCTACTGAGTTTGGGGAACTGTCATGACAGGGATGCAGTGGCACACAATGCCCTGTGCACTGAGGACTAAGCACCACCCTTTCCCATGATGACAGAAGATGAAGTGAAGGAGCTGCCTGCAGCTCCAGCAGCCCCCAGTGATACTCCATGGATATATTGTATAAGCAGGGAGGTAAAGACAGGCTGCTCTGATCTGTTTTGACACACACTCAGAGTGAAAGGAGTGTAGAGAGGTTGTGTGTAGGCCTTTGTAAGCAAGTAGTGTGAAATTCCTCAGTTTCAGGTGAGATTTGCTGTAAGCTCTTGAGGACTCTTGAATTTCAAAGTCACAGTGTGCTGAAGAGAAATATTCATGCGCAGGAAGGAAAAATCTTGTAAAGTTTCCCTGTTCCCCTTGCTAACTGCCCTATACCATCCAACACTACACTCCAGAGCAGTGGAGAGAAGAATAATATGACAGACTGTAAAGGAAAAGTTTGGGGTTTTTTTTTGAGTGCTATCCAGATCCTAGCCTTCCCATATCACTGTAATTCAGTGATGGAATTTGCTGCTATAAATATCTGCCTGTAGTGAATATCAAGGACAAAAGGACATTAACATAAATGCATTATTTTTTTCCCCCACTTAACAAAAATCTCTTCTGTTTTTCTTAATGTTACTTTCCTGATCATTGCTAACCAGTAGAGCACAGGATTTGCATATCAATATAAAGACTGCTGGGAATATTCCACCCTGATCTACATTTTGTATAACACTATTAAATGGAGTAGCACAGGGATGTCATTCAGGATGGAATTTGGCTAATTTCAACTTCCTAATGACATTTTCCCTCTAATACCAACAATAGATTTTAACTTGCAGTATATCAGGGTTTCCAGTATATCAGAATTTTCAATGTACTGTACTTATGTGAACCACTTAATTGAGCAAGGTGAAGAGTGAGAAAATAAACTCCATGAATATTCATTCCCAGTATAATTTAGAGGCTGCTACTGCCTGTTGCTGACACTCCAGCAGTGACTGTGCATTCAGAATTTTATTAGTGCAAGGGCTCACACAAGCAAATATTACATGGAAGTTTGACATATTGGTGCAGGTTGAGCTTTCACTTGGCTTCTTCTATCTATTTGTACTGGGAATCTTCTCCTGGTAGACACACTCTTTTAGTCATGCAGACAAATGCTATATGACATACCTGACTATCTTTTGCAGGTCCATCTGAATTACTGGACATGGCAGACAGTGAAACGTAAGTACAACCTACTCTGCCCTTCACATTATGTGTGTTAGACTAGCAGACTCCTCTTGGCTTTCAAGTGCAAACTTTTAAATAGGAAAAAACTTAAAATGGCACAGCTCTTCAAAAACAAACAGAAGTCCCCCTAAAAACCACACATCAACTACGTAATATGTGGCTTTCTTGCCTAAACCAAACATTTCTTGGATTTCACAGAGGACTTTCTCCCTATTGCTTCCCATGCTTCCTTAATCCTTCTAGAGGAATAGAAGCCTTGCTTTGTGTTTTGATGTTTCTGGCCTCCATCAGGGCTCCTCCCTGATGTTTCAGGGACCATCCTGAAGAGTAAATTCTAGAAGTCAGGAAATTACTTTTCTTGCTCTACACCTTTTTTCAGTCCCTTCTTGATTCATCCAGGGGGCTCTGCTTTAGCTCTCTCAAGTGACCAGGACCTGTGCAGTTGAAGTAGTTAAAACATCAATCAGCTCTGTTCTTACATTAAAAAAAACCAACACAAACAAAAAAAAATTCCTTTCCTTTCCAATTCCCAACTTTTTTTGCATCTTGTATAATCAAAGTTTCACAAAAGTATTTAAGGGCAGCATGAATAATCCCGGAAAATGTGTGTAATACATGTGAAATAAAAGACGTCTTTCTCATAGGGATCAAGCCTACCATTTCTCATCCCACAGTGCCCTCCTCTGCTAACAGAGAAGACCTTTTGCACAATGGACTGTGTGGTTCTTTTCATCCAGGAGAGTAGCACAACCACATAAAGTGTTAGTGAGCACAGCTATGGGGCTATGAGCTTCCTTTTGCAAAGGTTCCTCTACCTCTAACCCTTGGAAAGGGAAGGTTCAAGCTGTAACTGGCAGAATGAATTTGTCTTTTGGTCCTCATGGGGAAATAGGATAGTATCCCATTCTGATACTCACGCAGCAAGGGCATAATTATCACAAGGTTGCCTCTTAAAATTTCAACTTCCGCTGTCGTGGATGGGGGCTGAAATTCCTCTATGCACTCTGTGTAGGTAGGTGCAAGATTTATCCTACTACATGTATTTCTCATCATTTGTTATTTCACAGGTTATGTAATGGCCCTGCTTGTTGGATATTTGTATTAAGGACTCCTTCTCAACCCACTCAAAGCATACTTGAAAACATCCTCTTCTTCCTAGGCAAATCTAGATAGATTTCTTTACTCTCAGTACTACAGTCAGTTTCAGAATCCTGCCAGGCTTAGCTCCAGTCTAAGTGAGAAGTTTTGCAACAAATGTGCTCCCACTACACAGTCTTCTCTTCTGAAAAGCATGTGTTTAATCCCCAGTAGCTCAGCAGTCCGGTGGTGGAAAACAAACACACAGCTCTTGTTCTCATACATCCAAGAGAGCAGGGTATCAGAACCAGGGCAGCAAGTGCAGGAGTCATAGCTTTGATGGGCAGGATTTTTGCAGGATGACTCCAAGAATGAGGCTGAGGAAAGAAATTGCAGGAGGAAACAAACCCTGTTGCTGTTTCGCCTCCTGTGAAATAAGAAGGTGTCTGGTTTGCCTTTTCAGCGGTTAACAGAGCTGGTGGTTGGATGGGAATGTGACGTTCAGTCCTCTGATACATGAAATCTGTGCATGTTTCTTTCCCACCCCTCAGAAGTTCTTCATCTGCTATTTGTGCATTGCAGGCCTTCCTACTGAGTCAAAGGATGTAGATGCTAAGGGAGAGAGTGCACAAGTCTACCTCTGCCAGCAAGAGGGAACCTCGCAGAAATGCAGCATCCTTCTGTGTCTATCCTCTGCACCTCATACTTCGTAAATGTACATTGGTGTGATGTGTCTCACTGCTGGTTTCTGTACTTTGGTCTAGGGGTGAGACAGCATTACATAAGGCAGCCTGCCAGCGCCACCGCGCCGTCTGCCAGCTCCTGGTGGATGCGGGAGCCTCTCTGAGAAAGACAGACTCCAAGGTAACGCAGCTCCATCAACTGCTATAAACCCCTGAGCCGAGCTAGACCCAACAGCATCCATCCCTGCTCTTTGCGTGACTGAGGCTTCCTTGTGTGTGCCAAGGGCAGCTCCTTTTAGGCAAGATATTTTTATAGGGAAAACTGCATTGATTCAAACAAGTACAAGAGACTTCAGTCCCCAACATGGGTTACTGTCACCACAGTGAGAGCCTGGCCTCCAGCTATTTGGTGCATTGGGTGTGAATGAGACATCTCCATGGCACAGCAGTATCCTCCTCCTGTGTGGTCAAAAGAGAGGCCTGTGGGCAAGGACCACCTGCAGGAGCCTTGTTTTCTGATTGCACAGCATCAGTGAGGCTTGATTATTGTGGCTGACTTGCTTTGTGAGGATGGCTAACTATTTTCTTTTGCCCTGGCTTGCCCCTATGCTCACTGATGTGACACTAACCACAGCACTGTCTTGGTGTAAGCTTGACTGAGAAAGAAGTCTGGGAAAAATTAAATCCAAGGAATATTCTGTCATTGCAACAGTATGATTGCTTAGAAACATGATCCAGAAGCTGCCTCTCTGGAGTTTCTGAGCACAAGCACCCTGTGGTCAGCAGCTGAGAGTGAGTTGGTTCTCTGGGCTCCAGATTCAGGAGCACCCTTGCTGCAGCCAGGCAGTCAAAACCAATTCCTACCTTCTGGGGCTCTATGAGGTAGCCTATAGTGGGAAGAGAGACCATCTATGATTCTGTGATTTGTTCAGATGATAGGATTGTACGTTGAAAAAAGCTTTCAAAAACAGATGAAATCCAGACAGACAAGTGGCTTCTGACTTGTTAATCATCTTCTGCCTAGAAATCATCTGTTGTTCTAAACATGTTAGCACAAGACCTTCTCTTCATGTTTCTTATTACAGGGTAAGACCCCTCGTGACAGGGCTCAGCAAGCTGGTGATCCGGACCTGGCCTCCTACCTGGAGAGTCGACAAAACTATCAAATGGTTTCCCACGAGGATCTAGAGACAGCAGTCTGATGTCTGAAAATGTCCGAGAGGATCCCTGGAAATCTCGAGACTGCACCTGAGGCACTCGGGCACCATGTGAGGAAGAAACTGATGGAATCAACGTGTCTCTCACTCTCGAGGAAAATACCTGAGGACATGCCACCAGTTTCTAAGGGCTACTGAGTCTTGCCACGGAACAGTTATGTTCCATAAGTTAGCCCATGATGGATGAGGTGGGACACTCAAAGGTCTGTGGAATCCATAGGCCACAAAAATTTACCTTTATTGCTTCCAGCAAGTAGCATGAACTTCTCCCATGTTCATCTGTACAATTTATTTAAAAAAAAAAAAAAAAAGGGAAGAGTAAAGAGGATGTGGGGGAACAAAACTCCAAACTAACTGGGACATTAAGCCACCCAACCAGGCCCTCCTCCATCCTTACAGTTTCCTGAATTGCTTTTATTCTCCTGTTCCCCTCACTTCTCATCAGTTAAATATTACCTGTTATCTCTGTGTTGTCTTCACCAATGGTCAGGCAGTAGGAAAATATTTGAGGAGCTCTGGATGCCCTTAAGAAATATCCAGTGTTTTTATCAGCTACATTCCCTCCCTTGCCATCCTCTCGGAAGCTGTGTTGTCAGTACTCAGCACCACGGAGTTTCCTTGCTTTTGGAGAGGATGCTGCATATTGCCTTGTTTCCCAGGGTGTGGGGCAGGGTTAGATTTACAGCAGCGACAAAACCCAACCTCATTGTTGCTGGGCATATGGTTTCGGTATCCTGGTGAGACAGGCATTTGTATGGAAAGGCGTTATATGGGATATACCACGCTGAAGGGCAGAGCAGAGAGTCACCAGGAAGGTTTCTCATATCACTTTTGTGCCCGTAATGACTGACCCAGTTCTGCTCAGGTCTTAGGCCTGCCTAGAAGTCGACAGCTGTTCTTTACCTCTGAAAAGATGGGTTTTCCACTGGGGAGAGATTTGTGCAAGACTCTGAGAATTCTGATGGGCTGACTTACAGACCTAGTCCCCTCTGCAGTACAGCCAGAGGGACGAAGGAGACCTGGACTATCAGCAGGAAGCCTGGGCTTGCTGCTGCCAACAAACAAATGGGCACTGGCCTGGTGGCATTGGGAATGGGAAAACCTTTTTGACTGAACCTGTCAACTATCTGATTTTTCAAGGGAACAAAGTTTTGGGGAGTCTGTCCCCCTGGAGAAGGACAAGAAGCAGCTCTTTGCCTTGTTACCCACAACAGGTTTGAAATGTAAAGCTTAGCTGCTGTAAAGGCCAGCTGTGTCTTCTGTACTCATCTGTTCTCTGTCTTATAACCATAAAAGAAGAGAAAGCAAACAAATACACAGGCATAAACAAAATGTTTTACCTTTGGGTTTCCAATTGCTACAGATATCTCAGCTGACAAAATAGCAGAGCTTCCACTTCTACTTTGTCAGACCAGTTCCCATGAAGACGCTCATGGCTGACTTTTGGCATAATTCTTGCAATACATTTTTGAATTTTGCTTTGTTGTTTGATTTGAAAGATCCATCAGTGTTTGTTTTCACATGCCTTGCTAGAGGTAGCTCTCTGATAGATGGTAATCATTTGGGTTACATACATTTGGAAACCATGAAAATAACTCAGGTCATTATCCAGATAAGTTTTTCTTCTTTGGTAGAAGTGGAGGAAATCAAATGAATGCAATTTTTTTTTCTTTTTCTTTTTTTTTTTTACCACGAGTGATTGTTGTGGTAGGGAGGGGGGGCTAAAAAATATATTTAAATTTTTTTTCCTCTTTTCAAAAGTTCATTTGATATGGGCAAAATATTTCTTCAGTATTTCTTCCTCTGGAAGGAAACTATATATATTTGCAATCTATAGATCAATGGCGACATGAAATGTATTTTGTCTTATTTTCTGTCTTTACCTTTCTCATTTAAAAAATAAAATATGAAAGCCAAATTAAGTCCCTTGGTAATTATCCAGGGGCTTGTGGAGAAAATAAGTATGTGTATATATTAGAACAGAATTTGGCAACTGTTAAAATAAAAAATAAGAATATAGTTTTGGTGTATGTGATATTTCCACAAGGAAAGATCCTCACACTGTGGTTTCATGGCAGGCCTTGCTTCATCTCCCCGCTGTGAGAAAAGACATTACTGTAATATTTCTATATATTTGATGAAAACAAGAGTTATGTTACTATCACTTTAAACTTTTGGTTTGTTTTACTGATATGAGAAATGGAGGAAGTTTCAATGACACAGGAGCTTGGCTCTGTCCTGTGCTGAGGCCAAGCTGAGTATGGTCGCTGAGCCTGTGACAGTTCCCTGGTCCTTTAGTCCCATGAAGCAGGGGGAGCAGTAAAGGCTTGCTTTAACCACAGGTAGCCTCCAGAGGCCACATGTGGATTATGATAAAGGAGCTGGGTCTGGTCCCTCTGTCCCCAGCTGTCCTCCCCTTGTCAGCCCGTCCCTGGTACCCAGGAGGTGCCTGCAGCTGTGGCTGGCTGTGGAGCAGCTTGTCAGGATGGGCAGATTTCCCAAGCAATTTTGTGCCATTTGGACTGCTCAGAGGAACTCAGAGCTCACGAGAGAGTGTGGCTTGCCTTTTTCCCTGGAAGCTGGAGTATGATGATATGATCAGAGTGAGCCTTTTGTGTCTCTGGAAAGCTGCCCGTGCTGTGTGCTCAGTAGGAGACAGCTACTGTAAGATAAAAATAGCCCCCAGCACAGGGAGAACAGGAACTGGCTGGATGTAGTGCCTTTGATGTTCAAGGTGTCCCAAAGCACTGCACACATGATGCACTAGATACTGGTGACGTTTTGTATTTGTAGGTGACGGAGCACGTCTGTTGTTTTCTACAATGGCTCAGGCATGGAAAGGAATATCAGGTTCACTGAGGGCAGTTTGGGACCAGGATGCTGCAGGACTGTTCCTTATCCTTTTTCAAGTGTGATGGGATTACCAGAGGCAGGCAGACTCTGCAGCAGCTAAAGGTGACACATATGTATTGAATCTCTGGAGCACCTGGGGTCTAGATTAGTACAGTACAATTGTGCCTGCACTGGGCAGGGCCCAAATTCCAGTGTGCAGCTGGGAGTCCATTTAAATTATATGTAAAGCATTTTGATTTACTGGAAGTGTCTGTTCAGTGGCCGTGTCTGTCAATGTGTGTATATTACTATATATATGTATATTTATAAATAGCAGTATGCATGTATATAGGTGCACACATACTTATGCGAACACACTTAAAATTGTGCCATTTGAATGACAAAGTACCTAGGGGTGCTCAGCTACTGAGACTGCTGGACTGACAAAAGTCATTTTCCATTTTAATTTGTTATTAAAGGGAACCTTTTTCAGTAGAACTGAGGAGCTCCTGAATTGTTCCATTGTACTGGTTTTACTATCTTATTTTGGAGTTAAATGGAGGGAAAGAAAGTATTTATAATGTTGATAAAATAAACTTAATTTTGTAATTTAATAGCATCAGTTACTCTTATTATTTCATGTTTCTATGCTAGAAGTATCTTTTATGTGTTATTCAAGGCATGATGATGTCATATATTTTTCACTTATTACAGCATAGAATGGCAATGGACAGGGACACCTTGCACTAGACCAGGCTGCTCAGGGCTCCATCTAAGCTGACCTTGAACACTTCCAGGGATGGGTCGTCCACAACTTCTCTGGGCATCCCTCAATACTGTAAGATGTGAGGCTGAGAGATGTGAGTTTTGCTTATGTAAAACAGGGGGTCAAGGTAAATTTTGCCTGTTACAAAACAGGTGTCAGACTCCAGTGGCTCTTTCACCATTTCATGTGGTGGCTTGCTTGTCTGTGTTTTAGCACATTAAGATGTCTGTAGGTGTTTTTACTGAGACCTGTCATTTTTGCTTTTCCCCGGCAGCAGTAGAATTGCTCAATCTCAACTCATGATGCTGTAGCCTGGATTCAGTCTACATGAGAAGTCCCCTTCTACATGAGGACTGTCATACAGAAGAACCCTAGACAAAGAAAATAGTACAAAATTGATGTTTTGTTGCCACTGATCTTCCCAGGTGTATTTGCTGAGGTGGTGCTGTTGTGTAAGAACAGATGGAGCACATGGTTTTTCTGGAGGTGTGGCTGTGGGAGGTTTGTTTCAGTAATATTTCATGGCCTCTTTGGCTCATTTTTGTCTTTGCTGTGACAGTGAAACACATGGTAGTGAGAGTTTCTAACACAAATTCATCTAGAAGGTGGCTATTTTCCTTTCAGCCATCCCAGATGCCTTCTATGGCACATGTTTACATGTTGACCCTTCCAGGATGACAAAAGCATGTTGACGTGATCGGTGTCTGAGGTATGAAATGGGCAAGATACATCGGTAGCCTCAAGTTTTCTTGGAGTTTAACGGTACTCAAGAAATGTATGGGCATGCTGGAAATTTGAATGCCTTGAAAAATCTCCACGGAAATTCTCTCCTTGCACTCTATGTACTCCGAGAAAAAAGCAGCTCCTTGTGCTGACCCATTCGAGGTGTGTCATTTTCCTTGCCCCACTTTTTTCTTCTTTTGCACCAAATTAACATCTACAGAGAAGTATTCTATAAGGCTTGTTTTTAAGCTTGTGAAAAGTAACATTTTGACCTCCATTTTACCTATTCTTTTCCATTCATAAGATATTGTTTCCTCTCTTTATTTTCCTTAGTGAATCTGAGCCAGAGTGACATTAGGTTATTAGCTTCCTAATTAGTCTAAAGCATCAAATGTGAGTATCTTTGGACATTTCAGCAGTCCTGGAAACAGCTTATATTCCTGTGTCTTTCTGGATGCATGTGAAGCTATAAGGCACAGCATTACAGTGCTCACTGTGTACTCATCTTCTCATTTTGCTTTCTTAAAAAAAAAGAAAGCTGCTATTTTTCTTAGCAATGGATTGCTATAGCCTTAAATTCCATGATCTGCCTGCCAAAATCTGTTGATTGCAATGGCAGCTCAATAATGTGCTGAAAGTTACTTGCTGGCATACTGATGAATACCAGAATTTTGTGTGGAGGATGTGTCTCGAGCTCCAGTGTTTTCACTCCCTTTGCAAGGGCAGGATGCAGCTCGTGACTGCATCAGTGGAAATGCCTCGAGAGGAGCTGTAACCCAACCCTACACCCAGCTCTTGGGGTGAACAGAATCTATGGAGGAGCTGGGATGTCTCAGCCTTTGCCAAGAGGTACCAATGGAGACAAATTGCAGCAGCTCAGCGCTTGGTTTGGACTGCCCAAAGCCAAGTACTTGGGCAGTTTCTCACTTCTAATTCTATGTGAGAGTTGGCTTGGGAGGAGTGGATTACCCAGTAGTCAAAGTGACCATGGCTGCTTTTACTCCAGGTTCTGCCATGCCACCAGAGTTCTGTGGATTGCCTCCCCGAGATCCCCTGCAGGTACCAGAGCTCAGGGGCTTCCCCTCCCCGGCGTGTTTCCAGCACCACTGCCCATGGTGGTGCCCACAGAGAGTGCTGTTCTCTCATCCCCTGTACATGTGCACTGGAGCAACACCCCCTACCTTGGCCAAGGAATTTCCTGGCCCACGTATGGTGCCATTTGTGCAAAAGGGGAAAATTCCCTCCCTCGGGCCTTGATCACACCAGTAAATTCATTACATTTGACTTCAGTGATTAGCCAGGCTTAGAGCTGAATAACCTTACTGTATTCAGCCATCAGAGTGCATCTTGTCTCCTGCCTTATTTATAAGGTGCCACATTCCAGTCTCAGCTGCAGTTTCTTGTTTCCCTGACTGATTTTATAAAAAAAGAAACCAAAAAGACAAAAAAACCAATCTATCCTATGCAGTACACATGTATCTAGTTACCCAGAGAGTGGGGAAGACAGGCAGCTCATTTTAAAATCCCCTCATTCTGATGTAGCACATCGTGGCTTCTAAAGTCTGAGCAGGGGAATGCCTTGCAACAAAAACATTTGTTTCAATATTAACACATCTATATTTCAGGAAATAACTTGATGCTAAGCCCTGTTAAAACAGTCAGCTTATGCTCTTAGATCTCCTACGTGTCAGAGATTTGGGGAATCTAAGAAAGCAGTAATTCTCTTGACAGGCACATAAAGGTAGGTGAATGCCCAAAAAAGTGAAAAACCTGCTTTCTTAAAAAATTTGTTTCTATTTTGCTGCCCTCATCCACTAGAATCGGAACCCTGATTTGGGAATGCTATTTCAGAGCTCACCAATATTTTAACAGCCTCAGCATTCATATGCAAAGTATATAGAAGCTGCAGCATTTTGACATGCAAGAAATAAAGCACTATTTCTTTGAGCAATATAATACTATGTATGTAATTGCTTCATCTCGAGCCAGCTTCCTTTTGCTGGTGAAGTGCCACACCTGGCTCTTCAATTAGTCCCTGTCTGGGAGGCTGCCTGATGTGTAACCCAGCACTCAGTGAAGGGTGCACGGTGGCAATCCAACGCTCCGGTGCGACAAGGGCTGCTGCAATTAACGAACTACGAACGCATGAACCCCGTGCAATTCATTTCTTAGTGGGCACTTCATTTCAATGAGAAAAATGGCCCTCTGATTCCAGCTACCTTAGTGACCTTCAATTTCCACTCTCTTCCTCAACCTGTGGTCAAGAAGAGGTGGAAGGTAATCTCTGTTCCTACACATATTCAGGAATCCAAATCCTGTCTAGGAACTGTACAAATCAGTTAGGTTTTTAGGTATGGAGAAGAAGTTCAAGAAGCTCTTGAGTCTGATGCAGCAGACATGAGTGATTTCTACTTGGCTAATTAAGCTTTAATAAGCAGTCCCACTTTTCTAGGGCTGTTTTTCCTGTGTGACATTCACATAAAAAATGAAAGATGACAAAATTAGAAAAGCAAAGTTAAGCTGGCCCCTGGGAATGGGGAATCCTACAGAATGGCTTCCACATGCTTTGCTCTCTTCTTGATAGGGAGTTGCAGTGCTACTTCTTGAATAACACTGTAATGAGTAATTATGTATCATAATTGGATATATTTAATTGTAATAGTGAGGTGGGTGCTCACTGTGTTCTATATTTGTTACCCAGGTGCAGAGGTATTCCTGCCCCTATAGAGATCACCACACAGTCTGGTGGGGGACACCCTTCTGTTGGCAAAGCTTGAGGCTTTTTGAAGTGAGACATGAGCCCTAAGGTGTGCAAGGACACCCCTCCCTGCTCCTTAGCCATGCTGGAGGTTTTCCTTCCAAATGAATGGAAGCAATGCCACACCAAGATAAATGATTGTTGTAGGTCACAAAGAGAATAGTTGTATTTCCTCTCCTGTCCCCTGCTTCAGCCCTGTTCCAGGACCATTTTTTTTCCCCTTCATCAGAATGGGAAGTCTGTTGATATGCCTGTTTTAATAGAAGATGGGCGCAGTTGTGGTTGTTTGTGATCTTGCAATAATTGTAATACTCTCGTTATCTGCATGGTATATGGGAGGAGCACATTCATGTCAAAGCTAAGGAAAAAAGTGATCTTGCTGTGGCTAATGGCAGGAAGGAAATAGAACGTAATATTATTTAAATTTGATTTTAAATATTCTTCAGTGCTCTTTGCTTTGCCTTCCTCCCCTCTCCTCCCTTTTAGAGTTTCCGTACTGAAATCTTTAAACTTTCATCACCTCTTCTTTCCTTAGCTCATCCTGCCTTCATTTTTTTGACTGGAAAGATCACAATCCTGCTCATGTGCTTACCCTTGGGACACTTCTGCTTGACCCAGTCACAGATGGTTGGATCTCCTCTGACCATGTACAGACATGGGTAGGGAATGTTGAAACTTTCTGTACTAGGAAGGAGTTGGATGTGCAGTACTAAAGGCTCCTCTGGGGGCAGTTGTAATGCCCGAGTTGTAATCTCAGGATTAAACAGATGGGAAGTATGATGTTCTAGGGTTTTTCACACCCAAGGGCTTAATTTCAGCCTTTCCAGACTTAGTTTTAATATCAATAGGAAAATTCTTATGTATATTTTTTTTGTCTACTCTCATGTTTCTTCCCTTTGTGATTTCCCCATTAAATAATCTTTGCCTGGGCAAATGTAGTTGTGTTGCTCTGTGATGTGCTAGCAGGAAGAGGCAGCTGCTTCCAACTGGCAAGCGAGTGTGCTGATCTCTCCTGCAAAATGGCTGGCTTTGCTACTGTGCAGTTTTCTGCTCGGCATGTATCTCACAAAAATCACAGGGAGATGGCAGGGGCTTATCAGGATTTTTTGTTCCGTTTACATGTCACTGCAGAGTGATTCTCTTCCATCTGCCTCCTTTGATCACACAAAAGCTTCAGGAGAAAAGAAAAGAAGTGGCTGAGCCTTCAAAGCACTAAGCAGCCCTTGGGAGCTTTGTCCCTCCCTAGCTTGCTGTTGCACTCACAGAGCTGGGCAAAGGGAAAGCAGGGGATGCCTTACGTGCAGAAAGATCCATCTCTCACCTTACTGGCAAAAGTAACAACTCTTTGAAGGTACCTATTCCAGACACCCCACCAGTGCCAGGTAGAGTGTAAAACACATATGGACATCAGCAAGCCTGCAGGAGCTCACTTCCTTTCTAAGGGCTCTTCCAAGCTCCTTTTGATTCTCTTCCTGGTGCCTCAGGACAGGGATTCCTGCCTGTGTCTTCCTAGAGCAATCATCCTGAGAATGCCCTTTGTAATGGGTGCCATCTAGCTGCCCTCACACCATGTGTTACATGTGCTCTGTGTCCTATAACTCTATCAGAAAACGAAACAATCAAGAGTTAAAATCCCTTTCAAAATGGACTTAGGAGATGCCAGCCTTGGCCACTGACCCACGAGGGTGCAGTGCACTGGGGAGGGGAATATGGAATATGACTGCCAACATTTCTCTGTAGGAATCTCCTCAAGGTGAAATGTGCTTTCACAGTCGGAAATGAAGGTTATTTTTCTTCTGCCCATATTGCTTTGTGTTGCAAACCCCGTGCCAGTCATTTTGGATGCAGACAGCTTTTTGGAAGCAGGAGGCTTTCGAAAGATTTTTGAAAGTCTAGCCAGTGATCAAGCTGAGGACTTGTGTTCTGCAGCTCCCACACAAACCTTCTGGCAGTCCGTGGAGGTTTCAATGTCCTCTCTGAGTCAGCGAGCAGAATATTTTGCTACAAACTACAGGCCTGCCTTTGTGCCACTGCTATTGCTACTTTGCTTCTGCACAGCTTTTAGAACAGGTATGGTTTTGCAGCCTTGCACTGGGAAAAACCAAGGTGTTATGGGGGAAAACATGCTTTTCCTATGGACAAAAACGCTCCTCAAGCTGCAGTTTTGTGCTAATTAAAATGCCTTATATGTAAAGCCTGAGCTTGGTTTATGAAACTGTCACAGCTAGCTCGGTGAGGATTTATTTCCAGCAAGACTGGACCTGTTGTTTTTCTGCAAAACAAAGAAGATTATGCAAAAAATAATCACTTGGTTTAATGGTATGCTTCTGTCTTATGATAGTTTACAAGACTAACTGTGTGCCACATGGTTGTGTCACAGAAAAGGGAAGTATTTGCTTTCAGAATTTATCAGAATTCTCTCTGGTCGTACTATGGTCAAAGAAATAGGGCCAAAAGTAGCAAATCAAGGGTTTGAGGCTGTATTCCTGCCACTTCTATTGAGTCATTTTTGGTAAGTCATTTAGCCTTACTGTGCCTCAGTTTTCTTATCTGTAAAATGGGGATAATATCACCTCCCCATACACAGACAGGTAAGGTGCTTTGTGTTATGAGCCCAAAATCTGCTGTATATTAACTACTTTTGAATTGTTTGGTTTTTATTTTGTTTTTTGTTTGGGTTTTTTTGGTTTTTTGTGGTTTTGTTTTTTGGTTGTTTTTTTTTTTTTTTGGCATGCCTTGTAATATTACTCCTCTATAGCAACCTGCTTCTTCTGGAACCATTTTTTGAGAGACAGTGAGAGTAGCCCTGTCCCATGCTTTTTAGTTTAACTGGTTTAAGTTGAGATAGTTAAGGGTGCTGGAGAATGACAATTTTCTAATGAGCTATTTTGCACTTCTCATGCTTGATTTCCATGTTCGCGCGATCTTGTATTTCAAGTTGTAACTCAGGTGATATTTCAAGTCAATGAAAGCATTCAGGTGGTTTGTCTCTCTTCAGAGAAGAGTATTTTGCTGAATTTTAGAGCAGCTTTATTCCGTCATATTGAGTTCATTGAACACAGAATTTTTCCTTTGGGAGTGCCCATCTCAGAAATAACTTTCTGTCACCTCTGTACTACTATGTTGGTATGACAGAATACTGCCTAAGAGTCCAGAAATCACCACTTCGGTTTGTTGATGCAAAAGGCTTTTGGGGAATGAAGAGAAACATGTGAGGAAACAGATTCTCTGGCCTTCCTATTAACATCTCCTCTGGCCACCTGGCAAATGGGAGATGAAAACTGGTAAAGAACAAGGACAAGAGTTAGCAAAGACTTAGGGAACTGGAAGTTTCTCATGCAAAAAGGACGAAGGCTCAGAAGGAGTCATCAAGGCTAGGAAGGAGTGGGATGGTGATGAACAGACTCTTGATGGAAAGGCTGAGTCCCATCAGGCGAGGTGTATACATGTATCTATAGTGGTGCTTCCTGGAGATGGTGGAGAAAGGACAATGGACAGATTCTGATCTCCTCTGCACTAGCTTCACTCCTGGTGAACCAAGATGTGACCGAGGCCAGAATCTGGACCACTCCATAATGTGGTTGGCCCCCCGAACAGAGCAGTAAATTCAAATAACAAACGTGCATTTTTAACCGACATTTCATAGGCATCCAGAGTTCCAGTATTTGTACATATCCTATTATCTGAACCCACATCTGTTTCAGGAGTTGTAATAACATCTCAAAGGGCTCTTTTATGCTACCTGACCCCATGCATAATGCGCTGGAACATCTTGAGGCTGCCAGCTGGCAAAAGGAATCCGAGGCACGCAGCAGTACCCATGAACTGAGGATATATGTTTAACAGAGAATCAAGGCACAGGTAATCATCAGTGAGGGGGAATATGAGAAGGAGGAGGGGCTTTTTGTAACAAAGTAAAGAAAGTATTTTCTTCCATGATTTTCTTGCATTTCCTATTTATACAAAGTACCTTGATTACTGTGTTGCTAACTAAGGAGATTTTAAACTGGGGGAAGGAAGAAATATGTATACAGTGAAAGAGCTGGTTACTGTTCCTTTTGGACACTTTTTCTGTATTGTGACTTGTGTGGAAATGTACAGAATAAAAGTGAAGAAGCGCATGCCTTGGCTGGGCTGAGTTTCTTTGTGTTATTTGCCAGCAGAGCTGGGTTGCTGCTTCTGGCAGAGCGGAAAGAACTGGTGGGACTTGGAAGTTGTGAAGGGTTAGGGGGAGTGGAGGAAAGAGATCCAGGGGTCAAAATTCTGCATATGTATGTATGATAGCGTAGAGAGGGGAGCGTTAAGCCTCTGGATAAACCAACTTCAAGGTCATGGTAAAGAAAAAGGTTAATGATACCTTTAATATTTCCAGGAAAATCTTCTCAGTCCCTTAGTAAACGCAGATTGTCAGCACAGCGTTCAGTGTGTGCAGGAGGGATCCAGCAGGGATTAGCAGGACTGTAACGCAGGCTTACAGGTCACCTCAGGATCTTAGCTATGCATCTCAGGAGAGTTTCTCCAGTGCACTCTCTGCTTCACCTCCATATTATCTCAGGACTAACCCACGAGCATATAATGACTCTGTTTTTTTTCTGCCCAGCTGTGTCTGATTGAAGAATTCTTGAGAATGTCATGGCCATTGCTAACTTTCTTCAGCAGCTCCTCTCCCTGCCTCACTCAGGAGTTTCTGTGCCATTTCTGACACAAAAGTTTTGTGACCTCTCTTCTGTGCAAGTCAATATTTCCTAACAGCTCCCTTGCCTCAGCCGTCCCACCCTGAAATTGTATTTCTGAATCATTTTGTGATGTTTCCTTTGTCCTGTCTCTCTGGGACAGTGCCTGCCCCCAAAACACCTCCCTCACACATGGTTCTGGCTCCCTCCTCCACTCCAAGCCCTTTGATGCTCACTGCTGTTGCCAGCAGCCAGCTGTGTGCTTGTCTCTTTTAAAGCTTAAGCCCCCTTTTTCTGCTGTCTCAGACAGCCTAGGAATATTATTATTATTAATAAGAATAGTGCTAAAAAGACTAACTGTTCTGCCCATGCATGACTGGCTGGAGCTGGACGAGGATGTAGCCTAGTCATGAGTTACACTGCACAGCAAGGAGCAACTACCAAGCCCTGCTTTGACGTCCATAAGCCCTGTGGGTACAAAGCACTGACTCCTCTGGCGTCCTTCACAGTCACCAGCTGCACCAAATGGCAGCCAGCTGCTCTCTGGAAATGTCTGTGAAGAAGAGGTGCTTTTTGATGTGCTCGGGGCTGCCCCCACAGCAACCTCCGGAGGTGTTCCACCACCTGCAGGCAGAGCTGCTCAGTGGTGCATCTAAAAAAATGAGAAAACAGCTTTGCATCCTACTGGGTTTGCACCCCAAATTCTTGAATGTGTGTGGCCTTACATGTGTGTGTAGTTCTGAAGAGAGTCCAACCGCTCTTTTCTCATCCATTGTAATTTGCCCTTGTTCCTCAGCCTTTCAGCTCTGTTAACTGTTTCTAACACAGGGCTGGTTTCTCGCCAACTTTCCCTACAAAATTCTTTAACAGAGCTAGTGAAATTCATAGCTATATATGCACACACACATACACACACACACGGGTATTTAAATGTCTATCTCATAGGCTAGTATACTTCCTTAAGTGAGGAAAGTATTCCCTTTTTCATGCAACCTTTCTTTACATACGAAATTTAATAATGTTTCTTTAAAAGGCTAAAGCTTTCATAGTAGGAATGTAACTACAATGAAAAAAACCAAAAACCCATTCTTGGGAGGAAAAAAACCCAATCCTGACAGGAATCATTTGCTTTGAAACCTTTCTCCCCCCAAACCCCTGCAGCTTCACCGCAGCCAAGTGATTTCAGTATTTCCCTGCAGTTAAAATGTGGTTCTCTCTAACAAGGGACCTTTTAAACTAGGTAGTGATGCTTGTAAGACATGTTGCCAAGGTTGTTAAGTTTAAAAATAGGTAAATACTGGGAGCAGTTCCATAATTTCAAGGTGTTGGATCTCATATTTTCACATTCAAGGCTTGATATGGATACATGAGTATTGTATTTGCAGCTGCATTAGTTCACAGCAGCACAAGAAAACCTTTAGAGATGGACCCTCTCTGCTTCTGCCCCATCTATCCACAATCTTGCTTGGCACCAGGGATGTGTGAGTGTGTGTTTGCCAGGAACTGTTGTTATGAGAGTGCGGAGTTAAAGCATTAGCGCGTCAAGTGCATGGATTCTGCTGCTCTCATTCAGTAAGGCGAG
Organism: Lycocorax pyrrhopterus obiensis; assembly: GCA_014706295.1. Classification (NCBI taxonomy): domain Eukaryota; kingdom Metazoa; phylum Chordata; class Aves; order Passeriformes; family Paradisaeidae; genus Lycocorax; species Lycocorax pyrrhopterus. The sequence continues at coordinate 58,805,094 of JACSVZ010000015.1, read as the reverse complement.
GAGTCCTGCAGGTATTAAGGGTGAGCTGTGAGTTCCAAGACCCAGAAAAAGAAAGGATTTGTTTCCCATGGATAAGAAACAGGAGTTGGCTGCTGGATGTTAACTCAAATGGACAATCTGTAGACGATAGGAAGGCGGGGGAATGAAGCACTGTCTGGTTAACACCTATAAGAAGTTTGCTATCAGGAAACACAAGTCAGTAGGACTGACTGTCAGAAGGACTTCTGACTGCAGCCTCCATAGTTCTGCACTCCCAAAGCACATAACACCTTGACAGGAAGCCACAGAGGTTTCAGCTTTTGGATGAAGATTTCTGCAAAAATTAGAGGGAAGGAGGAGGCTTCTCACCCAAGGATGGGTGTAGACCTGCTCAGGATGAAGTTCTGTTAAGCTGGACAAAACATGGAGGGCACAGAGTAGGTGGAATCTACTTTGTTGTTGTTTGGATGTCTTTTTTAAGGGTGATAGGAGAATGAAGAAGTGACTTTAAAAGGAAAGAATAAAATTAAAAATGTAGTTCTGAATATTTTGTATCCCAGAGCTCATCCAACCTGAATGACCTTGAGTCAAAAACAGTGTTAGGTGATTCAGACTAGTGTTTGGTGTCCAGATTTTTGTTCCTGATATAATCAGCCAACAGGCTGGAGACTGTGTTTTCTTGAAATAAGGTATGATTACCTATCTCTTTTTGTTAATGTATCTATGTACCACATAAATTTCTTCGCTGACAGAGCTGATGGTATTCTAACAAGCTCTGGTCTTTCTCAGTCCATTTATGAGCACATACTTAGCTCCAGGAGTATCTGTGTTTTGCTAATGGGTCTCACTATCATCCCTGAAGTACATCATAATGGGAGGCAAGGCTCCATATAAATATAAGGGGTTATTATTCTGGCTGTTCACCCTTTTTCCTTGTTCCTCCCTTCTGCCTTTTATGAAATGTATAATGAAAGGGCAGATACGAACAGTGGTGTCCAGTGGAATGAGATTGTACAGTAAGGGGTCACTGGATAACTAGCAGTTTCTCTGTGTAACACAGCTATTAAAAGTTCTTGTTAGTCTTTCCAGTCACTTGAAGGATTTTTTGTAGTTTGAAGCTTTCCCTAATACAAAACCAAGTGAACAGTATGCCTGACTCCACAAGTCACCCTGAAATTCTCACACTGGATTTGCAGTCAAGCTGATTTTTACTTACAGTGCCCATCTCTGAGAAGTGACCTCCTAATGGGAGAGCTAGTTCAGTATTGCAGTGTTCTGGAGATCATCTACAGCTTTTTTTCACCCTTTAATAACGAAGGACGTCAAGTCTGTAGCCAGAAGTTAAACACCTTTGTGCTTATGTGGGGAAAAAGAATAAGAGCTAATTAGGATTATGAGGCACTGTTTGATTTAGAATGCCAATACTTTCTGACCTTCTCATGTTTAAGATTTCTTTTCTTTTAAGCTTCTGTAATTTTCTGTATTCTAATTTTGAAAATACAGCAATACAGGATATGATTATCTCCTTTTTTTCATTATTATTATTAGCGAACACTGAGATTAATATTTCTAGAATATTGATTCACAGCTCCTTCTAAATGACAGCTTTTTTCAATGTCTCAACTCAGTCATCCAATAAAAAAGACATCTGTAAAAATGGCCATATGTACGTGCACGGTGAAGGCTCTGGAGCACAGGTTTTAAGAGGAGGAGCTGTGGGAGTCGAGGTTGTGCAGCCTGGAGAAAAGGAGGCTCATGGGAGACCTTATGGCTCTCTACAACTGCCTGAAAGAAAGTGATAGCAACGCCAGGGTTGGCCTTTTCTCCCAGGTAACAAGTGATGGTACAAGAGGGAATGGCCTTAAGTTGTGCCAGGTGAGGTTTAGATTGGATATAAGAAAAATCTCTTGTAAGAAAAGTCTTGCCAAAAGGGTGGACAAGAACTGGAACAGGCTGTCCTGGGAAGTGGTTGAGTTGCCGCCCCTGGAGGTATTTAAAAACCATGTAGATGTGGCATTTAGTGATATGGTTTAGTGGTGGACTTGACAGTGTTTGGTAGGGCTTGGCCTTAAAGGTCTTTTCCAACCTAAAGGATTCAGTGGTTCTATGAAGGTCTTGGATCCAAGGACTTGGGAACAGTGGATAATTCAGAAACGTCATTGTCATTGGCCAAAGTGAGTTTCTCTGCTTTAGATTCTTTCTTACTACCTGTGTCTTGAGGAAATGAAACTTTCTGGTGTGAGAAATTAACCACCTGCTTCCAGACTGTGATGACCAGCTCTAGTTGTCTCAGATCTGAACTTTGGTCCTACCCAGACATATTGAACTGCCGCTGCCCTTTTTTCCTAACCAACATGAGATTTTTTGCAGCTCTTTGCTATTTTTCCTCGCCAGATTACAGAAACAATTTGTGTATATCATATAACATTATATACATATATACAGATTGTATAATACAAATGTAGGCTAATTTATGTTGGTGGGGACATCTGATCCAGTCTTGCACTCAAATCAGGATCAACTTTGAGGTTAGGGCAAGGTTATCAGGGTTGGATCCTTGCGTTTAGGACCATTATTTAGGTCTTACCAAGGCCTTCCTTGGGTTTTTACAAAAGAAGAAAGAAAAAAGTACTTGCTATAAGGAACTGGGAATATGAATTGACAAATGGAAACAAAAAATGTGCATGATTTTCAGATTCAGGTGCTGAACACACCACAGACAGCTGAAGAGAGGCTTCTTTCCGTTACTCAAAGGCACCCAGGAAATCACTGCTAGAAACAAAGAATAGACCTGCAAGCCCTCTGACTCCCACTATGTTAACCTCACATCTGGTAAATTCTATTGCACTGTGTGTCTCCTATTGAATTTTCTAGTTTCTGCAGTCTCTTGTGTTGAAGGTTATTTCATGAACTTATGCACTTTTCTTTCAGTTGTGAGGGTTTGTTGTGGGGTTTTTTTGTTCCCTGAAGCTAAAAGTTGCATCCCTATTGTGCAGGAAATAGGAAACAGATTTGCTCTTCTCAAAAGTATTGGGCCTTTAAGTGGAAACTGGGAGGAGAAGGAGGGGACAGCCTGCAGCCCTGTCACATTCTTTCCATTGATACACATGAACACCAGGAAAAAGTCTGATTCTGATCCCCTAAAACAATAGATATGGAAAAGTTTTCTCTTTTGTTTAGTTTTTCTTCTGTCCATCTTAATGTGAGCACAGCAGTGAAAAGCACTACAGGGCCTGGTCTAGGACTTGTGTTCTCTGTTAGTTCATAGAAAAAGAGAGAGCTGCTTACCCCACAAGTTCAAATACCACTGCACTGGCCAACAACAACAACAAAATGGTTTTATCTCAGTGGGAACTGAACATAACAGCTAAATAATTATCTGCTTCAGGGTACAGCTGTGTTCATGCTTACCTAAGCACAGCCGTGGAGGAGCAGTGTGTTTGACTGGAAGAAGCACATGGAATTTCCAGATAAGCAGGTGGGTAATCCCTCATCTTCCTGCCACAAGGGTGTGAGGTGTAGGCTCCCATGGAGGTGTCATGATGTAGATACAGTTCAGCAAACCAACCCAGGCCTCAGTGACCACTGCCTTTCAGGCCTGTCCTTGTCATCATTTTCTTCAATAACCATGAAGTAAGGGAGTCTAACGAGATCTGGTGCAGCCACAAGACAAAGAGCAGCCATGGTTTGTCCTGGCATGGGAAAGGGCAAAATGCATCGGCTGAAGCTCCTGTGGCAGAGGAGCCAGTTCTTGTCTCACACATACACACAGAGAGGCCACCAAGCATCCAGAGGCTTGAACTTAGCATTTATTTTGCTTACTAATTAAAAAAAAAAAAATGTAAATGCTGGTTTTAACTTATCTTAACCATTGGGATAAGCACCAGCATAGAGCATGCAGTAATATTGATGAAGCTTTCAGATCTCAGATGAAACGTGCTACAGTTTTTAATAACAAATGAAGAAAACTAATTATCCTTAAGGTAGAACTACTGTTCCAAGCCTTCGTTTTTCATTTGCTTTAACCTTTCAAACTTATCTTCTTGGAAAAATTATGCCTATTCTTAGCTGTTGCTCTGAAATATTAATTAAGAAAAAAAAAGAACAAAAAACTACACCAAAAAGAAACAAACCTTGACCAAAAGTGACTAATTCAATCTCCTTCGTATGTTAATCACACAAATGCTTTTAAGAGTTCATAATGAAAAATTTGGCACAAGAATGAGGGTTAAAATCAGCAGTTCAGTCTTGCCCCATGTCTCAAGCATTGATGAGATGTATGAAACATGACCTCTTCAAGCTGGAGGACATTTGGTTAATGACTTTTACAGCTACGAATGCTAGAATTTTCACAATGTCGGTCAAGTAATTCTGCACAAGGGTAACAGGAAATCACTTTCCATTTTCTTCAATTCATCTTCATTTTTTAGACAGCCCAAGCTTAAAAATGGTCTGTATTCTGAAGAGGTTCCAAATCCAATGCTCTTCCTCTTCTCAGTTGTCCCACATAAAAAAACGCCTGAACATTAAAACAATATTGTTGGTCTCTCTCAAATTCTGTTCAATAATCTTAGTGGGTGGGATTTGAATTTTGGAAAGTTGTTATCAGAGGAAAGTTTGAATCAGTAATGGTTTTGAGACATCTTGAGTGATATCTTGACGTTCCGGGAATTGCGACCCTGAAGTTTTATAAACATATTGTTACTGCAGCCTGAGAAGGTGTAAATTCCAAATAATTTACCTGCTCTGCTTTGGTTTGGGGTTTTTTTTCTTCCTTTAATAACAGTAAGGCCAGCAAAATTTGCCTTGAACTCCCTTCCTAGAACAATTCTTGTAGTAAAGTGGCAGGCAGTATTTCAGACTCAGTCACACAGCTGGCTTATCACGTTAGTGGGGAAAATCACAGGTGAGAACAGGCTCCACAGTGAGGAGAGCCTGGATGCAATGTGCCTGCAGTGGCATCTGGGCATTCCTTACAGGATGAATCTGAGTCCTAGACAGGCTGGGGCAGCAGGGGAATCCAGCTGGGGGGGTTCATCTAGGATTTAATAAAAAGTTTATCCCTGTTAATAAACCAGGATTCCATGGAGGATGACTTTTTCCTGTCCAGATCAGGTCATGTATCAGTTTGCATGGGCTTCACCCATCTTCACTTTTCAATTTCATGAATAAACAAACCCACAAAAGACACACTTGCTAAACAAGTTCACGGATTCCCAGCACTTCTTTCATCATCAGAACAACCAGGGAAAAAACACTATATAAAGAGCATTGAATTACATTTGTGACCTGGTCCTATGACTATGCTTCAAAATTAGGTGTTTTTCATTTTTTTGACCAACACTGTAGGAATAATTTGAAACATAAAGGGAGTATCATTTTACAACATTCCAAAACAATATTTCATCTGGAAAATGAATGCTACCCATAGATGCTAGAGTAAAGACAGGCAGTGCAGCTAGGAAAGTGCTCCTCATTTCCTATCCCAGACAGCTGAAACAAAACAGATGTCACACACACACAAAAAAAAAAAAAAAAAGGGGGAGGAAAAATTTTAATCAGAATCTAAAACATGTCATTAAAGAAAGAATTCAGGCAACAATGATACAGGGCCACAGACTCATATGAACTCCTTGTTAAAAACTCATGTTTTCTATCTCCTGAAAAGATACGGTGAAGGAAATGGAGATTGGCAAATTGTATCAGAAGCATGGGAATTTTGTTAAATATTGGGAACATTTCATTAAATATCGTATTGCCTTTAGGCAGTTAACTGCGGTTCCTAACACAAATCTGGTGGTGTTGCTGCTTTCAACTCCTTGCAATTTCTAGATGTGCATTATTTATGCTGTCCTAATCAGATCTTATATTAGCATCATTTAGACACAGAGAAGGATGCAGGTTATTTAAAGAGAGAGGGATGAATGCTGAAGAGAGAGACAGAGATCAACTCATTGGAAAGGTCTACTTCGCAATATCTTAGTGCTTAGGCAGAATAATTAGAAAAAGAATACCCTGGGGAGGTAAAAACAATTCTGAAGAATCTCATGTAGTGCTGAGAAGCAAATTGAAAAAGCAAGAATACTGCTACTGAAGTACAAATATCCTCTTAGGATCTGAATATAATTTCATCAATAATTGCACATTTATAGCTAAGATTGCATTCCTTTGTTTTAAACATTGCATAAATACTACTAAAAAATCATGGTATCTTCAAAAGGCATAAAGTTCCTGAGGGATCTTAGAAGACAGGACGAGACCCTGTTCCTATCCACTTCTTGGTAGAAATAATAAGACTAATGAGCAAAAGAGCTGTGGATGGTACAGAGTTGCCCTGATTGTTCCTGCTTCTGAAAGTAGAACCAAGTATCTTTGCTCAGACCCAACTCCTTTTAAAATCTCCATAATTTCACTTTAGAAATGAATGGTAAAGGCAAAATTATTACAAGCAATAGCTATAGTGGTTTTGTCAAAATGAGCCTAAAATTAGGATTTTTTTAAGTGACATCAGAAATTATTCTGCATGGGAAGATACCTTCCCCTGTGTTCTACCCCCTTCAAACTCCTGATATGCAAAGTAAACTACTGAAGAGAAGGACGTAGTAGAGGAAATAACCAAAAGAACAGCATGTGTGGCTATTTTCTTGAGTCTTTCTCACTGTGTTGACAGTTCCAAGAATTAAAAATGTGAAAAAACTCCCTACCAACCCTTGTGAGAAACGCTCCAAATGTTAAACACGCATATGTATTATATATTATAATATAAAAGTTTATGATACACAGTTTGACACATATTCTGAACATTTTTATTAACTCTGGATTTTTAGCAACCTTTTAATATTTATATTCTGAAATTTTCCCGTAAAGCATAAGTGGAAGAATCAGGACTTTCTCCCCTATGTTTGCTTATTCACTTTTTACTATTGAAAACTGCATGTCTAATGCGATCACATAATGCTGGGAACTAGGTCTTTGGGGAAAAACTTACATCATTCAACAAGAAGTGTTAGCATTGCCCACAGTAATCCCCATAATTTGATATCAGCATGAAATTTTTAATGTGGATGTTAAAGGGTTTTAATGTGCACATTTTTTTTAATAACAGCCAGTCCAGGTCTAGGTCTGTGAATGATGATGCCACATTTTGTTAAACTCCTGAGCATGAAAACCTAGATCAAGCTGACGTTGAAGCCAACAGCATCCCACAGGAGTTTCCATCAAAGATGTATTGTGCTTTATGAGGGCCATGCAACTGGCTCAAATCTCAAGCTAGAAATTGCCAGTAAGTTAAGAACAGATGTACCTAATTTTGTTCTTATGGGCAAAAAAAATCCTGGCCATTACATTAACTAATGAGGTACTGCACATGTGCAGGTTATAGCTGTTTGTCCTCCAGTTCTTATGTTTCTAACAACAGACGTTTATGCAGGTTTCTCGTTATCTCTATATGTGTAGATTATATATTGCCTGAATTTCCCATTTGCCACAGTTGTTTCTAAAAAAATGTCAGCAGGGAAAGAGTACTACATGACCTTAATACAATTCCTCTTTTTATTTTATTCTGTTGTGAAAATATCTATCTGGCTAGCTTCTAAAGTGCTTTGCAACCCTATCATCCTCTGAAGCAACCATTTTAGGGCCTGAATTTTAGGATGTCCTACTTAGTGGATGAGTTGCTGTCACTTCCACAACTGTCAGTCTCAGTGCACACTTGCCTTTACTACAGTGACTGCTACTAACTAAAGTGAAGAAAAACCCCTCTGTTAGTATGTGCAAGCTTGTACTGTAACCATTGAAATCTGATGAGCTCAACTGTGAACTAAGGCACCAAACTCTCGGGAAAAACAGCTATAAAGAACTCTCAGTAATGGTATTTCTGAATATGTTTGATAATTATTTGCCAATATTATTTTCTCAGTGTTCCTTCTATTGCTGTGATCTCACTAAAATTCATAATCAAGGATTTAGCTGCTTGTTCCACAGTTGCTCTGAAAGAGAACTCTTATCATTTGATTGCGCATAAGAAAAACTCATTAAAACCACTTATATTTGTCTTTAAATGTGGAGTTTAGCATCATTATAATTACACAGGTGAACTCTACAAATTGACAGACAAATCGGAAGGCAAGAGAACATTTTGGTAAGTGGAATTTCTTCTTTGTTCATACGTTCAGCTCAGAGTTCTGCTGGTTGCATCATACTGCGGATGCAAAGGCTGTTGTAATGGTTGCTCCCCAAAATACTACAAATTCATCCTAAAGGGAATATAGTGAGAAATATTTCTTTGATTATATAGGCACAATTGGATTGGAAGTTACTGATGATGTATTTCAAAACGTGGTTACTATAGGTTTACTTTCAACTGGAAAATGTTGTGTGCCATGATTCAGCTCATCGGGAAAGGATCAGAATGCTTCTAATTTTCTAATCACTTGCCTGCCATATAGTTAGAGCTTCTAATTTGTTATTTCTAGCTTGACAGAGAGCAAACTTGACCATTTCAGTCCAGTGCCTAGGGCAAAGCTATTTAGTACTATGCCTGATACTAGCTGATTGTCTTAATGAAGCACCAAGGACTGAGTTGGTAGGATTATAAATACCATCTTCTCTACTTCTACAGCCAGTCCTTTCATAGAGTAGTTAGGCATGTGGGTATAGTGCCCTGTGAAAAAATAGGTTTTAGCAAATCAGGTTCTTCCTGTGAGAAACTGAAAGGGAAATTTGCATTCTAATTGTACAGTAATTTTCTGCCATAAGTCTGAAATCAATTAAAAATGTTAATTTTATTGGTTCTTTTTCAAAGGAAAAACAAGTGTCTGCGTTTTGCTTTGATTTTTGCAATGCATAGTGACAAACCTCCAGAAAACAGAAGCGGTAGCTATTGCTCAGCACTTTGTAAAAAAATGCCATTTTCTTTTGCTTTAAACTTCTCCCTAAACTTCAAAACTAGAGTGCAATGAACATGTTTGTTTATGTAGGAAAAAAAGGGATCATATACTCAAAGCAATTTTTTTCATCATAGCTAAGGTGTTTTATTTTCAATGCAGTAGACTTCAAATCCTGGATATGTAGGACTTCCATTGCCAGGATTGCCAGCACAAACAAAAGAAGAAAGTAGTGAGAGAAGGCAACATATGAAGAGCAGCCTTTTAAATGCTGGGGATCTGGAAAGGCCTGCTGTGTCGCATTATATTTGTGGATTTCAAACTGCAACATGCAGATGTATGCACATGAATAATTTTGAGCAGAAGAGCTTTAATCCCCTTGTAGAAAAAAGAGCCAGTCAAATGTGTAAAGTTACAACATGTATTCATGGTTTGGTGACTGAAGCTTAAGATCAGGTTCTGGGCCACTGACTTTGTTTTCAAATATCTTAAGTTTTTAGCATACGTGCACGAAGGAATAACTCCTCTGAGTTCATGCTTTCCCCGTCGTCTTCCGCACGCATCTGGGAAACCTGATTTTTTATATGCTGGATTACTTTAATACTAGAGAGGGAGGTATGAATTATTATTTCTGAACTCCATGGATTTTTCTACTCCAATTATAAGATTGATAGTCTCCATGATGATATTGTGCGGGCTTGAAATGAAAGATAGAGTGAGAGGGTACACAGCTCAGAAGTAGCTGATTTCAATCTTCAATGCATTCACTAAATAATTCAGTATCACTAATGGAAATCTGATCTGAGCGCGGGAGCGGGGATGCAGGGCACTCAGTTGCCAGGGCTTGGCAGCTCAATAGCTCAGGAACAACAATGGAGCAAAAGGTGAAAAAACCTTTAAACTGTTGTGGGGTTCTCTTTTCTGCTTTCCTGGAATCAAGTCATGTTTTCCTGGAGCTGCTGTTGCTGATGGCTGGGGAGGGCAGAGAAAGAAATTGATATTTACAGTGTAGCTGAAACAAACAAGGCAAGCTCAGCTCCAGCTGACCTTCTAACCTACTCAGCAGTGAGACCGAAAACAGGGAAGCTCTTCTTGAGAGAAAATTGCATAAAGCCTTGTCCTCTGACTTGCTCTCTGAACTTTAGAGTCAGAATTTTTTAAGGCCACCTTAAAGCGGAAAAAAAAGTACAAACTCCTGTTAGAAGCTCCAACTATCTCCTTCAGGTGGGTTGTGAAATGATTACCTAAGAGTAAAAAAAAAAAACCCACCTTCAAAGGGAAAATGTGGTGTTTATGTTTTTTTCAAGGAAAAAAACCCACCAAGTTAAAGGGAACTTATTATGGGCTGCTTTCTACATTTTGGCAAAAGCTGTATCTAAAGCTGGGAGCTTCTTTCCCCAAAATTGTCATAAACTTTTACCGATTGAATTGGGATCCTCATTAGGATCTCATACTTTGGGATTGTTTATGAGACCATTTGCACGTGGCATCAAAGGTCCTTTTACAGCTTGTTATGGCTCTAACCTTCACTTTTCCTTTTTAACAGGTATTTCAGCCCTGTCTCACTCATTAGGTTGTGCATTTCTGCTTCAGGTAGCAAAGAGGATATGTGAAAACAGAAACCGGACTCCTACAGCTGCCAGTCCATTCCTCACCACTATTTTTTGACCAGAGCGGAACCTGTAGCTGTAAACAAATGTTGGGGATTTTAAAAATAAGTATCCCTGACAATCTGTGAGCAAAGTCTCTTTTCTCGGTTACCTTTGTATTCAGAGTAGAAAAGTAATAGTCGAAAAGTATTTTTTCAGTAGGGATTTTTCCTCTATATCACAAAAAATGTAGACTAATCTGCAGTTAAAGAGATCATGCAGCAAATATATCATTGTCTGAGAAAAAAAGTCAAGAGAGACAAAACAGCAGAGAAGATCTGGAGATAAGCTTCTCCAACCTTACTATTCTTCTACTAAGGAAAACATCCCTGTGAAGGTAAATGGTCATAGCTTATCTTCCATCTATCCCTTTTCTCCATGCTGTACTGCTGTTTCCCACTGGGAACCAGCGCACAGGCACCTTTGAGGCTGTGATAAACATACAGTTGGTGACCTTCTCTTGGTGAAAGAAGTTACATTTGTCCTCTCAAGACTGCTGTATTCACAGTCCCATCTTCTTCTGTGTCTTAACAGGTTCTAGCTCAATAGCAAAAGTTCAGTCAAGAAATTCAAGTGTGATGGTCCATTAATATCAAATGTATCCAACACAGTGAGCAATTTGGGGCAACGAATATTTTTTCTGTGTTTGTACAGTGCTTATTGCAATGGAAACCTCATTGCAGCCTCAAGGTGCCATTGAAACAAACAACATGAACATTAAAACACATTTACTTTTCGGCAATCAAAAACTGACACACTCCTTTTTTCAGCCATAGGTGCTTCGAACAATTATCTGTCCCCTCAGAAACTCTGCTAACCTTGTCTGCAGTTTTATTTTGGAGATTGTGAGTCAAATAAGACACAAAACTAGTTTCTGTGCACGTAAACTCAGTTTCAGGAAAATAATGTCGGAGCCATAAAAAACTAGGAATAGAGAAAATCTGGGAGCAAATTTGGTTGAAGATCAACTGTTGATATTGCTTCCAAAATTTAGTGACCAAATGAGGCTTCTAACATCACACACATCTTTGTGAAAAGCAGTTGCTTTCTGCAGAAACTTTCCACTCTTTTATGAAAACGCTAAGTTTGCAGTGTTTTGGCTAAGACTCAGATTTCTGTGAGGAAAGTAAGAAATCTCTTGACCCATTTTGAGGCAATCTGTTTTGGTTTCAATCAAGGTGAACTTATGGCCATTGTTCTCTTTCCTACTTTGTTACTCAGACAGGATTGATCATCTGAAATGTGCTGTAGTGGTTGTATGGAGAATTTCTTGGGTCTGAAAAGTGTCAACCACTACCAGGTGTTTTTTGATGGAAAGTTTCTTTAGATGCTTGCTGTTCTCAGCACCGTGCTGCTAGGATTTCACTGAGAAACCATCAGGAAGGTGCAGGCTGGCTATCAAGCATTCATTCAGCCTTGCATACTCTGAAACACGAATACTATTGAGAGCCCATTTCCACCCATCCAGCTGCTAGAAAGAATATTCTCTCCATCTCAAGCCATCACTTTACACTGCAAATCAAAATTGTTGTTTTAAATTACATCACTGTCATTAAACCTGCTGGTGGTGCAAATCCTGAACAGCCATGCCAGGACTGAACACATAACTGCGTGATGAAAAGAAGATGCCAAGGTGTGGATGGAAGGGGTTAGTTTACTTTACTAAGAAGGACTCCAGGTGAGTGCAATTGCCCGCGCTGGGACTGGCTGTACAGTGCTTTTCATTGTCACAGATGGTAGGTGTTAGATGATGCAATGTGTACGGTGCCAGACAAATTACTTTTTTAGCTCATTCCTCTGGAAACAGGAGAGGAATCTGAACTGGATTTCTGTGCAAACCTGGAGCAGGAGCTGCGAGCTGCAAGCTGCAAACCCAGCAGAGACCTAAGCAGTGAATGGGCCCAGTCTTTCAAGTGAAGGCAGAGACTTGCTCTGGGGAGAGGGAATTACACAGAAATTGCCTGGAGTTTGGAACAAGTCCACTTAGTTTTAAATTAAGCTGTGGATTGGGGAACACTCTTATTCAGTGGATGTAATGAACCTAAAAGTTGGAAAAGCCTGCACCTAAATGAAAGCCTTGATACAACTCCAGCAACCACTATGACCAAAAGTGTTAAAATGGCATGGCAAAAGTTGTTCTCATAGCACTTTTAGGCCAAGTTGAAATTAAAAGCAGGGGGCGGGGGGATGGGGGGGAGAAGGGGTCGGCTTTGGGTTTTTAAATTTTTTATCTATTTATTTTCTTGTTTCCCACTCCCCAGCAGTACTTCCAATCTATCACTCCCGTGGTCAGAATGGCAAGCTGGAAGTCAGCGAGGCCGAAGTTAGAGCTCTCCAAACTCTGACAGCCAAAGGCGACTAGGGTAAAAGCTGCGGCGGACGTTTGTACCTGCGAAGGCAGCTGAACCCCGCACCTGCCGGGGTGTACGGCGAGGTGCATCTCCCTGCCCTCGGCTCGCCCTCTCCCTGGGTGATGAATAGGAGGGCAAGTTGCCTGGGCTAACAAGCCCGGTAGGGGTCCTTGGGCTGGCTCCGCGCCGCCCCACCGGGCTCTCCCCGGTGCGCTCCTCGCGGGGCAGCGGCAGCCCAGCCGCGGCGGAGCGGAGAAGAGCGCAAAAGAGCGGAGAGGAGCGGAGCGGCCCCGTCCCGCCCCCCGCCCGCCCAGCCCCGCGGCGGGGGCGAGGCTGCCCCGCGGGTGACCCGCCCGCCGGGCGCGCCCCCTCCGCATCACACGAGGGGGCAGCGCGGCCGCTCGCTCTGCCCCGGCGCCCGCCTGCCTTCCCTCCTCTCGCCGCCTCGCCGCAGCCCGGGCTCCGCCGAGTCAAAGCGCGGATCAGGTTCCCTGCCTCCAGTATAAAAATCTCGGCGAGAAGCCGCCGGCGGGAGAGAGAGCCGGGGCGCGGGCGGAGCGGGGCGTGAGGCGGCGGCCGGCGAGCCCGTCCGTGGGGAAGCGCAGGGACGCGCGGCGGCAGAACCAGCCGCTGCTCACCGGGGACGGTCGCGGCTCGCCCCTTTCAGCTGCGGGAGAAGAGCTTTCTGCCGCCCCAAGTAAGTCCGAGGCAGCTGCTGGTGCCTCCAGCGCTTGTTCCCCCGGGGCAGGGTGGGAAGCGCTTCCCCTCGTCCTTGCCGTGGCTCCGGGACGCTTGCCCCAGCAGGGCTCCGCAGAGGGCGGCCGGCCAGAGGTGCCGTGGGGCTGTGCGGGAGCAGGGGGCTCCGGGGGGGCGCACCTGAGCCCCCGCAGACACCTGGCCGAGGGGCAGGCGGGGGAATGGTCAGGGAGTGCCCGGGAGCAGGGACGGGACCGCGCTTTGCCGGGTGCGGAGCGCTGCCGCGGCGGCGGTGGCTCGGTCCCTGGGAGCGTTTAAATGCCCGTGCAGGGCGAGCGGGACGGCGGTGGCGGTGGGTGACGTGACCCAGCGGGGAAGGGAGGCAGGAGTACTCGGGCAGGTCCGTTTCGAGAGGACAAAAGGGCAGCGAAGTGACCCCAGAGCGGCCAGCCCCCTCTGGGTCCCAGTTACCCTGTGCCAGGAATATCCTGGCTGAGACTCGGGAGTTTAAATTGTACCTTCAGACCGAGCGCTTCGGCTGATATTTTTCTTGGGACTTTGCCTTCTTATCCCTAGTTTACTTTTGGTGAAACAACTAAATCCAGCAAGTGCTGATAGATCTATCTAAAACTGCCGTCGTTAGTTAGTGTCTTCTCCTCCCTCAGGAGGGATAGGCTGGGGGAAAATCTGAGTTAACAATGGTGAAAACACAGTTTCCTCCTTGTTGAACATACGTTATTCTGCAAATGTTTCATGGTCTCCAACCTTGGTGCTTCTAACTCCTTCCCCTCCTTTCTTCTCTCCTTTTTAAAAGTACAACTTTTCATAGGGGAGAGGTAGTCTTCGTTCTTTGGGAGCATATCTGCTCCTCTTACATCTTCCAGTTGGCTGTCGCACCTCTCTTCCACACTGCCGGTGGCTCTGCCTTGGTGGTGAATGTCTACTGCGCTTTGACTTAGTGGTACCCTCGGGAGCTGGCTTCTAGGATGTACACCCAAAAGACTGGTTGGGGAAATGTTTGTGACAAGTTAAATCTTTCTCTGTGACATAGCCCTGCAGCTATGGGTAGTGGTGCTTTAACTAGATCCTGTTTGCTTGAATTGACTTGTATTACGGTAGAGGAATGCTTTACCTATGGCTCATCAACTCTTGAGTTGATGTCCTTTCCTTGTTTTCCCTTTGGGCACTGATTGTTTTTGAGCTTTTAGCAAAGCTCAACTTTTTGGACAAGAAATAGACTGTGTGTGCAACTGACTGTATTAGGGAGAAGGAGGGAAGGGATGAAGAGAGAAAGAGAGGGAAAATAAAAGTTGTTACAAAGAAATACTTGAGTTTTTAGGTGTTCTGAGCAATGTTCTTGAGCTGATTGCAAAACAAATATAATGTTTCTGTGTGTTTGTTTTGTTTTGTTTGTTTCGGTTTCCTCCCTGCAAAGGAATAAGAATTTAAAAAAAAAAAAGTCTGAACTTTTGATCATGAGAAATAGTTTGAAGGGAAAAAGGAATCGGGTGTATTTGTGACAAAATTTGTTAATTTGCTGTAAGAATTAAAATTTGGAAGTGCGTGGAGAGGGTACTTCATTGGACTAAAAAAACCCCAAAACCCCCATAACCGACACCAAAAAGCAGCAAAAAAATTTCCTGCTGCATAATTTAGCGACTTTTGCTAGAGAGAATGAAAGTGAAGATTTAATATACTCTTGTCTCCAGGCTAAGCTAAACTCTTCGGTGATTTTTTTATGTATGAAGCTTTGGGTAAAACTGAAGGACAGAAACTCACCGACTTTGCTCCCGAGCCAGCTCTTGGGTGGGGAAAAAGAGAAGCCAGCAACAAATCTTTATTTCACAAATGGTAAATATTTGTTCATAGTGTAGAAGTGGCCTGAGAAAAACAGGTTTTTTGCCATTATCCAGATGTCTATCCCCAGTTATTTGAGCTGCAGCCTGTGGCTGATGCATCCTTGCCAGCAGAAGGTTTGTCTCACTATAGTATTACAAAACATAGTGCTGCTATCCCAGTACCATATGCCTGAGCTCTACGCCCATACTGACACTGGGGACACTTTGGAGGCTTATCTTATTCCTGACACAGCTGTACTGATGGATGTGTTGTGCAGATTAATCTTTCTGCCACGAATGTGAATATTATTGCTTAGCAAACTTCCAGCAGTCATTGCTCCAGCAAGGTACTTCCTTGACACCTTCTGTATTTCTTCTTGATCCTTCTGGGAATGGTTGTTCTTGAGTCCTCACATAACAATTAAAAATAGTCCTTTACAGGAGCTCTGAAAATTCACTCATTTAACTCATACTATTTTTTTTCTGTGTGTGTTGGGTTTTTTTTGTCAAGGAAAATACAATTTATCTAGTGTTATGGTATAACAAGTGTTTTAGTGTAAGACCAGGGCATTAGGGATGGAGCTGGCATGGCTCATTGCTTCTGCTCTCTTCAGGCCCCCTCATTACCTACATTCCCAACTGTGGTGCTTTCTGTGGGAATTGGTCTTTAACAATGTATGCTTTGCTTCGATATTTACAACCTCTTGCTGATCAGTGTATCAAAAGCATTTTCATTTAGAGGATGCATTTCAGGACTTTAATTGAGGAAATCTCTTTGTTTCAAGGCTCCATAATAAACCATACAAAATGCTGTCTTTGAACGAACTAGGTCACTGTAACGCGTGCACACATAGAGTGATTCTCATCTGCTTAGGGTAGCCGACACTCGCTCGAGCCATATCCCTGGTGAGCTTGTCCCTGATTTATCCTTCTTGGGCCGGCTTGTTCACAGGGAGCTTATGCTGAAAATTCACTGCTGGAGGTCATTCTCCATTCTTGGCATCTCTGGCAGCCTTAAGCTTAAATTGCAGCCTCATTTTCTATCCAATCAATACCACTCTTATGTCGCTGAGTTTCCATGGTGCCCCCAATCTTCTGTCTACATATTGATGTCTGACAGCAGGAATAGCATTCTGTGTCGCTATATATACTTACTAAACCTGTCAAAACTATTTAGGGTCTGTCGCACTAATTTATATCCATATCCTGATGTTATTTGTATCTGTTGAGCTTTGAGTGATGGAACTTGCTGCACTAAGGAATTGGCCCCAACAATGCACTCCAGGGATGGCTCAAGGGATGGATGTTTTGAGAAAGGGGAAAAAGACTCTCTTCTAGAGTAGCTAGGGTAGTCTAGAATCCTTTGAGCACAATAGAGTCATTTTGAAAACATCCAAGTCTCAATGGCTCCAAGTTAATGCTTTGGAAATCATTCTTCATTGTGCTGCTCTGAATGCACAGAGGGTCCTCTCCAATGGAGCCGTGGAGAGGAAAAGAGAAAAGTGAGCATTGTCAAGTGCTCAATGTGTATTTGAGGGGAGTTGGGGGAAATTTGAGTCAGTTGTCTGACATCAATTTCTTCAGCAGAAGCACTGTGGAAAAATGGAATTAAAGGAGCCAGCAATGTCTTCTGTAATGTGGATGTTTTTGTTTCACTACAATAACGCACAGAGCAGAGTCGTTGCGTAAGAAGTGGTATGGCTGTGTCTCTGTGGACTGATGCAGCAGCAGTGAAGCCCGATGAGAAAAGGCAGATCTTCTGTGTATCACTAAATTTCAGGGCACTGACTGCTTGTTATTCGTGTCAACAGTATTAGGCACTAAATAAAGACCATACAGATTTTTTAAAAATTTAAATATGCCGTTGATTTTAGATTGAACAGAAGTGGTCATCAGCTGAAGAAACTCTTTAATCTCACTACCTTTAACATGAGCTTGATCCAACCCATGAAATAGGACCTGGCAGTCAGTCTGGAATTTGCTACTTAATATTTTGCTTGTTCTGAGTTGTCAGAAGAACTGATCTTGTGATGCCAAGTTCGTCAATACTTTTCAGACCCTCTTCAGGCTCCTTTTTTCCCTAGTGAAAAGTAAGGATCTTCAAGCCTTAAAAGGACCTGTTGCAGGTGGTGGCACTGAAGTAGTTCAGTTTGTTTTCAGCAGTGGTTCACCTTACCATGGTAGAAGGGGTCAGTAGGACTTCACCTAACCAGACACTCTCTTGGCCAATATGTCTCACCTTCTTTTATTCCAAGGAACAGAATCACTATGCCATTTAAAATAATGGGCTTTACCTTCTGCAGCGGCACTGTGATGATTTTCTCATTTTTTAACTTTTTTATTTTCTTCCTTGTCTATATGTGTGGGAGTGACTTTTTAAAAACTGTAGTCGTCTTGCAGACTGCTTTTTCATGTCTTTCAGGCTGAAGATTGAGAGAACACAGCTGTAGGCAGTTTGATGGGAGATGAGAAGGGGGAATGGGAATGTGATAAAGAGCAAGCTATATTCCTGATAAAGCTGCCAGGGTATTTTCACCCTCACCATCCCTCCACTCCAGAAAGCCCTTCCTTGCCTTCCCAGAATGGCATGTTCTTGTTTCAATGGGGATGACCTCTGGAGGTGAGGAGTTGAGCTAACTATGTCTGAGGCAAAATCCAGTTCATTAAGTACAGTACATTAAGAAAAATGTATTAATGTATCATTTTGGGCCTTAGGAGCACATTACTTGGCAAGTGCCGCTGATTGCATGGCAGCTGCAACAGAGGAGTAAAGACTTTTAGAGCAGAAGAGCATTACAGGAGTTGGGTATTTTCTGATAAAAATAGTCTTTGAAAATAAATAGTGCTTGGGGCTCCAGCACACTGCCATTTAGTAAACTACAAAGTTCGGTTTTAAACTGGGCCTTTCTCCTTTGAGGTCTGCCAGCACTATTTCAGAGCTCATTAAATGTTTCACGAGAGCATTATAAAAATCTTCCTTCCTCATTAGTTTCTACACAGTTTCAGCATAGCTTGGACCTTGTAAACATCCCCTATTTAGCTGCGGATGAAACCATCGTCAAATGGCTGTGGGGAGGGAAGAGAAAGAGGAGAAATTCTTTAGTACCCCAGTCTAAATCCTTGTTTTGACACTGGTCTGCAGGTAGCTAACCACATAAATGAAACAGAATTTTGCCATCTTCAGTCAATATTTTTGGAGTAATTCCTTATCCATACAAAAACTCTCCCCTCAAGAGTAAAACCAGACAGAACAATTGGGAGGGAAGACGAGGCTGGATGGGCTCTGCTTTCCTTCTGAAAGCCTCACCTACACACCTGGGCTGATGCTCAGATATTTTAGGGAGGCTGGTCCGGCTGAGTGGGTACAGGACAGGACTATGAGGTGGAGGTAGACTGATTCTCAGGCATGGGTGCAAAGTTGGTCTTGGTCTTATGAGCTCATTAAGGCACAGAGACAACTCTGCTGTTGTCCTCGTCATCTGACTTTGCTAATTGCATCTACCTGTTGCCTTTTCTGTCCCTAAGGATTAAAAAGGCGAAAAACCAGGTAATTTGACTCCATGTGCACATAGAAATTCCTTGTGTGTTGACACAAGCAGTGAATATATATATGTATCTGTGGAAGGCAGAGTGTCTCTGCACAGAAATAACTGAACTAACGTCTCAGATTCAGTTCCAGTGGATATCAGGCACAAAACCTGTTTTGTTCTCATGTTTTTGGTTTGTTTTTTTTTTCTCCTCGGAGCCATGCAAACAGTGGCATTAGTTTCATAACCAACTAAAGATGATATGACTCTTGCATTTGAGGCTTCCTTGTTTCTACTGGATCACTAGAACAACAGATTCATTTATGTATTTATTTATTTTTTTAGCTCTACTCCTCACACATCATGTATCTCGAAGTGCAAAGGAGCCTTAGTAGTGCAATGCAAATGTATGCACCCATCTGTAGCCAACAACAGAAGGCTCACAGTCTGTAGTATCTTTTCCTCTGTGATAGGAGCATCCAGAATGTGCTTAATACATTGTGTAGGGGTATTTCTTATATCAAAAACTTTGTATTTAAAGATAACTATTTTAGGTGTTCCGTCTTTTTGTTTTTTAGCAGGTTTACAGCATGTGAGCAACAGTGGGAAGAGTGACATTGTCTCAAAATGCCCATTTTAACGTTTCTGTAATGCTCATTTAGGCACTTTGTCAGATGATAAGGGCTGGATCTCTTAAGGAAAGTCTATTGTCTTTGAAAGTAAGATAGGAAGTGATTTAGAAATAGCCTTGGTAGAAAGATGGCAGTTCTGATATGGTGGTGTCTGTGCAGTGGTGCTACAAAGTCACAGCTTGCTTTCAGACACCCAAGCTTCTTCCATTTCAATATTTAGTTATTTTTCAGCTCACTAGAAGTAATATTCTTCCTGTCTAGCAGAGATTAATATTTAACCAGGCACACATCCCACAAACATTATTCAGGCAAAGTTGATGCTTCAGCAAGAGCTTCGTCAGAATAAGGAATATATAATTCACTCTAAGATTTAGGAAGAGTACCCCCTCCTTTGTTTTGGTGACAAATTCTTCAAAATAAGACACAAATGAGCTATAATGCTGCAAAGTGGTTGTGACTTCTTGCACTTGTAGCAAAATCTCATTGCTTTCATTGAAAGTGCCTTTGGAGTAAAGCATCTTTTAGTAAATTAAAGATAAATCAAGAGATTGTCCTGATATTCTGCCTTAATTCTGGTAAAAAAACACTTTGTTCCTTTAGCTTGAACAACAAAAAATACATGTTTAAAAGTAGCCTTCCCACCCCATGACATTAAACAGAAATAATTTGAAACTATTTTTCTGCTGAGGATGGTTTCACCTGGAAAACCAGTCTTTTACTGTAGGGACTTAGCTTGCTCTTTGGTGGTGAAAAGCCCCTGAGAGGCCGTGGTTGCTTCCCAATAGCTTGTGCCACCTGAGTGCCTGGTTGTTTGCTTGGATTGCTGCCTTCCCAGAGGCCAGAGAGATGTTTTCCTTTGTGCAAGAGTCACTTGCTTTTATTAGAAGCCTGTCTGGCTGCAGCTGATATGCAGTAGGGACTGGTGGATGGAAAAAATCTACTAGCCAACAGATAGGATTTTCAGCAGTCTTCCAAATACGCTGCAAGCTTTGATTCAGGAACTTCATGTCATTTCACTTACTAAATCCTCACTTTGCTAAGCTGTCCCTTCAGCCCGTGTTTCTTGTCCGATTTGCGCGTTGTCAGATGCTTTTGCTAATCTCTGTAGTTGATGTTTGCTTAAGTGATTATTTGGCAGCAGCGTGCGAGCAGGCGCGTGTGTGCGATTGCTGTTGGCATGGCAGTTGGTACGATATGGCATTAGCATACTTGTTCCGTGCTCTGGGCCTCCTCCTCTTCTAGGCTTGTTTATGCAGCAGAAGGACAAAAAAAAATCCCACAAACCAAACCGAAAACCCTACAAACCAAACCAGAAACTCATGTGCAAGCCGGTTATGCTACGGTGGTCCTCTGGCCGGTTTGTCCAGAGATCTGCAGGGTTCAGAGGAGCCTGAAGGTTGCTCTCATTTTCCTTCTAGTACTAATCCCAAACAGACCATCCACCAGCAGAGGATTTACAAAGAGCTGCAGGGATTGTGGGCTGCCTAAGTAGGGGTATCTACATTGAATCTAGTGTTTGCTGTGCTTGCAAATACCATGGGAACTGTGTTTATGAAGTGGTAAAGAAGAAAAGGCAAGCTCCTCTCCCTTCGCGTTTGTTAGCTCAAGAGCCTGTCATTAAATGGGACATGGGTTTTAGTTTGTGTTTTGGGCTCATTAATATTGAGTGGTCACTGGGATTATAGGTGTATGGGTTTTAAAAGGTGTTGTTCTCTTCTTTCCATCACTTCTAATTTGAGATATAACCTTTGCATGTCTTGTGAATTGTTGGAACATTTTTATGGGCTCTGAGTTACCTTGCTGAGAGCCGTGGGATTTACTTGGACAAAGTAAGTGTAAAAGTGATGTGACATCTTTGCTTGATAATGCGGACTTCATTTATAACTTTAACATAATTAGTGGAAATAAAACTGTCTGATGACACAGTATGGGTTCAGGTCCATGCCCTTTGTGAGTGGGTAGGGATGAAAGCTCTTGTGATAAGTTTTGTAGTGATACATTTACTATGGGGCCTTTGACAGCTTCACTTGGTATTTTTCTGGACACCTGTTTAAGCATGAACTGCTCTTGTATTAATTTTTTTTTGTAAAGTCAAGCTAATGATGAGCTGGGTTTCTCCTGCACTTTCCAATGTAAACTGCTTCTGTTTGTCCATGTTAAGAACCATAACTTTCCAAGGCAGAGTCTGGGCAATGCATAACCCCTGGCCAAACCTGTCCCTGAATGACAGTCTAGTGCTGTGAAGGTTCTGGGTTTATCCTGATGAGAGGTGGAGGCTGCCATCTTCCTGCTGGGATCAACCCTTGGTTTTATCTCTGAAGGGAGAAATCTTCTGGGTTTAACATCTGAAATGTTTTATAAAGTTGGCTGAAATCAGAAATGTAGGAGAGAGGGGAACATTTTCTCTCTCTGTTCATAACTGCCTGCAAAATTGGTCATATTTTCATGATGGAAAAAAAATCTGAAGTTCAAAAAGGGATGGGAATGTGAGGAGAAGTGTGTGAACTTCCTGTTCTTACTCATAATATTGATCCAGAAAAGTTATTTTGAAGCTGCTTTCAAAAATACTTATAGGCATTTCCAGTATTTTGCAACTGAGTTAACATTTACAAGCACCTTTTCTTACTTGATGTTACAGTGTCCTACATGGCCTGGCCTTTTTTTGGCTGCTTCTCTGTGCCCAAATACAGCACCTCTGTACTAATTTTCCCAAAGGGTGAGAGCTTTTGAGAATAGCTGTAGGTTGAATACTGCCACACAAGACAAGGGCTTGATAAATAAAGGTGGCATTTCACAGCATCTGCTTTGTTCATTTAATTGCTATGCACTATATTTTAGTTTGAATTATTTATGGCTATGTCTGAAAGTCCTTTAAATAAGAGCCCCTCTTTCCTGTGCTAACCACAACCGTATAGGTTGAGTGGGTATGGCAGGCGTGTGTTTTTATAGAGAAAAAGAGAGACGTGTGTAGAGACTTTGCCCTGACGTCAGGCTTTACACACACACCAAAAGCAAGTCTCTGCTTGGAGAAACTTTCAGAACTGTAGGGATGTACAGCAAAAATGTGTTAGATAACTTTAGACTTACCAATTGTGCAACATGTACTGTAAATGACAAGTTCACATCTTTATGCATTGACACTTTCAGCATGTGCAGTAAGGCTCTGATTCCAGTTGGGATTTTACCAACTGAGATTTCTCAAGTAATTGTGGGTGGGAATTTCTTGTCTTATTTAAACTGCAACAAACAGAAAACTCAGAGCAGGAGAAGTCTGTGAAGTGTAAATTATCTGTCTTAAGTCAAGAAAAATTGAGGTTGAAATATTTAATCTAAGGCTTATCGAAACGGAAATTTTTGAGTTACTGAATCCATGATTTCTGTTCCAGGTCAGTGGAATTCTGGTTTGTATCTGAACACTTTCAGCACTTAATGGGCATTGAGAGAATGGAAACAAGAACTTAGCCTACGTATGAGATAGACATGTTGGCTACAGTAAGCTCTTCATGATGCCCTGTGGTGTCCAGCTGGTGCTGTTCATTAGTGGATTTTTATGATCATGATGTCTCACAAATAAGTGCTATAGAATACAGCAGTGGGGAATGAGGAGCATTTTCTCAAATTTATCAGTTTAAAATTTTCCTCAAAGCATACCTTTGAGAATTAAAATCCAAGTGTAGTATTTGTAAACATTTTAAATAGTTGCAGTAATTTTAAGTTATTATCAAATTGTCTATTTACAAAATAATTGTAAACCGTTGTAATAATTTGTAATTGTTATTTACAATTATTACTACTATTATTATAGAATTGAACAAAAATACAAGCTTGATTTCATTTTTTCCCCAAAACTTGTACATGTCCTTTTCAGTTGCCTCACAGGACATGATGTTTTTAATTTTTTTTCTTTTTTCTTTATTTTTATTCTCCCCATATAATCATAACTTCTGTTGCAAAAGATATTTTAGCCTTTGATCAGTGCCCTTAGGAGAGAATAAGCAGTTTTCACTGCCTGATGCAAAGTGTGATTGGTATGAAATGAAAGGGATATTTTTCTAATCTCATTTATATCAGGTTTAAAAAATATATTCTAGGCCTAAATACTCTTTGAAGTAGCAGAACTTCCAAGCTGCAGCTGCTGATCCCAGGTGAGCTGTGGTTTCCTTGCCCAGATTCAGGTCCCCATTTTGCTGCCTTGCAGAGCTAAACCATTGAAGGCAGAAGGTGCTTCTGTAGCAGCAGCTGGGTCAGTCTGTGAATTAGGCCTAGGCTTTCCCAGGGCATGGATCATGCTCTGTGAGCAGCAGCCCAACTGTGCATGATGCGAAAGTGGATGGAAGAGCATGGGTCGAGTTCTCTAAAACCAGGCTTATGTGGGCTCCTTAAAACTCTTTGCAAATAGTGTTCATTTTCCTTAGCTTTAAATGTGGACAGATCTGAAAGGGATTTCCCCCTGAACAGATAAGCCACAAGCAATCTGTTTTGGTTTTGAAGATGTATTTTCCTTACTCTGAATAGCTGAGGTTTCCTGAATCTTAATTTTGAATTCATGTGTCTATAATGCCCTTATTTTCATAACCTCAACTTGTCTTTGCTTTAATCTCTCTTCTATTTAAATAGTGCAGTAGGTCACCTTTCATAAATATTGCACATTCTCTCATGTTTCTCATTTTCAGTAGCCTTTCACAGCCCCATGCCTAGTTCTGAATCGACAGAATATTTCAGTTTCTTTATTTCTAAGTGTGCTCACAATTCATGCCCTTATTCTAGCAATCACAGTTAGTTGAAATTTAACCCAGCATTCTATAATTATGTTACAATTTCCACAGTAATTTTCTTTCATATTAGAGTTTAAAATTTTAGAAGTGCTCTTCTAAAGTTTTGTCTACTCTGGAATGACTCTTTTGCTAGGCACAGGGGTGTGACATCGTCTGTCTCCAGAACTTTTTTGATGTCTAGGAGTTAGTTCAGTAGTCGCTGGTGTACAGTGGTATGGAAGCAGATCTATGACTTCAATGTGGCTGTGGTGGATTTTATCTGGTATTTGTGCTGTCCAGTTGCCTGGGTAGTTGTGAGGACAAGTTGGTTAACACCACATTGTATGGGCACTGTGTTTTCTCGCCTTGTTTTCCATTCTTTCTTTCAGATGCTTCACAAATGCCTTCTGCAACACTGATCCTGAGCAGTACTTGTGGTGCTAAAACATCTCCCTTTTGTACAAAAAAAATTATTATTGTTCTTATCCTGGGAGTCTCTGTTCCTTGGCTAATATTGAAAGAGTGACAGGTCCTTTCCTCTTGTCCCAAGATGACAAAGCTCTCCTAACAGTTTCAAAGTCTTTGAAAATCTGAACAATTTCCACATAGTGAAAAATAGCCAGGATATGTTTTTAAAGCCTTTTTGTAGGTTAGTGACTCATGATTTATCGTTGTGAAAAATGTGCTTTTTTAGACTTCTCTAGTTTGTGGGGCTCCTGTTTCAGGCTAGCTGGTTCACACTCGCCTTTAACTGACTTTTCTCAGTTCTGGAAATGCAGTGTAGCGCAATCAAATTTCTCCTGTAGTTTCTTTTTTTTCATTTGCTGTAGTTTATTTCCCCTGACTCTGTCTGGCAGTTCTGCCTCCAGTTCTTTACCTGGATAACCCTGGGGCGCATGTCTCCCTTCCCTGCTTTGGAGTGAAAACTGAAGCCAAGGAGCCATTTAACTTCTGTACAACCTCTCTTTGACTTTGCGTCAGGAGAGTCTGCAGGACCCACCGGCTCTTCTGGAGTTCCAGCTCCCCATGTGCTTAGGGAATGCCTTATTACTTGTCACTCTGTATTTGCTTCCTTGTTCTTCAGCTGTGCTCTTGGACCTCTTAATCTCCATTTTACATCTCACCTGCCAAAGTTGTTCTCTCCTATTAGTTTCACTCGGGCTGCATTTCCATTTCCTTTCTCTTAAAGACATTCTGTGAGTGAATAAATTCTTAAACTACATTTGCGAAGTAATTTTGTTTTCTTTTTTTTCTGACTGACCAGAAGTATCATCAGTGATTGCACTTTGGCATCATTTCAGAATATCTGTGCTCATTCTTGGCATGCTTTTTGAAAGGACAGCTCTCAGGGAACAGAAAGAAGCGACTCCCAGATTCTGTGATTTTTAAAACCTGATTCTCTTAGGACTGGTCGCCTCCCAGTCATACACCATAATCAGGCTGTAACTTTGGTGTGAAAATTTCAGATGACTGTGAGAGAATTCTGTATTTACATCCTGTGGAGATGTATCTGAACTGTCGCAGTCCCCACTTTGGAAACTGGTCTAGAAGCAACCCTACCTAATTCCTTAATCAATTCTTTTTCATTGTTTGGGACTTAGTCATTGTAGATTTTCCTTTTGCAATCTTCAAGCTAACTGCCTCCATGTGAATTGGTTACACTGACAAGAAATCGTTTATAAAATATACTGCACCTTCACCTTTACAGAAAATGGTAATGTCATCATTTGATCACCAACTATTTCACATTGATCAGCCTTGGTCTGATTTGGAGGCTTGTATATTATCATCCTCAAGACTGTAGCTCAGAATTTCTCCCCTACTGTACCTCCCTGCGAGGAAAGCCTGAAAGCCTATTTGTCCTTCTGATTTCTTCTTCTTGCTTAGCTGGTGTGTGTGCAATATTGTATGTTTGTGCCTTTTAGAAGAATTCCCTCTAAGCATTTTAGCTAAAAGCCTGCTCTGACATATCTGAAAGTACACCAAAGTAACTAAATATATACGTAAAAATAAATGTATATACATAGATAGGCTCATTGTGATTTAGACTGGCTGTATAATTTAACAGTTTTTGTGCTCCTGCCTTGTTGGGGGAGTAGGGGTGTTTTTATTTATTTATTTATTTATTTTTATTAACAGCTGGGCAAACTGTGCTCCAGGAAGCTGTTTGTGATGTTAGAAATGTGAGCTAATTGCACCCATGTACATCTAATTTGTTGCCCTGATGCTTTTCATCTGTGGTAAATGGACAACTATTTGAAAACAAATATGTTGTCAGAAGTGAAATATCGTGTGCAAGCTACCCGTTTTCCCTTAAATCTGACTGTGTTCATTTTATCTGATGCTGGCTTAGTCTCACTGCATCTCACAGAAAATGACTTTAATATTAACTTCTCATAGTAACACTTATGCTTCTAAAATGTCTTTCATGTAACTCCTAGAATTATTTATATTATTTGCAAAATTGCTGTTTATTCTCCCCTCTTCTTCCCCTTTCTGATTCTTGTTATGGAAAATCAAGACTTCGTAAGTTGGGGTTGCAGGTACTTTAATGTTATTACCTTTTAAGTATGGAATCCCAAAGCAACTCTTTTTGAAAGGGAGGAAGCTTTTGTTTCAGCCTTCATTTTGGAGCTATCCTGCATGCTCAGCAGTGGTGGGGAGGGCAGGGCTTGGACATGTGCCACTGTGCTTGCTCCTCAGCAGAAGGTCACGTGCAACCCTTTCCCCAGGTTGCGCTCCTGTGCACAGATGGAGAGAGGGAGAGGGGACAGTAGTGTCTTATCACTAGCTGATGTCACAACAACCAGTCTCAAAACATCTCTGTGCATCTTTTTTTTTCAATTTTGATGCATGCCAGCATCTTTTTAGCAGAAGAAAATCAACTTATGCAAACATATGCCAAGAGCAGGAAGGGAAGGCTATTTGATCAGGAAGTATGAAATGGGCTGGTGTTTAACAGTTGGTTTTCTCTCTTTGTGCTAGTGGAACAAGATTTATAACAGTGATTAGTAATCACAAAGGTCACCCAAGCCATTTTAAATTCATGTCGTTAGAGAAAAGCATCTGTAAAGGACTATATGAAGAGGAAAGAGGCAATTGTGAGCCTGAGCTAGGCAGTGCTGACATGTTCTTCCTTTTTAGCAAACTGGTACCTACAAGTTGGGTGCATTGCCACTTGTCAGCCCTGTCTCTCAGCATTTCCATATAAGCCTGTTAACTGGATTGGGCTGGACTTAAGAAAGAGCTCATTCCTAATCTAGATGAGCTCAAGTGGCTTTTATGGAGGGTGCTGTGCATGGGCACAAAGGCTTAGTGTTCCTTGCCATCATGTGAGTCACTAAATGCATTACAGGTTTTGCTGTGACACACACAGCACCAGGAGTGGCAGAAGCCAACTCCAATGATGGAGCTTTCAGAAGTTTTGCCTACCACACCTCTGAGTGTGGCAAATGAAGGCATGACAAGTAGCTTTTACCTAAAGTCAATCATTGTTTAGGTGGAACTTGAGGAAAAACATGCCAGGTTTGAATGGTGCTCCACTGTGCAAAGGCTTTGGAAATGAAATAACTTGACCTTTCTTAATAGCACACCTGTGTTTGACATCCAGCTGCTAATGCCACTGGACTGAGCTGCACAGTTAGAGGATTTCTAGGGCAGGGAAGAGTTCAGTGTGCTGATCAGAGCTCAGTGGAAATGTTTTTGTCATATGACAGGGAGACACAAGGACTGCCAGCCTCCTGGGACTGGAGTGAGTCTTCACCTTGGTCCAGTGGGTCTGTGGGATTCTCTACAATTGAGAGAGTTTTTCACAGTAAAATGGAACACGCTGTCCTTTGGGGTTAATAAAATGTGCACATATAAAATTTGGAAA
The DNA here is from genome assembly GCA_014706295.1 of Lycocorax pyrrhopterus obiensis. Classification (NCBI taxonomy): domain Eukaryota; kingdom Metazoa; phylum Chordata; class Aves; order Passeriformes; family Paradisaeidae; genus Lycocorax; species Lycocorax pyrrhopterus. Next base: position 58,776,909 of record JACSVZ010000015.1, on the reverse strand, counting down.
TGTTGTATGATAGCAGGAGACGGGCTGACAGCAGTTTCCATATGCTGCCAAGAATGCTGAGTGCTCATCTTTTAACCCACTCGCTCCAGGACAGCCGAGCTCTCGCTGTGGTCTGTATGGGTGGTTTGGTGCACAGGGACTAACCTAGTTACGGTGTGCTTTCAGTTATGACTCATTTTGGTGTGAGAATTTCTAAGTGAGAATTGGGTGTAGTGGCTAAAACGTGCTTGGCCCCATTTGGCGTTACTTCAGCATCTGCCTCTTCGGGGGCTGGGTTGGCTCCTGAAAGAGACAGAGACCTCTCAAAACATTTGACTTTGTGATTCCTGGAACATCTACCATAGCTGTAAAGGCAGATGAAGGTGGTGTCCAAGAAAGGACCGAAGGGGATTGATTGCTGGGTGCTCTAAACCTGAGGAGGGAACTTTGATGTGCTATGACAAACCTGGGCAGGACGTGCTGGGAAGCTCCCTGGCCTAACATCGACTGGAAAACAAGCTGCATTGTTGTGCTCTTAGAGCCTTTTCCCGGGGCCAGACTGGGGACAGCTGTTGGGATGGTGGGGCTGGGAAAAAGGGCTCCCACACTGTGAGGAGCAGTGGATGCTGCAGTAGTGATTAAGAAATGGTGGGAGTACAGGGACACCAAGGACTGCGGTAGCAATGCATCATTTTTTTTTTCATCCTTGTGTCTAGAACAGGACTCTGAATACCGAGGAAGTGCTGTAGGATAAGACACATGTTTTTATGGAAGACCAGGGCAAGAGAAATGAAATGATACAGTGTGAAATGCTTTGGCAGAGTTGTGTGTAGGAAGATTACATTTTGCTTGTCTGCAGCAAACTTGGTGTAGTTAATAGCATTGAATGCTGGTATTTGTTTTTTTGAGGTTTTCTTTTTCCTCTCTTTTAAGCAATGTATTTACCACATAAAGGAAAACAAAATGTTATTTATGTATGTAGTAACTTCCAGGGAATTGGGAGGAGCCCAGGGCAGTTTGCAGTTGACACAGATTTATTTATTCCTAGCTGAAAAATCAGTTCCTGAGATGCTGTGGGACAGCCCCCAAGCAGGTGTGTGATTAGGCTTTCATGAAATTCCAGCTTCTTGTGTCATACTGTCCATTCAGAAGATTTCAGGAGGTTTTTAAAAGCTGGTCATGATCTGGGCCCACTTCTGATTGTTCTCTCCCATTCTCTTTGCTGTTCTAACTACTTTCAATTTGCAGTGCCTAAGCCTTGAGGAGAAATCCCATCACAAATTGTGTGGAGTCTCTGGATCTTTTACTGCATACAGAATTGAGACTTTCTCTTGCTCTTCATTGGGAAAAAGGAGAAAAAAATCTATTGCTGAAAACATACTGGGTTAAAAAGACAAGAGATGAAATAAATACACCTTACGGTCCCTTGGACGTAAGGACAAGTGGGTGTAGTATCAGCCTGCAAGGGAGATCAGAGGCAGAGCTCCTTCAAAGCCTGTTCTCCAGGCATGAGCTGGCAGGTCTGGAAGTTTGCAGACTCTTTGAGGAGGTTGATGTTATGGTGCTCCTCAGAAGCCTGAGTGTTAAACAGCATCCCTTTCCCATTTTCCAGTCACACGGCTGCATAAGATAAAAGCTTCGCAGAACTCCTAAACCTTGGATCGGTCTTGCAAAATCCAGCCAGCCATTGTGCGTGGGGTTAATTCACACCGTCGCCACAGAGGACAAAATGGATCTTTGAAACAAATGTGGTGGTGGGGGTAAACCCATCAATCATGTGAATGCTGCTTTACAGTAATTCACAACTGCAGCTTTTCTCTTGAGCAAGGGCTGGCCGAGTCCGATCAATCCCTTGGCTCTCAAATAGGTCTCAGCAGGCAGTAGCTTGCTCCTTGTGGGTTTGTATGTACATGAAAGCCCACTTTATATTAACTCTGTGGAATAGTATTTTTCCCTCTCTCTAAACCCCTTAGCACTAATTCAGTGTAATTATACTCATTGAATACGGTGCTGACAGCCCCACTCCTCCCCCTTTCCTGTCAGGATATTTGCCTAAAAATCGCCAGATGAAGAAAATCCAAAACAACGATGGGATTCTTTGTTCTGGCCTTCCACATAGTTTTTGATTATTTTATGTAACCCGATGGTCATACTTTCAAGTATTTTCTTTAAAGCTGAAGACTGAAAATACATTTTAATTCTTTTTCTTTTAAAAATTAATGAAGAATTAGACTTTAGTCTATAAGGAAAATGTTAAATATTGCAAAAGTCATTACTAACTGAGCACTGGAGTAATTATTAACAGTCTGAGGCTGCTGAGGACCTCTTTCTACCTTTTTGGAAAGAGGGAAAGACGTCAGGAGAAGGCAGGGAGCCTCTTTCCACCTGTTCCTTTTTTGTGTCTGTCTGTGTCTTAGGGTTGGGTGACATTTTCCCTGTCGTGTGTCAATGCTGAAAATAATGATGCAAGTGGTTTAGTACAGCATGTTTTGGTCCTTTCTATCTCCATATGTATGAATGAAACTTATATAGAGGAAATACCTGGAAAGCAGTGATTAAAAAGGATTTTAGGAGGTCATAGGAAGCAGGAATTGGTACATGACCTCTGAATGTAGTGCTGTGGAGAAAAGTCTAAAACCAAATCTTAGGCATAAGCCCAAGAGGGCCAGGCCAGGGTGATGACAGAGACACCAGGATAAGGCATCCTGTGTCGGTGTCAACATTTTCGAAAGATACAAAAAAGAAAAAAAAGAAAGGAAAGGAAAAACTCTCCAGCAAACTAGTGTCTGGAGAAAGTTTGCTCTGCGGCTTAAAGAGCTTAGTCTGCCTGACAAACTCGAGAAGAATAGATAACCACATTATAAATATCTCCTAGGGAAGAAAAATTACAAGTACTGAAGGCCTCTCTAACTTGCTGGGGAAAGATATGATAAGAAAAATTCAATTACAAACTAATTTACTATATTACAGTGTTGATGGTGGGAGGCAGGATGATAATTTCACAAAAGCTTTCCTTAGAAGGCAGTGGATCCTTCATCTTACGAAGTGTAAATGGCAAGTGTGGAGTTGTGGATACCAGAAGATTGGTACGAGGAACTAACTTGGGGCTTTTGCATAAGGACATCCATTTTGTCTTGACAGAAGAGTTTTTCTCAGCTTCTCAGAGGTGAAATGTGGGCAGGTCAGGGAAGCAGAAGCTTGTGTTTTAAAAGATAGCAAATGTGTCCTTCTTTAACAAGTAATCTAGTTCCCTTTTTAACTGTAATATGCAAATACTGTAATTTGGGTGCCAATTTGCTTCCTACAAAGGCTGTGACATGTTGCGAGTCACACCTCTTGTGTTGCCCTTTATCATATCATTTTGTAACTTGGCTCCTGTAAACCTAGTAAAATAGAGTCAAACTTCATGTGAAAAACAGAGGGAACAGAGAAACATGCATTATAGAAACTAAAAGGGCTGTGTTGGGAGGTCATTTACCATCAAAATAGAGAGTTGCTTACTCTTTCCTTTCTAAGCATATTTTTGTTGTTGGTTGTTTTTTCCGTTTTCTTTCTGTTTTTTCTCCTGCTTACCTTTCCTTTGTGGAATGCTAGCTAAGTGCATGCTTTCCTTTCCAATCAAGAGATACTTTCTTGATAGCAGACAGGCAGGCCACAGCCCTTTTTCCTGAAGCCCTGGTCCTTAGGTACAAAAGGTCTCCGTCCAAGCATTGCCTTCCTGTTTTCATGTCTCACTTGTGTGAAGCCCCTTAGAAAGGTGCTGAATAAAGAAAAACATGCACTTGTGAGATAGGTAGATTGTGTTTAGGTGGGGTGGAGGAGGTGTCAGTATTACAGGCTTCCTTTGCTCATGGGAGCACCACATGCTTTTCTAGTCGTGTAGATAAGCCAGTTCTGTTTCCAGAATCAAGGGAAATGCTGATTTTTCCTCTCATTGAGAAGAATGAAGAAGCTTAGCAGCTTTGAACTCTAGTTCAATTTGAGCACTGGCTATAGCTATAATAAATTGCTGGCTTTATTTAAGAGGATTCTGAAACATCAAATACCAAACAGGATTTTCCCAAATGGGAAAATTTGTTTGTTCCTCTCTCTGAGAATATGGAACTGTGCCAGTCCTTAAATTGTGTGATACAACTTGGGTGGGGAGGACAAGGGGCAAGAAAGCAGAAGTTGTAGGCCTGTGATGTGGAAGGTGGTTATAGACTACATCAGTTTCGCAGACCTTAGAGCAGCCCCTGTTCTCTTTGTCCTGCTTTGTTTTACACAGTGATCATTCTCCCCAGTGAGCATTAGGAGCCATTACCTTTTGTTTTGCCTCTGTGATTAATTTTGCCTGTTTTGATGGTTGTGTTGATCTAGTTGGAACCATCTGGTGGTTCAACTTCAAAAGGCTGAAACTTTAGGCTGAAAACTTTGGATAGAAGTGTTGGCATTATGCCAACCTGGGTTCTATGGAACAGTGGGAAAGTAATTCTGGATTTCTAGAGCTGATCAGATATTTATTCTCGAGCTTTTTGCAGGTAGCTCCTCCTATTGCTACAAAAAGTGTTTTCAACAAGTTGTGTTGTTTGGGCAAAGGCATCTTAAATTTGAACTTTCTTCTGTGAGCAGTTGCCTAGGTAGCAAACTTCCTAGCACAAGAGGGGACTTTTGTTTAAACAACACACACAATCAGTGTTACCAGAGCCAGATAACTACAGATAAGCAGGCAGCTTGATGAGATTAGAAGGGCAGCAGTAGATACCACAAACAGAGGCATATACCTTATGAGCTATTCTGATTAGCCCCTATAATCCTTAAACAGACTTTACTGAACTGTGCCTGGTTGAATTGTTCTCTCTTGGGACACTGTGTTTTGATTTGTGTTGCTGACACAGAAGAACCATCCATGCTACCTTTTGAGTAATTGTGAGCTGCCAAGGCTGAGAGTTCAAAGCCTGGAGCACACTGAACTGGGCAGCGGCAGCCAGGAGCTGGTGCTCTTGATGAACAGATGGTGACCCAGAAAGCTGTCTGCTCAGCAGTAAGTACTTAATGACATGCAGGTGTCCTTCATGTTTGGCGCACTGAAGTTTTTAAATGTGCTGTAGGAAGTTTCTTTGAAGACCAAATGAGGCTTCCCACCTCTGTGGAGCCATTTGTGGCACAATTTGCTGCTTCCAAAATCTGTCCGTTTAACATAAACAGATGTGCAGCAGAAAGCTGACATGAACTGCCCTACAGCAGGAATTAAGCATGGGTCAACCAGAGACATCTTCATTCAAGACAATTCAAAGCCTGAGCCTGAGGCCACCAGAGAGAAGAACCATTTAGAGGGTAACTCCTCACTAAAATATTACTTATGTCTGTTCTTAACAGTAACACAAGTTTGTTACACCAGGGCTGTGTGTTTGCTCTGTCTGTGTGGAATAGCATCATCCTATTAGCTTTTGCCATGCCCTGAATAAACAGGGATTTTTTAAGAACTAGCAAAATCTTTCCTAAGTGATCTCTTTCCATTTGCAAGCCAGCTTTGAATAGGCAAAACTACATGGGGGTGGGGAGAGAGGAAGAGGTCTGCGGGTCAGAGGCCTGGGGAAGATGAGGCAAGGTGTGAGGATGTGAGGAGCATCACTGTTGGGTTTCTTGGTCTCTTTCCTTTCCCCCTCAGCCGTGTTGCAGTGCTCTCCCTTCTGTCCTCAGCCTATGAGCCTGTAGCACTACTCGTGGCTTTTCCATGTTAGCAGAGCTGCTTCTCATGAAGGACAAGACGGGCAGCAGCAATTCTGCATAGTGCCTTCAGTGCTGGCATCCCTCTGTAGTGAGATGTGCCTCCCTAGCTTTAACAGGCAATACCTGTGATCTTAGCAAGCCTTTGTGTGTGGAGGGATTGACTCCCCAATAACAGGGAATGAAAGTAAAAACACCACCTCAGTAGTAGGCATTCTGCAGGTGAAAAGGAGTGGTACCTGTGCCTACTTTCATTTTTGATAGGTGTGTTTTGATAGCTGTGGAAGAGAGATTTGGGAGCAATGGAGAATGCCAGCTTTAGTTTCAGTTAATTTGTATACAAGTTGCCAGTTCTATTTTTCTTTATTCAGAAGGCTTTGTGAATATTCTGGGTCCCTCTTACTGTGATTCCCAGGCCATGTATCATATGTATACTAAAGTGTGTATTTCTGCTTGTGTGCCTGAATTTCCCTTCCTAAGGAATCCTCAGGGTAGCTCGGTCTGGGGCAGGGTATGAGCCACTGTGGAGGGTAATACAGGTTAACCAAAAGCTGAGGCTTAATTATGAGCTCTGGGTCTGAGCTCACTGGCCAGCAGAGGTGCTAACGTCATTCCCAGGAAGCTTGGCTTGGCATCCAGTTCACTGAATTAACACTGAATAAAGTTTAATGATTCCTGCCTCTCGGGTGATACCTTTTCACTCGAATGCTAAAAAAAAGGAATTAAATTGTGGCCAAAGGATTGGAGGAATGAAAGAGAATCATGCCTGATTAGCTTTCGGAAGGAGGAAAAAGAATCTCACGGCTCAGAATGGTAATCGCTCTGCAAGGGGCAGCTATCTCCTGGAGTTATCACTTAATCTCTAGGTAGGCTCTCTTCTGAGTTGTACTTAATGGGTAAGCTTTGGACTGGCCTTCACTGAAAAGGAGAACTGCATTATTATTTCTCTGTTGGGATAAGGCTGGAAGGCAGTCTTAGGTAAGAATTTGCCTCTTACTGAGATCTGCCCTTTACAGCTTTTCTCCCATAACCATCCCCAAGGGTCCTGCTCGCTTCTGCCTAGTTTTTGGTATGCTTGAGATGAATTTTGACTGGTTATTCTGGGAAGTCATCAATTATATAAATATCCTAGTATAATCTATGACACTCTTATCTCATACCTTTGCAAAAGATTTTGGGTTTAGGGAATCACTTGTCACAGCTTGTTGCCTTCTTTCTGTCCTGCTTATCTCTTTTGCAAGTGGTGCAGGCAAATAAGCTCTCTGGAGCCGCTGCATTTCAGGCTTTCCTTTCTGCCCTTCTCCCTTTCTTTCTGTCGCTGGCATCAGCAAGCTCCCTCAGCTCCATGAGACAGCATGCAGTAGCACATTTTCCTTCATCTGACGTTGGGATAGGTGGTGTCATTTGACTGTGGTTTTAATTATTATTGTGTGACTGTGCATGTTTCAGATGCTCTGCAAACAAGGAGCTCTTTGCAGTTGTAGTGAGGTTGCGAGAAATGGGGAAATTGGAGGAATGCACCAGAAAACTGGTGCTACGTCTGAGTGAATTAAGCTATTGCCTCTGAAGTGCTTTACTCCCTAGTGCTAAAAATTGCTTTGGTATTTGATTGATATCACATATGAAGACAAATCAAGCTGTGTGATGGGGAGGAAAGGCAGGTGTATGCATTGGGAGAAACATACTTCTCTCTAAAGTAGGAGATTTGCTGAAGGGAATTTAAACCCTAAAAACACAGCTTTGTTTCTAATTATATTTTTTTCCTTTCCATGAATGGTCCATCCTTCAGACTTTAACTGAAATTTCTTTTCAGGCATTTCTCCCTTTTCCCCTCAAATTTCTATCCTTTTCCTGGTAATCCTATCCTAAGAAATTCTATCTTGGGAAGGGGTTGAGGAAACCACCCCTGCTCCCCAAATCAGCATCTTTCTTGGTGGAATCTGTAGTTTGTGCAAGTGAACTATGTTCCCTCACACCTCCTGTGCTTTTCTTTTTCAAATCACATAACTTCCTGCATGAGGTAACCTTTTCTGTCTCAGGCTGTCTCTCTCTCTCTTGCTTGCTCTGCCTCTGGCTTGCTCTCTGGGTCCCTTGCTCAGTGATGAATGAGTTTCATTCATCTTTCTTTTGGGGGCTCTGTGAAAAGCTTTAGACTTTGCCTGCTCCCATTTTTTCGCTCAGCTATTCATTTCCATGGCGATGGAGAAAGGAGGGGGGTGGCAGAGTGGGTGGCAGTGGGGCCAGAGGTCAAGAGTGGCCACTTTCTGAATTAAAGCTTTGAATTCCATTAAAGGTGACACGTTGTAACCTGGAGTAACTCTCCAAGAACTTGGCTGTCAAAGTCATCAAAGCAAAGAGAGAGGGAGGCAGGAGAAAGAGAGAGATCAGAGGAGGAGGAGGAAACCAAGAGCTTGGAGCTGCTGTCAGGATTACATGTGGTGACTTAATATAGGAGTAGTTCATTTGTGTTGCCCTACACTGTGCTTCAGTGAGGCCATGCTCCGAAATCTGCATGTGGATGGGGTGCGTGAGCTAGAGAGGATTCCCCTCATCCTTTGATCAACGAATGTAATCTTCTGATTAAGTAAACAGCCCTTCTCCTCTGAGAAATGGGAGGGGGAAATTGAGTATAGATAAGAATCCCAGCTACTTTGGCATTTCACTAGGTTATTTTTGCATTTCTTCCAAAGAGGTGCCAGGAGGACTCGGCCCACAACGATGAGGGATGTTTTCTTGGCATCGTACAAACAGTCCCTGAATGAAAGTCTGTGTCCCAGAAGACAGCATGCAAAGTAGCAAAGTGTATCAAGCTGTTTCCAAACATCCAAAACATAGTTGTTTTAAAAACAATAATTTAGGAAACTCACCAATCCCTATATTTAAAAAAAAAGCAAATATGAAACAACGAAAACCAAAACCAAAATAAAACCTGCTGAATTTTGACATTTGCAGATGTTTTTTTTCTCCCAAGGTTGATTATACAGGGGAGGAATTGGAAGGAGGCACCAGGACCTCATGCCACGTGTGTTACATTCTGAACTCACATCCCTGCTTTGAATGGTCTCATCATAGCAGTAATCAAGTCGGTGCTAAGGTTTCCCTTTTTTCACTTCTGTGACCTGATGAGTCAGTGGTTCAAAGCAGAATCTTCTGTTAGTTTCCAAGTGTGGGATCTGGCTTCTGATACTATTGAGTTTCAGAACTTGTTATCCCTCCATCTCCAAGGTTATCCATTTCTTCTTGTACGATGGGCTAAGCCTAATGTGAACTAGCAGGAAAAGCTGCTAATTTTGGAGTGGATAAAATTTGTCATCCTTGATATCTTGTGTCTTCCATAATGAATGGAAATGCAAAAGTTTGGTCCTAAACTCCTTGAGGAACCTGCTTGGAAACATTGCCTCAGCATTATGTTTCTCAGCTTGTTAAATCTGTCTAGATCCCAGACTAAGCAATGCTGTTCTTGCCAGTCCTGAGTATGCCGCTGTCAAAAACTGCTGTGTGATCAGCAACCAAAGTTTGTAAAAATCTCTCTGTACTCTGAATCTTACATGATATGAAGCTTTCAGCATCCAGGTCAAGTTGGGATGTCTGGAAAGACAGTTCCTTCTCGTTCTGGGTACTTGACACTTCTTAGAAAGAATTTTCTCATAATTATGGTTCCTCTGCCTTTTTTGCCATTCACTAGCATCCCTGAGCTTCCCTGTGGGCCTGTAATGAACAGCTTAACCTGTTCAAGGTGGAGCAGGGTTCTGGGGTTTTTATTTTGCTAGAAAAGTGTGGCTTTTATTGCTGGAGGCTGTTAGGGTTCTTTGCTAAAAGCAAACTGTGACAGATTCTTGCCTGCAGACTTTTGCTGTTGTATTTTTTTATTATTATGTATTCCTTCATATAAAAAAATGCACTTCAGAATCTTGTAAAATAATAATCTTAATAATTATTTTTTAGTTTCCAAGTCTGTATTTTCATGGAGTTTTTTCACCGATGTGTGGTATATATGACAGTAGTAGCCAGTAATTGGTCTAGTAATGTACCGTATTATTTTTTAATCTTAGGCATTTCTTCACTTGTTCAAAAAAGCAATAATGAGGGACTTGTAGCAAAAGGAACACTGGATTTTTCAGACTAATTTGCACTAAACCCTGCATCTTTGCAGTGGAGTAAAAGTAAGAATTGAGGCTGTGTGTAGTAACTACAGGAGTTAAAAACAAGGTACTAGGAAAGTTATTAGAAAAGTTTGACATTCATGTGCATTTTTTGTTTGTTATGGATTTTGGGGCTGGGGAAGATAGGGAAGGAATAGTTTTATTTGCCAGAAATACTCTAAACTGACAAGCAAAGGCGGAATGGAGGCTTACATTGCTGAATGAATGAGAGTTCTATCAGTCAAATGTGACTCTAGAGATGTTAAAATTCCTCTAATTAGGGAGAGAATCAGCTGTAATATGCATTATTCCGTGCTAAAGGAGAGACTGCTTAGAGAAAGAGCTCTAACTTTGGAGAAATGCTGCAGCTAATAAAGGCAGCTAAACCAGGCAGGGAAAGAAAGGATCAAAACTGTAACAGCAACCACTGGTTCAGAGGTATGCAAACTCAGGCCGAGGGGACCCCAGAAATAGGCCAGAGACAAAGTGAATGGAGAATAAAGGCATAGGAGGCCTTTTTATATGAGAGGTAGAAGGAAGCAGTGCAGGGACTGAGAGTGGAGAGTTTCTTTGTTAGTAAGGAAGATATTGGCCTACTTTAGCACACTCAGAGTCTGTTTGGCAGCACATGAATAGGAGGGGAGCCGCTATCATGTTTGTAATTGTGGCATTTGATGCGAGATCTCCCTGTATCTGCAGGATGGCGAGTTTGGTGCAGCATTATCTCAAAGAAAGAGTGGTGTGAGCTGCCTCTGGAGTAGCACTTATGCCAAGTGTGGTGGCCGGTGAACCAGGGCTATTCTCTTTTTCCTCTTAAGAGATTTGTCTCCTTTTTTAATCTGCTTTTGTTGTTGAGATGCTTCTTTGAAACAAATCTGCTCCAGCAGGATTTGCAGTTCTGTTATTCCCCTATTCCACTCACCTGAAACAAACAAAAAATTAGGACAATCGAGAGAAAGCATAGAAATTTGATTTGCTGCAGAGACTTGATTTATCTATTCTACTGTCTTTGATCTTCCTTTTCCAGGTACACTTTCCTTCATGTGACAGTCTCATAGTTTCACCCTCAAGGGTGTTGGCTTGCTCAGTCTTACTCAATTTCTTTGTATTTTCATATCTGCTTGGAATACATTCTTCCCCTCTCTGTAGCAAACCCACTTGTTAGTGTTGGCTCTGCCTTGAAGAGCTCTGTGCTAAGAGAAAGCCGACTTAATTGTGTGTTATCTGAGGAGTGAGAGTACACTTCCTTGCAGAAGCTGTAGTAGGACTGATTGGGTATAGCACAAGCATTTTTCTTTCCTGTCAAGCCATTTTGAGAATCAAAATGCAGGAATACAGCCTTTTGCAAGCTGTAATAGTTATGCATTCCATTTAAAGGTGTGTCTTGCTGAAGAGCGGACATGGCAAAGCATTAAATCACAGGGCTTTTGCCTCCCTAGCTGGCTGAATCTGGACTGTAAAGCTTGTTAGCATGGATGACGTGAGGAGAAGGGCATGCACTGTGTGTTATCTTAAAAGAGAAGGGGGCTATTGGTACTAAATTAGCTTTTTACTTGTAGGAACTAAGAGTAGCAACATGGCCACTTCAGCTGCTGTCTCAGTCATGTGCAGACACTGACGTCCTGATAAAGTTTTGAGTCTGAAGGAACAATGTTTTTGCTCTTTCCAAGAGACTTGATTGCTGTGTAAGACAGCCTGGAGCTGCAGGGAAGTTGGTCCTCTGCTGTGGTTTATACCAAAGTAACACTTAAGACTGCAACGCTTTCTCGGCATCCTGCATGTCTTCTTTGGTCATGGAGCCAGGAAGCCAAAGTAGCCAGGGGCTAAACTTGGTAGGAAGCCATCTAAATCAGAATTTTCTTTGCTTTGGAGGAAAGTCCAAACCTCCAATGTATGCAGAGGAATGGTTCGAGGATTTGTGCGGTCTGGGTGGTGTGAAGAGGTCCTGATCACATGGAGTGTTTAAATACAGCTTTCCTGAAACCTGTGAGGATGGATTGCTGCTAGGAAAACTGGTAAGAGTGTCCTGGGAATGGTCTGCTGTCAACTGGCCCCTGAAATGGCTTGAACTCCTGGGATGGTTTTGTTCCTTCCTGCCCCTAGTCTCCAGGCTTTTTCACTAAGAGCCCTGCTTTTTATTTCTAAGGTTATTTCTGGGTCACTGAAGATGAAGATATAATCCTTGAGCCTTGTGAGGTAGTTACCTTAATCATCCAACCTTCTTCTGGCAGAAAGCTGCTTACAACAAGCCTATGCTGTGACAGGGAGAGAGGTGGAGTCAGAGGAAATAGGGTGGCCTGGATAACAGATCTGGAAATAGGTGCTGGAAATCCCACTCATCTGACGTAGAACTCCCATCGTTAAATCCCCTGACAGCCTTTGGCTTATGTAAATGTTTATATGAGGGAATCAAATTACTCCAATCTTCTAGCGGTTGAAAGTCTGACATCTATGGGTAATTGTTTTTCAGTTAAATGCTGTAAGGTTTAGTAGTAACAGTTATTAAATTTATGTTTCCATCCTTTGAAATCTTACAGGGTGCTTTTTTTTAAAGTCTAACCCTTAGTAAGTTCCAGTATAATTAAGCTGTCATCACCTTGGCTTGAGAAGACAATCTTTGGAAGGATTTATTTTCCTCCATTTTCTTCACCGAGTTTGAGGGCACAGAAATAGGGCCTGCTCTCAAGTGCTCTCAGGTGAGCTACTGCCTCAGTTCCTGTGTCCTCAGCCCAGATGGCTGGGCTGAGCTTCATATTCAGAGACTTTCTGTATTAGTCTTCCTCCTCAATTCACAGCCTGCTTGTCCCTGTGTCTCCTGGCCCATCCCATTCCTGATCGTCGTTTTCTTCCAAGTCCTTTCTTGTACCATCTGTTTTAGGCCTTTGCCATCTGTAACACAGTCCTCTACCCTGAGGTAGAGGGTTCAGAGTCTTTTCCTTGAGTGACAGAGTTGTGACTGATTGTTTCTCTGCTCGGTGGATCTAACACACAGCTTTTGTGCCATCCCTGTCAGCTTTTGGAAACTGTTTCTCATAAAATGTACATGAAATATCTGCTTTACCCTCTAGCTTCAGGAATGAATAAGACCTCGAGTGACAGGTCATGTGAAAATGCAGTGATATACTATATTTGCTTTTTAAAATATATGTTTAGAAGAATTAGTAGACAAAGGATACAGACAAATGTAAATCCAAGTCGCTGTCCGCTTCTCACTGCGTTGTGACTGAATCATGACTTTTCTCTTTTTCTGGAAAACTGCAAACCAGGCAAATGTTGACTCTGAAGAGATCAAGCAAATAATTTCTGCTCTTCTTTGGTTCGTGCTGTTGTAGTAGGAGGGCAGATCAATGGAGTGAAACAGAAGCTGGATGTCTGCCCTGACCCATGAGGAAACATGGTCCTAGGAGTGGAGCAGGACAGTGATAGAAGAGGCGCTGTCTTTATTCCATCCGTTCCAAGACCAGGCTGCGGTTACGGCCAGTCCTGGTCGGTGTGGTAGTGAGGATGGATAGCAGGTTGCTGTGCATCAGAGCATCACAGTAACCAGCAGTGCTGCTCTGGGAATCTAGGAAGAGCATCAGACTAATTTTCTCATCACTTTTGGCTGATGTGATTAGCAGTCAAGGCTAATTACCTGCAGGAATGCTCCCTCTTGCCTGCCTGGATCCATACGTGAGAAAGCTGGTGTTATGATCCTTGGCAGTATAAGCTGTTCTTCCTCCTTTCTGTCATAGATGAAGATACAAATATTAATGAATTTAAGACAGGGTAATGCTTCATCCTCTTTCCTCAGTTTTTCTTCTTTCTGTGTTCTGTGTTGGTTTGTTTCTCCTATTGCTAGAACAAGGAATGACTGGAATGTTCTCAGGAGCAACCTCATATGCATGCATCTATTATGCAAACAGACACAGGTTCTCTTTTCGTAGCAAAACGTGAAAGTAGAAAAGAGCCAGCAGGTATCAGTATACGACCTAATATATAAACTCTGTATCACAAACTATCCAGAAGGAAAAAACTAACATGGCAAGGTTGGATTTTGGTGTCTGAACCCTTGCCCACACGTCACTGAAGGTGCGTTCAGCCTCACTGAGCTCATTGTTCAGGAGTGGGATTGAGAATTGTTGAGGTTGATGATGTACAGGGAGAATGAAGAGTGTATGACTGAGATCCATAAAGGCCTGCTGGCTGAGTGGTAGCTTGGGTGCTGAAGGTTGTGTGGCTACAGTGATGCAGAAAGGTAATGAGGTAAGTTAGCTTATAATGAGCCCTATGAAGCCAGGGATTTCCAATATTCTATCTACTCAGGGTGGAGCTGAGCTACAGTGATATCCAGCTGTATTTAAACCACTGCCATCTGAGAAATTATCAGCGCTTGCTGAGCGCTGAGCACTGAGCAGAGGTACAAAAGGTACACATTTTGTGAATCTAGGTATCTCACACACCAGTACAGTCCCAAGTCTCTGAGGACTGAATATGCAAGCACTTGCCTGATTAACCCTATCAGCACAGAAGGGTGCCAGAAAAAAATAATGGAGTTTGTGAGAGCCACACATTTATTACAGGCAGCAAGTTCACTTAATGTGGGTTTTTGCTTTCTAAAGCATGCAGCTTTACAGACATAAACACATGGTCTTGTAGTTTTATATGTGAGAGAAGATCCAATGCTGGGTCCATTAAATGTTTTGGGCTTTGTTTTGTTTTGGCTTGATTTTTTTTTTTTTTAAGATTATTATTTTTATTTTTGTAGAAACTGAGATGGGAAGGGGATTATGAATGCATGAAATTTTCCAGTACTTCAGGCTTTGTTTGCAAATGAAACAGTTTTTGGCTCTGCTTTCTCTTGGCATGTAATGAACAACAACAAATAGCATAATTTTCAGAAAGTTTTGACAGTGGAAGGTTGTTCTTTGCCCTTCTGTCAGCATTACTCTTTCATTTTCCAAATTTCATCAGGAATCATGGTGCCATGAGGTCCACGTTGAATGTTAGTCTTTCTGTTTGTTCTTGGACTGTGCTACCTTACTCACGCCTTATTGCAGTTGTAACTTGAACTCAATCCTCATAGGTATTTTCTCTGATAGGGACTAAAAGTCAGTCTCAGGAAAGCTTAGATACACTGTTTCTTTCAGACAAGATAGTTTGAAAACTGCACTGGACTTTTTCTACCTTCTTGTTGGCAATAATTTCCAAATGCAATTATATGGTATAATTACAAAGAGAACAAACTATTTTTTCCCACTTTCCCTATTGGCAACATTTAACTCAAAAGGAGGTTGTATGTTGCCAGAGTCCTCCCACTCCAGTCCTGTCCTCCAGGGACTCTGCATATTGCTTTGGAATGCACCAAGACCTTTTTTTATGGGACACCCACACCCTATGAGAGAAAAGAAGGATCAGCCATTTGATAGTTTTCCTGCATTGGTTTTCTGACATTGCTATGAAAAAATATCAGGGATGTACTGTGACTATTATATCTATGGCCATTTAAAACCTTGCAAAAACATTTTTTTTCTTTTTTTTTTCTTTTTTTTTTTTTCCCTGTGGTTGTTCAGGACAGGACAGTGGTCACGTGGAGATTTTTCACATTCTGATATATCATCACCGAGCACTTTCTAATGTAAATCATGAATAGCTACTGTTGTGGAAAAAAAAGTCAACTTAATCAGTTAATCAACAATGTAATCAGTCATGATGCACAGTGTGCCCAAAGATCAAGAACAGTCTTAAGTAAAGTTTGCCTTTGCTGCTTAAAATATAAGTTACAATGTGTTTTGGTTTGGTTTTTTTTTTTGTTTTTTTTTTCCTTTGAATGGTTGTGCTTTAAAATGTAACGTAGGGAATGAACCTGAGTGTGACACATTGAGAATTTTATATAGATTGCCTTGCACCTTGGATCACTTTGCTGAAATATTTGCGTTGTGATTTATTTCTTCAGTCTTAAATTGGAGCGATCATTTGCATCACTGGCCATAGTGACCACCGATATTCCAAAAAAACTGATAACTGGTACTCTTTTGGAATTGTTGCGTGTTTAGGTGTCTCCCATCATTACAAGAATGATTTTATGGTTTGGCATGTTGTCCAGTCATTGGTTCAAGGTGAGTATAAAACATTAATGGATCATTTTGCCTACTCATTTGAACAAGGATAGATAATTACAAAAAACCACAAAGCAGTAGAAAATTGGGCTGATGCTGTGAATTGTGTTCTTTAATGTCTGCCTAGTCCATAAAAGTCTATTTTGGCATCTAGGTTGACTTTGTATTTAAGAATTGATTTCTAGATAAGATGAACCTTATCACCTTTCTTTTTTGATATGTATATAATTCTTGTCTTCCATCTGTCGCTCTTTCAGTACATTCTTCACAATTTCATGTCTGAATGCTTTCATATGTAATAATGCAAACCTTTTATTAGTGTTAATTTTTCTACTTTGCACAGTTTGTAAGCTAAAATTGCTAGATTATCAAACCTTGACCTGTGGTGCTAACCTCTTTCTAGAGATGAAACAGTGTAGGGTTTGTTTTTTTGTTTTCATTTCATGTGGCTGGGGTTGAAAATTTTTAAGTTAAACCCCAGCCATTGCTCTTGGCTTGCCAGTACAGGGAGAAAAAAAAGAAGCAGGAAAAGGACAAAGTGCAGTCTGATACTTTGGAAATGCAGCATAATGAAAAGGTGAAATGTTATGGGGGCAAATTTTAATTAGCTGTAAGATAAGAGAAAACAAACCATGACATTTATTTTTAGGAAGAAGCCTCCCACAGAGAACTCTGAATACCTTGCAGGGAAAAGCAGGCTAAAGGGGGCTTTTTAGAGTACAGATATTCTCAGTAAGCAATGAAGCAAGAAAGTATCTTTAGAAACTGAGGTGTTTATTATTGTTGTTGTTCTACTATTAATACTACCACCCATGAAGAAAAGTGGGTTTCTCCCACAGCCGCTAGAGACATAACAGAGTTGGAATCCTAAGAAAACTGGGGATGTAAGCAGCTGCTTTTGCAGACTAGAAATCCCAAAGAGAATATACTCCATGTATTTTTGGTGGAAGAGGGAAAATAAGTAAAATGTTAAACTGAGATTGAAATGAGAGAATAAGGTAGAGAGTGAAAAGGGAAAGAATGGTGGGAAAAGCAAAGTTAGAAGAAACCCAATAAAGGACCACTTACGAAGTGCAAGGGTAGACTGTGGAAATTAGTATAAATGGAAAAGAGCTTTCTTTTTGCATTTCCTTTTTATCTGAAGCAGTATTTTGCTAACTCTCAGCTTCCCATATATTAGTCTGAATTAGCAGATGTCCTGATTCTCTGGATGGGGTCCCATTTTGTACAGCATCAAGCTACAGGACGCAAAAGGCCCTGCTGTGTCTTTTACATGATCAGCAAGAATAATAGCTGAAGAAATACAGAAATGGGATTTGTTGTCTTTATCTAGGTCATATGAGTGTAATTAACCCATTGCAGGCAGCTGCGCTCAAGTAAGTATTTACACATATAGGTGTGCCTGTATACGTGTAAATGTGTGTGCATTTGGTTGGTTATACCAAAAGTCAGTAAGACAGGGAATAGTCAGCAAATGATAGATGATGCAAAGCAGGAATGGACAAAAAGATTTGGTTTATATTGTAGTGCTGCATCCGGTTTGCCCTTTGGTCATGGTTTAAACCCAGCTGGCAATTAGCTACCATGCAGCCACTAGCTCACTTTTTCTCCTGTGGGAAGGGGAGGAGAATTGGAAAGAAGGTACAACCCATGGGTTGAGATAAAAACAGTTTAACAACTGAAACAGAATATAAAAATTATAACAATAATAATAATTGTAATGGGAAGGGAGACGGCATGAAAGAGAGAAATAAAACAAAGGAAAAAAGCCCCATGTGATGCACAAAGCAATAGTTCACCATCCACTGACTGATGCCCAGACCAGCCCTGAGCAGTGATAGGCACCTCCTGGCCAATTTCTCCCAGTTTATATACTGAGCATAATGTTCTGTGGTATGGGATAGCTCTTTGGTCAGTTGGGGTCAGCAGTGCTGTCTGTGTCCCCTCACAACTTCTTGTGCACCTCCAGCCTGCTCGCTGGCAGGGAGTGAGAAGCTGAGAAGTCCTTGACTTCGTGTAAACACTACTTAGCAACAAGTAAAACATCAGTGTGCTATCAACATTATTTGCATACTAAACCCAAGACACAGCACAGAACCAGCTACTAGGAAGAAAATGAACTCTATCCTAGTCAAAAGCAGGAGATCCATCCTCATTCTTGTCACGTTCATCCTACATCAGTCCACAGTCTCTGTGTTCATAGCTATGACAAGGTTGGAAATAGCACTTGAGTTTTCATCAGGAGATGCCCAGAAAGAAGTTGGTAGAAGTTGTATATAGCAGGAATGCTGTGTTGGGTAACACCCAGCTGGATGTGACAGTCATGTGAGACAGACCATTCTTGCAGGTACCAGAATTCAGCCAGAGTTCACCTACGGTTCAGCTTTGGCTTGTTTAGCTGTGGTGTATCTGTGTGCACTGACTCTGTGCAGTGTTTGGGCTCTGGGGGATGCATAATGATCTGTGGCTGTTGCTGCACTGGGGAAGGGCTGAGTAAGTCAGCACTGGTCCTTGTCTAAAGCAGTGCTAGCCCTGTGGGGGAAAAAAAAAAGGGCTTAGCAATAAGTATTCATTCACTATTTCATTCCTTATTTGGTAGCAGGATATTCCCTTATGGTAATTAGTACAGTGTTTGTTTAAAAATCATCCTCTCTAGCTCAGCCAGAGGGAACTTTTGCATGAGTAGACAGCTTAAAATCCAGCAGAGGGCAATGCTGTATTGCACCTCTACAGATACTGCAAATGAGTCTACCTCGAGGACCCTTGAGTTATCTTCCCTAATGAGAAATCATGCATTTAATTCGTGATAGATTATACCAACCTTGTGGCTGGGGTTTTGCAATAAAGTCCTGAGGCATTTCTGGAAAAATCACTCCTGTTGGAGGTAGGTGTGTTGCCAGTGTAAGAATGGACTGATTACATTGCAGGTTTGAGCTGTGCAGAAATAAACCAGTAAAGACTTGTCACAACTTTTCACCAAAACTGTCAAGGCTTAACATCCCCCACCTTTTCTTCTTTCCTTCCCTCTCCCCTCCTCAGTACCTGCCTATTAACTTCAGCTATTGCAGTTTTATTACGACCTTTTCCCCCCCGTCAGTATTTCTTGCAAATTCACAAAAATGAGAAATGACAAACTCAGTATTTAAAGTAGACTGTGTTCTTGGGAGACTCATTGAACCTGAATTCCTTTTTCACAGAAATTGTGACAACCATGCATACCACAACACTTTTCTGCTTATTAAACCTCTGGGAAGAAATTAGAAACAAAGGATCAATGGGAAGTACCATTTAGTTACAAATACATTCAGCTCTCTAATCCCTCATGAAGAGTATAAAGAGCAGTGGAAAGCTTACAAGGTCTGGTGCATTTCTAGACAGCTTCAATTTCAGAGGTTTATATGACACTGATTTCATTTGAGGTGGATGGCACTCCTGTTGTCTCAGGACTCTTGTGTGTGTAATTCTGCTGTAACTGAAAAATCCAGAGCCTTCAGGAGCTCTTTGCTCTGACAAGGGTCCCTGGGCCCAGAGAGGAGCCCATGAAATTGGTCTTTCAGTCACACACTAACTCGTCTTTATTACCGCTGTGGCAGCTCACAGAAGTAGTACAGTCCCTGGAAAGCTGCTTTTGCCATGCTGGTCTCCAAATTCCTCAGTCAGCAATAGCAGTAAAGACTTCCAGTTAAGTTTATGGGAACAGAAACAAAAAGTGTTCACAAGGGATTCTGTCTCGTTTAAAGCATCTCTTTGAGAAACCTTGTGTACTTTTCCCATCCTCCCAGGTTAGACTATTCTCTGGAGTAACCTGCAGAGCGACTTGAAGCACCAAATGGAGAAGGATTTCACTTTAGATGTCCGAAATGTGTATGTGTTTTTATCACACTTTGTATTTTTTTCCTGTTCCTCATTCCAAAACAAGTTATCAGTGAATTCTGCATCTTGCAAGCCAGTTTGTTCTAGGGCACTAGCCACGCTTATTAGGATGCAGGGCAGAGAATCCATTTTCTGTGGTTTGCATGTTTGATTATGATTGCAGAGAGGAGAGAGTTGAGGGGATGAGGATGTGTTTCGCTGGTGCGTACCTGTAGGGCGGTAAGGATGGTATGATACTGAGGGAGGGTTTATTGGAAGGGAAGGAACACAGTGTAAAGCATTACTGATTTGAACCATGGGTAGTACTCCTTTTTGCATTTAAATATTGGTGTCTTGGAGAATCCAGCTTGTACAGAGAGAACTTGCTGGACAAGAGCAGACAGATGCCATCCTTGCTTTGTGTGAGGAATTCATGCTGCTGCTCCTGTCCTGGACAGGCACCACATAGAGACATCCAGCCTGGGACTGGCAAAATGATGTGATTGATAGTTTATGCACCATTATTGTAAAGAATAGAAAATGAAGAACAAATTAAATTTTAAGGGGTTTATGACAGTGGATTACATGAGGGAGGTAGTTGTGAGTTTTTCAGTGACAAACTCTGGAGTCTGGGATTTATAACTAATCTCCAGGCAAATTGTTTTTCTTAATTGATCTGTGCAGAAAGGACTTAAAATTCAAACTCTGGAGCCAGTCCCCTCACAAATTCAGTGTGTGTGGTGCCCTGAGTGACACAGACTGCCTGCTGTTTTCTAGGAGACCTGGGGTTCCTGGATCAGAGCTGTAAAGCCCATGCTGTACAGATGAGTGTCTTGAGCTACCTTCTTGCTAGGTGCCAAGCCAGTGGAGCAGCCAAGCTGTGTCCCAGGAGGAGGAGCTGTCTCAGGTGCTGTCCCTGGTCTGTACCTACCCCAGTGAGAGCTTCAAGGTGCTTTTGTGTTTTGGGTCCTGTCTGTCCCCACCAAATCTAGCCCCAAGAATAGGTGTTAAAAATGGATGAGAAAATGATATTTATTTGTGTAGTAAACAACAGGCTATAGATGCAAAGAAGGATGAAGGCAAAAAGACTGCCCTGGCTTTTTTCTTCAGTGAGAACTAAAGCCTCCAAGTGTTGTTTATAAAACAAGTCTCAATATCCAGCTTTTCTTAAGTCTTTAAGAGTGCAAATATAGCTTGCAGCCAACGAAATTTCATTGTCTCTGCTTTGTGGCCAAGTAAGTGTTTTAATTATATATTTTTTTTTAAGGACATTCGGACTGGGTCTCTGAATACCAAGTCCCGTCTGAGCATGAATTCAAATGACTGAGGCCTAAGTCCCTGATAATAAGGGTTTATTAAGGAAGCACTAACAGAGCTGAACTGGAGTGGGCTGAATGGCTAAACCAAAATAATGGGATGCTTGTGGCAACCAGAAAATGATTGTTTATTGGCATAATCCCAGGATAAACTTCTGCCAAGAGCACACGGTCTTTCCTTGCCAAGTTCTTCATATGGGGAAATACAGTACTGGATTTCTGCACGTATTAGCAGTGCAGAAGGCTGGGAGAAGTGGCAGTCTGCATGAGGAAGGGAAAAAAATATACATCCCAAATGGTGTAAACAGTGTGATCCCTAGAGCTCTGCTCAGCAGCAGGCTCTAAAGAGACCACCTGGGTTTAGACTTTAGGAACATGGTCTGAAAAACATGGATTTGGCTATGGAGCTCTATCACTTGAATCTCTTAAGTATCCCTGCATGCATCGTGCAGAGAGCAGAAAAATTTGGAACTTTTTTCTAAAAATCCTGCCTCTGTGATTGTTGAAGTGCTTACAAGCAGTTTCTTTCATGCATGACAAACAGGACTGTTCTGCAGCTCTGCTGGGAGACACATTCTCAAGAAAATTCTGTTGAATAACACTTGGCAAATATTTTATTCACTGAGAAATGCAGTTACTCAGCGTAGCTACACTTGACTACAGGTTAAGTTTAAAAGTTTGTGGAATAACTGCTGTTCATACAAGGAAGAAGAGAGGCTACTCTGTATCATACTGCCTTGCCCTTTTCTAGCAGTCTTTTGAATATGATATTTAGTGAGGGAGTCCTGGTTCACATCACCTCTCTGTTGTTTCGGAGAAGATTTTTCTCTTCAGCCCAAAACTGGCATATCTGAATGCTATAAATGTTGTCCTGTGAGGCACTTTATTGTGGTAGCTTCCCCATATCTCCTGTGGATGATAAATGTGGTATAAAATACTTTAATATTCTCTAGGGCATAATAATGTCACCTTCCAGGAAAATGCCTTGGGAGCCATCAGAAATATCTGTAGTATAAAATAAGTTCTCTATGTGGGTGATTGAGGTGCTGCCTGAAAAATCCTTGAGCTGTAGCTAGAGCTGTTTACAGGAGTAGGAAGCAGTAATCAAAAAATCAGCTATCAATTAGAGAGGACAGCTCTTCCAAGCTTTATTTTTTTTTTTAAATTAAGCATAACCATAAATGATTTTTGTCTTTGTTTTACTTTCTGCTGGCAAATTAGCATGAAGTTTGTGTGACTAACTGATCAAAATCCCATAGGGGTGGTTCTCAAAGAGCTTCATCCAGAGCCTGGTTGCTGTGATATAAGGTCCAAAGTTGAAAACCAGTCTGGTTTGGAAAGATGTGGAAAATTATATTGTCTGGAAAAAAATCAATCAGTAGATCAGCAAGAAATCTGAGCTTTTCTCAGCCTGCATTTTTTTTTCTTTTTTACTTTTAGTTATTAATGCATTTGGATACATGGCATAGATGCAGCTTTTAAAAATTACCTTATTTACATGTTAATAATAACTCAATTTGAATAAAACCTGCCTTTCAGCAGTATTTCAACATCCTGCAGGCTGTAGCCTCCCTTTGGAAGTTAAAAATGCCAACTTCTTCCTTCCTGAATGCAATCTTACTTTCCTGGCATCTCCTGGCTGATTCTGTAATTCTGTGATGATACAGTATATCATTAGCATAACCTATGTCACACAAGTCTGTGCAGAATCTGGACACCATTAAAAAACCACAAAAGAAATAAAAATGAACTAAAATATCTCTTTAGCCATTGTGGTTTGGAAATACAATTGTCTAGAAAGCTTTTCACATGTGACCTGTTGCATTTTTATTTATGTGAATCTTGAGTAAACTGAACAGTAGTTCTCGGGTCATTTTGTTATTCTCAGCTTGTTATTAACTCTCTCCACCAAAGATGTCTTAAATGTCAATGTTGAATACCTTTTTTTTTCTCCTTTGAGTATCTAGTTCTCCTGTTTGGACTCTCAGGATAACGATGGGTCTGGTTCTCCTCCTGTTAGTTGCCAAAGTCTCCAGTGGTCTCCCTGAGATTTTCTGGCTCCTACTTGCACATTGAGTACTGAGATCTGTGGCAGATGCAAAATGAAGACAATGGGAACAGTGTAAAATGTGTATTTGCCTGCCCACATTTTAAGAGGAGTTTCAGCTTTGCATTGCAAATTTTGCATTAGTGTTATTAAATGAAATTTCAGTTTTCTGATTATTGCTGTATTATTCCCATCAAATAATCTGTTAAATACTTAATAATGTAAATAACTCCTCCAATTTTTTTCCCCTGTGGTGTTGTTTTATGTTTTCCCAATGCTAGAAATTATTCTTAGTTTCAGAGACATAGATGGAATAGAATATGTGTCTGGTTTTGGAAGGACATAGCTTCCCTTAGGAACTCTCACCTTCCAGTGGTTTGGTGAATGCTACCTTCCAGTTTAGACAGAGGACTTTTCATTTCATTTTATTTTTTGTTTGAAAAGAGTTGTCTTAGTAGTCTTGAGAGAACTTTGTGACCTGAAGCAGCCGTAAGGTGCAGAATGACTGATAAGGACATTCTCTTTAAAAATGTGTGTACAAGGATAAAGGAACAAAGAGGAAGGGAGCATCATCTGTGATTGGAGAAGATGAGACTTGGAAGGGTGATTGAAAGGACAGAGTGAAATGGTGACCCTCAGTTTACAGCAGGGATGTCAGATGGCAAGAATTTTTCATTTGAATGGGGTTTCTTAATTTTTTCCACGACTTTCCACCAGATAAGGATGGTAACAGAGAAGACTGATCAGCCGTGAAGGCACATTCCCACCCTGCTTGAGTAGATGAAAACAGACTTTTAAAGAATTGAATGCATTTTGACCTGTTGCATTGCTGGAATGTAGCTGAGGCACAGTGTCCTTTCAATAGTAATACAGCAGCATGCAGCCTTACTCTGTAGCTACCAAGATTTTCCTGCAAGTATGCGGCTCTGTACTGACTTCCAAAATGGAAAGATTTTTATGGAAAGTAACAAAAAAGCTCAACAGTCTAAAAGCCAAAAAGGCTGCACTGAAGTCTCACCTCAGGTGTGTTGCATGCTGTACAACTTCGTGTTCTACCACCTGAAATGATATAGCTGCAATATTGTTTGACCTTTTTTATCTTGGATAGAAAAATGAAACTTATTCCAATAAGGTAAAAGACTGGACAGAGACAACTCTGTCTTCCTGGGCATTTTTGAAAGTGGGATTTTCTGTCTAGGATGTTTTCCTCATTAAGGTGAAAGACTATTTTCTCTGAAAAAAGTTCTCTCTGTCACACACATTTTTTTGGATAATTACAAGCAAGTTGATTTATGTCTATAAACCTCAGTTTCTGTTCTGCCAAGTGAAGGTGACTGTACTTTCCTTTCTTCCACTGGCTTGCTTGTTTCCAGGACAATCTCCCACGGATGGAGGCACTGCCTTGTGGTGCTGACACCATCAGTGAACGGCCTGAAGCTGCTGCACTGCAGCTGTCGAAAGGTTGTTCCTTGCTAGCACTGATGCGGTCATGGTGAGCATTGGCCAGTCTCCAATAGCTGAAAAGGGAATGGCAGTGCGTCCCAACTCTTTTTTGCTACTGTTAAATGCTATGGTGAATGTTCTTTCATGGACTCAAGGGAGGGTCCAACTTAAGTGGTTGCTAAATTGCACTGGAGTAAGCGAGGCAGTTCCTAAGTTCTAGCTAAGTGGGAAGGGCTGGGAAGTACCTGACAGGAGGTTGTAGCGAGGTCAGGGTCAGTCTCTTTTCCTAAGTAACAGGTGATAGGATGAGCAGAAATGGCCTCAGGTTGCACCAGGAGCAGGTTTAGATTGAATATTATGAAATATTTCTTCACTGAAGGGGCTGTCAAGTACTGGAACAGGCTGCCCAAGGAAGGGATTGAGTCATCGTCCCTGTAACGTGAAGATGTGACACTGAGAGATATGGATTAGTGGTGGTCTTGGCAGTCTAGACTGATGGTTGAACTTGATGATCTTAAAGGTATTTTCTACCTGAAATACTCTATGTTTCTATGAATCAGTTGCAGAACATGAGGTCTGGCCTTCTGTCTTTATTTGCTGGCTGGTGTCACACTGGAGGGCATATGAGCCTTGGAGATGCTGTTTGCTGACTGACAAAGATAACACATACACAACTGCTGCCCTCTGCTCACTGTTTTTGGAAGAGAAGGATTTAAAAACACATTCTAGCCCTGTGTCACAACAAGGCTGAAACACAGATTTCATTTCACATAGCCTTTGTTTCAGTGTATTTAATTTTTTTTCTAATTCACTTTTGCATAGCTGTCCCAATGCCCTGATATTTGTCACTTGAAGCAAAGAGACAATTTCTCTGAAAACAAAGTATAAGTGGAGTCCCTTGGAAAGATTAATAGAGGGCATTGGTGAGAAGCCCTGTGCTTTCAGCTTAGATAGTTTTCTTGTTGTACTGTGTATTTTGGAATGTCATCTGAAGGGACAGACAGCAAAGGGGACAGAGTCATAATGAATACAAGAAATAAAATGGGTTATTTTCTTTATGAGTATGGAGTATTTCCCAGAGCCTGATTTGAAGTAAAAAAAAAAAAAAAAAAAAACAGTAGAAATTCTCCAACCTGACAGTCATCAGAGGCAAATCAAAACTCAAATATTTGCCAAAATTTGCTTACTTTTGATGAAAGGTAGTCATCAAAGATAAGGGGGTTCTGCTGAGTCTGGCAGCTTGCCTTTAGCAACATGCTGAGCCACTGGGAGTTGCACAGTGTTCCTGCTGCTCTCCTCTGCTTGGGGGAGTCTGGCTAGCCTGCTCAAAACCTGGAACCGTGGAGGCATGGGATGCAGGAAAGTAGAGCAAGCTGCAGCTGATGCTGGATAATAAAATTACCCCCTCTTCACATAATCATTTTTATTATGGGTTTCTCAGTGTTCTTTTAAAGGAGGCAAGTGCTATTATCCCTGTTTCATAGATGCAGAAGTGAGGATAGTGACAGATGCTGTGATTTGCCTACTGCCATTGAGCTGAAAATGTCTTCATTGGGGCAAAGGGAGAAAATGAAAATGAAAATACAGTGGAGGCATCTGTTTGGCTTGTACAGTACAGATGTTCATTATGCAAATCATGTCACAGCTTAAACAGCTCTCCAACCATGATTCATTCACAATAGTGGTGTGACCACTGGGACTGTGGTGACACCAAAATATATCTGCACACAGTTTTTGTCCTCACAGTAGTAGCAATAATCTTTGGCTCTGGACCCAGTTACAAAAATATTTGTATTCCTTGATCGCTCCTTTTCTTTTTCCTTCCTGTGATACCCATAGGACATTGTTACAACTGCAATGGACAGGAAAATGAGGCTTCATAAACGTGCTCTGTTTCAATGCATGAATTTATGTGAGTAAAGGAAGCTTTCTCTTGGATAGATAGGGACAATGAAAAACTCTTTTCTGCCTTCTGTTTAGCAAGTGGATGGGAATATGCTGCTCTTTAATGGTTTTCAGAAGGTACCCAAATTATTCTCTGGTAGATGAAAACACATTAGGGAGCCAAGTAGGTGTCAGCAATATTCTTTGTACCAGAATGTTCTCTGTAATAGTATTTATTTGCCCTTTTCTGGTCTTGTAGTGTTGTGGTAGTGGAGTAGTTGGGATCTGGTCAGAGGCTTTGAAAAACCATGAAAAAATTCATTGTGTTTTAACAATCTCAGGCAACCAGAAGATCATTAGGTAAAGCAGAGCCACTGGCTAGTTTGGGATGGGAAAAGAGGCAGAAAGAATACTGTTTTCCCTCTGCTATCATCAAGTAATTACATCTTCTGCACCTCGGGGGAGCAGAGTTGAAAGAGAATAGAGGGAGAGGGTTTAGCAGTCATTGTGGTACTTGTAACCACAACACAAGGAGAGAAACGGTGATGCAGAGGATGCATGGGAGAGTTCAGTCATAAGTTTGGCCTCGCTGTCACTGAAGCGAAAACCTTTGGAGGGAAAGGAGGTCAGTCTCCTGTGGTCTTCCTGGTGATCAGATCCAGGAGTGTTTAATCTTATCTTTCGTCCTGGAGAATTGAACGTCTAAGAAACCAACTGTGATTTCATCGCTACTGAGACAGCAGCTGTGATTGTCGTGGGAGGAGCAGGGAGGGGAGAAAATTGCAGTAACAAGTGGCTTAAAATGTCTTTTTCACTTAAGATCTGGAAATGCAGTAGAATGAACTGAAATACGAGTTGGTTTGGTTTGGGTTTTTGTTTTGTTTCTTCAGGCTCTCAGCTGGAGCAGTGGGAATTGGAAGGTTAATAGAAGAGGCAGTTGCAGAGGTCAATATATGTTATCAGTTCAGAGCCCAGACTTGCTCAGACCCACAAAGAGCAAAAGAGAGGAAGAAAATGTGTTGTGCATTAGAACAAAATAAGAGCTTGGCGAATGAGAGGAAACTGTTTTCAACAGCAATGTTGATTTCAAAAACCTCATTTCTAAGAGAATTTTGAAGGCCAGGGCTAAGAAAATGATCTCTGTACACTCACAGGGGACCAACAGAAAAAATAGCAACCACCCCCTTTTACATTACATAAATGTAATACTTTTTTTTTGAAAGCACAGCATGTTTTTTCATCCCTTTATAGACATGGCTGGTTTCTTTACATCGGTTTATGGTACTGAATGTTTTTGTTCTGTTGCTAGGTTGTTCGTTGTTTTTTTTTTTTTCCTCCTCAAGTATTACTCTTTAGAAATATTAGATGTGTTCCCTAGGCTTTCTGAAAAATAAAATCACTTTTTTAAAATCTCATGTTGGAGGTCTGGAAAGAGAGAAGCGTAAAATTTTTAGTCCCCTTGAAAGTTTTGGCCATCTTCACTAGATTTTTAATTCTTTGGCCTTTTCACCATCAGTACTGCCTGTTGTGTTTGTTTAGCACTATGTTTCCACTTAACTACACTTTTCCTTTGAGGAAGAAACTATTTGCAGCCATTATATCTTGGTCACAACTGTACTGCATGAATGCTAAAGTTTGACCCCCCAAAATGACACCTTTTATTACTGATTCATTCTTCTGTGATCAGATAAAGACATATAGTGACTTGCTTTGGCAAAATTTTGCTTAAAACTTGCAATAAATAAATTGCACAATTCTTGGTGCTCCCTGAGAGAGAGAGCTGGCTAATGAGAAGTCCAAGCAGAGGTTCACATTTGTAGTTTGGATGTTATGTTGCAGAAGTATCTGTAGAGTCTGCCTATGAGAAGCAGTAGGATCCTCTGTGTAGCTGGTGTAAAATGATGTTTTTAATGGAAGGAAATGCAGTTGTATAGTAGTGAGCTTATAAAAACACACAAATTTACTTTAATTCACAAGAATGCTTTCAAAGACTTGCCATCCCGTGGAAATTGATGTTCTCCCATGAAACACTTCAATTTTGGCAAAACATTTTGGAAAAAATGAAAGCAATGTTCTGTCTGTATTTGTACCATCCATTTCCTTGAGTCTTACACCAGGCTAAATTATGCTCAGCATTGAAAGGCAGAATTCATATACTTAGGGGTATCTGTTATCAACTTGGACTATTAATTTATGTCTGGGGAACTAGAAATATAAAATATCCACAGTATGTGTGTTTGCCTTAGCCTGATGTGAGAGACAAATATGCAATCAGCTAAGCAAATATCAAAGGCTAGGGGAACTGTTATCCACAACTTAACTGATTGCTTTAGCTTATTTACTTAAACAAAGCTAGATGGGATGTGTTAATAGGTCATTGTTTTTCACTTTTTTTTTTTGTTTGCGTGTTAATAATTTTCTTCAGTCATGTAACTCTTGGTTCCCTACTTCTTCTTATGGCATTGGCATAGCTCACTGACCTCATTGCACATTTTTCTGGCCCTTAATAATGTCCATGTTGAAAAGAGAACATGGAACTGGTTACATGTTGAAAAATGTTGTCCCTGAGCTGCACACTGCAATTTTTGAAATGAAGTGTTTGACTTGGGCTTATCAGAAGTGTCATGCTATGATTTGTTTTTTTTTTTCCTTTTTAGCTAACTGTTTAATTCTGGTTTGTTATTGTGGTACCCTGTGCTGTAGCTGAGCATAAATGCTAGTTTAAAAAATACAGAAAGTTTGCCAAATATAATTTCAGCCTTCTAGAGCTTTCTCACTTCCCCCTGGCTGATCTGTAGCCACAAACAGATAGTTACACTCAATTTTATGTTTTTCAAATTTGCCACTATACTGCAGAATAAATTTCTGCTTACCCAACTCCTTCCAGCCCTGGCTCACCTTGAAGCAATTGCCTCTTCCCTCCCAGCTGCTGCTTGCTGGCTTTTCCCCTCCTGCATGGAGGGAGAGCATTGCTGGAGCTCCTTCCGTGTGTGGTGGCCCCTCTCTCTACCCCAAATGGAAGCAAAGCAGAGGAAGGAAAAAAAAGAAAAGCTGAAAAGTGCCTGCTAGTTGACACTCCCTGATTTTCTTATCATTTTGCCAGACAGGACAACCAGTCAGCTGCACTGGGTTGTGTGTTCTGAAATGGGGACCTGAAGGCTGTTGTTGGGATGCTGGCTCTGCTCCTGGGCTGAAATGCAGGGAGCTTATTTTCGGTTTCCTACATGGCTTTGGACTGTCTTCTTAGCGCACAGGCTCACAGTACTGGCATACGCTGTTTGGGGTTACTGATGGAACTGCCAAAATTTCATTACTATGGGCCAAGAGGAAACCAAGCCCTCACAGGAAAGTCACAGAAGGATGGAAAATGAGCACACAGGTTTTGCTTTGGGCAGAATTGCAGTGGCTGCAGGTCTCTGAATTAATATGGGGGAGTTTTTGATACACTGAACAACCCACTCACCCCTACTCTCCCAAGTGTAAAATATCATTTAATTACTTAATTTGTCCGAAGAATAAAACTCAGTGTTTCATCATTATCCTAGTAGGTTTTATTTAACAAAATCATTCTGAAAGATCACTATTGTTATAAATGAGATTAAGACATGGTTTTTCAGCCAGAGAGACCATTTGGCTGAACAGTCAGTTATTATAATCAAAGGTTCTTTCTTTCTTTAAATCTTGGCTCAATCTTAGGCTTAGACCACTAAGGCTATAGTAATAGTTTGAAATGAACACAGCATTTATCTGGTCCGTGAAGGTGCAATGAAATGATGGAGGCCAGCAAGATGGCTCAATATTTTGTACTCTGAGAAGAGTTTGGTGATCTTTACCCTTGAGAAAGTATACAGAGTAATGGAGGTGGTGTCTATGTTTACTTTTTGTACTCAGGAAAGGAAAAGTAGGGTGAATAAAGACTTTGCATTGGATAAAGGAACGACACTACAGTGGCAGGGTAGACAAGACAAAGAACTAAATTAAATTGTGAACAACAGTAGTCAGGATGGAAAGCAGTTAAGGAGAAGTTGGAACCTGAAAGACATTTGGGTGAGAACAGCAAGAAATATCAGGTGCAGATGGCCTGGGAAATTAATTGGAGAAGCCGGAAAGAGGTGTAGTACTTGCAAATGAAAATTATTGGGTTAGCCCCCACACACTCTGCAATACTAGTCATGGCTGGTTGACAGAACTTGAAAGTTCAGAAAAGGTTCAGAAAATAGAGAAACCACAGCAAAGGAAATATAGCTGGAAATGAATGATATGCACTAAATAAATAAAAGCAAGCTGTTGGTATACTTGGTTTGTTCAGCCTGGAGAAGAGACTGAGGGGAAACCTCATTGTGGTCTTCAATGAGGGGAAGTGGAGGGACAGGTACTGCTTCTCTTCACTCTCATGATCAGGGACAGGACTCGAGGAAAGAGCCTTGTTGGTTGGAAGAGGTTCAGGTTGGATGATCAGGAAGAAGTTTTTCACCCAGAGGGTAGTTGGGCACTGGAACAGGCTCCCCAGGGAGGTGGTGTCAGCACCAAGCCTGAGAGAACTCAAGAAGCATTTGGACAATGCTCTCGGGCACAGGGTGTGATTCTTGAGGTGTCCTGTGCAGGGCCAGGAGTTGGACTTGAACTTGATGATCCTGATGAGTCTTTTCCAACTCAGCATATTCTATGAGTCTATGATACATAAGATAGTTTTGAGTCATATGAATCTTATCTTGGAGGAGTATGGAAAATCATCTACAAACTTTGTGTCGTCCCAAAGTTGAGTGTGGATAACTTTAGTTAGAAGTCCTTGTGTAATTATGCATGGGTAGAATAGAAAGAGATCTTTTGTTACAGAAGGGTTTATCTTTCACAACTTAAATTAGAAGGTAAACAGGACTAATAGTAATAGGGGCTATTCATTTGTGGATGTGATTTCTTCACTACCTACCACAGGTGTATAAAAAGTTGAAGTATTTTAGAATTTAATTCAGTATGACCTTGTATCTCATCTTAAAGCTTATTCTTAAAAATACCCACTTGTATCAAGTGTTGATTTGCTTTATGTTGCATAGGAGCATGAACATAGATCTGATTAAAGTTTTAGTTTTTAAAAGCTGACATTTGTGAAATTAAGTAAACTGGTGATGTGTGTTGGACTGATGCAAGATTTTTAATAAAGGACTGATTCAAATTTATTTGTATTAAAGTAGAAAAAAAATTGAAATTTGTTTCCTCTAGGAAAAGAGTGGGGGGAAAAAAGCTGTAGAGAGGAATTCCATGTCTAACTGGGGATCAACCCACTGAAGTGCTATTATGAGCTTGCAGAAATTTAAAAAAATGGTAGTGATCATCCTATAAAGTAGTGTCTGGGAAGTCCAGAAGTGGAAGATTGCTGAGACTCACCAAAAACTAAGCTGGCTTAAATCTTGCAAGGGAAATGAAAAGCAAATTAAGATTTTTAATTTTATTTCCCTAGTAGTGCAAATAAAGACAACAAAGGAAATGTGTATGTGTGTGAAGGAAGAGGGAACACATTACAGTTGGAGGATTATGGTTCGTAAAGGTCTGGATCCAGAAGCATGTGAGCATTTGCCTCAGTTTTCTATATGGGAGATCAGGTAGGACATGGGGGCATGCACCAGCTGGTGAACGAGATAAAGACTTGGAGAAGCAAAAGATTCTTCAAGTGTTTCTGGGGTAAAACTCCCAAGAGCCATTTGCTCTTAATTTCTCTTTTACAGAGAAAACTTGTTTCCATCTCTGAGTACTGTAAAAATGGCATTTGACATTTCAGATTCATTAAGACCATTAAACCATGGATCAAATTTTATTTCCTGCTGTTGTTCCTGACTGGAGCTTAGCAAATAAAATATTTACATTTAAGAAGGGGGAAAGAAGCAGATCCAGGTAGCTGCAGACATATTCATCTGCCCTCGATGGACTGCAAAGTAGAGCAGATTTTGAATAGGAGAATAATTTAAGAAGTGGAGTTAAATATTAAGTTTCATTAAACACAGCATGTGTTTACCGAAAGGAGACTGATGTCCCAAACTAGCTCATTTAAAAAAATGATTTTTAGGTGTCACTAATCTGGCACTAATCAAACTGTAATTTATTAAAGTATTTGTTGTGGGACTTGATGAGAAATTATTCATTCAAGCAGGAAAAAAGAAGGATTAATGCAAAAGCTAGTTCTAACGTGGACGAGGAGTTTAAAGAGGACTTAAAATGAGCAGTATTTTGGAGAAAAATAATGGGTTGTAGGAACTTCTTAAGTCTGCACCTGGGATGCATTTTTATTCGTGGTCATGGGATGAAAATAATAGTGTGTGAAGCTGGGAGTCATAGCTATGCTCAAAATATTGTTTACTGCAAAAGAGGAATCATACCTTTTTTTAGATAGTTGTATTAAGCCAAAGGTTTATTGTTAGTATAATTTAAATCTTAATGGTCTGATCCAAGGATTTTTATTAGTGCGGGTGTAATTACTGCAGAAAAAGATTATATCTATGCAGGTGTTATAGTAATGTTAACAACAATGCCACCACCACCACAGTTAAAATTGTTATACACAGACTTGGATTCAACTGCTTTTCCTGATGTTATGCAGACCCCTCCCCACCTCTTCTTAGCCCTCAGGCTGGTGATTTCATTGGGTGAATGGTGGGGACTGTTGTGGTGACCTGTCGTAGTCTGGGGTCCTTGGCCAGGAGGATGTTCGTGTTGCTGGTTTCTTTTTCCTTGCTCAAGGATCAACCTGGGGTTGGTTTTTTGTTTGCTAGCATGATTTGATGCCTTTCTCTCTCTTTTCTTTTGTCTGCAGTCAGGTTGTATCCAAACTTCCTTGAGGTTACACCTTTTAGGTATATTGGAAACTATTTCTGCCTTCTCTTTCTTACTCCTATATCCAGTTTTGTCCAGGTCCATGTCTATGTTTCTTTATCTGGCCTTGGGACAATTGTGTGTCTCCATTGTCAAGCCAGAGCCCCATCTCATATCTTCCATATCTGTACTCCTCTACACTGCGTCCTGTGTCTCCACTTCCCGAGGCTTTTGCTAACATACCAGCCCTGCATTTCTTTATAGCACATTATCATAATAGAGTTGTAAAACCTGTGTGGCTCCATACAATGACAAAGAAAACTAAATCAAATCAGCCACAGCTGGTTGGTCGATTAGGAAAAATGCTGTTGCACCTAAAGCAAATGTGACAAAGCTGCGGACAGGCCAAGGAATGCTCAGAAAGGGCAAACCTTGACAAGCCTCGGTCCAGAGCCCTGGCAAACTTGCTACAAAGCCCATGGCCCATCATTAGCGATGGCAATACCTTCAGTATTGCTTTACGTGCAGCTTAACAGTGTCATCAGCACAGCTGGTGTTTGGCACATTATACTGGAAGGGCTGGAGGATATGGGCAGGTTAAATCACGTGAGAAAACCTGATTGTTCAGAGTGGTAGTTTGCACTCATATGGACTAATAATAAAGTACTTGCTTCTATAATCTGGGACCTTGCCAGTTGCTTTGCAAAGAACAGATGAAGGAAAGGGCTTGTGCATAAAAGTTAATAACGGCAAAAAAAGGCACCTGTAAAAGGCATATGTGATCCTGGGATGTGCTACATATGCCAGCTTCAGTCAGGCTAGGAAAAATAAACACTTGCTCACGGATATAGCTTCATATGAAATTACCTGTTTTTTTCTAAATGCTTGTGTTTGGGAAAGACTTGTTCAGGTTCAGGAGTACCTGGGTATGAGTTAATTGTGTGAGTGCAGATAGAGCCACTCTGGCAAGTTTAACTTGCACTAACAGAGATCCAGAGGTCTGAGAAGTGCAGCATGGAAATGCCTGTGCTGCCTTGGGCTGCCCGCTTGAGTGGGATTGTAAAATCAGGTTGTGGGTAGTGTGGGATTTAGAGTGGGAGGCTCAAGCTCTGCTCAGAAGGTCCTTAAACTGCAGCCATAGAGTGATTTCTGCCTGATTCTCTTTCTGGGGCTCAACATGTAATTGAAACCGTGGATGGATGGTTGATGAAGTCATTAATTCTCTGATTGCCTGACATTTTTAAATTTTCCTTTCATTTTTATTCCCAAGCAGAGATTGACTGTGAAATCAACTGTAAGACTGAAGTAATTCCTATGCCTTATTTTTGCTGCAAGAAGCTACTTGCTATGGTGTATCTCAGCTGGTCTTCAATTTCACTTCATTATACACTTCATGGTTTTTTTTACTCTCTCTCTTTTAGTGTTTAACTATCATTAACTACTTCTCTCTTATCTCTTTCCTGCTTTGGTGCTCTTTATGTGTTTAGTCACTCTCTTTTCCTCATGTTGTTCCAACTTCCCATTTAAAATGTTCTAAGCTCTCTTTCTCTCTCTTTACCTTTTCTCTCTTCTGAAGTTTCCTGTAGCAACCCCAACCCCAGATTTCTCTTTTCTTTCTTTCACTTTTATCTTCGTCTTTCCGTGGTTGTAAACACCACTGCCATTTGTTTAAATGCTGCCACCTTGCTCTGTTTAGGGGCTATCATACAGGATTTTAGAGATGCTTTCCTTTCATGGCATGTGATTTACTTGTGTAGCCAGAAGACTCATTACAAAAATCAAAATATCCAGGAGGAGTCCATTTTGTATGTAGCGTAACACTTTTTATTTCATTGCCATTAGCAGTTTTGGCAGTTCTTTAAATCAAAGGTTGAACAGGAAACGTTATCAAAGAATCTAATAAAAAGGAAAGAATCTAATAAAAAGGAAAAACTGTCACCTTTGAATTTTGAAAGTGTAAACCAAAAAAAACCAAAGTTATTTTCAGTAGAATATATGGTTTTCAGAAACAAGTCCGGTCTGGTGAGTTTTTATCTTAATCTATCTTTTAACTGCCAACTGAGATATTTGTAAGAAAACCTGAAGATTGGAGTCAAATACTTGCTGGTAGATGAAATTTTCTGGCCTTTTGAAAAAAATACCTACTATTTCATGAGCACTAGATATGGGCTGTTTGTAATTTTGTGAGAGCACCCACCTTTGCTGTTATCATGTGCAAAACAGTTATGTGGCTTTCTGTGGTCTACTGGTTACATCAAATTTGAGGTGTTGGTGTGGTGTGAGGCAAGGTCTCCATTTGTACAACATAGCTTTTCACGTGTTGGTAGAGGAAAGGCACTTCAGGGAGCAGCCTGGGTCTCTGCAGAGAGACAAAATATCTCCATCTCTGCAGGTTTAGTGTTTGCATTAGACATTTGGCAAGTGTTTTGGCTATAGGGAAGTCTTGAGTCTTAGGAAAACATGCTATATTAAGGCTGTGTGGGATTTTGTTTATAGACTTCTGGAATGTTTCAAACTCCAAAACCTAACTATTTCCCCCATTTTTTTGCTGAAAAAAATGTCACTCAGATTTAAATTTCAGTCCCTTTCAACTTGATATGAGGCAGCTTCCCTAGAAACAGTTATCCATGACTCCCAGTGACTGCCAGCAGCCTCTGGGGCATGTGTGACCACATCCCAGGTCCCTGGGGTGGGCAGCCAAGATGCAGGAGGCAGCCCCAAACCTGTGGCCATCTCTTGTATTTGGTGGCATCCTGTAGAGTAAAACCACTAGTGGGTGCTGCCTTTGCTTCAGCTTCTGGCACCCTTGACTTGAGATTATGAAAGTATTTGTATCTCAGTCTGCATGTGTTTCCATGAAAGCACTTAACTCTCCCCTTCAACAAAGGATTCTGGTGAGTTGATTGGAAGAGATGAAGGGAGAAGACAAATTATAGTGAAAATGGAATGTTAGGTGATCTGCAGTGTTACTGGTGGGGAAGCTCCCCCAAAGGAAAGGAACAAGGGACTGAGTGTGGAGTTTTATTTTTTAATAGTATGCAACTGTGTTTGAATCATAAAATGGTTTGTTTTGGAAGGGACCTTAAGGATCATTTAATTCCACCCCGCTGCCATAGGTAGGGACACCTTTCACTAGACCAGGTTGCTCAGAGCTCCTTCCAGCCTGGCCTTGAACACTTCCAGGGATGAGGCTTCCACAACTTTCTTCAACAGGGTAGCCTATTCCAGTGCCTCACCACTCTCACAGTAAAGAATTTTTTCCTAATATCTAATCTAACCCTACTCTCAATTTGAATTCATTCCTCTATGTTCTGTCACTACATGCTCTAGTAAACAGTCTCCACCTTTCTCGGGACCTCCCTTCAGGCAGTGGAAGGCTGCAGTTAGGTCACCCCAAAGCCTTCTCTTGTTCAGGCTGAACAAACACAATTCTCTCAGCCTTTCCTCATAGAAGAGGTGCTCGTTTGATTATGGAGAAGCAGTTTGAAGTAAGCTGAGCTAAAAGGCAGGTTGCATATTTAGTTTTGAATTGCTTATTTAATGGATTTATTAATTTATCTATCTATTTTAATTATTGAATTAATTTTATGTGAAACATGAGAAGCTCTGAGTGGAAACATGTAGCAAAAGAAAGGGATAAACAAACCTAAGCTCTCTGGCATCT
The DNA here is from genome assembly GCA_014706295.1 of Lycocorax pyrrhopterus obiensis. NCBI lineage: Eukaryota > Metazoa > Chordata > Aves > Passeriformes > Paradisaeidae > Lycocorax > Lycocorax pyrrhopterus. The sequence continues at coordinate 58,739,971 of JACSVZ010000015.1, read as the reverse complement.
CCTGTGCTTACTCTGGGCTCTGTTTGAGTTCACTGGAAACAATGGTGGTCCTTTCTTTTTGAAGGGAAATGATACTTTCTTTTGAAGTAGATGAAACTGGTGCTAATGACAGTTCTTTCAGACATTTGAATGCCAGGTCTCTTGCAGTCTTCAAATGAACTTTATTTCAATAGACCTATTAAGTTGTCTCATCTGACTTCTAGAATGATATTAAAGCCAGATACTTAAAAGTCTCTGTGTTTGGGATTGCTCTTGTGTTTTCCATGTCAGTTATAATTATGTTGCATTTGAGCAAGAGGCTGCCAGCAGAGAATACTGAGGAGTGCCAAATTACATTTCAAATACATTTTGTTCTTTGTTCACGTTGAGAAATATTTCTCCTCTAAGATTGCTGTGCTCAGCAAATGAGATCAGGCTGCCATTAAACTCTCTGTAAATATCAGTCTAGCTGAGTTTTAAAGGCCATCTTAGTGGCACTCTCACACCTCCTCTGAAGGCTGGTGTAACATGAACGTCATGGGTCCTGGTTTGAAGAAAAAAAGCCCTATAGAATTGGAGAAACCTTCCTTTCATCCAAGCAATCTCTAGTCCACTGTCTTGGTACCTGACTGCCTACTAGAGAGATGTCTCTAGGAAAGGGAGAGGTTGCTTATTTTTAACATAGGTATTGAAGGCCCTGTGTTCTGATAAACAGTGCCAAAATGAGACGATGCAAATCATAGGAATGGGAAAGGGAAAGCTCAGAATGACTTTTGGTGACTGGTTAGTGACTGATGCTTCACCCCCAAGCAAATGTATTTAATGCCTTTTTTGTATTTGTATATTTGCTTCCCAAATACAGATTTTGGGTTCATTAGCATGCTGTGGATAGCCTCTAGCAGTGTGTGCAAGTCCTATCTCTGTGCCTACTTGGCATTTCAAACAATTAGCTTAATTTATGTGATGAAGAGACACTAATTGGAGGGGAAGGAAGAAGTACGTAGCAACGTGCCAATGACAATTAAGATAATGCATCACGTCTCACCTATGTAAGTTTTTGTGAAAGAAGCTCTTTTCAGATGTCAGTTAAGCCCAATGAGAACTTGAACCCTTGCAAGGTGGACAGTAGAGTATTCTCTACTTCATATGAATTGGTAAACTGAAGAGTGAATTGTGTGTTTTGCTTATTTTTACACAGCCAGAGGTCAGAAAAGAAGAGGGGAGTTCCAGACCTGTCAGGATCCTTGATTCTCTAGCAGGTTTCTAGAAGACAAGCAATAGTTACAGAACTTCTCATGGCAAAACTCACCCAATAACATCAGTGATGTAGATCAGGGATTTGGTACACAGGCTGGAAAATAGTTAAAAATCTCCGTATTCTCTCCGGAATGAAGATAATTGCCCATTCTCACAGTAGCTAATTATGTTTGACCTGCTTGTGTCTTGTGGTCCTGAAGCAGAGCTTCCCAAAAATGCTTTAGTTGGAGTCCCACTTTTTACAGTCTCACTAACCATTTTTTTCCTCTCTGACATTGATCTGCAGAATGCAACAGCAACAACAGCAACGTCGAATGTTCACAGCTGCCCTCCTGGCACTTGTTTTCATTCTGGCCGCCGTGAGTACCACTGAGGCTGGCAAGAAAGAGAAACCAGGTAAGGTCCAGTCTAATTCAGACTTAATCCCCAAGATAGACAGCATGTGTGGGAGAATGTCAAATACTGCTGGTTTTGTTATGAAATTCAGGTCGTTTGTTAACCTTTTGACATTAGGGTAGGATTTGTGGCTGTGACGTGTTCTGTGTCAAACAGGGAAACAGAAAGTGGTTTCCATGTCAAGTGGCAGCTTGACAGCCCCAGAGACTGGAGTCCTTGGTTTATCACACAGTGCATATTGCAAAGCAGCTTAAAATGTGCTCTGTGAATAGTTTCATGCTTGACTTGGGGAGAACCAAACAGGAGTGGTGAAAGAGCAGTTATGTCACTCGTTCAGTGTTATAAATGACAGTGCTACACTGATGCTGTGTGATGTGGAAATCCCCTGACAAAGAACTGTACTAACTCGCTGTTCCACAGACAGCCAGACATCCAGCAGAACTTGCTTTCTGTCAGTGATGAACTCAGACCTCATTACAGGAGAAACCAGCCTGGGGTGGAAAATTCATATCTGTCAAACTCAGTTTTGACATTTTTTAAAGAACGTATTTTTTGGTGTTTTTCTTAAGGTCTTATTATTTTCAGGCTACTTATACACCAGATAATATGAACTGCAAGTCTATCAGAATTAGTGTTCCCAGTAAAAAGAAAGGAACTTTTTAACCATTTTGGCTTTGTGGAAATATGAGAAAAGGGTAGCATAAATGTGAAAGTCCTCGAAGAAAAGTAATTTTATATAAGTACATTTAAAGCTGCTTGTGATATTTTAGGAGCCTAAGTAATTATTTTTGTGAACCCTTGGGTTTGATAACATTGCTGTCTTTTCTCATAAGACTTGGGTTTAAGGATCTAAATAAAATCGTGATCCTTACTTTTGTCCCTGAGCAACAAACCCACCTGAATTAACAGCACTTTGAATACACTTCTCCATGTAGCTCCTTTGCCTTTGAAGTTTTGTTCATATTCTGGTATAAAATGTGACATGGTATAGCAAATCAAAAGTTTGTATCCCCGAGCTGTTCCCTGAAGGTGCTCAAATCCTGTGATACACAACGTCAGCACATAAATTTATCATTGTTTGGTGTATAGTGCTTCAGCTGGAACTGAGGATATTTGCGTGCCACCAGCTACTGGGGACAGAGGAGTGTCCTTTCTGAGTGAGAGCCCTCCCATGTGTTTTGGTCAGAGATACTTGGGAGTTTTTAGATTTCTGAAGATGAGAATCCACTTGAGAACATCCAAGAGGACTAGTAAACATGTCAGTGGGACTGAGTTTGAATGATCATCCTGCTTTGGACTCAAAGGGGCTGACTTGTCTCTGCAGAATTGAGAAGAGCATGTCAGACCTTTTGCTTTTAAGCCAATTGTGTTACAAATGTCTTCCTTATTCACCCTTCCAGGTGCTGTTACTTTGGTTAAATTTAGAGAACTTCTCCATAGGCTCCGGGTACTGACCACTTCTCTTGCTTGGTTCCTTGTCTCCATCCAGAGAAAAAGGCAAAGAAGTCTGACTGTGGGGAATGGCAGTGGAGTGTCTGTGTGCCCACCAGTGGTGACTGTGGCCTGGGCACGCGTGAGGGCACTCGCACTGGCGCTGAGTGCAAACAAACCACCAAGACTCAGAAGTGTAAGATTCCCTGCAACTGGAAGAAGCAATTTGGAGGTCAGCATTGCTCTCTTAAGGGATTTACTTTGCTTTATTTTAAATATGGAGCAGGAAGCCTGTATTTTCTGCTTAGTTGTGCAAATGTCTTGGTGAAGGGGTTAGTCCTGTGTTTCAGGTTCATCAGAACTAGAACACGCACGGCGTCAGAAGGCAGCTTCCTCAGAGCTCCTCTGCAGAGAGTCCTTGTAACCTATTTATTGTAAACTCAGCCTTCCAGCATGCTGAGATCTGCTCTCGGTGGTGTTCAGCCCTGTGCAGGGCAGTAGTGCAGGTTCACAGCCTCTGCGATGGCTATCACAGGCTTTACAGTGTGTGATGTGGAGCATGGGGCGCTGGCTGCCCGTGTGTGCAGTGAAAGGAGTGAGTGAAGACCAGTGTATTTCATTTTTATCATTCAGTTCACAAGGTTCACATGTAACAGTTCAGGAAGATATGTCAGATCTGTCCTGGACAAGATATCTGTCCAAAACTCAATTTTTTTTTTTTACAGAATCACAGAATTAACTGTGATTTGATTACTCTTGCAAACTTGGCTTTTTTTCTAGTAAGCAGCTTGCATGATTTTGAAATTATTGTGACCTTACCAACACAATCAGTGCTGCAGTTTCAGGCTTGAGAAGTTTATGGCTGCACATACATTCTAGAAACCATTCAAGCCTCATTTGGTAACCTCTGGCATCACACAAATGGAGAAAGAGCCGTATAGAATGTAAATGACATTTCCCGCTGCTGTTTCTTTCTTTTTTTTTTTAATTGTTTATATTCATAGCTGAATGCATTTTTCTTTATATGACAAAAATGCGATATCCATGCAAAACCACGAGGATTAAATTTTAAAACATTGGGGAGGGGGGAGACTGCAATTACCACTGCAAACAATTTTTAAAGTTTTCTTGGGATTCTTTTCTTCAGCTACACGTCTTTTTGTCTGTGAGCACCAGCTGCCTGTGATATCCTATTAGACTCACAACATTTTTGATTTCACACTCAGTCATTGTGTTTTATTAAATTTTACCTTTTATTTCCTTGCTGCAGCGGAGTGCAAATACCAGTTCCAGGCCTGGGGAGAATGTGACTTGAACACGGCCTTGAAGACTCGAACTGGGAACTTAAAGAGAGCCCTGCACAACGCTGACTGCCAGAAGACTGTCACAATCTCAAAGCCCTGTGGGAAGCTTACCAAACCCAAACCTCAAGGTAAACTCCATTTGCTGAAAGCTGCCTGATAGTTCATTTAAGTCACTGGGTTTGTGATGTCGTGTCCTGTTCAGTGAGAGCTCAGTGGTACAGGATATTGCACTTTCGTGGCCTTTCCTCAGCTCTGCACTGCTCCTGTCTCTCAGTGCTCAGGCAGGGAATATTCCTGAGCTGCATAGTCAAGGCTGTCTCACACTTGAAAAGTAAGCTGAAGATTAGAGTTCCAATTTTAGCTTTAGAGCACATGTACTGTTACCAGTTTGCTTACACAACTAGACTTCCAGAGTAAAGATTCTTTTCGTAACTCACTTGTCGATAGGAACAGAATAATGATAGCATGAAAAAATACCCCTTGATAATGTAATCTTTTATATAGGTTTTGTTTGGTATTGAATAATGACTAGTTGAAAAAAGGACTGCTTTCCTTCTGGACAAGTAGCATTGAAAGGATATTCTTCTCACTGCACACTGAAATATGAAAATGTTGTTCACCCTTGGGGTTGTTTATTCTTTATTCAAACATACCAGGAAGGATAGTACAGAATGTATATGTCTTATTTAAGTGTGACTGGCAGTATAACTCCTAGCACACAGACATATGCCCTGCATTTGTGTTTCCAGGTGGCCCTTAGAAAAACTTATTTTCTTTGTAATCATTCATGCCTTTTAATGCACTCTTTTGTTGGAGTAGCAGGTGTTATGTGTATAGGATGATTTATAGTGGGAGCTAAAACTGTGAGATATTGTTTGAGATACAAAAGTAATGTGTTTTAAGTAGATTATAAAAGTTATGCTACCCTGACATTTGTTTACTTAAGACCAGCAGGATTTGACACATTCCAGGCTCTGAATACTTGGATAATAATACAAATAAATGTGATTAGGTGTGACAGGTGTACCTGGGACCAGCAATTTTCAAATTGTGGGTTGTGGTGCACCATTGATTGGAGGAGTACCTGCTCTGCTTGTGCAACCAGAGCAGTTGCAGGCACTTAGTGTTTGTGTATGCGTCCATCTGCTTTGCAGTCAGTGTGGCTGTGACAGGTTTTCCTTGCACAATCTCTGTGGAGTTATCAGACAAGCCTAGAACCTGTGTAGATAGTGACAGGCTGTGGAGCAGCAAAGTTACAACTAGATTTTCAGAGACCACCTGGATTGCTTGAGCTAGCAACAATAAACATCACTTAGGGATTGAAGCGACTGGATGGAAAGGGCTTTGAGATGTGTGATTTTATTGTGTAGCAGTTGCGGGGGCAGGACTTTTTTTCATGTTTTCGGGGTTTGGGTTGTTTTGATGGGCTTTTTTTGGTGTGGTTTGTTTTTGGGTTTTTTTTTTTTTCCCCCACTAAGTTTCCATGCCTAAGTAGCATTTAGGAGTTTACTGAATGAGGCTTCCTATTGTGCTGCCACAAGGCCTCTGCCCCTGGAGCCTCTGCCTTGTCCTGCTTCCACTGAGTCATATGTCCATATTCTGTCAATGGCTGTCAGAACAGGGGGAGAGGGAGACAAAGCAGAGCATTGATGCAGCATTGTTTTGTGAGAGCAGTGCTCTTGGGTGGTACAGGCTCGTTTTCAAGTTATAGTTTTAAAGGCAGAGCTTGAGAAATTGCTGGATTGGAGTCAACTTTAACCAATTCTAGATTCTAGGAGTGAGTTATAGCTGAGACTGAAACTTGGATTGGGACTGACTGCAGCAAACAGTTATGGGGTTTGACTTAATTAGGAGACCTGACTTCATTTGATCTGAAGGAATGCAGCAAGAGAAATAGGTACAAATGTAGGTTTTTAATCATAATAACTATGGGCAGAAGTTCTGCTCTCCTGATCTGCGTTAGAAATCTCACGGCATCTTCCTGCATGCCACCTGCTCATTCATCTGCTCCTGGCATTGGTAGCAGCAGCAGGCATGGGAGTCACACACACAGCCTGCCTGGGCTCTGAGCTGAGTCCATATTGCAGATCTGTGGGTATAACTACATGGGAGCTGCACTGGACAGTGTGCTGGCACCAGTAGGAGGAACTAGAGGAAGAAATTAGGTCAAGCAGATTAGTACTGTGTGAAAAGTTTTGCCCCACTGAACTTTATTTCTGAGTTAAAAATCAGAGTGCTGGCATGTTGGCCGGAATGAGAGTATTTGCTTTCTTCCTGAGGTGAAGGAAATTAGAGGTTGGAGGTAAGTCCAAACCCACAACTAGATAAAGGAAAAGAATTAAACTGCATTCAGTCTGTAGCTAGAATCTTAATGAATTTCCTTCTTTGGAGATGAGAAGTAAGAACTGGATTATGGCCTGAGCCCTTCAAATGGTCTACAGTTATATGTTAGGCTCCTTTTTCACCCCTAACTTTGCATCAGTGCCTCAAGACTATACCAGAAAAAGCCCATGATGCATTATTTGGAAGCAGCAGGTTATTATCTGAGACACAGTGTTGCAAAAGGTCTATATTGAAATTCAGCTAGATCTGTGAGTGCTGATGAAGGGCTGTCCATTCCTCCCAGGATTGCCTGGAGTAGCAGGGCAGGGGCTTTCTGGCATTTGGGTTCCCTGGCAGCGGAGCAGTCTGTCAGGGGCTTAGCAGTCCCAGGAATGCGTTTTACTGTGGGTGGTTTCCTTTCTGACTGGCGTGTGCTTCAGGAGCTGCACCAATGAACACATCTCTGACAGCAACAGTCTGAGAGCCCCAAAAGCAGGTGTGAACTGACTGAGAATATTTCACTGAAAAATACCGGTATATTCAGAAAAAAAGTGTTGTTTTTGTGATTTTCCTGACTAACCCCCTTTCCAGTGAGGTGAAATTTTTCATTCTATTAGATTGTGTTTGTAACCTCTCCATTACATCAGTTTTCCTTTTGATTTCATACTGTAAATGAGGTCACTAAAAGCCCCTATTTAGCTTCTCCCATCAATGGTAGTTTTATATATCTTCTTTTACTTTTTTGTCACTTGCTGTCTTTTAAAGCTAGAACTTCTGACTTAAGTATTTGTATTAGAATTTACCCACAATAAGATACTCACTACTGGACTTACCTAAATTCCTTCTATTATTGCAAAAGAGTTTTTGTTATGAAGAAACTGGGTTTTAAGCAGTATTCTAAGCATGTCCTCTACAGATCTGTGTTGAAAGAAGAAAATATTACGATAATACTACCTTTATTGCTCATTAGACCCACTAAATTAGCTAAATATAATTTTAATTTTGATCACCAATTGCATGGAGAGTACCTGAGACCTTTGAAATTCTCCCTAATTTTAAAAAAAATTAATTAATGGGATTATTTAAGAACCCCAGAAACCGTGTGGGTAAGACAGGTTATCTTGTCTAGGCCTGACCAAAGAAGTGTTGTGCGTCAAATTTCACCTGACATATTTACTTCATGTGATACGGTGTCTGAAGTTCCTCCTCACCTTCTCTGTTCTTTGAGAAAAATGCAAATTGATTGATCTTAACTGTAGACGCTGCTCTACTGTTGCTTTTCCACCTTTCCAGCTCATCAACATATGGCAGATCTGCTGATAGGATGAGTCTCTCCCCTCCCACTTAACGATTTCAAAAATGACGGCTGTTCATAGGAGTTGGATCTGTTCTTAACACAAAGGAAAATTAAGCTTGCAAAAATATCACAGGGTTTATGATTTTACAGATTTGTTGATAACAAGTAGAGTTTGGTTTTCCAGGAACTTCTATGATCTCTGACAAAACTCGCGCTAAGTTAAAGCAGGAGATACTCATAAACTTTGGGAGTCAATGCCTCCTCCATAAACTGGAGACCTAAGTGTTGGGGTGCACTATGTGCTGGAAGAGAGATGGGCCCTGAGGGCCGGAGAGAGAGCCTCTTTCCTGGATCCAGAGGTGACCCTGGGAGTGCATCCAGGTCACCGGGGATGGGCTGAGAGAGGATTGTGGGTTTCTGGACAGTGTTGGGCCTATGAGATGTGATAATTGTAGCTTGTGACCTTATAGAGTATTGTTTACCTGTTACCATAATAGTTAATATCTGTGCAATACCCCAGGTGATTGGGGGACACTGAGGTGAACATCTTTCCTGTTTATATGATGTGATATCCTGTTGAGTGCTGGTATTTAAGGAATATTCACTGCGCAATAAATGCTTGGACTTTTCCATCTTGTGTGCAGAGCCATGCCCTTGCGTTATTACTGCACCTAAGTGTTTCTATGGATTTGTTTTATAGTTAGTAAGAATTCATGGAAAAACCTTAAAATCTTTTTTAAGCACTCTTCATTATTTTGGAAACTAAAAAAATAAATATTTTCTTCTTAGCAACTGCTCTGTGTCAGTACTTTTTACTTCTGAGCAGCTGTCTTGTGGATTGCAACTATATTTAAGGGTGAGAGCAGATGATGAACCAGGAATTTTAATTTTATTTGGCTTCCCGACAAGCTCTTTTCTCCATAGCTTTGCTCACATGTTCTCAGACTGGAAGACAGTATCTTCATCCTGGGCTGCTGGGCTAAAGTGTAGGTAACACAGGACAAAAACCATCTTTCCTTCGTGAATATTGTGCATTTAGAGAGATTGTCAGCAACGTGACAGCGATGTCCCAGGCACCACGATTTGTTGTGCATTTAGTACACAAATGAGGTCATGAGAAAGCCTGTCCCGAAGTCTGGAAAGGACGAAAGGATAATTTTTATCAAAAAATCCCAGTGGAGGCAGGCACCTCTCCTCTAGCACACGCAGTTGCATATTCTAATCAGTGTCTGCAAGGCTGCCGATGCTGAAGGTCTCCCTAAAGTGTCCTGGCAGATGTGACAGACTCGGGCACTTCTGCCGAGTGGCTGCTCTGATGGCCAGCTTGCCAGGGGCACGAAACGCTTCCGACATCCTCCATCTGGCCTACTGCTTCACACCCACCCAAACTTGATTGATGCTTGTTCAGGTTCCAGCCAGCCAGAAAGGAGAAGAATGGGGTATTGTCAGGATTCAGGAAAAATTCTGCTTTAACTGCTAAGAGAGGAGGAATTTATTTTCATTGAGCTGGGTTGCCTGATGGGCTTTATTTCTTTTTACACTCTTTCTGTCAGTCTCATTCTTTCTCTCTCTCCCCATAACTGTTGTTATAACTTTCAGATATTTATTCTTCCGATTAAGGTAAAATTAAATAGAATAAGCGGTTTGCCTGCCCTTTCTGCAATGTACCCTTCTTTTTTTGAGTCATGCTCCTTTCTGATAACTTTTTCACCTGGCTGTACTTAGTTCTTTTTAATAAATCTCCCTTCCCAACTCTTTATCAATTTACAGTATATCACATCTATGAGTTACTTTGTCATGGCTCAGCTCAGTCCTTGCCACACAGGAAAACTGTGTGCTGAGGCTGGCAAATATTAACACTGCTCACACCACTGTTGTCTTTAGTAATTGGGGTGCCAACTAAAGATCACATACTCCAATATGCAGTGTCTGGAAAGATTTCCCTCATGAAGGCTAGACCTAACTGAGTTGTTAATGGCTGTAATCTCTTCTGTATGATTCAGATCAGGTTTAGCATTTGAGGGCATAGGAAGGTGTCAGTACAGTTCCCTGTGCTTGGCACGGTGTGAGTGCTACTGCAGTGGAGGACAGACTGCACTCTGTATTTTTAATCATGTCATATAATTTGAAGAGTTTTACTTCAGAGTTAAGTATAAATAATCTGCCCTACCTGGTTTCTTTTATCTATATATCTTTACAGGCAGCAATTAGCTAATCCTGCTATCACTCCTTGGAGCTCAGGAATTCTAATTAAAAGGAAAGTAGTAATTGAAAGTCAGAAAGGCTAAATGATTTCCCAGATTGACTAAGTGTCAGGGGCAGGTCCAGGCATGCAGCTAGTAGCTGCTGCTCCCTTTGATCGTGGTCTGCAAATAAAATTATCAGAATGTGACAATTGACTTCAAGGTGAGTGTCTGAACTGCAGTCTTTAATTAAGGTCTTTGGTTTTGGTGTCGGTAATCTCAGTGGGCTCCCATCAGCGTTAAACACCATTTTACCTTGGGTCTTCTTAGGGAGCTTGGTGTCAAATCATAGAGATGAGCTTGTGTTAATGAGCAGGTGTATCCCTGTCTTTTCTTTGGTAGCAGGAAAAGAAAACAACCTGTGGTTTTTGAGCACTCCAGTGACAGATTCCTACCTGTAGGGAGAACATCTTGCTTGGAGTGCGCTGCCAGAGCAGACTGACCAGCTTGGCAGGATGACTTGACTGCTGGCTGATGCAAGGAGCTGACGGTGGGCTATGAGTGACCTGCTCTCCTGAGCTATTTGTTCCTCAGACAAACTGGGTGCTGCACTGATGAAATTGGACCACTTCACTTTGCATGTTGGACAAGTTGCTTTTTCTGGGGTGCTCTCCCTCAACCTTGCCTTTGTGCAACAGCACAAAGAGCAGCTGGAGGGGACACAGAGTGAGAGGAAATGACTTGTTAGGGCTGTGATTTTCTTTTGTTTGAAAGATGCCGGTGTCTCCTGTTTTGGCTTCGCAGTCATGCTGTATCTCCCTCTGCAGGTTTTAGAATTCCCCATCTCTAATGTAACTCATTAGTCGTGCAGGCATGCAGCTAGTGTAATAATTAGTATTACAGGAGGCAGAATAATAGAATCTGCTCAAACTAATTAGTTATAAAAATGAGGGATTTTCTCATATTAGGAAACAGCTGTGATAGTTAAAGTAAAACCTGAAAGGCAAAACCAGGAGGTTTTTTTCCTGTTCTAAAGGGTGAGACAGGTTTATTGAAGAATGGCCCCTGGCACTGACCAGGAGCCTGTAGTGAAATACAGTGATCTGTGCTCTGTGGGACAGGACACTGGAAGTGTTTGCCCAGTGGGAACAGCATAGCTGGCTGGTATTATTGTTGCTATCATCATGATTATTTGTATTGCATGAGTGCCCAGAGGCCCCAGCTGAAAAAGGGTGCCATTGTACTAAGCACTGCATAAACATTGTGAGAAGCAGTTTTGCCATGAATAATTTATGCCTTATGGCGCTGGGAAATGTGAAAACCAGGAGAAGAAACAGTGGTCCAGAGGGGCGAGACTGGGTACTAAAAGCTTGGTTGTGTTTCCCAGCGCCCCGTGCTAGTCTGAGGGCAAGGCTTGTGTTTCAGGATGAAGTGAAACTCACTGGAAACTTTAGGCTCTGAGACAGATCTCTGTCATTTGGCTCCTTGCTGCCGTAACAGGAGGAAATATGATGTTTCTCAATTTCAGTGGGAACGAGGATAAGCTATATAAGAAAAACAAAACACAATGGTGCTTACAGTGTGGAGCAGCCTCAAGCTGCTTATAAGCTGCCAGTGTGGCCCATAACTAATAAAGTTTGGATGTCTTTTAATGGTGTTTTTTCTGCTTCCATTTCCTTAGGTTTCTTGGAGGCTTTGCACTGTAGTTTCCCTTGAGACTGCTTTTGTACCTTTGAAAAATTTTCCTGTTTGGATAAATAATTTGAATGCCTTGTCAGATCATAGCATAATTTCAATCTGATTGACACAACTCTAATTCCCGGGAGAAGGAGAAGGAAATGCATGTAGGAGAGGGAGAAAAGAAATATTTTTTTTAACTAAATATTTTTCAATTTTTTGTTGTTCTGCAGCATTTATGGGTGTTTTTGAAAAGAAAAACATTGTGATGTTTCATGGAAACCTAAATCTCCATGTTTTTCTGACCCCCTGGTTTGTATTTCAGACTTTTTTTTTTTTTTCCTATGCCGCCCCAAAAGATGAAGAACTGGATTTGACAAATTCTCATTTAACCCTGTTGTACCTGCAGGGGTTTCTTTTAGGATTTAATGCAGACCTTTGTGGGTGAAAGCTTAAATAACCTTATGTGTGTCAATTCTGTTAGGTGCTCATTGTCTCACTTTCTTGGCTTGTAAGAGCAGCCCAGCCTCCTTGGCATTAGTTAGTGCCCTTGAGCCATGAAAATGCCTTAAGCTATGGGATTTGCTGTGATAAAAGGTATGCCATCAGCAAATGTTTACCCTCCTTACTGTTCCCAGCAGTGACACAGAGAGAAAGCCCTGTTCCTTCCGTTCTGGCCTTTTCCTTTTCTATTTCTTCACTTCCTTTCCTTTCAAGCTTTCTTTTTTTTTTTTCCCTCCTTTATCCCTCCATCTCATTTTCCGCACTGCCATCTCTCTATCTTTCCTTCTGTCTGTGCTTACTGCAAAACTTTTGCAGGCAACTCTGCAGAGTGTGGAGCACTGATCAAAGCCAACCCCGTGTCCTGTGCCCTGAGGGTAGAGCTCATCTGGGGCAGATGCAGAAAGCACAGCTGAGAAGGGCATGTGCCTGTTTTTCAAGAGCTAGCTGAATAGAATAGGTTCTCTATTCACATTATACCACAAATAACTTTCTGCTAAATAACATTTTATATATAATATATATGTATTTATATGCTTACATGTAATACAGATCTCAGTTTGACATGTGTGATCTTCTTGCTATGTTGGTATATACTAAAGTCCCAATGGATTATTAATGCTTTCTGTTTCCAGCATCCTCCTGCAGACATGTGAATGCAGAGAGTAAGCCCTGAATGTATCAGTCTGTGCCTGCACCTGTCTTACTGGCATTAAGAGGGATCTTGTGTACAGCATAGATCTCTGTACACAGAGAGGGGGCTGAAGATCCAGCTGGGACTGTGTCCCTCTTGTGCTGAGCACAGAACATGATGAAGAGCAGTGAGAAAGTCCCTACCCTACAGGAGCAGCAGTGGAAATGTACCCGAGGTGGATGAGAAGAAGCCAACTGCAGAACAAAGTGAGCTGCTTCTGGAAATCAGTTAGCCAGACCCCTTTAGCAGACTCCAGCTGCAAAACAGCCTTGGTTTGAAAAGTTTATCCATTGCAATCTTCTGAATACTTACTCTTAAGGTCTAACATCTTAAGGGCTAACATAGATGTAAGGAAAATGAGATGAAACTTTCATGTTCTTTGCCTTGGGGCTGTTAGGCCAACTCTCAAAATCAGAAATTGCGTGTGTCTTTGTGGTCTTTTGAGTGCCTGTGCATAGGCAATTTTGAAGCTTTTTCTCCCAGATACTTGAAGGAAGAAAATCATCAAAGGGAAACCTTTCTGATGAAAATCCTTGGTTTCAGCAAATTATCTCTTAAATAAAAACTCCCTGTAATTCCTGACTAGTTTAAGTAAGGATGTTAAACGAAAGGTTTTAAAGGTCTTACATCTGTAGGTCAGATTCAAGAAATGGCTTCTGACTGTCTAAGATAGTTTCAGAGTTTTGTGGCTCATTTTAGAACAAATTGGATTATTTTTCCCCTACATTTATTTCTTCTTGCCATTCCAATGAGGAAGAAAAATTATTAACACACTTTCTGTCAGTGGTGACTTGGTTCCATTCCTTTTTCAGATATGTTAGTGTTTGTTACAAACATAAATTTGGCTATTTCCCATTCATAACACACTTTGCAGCATGACTTTCTGCCTTATATGGGGCAGCTGCACCCTTTAGGTCTAAATCAAGTCCGTCTTGTGTTCAACTGGGAACAAATCAAAGTCTATCCAAAACAAAACTTAAGCAAAATGAGAAGCAGAACAAAACGTGGTGGAGAGGATTGAGCACAAGTGTGACGAAATTGCGGAACACAGATAACTAGAGAAAGCTGTTAAGGAGCACAGGCTAAAACATAAGGGATGTAATCAATTGTAATCTATTAATGAAGTAAAAATCACATCAAGGTCATTGATTGATTGGAGAGGTGCCTTCTGCTGCTGTTCACATGGTGGATTTTTGCTTTTTTTTCCTATCCAGTAGAACTGTGTTTCTCAAAGAGGCTTTACAGAAGAATTCATTATGGAACAAAGTTGCTGTCATAATGTAGTTTTTCCTTCTTAAACAATTTGGAATACATAAATGCTATATATAGTACCGGAAAATAGGAAGAAAAGGATTTAGATAGCCATGAAAAGTTCTCTTTCTCTACAAGAAAAAAAATACCATGTTTAAAGGGTTTTCGGAAATCCAGGGATTTGTTTTTACAGTCATGGAGATCACAAGATAATACAGTTTCTGTTCCTAGAAAGGAGTGTGGATCTCTTTAAGGTGAGATTTTTTTTCCGCCAAGATATAAAATCCTTGATTTTACCAAAGTAAAGACTTCTCCATTCCACAGGGGTTGGCATTTCATCCCCAAAATTCAGAAGCTCCGTGCACCCCATGGCACCATTGCCCTTTACCACCGTAGCAACCTGGTGCTTTGGAAAATATGCTCTAATGAGAGGTGGAGAGGCCTTTCTAAAACATGCCTTCCTCTGAGCTTAGTAGGACTGCATGCTAGGTCCTCGGAAAATTGAATCCTAAACATCTGATGTGGAATTTTTTTTACTCTACCCTTCCATCAGCACAGTTTTTGCTATTTTGAATGATTTATATTGCTTTTGGGGACACTACTTGACTTCTACACACAGGAGTTCAGCAGTGCCATGAGTGAATCGTTACCTTCTTTTCAACAAATGAAAATAAATACCTGTAAATCTTGGCTTACAAAGCTTGACTTCCATTAAAATGTAATTACCTCCCTTTTGTGCCTTATACATTAGGAGTGGCTGCAAATGGTGTGTGGCTCCTGTTCAACTAAATTACTTTCATTTGCTGTTTGCATGGTAAGAATGAGGTTCTGGAATAAAGATGGCTGTTTAAAGAGGACTGCTGCAATTCCAAATTGCATAGAGGAAGTTCTGCTAATCAAATTAACTTCTTTACTTAATAAGACCCTGACAGGAATTTTTGTTCCTGGTCATCATGGGCCCACAGAAGTGGGTCCAGTGCTTATCCATGACCACGCAGTTTTTAATCCTGTGAGTAATTCTAAGGCTTGCAACAATTCGTAGGGTTATTCTGGTGATGAATGATTAGATAATCCAGTGTCTGTGCATTGACACACTTTGCTCCTGCAGGGCTGGGTTTTTTTTATATTGCTGGAAATGCATGGGTTCCAGGGGGGAGCAGAGTGGCTGTGCAGTGCTTGGTTGTTGCACACTGCAGGGACTACCAGGCATTTGGAATTTGCTCTTTGCCTGCACCGTGGTCCGGGATACTTAGGCTGGCTGAGCAGGTCTCTGAACTGACCAAAGTCTGCTCTTCTGAAATCCAGGATTGTCATCTTGCTTTTTGCTTTGCTCTTGTCTCTCTGGATCCTGAATTCTACCACAGATAGCTCATAAAGATACCTCCAACTGGTGTCTGGCACAAGTGGGCCACCTAACTTGAAAGTAGATAGGGCAGTGAGTAGATTCAGATGAAAATTCTGTGTGGGCTGTTGTGAACCTGAGTTTCATCTGGTTAAGTGATTTTGCTGTAGTGTCTCCCTATATTTTTGGTAGCACTTGTCTGCAGCAAACACATTCCCTGAAGGCAAAGGACAGCTGGTGCACAGATCCATGGCTCTGCCTGTGGAAATATTGCGCTCGGTGGGGTGGGTGAGGTGAAGGAGGCTGCTCTAGGCCCAAAGCCACCTGCAAATGGCTGGCTTCTGCTCAGGGTAGTCCGTGTTCACTGGGCAGCTTTTCCTACTTCCTTCTCAGTGGTGAGTGTTGCTGAGGTCATGCTGCTTTGCAGTGCCAGTGAGATGTGGAATCAGCTCAGTGGCTTCCCCCTGATAAAGGCTGTCTCAGTGGGACTGCTTAGTGGGTCACTGTAATTTCTGATGGGACCACATTAAGATGCCTGGTAGGAAATGTCTGAACCAAAGGTCTTACCATCCGATCTGTGCTCACCTGAACTGAATTTTGATAATTTTCGTGTACGGAACAGGAAACTGAAGGGGGCTGTTGGACACAGTGTATGTAGGGGATCTTTCCCTCACTTAACTGGCAAATGGCTACAGCTGGTGCTGGAGCGTGGGACTGTTGAGCTGGCAGATAACTGGCATTGTACTCTCAACTGGTCAGCCTTTGGAGCATGGTGACCCTTTCGGTCACGCCTGGTTACTCTGGGGAGGGTAGCAGTGGAAGGTTGATGTGGTTCCCAGTGTGGCTGTGTGAGCTGACCCAATAGCAGGCCATAAAAGCCGAAATAGTAGCATAGGGTGAACAGAGGTGAGGACAATAAAAGCCTGAATGACACAAATGTCATGTGTAGGTTGAGAAATTAAAAAAACATGAGCAAAGTGCATCTTAAAGTAACTTTATGCGTTGTTAGCCATGGACATACCATAGTCTGTACCCTGAGCATAATCAAAACACGTAGAGTGTAGCTGTGAACAGACTTGTGCATGAGCGTGTGAACATCAACGTTTTCATGGGTCAGCACATGGGTATTGGCGTTGGTGGTAGGAATTTTAAAAGAGCCTAAGGGCTGGGAAATATTTGAGCAGTTTTCTTTTTTTCCTATTTTTTTTATATTCCCACAATTCTGTGTACGCATGTCATTTCTTGGAGCAAATATGCTGTGCATTAACACAGATTACCTGTCAGAAAGATGAAGCCGTGGTGGTGTGAGTACTTTTAATGAGGGAGGAATTACATCTGGCACATGACAGTTTTACTCCACTGAGGCCCAAAGCAGAGTCACTTGTCTTTGTAGGCAGATGGGTTTGGCAGTTTGGATGATGTGCAAATTACCACAAGGTAGACAGCAGGGAAGAACTGGGAAAGGAAGAGATGTGGACCCACAGGGATTAAGTGCAAATGGATACACAGTGGGTTGTCTGGTACCTCAAGTCAAGTGAGGATGGGAAGCTGGTGCATTCACACGACTCCAGACCAAAGTCTTCTCCTGGTGGTGATCTCATTCCTACCATGAGCTGCACAAACTCTTCAGCAGGGTCCTGTTAGCAGTCTGTCCACGTTTATATGTCTCCTTTGCTCGTAGTAAATTTGGTTGAAGTCTGCATAGTGCCCTTCTGCTTGTGCTGGGTCTAAATAAATTTCACAGATTCCAGTGCTGGTCTGATTGGTAAAATGCTGCTGTTTCTTTCAGAGAAAGTGGTGTTGTGTGGGGAATAAAAAGTATGAGGGAGAGTGCAATCAATACAGAATCCAGGAGGGTCAGTCTTATAGAGAGGCAAAATGAGAGGAAGTGGAAGATGTGGGTAAGAGAGGTTGAGGGGGGATACAGGAAATTTGCAGAGGGGCCGGGAAAGCGCTAGCTGAAAGCAGATTAGATACTAACTAAATGAAAGATTACTTTTTCGAATGACAGGTTATGAAATAGTATCAGATTTTGTGAATAGCTCCAGACTACAGGCATTCAGACACACATGCAAGCACACACACAGACACATGCAAAGGCTGGGGGGACAAATTAATTTTCAAATGGAAACAAATTACTTCTTTTAAATTATTATCCCTTTGAAAGTTAAGCAAAGTTTTTAAGGGAAAGAGATTTTTAGAGCAGATTATATGACTAAACAAGTATTTTATTTTGCTTTGGCTAAAGGATTATTGGAAACAGTTTTTGTCATGTTATAATAGGTGAAGAAAAAATGTTGGTTTGAAACACTAGAAAGAGGAAAAACAACCATCGGAGAAATGTGATAGTCTAAGTTTGCCTTCTGCTGGAGGTACCTGGCCCTATCCATATCTGAAAGATATTGGTGTAGTTGCCTTGGTTTTAATAAAAACAAACTGTTTTTACCACAATTGGTGATTCCTAGACTGACTATGTTATGTAAATGAGTCAGACGGAAAAGAATCATACTCACAAAGAACAGTACCACCTTAAGTGCCAAGTGCTTTTCTTCTCATTCAAGGTGGTAGCTGTTATTTAAACAGAGGTAGTGTTCATGGCAGCAAGATTGGCAGAGTTCAAGAAGTGCTTGGACAACACTCTCAGGCAACGTGGTGTGATTTTTTTGGGTGGTCCTGTGCAGGGCCAGGAGGTGGACTCAGTGATCCTTCTGGGTCCCTTCCAACTCAGCATATTCTATGATTCTGTGATAGCTTTGCTTGGTTTGGTTAATGAAATCTGGGTTAAGGCAAAACTGGGTCTGCTTGCTTGCTGTTTTGGTTGCAGGACAGATGCTTCACAGAAGCTCTGTTTCCATGTCTCTGTGGTACCTGTTGTGCTGTTTCGTGCTGATACCAATAAGGAGTTGCTCGTGTTCCCAGTGAGTGCTGTTATTATCCCCATTACAAGGTGACACATGACACAAGAGTTCCTAATCCTCTTAATTTGTTTTAATTTTGTAGGTCCCCCTGTGAATTTCCTTTACCTGTACAATACCATGCTACCCTACAGTACAGCGAAAGCTACTGCAGGTGGTAGTACAAAACATAAATTTTCACTTGTGCCTTCACATTGTTTCCTTATTTACCCCAAATTAATTAGAGAAGCAGGTGCTCCTCAGTCCTTTGCTCATCCCATCGGTCCCAGCTGGCTGGACAGGCCGTGCTTCCATTGCCTCCTGACTGCACATAGGTGTCTGTCCCAGGGGGAGGGGGAAGGGTTGGCAGTGAAGGAGCTGAAGAAACAAGGGAGCTTTCTCCCCCTGCTCTGGAGCTGCTGGCACATTCAGAGAAAGCCAAAGACTAACAATGAGACAGAAAGGAAGCAGGGGAAGGGTATATGTGTGGGTAGTGTGTGCAACACTTTCTTCCAGCTCTCCACTGAGCTGTGACCCGGTTTCTCCAGGAGATGCCTGCTGTTTTCTTATTTTCCAAGCAAGTTCCTGAGACAATGCTTTGCATGCCAAACAGGGTCAGCCCCTCACGTAGGGAGGGTTCTGAACGGAACATGCGACTCCCTTTCCATCTTCTCTACTGCCTTGGCCTTTCCTGTTATTTTTCTTCTTTTCCTTCTCTTTCCCCTTTCTTTGTTCCAAATGAGGAAACAATTCTTATGTGCATGGAGAAAAAAAAAAGGGGGAACTTACACGGGTGTTAAATGAAATTTATTGCAGTGCCTGCTAGACACTAATTTTTTTATTGTCATTGTTATGTCTTGACAGAATCCAAGAAGAAGAAAAAGGAAGGCAAGAAGCAAGAGAAGATGCTGGATTAATGGAGTCAACTTGGGCAATGTGAGAAAGGGACATCAGTAAACATGATCAGTTAACAGTTTCATTTATACCTAGGCATTTTATCCTAAAATTATTTATAGCTTAATGGTACCATAGAAGAAAAAAAGCAAACACAGAAAAAAAATCCTTTTTTTTATTACTTTAGTATTTTTAATGTATAACCCTAACAACAATTTTAGAGGCCTGTAATAAAGGACTCCAAACTCATTTAGAAAATTACGTCTATTGTATATTGAACAATGTAGAGGTTTTTAAAATATTTTTTTTTCTCAAGTCTTGCCATAGGTCTCAATCTGGTAATTAGTCCATGCAAGCAGAGCCTGAGCCTGTGTGGAGCTCTGCTGAAGCCAGTGGTACCCGGTATGAACATAGCACTCTGGCTGGATGCGTTTATTTTAAGATTGGGACCTTATATCTGAAAAATTGAGGCCTGCTTCTTGATTTCTGATTACATCTGCATAACTGTATAAAATTGTTTGTTTAAGGAAAGGATGGGGGCATTTTGTTGTGTATTTACAAGTATGGATTTTTCTTGGATGTGTGCTTAATGTTCATTTCAAAATGTCACCATCTACAGGTAAAAACCAGTAACACTCCTTTCCTTAACCATATTTTGAACGTTGGCAGTAAATCTAAAATTTTTCAACAATTGGACATAAAAGAGTCCTAATTTTTCATTATTTTCTAGCAATGATTTTTCGAAGTGGAATGATGACAAAACTTTCCACTTTTCAGCATATCAGTGTTGGTGGATGGTAGTGTCCTCCATTTTACCTGTAAAAGCTGAAAAATGCTGTATTTTATTTGTTCATTTTGATAGAAGGGAGAAAATCCTTTTCATAAAAGATCTAGTTGAAATTGTTGTGATTCTGCCTGACCCAGCTCCCTTTTGTATCAGTGGCAATATTCCTGTTGATTTTAATTACAGCTGGTTAAAAAATAGTATGTCTGGTGGGAAATAAAAGGAGAAATCTGTTTGGAAACCACCAGAGGTAGTTCATATTTTTGACCAAAAAAGGGACAATTTGTGGGACCTGAAACCAATAGGAATGACATTATTTTTGGTTTATCTTTTAGTAAAACAGAAGGGAAATATAAAACCAGTACCTTTTGCTTTCTTCCATTTTTGTATAAGCAAAAAGACATTGGAAAAAGCTCAGTCAACATAAAAATAGTTGTGATTTTTTTTTTAATATAGTCTGCAGGGGGAAAAAAAAGAAAAGTTATGACCAGCTGCTTTTCAGTCTGCTCATTTTTACGTAATGTAAATGATTCTGAGTCCTGAGAGAAGTCACAAGGTAGAAAAAAGATCTGACAAATGGCTGATCTGTCTCAAGGTAAAGGGTCGTTTAACAAGCTGACAACAAGCAGACCAAAATTTTTAGAGGAAACATAAGGGATTTCAGTGCCCAAATTAAGTTCAAAATCATTGCTTCTGAATTCTAAATCTTAAAATTCAACAGCAAGAAATAAGCGTTGCCACTTTGTGTAGGCTGCAGGCTTGCCTGCTGGTCAAGAGGAATAGTCTCCCTTGTACTCTCCTGCATGGTACCCACTGACTTCAGTGAAGCTGCAGCAGGTTGTGTTCAACTGAGTAAATCACATTTCTCTCTTGGGATTAGCTTGTAGACAAGCAGAGTCTCTCTTTTTCATACTAACATCACTCCCTTTTCTATGCAAAAAAAAAGTTGTAACAATTGCAGAGCTTGCCCTCTTTTTTCTCACGTGGAGGGTACGGCTGATCTGGACTCACAGTGAGGCAAGTCCTTCTGTTCCCAAACACTCCTGGAGCCTGCTAGCCAAGGCTGCACATAGCTTAGGGTAGACTAGCCTCACAGTTGTTTCCCGGGCTCCTTGGGTGTGTTTTGCAGTCTGTGTTGATGTCCTTGTTATTTTGACTATGCTGTTAGACATACCTGAGTCCGTGGTATAGTTAAAAATGTCCCCCACGCATGGTGGATGTGCAATGACCAAATCTGAAATTATAAATGCTCACATTTAGGTGGTTCTGGGTGCTATTTGGTTTGTTCATGGTCTAATCAGGTCTACCTGTGCTTGTGCCTCAGACTTAAACTAATGGTTTGGTAGGTCTGATTGAAAGCAAAGGGGGAAAGGAACTTTTTCACTCACCAAAGGTTTGTCTGTCTAAATGCTGCATCAGTTCACTTAAAGTGGTTCAGCTTTGAGTGCAAACACTGTTGCACCACTGTCTCACGCTGGTTGATCTCGTCCATGTTTCATAGGGAGCTGGCAGGAAATGGGAATGATGCTGAGACCAACACTTTGACTATCCTTTAGCAAACCTTAGATGTGACTTCTTATTTCCATTTTCATGAGTATAAAGAAAATAAATTCCCCTGTGTTTCCTCCGGCACCTTATGGTCCTTTCATTTAACTGCCCATCTGGCTTGTTAGAGGAACATTCCTAATAGTTTTTGAAGGAAGCCAGTCGGGTTCCTGTGGTGGCATACGGCCTTCATGGAGAGAGTTTACAGAAAGCAAGGAAACAAAACAAAAAATATCATGCTAGAACCAGAAGAAAATGCAACAAAGGGTGTGAAATTGGAGAACATTGCTTATGTACTATTCAGCCACATATGTTCGGAACTATATTGGCATCGTATCGTTGACAGCAATTGGAGTAATAGTTACTCCAAAAACTTAACTTAAAATAAACTTAAAATGAAGAAAATTTCCAATAAGCCAGAAGCAAACATTCAGTGGAAACTCTAGCTATTCAGGAGATAATAAAGTAATTCATGGCAGAACACAGAGGAAGATTAAGTCAGTCAGGTCAGCTCTAAAAGGAAGTACCCGGTACCTAACAGGAGCCCTTGTTTCACTGGTGACATTATCAAGAAAGCAAAAGGCACGATTCTGAACAAAACCTCTTCCCACCCATCTTGATCAGTTTCTACTTCAGTCATTTTGAAACTTCTCCTTATTTGTTTTCTAATCTTCTACCCTTCCTGCTTTGGGAGGGCAAGCTTGTCTGACAGTGCTGTGGGAGCGGCTACTTCAGATGGAAAAACGTGTTTACCCTCTTGGTGCTATCCTATTACAATGAAAAATGACTTAGCATAGGTGTGTTGCTTACCTAGTTTAACTGACAGAAATTTGTTTCATGAATGTCCCTCTTGAGGAGTGGTTTCCATCTTCATTTGCTACAGCTGTAAATGGAGTATGGGGAGATGATAAAAATCCCCCAAATGACAGCCTTTTTCTGAGCACTTAAATCTCTTAGAAAAGAGATAGTGAGTTGCTGAACATCAGCTAAGGATGAATCTGCATCCAGACTCTGGATTCCAGTCAGTCTAAACCTAAATATATTTGGGTATATCTCAGTTCTGTTTCTCTAAGTAAGCTGAGGCAATGCTTCTTTCAGTTAGGCCTGTCTATATCTTGATTTAAAACAGTATTTGAGGACTGGAACATTTTCTGACTTAGACGTGTCTTCTGGCAGAAATGCCCATGGTGAATGAGAATCATTGCTTGTCAGCCTGGCCTATTTAACAGTCTGTTAGGTGCAGCAAAACTTCTGGGCAAGGCTCCAGGAAGGGAAAGTGTTTGTTGTACATGCAGGTAGATACTAAACTGTAATTTACTGATTTTCATCTTCTATTTCCATAATGACATTCTGGGCTGGAACTGTTTTTCAAAGGAGAAAAGTTAGAAGAAATTAAAGAATAAAAATTATAAAATGTATCAACAGGCAGCTTTGGAGACTTGGTCAAGAAGAGACAGATAGGAAGTCAGGAGAATTTTATACAAAACTTCTTTTGCATGCTCCTTAAGTGCGGAAGGCAGAGCTACTGGTTGGCACATTTGTTTTTGTGCTCCCTGATTTGTGCCTTAATGAAAACTAATCAAATATAAAGTGTTGTAGAAAAGTAAAGTCCCACTCCAGCCTCAAAAGAAAGTGTTCAACTGGAGGCAAAGTCAAAAGGAGACAGTAGTATATAGGCTAATGTCAGTGTTGAGGATGGGACAACAACCTGATTTTCCCTCAGTCTAGGAACTGCAGCAACATTAACAATGTAAACTCACCCGTTTTCTAAAGCAAT
This sequence comes from Lycocorax pyrrhopterus obiensis, assembly GCA_014706295.1. Lineage (NCBI taxonomy): Eukaryota > Metazoa > Chordata > Aves > Passeriformes > Paradisaeidae > Lycocorax > Lycocorax pyrrhopterus. Next base: position 58,716,443 of record JACSVZ010000015.1, on the reverse strand, counting down.
ATATTGGTGAGGTGTAAACCATTTTGATATGACACAGCAGGCTTTCATGTCTCCCAAATCCTAGTAAGAAGGGGGAGCAGTGTATCAGTGGGGGTAGGTATCTTGTATTGAATCTATTTTAATTCTCAAGGACAGCACTTCTCTGAAGTTGAGACTGAATTCTCTCCTTTGCAGAGACAGATTATACCTGTTGCCTGTCTTCCCACGCTTATCCGTAATTTTCATGGTATTTACAGGTTTTATGTCAATTTTGCTAAGGCACTCTACCTCTCAGTTAAACTTCTGTGGGTGTTGCTGATCTTTTGTCGTCCTTGAGACTATATTCTCCATTTCTTCCTGGGTTGTTAAAAAACAGCCCCAGGAAGCCCATAGCATCAAATTCCTCCAGCTGTGTCCTTCTGAAACTAAAAGACACAGTAGCAACTTGTTAATCACTGTATGATAATGACCAAGGAAGTATGATAATGAGCAAAGGGAGTCCCTGGATTCGCTGGGAGGGTGGATTGCTAGTAAAACTTTCCTCATAACTCGACCTGGTCAAGGCTTCCCAGGGAACAGAAATGATCAAATTATCATCTCAAAAATTAGAGACATTGATGCAGGAGTGTCTGCCTTCAAACAAAAACACCCAGATAACAGAAAAGCACCCTAACTAGATAAATAGTGGCAAGAAGGTGTATCCTTTACCACTGTCCTCTTTTATCATCAAATTACCATGGTGCATAGAGTTTCAGGGATAGGGAAAGACTTGCCTGAGCAGGTGTAGAGCATGGAGAGAGCCTCATCCACCCATGGCTGTTTGCAGTTGGAGAAGATGTAGGTAGTCTCGTTCATAGCAGGATCATACTTTGCTTTTGGACCAAAACTAAACAATGCTGAAATCTAATAAGTTTCCTAATGGCCGCTTTCTGCTACGCTTCACAAATGACCATCTGTCTTGTGGCCTCATCACTCTGAACAGAGCAAAAATCTGGGAAAACGTGAAAATTCAACTATATTCAACTATTATTATCTCGTTGGTGGGGTTGTACAATCTTCTAGCCCTTTCTGCAGTTTGCCATTTAAATATGGAGTGTCTTGGAGTCCCAGATGGCTAAAGAACTCTGTAAGTATCTCCTAGCCTTTAAATCACTTGGCTTTGAGCGAGTTGTGTATGAAAAAACCTGTACCTACAGATTTTACTCCTTTCTTAAAAAATTCATGATGACAAACGAAACCTACGACAAAACTGAAAGCATGTCCAGTAGGTGGATTTATTGATGAGCTAAAACAGAGGCTCACAAGTATTCCAGTTTCAGAAGGTCACTGAAAGTTAAAGACCGTACAAAACCATTAACCCTGAATTCAGTGATGGAAAGCTAGGAAAATGGATAGCTTCTGCAGGGCTGTCTTACCCACAGCCAATTTCATTCAATTAGTTTTGCTGTTTGAACGCCCTCACTCTAATCTACCTGGCAACAAGACATTATTTAACTTTTCTCATTAGGTCATTCATTGCACTCCCCGCGTTATAATTATGTAGTTCATCTAGACTTTTACAGCTGAAGGAAATGGCTGTGATAGTCCAGAGTGTGTTGTGGTTGCTGAGGTGGTCTGAAGCAGAGACAGGCTGCAGCTTGGAGCTAGAATCCACCTAATGCAGATGTCAGCATCAGAGACAGCAGCTCTCTGAATACACACACATGCATAATGTATAGATATATATACATACACATATGGGGAAGCAAAACTCTAGGAAGGTGCATGCATAACTCTAAATGTGGATCACAACCAGCACTGCCATGTTTTCAGGCTGTGGGTGAAATGAAAGAGCTTTTTGTCCTGTGTTGTTATTTAAGTGAGGATACACAAGTAGGATGAAGAGCTAGATTTCTTCCCACTTGCCAGCACTTCAGCTAAGGATAGCTGTGTCCAAGGGAAATGCAAAACACATGCCAGTGAAATGGCCAAAAGGACTTACTATCACAGTGATGTTCTCTTCTGTCACACCAAGTACATTGCAAGGGTTTTGTTCAAAGCTTCAAAGTGGACGAACTGCTTCAGTTAGGTGTGAACATAGAAACATAGGCAGAAAAATTCTTTTGCTCTGCCAATAAAAACTGAAGAAAATGGGTAAAATAAGATGGAAAAGTAAAAGCAAGAGAGAAACCATCTGAATACTTGTAGTTTGAGTGTTAAACGGAAAGGAGAAATGAAAGTCAAAATAACAAATTAAAGCCTGAATCTCATGTTCAATGGATTTCTAATTCTGTATATATCTATTAAACCAGTGCTATATATCTTCTCATGGGTTACTTTCTTTTCCTGTTCCTTTTCCTTTATTTTCCAGTTTGTATATTGATTTTGTAAGCTAGCAGTGTGTTACCTTTTCAATTTTTTAAAACTTGTATGAAAGCCATATATCCATATTGTAGAACGAAAGCATTAATCCTGTAACATCCCTTAATGTTTCCCTTAGCTCTGTGGGATTGTGGGGGGCTCTAGCGAATGTATATGTTTACCAATTGTATCAGCATAATTTACTTGCTCTTAGTGGCGATAAAGAATTAAATAAACTAATACACAGACACATGGTGTCCTCATTTGGTTGTGGAAACCGTTTCTGGAGTTTCTTAAATTAATTCTAAGTACTTAATGGTATCTCTTTATAGTATTAATTTTCGTTGGCTGTAGGTGTTGCTTGAAACACAAAAAGATCTGTAAATTCAGAAAAAGTTTTAGTCTGTAGAAAGAAGTCTGCCGGAAAGTGATTCTAGCAGAAAACATTGGTTTGTGCACAGCAAAACCTGTCTGTCCCAATTTCCTGGCACTTTTCAGTTCCTTTAAGCAGCTTGTTTCAGTATACATTTATTTCAACCTGTGTGATATTGACACAATGATGGATTACAGATGAAGAATTTGTTTTTTTTTTTAAATTACTCTATCAGGTAAGCAGTGGTAAACTCTTATTCCCAGCCCTGTCATGCTCTGCTGTTTTACTTTAACAGTGACTTTAATGTGTGTGTGTGTTTGGTGAGAGATGATTAAGACTCAAGAGTAGAACAAAGAAGCTACAGTATATTAATGAACTAAATAGAGCTATGCAGAAATTCAGGTAATGCTCATTGTATGTTAATTTCTTCTCCTTTCTTTTAGTTCCTCCATTGTCCCTTTTTCCTAAATTTACTTTGTTTTCCAAATAATTTTTTTGGTTTTGTTTCTGTGTCCAACTATTAGTTAAAATCCTAGAATAATTAATTAATTACTCCATGAAAACCATTCCATCAGTCACTGCCAAAAGAGGGAGATGCTTCACATTTTTTACAAGATGAGGTGATTGATATAGCCTTCTGAAATTGTTTGCAAGAAAATTAAGTATTTTAAGGTATGAAAACTGACAGTTCATTCTTCAAACCACTAATGGACTGAGAAACCTAAGTCCTATCCTTGGAAAGGAGACCAAGTATTCACCATTGTTTAATTACAGAAGAAAAATTTTAATTCCTTTTTAATATGCTGCTTAGCAGTTAGTTACATTTTTACTGAGTTACATTAGTTACTGAGTAGTGAGAGAGTTTCAAGATGCTGCTGTATTTCCCCGTGAGATATCTGATCCTGTCAGTAAACGTGAGCTGCTTGAGGAGTGCGTTGAGTCATGGTTAGCTTCCCTAAGCTCCATCATGCAGGAGACGAAGTTCTGGATTTCTCATGTCCTTCCCGCCTCTGTCCTCAGACGCTGACTGAGCTGTAAACAGGCACGGAGCTTTTACACCCATTCTTTTTGGCTGGAATGGCTTTTAGAAGGCCATCTCTGTTATTACATGGCCTCTTTTTTGTTTGTTATGTCTGGAGTACACGAATGGAGAGGACTTCATGCAGAAGAGACCCAGGTTCTGCTGCCACTTTGGTGCTCCAAGCTTTTTGGAATAGTGGTTGATTAGGTGGGTGTGTGGATGGGAGGAGGACTGCCAGAGGTGAGTGTGGTGAGATGTCTGCAGGCAAGTATCTACTAGCAGCACAAAGCCACTTTGAGACCCCAGAGCTCATCTGGTGCACTGCTACAGCTGAAGTGAAAAGCCTGTTTGCACTTCATCATCCCTCTGCCCTTGCGCAGGATAGACATGTGATTAATGCCCACATGCATGATAGTCACCCTTGCACAGACACGGACACACTCACACCCTCCCTTGCCTTGTAGATGATGCAGCAACACCTGATTTTCACTGAGAACAGAGAATCTGCAAAATGAGCTCTTCACGTTCAGGATTAAACCTTCTCCCAAAGTAGTGATCCAGGTTTTTGTCCATTTTTATCTTTTATGGTGAGATGGGAAGTCACCTACATGAGATTCTCTCTGTTTTCCTTAGCTGGTAGTAATTGTCTCCAGTGTAACCCAAATGGAAGGAAAAAAAAACCTGTAATCTTGTAGTAAAACACAAGTCTCTTATAAAATCTTCACTGGGAGCATTTCTGAAGAAAGATTATTATATTTGTGGTCAAATGAGATTTGACATTAAATGTAAATATGCATACACACAGAGAGTGTCTTTTACAGAAAAATATCTCCATCCTTACTGGGTACCCTGAGTTACAGAAGGCTTTGTTGCTACACAATCACCACTGAAATTATTGTCTCCATTGGCAGACAGTGCTTTTTGTTCATGTTTATTCAGTCTCTGCTTCCTACTTTCACTTTTCATTTGCTGCTTTATACCATTTCTACCCCAGGAGCAAAAGATGAAATCTTGGATCTGAAAAGGTCAGTAACTTTTTTTTGTTCTGTTCAGTAGATAAAGCCTTGCAAGACCAAAACATAAAAAAACCCCCAAAACCTTGTCTTTTAAAAAAATGTTTTCAATTAATTATCAGATATTTAGGAGTTTTTTTGTATTTGTTACTGGAAGTTCTGGAGGCAGAGTAAGAGGAAAATGTTTTATGTTGGCAGTGGGAGAAAAGCAAAGATCTTTCCATAATGATAATTAGCTTGCATACTACTGCATTTTGAGATACAGGTTTTTCCCCCCCAATATGCAATTTTAAAAACCCTACTGTTCCTAATAAAAAAGCTTGCCGTGTATATAATTATGTGGGGGTTTTCTGGCTGAAAAACTTAAACTTTTTTATAACATTAATTTTAAAATTTTTATTATTTGTTACAATTCACTAGAGATTTTCATGGAATCTAGATACTCAGCCTTGGTCAAGTGCAGTGGGTGTTGCTCCAGGGTGCACAGTGGGGCTCAGTCTGATGAAGAGGCTGCCTGGGGATGTGCTTGATGCAACAGGAATCTCCAGCTGGAAGGCTGAACCAACTTCCAGTTTCTCCTCAAAGCTTTTATGGCGGAGGTAGTAGCCAAAGAGATGTAACCCAAGGCAATGTTATCCATATTGTTGTTTTTCCCCTTCTTTTCTTTTCATTTCTTCCTTGCTTGCTTGCTTTCTTCCTTTCTTCCACTTTCTGCCTGGGCTTAGGCCTCACACCGCTGACCCAGAACTCAGGATTTAAGTGATGACCCAGGAAGAACCGTGTCCGTGATGTCTGCAATTACATGGAGCCACTCTTGTAAACATTCTTTAAACTTCTGTGGGGCTAGAAGATACGGGAAGAAATTTTGGGGAGAAGTGGTTTTGAAAAGTGGGAATAGAATCCCTGATGTAAAGATCAACACAACAAAAAAATGGGTACGTGTATTAGAAAAAGACGCAAGAAAGGGCACAGACTGGGGCACTGAAGAATCCTGTCCCAAATACAGGTTTGCCTGGGTGGTTGCTGGAACTGGCTACAAGGTAAGCCAAGTATATCTGACATATAAAAATATTTAGGTCATATATATATATACATACACACACATATATTTAGTGTATCTGACAAGATATACTAAAAAAAAGATTTATGTTGACTTCAGGACCTGATTTTGGATGTATTCCAAATGTGAACTGGCCCATTTTCAGCATGGAAACATGTTTTGAGACTCGTGATATAATGCGCAAAGATCCTAAAATATGTAATACCTCAGTCGTGTAGCAATTTACATGAATGCTGTGCATGTAGTCCTACTGACTCAACAGGACACTTCCCAGTGCCAAAAGGGGTGGCAAGACCAGGTCTCCATTTATCCTTAGCTGGGAGTGAAGTGCCACGTTTGTTCTCTTTGCTGCTGTCCTCTGCTGCCAGGGGTCCATCACACCCCCTGTATAACTGAGTGTCTCAGAAACAAAGCATACACTCCCTCAGATAAAGACTGTTTTGTAAGTAGCTGAATTTGAGCTGGGCCTGGGTTATCGCAGCTGCTACTTGCTGTCTTATCAGGAAAGCTCCCTAAATAAGCTACTGCTCTATCTGCTCACATGCAAAGAAAAATGACCAGTCAATTTTCTTTCAGTGCAGGGTGCCCTGCAACCTTTCACATAAGGGTCACAATAAACTGGTGCAACAGAGTAAGAATAAGGCAATGGAAAAGGCAGCCACCTTCCTATTTTGCAGCATTTATGCTACAGGTCTCTAAAGGCTTCATCAAGGGAGATGAAAAACAGTCTAATCTTAAAACCAGAAATATAGTTAACCTGCTGTTGTTATTAGCAGCCATTACAACAACGATGTAACAGCCATTATTGTGATTTATGCTGTAGTTTAGTAATACACTCTCAGTTAACACCTTTGATTCAGAGGCTTTCATGCAGTTTGTCAGTGCTAAGCATCCACCACCTCTGTGTGTGGGGTCAGAGGTTAATCTCAGAGGCTGTCCTTAAGCTCCCTCTGTAGTCAATGGAGCATGACAAGTCCATTCAGAAGGTGAATCAGACTAGAGGGCTAATTTAGCAAATCTGAAAGACGTCAGAAAGGGCCTCTTTGCTTGCTAGATGCTGAGGGAGCTTAGGGAAATGAAGTGTATGAGGCTGACTGGAAGTTTTGCTTGGTAGTTTGCCCTTCCAATAAGGTTGCAAGCTGTTAAACTGCAGGCCAGCACTTCAAAAGTGTTTAGGAATTTATAAAATGAAGTTTCTTAACAGCTCTGAAAGCAGGGACCCAAATATGTAAAAGGCAAGTGGATTACAGCCATGTATTGTGGCAGTGAGAGATTTGATCTGAAGTGGCGGTGCAAAGCTGCCCTGCCAGATGGAAGGACTGCCCACACAGCACCGCTGAGAGGGACCAGAAAGCGGGAGAGGGGTGACAGTGGAGAGCTTGCTGCCTCCTCCTTGGCCCTGACATTGGTATTGAGGAGAGGGGAGACAAAGTCCCTGCTTTTGTTCCCTTTGCCTCAGCTGAGGGGGGGGCAGGCCGAGCCTGTGCCCCCTGCCGAGCCCCGGGCCCTTTGTGGCACACAGCAGGTGCGGGGGGAAGCTCCTGTCCCCGGGCAAATGTGCCGCTGGACGTGGATGCCCCCGCTTCTTTCACGGACACGCTGGGAACCAGGGCGAAGCCGCGTTTCTCAACAGCAGGCCAGTAATTCCTGGAAACAAGCGAGCACAGGAAGGGGCCGTGGAGTGAGAATGGGGATGGTTTGGGAATAGCGCTGCAGGACCACTCCTTATCTCGCTTTTCCTGTGGACTTAGGATTTTAGCCCTGGATTTAGGGCATCATCCCGCAAGGTGATCAGCATCTCCTGAGAGACCTCAAACTGGTACCTTAACCACTTTTCTCCTTGAAAAGCTCATCCGGACAAAAAACCTCTTTTAAATACTTCAGTTGAAAGAGGCCACATAAACTTGAACAAAATTTTCACAGCGCCCACAGGTCCCTCTTCTGCACACCCCAGTTCCTCACTTGCTCTCTGTTTGACGCGGGTGAGCTGCCGCCAGCCCGATGCTCTTCCCCCTGCTCCCATATCAGCAGCTGCACTGGCAGGAGCTCTCAGCCAAATGCCTGGCATGTGGGAGCCTCTGCCAGGACAAAACCACATATTTAGCTCGCTGTGCCAGTGCCAGCTGGGAGGTGTGAACGCCAAAGAGAGCAGGCCTGGGGCTGCAGCTGGCTGGCCGTGCTATTGATCCAGAGGGTCAGCCAGTGTCAGAGAGCTTCAGAAAAACAGAATTAAGCACAGCGAACCAGAGAATCATCAGAGGTTAGAAAAGACCTTTTATATCATCAAGTCCAACCGTTTAATCTGGGAATGCCACATCCATGAGTTAGAGCAGAAGGGCTGGAGTGCTGAATTTGCCTCATGCTTTTAATACTTAGAGTAGGTTTATAAAAAAGAGAGTGGGTGACTTTTTACACAGGCAGGTAGTGATAGGTCAAGTGGGAATGATTTTGAACTAAAAGAGATTTAGATTAGATGTTAGGAAGAAATTCTTTACTCAGGGGGTGCTGAGGCACTGAAACAGTTTGCCTGGAGAGGTTGTGGATGGCCATGCCTGGAAGTGTATAAGGACAGGTTGAATGCGGCTCTGAGAAACCTGGTCGAGTGGAAGGTGTCCCTGCCCATGGCAGGTGGGGTGGGACTACGTGATCTTTGATAATTTTTGAGGTCCCTTCCAACACAAACCATTCTCTGATTCTGTCATTCCTGAGATGGTGTTGGTTTGCCTTACAGCCAAATCATGTCATCTTTGAAAAGAAAGATTGAACTTGCTTTTAAGTTTTTGAGTATGGTTTTAGCCACCTAGGCAAATAAAAAAGCAATTTTATATTCTCTTTTGTAGCAGATACTGTAGGTCAGGCCGTGAGAATTGCTGCCTCTAGGGATCAAACTTGCAGCCACTGGAGATAAAACGTGCTGAAGTAGGGGACCCATCCCCCAGATGTGCTGAAGCACACAGGACTATGTCCATGTAGCCCAAACCCTTGCTGTGTCTCTGAAAATACTATTGCCTGTGGATTGGGCTCTTCTTCTCTGTGGGGCAAAACTGACCTGGTCTCTGACCTGTGGAATCAACAGATCCCATGGATCTCTTGACAGGACCAGACAGTCCAGATTTTCAGGGATATTGAAGATTAAAAAAAAAAAAAATAGGAAAAAAGAGAGCACACAAATATTCCCAGCAGAAATGGGTACAGCAAAGATAAAGCTGCCTTTAGATATGCAGAGACGCTTTATACATATCCATGGAAAAAGAAACAATTGTGCATATAAGAATCTGAATTTTTGTATTGCCAACCAGCATGTAATTTAGGAAGTATTAAACTGGCATTCCTAGAACTTACAACTTCTTATTCACAAAAGAGTCTTTGACACTGAGCCTCAGCCATGCTGTGGGAGCAGAGCAGGGCAATTTGTGGATGTGATTGGTCATTTGCAGTCATTCCACCCCAGTGACAGAAGGGATAACCGCTATCTCCACCGGAAAGTCAGCTTGAACTGACTGTGTGAGGAAAGGATAAAATGAGAAATTATGAATAAACACTGTGACAGGTTCACAGTGAAGTGCACAAAGCAAATGAGCCACAAGAAAATGAAACTTTTAATCTTTGTTCATAGTTTGGAGGAGGTTTAGCTTGACAAGTTGGAGAGGTGACAGGATAAGTTTTCTTCCTACACACATCTAGTGCTTGCAGTGCACACCCTGGCCTCCTGCCAGGGAAAGCATCTTTGTCTGAGAAGTTTGTTTTCATAGTCTGCCAGGTAGGCTTGCAAAACAGCACTCACAAAATCAGGCAGACTACTGCTCAAAGCAGTTAACAGCTCTGCACCAAGAGATTTCAAAGGGCAGGAGAACCGATTGCAGGTACCTTTTGACTTGGAATGAGAAGCTGAAATCTCTTGCTTATCATCATTCATCGCTGTAAACACCCAGCAAGATGTGAACGTGGCACGCTCATATCTTGCCAAGAGATTAGGGACTTCAGCTCACCTCTCTGGTGAGAGCTCTGCTTGGGCTCTGTGCTCTCTGTCAAAGCACATTATGCCTCTTCAAGCTACTTGCTTTCTAATCTTCACCTCATGAGAGGAGCTGGCTCCAAAACACATATTTAACAGTCATGGGATGGAGCTAAAGGCTTTTCTCCACTCATTAGCTTTCTGTGTGTGAATTCTTTTAATTAGAACCTTCCATACTCCTTTTTTAATTGCTTGAATGTTGGAAATATTTAGAAGGAAATCTCAATTTTTTTCTATGCAACTGAAAGGAAGCATAGGGAATGAAGAGCTATCACTAGCTGCTTTTCAAAAAAGCTGGTCTGGAAAAGCCCTGAGCCCTGCTTCAGATAGATATCTTCCCTCTTGGGCCTCTGGGAAATGCCTGGGTTTGACCTAATCCTGGATATTCTTTACCCAACTGCAGCATCCCAGGGGCAGGATGCTCTCCAAGAGGCATCATGTTTACAAGCAGTAGTTGGAACGGCTTTTATTTCCATTTCTCACCGAGAGTGGGCTGTAAAGAAATGAGGTGGGATGGTGAAGAGAAACACAGTTGATGTTTTCAGCCTACTTTGTTTCTTTATCCACTGTTTGTGTTAATGATGCCCTGCAGATCTCATTTTCTATCTGGCCCAGGGGGAGAAGGTATTGGAGATGACCGTTTTACACAATGTTTATACTGGTCATACTTTTTTATATACATGTATAGATTTCAATATATAGCCTGTATCTAAATATATTTTTACATGGCTCGTATGTGCATTTTTCGGGTTCTCTATTAAAAACTCAGTGTGTGCTTAAGTTATGGAACTGTTTCTATTCAGGTTATTATCACAGTTAAAAATCTAAACAGGTTCAAATAGTGATTGGACAAATTAAATGGAAAAATACCCCAAAACTTGCTGAATTGATAAATGCAAAGTTGCTGCCTGTAATTTAAGAAATCTCCAAGATGTAGCTGTTAAGTTGGCAGTACACATTAATTAGGAGTTGAGAGATTGCCTTCCTTGCCCTGAATTTATTCTTTCCCCTGATGCCACTGGTCACTGTTGGTATTGACAACTCGTAAGGCTGGGATGATGCTTGACCTTTAAAACTGCCTCACAGTACAAGCCCCACCAAGCAAAACAAGCCAAAAAATAGCAGATAAATCAAAGGTGTTGTGGGACAATTGCCAAAAAAAGAGAAATGGGTGAGACCACGAAACTTTCAGGCCATGTAGAGGCAGCACATAGAGCTTGCTGGACTCCACCACCTACCTGGTTGTTTGCCCTCGTGCTTTTTGTAGTGTTCTCAATGTTTAACTGTAAGACGTTGAGTCTCATACTGCAACATTTACTAAAAAACACTTCCTTCTGTTTCCCTGCCACAGCAACCTGGTGTCAGTGAGCACAGTGAAACAGAGCTCAAGGAGAGCAGAGAGCCCGGAGGGACCAGCACTCAGAGGCACTCGCAGGGAGCCTGGCAGTGTGTCCTGCTGCTGCAGACCACGAAGGTGAGGGCTGCTGCTGTCTTTTCATGTCTTCTGCCCTCCTCTACTCTGGAACCCTGTCACAGAATTGAGTAAAGCCTGAAATGCCATATATCAGTCCTATATTAGCGCTTTTAAGCTGTCATATTTGTCCTATACTCACTAATATTTTTAAAATCAGCAAATAATTCTCAAGCATGTTTTTTTTTGGTCCCACTCTTCTATGAGTCTGTTGTTCCTGAACAGCTCCTACATGCTGTTCTGCGTGGGTGCTTTCACTACTGGAAATTAATTGCAAGCATTTTCCTGCAGGGGTTTGCTGTGTGACTTCTTGGTGGCTTTTCAGCCAAGCACTTGCAGTATGGCATGAACTAAGCCCCTAAGTGAGTCTGTGAAACTATTAGAATTGCCTTGCTGGCAGAAATTATAACATTTTCAGATTCAAAAATTGTCATAGATGAGCTATTTATTCTGACATTTTTTTTTGTCAGCAAACTGCACTGCTGGGTTCTTTCCAGAGAGCTAACAGAAAAAGGGCATCTGTGCATTCAGAGGGAACCCACTTATAATCTGAATTACTATTAGTGGAAGACATTTTACACTTGATTTAATGAGAGTTTTTGGTTCTATCTGAGTCTCCGTGTCTTTTTGCTTTTGGCTAAATTTCCACTGAGCTACATGGAAGCCTGACAATCAGAGGAATTGAACCATCATGCCCTCATTTTCAACAGTTACAAAATTCTTTATTTGAAGCGGGGAAATTTCAGTAACAGGTGAACACCCCTGCACAGATAATTATTTTTCATACTCTGAAACATAAATGGGAAGGTTGTCTTTCTGCCAAGGGAGTGTGCTTATCTCTTTTTATTTTCCTGTAGTGTGGTTGCAATTTGAACCTGTTTATAAGGTGCTGGTGTGTACTCTGAATGCAAACCAGCCATTGCTGACGGGCTGGTATGTCCCGTGACCCCATGAGCAGACAATAAAATTCTACTACTGTGTCCCTACATTGCTAAAGAGAACATAAGCTTTCCAAGAAAATGAAAAAATCCAGGCAATTCGGGGGACTAGTAATAACTTGAAGCTTTTCTCTTCAGTTATGGCTGAAAATATACAGTCGTCCTATGATGCAAGTGTACACAATCAAAAGACACATCATTAGCTTGTAATGAAATGATTTGGTCTTCACTTATTTCCATCTTGAATACATCATTACTGATTTTTTTCATTACTCCCATTCTTTACATTGTCATGCAATTTTCAAGACAGAATGAACTCCATGAATTTATCCCCTCTTTCTGCTGTAGCTGTGAAAACATATTTCCATCTTTTAGTCATCTCTGCTGTTTGAGAGGGCCTCCTTCTGCAAACACAGAGACACCAAGACAGTCTGCTGTGATTTCCCAGGCACCCAGCAGGAAGCCCAAGGGCTGACCTGCTCTCACAGCACAGCCATCATCTCCTCCACAGAAGGAAAAGGCTAGAAAAAGACCATTTACTAGGGGGACTAGAGAAGATGTTTTGCTGCCAGACTGTGCCTGTTGTGCAGGCACCAGACCCTTATTTTGATATTCCAAAGGGTCCCTGCCACATGATGCAGTGCTTTGCAGGGTCACTGCTCAGGGCAAATTTTAGCCAGGACAACTTCATGGTTACTTTTATCCCTCCTGGTCCTCCCTAATCTGGCAGTACTTGTGGCCGAGATCTTCTGCTTGGCCACCCTCAGGACCTCCCTGCTGTACTTGCCATCAGGTAATGGGGTGCCTTACAGCCCGTTTTTGCATCTGTCACAGTACTACCCCTTGCCATCTTTACTGGAAAATCGAGTGAAGATTGAGACAGTGTTGGGGGAAAAAGAGGGCTTCAAGCCATTGTGCTGGGCTGATAAAACCTTTAGGCAAGTGAGGGCAAATCTACCTTATGGACTATGTAAAAATCCCCACACAATCATCCTAGGCATTTTGCTTTATTCAGTGTCCTTTTTCCATCCCAATGTCATTTGATTCTGATATTTATACCAGGGGAATAAGGAAAAAGCTTTCTCAGTGTATATTTCTCCCTAAGCTCCATCATCTATGAGCAGTTAGATTGGAGACCAGACAGATTGCCCTGGGACACTAATTAATGCAGGGCATTTACTGACATTACATCACATTAAAACCAATTACACTTCCATTACACTCATCTACTTTACCCCTTCCTGTACATGTGCCTGCTGAATCCAGTCCATATTTAATTTGGGAATGGATTAGCTAATGAGGTGGTAGAATCAGTTACTAGCCTGGCAGCAAGGCAGTGAAAGCCATCCAGAAAACACTTTCTGATTTGGAAGTTTTCTCCGAAGGGCAGCAAAGAAAAAAGAAGCTGGAGCAAGGCCTGTTCATGAATACAACTTCTCCTAGGAATAGTCTGACCATAGTTCCCTCCTGTGGTGAATTTTCTTCTTTTTTTTTCTATTTCATGGTAGTGTGTGATGACTGAAAGACCAGTTACTGAGAAAGAGCATTTGTGCAATAACTGTTCCAGGATAGAGGAAAGGTTTACATCTGCACAAACTGACTCCAGGAAAACCTGCTTTAGTTAAATAGCAAATGTTCTGGGCTCAAAGTGATGCTCCACAAATATTTTATCCGTGGAATTATTCTGGAATAATTCTAATTTTGTATCTAATGCTCTGTTCTTGTAATTTTCATGCAGGGGCAGAAGGAGAGGTTGCAGCATCCATAGTCAAGCAAACATGGTGTGCATAAAGCAGGTCTGCGTCCCACCTGCTGGGAAAGAGCACACAGTGACAATTAAAAGTGAGGCTCAGAGTTCTCCACAGGGAGAGGAACTGGGAATCTCTTAGGAAGGAAGGGGTACTCAGTGCTGCCAGGGAGGGAACAGAAATGAGCCCGGGTCCAGGAGGAACAAAGCAGAGAAGAGGGAAGAAAAAGGGTGGTGTGGGTACTGTTGCATCAGCAGTATTTTATTTGCTGCTTAGTGTTATTCTTATGCGCTTCTTTGGCCAGGCTGTTGTTGGTGCCTGGCTTTTTGAGCAGTGACAACTGTTAGGTACAGCTGTATCTAGAATGTACAGTCAAGAGCATTTCTAAAATTGACAGCTGATTTTAATAGCTTGTAGCTTTCAACCATGAAGGGAAGAGCAAACAAAACCTTTTCTGCTAATAATGTTTACACAAGTCCCAAAGCAGGCTATTTTATCCTTTGCTGCAGTCAAGACAAAATAAACCAAACCAGACTGTCCAAAGAAGGGAAGAATGAAAGAGCTTTTCATCCAGCCTCCTCCCTCCTGTTCTCCACCCCCTATTCTCTACAACAAAAAATTGATGGAATCATGAAAGATGGGAAATCCAGCATCGCAGATTACAAGGACATGCAGCACGTCCACTTGCTTTATCAAGCGACAGAACAGCCTTCTAGTCACAGCTCCAGCCAGCCCTTTCAGAGCCCTGTTAACAGCAACCTGGCTGAGCATGGCAGCTTGACAGGCTGGCCTGATCCCTATTGTCTGGGCACTGCTTTTCATCCCCTCTGCCGTCACTCTGCTGTGTGGCTGCTGTGAGTGGCAGCAGGCAAGGGCTGCGCTTTTAAGCAGAGGAGCTTTCTGAGGTGAAGTTGTGTGTAGCTTCACAGATGAGGGTTTAAGGAAGTGGTAGTCACAAAATGAAGAGATTGAAATTATAATCCTCACACCGGCGTGAATTCAGCCATGAATCCAAAACATGTCAGGAAATGGTGCAAAGAGGAAAATGAGCCACTTTAGTGCAGAGTTCAGTCTCATATATTTTTCATTACATGAAATCTTTCTTTTTCTTTATAAGTGGAAACAGCTTGCCAAGGGATGAGTATCTTCTGTTTCTGATTTAATGTTTTTAGCTTTTCAACTCTAACATCGTACTGAATTTTTCTTTTATTTCAAAACAAGGTACATGGGAAGGAGGGAATATGTGAATGCGGTGCTTCCCAGTAAATTATGATTATATTAGTTTTGTACTTTGAAAATACCATATGGACATCTGAGACAGTTTTAAACATAGTATCTTCTAGAGTGGCCAAGGAATCATGCAGTTCTTCAGCTACACTATTGCATGGATTAATTTACTGTGTGTCTGTCCTTATAATAGCGAGGCTGCTGCTGGTACCTGAACTACATGGCTTAGAGGTTACCTGAGAGATGTTATAGTCCATACAGGTGTGAGCATGCACTAAACAGATCACTGAATTACAGTGCAGTACCAGCCAAAAAGAGCAGTAATAAAGGGATTTGGCAGTAGGCATAGAAAAGAAAATATTAGTTTCAGATGCTGCAAAATTTTCTAAGATGATGGGGAAACAGCAGCCACAGCTATTAGCAACAATCTAAATATGAGTCTGTGTGAGTGATAAAAGAGAAGACAGCACAGAAGCTTCTGCTATTATTAATCATTGTAGAGATGGAGCAGGGAAGGCAGGGAATTCAGGGTCTGGTTTGTTGGATTTGAATGCACGGAGGAACTTGGAGCTGTGACAGTTTGGGAGGGCACCGAGCCACAGTGTGCCTTACACTTTGCCCTTCCAAGGTCATATTTAAAACTGTAGAGTGTGAATGCACTCGCTAGGAAGCCAATGAGATTTAAAAGCAGTCCAAAAACGTTCAAGCTGCCATCAGCCCTGTCTCAGAATGGCCAGTGTGCCCAGCCCATCACCAAGCAACTCGGGGATACACGGGGCTTTTTAATGCAAGGCATTTTAGTGCAGTCCAAAGATGCTGTCATGACACATGCCAGCAGTGATTCACTGCCTCTCAGCTGCCACGTGATTACCTTCCTCCATACATTCTCTCTAATTATTGCCTCCTTTTTAAAAAAAAAAAAATCATTGTGTTCTCATCTTTCCCATATAAAACCATCAACTTGTCAAAAAAGAGAGTACCTGGTAAAAATTTCCCTTTTTTCCACCTTGTCTGGCTTCTTTCAAGCCAAGCTATGCAAAGCTCTAGTGCAGCCTGACAAGTCCTAACTGCTGAGATTTCACAGACACTGGGGGAATGGTGGTGGGAGGGAGCAGGGGAATTGTTCCTGTAAGGGCTTTGCTGCAAGCTGCTGCATTCTGCAGGGACTCTCACAGACACCTTGCAATTCAGGGAGGGCAGGCAGCTAAAATGGAGCAGAGGGAGACACATTCAATGGGAAAGCAGTGTAGGAATGGAAAAAACATGATGGTAAGTTGTATATTTCAATGTAAGAACAGCTGTTGATTTAAACCACCAAAAAAGTGAAAACTTATTTCTGTAATGAGACTTGCCCCAGGAAAGGAAACAGGAGGTCTTTGAGTCATTATTTGGTATGTTTTATTTGGAGGCAGAGGACTTATTTTACTGACTGAAACTGGATTGAAGGATTACTGTGCTACAAGCAGGCCATCTGTCCATAACTGTATTAGACATGATAATGTTCTTTTCTTCACAGCTATTAATACCATGGCTCCAGTTGGCCTGCTCCTCTGCATCATCTGCCTGGAGCTGCGTGGTAAACAGGCGCTACAAGAGACTGCTCTGTTCCCAAGATAAAAATATTTTACTGAGTCTAAAAGCTCCCATTGCAGGGTTAGTGAAGGAAAGGGAGCATCTGTCTTTTGCCATGCAAGATGCAAACCCCCGGTAGCTGGAAAGTTTTGTAGGACAGTGTTCAGCAGCAAAACTGGACCTCTTTACACCAGTGGTGTCATTCACACATACATTGCATCAGGAAAGCTCTAGATAGGACAGTGCCTTCTTACTTTTACCTTTTCGTGTAATTTAGACAATTCTTAACTGAAGAGAATTGGAGAGGCATTCCTGATTTATTACTTTCTTTGCAGGTCTCCAGCTCCCTGCCAGGTGCAACTACAACTGTTGGCATATTTAAGATGAAAGATAGTGTTTTATGGGTTATGCAACCAAGGTGGGGAGGAGAGACATGATGAAAGGAGAGATCTGCAGAAAGCAATCTGCTTTTGTAACCGCAAAATTTCAGCTTATTTGCCTCTTTGGTTGTGACACCTTTTATTTTGCCAAAGGAAGCAAGTAATAAGTAGCATTTAATCATCAGAATACCCAGGGGTACAAATGCACTGTGATTATCCTGGGACTTTCTTCTGCCACTATCTGGATCAGCAATTGAGTTTACAGCTGGAAAAATGTCTCTTCTTTTATCTTTTTTTCTCAGTTGTTACCTTTCTAGATGGCAGATAGGAGGCAAGCTTCTTTTCAATAGTTGTCAAGCTCTATTTCTTAAACAGAACCTGCAGTAGGAACTCCTCTTTCTCCTAAGTTATAGCAGATTCATCCAGGAGCAGGAACTCACTCAGGGGCAGGAAATCACTCAGGAGCCATCTTGCTCCAGAGATTTTTTTGCCGTATTCTGGCAAACATGGACCCAGCCTTCACTGGATGAGCAGCCACCAGGGGAGTTTGTTACAGCTCTTCATCAGCTCCAGTTTCCTCTCCCCCAGCAAATAGCTCTGGGCAGTTCATGGCTTCTTGCTCCCTTCTGCCTGGCCATTGTATTGAGACACTGTCATCAGTTCTTAAACTGTGAGATGCCCCACAGTGCAGGCTGTCTTAATCGGGAGGAAGTGAGGTTACACAGTGACAGTGCGTGCAGTGTCATTATTAAAAAAAAAAAAAAGGAAAAAACCTTGGGCATAATGGTATCATTTTGCCAATATTCTCTAACTCAATAAACAAGCAATAGAGCATTGAATCATAGCTAGTTGGAAAAAGAACTGCATTTCTCACTAATAACATTTCTCATTTCTGATTTGACAATAGCTGATGGCAGCTTTTATAGACCAATCTCTGCTGAGCACACACCGGCAAGGAAATGGACCCGTGAGTTAATGTATTATACAGACTTAGCTCAGGAATAATTTGTACAAATTGATGGCAAAAGCCAAATCAAGCACACAAAGCCTGCTCTGACAGCAGCTAGTGAGGCATGGGCCTAGAGGAGGTAGGTGACCACAAGGTGCCCTGCTCTTCCAGCTGAGACTAGAGTGAAAACAAATTTAAACCAACCCTTTGCTACAGCTACTTTTGGCAGTGAGTTCTCACTTGCATGTCTAATTCCCACCTGCATAAATGCTCTTCACTACAAGGAAGGATTGCACAGCTTAGCACCACACTGTGGGATGAGAGGAGGAAAAATGAGTGAAAATACCATTTGTGGGGAAGGTTAATGTTGGTGCATTCCTGGTGCCAAAAAAGTTTCTCAGGGTCTCCTTGACTCAGAATTTCAAGGAAAAACATCATCCTGAGGAGAGATACTTCTTGCTGGGTTTTCTCTTTGTGGTAAAATGCTTTTGCAGTTCTATTTCTGTTGGAGGATGTGTAGGGCTCAAGGGTAGTGAAGGCTTTATATTGAAGGCCAAATGTTAATGTAACAGGCTAAATTACTGTGATCATTTCATGCTTCTTCCCTCTCCAGGTGCTCACTGAGCCTTTTAACATAGCTTGAGTGGAGATGTTTCACAAAAGGTATTTCAGGTTTGTCTCCATTAAGCAACTAAACCAGTTCTAAGTTTAAAAAAAAAAAATCTTTTCAAATTATTATCAGGTGGTTTGTAACACTAGTATGTGTGAGCCTGAATCAGTTTGATTAATAGCAGAGATTAAACTGTTTTTCTGCATCCATCAGATTATTTGCATAGAGAAACAATCTCAAGGGCTGTAGCTGTTCCACTTCTGTGTATTAATTGTTTACTAGTGCAAGGAGGGCTGATTATGCCACTGCTCTGAGCATGCAGGTGCAGAGTGGATGTTGATGGACCCAGGGAGACATCCAGTGTTGTGTCACCAGAGGAACAGACAGTCCTCCCTCAGTGGTCCTGCAGAGATACAGCCTAACATGTAGTGTGAAGAAAACCGGTTTTCAAGTCATAGGGGTTGTTAAAGAATGCATGGGAGCCTCTTGGTGGCAAAGCCATGTAAGGGTATATTCTGATGGACTTTAGCACAGAAGAGGCTTGCTCTGTTAGGATCAACATGTTCCCCCCCAAAAAAAAAAAATCCTGGTCACTCACCAAGTTCTCATTCAGGCTTGAGGGACCTGTCTTTTAATTTTTTCATTCCTCTTTCAGGAGAAAAAAATGTATGAGTTTGCTTCTGGAGACATGTGAGTTCTCAGTTCTACCAAAAGGAGCTGCCCTCTTGTGGGTCTCAAATATCCCTTTCTCTTGCCATGGCCAAACTGCAGCAAAGATATGATGTGATAGTGCACACTCAAGCTTTATTGTCCCCAGGAAAAATATGTGAAAGGTAGGGTCAAGCAAAATGGAGATAACTTCTATCCTAATGAAATGCAATCCCTTGTGCTAAGTGAAAATAGGCTGCTCGACACCTTTTCTGGAGGAGAATAGAAGAGTGAATCAGGAAAACTGCTCTAATAAAACATCTGGCAGTTGGTTTGCTTCTTTTTTGTCTGAGTGCAGATTGATCCTGGTCCCTAGAAATCCACACTTTCTCCAGTAGGATATCATCAGCTGTCGCTCACCTGCAGAAATATTCTCCTGGTGGGGGGAAAACCAATTCCTTACATGTATGAAGAAACCTATGGCTAAAATATTGGAGAGTGCAAGCTTGTGTTTTCAGTTTCTACTTCTGAGGTACCAAAAGGTACATTGTGCATTGGGGAGGATAGATAAAATTGCTATAGACAAAATGAAAGCGGCAAATACTCTCCGCTCTGCTGTTTCTCATCCACATTTTATTAACCAGTTTATGTGTTCTGCTGTCACTAATTCTTTTTGAGCATGTCTTTTTCTCTCTTCATTTTGCACTCATCCTGAGTACATGTGCTGCAACAAGCAAGAACTCTTCAGCAGATGTTTCTGCTTTGCAGACTCTGGCATTCCATACTTGGATGCTTCTTGAGAACTAGAAATCCTGACTGGGATGTTTCATTTTTCTCACATGAGCTATGGGAGCACCACAGAATAACATCTAATCACTACTAATTCCCTTAGCTTGTATTAACATTAATTTCTCGACTTTGGGGACAGAACATATCCTTAGCAAATTCAGGGATGATGCTGAACTGGGGGAATGCTTAACGTGCTGAACAGCAAAGTTCCAATCCAAAGAAACTTGAGTGTTGGGCCAACAGGAACTTCATGAAGTGCAAGAAGGGGAGTGCAAAGCTCTGCAGGAATAACAGCAGCCATGAGTACTGAGTTAGAGGGGGTTCCATGCTGTGAGTTAGCAGTGCACTCTCATTGCAATCAACATGAACTGCACAGTGGGCAACGGCAGAGGCAGCATGGCCAGCAGGCCATGGAGATGTGATAGTTTGGCAATGGTGAAGTAGTTTCATGTTTGCAGACTTTGCAGCCTGAGAGGACAGGGAGAGAAAAGAGAAGACTGAGTAGAAGACTAATAGGATTTTCAGGTGCCTGGAGCATAGACTGAGAAGGACATCACTGGGGAGCTGGGTTAGTCTAGGCTGGTGAAGAGATTAGTCTAACTAACCACAGAATACAGCTACCTGCTCAGGAGCTGCAGAGGTGCCTGAGACAAACTTTTCTTAACAGTCGCAAGTAGTATAAAAAGGGACAAAAGTCACATGTTGCAGCTTGGCAGGTTCAGGTTGAACATTAGGAAAACTTCTTCACTGTGAGGCTGGTGCAGCACTGGAACAGGTTACCCAGAGTGGTCAGGGACTCTCTGTCCTTGGAAGTTCTTGGGACTCAGCCAGGCAAAGCAACAGCTGATCTGATCTAGTGTTGGCAACAGCCCTGCCTCCTGTGGGGGACAGGACCAGAGGCATCCAGAGATCTCTTCCAGCCAGCACTCCAATGCTTGTATGAATTTAAGGGATGCACTGAGCCAACCTAAAAGAATCCTGTTGCAGTTGAACTTTAATTGAACAGCCTACAGTTATGAAGTGTTGCTGAGAAGTGAACAGTACAATGGGAAATCTATTCTCCCAACTCGTGCTACATGTGTTATAGAGCTGCACTAGAGTACATGAGTCCTTGATGAGGGCAACTTTTCTTACTGGCTTGTGCCCCAGTTCTGGAAGACTTGTAGTACATGCCAACATGTAAGTATAGACTTTGTTTTAAACCTTTGCATCTATTTGTTGTTTGGTTAAACTCCAAAAGTATGTGCATAATTCTTTAACGAATCAGAGGATTTGCAAGTCCATAGCTGGCTCCTGGTGCGGTGGTTGTTCTGTTCCTGAGGTACCTCAGCTGTGGCTGACTCTGAAGAATTAGGTCAGACAAACTGAATGTACATTTTACATTGAGCACATCTGTGTCCCTTATTCAGGTTACTGGTTCACAAAATAGTATATCTGCATTCCAAGTGAAACTTCCATGAAAATACAAGCTGCTCCTGCCTTATGAGTCCAGTTCTTCCCAGAAGGAAAATCCTCCAACATCTGCAGAAATGATAACTATTTCAGCCAGGAGTATTTGCTTTGCAAAATACACCCAAAACAGCTGAGAAGTGTTTTTAAAAGTAAAGTAGAGCTTGCAAGTAGTCCATGACATGCTTTAGCTCTTCACCAGATTCCTGTCTTGTTACACTAAAGACAAGAATGTTATCACTTTGGTTGATGCATTATTCATAGGACTCATTAATTTGCTGTCACATGGCCAAAGTTATTTTTTCACAGTATCTCATTTCAGTATGAGTGAAAACTGTCGAACCTAAATTCAAAGCGTGTTCCAGGCCTGTGGAAACCTTTTGTAAGGCTCTTTTTTGAGTAACCCTGTACAAAACTTGAGGGAATGGCATTGTATATTGAGTCATTCTCATTTGACTGCAGTATTTGGATAATGTGTGTATTTGTAAGAATGCGTGCTATGTGAGTTTAAACATCTTGAAACTCAGAAGCCAGAATTGTTTCATGTTGCTCTACTTGTTTTCATAATTTTTCTTTTCATATACTTTTATGATACTCTTATTCCACAGAGAGAGGGGTTATACTCAGTGTAGAACAAGCCCTTGCTATATTCAAACCCCATTATGTGACCAGCACTTTCTGATAGGTTTGAAAGGGTTGCAGGATATCATTTGCAGGTAAGAGCAGGTAAGTTAGTGAATCTTCTACTTGGCGAAGGCTTCTTATCAGTAGAGAGATAAGAACTATAGTAAACATTACATTCATGTAATCAAAAGGGAAGTTATGGGGTGCTGCTGACAGCTTGTATCTTTTGCTTCCTTTCAAAAATATAGTACTTTGAATCTTCCTGATTTAAACTTTGTCTTCAAAAATACGGAAAATTTATATCTTATTAACTGAAAAATGTCCTGCAAATCTTTTAGCCAGAATCTTGTTGTCCAGTATTGTGTCTTTAGTTTCCAACACTGACATTTGTTTAAGGTAACTGAGTTTGCATTATTGTAATACAAATTACCTCATCCAGGAAAGTAAGAATAACAGCGTTCAAGTACTGTGACTTTTTGTTTGATCTTCACTCATGCTTTAATTTCCATATCATTTATGTATTATAGGAAGCCAGAGACAGAATTAGTGTCAAGAAAAGCCAGAAAGAAAAAAATTGCTCGAACATGCAAGATTCTCCTAGAGTCAGCTCATTCAGCCATTATGCTAAATACATTTGTACAAGGTTCTTTTTGTCACATCATTTTATCCTGAAGCTGTGATTTAGTCGAACGAAAGAATGGAAAAGTACGACGTGCTGTAATGGACTCATGTACCAAACGCTTGCTCGTGCCTTTTCTGAAGCTGTTACATTGCCCTGTTTTCAGCCCACTGGATGATGTACGGGTCTCACAGGCTGCTTTGTGCCTCTGCCAGCTGCCCTCTGCGTGGTGATAATACTCATTCATGCCTCCTCTACTCCTAGAACACAAGTGGCCCATTGGCAACAGGAGTAGTGCGTCCCAGCAGCAACCCCTCTGAAGGACTCCTAGCTGGACCCTTCAGAAAGGCTCAGATCTGCTTTTAAAGTGGATGCAGTTATCTACTTCTTTATGAAAGACCCACGGGTTTTGGAAAGAAATCATGCTTTAAACAGCACATAAGGAGTAAAAAAAAATGTTTGGGCAAAGGCTTCCATTGACTGTTGCTGCTAATCTCTGTGGAGCTCCTGGTCTTTTTACACAGGTATCACTAAATTAGTATAAAGACATATGCGTGTACAATTAGGAGACTGCTGGGTGAAATACATGGGTTTTTTTTTAAACAATTACTTATTATTGACATGAATACTTGATGCTGAAGATACCATTTGGTTTATGGCCAAGGATAAAGACCATAAGCAATTATGCATGGTTTAGAGAGAGAGGTTGGAAGTGAGGATTATATTCAGCTCCAGATTGTAGACATCCACGTTAGGAATATGAAAGAGAGATCTTCATGTGAGTTGGGTGCATGAGTACCCATTCTAATTAGAGGAGAATCAGTGTTTTATTAAGCTTTTTTTTTTTAATAAATATCTAACCCACAGAAATTCTTTTAATGTACCTGGAGTATCGTCTTTGCACTGGCAAGTATGACACAAGACACAAAGGAACCCTGCGCTCTTCTGCACATAAATGAAAGTCAGGAAAGATACCACAGGACAACTGAAACAGCAGTATGTGGAGAAATGGACAAGCCCTAGACCTCCAGTGACTATGTTGGGAGTTCAGACATCTGAACCGCAGGTAAATCCATACAGGTAGTACTTCAGACATCTGAGTTTGAGTGTAATGGATAATCTAAGTGACTGAAGAATAGTCTTCATTGTAGCTGAGGAGGTACAAAGCCATTTTTAGTGTACGCCTAATGATCCATTAAAAACATTGATCCAAATTGTTGGACTTGTTATAGGTGAGGCTTTAATTGATGGTCATAGTGATCCAAAATCTGATCTCATTTTCTAACAGCTGTGTAAGAGTAGCCCTTCTGAGCAATGACCGAGCTCTGAGTCTCCATTCAAAAAAGTCCTTAGCTTTTGTCCAGTGATGCCTTGATGGGCATCTTGGTGACTTACTCGGCTGTTCTGGCTTGTATAGGAATAAGCCTAAGTAGTTGTAAGGCTTCTTTGGGCTCAGTAAGTTACACTGCTGTCTTTGTTGCCTTTTGTAAATGCCCTGGGTGTAGACTCCCTTCAGAGAAGCAAGATCCAGGGATGTAATTGCATCCTCCACGTACTTGGACACACAAGAGCTGTTTCCCAGAGCACAATACCTGAAGGCAGTCTGTTGAAAAGTTGGTTTTCTCAGAAACTCTGAGTACTAGAAGAACCTTTTGTACTGGCAAGGTTTTCACTTCCAGCTGTGCAAGAAACTCAGGGATCTAGGAAAAACAGCAAAACATCTGAGTTTTTACCCTTGCACTGTGTTCATTGGATTTAGGCCAGATGCTTCTGGATGTCTATAATTCCTCTTACACGTCTTCTATACAGCCCATTTTTCTCCTCCCTGAGTACTGCCCTGTATGTAAAACCAAATTCCTCGTCAGCTGAAGTTGGTGAACTGACTTCTGTGAGATTTTGTTCAGATACCACTAATCTTTTTAAAGTGGCATCAGAAAGGCTTCTTACCTGTTCACTCCCAAAGTGTATTCCTATACAATCTTTCAGAGGTCTAAGCCTCCTTGCCGTTATCTCCGGAACTGTTCATCCCCTTTCTCGCTTGGTGTGACAGTGAAATTCTGATTATTTGCATTGCTTAGTCAAAAGCTGTGCTCAGAGAGTAAATGAAAAAGACAACAGACTCACAATGAAGAAGTGCACAGGAGGCACCAGGGACAATTCAGCCTGTCCCCTGGTCCTAATCTACACTTGCCCATTGAAGAGTACTCTGTTATATTTCCAGTTGAAAGAAGCTTTCAGTATTAGACTCATTTCATCAAAGCAATAGTGATTTGCAGTAGCTGATGGCCTAGTTGTGTTCAGATTTTTAGAAACAGCCCAGCAGACAAGTGCAGTGAATGTAAAGGATTATCAAATAAGCCCTATTTGTGGTTTATTCTATTACATATCTCACTGGTGTCAAAAATGCTTGTGTGGTCCTCTTTGAGGGAGTAATTCTTCCATTTCAATTTTGGTTTCTTCATCCTACCTGCTGGGTTATTAATTTTTTTCCCATAAAATTACCTTGCAGCAGAAGACCATAACCTCTTGGGTGAAGCACTCAATGGGCAGAAACTGCAATCTGGCCATTTTCATGGGGAGATCAAATGACACAGTTTGCTGTATAAAGCACAAATAAATTTTAGTCTGGTTGGCGCTTATCTATTTTTGCAAGTACATCACTTTGGAAAGAGACTTGCTCAGCTAATCTATGGCTGTCATGGAAATGTAATTTTTCCTTCCTCTGAACCAATAACGGGCACCTGGCAAGCTCACTTGTGCACCCATGCGTTCAAGTCTAGCAGTTTCCATGGAAACCCGTCAAACTGTCGCACCAGTTTTCTAACATGCTGCCACTTCACAAACACAGGACAAGTTGTTTTGCACAAAATTCCTCTATAATGCTGTTCTGGTTTCTCTCCGGAGACAATTCAGCAAGACTAAATGTTTATACATTTGGATGGCAAGAATTGCTTCTAGTTGCAAGTAAACCAGCTCATCTAGATGGGAACATTCAAGCTGAAGCTTTCAGAAACTCACTGAAAAATACGCTTTAAGCTGTGGACCACCCCATCTTTAGGTGAGAAAAGGAAAAGTTTCTTTTAAAATGTAAGTATATTTATACTTTGATTTCACTAATACACCACCTATGTCTCTGGTCCCCTTCTGGGAAGATGTTTGAATTCCTAACTCAACAGGCCAGACACAGCTGCTTCTTTTGTGAAACTGTCATGCTAACTTTCAATCTAGTTTGATAAAGTTGTAAAAGGAGTTTAAGAACAAGATCTCTGTGACAACAGGAGATGGGAGTCAGAGTTCCAAGAGGTCTTGTTCGCTCTATGGCTTCAGGCCCTTCTAGTGACTAAGAAAAATGCATGGCTTGTTTGGTTAAGAATAATTCAGATTTCAAGCTGCATCCTAACATACCCAACAAACACGTCTTCAGAGGAGCTTCAGAATCTCAGAAGTACAGATGTATCTGGTACTCTCTCATCTCTTTCCAAACATGTAGGTTTCCGGTACAGTCCAACACTCATATTCCTCCTAGGTTTTCTGTTTGAGTAAAACTCATGGCATGTACCCTCCCACCATGCAACTCAACATCTATTTATTATTCAGCCAGTAGACAGTAAATAAACATCCTGACATGACCATTTTTTGATTCACGCACTGCTCATTTTTAAAAATGATTCCTGAATCTTAGAAGCTACCAGCTCCTATAATGAGGAGTATGTTTTGAGCATTTTTAAAAATATCAAGCACTTTTTTGCATTTGTTTCTTCCTTGTGCAGTACTGTTTTATTAGTATCAGCAGTTGGCCCTCATCTAAACTGCAGAAGCATCAAACACAATGATTTCATCCTGTGGAACAGCAAAAAATAGTTAATGGTACATGTGAGATGAAGCTCCAAGAAGGAGTTCAAAAACAGGACAATTAGTTGGCAGGAGGTATAGAATTAATGCACTGCAAAATTTGCAAGAATGCCTTATCCACTGAATTTTTGTAATGGAGATCAGATGAAGTTGGTAGCTGAAGGGGCATAAACTGGATAAATGCTTATTTATCAGGAAACGTCTTTCAGCTGAGGAAACGGAATAGTGGATACCGTAAAAGATTGAATACACTTAATATTGGCTTGCTTAATGGAAAACTTTGCCTGCGCTATTAGCTTTAATTTAATGCTAATTTGCCCATTTAATAACAATTGATATTAAACAGTTTCCTATTTAATGTTAATTGAAAATCACTGCTCTCCTGTTCCAGACAATATTTAACGTCACTTATTTCAGCTTGGGACAAAAAAGCATGTTTATTGTGGCCTGAAAACTTTGCAGGAAATATAAAGCACAGAAGAAGCATACATCAGTCAGTAGAACTATACACTTTAATTTAATTGTATTATTATTTTAGAAATTACCATCAAAGACCTAGAAACATAATTAAATGCCACGAGCCACAAAGGATACACTGAGATGAAACTGCAGTGCCTGCAAACTGAGTCACACTTGTGTTTGCTTCCTTTACTTTTTTTCCTCATTTTTTCTTTCTGGTTGAGCATGGGCATAAAATGGTTGTAGTAAGCAAAAGAATTCTGGTTTGACTGCCACCTGTTCTGGATAAAATCATGTACCCATCTTCTGACTTTCCAGGGCAGGGGCCACTGGCCTACCAGCAAAAACTGATAGCAAAATGCCTCAGTTTGCATTCACTATTTTGCTAGCTCTATGAATATATACTGAAAATATGCATTAGGAATTCCAGACTGTCTATGAACTCTAAAAAGATTCTCAGCACCCTACAGCCTCTCCCTGTAGGTATCTACAAGCTTTTTTTAGATTCTGAATGTAACTCTTTTTAGAAATTATATTCTATTTCTACTTCAGGTGTGCTTGTATGACATGGTGTGTAGACCATTTCTAAAATACCTTTGTCGCTTTCCTCGTGCATGTACAAGCCCAGAGTAAAAAGAATATGTAACACCTGAGGGTGGGATCAAAAAGTGAAATATTTTCACATCATGGTAAGTACATTTGCATCAATGTTTATAAGTGGTCTGTCAGTCTAGCTGTCTAATCTGCTACTGATGTCAGGGTCTTCGTACCTCCCTCGGTCTTGCTGTATTTCTTTGCTGTCATTTTGTTTCCCAGGTTCTGGCTCTAGTTTGGCACAGGTTATCACAGTTATGTTTCCTGTGCATTATCTCACTGGTTTATTTCAAAAAGTACAATGGGTCAATTATACTGTTGCCTGTTTCCTACATGCTGGGGAAAAGCTCTAATTGCTTTCTGTCAGTTCACCCAGGCATGGCTATTTCCTAAGTAATTTCTCTTCTACGGCAGAATAATCTCCCACTGAGAATACTCCCTCCTTATTGTAGAAATATGTATTTTGGTGGGTTATAATTAATAACAGTGATGTTATTAATCTCCACAGCATTTTCTAACCTTTCAAATATATATAAAAAAAAGGAAAATCTCCCATAATTTATAATGTTAAGGAATGAAATTATGGCCCACTCCTTCCCTGAGGGGAAATAGGTTTCCTGCACAATTCTCAATTCTTTCCCACAATGAACAGAGCCTGTAGCAGTCTTTTAAAAGCAAAGCTAATTGTGGAGGAGTGGGAGGCAGTATGGATGGCATTACTTTACTGTGTGCCTCATTGCTCTTGCACATGGGAAGTGAAGAATTCATTCAGGGAAACGCTAAAGGTAAAAGGTCTGTTTTGGACAGGAGCTGGCACATCTGCTGTGAGCACCACTGACGGATCACCCTCTTTTCTGATTCTGATTTGTGCTGACACGCAAACGTCCCTTATCTGAATCAGTGCAAGGCATTGAGCACATCGAGCTGTTGCTCTCCCACTGCTTACATTGATAATTCATCCTCTGCAGTAAAATTTGACAAGCATAAAGTTTTGAAAAGGTCAAGTTTGGGGTCTCCTGAGATTATTTTTGACCTTAGTTTTGACAGCAAATGAAGGAAATCACTAGCTGTGTGCATTTTGCAAGTCCATTAAGCAACTGAGGCCTGGCAAGTTGCTGTTATTAGTACGATTAGTGATAGCCACCTTTCCATAGCTAATGGAAGCCAGAGTTGACGTTAGAGCCTGGCAAATACAGAAGGGCTTGTGTCACTGCAGGGACAAAATAAATACACACAGCAATTGATTGTGGACAAATAGGGGCTTTCCAAACTGGAAATCCTATTGCTTTGAGACCATGAGACCAGATCCTGGTAGGGTCTTTGATCTCTGAGGTATCAGCCTTTCAGGAGGAGGCACTAAAGCTTTAATGAGGTTTGTTGTGTGTTCTTCTTCATGGTGACCTGAAATCTCTGAACTGCTGGTCTAACAATTGTGGTGTCTTATCCAGCTGCAACAGGAAAGTAATCCCCACTTTAAATACGACTTTGCAGGGTCAGATTGGAAGGTTTAAGGAAATATCCCATACCAGCCTTTGCCATCTCCAAAGGCAACAGTAGGGACACAAATACTCCTCCAGGGAGTGAATCTGTGGGCTCACTCATTTGTACCAGCAATAAATTACATCTGTGGGACTCCTACTAACACTAACAGGTGTGGCCTGAGAGGAGCCAGCCTCAGTGATGAAGTTACTTTTGCCGTAAATATGTCAGAATCTGTTTTCCATGTGCACCAGAGGAAGAAAGTCCAGTTCATGGAAGCCTAGGTAAAATGTAAGAACTCTGTGTTAGGAAATTATTACGCTTGGAAGTCTAACCAGTCATAAATTAAATTTATAGCTGTGGATTGGTGTCCTCTTTCCCAATTTTACCCTGTTGATGTCAGTCTTTACAGGATAGTTACAGAAAGAAAAGGAGGAATGAATGTAGCAGGAATACTGTGAACTTGGTATTAATGAAGGAGCCCTTCTTCTGAGGGCAAGAGGGAAGTTCAATAGAGAATTTATGAACGGGCTTTTGATGATTTAGAGGCACTAATATAGACTTTGGCCAAATCAATATAAATATTATTTATTCATGCAGTCTTACAGATTTTTAGTAGTGGCTTGGTTTGCTTTCATAAAATATGTTGGTTTTACTAAGTCTTTCTTTCAGGTAACAGAGGAGCGTTCACTTTCTTTAAGAGCATTCCTCTCTTCCAGGTTTTGATTCAGTCTATTTAGAAACGAAGATAAAACCTTTGCAATGAAAAAGAGCATGGTATGGGGAAAAAACAGAGCTGGAGTCAGGGCTTGTACAGGCTCATAGGCTGGTCCTCTTTTTTTACCAGAGTCAGAGATCTTCTAGCCACATTCCTTTGCTGTCAGTAGTTCTGCCTGTATGTCCCAGCTCTACCCATTCACCCATCAGTCAGCAGTGCTGATTTCTCCTGTCTGCATACCTGGCTCCAGCACAGTACTCCCAGCACAGGGAAATACCTCATCTGCCTCTTGGCACAGGCTCTTCAGCCCAGTTTTTTGATGGATATCTACTAGCAATGCATTTCCCTGCTGTTGCAATAGTAGCAAAAAGTAATGAGGGAAGACAAGAAATTTCAGTCAAAGAGAACTGATTTCACTTCCAAAAGAAAAAAAAATGACGTTAGAAAAAGGTAATCTCAAGGCAATTCAGAAACTGTTTGAATTTCAGGCAGTATGGTGCTGTTTTGCTCCCCACTCAACTTCTGTTTTGGCTGTACAGTATGTCAGTTTATTTTTTATTTATAATTATTTTTAAACTCAACAGCTGGCCAAGCTAAATGAGTTCATCCTTAGAAACAGTCTATCATTTATTACAAATTGTCTTTTGTGCCACGTAAACTGTCCCTGCCTCAGGCATTTGCGCCTTTTAGAACTTTGTGGCCCCCAGAGCATAGTGATAAACGTTTGATACCTTGAAAATCATACCCTTGTTCTACATTATCATAAAATCCTCCAAACTGAATCAACACCAAAGGTGGCTATGATAAGGAGGGAGGGAGGGAGGGAGGGAGGGAGGAAGGAAGGAAGGAAGGAAGGAAGGAAGGAAGGAAGGAAGGAAGGAAGAAAGGAACTTTCACAGTAGCAAGAGATATGATGCAATGAAAAGAACTCATTTAGGGAAGAAAAAAACTGTAAAAGAATCAGTCTCTTAGGAGATGAAATAAAACTTGAGTCTTGAGTTCTACTGTGACTATTTTATCTTTTGGAGGACTGCTTTCTCTAAGGGTGATCTTCTGGTGATATCTGCCTGTACAAGGATCTTTGAAGTATACCTAAGGACTATGGGAGTATTTAAGAGGATGCTTCAGAAAACGAGACATGATTTGAGCAGTGTTGCGTTTCAATATAGTTAGCATCTTGCGATGTTAATTAAGTCCACTTGGAAATATTGAGAATATATAGTATTTTCTCTTAGAACCATGCCTTTAACACGATGCTTGGTGAATCCTTCTAGTGCACAAGTTTTGGACTGATCTGAGGCTATTTGTAGTCACCTGTAGCCACCACTCTTCCATTTGCTGACATTTTCACTCACTTTACATAAAGAATGACAGCAGGAAAATACACCTGTGAGATTTCTGTCAGACTCGTGGGCATGTGGATGTGCACTGTGCCATGAAGAGCTATAAAAATTATGTCAGTGATGTTAAAATGTTGTAAGTACATGGTGTAGCATTTTAGCTCTGAGGGTTTAAAGCAATACAGCATCTGCTGGGTGGTTTCATTGTCACTAACAACTGTCAGTGACAGTGGGAGGTGGCAGAGGAAAGGCAGCAGTCTGATTTACACTGAATTCCACTTGCAAGTGTTCCTAACTCCTGTCTGAAAGGTTTCCAAACAATTATTAGTGCTTTGTATTGGATATAACAATATTTTCTCTTCTGTAAAGTAGAGCACAGTGACTGCATCTTGTCTGCAGCCCTTGCACTGACAAAGGCAAAGTTTTAGAGAAGCCTCAGTTGTCATTTTGCTTAAATTAATTGAATTGCTCTGGATCCTACATGATGTTGGCCTCCTGGTCTCCCCAGGCAAAAATCTCAGCACTCAGTTACTCTTGAGCTGGAGATACTTTCTCACAAGATCCTTTGCTCAGAGCTCAGCAAGAGCTCAGCAGCAATCAGTTAAGTCTCTTATCTGTTAGAAATAATGTGTTGTCAATACCCTTAGGTTGGAATCACTGGCGTGGGTCAATTTTTTAATATTAGAAGGTATTGGAAAAGGTGAGCCTATTTAGTGCAATTGTTTTGCAAAAGCTATTTAGTGTTGCCATAGAGGAGCTAAACTTTATTTATTTTAAATTTTTGCAAAAACTTCATTTTTCACATTTTTTTCATGACATGCCAAAACTTCATTTTAAAGGGGCTTTGAAAGACATAAGCATTAAACTAGAAGAAAAAAACCTGGCAATGGAAAAAGCATGGGATTTTTTTCCTTAGTATGGAAAATAAAATGTGAAAAAAAAAGTCTTTTTTAAAATCTGAAATACCTAAGTGCATGCAGTAGTTGTTGACTGCCATTTTTCAGTCTACAAAATTATTGACATTGACTGCATTTAGTATACTTGTACAGAGTATGTGGTGTAAGATATATAAATATACTCACAAAATAGGTGGATAGGGCTGATGCTGTGCTGTTTCATTGACTTATCACGTACAGAAGGAGCCCACAAGTGTGTGTCTGTGCCAGACAGTAGGACCAAGGGCCACACTAGAAATTGAAATCTTAGCTCTTTTTTAATCATAGGTCATAAACCAATTTATCTCACACTAATCTTATAGATATTTACAATTAAATTTGATCTTGCCTCCTCTGAAGCCATCTCCTCCTTTGACTGCCTCTGAGCTTCTAGTGAGGAAAAATTACACTGAGCTTGTGTCATCCTTAGCAAGATATTATCTTGACATCAAATGCGGGGTCAAACAAGGGTAGGTGCTTTATTGCAAGAAGAAGTAGCTTTTACAGGAAGCCTGTCTGGTGAGGTAAACATTCCCATCACTCCAGGTTCCTTCAGGGGAGTGCCAGCCAAGAGACATATGTTGCTATCAGTTCCAAGTGGTGCAAAGGCTAGAGGAAAAGCAAAGGCCCTATGGGCCTCTATAATACACCACAAACACACTGAAGGTCAGACAGATGTGTCAGTTTGAGAGTTGTATTTTTGAAACACTGAAAACCCCAAAACAATAAATTGCAAGTGTTCTAGCAAAGCAATATGTTTTGTTCTGCAAAAAGAATATTTGGTTTTTTTCTGAACACGAAGCCATCTAGTAACCGGAACATTTCAAATGGCATTCCTGAGAGACAATTCCTAAAATGTGAAGCACATTTTCAACCATGAATGTAGTTAGGCATGGTAGAATGTCTACCGAATTGTGATGGATTCTCCATTCTTGAAAACTGTGGCATTAAAAATTATCATTCTTCCGGAGAGGACAGGCTTGCCGAAACAGAAATAATTCAGTCCTGAAAATCATGTGAACTGTGTTGTGCTGTTGGCCAGACTCAATGGTCACAGTGGCACTCTGGGATTATTTATGGCTGTATCTGTGAGGCACTGCTTACAGAAGAATCAGCCACTCATTTTGTTGAAGAATTTTTATTGATGACTGGCTTTGTTTTAACTTTTTTTCCTCAGTGTGCACCAAAACCAAATTCTAATTACCAATTTGTGGGGAAAAAGCATAAAAACGTTTGTCTTCATTTCCTCATGCAGATGTCTAGATGCAGCCTAGAAGAGTGGGTGAGAGAGGCAGAAAGCTGTGGGCAAGGGCTATCCCAGTCTGTTAGGTGTGATATTGTGTGATGAATGGCTCTTGATGCTCACCGTGCTGGAAGCCTCGGCAGCTCCATCTGAGCGTCACAGCCACAAACAACAGCAGTGCACACATCTTGTTTAAAGGATGAGAGAATACTTTTTGCTGCTGTTTCAGCTTTTCAGGGTAAGTGTTTGTTTCTCTGTTCTCCAGATAAAGCAACTGTTGAAGGAAGCGAGAGAGAGGCTGCAAGCAGAATGAGGACTAGGAAAGGAAGTGCAGTGTTTAGCAGCTTCAAATTCTGTTCCTGACACCAGCAACCGATTGAAATGGTGCAAAATTCATAGTGCTGGTCCTGCTCCCTCACATGCTACAGTTAGAGAGGAAGAGTCATTATCCTGTCACCACCTTTTCCCTGCCCTGTCTGTGAGCAAAGAGGCACACAGCCCTTTTCATAGAATCATAGCCTGACTTGGAAGGGACACAAGGACCATTGAGTCCAGCTCGGCTCTGCGCTGGGCAACCCCAAACCGCACACTTTGGCTGATAGATGAATGTTTATGTAGACTGTGGAGAAGTTTCTGGATTTTAAGTTACTGCCAAGTGCACCCATGATGGTCTAAAATTTGGCTTTTTATGTTGGAGATGAAATAGGTCCACGAAATTCCTTTGTTCTTTCCTATACCTCAAAATTTTGCCTCATGAATGCTTGAGGAATGTTTGCAATGAAGGCATAGCTTCTTTGTTAATGTTAATTTACAGTCTCTCATGACCAGAACAATTAAACAGTTGCTCTTTAAGGTGAATGTGTATGGCAGGAATTTGTTTACGCATATTCAGCAAGAGCTTGAGGATGAACCCAGTGGAAAAATAAATACTGGCAGTGTTCTGAAATCCCAAAGTGAAAAATGCTATGACTAAATCCATGATGTGGCTGGTTTAAATGTCTCCTTTAGTGGGAAGAAATAATGACATATTCACATTACATTATTTTTGCCTCCCAGATGGCCTTTCTTAAGGAAATGGAAAATTTGCTTTTTCAAGAAATGATTGCAGGATTTCTGTTTTCGTTGTTTTTCAGATTTTCAATGTTGTGGATAAAAGCAAAAATTCACTGTCAATATTTCCATCTTTGACATGCTGCATTGATAAATTAGTGGCTACATATATACATGCTTTTTTTTCTCACCCACCTACAATTCTTTTCACCCCTGACAAAAGTGAGTAATTTGAATTACCAAGAAATTCAAAACAATATTTTCAAAGGTCTGTTGAACAAACATCTTTGTCAATGATTTGAACTAGACTTTAACTAAGGGAATGAAGAAATAAAACAAGAAACTGTAAGAGAGAAAAAAACTAGCTATCCATCATCTCTATCAGTCTAGCTTTTATTAGAACTCTTCTAATTTGAATTAATCTCTGCAATGACTTCAAATTTCTGATTTCATAAATTCTCTTAATTAGTCTTGGCACAATTACTCTACTCCCTGATTGTGATCTTTACAGGGTGTCAGGGCATGCCATCACACTGAGAGGGCACGTGACAGCTAGAGGGATGTGTCACAACATCCTAAACGATCTCTGTCCCTCTGGAAGTTGCCTCCTGAAACAACTACACAGCAGCACTGGTGAGGAAAGACTGTAACAGGTCAAAGCTGCTTCTGAAATGTCATCCTTGTTGTGTCCTGATGGAGTGGTACCCATTAATCCTTAGATTCTGCATGGAGAAAAATTATTGCCTAAATTGGTGGGGAACTGACTTAATTTAGATGTCGTGCAAGGACACCCTGAAGGTGAAGATTGATTTCAGTCACACTGTATGTTTTTACCTGATAATGTTTAAATAATTCCACCTTGTTATTTCCTGCATATCTCAAGGAAGCTGAAGTTCCCTGCAGCTCTAGTGCGAGGCAAGAATGAATACAGTTTGTTTGTCAAAGTGTCACTGACCTATTTTATAATAACCTGTACAGTAGCCACAAGTTCCAGATTTATTTCTCTGGTGGGACAGTGAAAGCAGTTTTATTGCAGATAAATTGACACTGGAAACAAGCTCTCCCTTTCCCTTGTAGCGTTCCTATGGGCAGCAACCCAGACAGGGCTGTGGGAGTCTTTGAAGGGAAGTTTAACTGCACAACAAATAAACATTCATAAACTATCAGATGTCACCAGACAAACTTCTGGAAATGTAAGCCACAAAAAATGACTCCCACTTAAACACTCACCCAGGGATCAGCCTGTGTCCACATATAGGTGCGCATACACAATATATAGGCACACATACACAGTATATAGGCACATGTACACCTACTCCCACACATAGGAAAGAGGAAGCAAAGGTTTTCTTGTTTCACTGTAAGCATAAATGTATAAAAGCTTATTACTTTCTCACCTTCAGAACTGAATATCCACACAGGGAGGAGCAATTAGGCAAGTGTTAGACTTTATCATGTCAGTATTAGGGGCAACTTGTTAACCTTTAGAAAGGATTAAAAAGGGGGTTATAACATTATATGGACTTGGCAATATCCTAAAGAGAGAGGAAAAGTAAGGAAGAGCTTAGAGAGCCCCTTCCCAGTAGGTTCCTGTAATTTATGACCTCCAGGAATACAGAAGAAAGGTGGGAATGAGCTGGGACTTTTGGATGTCTTTCTTTTCCCCCGTGGCACGTGCTATCCCCAAGACAAGTGTACCTGTAATTACCTCACTTGCTTGAGCACCAGGGTTGTTTATCAGGAAAAATGTGTTTCCCATCCTTCCTGCGTTTAGTGGAAATAAGATAGTCTTATTGGCTTTGTGACATTTAGCGCACTCAATTTAAAAGAGATATTTTATTTTCTTTTCAAGTGCCTTCTCTGCTAGCTTCATACTTTTGAGACTATCCACAGAGTAACAGCATGATGATTGTTTTCTAAAATCCTCTTGAAGTTTCATTAGATTTCGTTGGATCTTGTAATAAGCTCAGAGAAACTCTTTGAGACCCATAAGTGCGTTTATTTTGCTAAACTTTATTTTCCTTTCCTCTGCTGCCTAGGGCCAATATTTGTTTTGTGTGACACTGTGTAAATGTATTAAAAGACTGTGGACACACATAGAGGGAGGTGACTGCATTTAATCAGTGACTGACTGCATGCAAAGAACAATATTTGATTTCTCCCTCATATCACCAGTAAAGGAAAAAAGAAGGGTAGGAAGGAGGTGGTGGTGGTTTCAATCTTTCTCATTAAAACCTGCAAAGGAATTACTACCTACATCAGCCTCAGTGTTGACATAGTAGATGAGTTGTAAGCAGCCCAGTCGAGCCCTTCTGTCAGTCTCTGTCTCGTGCTGGGGCAGAAAATGGAGATGTCTGAGACAGAGGAATTGTGCGCAGCTCACACCTACATGATGCTTGGCTTCAGAGAGCCACCTGCTCACAATGCTTTCCTATGACATGCCTGTGTTTCCAATGGAAAATAGTTCATGTTTATAATCTCAATTTATTAGTTTCTCTCTCACAGGCATAGAGAGAAAATGCAAGGCAAGGCAGAATCAGGCACCATGCCTGGGATCCAGAATATAAAATTAAACCATTGAATCCAAGTTTTTATGCCTCTACATTCCATTTAAGCTAGTAAGCTTGAAAAGATATAGAAAAAATTATTTTTCCTCGTAGTAGCTTGTACGTTGCTGTTTGGGTTTTGTGACAAGAACAGTGCTGAGAACATAGGGACAGAATCAAGGACCTTTTGTGCTTCTCACACTGCCCCGCTAGTGAGGAGGCACAAGAAGTTGGGAAGGGTCACAGCAGGGCAGCTGACCCTGGCGGACCATGGGAGGATATTCCATGCCATATGATGTTGTGTTCAGCAAATAAATCTGGGGGAAGAAAGGGGGAGGGGGACATTCAGAGTGTTGGTGTTTGTCTTCCCTGACTACTCAGGTGTGATGGAGCCCTGCTTTCCTGGACATGGCTAAACACCTGCCTGCAGATGGGAAGCAGTGGATGAAGTCCTTAACTTGCTTTGCTTAGGCGTACAACTTTTGCTTTACCTAGTAAACTCTCTTTATCTCAGCCCACAAGGTTTCTCATTTTTACCCCTCTAATTTTCTCCCTATCTCACTTGGACGTGAGGAAGCAGCTGTGGGGAGCTGAGCTGTCCACAAGGGTTAACAGGCAGCAGTTCTTTGTGGTGCCCCAATGTAGGGCATGACCCACAGTCCATGCACCCCTGCCCATAAAATGTGTCCTTTTGGGCTTAATGTTTTTGTCCTGAAGCAGCATTTGTCTACAGCAGTTCAAAAAGGACACAAAAAGTACCTTTCAATACATGGCAGTAATTACATCTACCTAATATAGACTTAGGTGCAAGTTCAGTCTAAACCAGAGGTAAGCAACTCCTGTTTTTCCTGGAAATGAGTCCTTGTTCAGTGTGCTGGAGGAAACTGAAAGTTGAAGCCTCCTCTGCCCTTACACTGAATTAACTGGCGATCTCTCCCATGATGATGTAAATGCATGTTCTTTTCAGGGAGGTAGCATATGTACCATGGTGATTCACTATCAGTTCATCAATCAATAAAAAGCTGACTTCTCATGCAAAACTGAGCTTCTAAAATTTTCATGATTGCTTGATGGGAGGGACCAAAGAAAAGCCAGCCAAAGCCTGTGAGCTATTTGGAATTTGAATATGACTAATTTTTCATTCACAATTAATGCAGCGATGCACTCTGCATGAAGAGCAAAATCACATGTTGTCCCTGAAATAGTTTTTAGATGGCTTGGAGGCACACAGTTTTGTTCTTTGATTGTGTAAACTTAGGACAATAAAAGCCCCAAGGGATCCTAGAGGGGACCGGGCTTTGGTACTTTGTGCTAACTAAGTCCAAGTGAGATGTCATAGCTGCTGATTAGAAGCATTCATTAAGTTAGAAAGTTGTTTAAAAAAGTTTGTGCTATTCATTTCTGTGTTTTTCTTTTACTTAAAATTTCAAAGTCTCACTAAAGCAGAATAGAGAACATTATTCTAATGATTTGTAAATACATAGGAATAAATGTTATTCGAGATATATCTTCCAGAGCAGAGTAATTTTTGTTTATGGGTGTTTTTTTCTCTTACAGGATACTGAAGATTTGCTAAGATGGCACATCAGACTGAATGGACTTCTGGTCAAAGAGCACGTGTGCATTAGTAAAGCTGTCAATCAATACTAAGCCTTTTGGTAGGCCCAAGTGTAAGATCTTCTATAGGACAGTGTAGGGAATGGTGTGTGGAAATCCACTGTGGGTGGAGCAAGATAAAAATGGTGACAGTAATTTTGCATAAATAAGAAACAATAGAGGCTGTTTATGCCAGAATAATTTATTATATTAGGAAGTTAGATTACTGGGACACTTTATGGACACAGATTAGAAGAGTTAAGTCAGTTCAAAAAGCACCTGATCAACATTTTATAACCTACTTCGATTAAGATAAGAGAGTACTCTGATATGCTACCACCTTAAATAAGGTATTTATTGATATAAGTGTATATAAACAATAAAAATAAAGGAAAGACCACCATGGAGAAGATGCTGTCCTTCTATTAATCCCATGCTCATGAAGAGATTCTCATCTTTTAATACCTTAAAAATATCTCTGTGACTCTAGCTCAAGAATTTAGGTTGCTTGGGTAAGGTTTCCGTCTTAGTAAATTAAATTCTTTAGAAATAATCTTTACATTTACTTTGTATAATCTTTCATATCACATGCACTTTTCATTGTAATTGTTGGCTGTGTACCCTTTATATGTCTGTGAGAGAGGATATGTATGAGATACTATTTACTTATTTAGTCATTGCCTTGCAGTTTCAAACGAAAATTCTTTTTATCTCTTACAGTTGCTTGGAGTGGGTTACTTGAACCCTCTTGGTTCTCAGCTAATGTCAACATGTGGGAGAAACAGAACCTGTCTGGGTCATGTTCTTTTTTTCTCAAAACTTAATTGCTGCATGTGCAAGGAATGTGCAGCACTGCCAAATGGATAACCCCATGGAGACTGACATTATAGCTTGCTGTGGGGTGCTTGTGCCTGGGATGAAGCAAATTCCAGAGCAGCAGGGACCTGAACATCTCTGAGCACAACCTGTCTCATTTTACCAAGTATCTCACAGAATTCTGGCCTTTAACCCAATGCAGAATGAAAACAAGGTATTTTCTAAAAATGTGATTCCTGTTTGATATTAATCTAGTCCCACATATTCTAGTGATCAGGAGAGCATTGCTGGAGGAAATGAACTACCTCAAGGCTGGATTCCACCCCCTCCTTAGCTCAGCCTGCCCAATAATTTATGTAGTGCTTAGAAAGAGCAGCCGGGCATTACTTTAAATGGAGGGAGACCTGTACTTGTATTCCTACTTAAAATCCATCACGTTTCTCCCTCAGCCAGCACCTGTTTTCTGTGAAAGCCTGGAACAAGCTGTCTGAATTAAACAGGGGTCCATTGGTTCGACTCAGCTGGAGTGCTGTTCTCCACAGTCATCATAACAACTGCAAACTGCTAGGCCAGTAGCTGCTTGTGAGTGTTTCCACTGCTCTGCTGCCACCTCACCTTTCACAACGCAGCCAGTATTTTACCCATGTTTTGTATTCAGCCCAGCTCGTACACACTTCATTTTCTGCAGCACTGATACCAGTTTTGGGGGTTGTTCGTAAAGGAGTCCAAAAGGAGTACCTCAGTAAAAAAGGAAATAAATTCTCATTTTGTATTTTTTTGTGTGTTTTCAGAGCTGAAAATGGAGGACAAAGAGGGTGTTAAACTTGAATGGTATACACATTTTGCTTTTTGCCAGAATAATCTTGATGCTAGCCTTTGAAGATTTATTTCCTTCGGGGATTGTCTCTTCCCCCTTCCTCAGCAGCCTGGATCAGAGCTGTTTGCCCTTGAAGGCTGCTTCTGGTTAACAGGAGTTGTCCTCCCACGCTCTCGACAACTGCTCCTGGTGAGGATGAGTGAATTAAAAAACCAAAGAGCACTGTGAGTGTCAGAAACACTATTTTCCGTGTGATATTTTAATGAAGTTACAGCTTATGGTAATCAAGAAATTCCCCACTCTGGGAAAGAAAAGGGGTTTATGCTAATCTGCTGTGATGCTGATTGTTTTCCTAGTGTGAAATGATGTCGTGCCTGTGTAGCAGCAGCCTCAGCCTGTGGCCCCTCGCTGCTGGGCATGGGGGTACAGAGTTGGGGTTGTGAATTGGGTGATAGGAAGACACTCCTGTTTGATACAAGCTGCCTAGGTGTCTTTTACAGGCATTTTATCAGAGTCCTTCTCTTTGTCTGCCACCTCGGGGAACGTACAGCTCTCTGTTTTCTTTTTGCACCTGCAGTGGGTTGTGAGACTGAGAACATATTACCACTTTTAAAATAAGTGATTACATTTAAAGAGAATCTTCCTGTTGAAATATAATTTTATGGGTATGTTAGCTCTCTCACTTAAATATTGCTTTCATAAAAGCTGTCCGTTTTCCCTGGGAATTTTATTTGCATGTATTAAGGCACTTGTAAAACCAAGAGATTGGGCTTTCACTACAGTTAAAGGATAAAAGTGTTGAGCAGGTTTGGATAGAAATATTTTAATTGTGGGATTTAGAAAAAAAGTTCCCAAACTCATCACTTTAAAATTTGAACTCTAAAACTAACCAGGAACATATTTCAGTGAAAACTATAACAGTTTTACCAGTAGAGATTGGTGTAGCCTGGATTAACCTGTAATCACAACCCTTGTGTATACTGAAAACACTGTCTTGTTTGCTCAGAGTGTGTTTTTCCATGCAGGGATATACCCTGCCCCTTCAGGCTGGGCTCTGTTGGCCCTGAAAGTCTAGTGGCTTAGGGGAGGTGAACAAAAGGCAGAGGAGGAAACACAGCTTGTTGCTAGCTGGCAAAAATGAACTTTGCAGAAGGCTGCATTTCCAAGAAAAACATTTTGAGTGTCTACAAGCAAAAAAAAACCCCAACACTGAAAGTTACTGTCTTCTGAAATGGAGGGATAATTCAGGAGACAACAGCACAGTAAATGGTTCAGGGATTGCTCTCTTGAGAGACGGAGTTTGCTTCTTCAGACAAAATGTGGTGTGAATAATTCTCCTGTGCATCCAGAGATAAATAGGAAAAAGAGACCCTGATGAGAGGAGTCCTTCAAGATGACAAATTACAAGTGTCCTACTGTATCATAGAATCACAGAATATTGTGTGTTGAAAGGGCCCACAAGGTCCATCAAGTCCAACTCTGCAGTGAATGGCCCATCCCGGGATCAGACCCAGAACCTTGGTGTTGTTAGCACCATGCTCTGAACAACTGAGCCAGTATTATTCAATATTGAAAAGAAAGACTCCACAGACACACTTGCATGCATAAGGTGTAGTTCTACAAGACTGCTCGTGCACCTCTTTGAAAAGTTTCACTTTATAGAGAGGAAATTGTGAACAGAATTTCACAATTTCACTTGATAAGTGAAATTTCACTTCATAAAGTGCTCCCCAAACAAGAGAGACTCCTTTGTACACCCGTGTTACCTGGGATAGAGTCATTTCACTTCTTCCTAACATTTTTCTTGGAAAGTTGCTCTATTTTAGGAGGCTGGAACAATTACTGAAATAAACAGTACAAGTTGGATAGTTATCAAAAAAAAATCCACACCAAACCTTAAATGCTACCATGTGCCTGAGACAAATAAGAACCTGGCTGTCATGTGATTTGGGGCATGCAACAGCTGAAAAATGCCTTTACGTAGAAGAATTGTACAGGACTTAGTTGGGCTGTGCTGTGTGCCAATAGGCACAGGTTCTTTCTCTGTCCCTCTTTCTCTTTGCCTGTGTCACAGTGATTATATCTGTATTTTGGGAAAACATAGGCAGGCCCTCCTTCCAGTCACATAAAATCTCCTGCCTGGACTGCTTTTTGTTTCTTGTCACAGAGAGGGAGGGAGAAGGTTGTGACTGCTTTCAAAACTGACTGCCTCTGTGAGGAACTGAAGCTGCAGGAGCGATGAATGGTGTTAATGCCAAGTTCCAGAGCAAGAGGGGACTTCAGAAGATGTGGGATGCTCCACATTTCTCAGAGGCCTGGTTTTCCTGAGTGGAAATCACCAGATAGCTGGTAAGTGATTAAGAACTAGAAATCTTTTCATGGCAATTTTTGGAGTTGCCTTTCGATATGCGAGTAAGGGCAAATCTCCCTGGGTTTCCTGTTGTCATCCTCTTTGTCCTGAACCCTTTCCCTTTGCTCAGTTCCCTCAGCCACATCACCTGTGGAAACTTTGTCTCCAGCTGGAAGGATGAGATGTGTGAGAACTTTCCAAAGCTGCACGTTGACGACAGCATAGGGGGTCGGCTGAACAACTATCACCTTTTATTTAATATGGCTAAATGCAAGGTTGTTCATCTAGGAATGAAAATTGTAGGCCTTACTTACATAAGATGAAGGCTGTGTTTAGAAATTGTGATTGAGATAAAGGACTGAAGGATCAGGGTGAATAATCTTTGCAACGTGAGCTCTAAGGATGGTGTAGTAGCAGGACGAGAGGCTAAGCAGTCCTTGATTGTGTAAATAAAGATCACTCGCAAGCAGAACTACTGTTACCACCATGTGTAGCAAGACTATATACAGCTTTTATATGTAAAGCAAGATTATCTGAAAAGCAGGAATGGTGTTTTACCAGTAGAGATTGAGATAGCCTGGAATAACAGGGTGTTTCAAGGCATAGTCATTGTTTTCAGCCCTGCAAACCAAAATTGTCTGATATTTGTTGTGTGAAAGCTAGAGAGCTTAAGGGCATTCAAAGTAGCCTGTGGCAAGTAGTGGTTGCATGTCACTGCTTTCTCCACGGACGAGTAGAGAAACGACACAAAATCCAGGCTCAGGGATAATGGACGCACTTTAATGAATTCTCAGAAGACTTTTATATGTTAGTTTGCAAAGTGTGTTAAATGGCATAAGGTAATTGGTTTTTTTGCCATCCACCCCTTAAGGGGATTGGTCAAGTTCTAAGACACCCATCTCTGAATGTTTTTCTAGTTAGAACCATAACAATTCTGCAAAACAACCTGCAGCTGCAAGAAGTTTACAAAACTGTAACATCGTTTTGAGTTACTTGCATGGGAAAGACAGAACTCTCACAAAAATGCTGCAGAGCTGAAGAAATTCTCTGCTGGAGTTTTTTCAGCATCCATAGTTGCACTCCCCTGGGACATCGTGGACTTAAATTCAGTGGCTGGATGGAGTGTCCCAAGGGGTGCCTTGGAGCCTGGGTACATCTTGGCACCTGGTGCATTGGAGCCTCCTTGATGGTCACCAGCCACAGCCACCTCTTTTCCCTGCCGTGGCAGAACTCCATCCTGTGGGAGTGCTGCAGCAAGGCCTGGACATGTTTGCCCCTTTGGACAGTCCCTCAGGACACCCAAGATGGTGGTCTGCCCACCAGGTTATGTGTCACTGTTTGTGGGTCTGCTTCGCTGGATTTGGATCAGGAGTTTGAACCCAAGATATTCATGCCAGGAGCAGTGTCAGGAGAGCGCCTGTGCAACACACGATGAAATACAATTTCCTCAGTTTAGCTCCACTGAGCTTCAGTGAGTTACAAAAAGAGCAATAACTCCAACTGGAGACAATCAATGCAGAGCACTGCTGGTTTAGTGATTAGGTCAATCCCTTGGATTACCAGAGTTAAAGATTTGAGATCCCTGCTTTGAACTTAGATGGCTTGTACATGTATCAGCCACATTTCTAGAAAATATTTGCATTGTTGGTCTAATTCTGAGACAGTTCGGCAATCTCCTGTAAATCCA
The DNA here is from genome assembly GCA_014706295.1 of Lycocorax pyrrhopterus obiensis. Lineage (NCBI taxonomy): Eukaryota > Metazoa > Chordata > Aves > Passeriformes > Paradisaeidae > Lycocorax > Lycocorax pyrrhopterus. The sequence goes on along the minus strand of JACSVZ010000015.1, from coordinate 58,672,136 downwards.
CGTGTTTCCATGGAAAACTTTGTTTTACACTGAGAAGGGTGTTTCAAACAAAACAGTGTTCACAATCAGCTCTATTCCATATTTTTAAGAGCATGTTGACAAACTGAGAAGTCTAGAAAAGAGCTACAAGGAATACTGGAGTCCTGGAAAATCTTTTTTTACTGTAAAATGTCTTTTTCATTCATCTTTAAAAGTAAATGGTGCCTGTTCACAGTAGATAAGTGCCTATGAGAGGAGCAGATTTACTAGAAGACAACATTTTAACCTTCTGAAAGTATAAAAATCTGCAGATGGCTCTCATGGCTTGAAGCTGGAGCTACTCAAATTCAGAACAGAAATCAATGGCAAATGTTTAAGATAAGAATAATCAATCACTGCAGCATCTTTCAGAGAAATAGATTATGCCTGCCAGCAAAGGCTGTCAGTAAACCAGGACTATTTTTAAAATGTCTCAAGATTCAGCAGAAAGTTTTTCTATAAAACAAGTTATAATTCAAGTGGAATTTCTGAACTTGCAGTAAGAATCTCTTGATGGTGACTCATGGTATCTCTTCTGCAGAAGGTCAGAGTAGATGACTCTCCTGAAGTTAAGGTTTTGCAATTATTTTCTGCCTCATAAGTTAATCTAAAACTAATGATAAAAAATATTAAGTCAAACAAAATGTTTTCTCACTAGACATTCTTCTAAAATCTACTTAAATGAAACAAAGCTTGTTTTACTATTCCTTTCCTTAATTTTTCCACTTACTAAACTATAATGTAGGCCATTTTTCAAAGATATTCCTTTCTTTTTTACATTTTCCTGAAAATATTTCAGTTACTCATTCTAAGATTTTGACTTTCTTTTTTTCCCCTAAGTATAAATTTTGAGAAACACTTAACAAATAGCTTTGGTTGTCTCAAATATGTATTTTTTTAATCCCAGCATTAAAAGGATCTATGCCTTATCATCTGAGCTCAAATGTTAGGATTTTGAGAGAAGAATCTGAACTCACTCTCTGGTACCTTTCTCCATACCGAAGGGCATGCAAGCCCTGGGCTTACATGTCACTTTTTAACTTGAGGATTTGTTAAGTAGCAGTCTTAGTCCTAGAGAGATGATAGAAAACAATTGTAGATTCTTGTTTACAGGCATGTTCACTAGTTATGCTTAATAAAGAGTAGCAAATTGGCATGATAAAGGCAGATAAGTAGCTGATGAAGGCTAATTAGTATCAGACCACCTCACTGCTGAATAGGGTTATGGCTGGCTAAAAGAGAACACAAATGCTGAATTTCACCACTATTAGTGATAATTTCGCCACAGGAAATAGATTTTCCTGCCCAATTTCACTCTTTTTCTAGTGAAAACTTCATAATTTTATTTTATGGGACAGTTCCCTGTACGCCTGAATCTTTCCACAGAGATGAAAGGCAAAGGTTATGAGAAGATTTTAACCATTAATATTTGATGATTTATTTTCAAAATATCCTCTTTGTTTCCCACTAAGCATGCCATAGATGAGGAAAGCTCTCAGGGATATGTAGAAGTGGTGCACCTAAAAACACAGAGATGGCATTCTGGAGTGGCATCCCTTGTGCTTTCTTACTGTGTGGTGAATCCAACACACTGTTAAAAAATCAGTTCTTTGAACACTCCTTCATTAAGTGTAAAATGAGAAGCTTGCAAATGGATTAAGTTTCAAAGAAGGTTCAGTACGTGCTTTGGATTGTCTGAGTGTCTGTCTGAATTGCTTTATTTTGGAAAGAAACAGTGGCATCTAAAAATGTCTCAGCTGGATGACTGTTGTAATCACCTCATCTCATTATTTTCAAAAATTTGCATGTTGTGACTTCAGAAGGGTAAAAGGGTTCAGAATCCACTTTCATTCGTGTTGGCATCTCATTTCAGACAGTCCTAAAAATGAACAGGTTTCCAATAACCTCTGAAACTTAGTTTCAAGGAAGATTCTTGCCTACAAGGAAATGAGTTCATGTTCAAATGCAGCCTCTCGCTCAGTGAGAGCATCACCACTGGGATCTCCAGGATTTCAGAAGCCTGTGGCCCTAAGCACAAGGCAAAGAGCGGCCGCTGGGTCTTTCCTGAGGGTGAAAGCTGAGAGATAGAAAGAGAGGAAAGAGGAAGGGCAAGGCTGGAGAGCATTGGGTGAGATCAAGAGCTCAATTTTTATTCAAGAAATGCTGCTGAGCAATGAAACCTGAGTTGATTCATCGTCTTAGCTCCCAGGCCTATTTCTGTGTAATTCTAATTAGCCTACTTTGTGTTTGTGGTCAGCTGCTGAATCAGGTTACAGAACTGCATATGTGTCCTGGTTTCAGCCAGGACAGAGTTAGAGTTAATTTCTTCTTGTTACAGTTCTGTGTTTTGGATTCTGAACGAGAATGGTGTTGATAACGCAGTGATGTTTTGGGCTTTTTTTGCTAAGTTGTGTTTATCCTAAATCAAGGACTTTTTTTCTCCCTTGTCTCATGCTGTGCCTTTGAGGAGCTGCACAAAAGAAACTGGGAGGGAGCACAGCTGGGACAGGTGACCCGAAGTGAGCAGCGGGATATTCCACACCACAGAACGTCATGCCCAGTATACAAACTGGGGGGAGTTACCCGGAAGGGTGGCTGGTCTGGGCTGGGAAAGGGGGACCTTGCATCAGTCAGCAAACGGTGAGCAACTGCATTGTGCAGTTCCAGAGCTGGAGAGAAGAAATCTGTTTGGATCCTGATTTGAAGAGCCTGAAGCATTGGGCAAGTGGCAGAGCACCATGGCTGACTGTCTGGGGTCCCCAGCTGGAAGAGCTGCCTGCGAAGCTCCTCCGTGGGAATGATTTATCACTGCAATGCATTTCCCTCTGATTAAGCAGTAGGCAACAGTTGTCTTCAGCTGCAAATGCATTAGTGAGGATGAGTGTGTCATGGGGAACATACTGCCTTCTCACAGCACTGAAGGAAAGGGCAAATTTTTTCTAGGCTATTGCTATAATTATTCTGTTGTGTTTGAATTACTCCCAATATACGTCATGAATAGGAATTGACCTTATAGGATGTCTCCAGATGCGGAGCTTCCATCTGTCTAAAGGGAAGTCTATTTTGTATTTACAGGTACAATTTTTTCCCACCTTGCTGCCAGTTTCTCAGACTTAAAGCAATGCTTTAGTGGCCCAGGAATGGTTGTCTACCACTAGAAAACCTTGGTTCATATCTGTCTGTCGTGTCCAAGAAGGCTGAAACATCCGTCTTCCATTTAAATCCATAAGAGCAACAGATTCATCAATCTCTTCTTTTTAATACACTCAACAGAGTGACCACCTAACCTCCTGTTTAGAGCACTGGAAAAAGAAGGGGGGAAGTCAGCACTGATAGTTGTCCCAGGTAACATCTGAAGCACCCACAGGCATCTTCTGCCACAGCTGAGTATCCTAACAGCAAGTATCCAGTGGGTAAGGAGTTTTTCTTTTGTTCCACTCTTGTAGTTCTTGAAAAGTAGGAAAAGTTCAGCCAGGAGATATGAGGAGGCGTTGCTGACAGCCCCTGCTGATAGCAGGACTGGGAGAAGAACTGGGAAAAAAGTGAAAATTCATGGATAAAACGGCTTAATAATTGAAACAAAGTAAAATATAATACAAATAATACTAATGATAACAATGCTAATAATTGTAGTGAAAAGGAGAGAGAGGGAAATAAAACCCAAGAAAGGCATGTGATGCACAGTACAAGTGTTCACCACCTGATTCCCGGCCTGTCTCTGAGCAGTGATTGGCCACTCCTGGCCAATTTCCCCTTAGTTTGTATACTGAGCATGATCTTCTATGGTATGGAACATCTCTTTGGTTATTTCGGGTCAGCTGTCCTGGATATGCTCCCCCCCAGCTTCTTGTGCACCTGCTTTCTGAAAAGTCCTTGAGTCTGGGTAAACACTACTTAGCAACAACTTAAACATCAGTGTGTTAACAACCTTATTCTCATACTAAATCCAAAACGCAGTGCTGTACCAGCTACTAAGAAGAAAATTAACTCTGTCCTGGTGGAAACCAGGACAGACAGGCAGAAGAATATTTGTTCAGGAGTTCTTGAATTCCAGCAGATCTTGTGGATGAACAGAGATCCTCCATAGTCAGCACTCTGCAGGCAGAGGCAGCTCTAGCAATGCAGCTTCAAGTATTTAGGCACTGGGGATGTTTTATCAGTTCTCTACTTAGTCCTCTACCTCTGCTCCTGCCACTGCACAGGGAGTCTTGCAAACTCAGAGTCTATCCTCACCTACCATGTAAGTTGATCTTAGCTCATTTAAGCATTTTTCTCTGACATTTTGCATGGCTGTTTCTGTGTCCTTATGGCTAAGATCTTGGGTGTACGAGGAATGTTTTGTTCAAGCTTTTGGACTATTTGTTTCTTATGTCAGAAGTGTGGGCACAGGGGAAATGACACTTGTTAGGTATTGCTGACTTCTGCTGAAGATGTTAGCTCACTTTTTCTCCTTGCTGTGGTCTAGTGACCTGAAGTCAATCACCTTTTCCTTCTGCTTTGTTCACCACAATCTCAGTATGGGAAAAGTCATAAAACCAGGATGGAAGTTGCTTTACACTACAGAACACAGCTGAGACTACTTAAAATAACTTGTATATTATTAGGAAAAACAACCAGGAAAAGAAATCTCGTCTTGCTTTTTTCTGAACATAAATGCTATATCTGTCTAATTCTTTTTTTTGCACTGGTTATTTTCTCTGTGTTTGCTACCATTGCCTTTTTCACATACAGTAACAGCAAGCTGTTAAATTAAGCAGTGAAAATGGGATACCTCACTCAAGTTTCCTAATATTTCCCTTGGAAAAAGCCCAATATTTTGGGGCTTTTTGACCAGCAAACAGGATTTGCTCCTTACTGGGAGCCAGCTGCAGATAATTTTTTCCGTGCTTTGTTCTCCATGCTCCCTTCAAGCTGTTCTAATTTCCTCTCTTACTCCTGAGAACCACAGAGCAGTCAATCCAGGTAGCCGAACACGGAGGGATCCGGGCAGCTGAGGGCTCTGTGCAGCACTGCCACTCTGCACCAGGCAGTGCCCACGAGGGGCCCCAGCCCCACTGAAAACCCCTGATTAAGGCACAGCAGCATCTGGCACTTAATTGCTTCGTGTGGCATTTTCCAGTGAAACATCCTGAGAGTGTAATAACTTTTTCAATTGATGGTACCTCTTGGAGCCCTTCTGGTTATTTAATTGATTCCAGGCTGGTGCTAAGAAAAATGCAGCTTGTGGGTGCTCAAGCTGCTTATTAGCCATTAATAACCACGTGGGTGGACAGCTGTATTGTGCTGATCAATAGGCAGAGCTGTGCTCCTGAAATAGGGGCACGGGGAATTTGGCACCCAGGCTGTGCATGGAGAGGAGTTCCCTTCCTGCCTACAAAGATACTTCTTGCCCTTGCTCACTTCCAGGTGTCTGGAGAGGCATGTTTGTGCGAGGCATGAAAGATAGGCCGTGTGCTGATGCTGAACCACCTCCTCCCAGCTGAGGCACTGAACAGGACAGAAAACACCTCCAACCCCAGATTGTGAAAAAGTACTGCTTTTCAGTGTTTTTCTGAGGTTTGAAATAGAAGAGTTTTCTTTTGCTCTGCTCAAATCATACTCACTTCACAATTACTTTGAATGCAAATTTTAAATATTGAAATAAGTATTTGTACTGAGGAGACAGTAGTTATTTATACTTCAGCTTCTGTGCCTGCTTTTATGATGTCTGGTATGCCAACATCTTAGCCTTCAGGTTTTTTGGTTTTATGTCTGTGTATATTCGCATGAGGGAGACATATAAATATTAGGGACACTGAAATACAGTTTTCCAACTCATGGAAAACTAGGAAATTATTATTTTGTTCGTTTAGGCTTGGAACAAAAGCTTGTTTCGACAACTTTCTATGGAATGAGAAATCCTGAAAATTGTTTTCAATATTTTATGTTATATGGTGAATGAATTTCACTGATTTATTACAGCATCATTTAGAAATACATACAATAATCAAAGAATAAATGATGGAATTGTGTTAAATGAAATTTTCATTTTGTTGAATTTTTTATTTCTAGTTTTGAATTGCTTTTCTGATGTTTATGTCACTACAGGTATAACACTATACCCCTTCCTCCCTTGCCACTTTCACTCTAGAGTAATTCACTGACAAATTTATGGGTGAGATTATTGACAAATGCTTGCTGGGCTTGTATTTGCTCTGAGTTGAAGGTTAATTCTGAATTTGTTTCAGATAAGCTACTGACCTGACAAAAACCAGCAGAAATTAAAGATAAAACTCATAACCTTCCCTCCCTAAATTCTACATTTCATCTAGGTTCTTCCTTTAAGTGCTTTGCTTTGGGGCAGCAGTACCCATCACCATTAACATGTTTTGTCATCAACAGATTGTGATCACTTCTAGCCATGGAGAAACTAGAGGTGGTTTCGAGACAGTGACCTAGAGATGAGGGGTACTTTATCTCATTAGAAGGTAATCAGCACTGTCTGGGCCCCTGAGGAATTACTGTTTTATGACTAGGTCCATAACCCAATAGAAAGAAAGCCCCTTGGAGGAGGTTTCTTGGAACAACAGGCAAAAGGCAATACAGCAGGAGATAGGCTGTGTGACGGAAATTACTTTAAACCAGAGTCTCAAGGCTTCTCCTGGCAAATTAACAGCCAAGGGTGTATTTTTTTATTCAATGTGTTTATTGCTTATCCGTCACAGACACAACCTGTGTCCAGCATAACAGGAAGAGCAGTGACTTGTGTGGAATTGAATCCAAATCTGTTATTTTATTTGTCCCTTCTGTACAAAATGCAAACTTCGAGGGGGAGGGGAGGATGAAAACGGAAAAAATGCGTGTAAACTACTACCTGTCCCTTCCTTTTCCTCTGGGTGGTTGTCACATTAGGCCTTTGCAATCAGGTTTACTGTTGCCTTTGTAAGGCTCCTCTCATATCAGGTTAGTATTCATGTGGGGTGATATAGTGAAGTGGCTTTCCTGGCACCTTTGGTGGGATGCATGCTGATAGGGAGTGATGGAGAGGGGAAAACGTGATGGGGATGTCAGACCCTGTTAACAGAGCAGTCCTGCTCTGCCCTTTCCAGCTTGCACTGCAGCAGGCTGGAGCTCTTTGCCTTATTGCTTTGTTCACTTCTCATGGAGAGCCTTTGTGAGGGATGAGAGGGGCAGGTCCATGCCAGCCGTGACCATCCCACCCAGAGTAGGGAAAGAAGGCTGTTCTGTGCCCTCAGGAAACTTATCTCAAAGATGGCTCTACTGCATTCAAGGACATGCAAAACTGGACATCACAGTCGCTGCTGTAAGAAGCAAACGTTGTCTCAGAACAAAAGACTCCTGGATACAGAGCAAACTCATAAGAACCAAGCAGCTTTATTTTCTCCCCATCCAGTTTGCAGCTTTGCATAATGGATTTCTCTTCTTTCCTCCCCTCTCTACTTCTTGTCTCATTTTTTCCCAGCATGACACCAGTTATTATAATTACTGTTACAGCTACATCTACAAAACTTATGAAACCCTGGAGCTGTGCACATGTGTACTGAGAAACATCTTGTCTAACTGCAGCTGTTCAAAAGAGGGTTGTCTGAGCCTGTCCCCCTGGCTCTCCCTATCATCAGCATAGGCAGAAAAAACTGTGTCCAAAGATGTCTTCAAGCCATTTCAATAAGGTTCCTGTTCTAGGGAAAATTATGTTTCTACATTGCCCCCAGAGGGTGTCCTACTTTTGACAGATGAAGTGTGACATGCCTCATCTTCATTTCTTACTGTGGCTTCTCAGTTCTTTGCAAATACCATTGACTTTCACTTTTCAGCCCTTTCCACTCTGAACTGTGTCTGCCAATACACTAACACGTTTTAGCATGTATCTTTTAAAGTATATATTCCTCCCTTTTGTTTGTCTTTGCAGGGTCCCAAGCGTTAGAGAAGCACCTCTACAAGTGTTTACAAAAGCATAATCATGCTGATTGTATGCTCTGGATTATGACCCAAGCATGCCCAGAACAAAATGGTGGTCATTCCTGTTCTCTGTGAAATGCTCTGCTTATGCTTGTTCTAGCCTGGTTCGTGTCTCTGTTGGGCCTCTACTCAAGGCTATGCATAAGCCATACAACTTATCCCTTTTTTTCCCTAGAGCACTTCAAAACCAGGAATTCCTTTGAAATCACAGATTCACAGAATAAGCTGAGTTGGAAGGGACCTTCAAGGATCATCAGGTCCAACTCCTGGCCCTGCACAGCACCATCCCCTAGAGTCACACCATGTGCCCAAGAGAATTGTTCTTGAGCTTCTTGAGCTCTGTCAGTCTTGGTGATGTGACCACTTCCCTGGGGAGCCTATTCCAGTGCCCAACCACCCTCTGGATGAAGAATATTTTCCTGATATCCAATCTAAACCTCCTCTGGCACAACTTCAGGCCATTTCCTTGGGTCCTGTCCCTGGTCACCACAGAGAACCGATCAGTGTCTGCCCCTTCTCTTCCCCTTACGAGGAAGTTGTAACTGCAATGAAGTGTCCCCTCAGTCTCCTCTTGCTTTGTCCACCCCCCGAAAATAATTAACAAATCAGCATTTTATAGCAGGAAAAAAGCTTCACTGGAAAGTTCCCAAACAACTCCATTATTTTCTAGTTGTCTTGTTCATGTCCTCTCAGCATGATGTAAAAGCTACTGAACAGAAGACATCAACCCTCTCTTTTAAAAAATTATGGCGACTTTTTTGCGTACGAGGGGATTACATTCCATGTTATGGAAAATATATTAATTTCAACACTTGGAAACTTTTTATTTACTTATTTTTCATTTTAGAAAGACAGCATAACAAAATCTGGGATTTGATATCCATATTTGATATGTCTTGTTTATATTTTCTGTGAAACATCCGGAACATGCACAGTTTTAATAACCAAGCCTGTATTCACTGAATTCTGCTCTCATCTCTTGGCTACTGGCAGGACTGCTAAAGCCTAACCCTCATGTTGAAAGACATGCAATATTGGCAGTAGCTTAGCTCTTTGTACCCAAAATGACAGCCTGGCCAGACAACACAGGAGTTTCTTGATTTGTGCCAAAGAGTGTGACTTTTACAGAGTTCTTGCTCCTTTGGGCTCCTGGCACTTCTTAGTCTTCCCCTCTGTGATGGGAGCTAAGGTAGATCTGTGCTGGAGGGATTTAACTGCTTTGACCTTACTCCCTATTTTTTTATTAGGTTGAATTTTAGTAGGATGAATTTTGCAAAACCACAGATCCACTGTGTCTATATTTCCAGGAAATGGTTTGGTGCAGCTGCCATCAGCAATGCTTCCATTTAGGAATATTGCTCCTGTGCCATATGGATTCAATCATCTCTGCTCAGCCCTGTTTGTAAGTGTTTTTCAACTGCAGGCAAAAATGATAGTAGTGATTATGGGAGGAGTCAGGAAAAACCTTTGGTGCCTAAACTAAATGAATTAACTCCAGAGTTTTTTGAGACATTCCTTCTTATATTTTTCCCTCTTACATTGCTTCACATTTTTAAGCCAAAGGCTTTGATTTCTTAGTGATTTATTTAGCACCTTTTGCAAGCTGTTAATGAGAGAGAGAAACCTGGAGAGGTAGATGAGACTTGTCAGAGACAGGAGAGGAAGAAATGGACAGGGAGAGGGAGGAAGGAGCAAAATAAGGGAGGAGTGGCAAGACAGAACAAAGACTGAGAGCAGAAGGAAAGGGGTATTTTTGTCTCTCCACTTCTTCAATATCATTCTTGCTGATTTTATCTTTTTCCCTTGTTCTGTGTGTTGGCAGAAGTGAAGTTGGCAAGCTCCATGGAGAAGAAGGTGTCAAAGTCAGTCTCTTAGTGCTGCCAAGTAGGTTCCCACGTCTAGACGGTGCATGCAATGATTGGCAAAAGGCCAAAAACAGTGTTAATGGATTTACTAAATAGCAGCATTTCTCTGTATTGATTTTCTTAGGGTGTTCCCAGAACTCAGGGTGAAGTAGGTAGCTATACTTTACCTGATATTTTCTGCTAATAAATGGCCTCAAAGAGAAGCACTTAATAAAGACACTTCTGGCCTGGTGGCCATTCTCTCAAGATGTCTCTTCTGGGGGAGATGATGGGCATTATCAGATATTACATTAACTGCAAATATTGCTGGCTGTACTTAAAGATTGAGGTGGAAATTTTTATTGTGCTAAGTGTGATTCTGCTCTTTTAAAGAAAAAGGCAACTTTGCTCACAGCCCAGTGGTGAAACTGAGTGAATGGCTTAAGTTGGCATATCCATGTACCTTTTCTACTGTGTGAATCAGCACTGGCAAAAAAGTTTTCAAAGTATGTGTGGGAAGAGAAACAGAAGTTTAGCATTAGTGCTCTGAATTTACAGGTAACCTTAGCTGTATGTTTCTGTAATGTTGATTTTAAATACATGTATAAATAAGAAATGTGCATGCCAAAAATAGTTGTGCCTTGGGAAAACAGAGTTCAAGTACCTGTTTGTGTTTCTATTGTGATTCTTACTAATGTCTTTCGATCATCAGGGTCTACCCCTTAAAATTTTCCCACCTTACAGCCTATCAGTAGAGTCCCTGATCTGCAGGGTTCAAGAAGGCTTAGATACAGGGCAAGAAAACAAATCTATTCAAACACATCAATTTATCTGACTGCCCTGAGAAAAAGGCAGTTGAAAAACTGGCTTTTCTCACTTTCATTGTGGAAAGGTGGTGGGCAGGAGGGTGGTGAAATGGCTGAAGGTGAGCTTGGGCTGAAGAAACAGTAGAGCAAATGGCAGAGGCAGAAAGTCTTTGGCAGAGAGGTTGAGAAAGGTGTAAAGTCCTCCAAAGGTGGAAACAGTGAAGATCCTCAAATTTTAGAAAGGAAAAATTGAGAAAAAGGAAGCCAGCATCGACGACCTTATTAAAATGGCTTCTTCCCATTCTGGAGCAGCTGGACAAAAGTATCCTGACCCTGCCATGGCTGATGCATCCACCATGCCCAAGAGACCCCCTCTTCAATCACTTGTCAGACTGATAGACTTACTGTGCTCCAAAACCTAGATTTACCTGGGCAGGCATGGCCGCATGTCACCCCCACTGGCTCTCTCTGCTGCTTTAGAGCCCTGTCTGCTTCTGAAGTGGGGGTGAAACTGTGTTCTGAGACCCTGAGGAGCTGAATATGCACCTTATTTCTTTATCTCTACTCCCAGATGCTTTCTGAGCCTGCCATGCAGCTAGGTTTGCATTCATAAGGCAAATGGAGCTCAACACATATTTGGTTGGTAGTGGTGCTGTCTCCCCTCATAATTAAAAAATTTCTTTTGCTTGGATACAACAGGATGGCTACAAAAGAATCTTACCTATTCCCTTTCAATACTTGGATGGCAGAAATATCTGGAGGAATGTTTATTGAAGGCCCTTGTCAGACTGCTCAAGGGACATTGTGGTTAATGTTGACATTTTCTGACGGAGGAACAGAGATGTGGACAAAACAAGGACAAGTGAAGTTGTACTTCAGACCTCTCTTGAACTTCACACTTGCCAAGAAAGTCAGGGAAAAGAAGGTTAGAATTTTTTTTCTGGTTACTACAGACATTCTCACTGCCTGTGGCTACTGCGGGAAAACCATTTCTCTTGATCTATCGCCGTTTCACATTTCACAGAGCAGGTCAGTCAGTGCAAAGATAAATTAAACAGAGATACCATGTACAAACACATGTTTACTATTGTTATAATTCTGTTTAATGCAATGCTTTAACTAGGAATACAACTCAGCAGAAATACATACACATATATTGCATGTAATTTTAGTTGTCTTTTCAAAATATTTCAAACCCTCATCATCTTATTCCTTCGTGGCTTGTTTTGGTGAAATGCCTTCTTTCTTCATCTTGTATAACAAGTTAGAATGCTGCTGAATAACACAGACATTTTTCCTCCAAATGAAACACAGCATTACATCCAAATTCCCAGTTAATACGACTTTATCAAACTTCGCTTTCACTGTATGAACGTTGTGTATAATATATGTATATCTATACAGCATATATAAATATATATCTATAATGTATATATAATCAAGTGGGTCAGCTTTACACAGCTAACCATAAACTTGTGCTTATCTTATTTATATGAGATCAAATGTACGGCATCAAGAATTTGACCAGTCCCCAACTTGTAAGATCCTCAGTTCCTGGTTTTACCACATGATTTTGGATATCACATACAGGTAATGCATTCCCTTCTTTTTTGCAGTAGTATTTTCTTTTGAAGAAAAGAATGCAGTTTTTTTTTTTTTATACATATATAAATGAATAACAAGTTTTTCATATCCTTAAGTTAAAAAAGATCTCAAGAAGAGATGAGGTTCTTCCTCGTACATAGAGCTTGAAGAGTAATTTGACATTCATTGTAGATATATTTACATTACAACCTTATCTGGATAGTATTACACAGAATGTATTATTTTTTACACAGTCAGGATATGGTGTTGGTCATGTTAAAACACACTATCTAAAGGTATTTACAAATTGCTAGTCTCTAACTTACCAACCACCTCAGCTAAGTGGCACCAGAAATAAGAGATAAGATAGAAGAAGGTCTGTGGTTTGGCAATCACGGCACTCCCGCCAGTGTTTTTGTTATTACTGTTACTGCCACTACTACCATGATGTGCTTCAGAGAAGGGCTGTCTTTGGGGTAGAGGTGGAGACAGAGTCTCCAGCAGGGGAAGAAATCCCTACCTCCTCCCTGAAGCCTACATGAGCTGGGGGAAGCAGAAAAGCAATCCAACTGGAACTTGCTTGTCCCTTTGCAAGTAAGAGCACACCATCCTTGTCCCCCTGTGCTTTCTCCATTTCTGTCAGGTAAGTCCAGACATTAAACACTCAGTGAAGTCCTTGCTTCCGAGGGCACTGTAACAGGGGCTGTGATCACACTGCCTCATGTATCACACAGAGCTCTTCTGCCAGAGTCAGAGCACTTCGGGACATCTCTCAGAAAATAGTTTCTGTGTGCTTTTTGGCAAGTATGATCCAAAAAATAAAAAAAGAAAATGAAAAAAAAGAAAAGAAAAGAAACTCACTGTGGAAAGATGAAAAAGAGTGGTACTTTTCAGGTAATGCAGAGCTTTGGAAGGCAAAAAGACACCAGAATTTATTTTCCTTTATTTGGTTAATACTGGAATAAAATGTGTTTAACAAATCTACCCAGTACCCTGAAATATGAGGCCTGGGAGTACTAATACGCTCATGTAACTCACTAGTTCCACAATGTAGCAAAAGAGTCCATAGCAAAAGGAGGGAAATAAAAATATAGGAGAAATAATTGCATTGGTTGTGGTAAATTATTCACGTTCAACCTAGCCTTGCTATAATTACATCCTTAGGTTTGGGCTCTCAGTGAATACTCTGCTAGTAAGCTCATGAATGAAAGGGGATTCGAGGGAAGGCAGGGCTGCCTTTCCATTGCACAGAGCATAAAATTAATCCGTGCATGTTGCAGCATGATATTCCACTACAAGCACATTCACTCTTTGACATTATCCACCGTTGTGCCCGATACAGAGATAACTAAACTGGGGAACAAAAGAACTGATTTGGCTTTGTTTCATGTGAGGGTTTGTTTTACTTCAGTTTTAAAACCCATGCAGAAAGGATTTATGGAACTTGCCACTCCACACAGTAGCTTGGGCTTCAGTGCAGGGGGATGTGCATGCTAGGGAAGGCAGTTTTTGGGTGGGGTTAAAGAGGTTGAGTACCAGCATTCACAGTTCCTGAAAGGCAAATGAAACTGCATGCCTGTAGCTGAAACACAGGTGACATTTGTTAAAGTGAGGAAGGAAGAAAGCTTTTTTGTTAAAACTGTGGCAAAAGAGGAAAAACAGGCAGAGAAGAGAGGCCACAGCAAATTAAAGACCATCTCTCAGATTCCTTCAAGGCCAGATTTTCTATAAACTTTTAAAAAATAATTCCTTAAAAGTCTAGAGCATTTCATGATATACAAGAACTGTAAAAGCAATATTGTATAGAAATCATTCCCTTGTAAGTGTCTCCAGGCATAGTATATAGACCCAGTGTGAAAGAAAAGCTAACTTCTTTTTAGCTTCTCAATTTCTGCCACTTGTACTGCTGTCATCTGGGACTATAAAACTCCAAACTCACTGTCAGCAAACACCCCCCATGCACAGGGCCAGGGTTTGTTTTCCTGCCATTTCTTTTGTAAGACTTTAGCTTCTCATCCCTAGAAACACCACAGTTTGTCAAAAAATCAAGATTTTTTAGGACATATTTTAAGGGGAGGGAGAAAAACATCAGCATTGCTATTCTCCACTCCCCCCCCCGCCCCCAAGCTGCATTCATATCAGCTTTGCAGCAGGGTGGCTGTCAGGATGCTTTACCTACTCGGTCCTGCTAGGCCACTGCCATGATTAGTTTTGGGGCACAGAAGTGGCAAGGAGAGATACTGTCAACAGAGGTGAAAAATTCAAAGTGCGCCAGCTCGGGTCACAGGAGAAACTGGGAGCTGTGTCCCGAGGCAACACTCATCCACAGGAATGTCTCATTCATAGGAATGAAGAACAGAGACCAAAATTGGTCAAAACTGGGGAAGGGGACAGTGAGTTTGCTAGCAAGTCCCACAGACAGATGGACACATTCAAATCCGTAAGGAGATAAAACCAAAAAAATTCTGTGCACTCCTGCTCCTAACCCTGGACGGGAGGCCAGGAGCTGCTGGGCCACTTCAAGGTTTCTTCAGTGGTGTGTGGGCTGTTCTCACCACTGTGGCACTTCATAAAGGCACCTCTTCTAGTCAGTACGTTTTCCTCCACCAGAAGAGCATAAAACAGAGGGCTGATAGATTTAGCACTTGCTTTTGTCCCCCTCATGCTTTGTGATTGCCAAACAACGGATCCCTGGGGTCCACTTGAGCACTCCCTACCCTGCCAGCACTTGTACAGCAAAAAAAGAATGAAAGAAGGAAAGAAAAAGCAATCTGACCTATATAGATGTGTTTGTTGTCTTTGGACTGTCTTTCATCAGGCAACATTCAAATACTTTGCTATCTTTGAATAGATCTTATGATTTCTAATAAATCAAATGAAAATCTCAAACAGAAAGAAGGCTGACAAGTTTTTCTTAGATTTTGTTCTCACTGGAAAACAGATTTTCAGTATTGCTTCAGATTTCTCTTTCTTTCTTCCTTTTCTTTTCTTTTCTTTTCTTTTCTTTTCTTTTCTTTTCTTTTCTTTTCTTTTCTTTTCTTTTCTTTTCTTTTCTTTTCTTGTCTTGTCTTGTCTTGTCTTGTCTTGTCTTGTCTTGTCTTGTCTTTTTTCTTTTTCTCTTTTCTTTTCTTTTCTTCTTCTTCTTCTTCTTCTTCTTCTTCTTCTTCTTCTTCTTCTTCTTTTCTTCTTCTTTCTTTTTCTTTCTTCCTTTCTTCCTTCCTTTCTCTTTTACCACAGACACCTTTAATAATCAGGAAAGTTGCCCACTGGATTGATGCATCTTCAAGTTGCTGTTTTCTTCCTGGAGAGTGAAGGTAGGGCTGTCTCGTGACAATACAAATCACTCCCCATGGGCTGCCTCTTTCTGGAAATAATGAAAGAGGAAAAAACACGAGGGAGCAAGAAGTTCTAGCTGCAGTTTTTTGTTGTTGGTTATCCTTTTTTGTTTTTTTTTTCTTTTTCTTTTTTGTTCTCATGAGTCACCTGCACAGTGGGCTTGATTTTTATGTGAAGCAAAAGTGGCCAGCGCAGCACATGGTGTGGATGTGCCACTGGGATCCTCTGGCCAAGCCCAAGGTGAAGATGAGGCAGCTCCAGCAGCAGGGCCACTTGGGGCCATGTGGACCACGGGGTGCAGGTGACAGCCAGGGAAGCCGAAGTTACCCAGGGAGAGCTGCTCTTCGAGACTGACATCTAGATCGTGCAGAACTATCAAGCAGAAGGGAAGTGAAACCTGGTGGACGTGGTTTGGGACACAAAGGAAAGACATGAAAGCTCAAAGGATATCCAAGAACAAATTATTTTGCGGTTCTGAACCATTATGACATTTTTGTGTTACTGAGCCAGCTGAAGACCCAAGAGGTTCCCAGTATCTCAGGGCACACTCTGCCTCTTCTCTGCTTTCAGGAGGGGCTAGACAGTGTAGTAAGTGTTGGCTCTGCACCTGCCGGTAATGCACACAAGGCAGACAAGATTCCATGCAATATCTTGATTAGTAGTTGGTCATTTTTCATGTATATAAACCATATTGGGTTGTGTGTTTGCATGCCTGTGGACACATGCATTATGTCATCTATTTTTACATTGTTTAATTGTCTGCAAATGTAGAGGTACCATGGAACTGTTATAGGGTGGAAACACAGAGGACTGTGTGTCCTGCAGGCCTTTTAAACATAATATAACATAAAGCATCTTGTTTTTTGGGATCAAAAGTGAAGGTGGTGCCAGGGAAAAGCGCTAGATACCTTCGAACTGATATTTTTACTTTGCTTGTTTGTTACATGAGTGCTGGGCCCCAAAATACTTTTTTTTCTGTGGTATTTTGAGTGTTATCATATGATGAAGAAGTATAATTGTAATTTATCTGTCACACTTCTTAACCTGCAGCAGTGTTCTCAGATGTTAGATTAATTCATTATGAACAAGTGACAGCTTCAAATGTGAGAAAAAAGGATTTGCACATCTGCCAGAAAACCACAGTTAAAAGATTAAGTGTGGCTGTACAAATCATTACTTCCCAGTTTGAGTACCTGTACTATTGATACCCACAGCACTTGGTGAATGAAAGAAGCAAGTGTGCTTCTTTTATGAAACTTTTCTAAAGAAGTCAGATTTAGAAATTGAACACATTTGATTTTATTTTATCTTGGGATTTTATCTGGGTTTTTTAACACGGTAAGAGAATGAACAGCCTAGAAATGTGTAAGTCCTTCCTTTGACCTGTCAAGATAAACGTAGTGAATGAAGTTTTAAAAGACAAGCAGCGCTCAGTTTTGCAAGCTTTGTCATTGAGTTATTCTTCCTTACAAACAGGAAGATGAAAACAGTGATAGTAGATATGACTCGAGGCAAGTGGGAGTTTCAAAATTAGATCTTTGGCTGTATGGAGACAGTTATATTAGGATGAAATCACGAGGGGTATAAATTAAATGACTTTATATTAAGACACATTAATCCTGAGTTTAACGTGGCCTTAATTTACTGCAGTTTAATCCTCCTCCTTTTCACTTTCTGCTGGGAACTTGTACTACGAAACATGAAAATTGTCATGATACCAAAGTGCTTTGACACTGTGTTCCAATAAGCTTGTCAAATGTAAAACTTAATTCTGCAAGATTAATTTCTCTGCAATCTCAGAGGCTGCAATTTTGAGGTACATTTTGGAATACTCTAATGTGGTAGCATGAAATAACAGAACGAATTGGTGTTTTATTCGGTGGGTGGCTTTCGTTTCAGAAAAGAGACCCTCAGGATACTGTCTATGCTCTTTTTGGGTAACAAAATATATAAACATACCTTTGTTAGGGCCTGGAAGTTAGTGTTACTAAGAAGGAGGTAAATAAGATATGCATAACTCACAGACAATATCTGTTGTCAGTAATCTGATACCCTTTGACCTGTCCACACAATGCTTATTTTTGCTACAGTAAATATCAAATATTGGAATACTAAATTGTTATTCAGGCAGAAATAATCTAAATTTTGCCTAGTGTGGAGTAGCAGAAAATATTTGAGTTTACCTCTTGCCAGACTCCCATCCAGACTATTTCAGTATCTGGTTTCCTATAATCACAGTTTTCCTCTCTGCCTTTTCATTAGTGTTATCCCTTGACTTACAGTCAAAATATGGCTCCCAGGCAGTACACAAGGCAATGTGACCAGTATCTTTTCCAGAAAGCAAACATCTTGTCCAGGATTCACCCAGAAAGGACCCCAGTTTCACACTAAGGGCTTAGCAGAGCTTGATCGAGGTGGGTATGGTGGTCTACTTTATTCTTTTCCTCAATAAATTAATCATAGAATCATCTTTTGACAGGCCAAGAGCATGGTCATCTAATATTAACCATTCTGTGAAGCCTCAACATACCTCTTCGTCTGTACATCCAACTTTAAATGGATGTAAGCTTTCATCTTCCTAGTAATAATCTTGTTTCTATTCTTCAGCTGAGACCCTTTGTCTGGCCACCATGGTGGCTGAATGGATGAGACCTTTGAATTTACAACTTCTTTTGATGTTCAGTCTTGCCCTGGACAAGTAAGGTACAGAAAGGAAGAAAAGGCTGATAGAGGTAAAAGACAAATCCACAGGTCGATGTTATGTGATGAACAAAGTGAACAAAATCGTCTCAAAAGCTTTGGTTTACATGGAGGCTGAAGAAGTCTTGGCATGTAGCAATCTGGACGAGACCACGTCTTTTCACTTTGATCTTGACGTGATGAAGTGGTCACAGAACAAAAGCCCCTGAGAAGGGGCAAGCGACAGACTTCAAACAATATACAATGATTACATGTTGAGAGCATAAGTACACTTTCAGAACTGACACAATTTTGGAAATGGTGGTGTCATAAACAACATAAAAAAACTTTCATGATTTACCTAACATTAAGCTTCTTACATGACAGTGGCAAAACAGCTTTAGACAACTTTGAGCTTTAGAAAATTTCTGCCATCATTGATTTGGATTATGCAATGATCTTCCAAACTCCTATGCCTCTTCCACACAGTTATTATTAAAATTTGGGGGTTTTAGATGAAGATGTATTAAACACACACAGGAAAAAACAAGAAAAAGAGAATGAAAGAACAAGTATTTTACACAGAATGACCAAAAATCATAGACTTTAAAGCCCTTCTGCAGAATACTCTCAGAAAGTAAGGAACTGTGCCTCCAGTCCACATCCTTGAACAATTTCTCAAACATCCCCATGTCCCAAAGATTTATTTTCATTTATTAAAAAAATGTTTTTAAGTGTAGTCCTCAGGGGTACAGCTGATACCCTGTATCAGTATTTCCACTAACATCCTGGATTGCACATTCCA
The DNA here is from genome assembly GCA_014706295.1 of Lycocorax pyrrhopterus obiensis. Lineage (NCBI taxonomy): Eukaryota > Metazoa > Chordata > Aves > Passeriformes > Paradisaeidae > Lycocorax > Lycocorax pyrrhopterus. Next base: position 58,653,105 of record JACSVZ010000015.1, on the reverse strand, counting down.
TAGAAGAGCATAAAGTGCTATAGCATCGGGGTTTTTTTAATTTAATTTGGAACTTCTTCACTCTTTCCATAACTATTTTCATTATTATTTTTACCTTGTAGCTCCTATATTCTTGTAATGACACATAAGAAGGTGCTTAAAGGTCTTCTTGAAAGTGGCGTTGCAGAGCGCGTAGCAAGCGGGGTTGATGGTGCTGTTGATGTAACAGAGCCAGTAACCTATGGTCCATACGGTGTTAGGGATGCAGGATGTGCAGAAGCTGTTGATGAGCACCATCACATTGTATGGGGTCCAGGTGATGATGAAGGCCAGGAGGATGGCCAAAATAGTCCTTGTCACTTTTTTCTCCCTAGAAGGGGGTGGTTTCTTTTTGGCTGGCTGCTTCGTCATCTTGACGATTTTCCGGGCTACGCTGTTCTGCTTCTCCTCCCCGTTTGTGCCTACGATCTCCACGGTGGTGTTGGTAGGGGCACAGCAGTCCCCCTTTTGGGACTTGGTGACTATCCTGATGCACGTCAGCTTGGAGTTCTCTGCTTTGAGATGGTCTTGGGAGGCAGAAGCCTGTCTGGCATCTTTGGTAGCTTCATCCTCTTTCAAGTTGGAAGCGACCACACTGACGGAGGTGGAGTCGTTGGAGCTCTCCTTCTCCCCTTGAACACAGTTTTCAGTCACAGTCTCTTCGCTGGTTTTTCCATTCTGAATTTTGCTGTGCTCCAACCCGTCTCTGCTGGTCGGGATATTGTTATTGTTTGGTTTCACTATTTTACCTTGGACAAGGCTGGGGGAAACTGTTTCTTGGTTTTGGGCGGCTTCCTTTTTTCCTTTCTTTATCCGGCTCTTACTGGCTCGAGAGATTTGCCAGTAAAGGACAGTCATGATGATAACAGGCAAATAGAAGGCTGCAATGGCAGTGCCAAATGTGACAGCAGGGTTGGAAAAAAACTGGATGTAGCAATCCCTATCCGGGACAGTCCTTCCTCCCACAATGAATTGCCAGAAGAGAATTGCAGGGGCCCACAGGATGAAGGACAGCACCCAGGCAGCTGCAATCATCATGCCCGCCATCTTCGTGGTCCGCTTCACGGGATACGTCAGAGGTTTGGTGACACAAAAGTATCTGTCAAAGCTGATAATGAGCAGGTTCATTACAGAGGCGTTGCTGACCACATAGTCAAGAGCCAGCCAGAGGTCACACACCACAGGCCCTAAGGGCCAGTAGCCTATCACAGTGTAGAGGGTGTACAGGTTCATGGAAAAGATGCCGATGATCAAGTCAGCGCAGGCCAGGCTGAACAGGAAATAATTGTTGACAGTCTGGAGGTGCCTGTTGACTTTGATTGACACCATAACCAGGATGTTCCCAATTATGGTGACTAGACTGAGAGACCCTGCCACCAGGACGATGAACACCACCTCAACAGTTTTATAAGGGCTCTCCAAAGCCATCACATTTTCAGTGGAAGAGTTTATGTATGTTGAGTTATTCATTTCGCTTCTGATAACAAGGTACCCGGTTACAACTTAAGCCTGCAGAGGAAAGAAAAGAAAACAGATACCATCAGGAAGTTAGTTTCTTTGCTTTTAAGGAATGGATCCCAAAAAAGCCAGACATGACAGGAGTTGAAAGGTAGAAGATGTATTCAGGAAAAAACGGTCAGCTTTGGCTAAAGGAAACACCTTACAGTGTATGGTTTGAGTAGCAGAACAATAGGCTAGCTCTAAATATGTGAGAAAGGCACACATTTGGATCCAAAACTACATTTTTAAGTTCTCAGATACAATTTTCTCTTTGTTATTTTTTTAAAACGAGTGTTGACTTGAATATTTTGGAACCGAATCTGCATATTGTTTTCTTTCTTGCTAACAGAACAGTTCACTTTGCTCATTTCAAACCCTATTCCAAATAAAAAGTCTGGACCTGAGGGTGTAACATCCTTATAACCCAAAGTGAAGCTGTGATTTACTGAGAGGCAGATCATACGAAGGAGATCTCTGTTTTCATCTTTCTTTCATGTTCCACCTGGGCATGCTTCTGTGAGGTTTATGGAATGGGTTTTTATCATGTTTCCCCCCAATTTTCTTACCCTGCAGTTTCTTTTATAGTCAACACATACAAAGATTTTGGCACTGCATCAAACTTCTGTCAATAAACAAAAGAGGATGAGTCTGTTGAAGTTAACAGAGTTAGTAAACTCACCTCAGTTGAGCATTTGGCTATCTAGTTAGATGCATACATATTTTATTTCTATTTTTTCTATTTCAATTTTTCAATAAGTAAGATTAAAGTTATCTTTTACTTACTTTTGAGTATTTGTATCTGGATAAGGCATTGTTGTTCGGGGTTTTTTAAAACACGATGAGATTATCTTTTGATGCTTGATTGCACTTTACCCATGATTTTTCAAATCACAATATTTTTAATCTGTATCATATTAAACTACAACAAAAGGTCTGAAATGGATAGCAGGGTAATGCTAAAGAAAGAAACAGATAAAAATCAGTTCTGTTTACACATAGCAATTATTTTTGTGCCCTGTATACCCTACTGGCAGTGCTCAATAAATAGTAATTAAATTGCTAGCAATACACATTTGATAGAAGACTAAGAAAACAGTGCATGCTTTTGCCTTCAGGATATGTTCTATCATTTTGTGCATCCCCTGTAAGTCAATAGAATGCACTGGAATTGTACAGCCCGTCTCTGAGTGCTCATTATTTATGAGCTGCGCTCAAGGGATTGTTGAAGCATGAAGGCCAGATGCGACAGGGAAGTTAGGTTTATTTCTAATTACTGTATTCTCCTGTTTTTCCCCCCACACATAAGGCATCACTTCCTTAAGAAGGAGTTTCTAAACGTGGTGGTGCAATCAAAGGAAGACAAAAAATTCATCTGTGTATGGCTTGTCTAAACACCAGGGATTAAGGAATTCTCCTCTGGTCCCTCTGACTAACCTGCTGATGCACAGACATATGCAGTCCATGTCACTTAAAAGGAGCAATGCATTTTTACTGTCATTTCAGAACTGTTCTTTTTTTTTTTCTTTTTTTTCAGATGCAAAAGAAAGAAAGAAGATGATGCAAAATGTCAGCACAGTGGCAAAACCCCTTCTGACCTCTCAGAAAAATAAGCAAGTCTGTCTCCATGGAAAAGTCAAAATGCTAAACCAGGGTAAAAGGTTTTCAAAGTTGTCTGAGGCAACTTTGTAATCATGCAATTTATACTTAAAGAAATACAACTGGCAGAGGGGGGGCTCATGCATTTGCCTTTGCTTTCAAAAACAGCTAAAATTTGTTTGCCAATTCCACGTTGAAGTGAATACATGCATAAGTAGAGGAACATAAGGCTAGACAGACATTTTTTTCCTTCTATCTATTTAGAGGTACATCCCTAAAATTCTTGGGATCAGGTTCAAGATAACAAAAAAAAGGAAGAGGGATGCTTTAGTTAAGTGTGTGCTTTGTACAGTAAGAATAGGCTGAGTGCAATGTAGCAGAATTTCTACTCTGTGCAACCACATCGACAGGACACCTTTAATATATAGGACTGTCATTTCAGCATTTCACTGTGTATTTTTCTCCCAAAGCTGCACAGCTGAGCAGCTGGTTATCCAGTTAGATGTGTTAAGACATCAATTTTTTGGACAAGCTAAGAATTACTCCCAAGCAGAGTTGTTCATGAACATTGTTAACAGAATGCATTTTTAATGAAAAGACAAAATCATGCATAGAGATGTATTGAGTAAAAAAAAATTCAGCTGAAGAGGGCTTGTGATCCAGGGCTCTGCAGCTACCTCTGGTGACAGAAAGTGAGTGGGGGAGCAAAAATGGAAATGAGTGAGAATGGATCAGAGCTGAAAAAATGTGCTTTATGATAAGAAAACAAGTGTTTCTCTGCAATATATTTTTGAAAAACTGTTCAGAAGTTCTTCTTTCATTCCACCAAAGAATAAAATTAATTTAAAAAACTTGAAACTTGTTGTGAAACCAAATTACCATCTCCCATCCAACTTTATTCCTAAGTGTTTTCAGGTGAAATTTTTGCACACTTTGTCTGGAAATACTAGTAATTCAGTAACAATTCCCCCGATTTTATGGGAATTTATGGGATGCAAGGGGATGGATGAAAGCTAAAAGCTAATTTTACTTGCTAGGAATAGGATTTCCCTGTGTTAATGTGAATGGAAGCAAAGCAAAGGAGTCCCTTCCCCAGCGATCTGTGCACAAAACTTTCCAGCCTTTAAGAAGGCTGGTAATTCTGGACTGCAAATTCCATGGGCAGTTACAGCTTTCTGTGGTATGGGGAAACATCTGCTGTCACCAGCTCCAGTGAAAACTTCCTTTGCCTGCATCAGTGTGATCATAAAGTGAAGCATGTTTTGCTGTGTATGTTGATGAGAGGGTGTAGGGCTGGAGAGAAACATCTGATTTCCACTGACATATATTGCCACTGCTGAGAGTACGAAAATTACACGAGCAGAGGCAGGGGTGTGCAGGTTTCCTAACCCAAGAGCCCCTGCAATCTTCTGGGCTCCTTCCTGTTGGCTCCAGCAGAGCTGGAATCAGGTGCACAGAGAGGGTTCTGTTTCTCATCGTGGCCGCTCGCTGCCTCGGTGCAGGACTGCCTGCGGACTGCTTTTGTTTTTGTCTTGCCGCAGAGCCCATCTCTCCTGCTGGAGAGGCAGTTGTTATGGGAGCAGATGTTATTCGTCAGGCAGACCTAGGGGGCAGAGGCATTTTAAGGTAATATGACCTCCTGTGTGAGAAATACCAGATCTTATTCTTGAACAAACAGAGCTCTCCTCTGCAAGCCCATGGGTGTTTGTGTGAGTTGCACAATATGGCACTGACTCCCATGGGCTGCCATAATTTATCCTTCTATACTAAGTGCATTCTTGCTAAACAGAGGATACCCAGAAAAGGCAAGGAATGTCTCTTGTGACCTGAAAAGCAACCAAGTTAATTTTCTGAAATATATTTCAAAATATATATGGCTTCGTGGAGTGGAAACACCATAATCACTGCACAGAAAATGTTCAAAGCCAAGAAATCCACATATAAATTAATTAATTTGTTTGATATTTGATATGTACATGGGAAACGTTCCCAGTGCAGTAGTTCCTCCTGCTAAAGAACTTATAGTACTGAAAATCATTCCTTTCCTTTGACTGAGCAACAGTTTAGGGCAGAACTGGGGCATACTAAAGCACTGCGTCCTCCTGAGTTGTGCTTTCCACTTACTCCGACAGGAACACCGGCGAATCTTGTAGCAAACACTGTAATTTTAAGTTTAAAATATATCTCCAACATCTGTCACAAAACAGACTATAGAAATGTTTGGTATATTGAAAAATATGCCTCATACATCACGCCTGTCAAAGTTTGTTAGACAAACCCTTCTTCTGTATTGTGCATATTGACAAGTTAAATTTGGTAAGGATTTAACATCTTCTTTGAACGCTCTGAAACCATATAAAGGTCAAGACGTGAAAGAGGCAACAAATGATCTGCACCTGCACAAAGTTATATTTGTGATTTAAACAGGATTACCCAAGAATCTATGTGCATTGACATTCTGAGTGCATTTCAGCATCTAACTCTCAAGTAGAAGTTACTTCTTTAACTTTCTTTTTCTGCTCTAGCTCCTATTCAGCCCAAACCTATGTAAAATGGATTTGATGTTTGCTGTAGCAATAATGGAATTTTTTTTCCTGAACTGATTTTTATTCTGAATTGAATTGATTTTGATTCTAAATTTCTTCCTGGTACCATTTTAAACTCACAGTGTGAAAACAAAGAGAGAGAAACAAAATCCCTACATCTGTGATAAATATCCTAGGTCTGTTATCCAGAATTTATTGCAGACTTTAAGAGAGAACTATAGATATAGTCTGGACTTTTGATAAAAACACATTTCAGAAAATACCCAAACACCTGAAGAATAAAATCTTCACCACATGGATTATTTTCTGCAATCCTTTTGAAACTAGAAACATCTTTGCTAAGTGTTATGGTCTTGGCGTGGTCCATTTGTTTTAATTTTCATGCACTTTTGTTTATCTCAATCAACGCATGTCCGACAAAAAAGACATCCTGTGGGCCTGCCTGGATCTACTTTTCCCCATCTCATTGTGAAGGATACCTAAGGGCAAAATTAAAAATTTCTGCATGTATCTTGAAACAACAAGTAGATCAAAGAGTATTAAAAAAAGCAAACCAACAGTATGACACAAACAGCAATTGAAGCAAGGCAGAAATGAAAATATTCCCCCAAAAGCAGCAGGGGACTGTACATGAGTAGGTGTCAATGCTGGCACCAAAAGTGCTGCCTCAGGGCAAGTTAGGGTCTGAGGATTTCTAAAGCTGTTAACTACATCTTGCACACTGCTGCTCTTATAGTCTAAAACTATATAGAAGAAAATGTAGAAAAACTATTTAGAAGTAAATATAGTGTCATAAACCCAACTTGTTTGTATTAAACATCACACAAAGAAAAGTATAGTCAGTACAGCAAAAAAACCTCAAACAAAGAATAACCACTCTGGTTTCAGGAAATTAAAAAAAAAAAAAAAAGCGTAGTTTTTCCCCAAAGATCTGGATAACCAAGTATTTCTAATATATGGGTACTGTTATTACAATTACTATTGTTATGCTGATAGTCACCCATTGGTACTGAGGCACATGAAATATTTAATTTCTGAAAGTATAGGTTTGGCTGCAGACATGTTTTGTTTTCCAGGACCTGTGTAATCAAGAGAGAATTTACGTCTATCTTTGGGCAGCTGATACCGTTACAAGCTAAACTCTGCATCCTACTGCAATGGGCAAACCTGAAAAATAGGCTTAATAGGAATGGTTTTATCTAACTGGTTTTGATCCACAAAAAGGGATTTTTACCTCCTGGACTAGAGAAGATCCTTTGACTCGCATGCCTCCTTATTCTTGCTAGGATTATATGTAAAAAAGCTTGGTCCAAAACCAGCAGGGAAATAGCCAAGTCTCTTGGTGAAGTTATGGAAGGTTTTCCTCGCTCTTCTTGTGGAACCATGAGATATATCCATGTGATAAAAGTGACTGAATACAATGGTTCACACCATTCCTTCTGAGTCCCACCTGCAATCCTGCGCACCTCAGCTTGTCAGAGGTGCTTACAGAGTAGAGGGAATTTTCAGGATGGCAATTGTAAAGCAGAGGGTTTCAGCACTACATTTCAGGAAAGTATATAGTTAGGGATGCTCTTGCTGTTGAAAGCTAGAACCGAAGAGCATTTTTTCCAGTTTTTGGGTTTTTTTTCAGGTAATCTGTGAAATATGTCTAGTTGCTAAAATCAAAATAAATCTATAATCCAGAAATTAGAGAAAAAAGAAAAATTTAGTCTTTGGAGTATGAAAGGCAAACTGGAGCTCTTATTGAAGCATCCCACAGCTTTCTCTAGAGTGTTGAGTTAAATGGATAGGATCTCCATCTAGAGGCACAGATAAGCAGCTGCCACATAAAACAGTAATTTCCAGCAGTAGGATAGCCTCAAAATATGTTAAAACCTTAGATACTTACTTACCTCTCAGGCAGAGAAGCCCCCCATTTTATTGCAATTTACATTTTATTATAATTAATGAGCAGAGATATAATTTGATGAAAACCTGAAACCATTACAGTTAAATATTCCTGGAGCAAGCAGTCTGGATGAAGAGGTATACGGCCTCAGTCTGTCAGAGCATGGCACTAATAACACCACGGTTCTGGGTTCAATCCCTGGATGGGCCATTCACTCAAGAGCTGGACTTGATGGTCCTTGTGGGTCCTTCCAAATCAGAATATTCTGTGATCAAGTTAGACTGGGGCAGCCACTGCACAGAAACACGTGCTTAGGCCTGAGCTTATTCACTGCAACCACCATCATTTAGTGGCATCATTTGGGCATGACCCAGCTCAAAGTGCTGTTTGAGACAGGCCATAAATGGGTCAGAAGAGTGGATGATGTTGTCAAAAGGTAAAACTAGGGACTAGCTCATAGCACATACACACTTCATCAGTGCACCTATACTGGTTTCTACTTGCAGAGGTTACAGGAGAGCTAGAAAAGGGACATCAAAGTGACAGATGTCAGTAAGTCACTCTTTTCCTCCTTGTGCTGCACCACTCTTGCTGGAAGTTGACCGAAGCTCCTCACGCCCATCACCCAGCAAGTTTTATCTGACTATAACTATCTTCTTCAAACACTTTAGATAAAATAATCATGCTAGAACTCAGACTAAAGTTATACCTATCCTCAGCCATGAGAAAGGTTGCCTCAGCAGAAGAGTTATTTAAGTTTCTGTTCAGATTGAATTGAGGATCATTAAGTTCAAGGATGTACCCTCTGAAGGAAGAGTGTGGTGAGAGTTAAGTTGTCCCTCTTCAGGCCAGCACAAATTGGAGGCACAGTACTTCCTTAGCCTCAGATCAGCTATCATGCCTGTGCTGTTAAACACAGAAACCTTATGAGACCTACTCAAAGTCCCCTAGTGACAAGTGGTGAAGCTGCTGAAAGAGGAGAGGGATCAGAAGGCTGACTGAAACCAAGGAGAAATTTGTTCTTACCCAAAGCTAATGCATAAGAGGAATGTATCTCTTTTAAAAAACATACAAGCAGACTTAAAAAAAGCCCCCCCAAACCAAACTAACAACCAACCAACCAACCCCCCCCAGAAAGAACAAAATAATAAAAGTCAAAACCCAAACCCGAGTCTTTCTAGTCTTTCCTAGCTTAAATTATTTTTTTTTCTGCAAGAGCCTGTAGGAATACTGGTCATGAAAAAACCCCAGAGAACTGCACTGCAGTGCAGGGAGGGTCTCCCAAGGAACCATGGATTAACCCCCTCGACCTGTCAGTGAGTCCAGAAAAGATGCTGTGATATTTCAGTGAATGTCTGCAAATCCCTCCAAGTCATAGAAGTCCTTTTGGGATCATGGATAAACCCACGGAGACTCTGACTCTGTTCCTCAGTCAGGGTCAGAGTAGGGCTTCTGACAGGAATATTGACATATGAGAGACAAAGAGACTCTTACTGAAGCTAAAGAAAATCTCTCCTTTTCCCTAGGTTATAAGTGGTGTTAGTACACGGCTTTTGCATGGCATTTTCTTATTCACTCACTAAGATCTGTCAGATGATCCTCGAATCTGCTTTGGAAAGTGCCTCGTTTCTTCACTCAGCAAATGCTTTTAAAATTCCTTTAAACACCATCATGGTCAGTCTTACATGAAATTCTCAAGATCTTGAAAATCTAGTCTGTTCTGCTTCTGTGTCCATAAATTCTGGGGATCTTTACACATCTTCCGTCTCACTTAACAGCTTACTTAAGATGCAGATTAGAAGCACAGAGAAGAATGCTGACTCAGATAAAATAGGGAATGCCTCAAATTCTTTGCAAGTATTTAAGCATATATTGAACAGAAGTTCAAACTTGTTTCTGAGAGGGCAGCTAAATCTTTTTTATGCCTGTATTACTGTAGATTGCATTTGAAGCAGTGATAATGAAATACTGAAGGAACTTAATTAGGTTTTTACCTTACCAGAAAGCAGTGATACCTAAATTTCCAACCAGAATCTGTATTTCCAAGCTTGTTCTGCAGTCTGAGAAAAGTTTGAGAAAGATGGAAAGAGGGCAGCAATGCCTAACAAAATATTTATAAAAACATTTAAAAATCTCAAAGGAAGTGTTTTCTACAGCTAGTTATAAACATGTGGACAACATCTATGAATGTTGACTGTGAGTCTGCACGATCATCTCCCCTTTTGCGAGCAGAGAACCTCAAAGATCGCATAGTCCTTGCCAAAGAAAGGAGATATTTATTCAGCAGTTTTTCACAGCTATTGCATTAGTATAGGTTCCCTAAGTCTCTGACTGTGCTATGTTTTACTGTATGACTGCTACCAGCTTTAATTACATAAACTATAGCTACAGATTAATTGCATTTTCACTCCATTACTGGTTTAACAAATCTGTGTCTGAATCTGGCTCCGATGCATGGGTCCAGATATCGGTCCGAACGTGCTGCATCTACTCTTAGCAAGATAAAATACCTTAGCTTTGCATTAATTCACCATGCCTTTAAGAGAAGCCCCTACCCTCTGTCAAAAAATAATGTAATGTTTAACAAGCTTAACTTAATAAAAGGAGACTGAGGGCCTTGTCTCTGACCATGTACCTTCTGTAAGAATTATATTCATCATCAATGGGCCAGGAAGACTAAAATGCATAAGCAAATACTCTCAAGCTCTCTGCTTATTTTGGTTTTCAAAGAGATATTGTAAAGTCTGTTCACGTCAGATTTTGACCTCTCTTGAATATTTGCCAAAATAAAATAATGGGAACATTAGAAATGTAGCGTTTCAGAAGGGCTAAATTGGATTATTTGAAGCCAAAACTATTAAAAACATGCGGGGCATTAACTAGCACAGGGTAGAGAAAAGCAAGGCCATTACTGTGTGCACAGATCTGCAAACTTCACAAACTCATCTTGTTACTCTAGCAATGAAGTCTGTGTGATAAAAAACTTCCACAGAGTGATGGTGATGAATATATTTGATGTCCCTTGCACATTCCATTCTACGTGAAAGATGAGTTTGTAATTAAAAGAGAGAAAGATGTTGATTTTGAAATTTAGAAACTGTGCCATTGTATTTTTACCACATGGGAACCTCTTTCATGTTGTGGCAGAAGCACCAAGTCAGCTTCAGCACAACTGTTGCTAGAGTGACTTGACTTGCTGATGAAGTCAGTTCCTCTCCCATTTCTGGTGTTGAGGATCTCAAACTCTTTTTATTGAAGTCCTGAAATTCCACAATTACTCTGTACATTGCTCTCTGCCTTTCTTTGTCAGGCTTATCTGTTACTGTCTGCAAGTTTCCTGTTTCTGCTTCTACATGTCAGGCCACCTTTCCACAGCAAAAATGTCTAAGGGAAAAAGACTACTAACTAATATATTTTGTTTTCTGAGGTTTCACTTTACCCTATTCTTCTGCAGTGGTCCACTTCCCTGAACCTAAATCCATCTTTACATAACAACTCTTTAAACTGGGACTTCGTGGTACAGCAAACTTACGGGAAGCAAATTAAATCTAGATAGGAATAGTATCTAGCAGCGTGCCTAGGGAACAATCTCCTCCATCAATCTGCTGTGTCCCTGAAGTGTCATGTTGGGGATTAAATCCCTCCCACTGTGCCATGCAACAGCAGCAGAACCACTCAGCAGCGATTGCTGCATTGCAACGTGCCTCCACACAGCACTAACCTATTTGAAGAGCACGAGAACATACCTAGAGAAAGACATACAAGCATGTGTGGGGCAAGAGAAAATAATAAATAATGGGGTGAATGTGAGAGGGAGGAAAATAGGACAAGACTGAGGTGTGAATAAAAAGAAAATAAGTTAATTAGAAGAAAGCAAGAAAGGGTGACTGCAAGAGAAACAATTCTGCAATGCATTCACATGGGGTCTTCAAATTGTCACCCCTTAATGCCTATTTTTACTAGAAATTCCTCACTGACTCTAGTTTCAGTACCTGTCTGTATTATCCTATGACAGCCCACAGAGGGTAACATTTTTTCAAGCCTTGCACTCTGAACAGTATTGTGGAAACACTGAAGTGACTTGAAGTTTGAATTCTCACCTCAATTGTCATTCAAACATTTAAGTTCTTAAATCCACTGCCACTCACTGAGGCTTGGCCTCCGTAACCTCTTTAAAGAAGAGGATAGAAATTATTTTTTCTAAAAGTTATCATCTTCTTTCACAATCAGAAATTCCAGTGTATTTAATACTTGTATAGAGATTATTTTTTCCCCAGTATTATATTTTTTTTTGTTTTGTGTGCTATTCTTTATGTTGTGAACATGAACTTATTTCCTCCTTTCCTATCATTATTTTCTTGCTCAGTTCTTCATCAAAGACATGACCTTGAGTCTGGGATCATTGACAATCATTTCCACAAAGGGTCTGCCTCTGAAAAGGTATGGGATTCTGATAATCAAGTGGGATTCAGATTTTTATCTCCAGGTAAAGCTGGCAGTTATCAAAGGGTTTCTATATTTCTGCCTGTCATCCCTGGGGATCAGTAAAATGTTCAAAAAACACAATGGGAAGAAATGACACAAAGTAAATAGAAAAGGAAAACTGTGACTGTATTTGGGGGGCCCCTGGAGTGCAGTGTCCAGCGCATCACCTCCCTTCTGTGTCAGCTGAACTGGCAGAGGCACAGCTCAGCACTGTGGAACAGCCACCGCTCTCCATGAGGTCACACCTCGGGAATTTCAGTTGTCTTGCTGTCTCTTTTTCCCCTGCTCTTGGTTGTATTAACAGGTGCCGCCTCAGCATCTCTCCTTAACAGTGACACTTTTCTCTCAGATGTTTGCAGCAGCTTTGCATTAGGACCTGATCTGTAGCCTGTAGGTCTGGGACAGACCTTCACCACTCTTCTCATTGATCCATTTCCTTTTTCATTTTTACTCACTGCCTAATGCAACATCTGCTCCCCTTCAGCCTCTCTGGTCCTTCTTATCTTGTTCATCAGCTCTCTGCTGTTCACATCCATCTTCTGGCTATCATTTTTCCTTAGGCTACCACTGTGTTGCTTTTCTCATCTCCTGGTCTAACAGGTATTGGTTTTGCTGGCAGTGCTCAGCTCCCATTTCTCTGAGCACTTTAAACTGCAGAAAGACAAAAGAGACTCCTGCAGTCTCAAATAAACCTCCTAAGGGGCGTAGCAGGAAGAGATGCTGTGATGGCACACCATGGTGCTGCCCTCTCACTAAAAGCAAATATTAGGTGAACTTGATCACTGTCTCTACCAGACAACATGTAGAAATAATCCTAACCTTCAACAGCTTTGCTCTGAAGTTTGTAAGAAATGGCTACCTCATTACTGACTCTTCCAAAATCATGAGAGACAATTTTGCTCCCTCTTTGAGAATTATCCGTGGGGCAGAGTATCTTTTTTGCAGTATGCTTTATGTAGGAGAAGTAATGAAAATTGTTTTGGATGAGAAATGCAGAAGACTTGTGACTGGAGAATGAGGAGACATAACCATGACTGGAGTATTCTGCCAATCTGTGTGTTAGACTGTGAAGTGAATCAGACCCCTCTGAGCAGGACTTGTTTTTAGGAAACATCAAGAGTGATCTGTGGTGAGGGTAGTTTGAAGGGACAACAGCATTTTAACAATGAGAAAGTATCCAGTAGTAACAGAGCAACAGCAGGACTAAGGGTAACAGAAGATGGTAACATTACCTAATTTACGTACCTATAATAAACAATTATACATAGAACATATGTGTATGCTCAATTATTTCCTCATAAACTGGTCACACCAACACAGTCACTGCTCAGAGTGGAAGTGTGATAACCCAGGTGGGAAGGTGGAAGGAAGATGGGAGGTGATTTTGCCCTGCTGAAGTTTGTGGCTCTCTGCAGCTCTCAGAGTCTGAGGCTGAACAAAGCCCCAGTAACACCACGCTGATTTGCAGATGCCGTGTACCCCAGTCGCACACGCCTTGTGATACTCTTTGAGAAATCTGTGGCTCAAAGGCTCATTTCACAGCTCCTTGCTCTCAGACACTCTCACTATAAGCCTGTGACTTCAAAGGGACAGCTGAAAGGAAATATTTTCAGAGAAAAAAGGAAAAAAAAAAAAGAAAAAGATTGTCTGCTTGTCCCTTTTTTTCTGTTCATGATATAACAGGCTTAAGATGTTTTGGTATAACTGCTTCTCAGTGGGTTATTTTTCCCTTCTTACTTTACAAAAACCACAAAAAAAACCTGGCAGTGAGGAAGAAAACAGCTGTGGGATCCCAATCCAGATGCTTTCATCTTAGAGTGGGCTTGTCAAAGAGCAGGCAAGTGACTTTCCGTCTCTAAGCAGGCTCCTTGGGTCAAGCCGGACTGATGTCCAAGATAGGGACTCTTCTCACTCAGTTTTTCATTTTAGGTCTTTCAGCAGTAGTACATGCTAAAGCACTGCTGCTCCCTGCTGCAGACCCAGCCACAGAGTAAACAGAAAAATCTCTGAGGGTCGGTGGTGCCCTTTCAGGCTGTATCCAAATGACTAACATGACATTTTCTTGTTTCTTAGTGTAAATGAGGTTCAGTTCTAAATTCAATACTTTTTAAAGCTTTAAACATGTTATCTATAACATCAATATCCTATATATATATAAAGTCCTGAATGTCCTTCACAAAGTTTCTAAAGCATTTTTTGGTTTGGGTTTGCTTTTTCGTTTTTTTTTTAGTACGTATGAAGCTATACAAAAGTATGATAGATTTATTTTTAAATTTTTAATTAGTTTGGATCTGTTTGTTGATCTGCTCTTGATCTGTTGTGATATGCAATGCAATCCCATTGAATGCTTGAAGCACTGAACAACACCAAATAATTAAAATGCAGACGCTCTTATTTGTAGAAAGACATGACAGAGGGATTTACAGTCAGGTTAATGTTTAACCTCTTAATCTTTCTAATGTTATGCTTGGAAAATGCCCTTTAAATTTAATTATCTGCTTCTGTACATTTACTACTTTGCAAATGAGCATTTAAAATGTCATTTTTCTCTACAGAGACCTTTCATAATTTTGTATACACTCATAATGATGCTGGTCATCCTAAAAAATGCTATCCAACTCACCATGCCACTGACATAGGCATTTATTCTCTTCTTAATTGTGTAAGGTTTGTGGATCTCAGACCTTGTAATTTAAAGGATAGAGTGCTTTCTCCTTAACCCCACCATCTATTAAAAGCATTTCAAGGATAGCATATTTGCATTGCATCACCTTTGCAAAGAAGATCAAGCATCCCAAAGACGGCATTCACAAGTAATATAATCATATCTGGAAAGAAGAAAAATATCTTTTATAGCTACTCCTGCTGGATCTTGTGATTTACTAAATTTGTACCACATACCTCTGCACAATCTGTTTATAATTGAACATAATAACACAGTTCATAGCTATTTTCGACTACAGGTATGGCAGAGAGATTAAGAGAGCTGAACTCTTACACTTTCTCTGGGAGAATCTCGCTGCCTTGTAATCTTCACAGGTGAAGGGGGGTTGTTGCTCTACATCAGGTAGTGAGAATCTGATGCAATTTGCCTTGTACTAAGCAGAGTCAATATGACTGCAACTCCCATGTAAATACACATGGACTTCAAACACAAACAAAAATTCGTCATGAACCTGCAGCACATGACTTGTGATACCTCCTGTTCTTTCAATTCTGGGAAACAGGGTGATGCTTGAGAGCAAGTGATAAGTAAATGGTGATGCAGCTTGTTCTGGTATCTGGTTGAGAATAAAGATAATGCAGTAAAAAGAGGAAAAAATCATACATTTCCTAGTTTTTCTTTCTAAATCTTGTGATGCATGTTGTACTTCTGTGGCCAGGGAGTGGTTCATTCTACCTGTGTTTATTAGGGTCAGGATAAAAATAAAGCTTATGTGGTGAATTCGGACAGGTGAGCCAGAAGTTTTGGGTTTTCAAGGCTCTGTGCAGGAAGTGACAAAAGACATTTGAGATTTTTCTCTTTCTGAAAAGAATGTTCATAAACTTTGTTTTGAGACTTATAAGCAAACTGACAAAGGTAGTGGTGTTAATGATGGGGAATGTCAAGTAGTTTAGTGCTTCACTTTAGGTAATTTTTTTTCTTTTAGTCCTCCCATTTTTATTTGAGGAGGTGTTATACCACCAAGAGTGACAGCAACTACTCCAGCAAACACAGAGGTTTGTTAGACCTAATCACTATTCAAGCAATCATTTTTCCTGCTTCCTTAAAATGAGTCTGTTCTGCAACAGATAGAAAATCAAAAGCTCATAATGCCTTCAAAGCATAATCTCTCTTTCTCCATGTGTGTATATATGGAATACATATTTATGCTCTATTGTAGTTTTTTTTCCTATCTTTTTCGGTTTTTACTAATATATTTCTCAATACGGTTGATCTGCATTGCATTTTTTCCTCTTTATCTGTTTTTCTTGTCATCGTGTACACAAGGGGTTTGGACAGAACTGTGAATATTAGACAAAGGAAAACAAATCCAATATGATCCAAATTATATGTGCTAATCAACAACAACCAGTGTTTCTGTCAGAAGGTGCACACCCATTGAATGTACAGTGTGTTTATGTCTCTCCTCTATATTGTTTGGGTTTGAGATTCACAGAATTAATCTGAGCTCCCTCTGTAGCTAACAGAGTTATCTATTAATGACAAAAATACACAGATAATATTTGCTTGTGCTAGATTCACTTCATCTGCTCTGCAAACATGCTACTTTTGTGCAGGTTTAAGAACTAATTAAATATCCGTCTGCTCATAAAAACAGCAATCTCTGGAAGGATATTAGAGAGTGTTCATGGATTGAGTTGTGAAATTCCACACATCAGCCTTGGCCCTGGAAGCCTGACTTCAGAGAGTGCTGAGAGCAGGGCTCCACTGTATAAGCTACATTACTCATCCACACTCCAATTTCAGAGCCTGGAATCTCATGGCAAATTGCTCTGAAGAAAGATCAATAGGTCAAAAGCCCCGTGTATGCCAATGGCAAAACTTCTGTTGCTTTTGGTAGGCTCAGGATTTTTCTATAAAATAGGGAAAAAACAGTATTGGTGTCTGGGGACTAGTCCTAGTTCATTGTTTTATTAGATCCAGAATCATATTCTGCTGTTCCCTGCTGTAAACTGTCCTGGGATCACCCTTGCTATTCATCACTTAGGAGAAAACTCTGTCTTCAGTACCCGGTTGTAACATTAAGAGTGCCCAACTGAGCATTTCTTCCTTCTGAAGGACAATATTTCTCTTTTCTCCCCTTAGTACAGGGTCATGCAAAACTATCTGGGGCTGTGACTGTTGCCAGGTCATTGGCATGTGTATCTTGGAAAAAAAAAATCTGCAAAATATAACACTGGGTTCAGGTTTGGAACCTAATGGGCTTCTGATACCCTGGAGCTGTAGATACAGCCTGCTTTGCAGACTAGTTTTCCAGGTGTATTTACTGGACAGTGCTCCCCTCCTTTTAAGCACCTGCTGCAGTTCACCCATCCTGTTTATGTCCAAATGGATCTCCATGATATGACTAATCTAAGTTCATAAAGTAACATGGAACCTTAACTGATAAAAGGGTTTTGTAAATGACAGAGACCAGAAGAATCATCACTAAAAAGAGCATAGTAATAGTCCTATGAAGATTGAGATAGTCAGCAGAACAACTGAGGAATAAAACAACATCATTTTCATTCACCTATTCTATGGAGGGGATGTGGCTAACAGGCTTTCGTCTATAAATTGGAAATTAAAACTCCGGGAAAAGCTGCAGGGAGAAGAGCTACTGGGATGTCATGGGATGGGATGAGCTGGAGGAAGTCCTGACAAAGACAAGGTCATCAGTACAAACAGAAGGAGAGGAAGGAAATTATATGACTGCCATGGGCAAGTGTTTCTCTGAACAAAATCAAATAGACTTAAGTTACCACCATTTTTACTCAAGTCTTTCCCTTTAGTGAATAAGACAAAGGAACGAATAAATAACAACAAAATGAATTGAACTCCCCCACATTTGCCCTACCATCTCTTAAAAAAAAAAAGACTCAGACTTTTCAGTAGCTCCTTTTTGCCACTCCTGTGGTGTAAGGTAATGGAAAAGCTCCCAGGCAACTGAATATTTCCCCCCTGCTGTAAAATCTCTGGGTGGCTTAGACCCAACATTTAAAAACACTTACAAGTGTGAATAACCTCAAGATGCCACGGGTGGCCACATCTAACAGTTTAACACAAAGGCCACTAATTACAGCGCTCTGTGTAAAAGGAAAGCAAAAAGCAATGCTATATATATGTCTCCCTCTCAAAAGAAAATCAATGGAGACTACAGGGAATTTCTTAGAGAATTGTTGGACAGAAGATTGGTTCTTTCAGTTCAGTCACCAAACCCACACAGAGGTGCTGAAGTGATGCAGTATTCCCTAGGGCAACTGGACTCTGCCTGCAAGACTGGGGATGAGAATCACCACCGGGATAAACATGGTGTTTCCTCCTTCTACTCACATTGCTTTCTGCCCTGATTCTCCTAAGTCACTAATCACTGCAGTGTCAGTGGCTCTCATCCACCAGACAATAGCTTTGGATATCTCCTTGTTTCCTGTCAGCCGTGAAACAGAGGGTATGTCCAGGCAGGGCTGTGTCCCGCAGATCAGAAGTATCTGTAATACAGCAGAGATTTCTAATTTCTTAAAAAATGCTTTTGCCCAGTGACTGATGCATCTTGGAAAGTAGTTTAAGAGCAGACCATATGTCCAAGATCAATGACAATGGATATACTGTTTGACAGAGTGAAGCACGTGACCTGTGAGGGAAGGCTGAGGGGAGTGAGAGTGTTTAGCCTGGAGATGGCTGGGGTAGCAGCCTGCCAATATCTACAGGGAATCTACTGAGAAGATGGAGCCAGTCTTTTTATAGTGGTGTGTAGTGGGAGGATGAAAGAAAGAAGACAAAAGGTTTTAATGACCTCGAAGGGAAAAAAAATTCACTATGAGGCCAGAAAAGCAGTGGACACAGATTTGTGCACAAGCTCCGTCCCTGGAAGTTTTTCAAGCCACAACAGATAAAACCCTGAGCAGCCTGGTCTGAGCTCCACACTGACCCTACTTTGAGTATGAAATTGGAGTGGAGACCTCCTGAGGCTCTATCCCTACGAATTATTCTGTGTTTCTGTGATTCTATCATATGCCATGAAGTTTGCAGGTACTCTGGATCAGGAAAGCGGGAACACAAATACCTTTGTTTAATATGGAGTCAGATATGATGAACACAACCCAGGTGATTGTGCAGAAAGCAGTCTGTGAGTCTGGGAAAAGCACATTGGTGAGAAAAAGGAACCAGCCATCATGCAGGTCCTTGGCTTCTTACTCAGAGTACGTCAGTGTCTGATCTGCACCAGAACTAACTGCCCCTTAGCCCAAGGGGAGCCACCTGCCTGCAGTTCGCAGTGTGGGATGTCTGCTGCTTCCCAGGAGCTGAAGCTGAGATCATCCAGAGAATCAGAAAGAGATCTGCTTTGCCCCAATTTCCACAGCTCTGACCTATTGTTGACCACTAGATAGCCTTAGCAGGCAGTCTGAAAGAAAGAGACTCCGAGGATGGGTGGAAGGGCCGCTGGAGAGCAGCCTAAGGAGTAGAGATCAGGCTCTTACAGTTCTGCCCTGATTACAGCATTTTCCTGGAGAAAGGTATAATGTGAGCAAAGTTGCGTGCTGGCAAAATTTCACTACAAGAGGGAGTACTCAGGTGCATACCTCAGCTCATGCCGAAGCAAAATGCCTTCAAGCACAAGTAAATCAGACTCCATGTTTGTCCTTAACCCTTATTTCTGTTCTTGCCCTACCACAAGTTCACATAGCCATTGTAATGAATCACATGAGAAGATCCCAAGCTCTGCACTGTCTTCCAAAAAAGTGCTACCTTGTGCATAAGCAAGAGAAATGACAGTTTTAGCAGGCCCTGGAAGAACTGGGGAATAGTAGTGAACAGGATCACACAGCAGTCAGCCTTTCCATCTCCATTACATGATATATATCTTTCCCCCCACCTCCAAATTGCTTTTACCAGTGACAATGACAGCTGTCTGTCTCTGATCCCAAGCATGCAGGTCTTGAAGGAGCAGCTGCTTCCCCTCTGAGCATAATAGCCCTGGCATGAATGGAGTCTGCAATGATGATGCAGCTGAGATTCATTTTCCAGGGTAAAGGCTCAGCACAGCAGCATCAAGAGAGCCAACCCCACACAGTTAAAGCACAAAGGCCTGTAGGAAAGTAGCCATACTCTTTGGGTTATCATTTCTGCTGTTAACTTGGAGGTTCTGCTCTTCACCCATTGTTGAAGAGGATGAGGGTATAGAGATTCACTCCCTTTAAAGAATAGGCAGTTCACTGATGCTCTGTGAAGAGTTACCTTTATAATTAGTCCAGCTCTAATTACAACCCAGCCAGAACAGCATTCTCAGTTTTTTGACTGTCATTATAGTATCAGAAATATACACTGTAAAATACTTGAATCTGAAAAAAAAGTAGAAGGATGTGTTGTGGCAGAACTGTTACACTAGAAGTGATGATGATATTGCACATGATAACACAGAGTTTTTGAAGGAACAAGAGTTTTGGTGTAAAAACAATGACTTAGATTAAACTTTTCTGGAATCAGTGTCTGTCTCTGAAAAATGTGGGCACAACACATCATCCCTGACCTCAAAGACACCTCTGGCACCCAGAGGTGCTATTGCTTATGGCAGTCTATTTATCCATTTCAGTGTCCTGTCCGTCCCTTTTTTTTTTCTCTTTTTCCTGCTCCAAATTTATCTTGCAACTCAGAGCTCAAAGATCTGCAGGGCATCGGTGATGTCTCACTCACATCAGAGCAATGCTGGGCACAAAAGACAGGCCAGGACACTAGAGCTGCTCTGTAACTGCATGGCACGCCACAGCCCAAGCCATGGAGGAGAGCTGGAGGTTTGTTCACCTCGTCATTTTCATGTTTGTTTACAGGCAACGAAACAGGCAAGCACTGAGTTTGTTTTTAGCACATTTTTACACAGAGCCTGTGCTTGCTGGGAAGTGGTGGGATTTTGGGGCACATCACTGATGGCAGGCATTTCCATATATACACAGCTTTGGCTATGGGAAAGCTACAACAATGCTCAAAGAGAAAGGAGGAAGCAGGGTCTACGAAAGGAAAAAGGGGAGTTAAGAGGATCCATTTAAATGTAGCAGAGCTGAGCTAAAACCTGGATCAAAGCCTTGAAATGATACCGTGAAGTTGGTGGAAGCCTGGTAGAACTGGCCCAAATGAGACTGCTAAATAATAAGTGACTCATGCTTATAATTCCCCCTCTTTCATCTTTGTGTGCTGAAGGTAAGTGAATCCTTATGCCATATTGCTACATTCAGTGAAACCATAAATAAGCAAGTTATTAGTATTATTACAGCTCCAGCTGTAATAATAAAACCTGGCAAGGGCCTGAAAGGCTTTCAGTATTTTCACCAAAAATAGCAAGAACAAAACAAGAAGCCCACCACCTCCAGTTTTCATCAAGTTCTTTATATATTAAACTATTCTGGAAAGACATAATATTGCCAATTGTTATTGCCTCATGGATACTAGATAGATTGTGTCATCACAACCACCTCTCTTTTGCTTTAAAAGTTCTGTCAGTGGATCCAGGAACAGAAAAACTCCCTGGAATATCTATACATTCTGACTCATTAATTCATCCTTTTTCCTAACTGGTTCTCTGATGCCATTTGAAATGAAAGTGCTGAAAATATCCCAAACACATTTTCTTCCCTAAAGATTGTTTGATGCATACCATGGTGTTTTCCATCATTCGTATCCACTAAGCTGTTCACTGTCTCTCTCTCTCTGTTCTGTCGTTTGCTGTGATCCCGGGAGATTAACAAAGATAAGTTATTTAAGTTTTGACGACTCTGCAGGGCTGCTTTCAAAGCGGCATTTTTTTTCATGCTCAATTTTTTCCTAATTGGAGAAAGTATCTTTCCTTCTGGAACAAACTTCTGAAAAACATTCTGCCTGGTATTTGCTTTTCCTGCTAATCTTTATCTCCAGTGTTGTAGACTTTCAGGAAATAAAAGTACCAGTTCTGAGACCTGAAGGGCTGTGGTGCTTAGAAGGTAAGAAAGGTCTTGTCAGAAGGTTACTCTTCCTTGAATTCAGAGCAAGTCCCCTACGTTTGGCTGTTCCTTCTGAAAACACTCATGCAAGCTTTCTGAAGGCTGTCTGAATCCAGAAAAAATCTTCTTTATGACACTTAGATAATTTCATTCCTTCACAACATCATAGATAGTTGAAATACCACTTTAAAGTATACTTTAAATAGAGAAGCTCACAGCTTTAAAGAAAGTCACAGTTATCACGTGCCTTGAAAGAAATCGTACATTATGATAAATATTTTGAATCCTGTGAAAGAAAGTATGGGTGACCAGAAGGGTATAATTTTTTAATTACTATTTTTTAATTTCCTGGCATATCTGATAATATTCAATAGAAACCTGAGTAGCTTTCTGCAAAGAATATTTCAGTTACTATTAACACCACTGGATAAGAATAAAAGCCACGCAGGTATCAGGAGCCTTGTCATGTGTCAGTGTGCAGTTCAGTGCCTGGCTTCTTGTGGTGGTTACAGATTTACTGGTTAATTACTACAGAATGAAGAGAGAGTGAAGGAGAGAGTTTTCATGCCTATAGCAGCTGATGCTTAACAGCAGTACCTAAGTTAGCAGACTCACCTTCAGCTCTTCAGTGAATGAAGATGGGGAGGTTCTTTCACAGTCATTTGGCTTTTCAGACCTCTGAATCAGGCTCCTGAAATCTTTCTCTCTGATCCCTCTTAGGCTCTTAGCACAAGCATCTCAGCTGCAGCTGAGATCCCCCACCATGCCAAAGAGTGAACTGTGCCATTTAGTCTCTGTAATCCAGTTTATTCTTAGGGAGTCTTTCAATATCTCATCTTTGTCTCATCTCCCCTCCAGAAATTATTGCGCAACCCGATGTGGAGAAAATGGCAGCCAAACAAGAGTGTTATAAATACCTTGTGATGAGTGGAGCAAACAGCATGGCAATAAAGCTGACCAGCCAGCCTCCCTCATGGGCTGCTTTTTACTGTGTTCAGCTGCAAGTGTCATTCCCCTGATGCTGCCCATTCATCTTGTACTGGGTCGCAAGTAAAGCCTGCCTGCACTCATGCTCTCTTGGGGCTGGAGAGATCCAGCTGTGGCCCGCTCATGGCAAATAAACTGTCTCCTAAAAATACAAGGGTTCCCCCATAATTTTGTCTCCTGACTTTTTGTATCGTTGCTATGGAATAGATGATTTCAACTGGACAGTCCACAAATGAGTTCCTTGGCATGTCAGACAGCTGTGTATCATTTATTTGAGATGCCAGGGCAATATCAGAGGGATTCAGGATGGAGGATAAAAGATATAGTACAATCTAAGCAGTGTGTAGTGGCACTATAATTGAGGGAAGACACAGGAAAATGGAGTTTACCTACAAGTAAACTGAACAGTGTAAATTTGCTGGTACTCCTCTAGTGTAGTAACACTCACTGGGGAAAGAAAAAGCTGTTTTGCGAGGTGAGGGGGGAAAAAAGAAAAGAGAAAAATTCAAGCATGTTGTTGTAGAAGACTATAGTGGTAATTTATATGAAAGCAACTGCTCAGTTTCTCACCCTGAGTCAAACTGAGGCAAAAGGTCAGAGAAAACAGTGATGGCAGTTCAGTATCTACTTCAATAAGCAGCAGAGTGACTTTGCCCTCTGCAATCTTTCACCATGAAGAAAGACTGCCTTGATTTTTTTGTACTTAATGAAAGTAAATCACATCCAGCTCTAGAAAGTTCAATAAAGCTTTCTGGTTAACACATTTTAGAAGCTGCCGTCAAACCATCTAGTTAATCTGAAATCCTAAAGCAGATGCTTTGACAACTCCACAATATTTACATCTTCTAATCCTGTCACTACAGCAGGCAGAGACTTTTTGTGCTTCACTATAGAAATAGATTTCCTGCTTCTTGTTTTTTTGTTGAGTCATAAAAAATTCCCTGCTATAAAAGATCCAAAACCAATTTACATCTGTCTTTTCATATCCTCGTTCAATTATGGTTTTTATTACCTCAAAAGTTAGCTTAAATGCTCCCTATTGTTCAAGAAGCAAGTAATTAAATAAATAAACAATTTAACTGCAAGGGAAAGAAAAGCTTCATTCCAGTATTTACCACAAAGTACTCTAAGCAAATGGTTCCAAGCTGTACAATGGCTACACTGGGTTAAGAGTCTTCTCTCTGAACATTTCAGATAGAAAGTTCTTTTACGTCTTCTGTCTCTACCAAGGTTAATTTAGCTGACCTACTGAGACATCAGACTGCCACTGTCTAGCTTGAAGAGAAAAAGGAGAGGATGCAGTGATCACATGAAATACTCTGTGGCAGACAGAGGTTGAACTCGATGCTTATTTTGCCCCATTTCTCTCAAATAAGGGGACTTCAGAGAAATTTGAAAGTCCACAGATGTGAATCCGGCACAAGGATTTTCATGTGCTGTACATATGGCTGCACAGCTCACTGCCACAAAAGAGGTTTGTGGTCTCACCATCATTTAAACAGGACTGAGCCTGTGGACTAACAAAAAGTACATGTAAAATGTTCATAACACAAGTCTGCAAGACCATAAGCAGAGGAAGATGGCATGCTGGTCCTTACTCAACTGTGGCTGGATTTCCAGGACAATTTCTAAGCATTGCAACTCAGACAGACTTTTTTTTTCTTTTTTTCCTAGTAACAGCTATTCATCCTGCTGTTTGTTTAGGAGCTTCCTAAATAGCTGATTAGATTTGAAGCACTAGTGGACACAAGCAGAGGGAGGATTAGAAACTCACTAGGCAAGTCCTGTGTTCTCATGGTCCAACACTATTTGGCTAGCACAAGATGTGCCGAGATCAACCCTGACCATGCACGTCTCTCAGCCTTTGTTAGACCTTCAGGTTTCCCAAGTATGGTGGTTTTTTGAAAAAAATATATTCCCTCTCTGTGGTCTTATGTGCTCCAGGGACCTTAGCTTAGTCCCGCTCTGAGGATGAGGCAGGAAGGCTTGGAGAAGATAATGCATTGGCTTTTGTATCTGAAGGTACTTACACTGACATAATTGCCATTATTAATACTGGTGACAGGATGCACCCAACCTATAATTTGAGGTAATGTTTGGCAACTTGAGCAATACGAATCATGAATCATTCATTAAGTGAGCAATGCATTTAATGAGTTAGAATTAATTTTTAGATGTCCTCTGTCATTTTGTTGTGTAATTTAAGGTCACCAGCAGTATTTTTTGTATGTCATAATTACATTGATGCTTACATGCAATCTCTACAGAGTGCAAATATATTATTTGCTTTAAACTTTTTTTTTTACTTAGGAGACAGACTTTGGGAATAGTGCCTGCTTGATGTTTCAGATCCTCTTTAGCCCTAAACTGGCACAGCTACATTGAAGCTAGCAGAGCCCTACCACAAAAAAAAAAAAAAAAAAAAAGGACAACGTGGCTTTTAGCAGAGATCTGTTTCCTAGTCAATAGGTATCCAGGCTGCCTACCACTCAGCCAGACACTAATACATTCAATTAATTACACTCTTTTTGATTGCTCCAGCAAGAAAACTCAAAGGTTACGTGACCTCAGGACATGATACCATTACATTGTGTCAGCCCAAAATGCAGGGGATTAGGCAGAGGAGCCCATCTTTACCAAGATATAAGTAAGGCATCTTTTTCTGCACTGACTTACCTTCCATTTTTCTTCTGGCATATCCTAAATAAATAACTGAGAAAATCCCCTCCTTTCTGCACAGTCCTGTAGCTTACATTTTAGTTGTACATGCTCTGTCTGTCTCTGGAGACGCTTATCCTCACACTCCATCACCAGAGGAATGAAGAAAAAACGTCAGCTTCCTGAGAGACCACTGAGATGTTTTTAACTGCATAATAATTGATGTTTTTATGGAGTTCCAGATCATTTACTGATATTGAACACTTCAGTGGTTTAATCCTTCCTCACACAATGTGTAGACAAATAATAGCTTGATAGACTTCATCATTCATGAAAGGCAGACAGAGCAGGCAAGCCAGCATGAAAATATTTTAATTATACTATGTCAGAAGTATATAAAGGGAGATAAGAGTGCTCTTCTTTCACCAGTTTCATTTGGAGAATTTGCCCAAGTCTAAATTTATTTGCTATTAATTGCACTTGGGTTCAGAGACTTTATTTCCAGAAGGCAAGAAGAGAGACAAGAAAAGAACAAGTATAAGAACAAAAAGTAGCAGAACACTACAAAACTTAGGAGAGCAATTTTTTGCTTAAGGCCAGGCTTGACAAAGAAAAAAACTTTGTAGAAAACATTAAGTAGTATAAAAAAGAGAAGAGGACAATCTCATGTTTGGTTAACTCTTTGCTTTATGTAAATTTAGTATGAGACAATACTATGCAGAACCAATGGACACATACCAGCAGGGCTAACTCACTGCAGAAAACCTTCCCTTTGGCAGATGTTCTCCAGCACAGCATGTGTTCTCCAGGCATTTGTCCCTAGCTTCCCAAACCATATTTATAAATTATCTAGAAGTGTAAATGAATGGCATCTGAGGTTGATAAGGAACATAGAAAACTGGCTTTCTGATAGAATAAAAAAGTTATGTCATAAATAATTTTTTTTTCCGGAGATGGATCCAAGCTTACTAAAGCCAGAGGGAATTTTTTCCACTATGTTTCAATAGTTTTGGGATTGAGCCCCTGTGAAACTGTGCAAGATAAAACACGACACATTGCAAAACAGGGTTATTGATCATTATACTGCTCAGCTTCTGCTTATGTGGGTATTATTACTTTCAGGTTGTATAAAACAGCATTTGATAAAGGTTGTCAAAATTATTTTGTCTCCAGTGCAAATGTAGTATTGCTTTTACATGTGATGCTGTTATGTTACTGGTGGCTTATCTTCCAACAGTATGACATGGTGGGAAATATGTGAGAGAATCACAGATAACAAAATGGGGTAAACATATAAAATTCTATTTTCTTTCTTGTCAGTGTTTCCATAGAATCACAGACTACAGAGTCCCTATACTGCTGAGATAGATTGTATTGCAGGACTAAAGATAAGATGCACTTACCTGGCCTTTGGTGAATGCAGAAAATGGTCAAAAGTTTTTCTGTCACCTTGGTTGTCACTGAATGTCTTAGAGCAAGAACTAAAGAAAGGAGTTCCAAGAAGTGTCTAGAATTTGCTTTATTCTGCTACCATTTAAAGTCAAGAACAAAGTACTCTCGACAGTCATATTGATGAGGTCATAGCAGGACAGGGAATTGAAACTCTTCCCATCCCAAAAGCTCTACACATACTATAATGGGATCAAGCCCCAGGTTTCCAGCCATTCACCTTGTTCAGCAGTAATGAGTCTTCCGTACTTAACCAATTTCCAAAACCATAGGCATGTATCCAACATGTAATTCATACAAACACAAACTTTTTTTTTAATCTTGCCAGGCTTTTACTGTCAGTAAAATTTCCCTGCAGTGAGAAACAACAATTCAATTAAATGTTGCATGAAACTATTTCTTTTCCCCTGTTGTACATTTTCTATTAATGCATCCTGTGCTATTCAACTCAAGGCAAACAGACATCTCTATTTAGGTCTATTTAGCTTTCTCAATGCAATTAATTTAATTTTTATAACTCTGTCATGATTGATGTAACTATTTTCTTTGCCAAAAAATTTTTTCTAACCTCTTCAATTCCTTCTTACACTGAAGGATGTGTTCCCTCACTGTCTTTAGACCTTCATATTTCTGTTTTTTTCTTTCTTAAAGACAAGGTAATTGAAACAAAAGACAAGAGGGCTGAAATCACTGTGGATGAGACACTTAACTCTTCATTTTATTCACTTCCTCCCTCTTCAGTTTTATGTTTCTCATTAACAAGAGGTCCTTAATTGTTTTTTTTTTCTTTCCCTAGAAAAGTTGCTTTGATTCCAAAGATGATGTTTGTACATGGATGCACCTGAGACTGCTCGTTATATTTATCACCTTCATACGTAATGTAATTATTTAGGAGTGCATTGGAACCTTACATATTCTATCTTGGCTAACCTAACCACTTCCATCAGCTAATTTTGCCAACTCTATATTTCCCTTTAGCCTATTGACTTCATTAGGTTGGTAATAATTGCAGCTAATTAAGAGCAACTCTTGCAGACAGTAGTTCATTTATCTGCTCGATCTTATACTGAGGTTTGACAGTTATTATTTCTGTTGGCTTACTATCTCTTTTGGAAAGTTTTTTTCCTTGAGAGTGTGGGCTCTGAGGAGAGCTGAAGGATGGAGGTGAAGAGTCTTAAAAAACATAAACCAAGTCTTAATAGGATGTGAGGGTACTCAGGTACTTCAAAGCCCACATGCTATAAAAACACACATTGGTCTGAATAGCTTCTCAGTCAGAGAAATGTGGAAAATTGAATTGTCTCCCTGTAGGAAATACTACTAATTTTTTTTCAGCCCACACTGATGAAAATTTGACATCTCAACTATTTGCACATAAAGGAAAGTGGAAAACAACCTCAGTGTGGAAATATTGGACTGCAAAATGTTTTCTTTCTTGATCAAACATATTATTAATCTCAAAAGGCTGATGTGTTTGGCATTCAAAAATTTGTACAATACTTCTGACAACTGGAAATATTAGTGTCGGGATTTTTTTAGATTGAAATGTTGTTTTGAAATGTTCTACTTGAAATATTCTGTAACTAATATTACAGAGAAAACATCCTGGCTTGTTTTGTGGTGGTGGTTTTGCTTTAAATTTTTGTTTCTTTGATATTCTAGATTTTTAAGGAAAAAGTGTCAGTCAAAAGGTTTTAGACATCTTCTCTCCTACACTCTGTTTTTCAGTAAAAAAAAAAAAAAAGGAAGACGCATCTTTGAGAGAACTCTTTCTTGGTTCACTGAAGACATAGAGAACATTCATGCAGGTGCATCCATGACATTGCCCTTCCTGGAACGTGCTGGAGAAGAGGCATTTTGAAGAGATGTGCACTTTAAAAAGACACCACATGTTTCTGCATGAGCTCAGAACTTCACTTCTTTTCATTTAATAATTTTGGGCCACGGATTATTTCTGACATGCTGGTTAACACATTTTCTTAAGGGTTTCTGGTTGTCATTTTCATTAAAAGATTTTTGGTAAATTATGGTAGTGCTCTCTTTATTTGCTGTAGTTGTTAATACAACATGGGAGGAAAAGCTTGTTTCAGCGTAGAAACGGAACCTAAAACCCTGGAAATAGCAACCAAAATCTTGGTTTTGATTTCAGGTAAACATCTGCAGAACTGGAAAATTTTTTTTTTCAACTGCCACCAAGAAGGAAATTTGATGAAACTAAATGTTCAAGTTACCATGATTTATTTGAATTACCTTGGCTTGTTTGGATGAGAGAGCTCTGCAGCAGAATGCATGGGACCTTTCCGATTTCATGAGGGCTCCATCTCATCTCTGCCCCCACAGGGAGGTAGCCCATGGTGCTCTCACCCTCACTGCAGGCTTGGCTCATAGGAACCATTAGGAAGAATACTCAGCTATGCTAGACATTAAAGCTTCTTTTGGATTTTGTGACTACATAAAATGGGAACTGGAGTTTTGGAAGACATTGCCATATGTGTTTTATCTGCCAATAAACAATAGATTTATCCCCTATAAATTGATGTCTGATGCCAGCACAGGCTACATATCTGTGAATTTACAGATTCTCATTGAATTGTACTGACCTTTTAAATATGATAAAAAATAAATATTTTAATTAACTTCTTTTACCTCCCCCTCAATGTTTTTTCTCCCTAAATTTGGCCTGCACAAAAGTCCGAATTGCTTTGTGATGTCAGGCAACTTTCCACTCATCCTGGAAGTGGCAAGTTTGTGCTGAAAACAGTGGCAATGACATCATAGGAAGTAGAGGAATATGTGTACCACAGTGTTGCCCTCCAACAGAGCCATCTGAGACAGTGGAAATGGATTTTGCATTTTTAGTGATTAAATAGGAAGACGTCAGATCAGAAAAACTAGATCAGAAGCGACTGAGGAATGTGGCCACAGAGTAAGCTACAATTAGTATTTTGTTTTTCATTTACTCCAGATTCAGGCTGGAGCTACTGTACTTTCAGAAGTCACCAAACTGCACAGAGAAACAACATCAAGAAGGCATTTTGTATTTTAAATTAACATTGGCCTTCCATTCACCTTTCAATCCTCTTGGGTTACCCAACTTCATATTAGAAGTCTTCATCTGCCTTGCTTCAATCCCCCTTCATTGGTTGTGTAATTGGAAAAAGTCAGTACAACTGCACTTCCGTGGTTTGGTTTCAGTTGCTTGTACTGACAACACTGTGGAATATTGCTATATATTGCAGTTTAGAAAATCACTTGTATACAAGGGCCTTTCATAAATATCAATTTTGAAAGCTCTTCTGCAACTGCATGGGGTAGATGGGTTTAAATTGACACATTTTGCAGTCAAGCTGAGGAAACTGGTGAAGGCTATAATGGGTTAGAGGAATTTCAACAGCTGCAGTGTGAACGCTTCTCTGCTAAGCTCTACCCAAGCAACATGACTTCATATTTCAAAACATATTCAATGCTTGATTCCTACTCATCATCTCTCATATTTTGGTTTGGAAATATGAGAGCATTTTTCAAGCAAACTAGACTTTCCAGTGAAAACCAGCTGAAATATAAGGTTGCACTTTGATTTTCTGAGATATTTAATGGTTACATTTTAAATGAAAGCAATGAAAAATAGAAATTAAAATGTCTGCCATAAGTTACAAGTGAAAAACTCACACTTTCACAGTTCAAGTCCTGGTACCTCGCTTCTTGCTGTCTCTATGTGAAAAGCAAACATATCTCGGAATGCTTTGCCACTTGAGGAATGTAAGTTTTAGCAGAATTAATTGAAATCTATAGATGCTTAGGAGACCAGTAATGTCCCTCTTCCCCCAAAATCAGAGTTTAATTCACAAATCTCTTTTCATTAGGGTTCAAACTCAAGCTGAATTCTCCTCTATGGGAATTCACTTGAAGAAAACATGGTAAATTGGTTAACTGTTGGATTAGACAACCACTTCATTCCCACACCCAGAGTCCCTCATCATCTCCTTCTCTGCCTTCCTGCAGTTTAGTGCAGCACATCTCAAAGGCTGAAAAAGCAGCTCTGAAGTTTTACCCCAGAAACCCAATAATATGCCCTGAGGAGACAGCCTCTCCTTTGAGGGCAAGTCCCTTGGTTCTAATTCCCATGCACGCTTGTTTTTCTTCTTTTATCCTACACTGGGACTAGATATGGGTGTCCATCCTGTCTCTCCACAGTTTGTCATTGCTTCCCTTTTAAAACCTTGAGTGATGTTCAGCAGATGTGAGAGCCTTGGGCTCGCCCTCTGAGCCACAGAGAAATCCTGAATATACAGAACCAGGTATTGTGTGTCAACAGCAGGCACTGTAGGCTGAAGGCGTGTTTAACAATCAGCTACTAACCCTGCAAAGGATTCTAACTGAATTGCTAAGATCACGCAAGGGAGGGTTGGCCTTTGCAACATAGTTCCCACCAAAGCTGTTTTTCCACTCCTAGGGCTTCTCTTTTTAAAGTGTTTTCATTTTCCTGGCAGCAATTCTATTCTCTATTACTGCAGTTTCTCTTCAGTGGTTATTCAGATTAAGCAGTTTGATGGAAATTCTTTGCGGTTAAGCTCTGGAGTTTTCAGCTGTGCAAATGGTAGGGGATATTGAGAGAAGGGGAAACTCTGGAGTCCCTGAAGAAGTGCTTCTTTCCTCAACATGCTGATACAGAGACCTATTAGATCCTTTTCTTCAAAGCAGCACACTTCAAAAATTGGACTGCCTTTCGTCAGAGACCAACTGGAAATAAATGTCTGCTGCTCCCATTTTCTACAGCCCATGTCCACAGCGACTCCGACGCGCTAGCACTGACTGCTGCTCTGCCCTGGGCTCTGGGCACCTGCCAGTGCCAGGAGTGCTCTCATGGCACTCGTGGTGCCAGTCATCTCTGTGCCTGTGCATCTGACTCAGAACACAGAGTTTAGATACTCTTCTAGTCTGAATATTCAATCAGGTAAATTTAGGGCAGTCTCACCACAACACACAAATATTTGTGATTCTCCCGTGCATCTGCTTGTTTGAGCTAGGCTCATAACCCCTTCCTCCCACTTTCCCTCTGGCTTAGGATGAGAGGTTTTTGGTTTGTATATGACAGTTTCAAGGAACTCTTAAAACAAGAACTCAGTGGGAGCACTAAAGACTGTCAGTTACCATAAAATGCACAGACAAAACTGCAGGAAATGTTTAACAGCAGAGTTCAGGTAGGTGTCGTCTAAATTATCCTGGAAGTCACTGTATGTCTGCAAGTAAATTGCAAGGATGGTTTCTTATACACTTACTGCTGATGTTTTGACTGCTCAAATCAGATTATTTCTCTTTGTTTTAATTAGGCAATGTTATCAGCTCTCTAGGAGTGAAAAGTTGCAGAATTGCACCTGATACTATCATACAAGGTAATCCAGACACTTCTGCATCCTCTCACAGGAGCAAGCATGAGAGTGGAGTAGGACACACCATTCTAATTGAAACTGCAGAAGACCACCTAATATCCAAATTCTGTGCTCTATTTGTGTATGTCACCATAGAGAAGGAGTTTATACTCATCAACAACACCCACTGCACCTTGTTTCATGCCTCCTTAGACCCATCTGAGATGTATTTTGTCTATTGAGCTTTGACTTTTGAGATCTGTGGTGCAAAATGCAGCTGAAGAGTTACACCAGATGTGGCATATTTGGAGCCATACCAAGGAATAACACGAATGCCATTCTTCAGCCATTCACTGCTGCTGTGCCTTTGGACATTTTTTCAGCTCTACTGGTGAATAAAGCTGGACTCAAACTCTATGAACACACAGTAAGCACATACCAGCTTAACCTTCAAAATCATGGCACACAGTAATGCATCACCAGTGAAAGTGCCAGATAACTGGATTACTGTCTTTTTGTTTTCCATTGCTGATACTGGAATAAAAAAAAGAGTAAATACTGCACCTTTTTTTAACGACCAGACTGAGATTAGGATAACAGAATTTAAAAAATCAATCATAGAATCACAGAATGGTTGAGGTTGGAAGGGACCTCTGGGAGTCATCTTGTCCACCCTCCCACTCAAGTGGGGTAACATTCAACAGGCCACCATTATGGACCTTTAATCATCTTTTGTTTTGAAGTTTTTTGGTTGAATTTGCAGTAAGTGATGCTCCAAGTGCTTAATTGAATTTAGATAAGTATCCAAGAGTTCAAAATTCTCACTGAAGATAAATTGAATTTCTCTGAAACTTGGTAAGCAAATCCTACTGAAAAATTTCATTAAAATCACTTATTTTGTCACGCTGAAATAAAATGGAGTAGAAATTAATTTACTGAATAGATCTCTACTTTTTTTACCAGAATTTGAAAAGTAGCTGGCCTCATTCATTTAACTATTGATCACCTCTTTATTTGATATTTCTAAGAGTTCCTGTTTCTTCTGGTTTTGAACTAATTTGATTAGAATAGTCTTTATTTTGCTCTCTTAGTATTTTCAACTATGGATAAATAACAAAAGGAGAAAGTCCCATATGAACCAAATC
Source organism: Lycocorax pyrrhopterus obiensis (assembly GCA_014706295.1). Lineage (NCBI taxonomy): Eukaryota > Metazoa > Chordata > Aves > Passeriformes > Paradisaeidae > Lycocorax > Lycocorax pyrrhopterus. Next base: position 58,619,789 of record JACSVZ010000015.1, on the reverse strand, counting down.
TTTCCATAATTGCAAGTCGAGCTCATGGATTGAGAAGGAGTTGCAGTTCATTAGTGTTCTCCTGTATTCACAACCACAACTTTCTCCAGGTTTCAATTACTTTCAGGTACCAGGGTTCATGGCCAAACAGTAATTGTAATAGAGAGATTAATGTAAGTCTCCAATGCATGTAGACAGCACACCTGCTCCAAATGTGACACAGGAGAGAGGAAAGGCACAGAAACCCACCCCGTCTGATAACTGCATGATTCTCCTGACAGTGTTATTAGCACTTCAGAACCAAATGGAAAACAACAAGGTGAGGAGTACAGGGTGCGTGTAGAAGATGATATTAAATACACGAAAGACGAGAAGAGTGTAGAGTTTTCAACACTCTGCTTCTCTGAACTGCTGGCAGCACTTTTTGAATCTGTTTCAAGACAGAACAGATACCTTCCTTGCTTTGGAATCAGAGACCTAGCAGTCCTGGAGTGTGTTCCTTTAAAATTTTCAGGGCAAAGTCACCAGCTCAGATAAAGCAGTATAACTGCATTGTGGCTTTAATTCAATTAAGTCAGTCCCTGAGCATCTTGCCCTTGAATAGTTGGAGAAGGAAGCTCTTCCCTCTCAATGACTTTATCAACTAGATAGATAGGGTGGAAGAAAGGAAATATTACCGTCTGTATTAAAACTTAACATATTATAGGCAAGTAATTAAGGGATAAAATCACAGAGCGCTACATTTTCTTTTTCACCAAGACATCTCTGCAGCAGAGTAAGGGAAGACATCAGGACCTTACTGATGGCTGCAGCATTTTAATTTACATGGTCAGTCACAGACAAGTAGTGTCTTAGAACAGCCCTTGTGCTTGGTGTCCCCTCAGAGGACTCTCCATGGCTGGAAGGCTGGAATAAAAGAGATTTGTTGTCTGTGCTTCCTCCTTGAAGAGGAGAAGAAAGGTGAGAGATGCAGACTTCTATTACAGTTAATTTGCATTGAGAAACTCCCTTTGAATACAAGCAGTGAGGACACCAATCTTTTCCACAAGTGGTGTGAATTAAAAAAAAAATAAGAAAACTTTGCTCAAAACTTTTCCAAAGGAAAGCCTAGGAAGTCCGTGACAGAGTACAGTTTGGAATCCAGGTTTGAGTACGTTTGCAGCTTTCCTGTTCATGAAATTGCCCTTCCCACATATTTCATTTCTTCTATCTTTGTTTCTGGTTGAGGGAATACCCTGTCAACATTTTTAGGTAAAAAAACAAACAAAAAAACCCCCAAAACCAAAACCAAACAAACAAAAAAAACCAAACCAAAAAAACCACCCCAAAAAACCAAAAAAACCACCCCAAAACCAAACCCCAAACTTGACCACATTTTGTCAATAAAATACAGATCAAAAGGAACCAGGTGTTATAAGAATAATCCTAGGACACATTCAGAGATTTCTTAGGCACTAATGAATTTGTGCCCTAATATTTTTCAAAGCAGCTTCCCTTTGATTTAGACCACAGGAACATAAATTTTGATCTCTACTCCATGCTCTTCCTATTGATCTTCTGATTTTTTTATGTCTGCTTATACTTAAAGTCTTTTAAATTTCCTCCTGACTTCTTTTTTACCCTCTATTTCCCATCACTGACCCTGTTATCAAGGTTACTTTACACACTGATAAAGGCATTTACAGCTATCTAAAATGCCTCACTAGAACCAAGTTATATTTTGACTATCCCACTTCTTGTACTCGATCCTGCACTTAATCACGTGTTTTAATGATGAAAACCCATCCTAAAGAGGATAAAACTTTCTGAATTTCAGTTCACTTGCATCCATTTCTTGCACACTGAGTCTGTATCTGGCATGATATATCCCGCTACACAGAAGGAAACCATTCTGTTTGAGGGCAGCTTTGATAGTCTTTTACTGGTTTTTATTCAGTGCTGAAACTGAACTAGGACCCTTCAAATGTTCCTACAGAAGTGAAACTGTGCCAAAAAGCTATTAACAGGCCCAGATGCCTTTGATTCAGGAACCCTGCTAAGCATATTAACTATTTTCCCTCTATGATTCTAGCTGCTGACATTATGGAGCTATTATGTGACTCTGGAGTCACAGAAAAGAAGCACGGTGAATCACAAGGTATTACTCCTTTTCAAATGTGAACTGGTATGAGAACCATCCTACCAGAACCCCTCACTGCAGTTTGCATGGAAAATGTTGGTAACAACATCCCTGTCAGCATTCCTTGTCCAAGCAGAGAGATTTTCTTGCTATGAATTGCAGGTAGTCTTTATCTAACAGTAAATTTCAAAATATTTTGAAATTTGCAAAAAATGAATCAGCAATTAAGGGGTAACCCAAAGTCAGGTGTTAGCGGTTCAAGTGTCACAGCTGCCTGAACACCACTGCTGTATAAGAAACTCAATTTTGAGTGACCACGCCATCTAAAAGAGCAAAGGAGAGAAGAAGAGGAAGATGGGAAGGAAAGCCTCTTTCCCACAGAAAAGCAATACCAGCTAAGCACAAGGATAAAATACCATGGCCCTGCCAGTGACCTAAAATTGTCAGGAGATGGGTCTGAATTGGAATAGAGTGAAGTAAGTATAGTTTTGTGTTCCTCCTCATGGTGACAGTTCCCATGGCAGGAAGGGAAAAGAGTGTATTCATCAAAATGTGTAGAATTTTGCAGAAACTGAGGTTTGGACTTGTGGAATCTTCTGCAATCTGTTGTCAGGGATTTGGAAATTGTGAAACCAAAGCCCAGTGGGGCAGCCATGGGTGGCTGATACTCCTGGATAAGCTGAAACAACCCTCTGGTGCCTTTTGTCTGCTGCTGGGCAGTGCTGCTGCTGGACTCTCTGGAGGCTGGGTGGCTACACCAGAGGAACCACAGAATGGGACGTAAACCATGGAACTCTCCATCCAGCCTTCTATTTTGTATTTGCAGGGAAGGGACCAGCTTTACCTGTCTTCCCAGGTGGTCTATAATGGAAGAAGAATTCTTCCTGAAAAGAATATGACACCTGACTGCAGTGGTTGCCATGAGAGAGAAATCCTGTGGTCAGTAAGATAACTCATTGCCTCATTTAACCACTTATGCCACTGGAAATGCCTGCTAAAGTGCCATTCCTTGGGGGGAAATGAATAGCTAAGAAGGAAAATGGCCAAGCTCGACAGTACAAATGATATAATTGCAGAGCATGTTAAAGAGGAATTATTAAGTGAAGTGGGCTGGATGATTTACTTTGAATCTGCTCAGTGAAAATTTTGCACTGAGACATGGGGCAATGCCAAGGTTAATCATCTGCATGGGTTGCCCATAGCAAACACTCCCTGCATAGACATCTATCTGCTCTTTAGAAATGGACAAACCAGAGAGTGTAATCAGAGAGGAAGAAAGATCAAACCCTCTGTATCATATATTCAACACAAAAATACAATATTTTACATTGCCACTCGGTACTAATGAAACCACGAAGTTAATAGAGAGTAAGGAGAACAGCACACCATCTCCTACATGGAGTTTGCATTTTAAAGCACTCTGGGGCATGTTTTTATATGTAAGAAAATTTGTAGAACCTAACTAAGAGGTGTTTTATAAGTCAAAAGTGTTTCTGCATGATTACACTGCTTATTAAAGATGTAAAAGATCGAACTAGTCTTCTAGACTGATTTCTTAAGACAATTTGACATCACCCTTTATGGCTGGTTTCATGTTTGTCAGGGAAAATACAATCAATACTTGCACAAGTTTCTTGAATAATAAAATACAGCACAATGCCAGAGACTCCATCTGGTCAAGAAGGGAAAATATATTAGCTGGATTCTTGACAGTGTTAGGGAAACAGAAGAGTCATGCAGCCAATTTCACAGAGGCCTACATGTTAATTCCACTGTTTATAGCAATTGTCAAATTCAGTTCTGGTTTATGAAGGCTTAAACATTTGTAATTTATTAAGTGTCTGCAACAGTTAAGGTGTATTTTGCAGGTTATCTTGTCTTCAGAAAAAATAATTTCACCATTCATATTTCTGCATAATTGATATTCATAGTACAAGAAATGTTATCTTACAATAAATGGCTGCCTTTGAAATATTCATTGGTCATGAAGAACACAAGAATGTAAGGAGAGAAAAAGACCTTGGATATCGCTATGACAGAATTATTGTATACATTCAGAAAGTATTTTCAAGTAATTTTAAATTAAGAGTTATTGGAGGCTTTATTTTAATGTTTTAGATGTATATAAGAATTTACAAAATTTTAATGTCAATTCCTTGTTTACAAGGCTAAAAAATACATTTTTGTTTTAAAATATATTTGAAAAAAGAAATGGCTATACAAAGCAAAGCTTTGGAGTAAATGACTCCACTGAATTGGATGCAGCTTTAAATCCCTCTGTTTCTGTTACTTTTGAAATCTTCACCCAGATGCAGAATTTAGGATTTTGATAATGCAAATTGTGGAGTTCACTTATCATGTTAGGCCTGCATATTTGAAATCCTCTTCCACACACTACAAAGGTAAAAGAGAACTGCAAGAAAGAAACACATTCCCTGGGGAAAACAATGTTCCCTGTGGAGCCTGTTTTTCCAACAGAAATTATTTTCATCTGTCATACCTTAAACACACATGGGCTGGCCAACCAGGGAGAAGCTACACACTAAAAGCGAGGAAGCACTTGGGAATGATTTGTTCTTTCAGCCTTTTGCTACAGAGGATGATAAAGAATAGATGAATCTGGGGACATTTAATGGTTAGGGATCCTTGACTCTCTAATACACAAACTGAGACACATCTGAACCCTGTCTAATACACTTCTAGCAGTGGAGGGCTTGTCCCACACATTTTACGTTTGTGCAATCCTCTCAGTTGCCAGTTTTTCCCTAAAATCATGGTGGGTAGCAGGGCTGGCACACCTCAAGCAGGTTTCTGCTTGCAATTTCTAGCATAATTTCGGCTTTTTCCTTCAATATGAGTCATAGAGAGGGGCTTCCTCCAGATTGTGGAACCTTGCTGCCTGCACACATGAGCCTGATGGCCATCTCTGCCCAAAGCCCTGCCCTGTAGTGCTCAGGTGAGACAAAAGTATTTGAACATCAGGGTCATACTTTATATGAAGCTGACGAAACGACCTCATAGAGATAGGGTTCATTGTAAGCAAACTATTGATTCCTTTGTCCCTTTATATGTCCCCAAGAGTCTTCAATGAAAATGTGGCTGCAACCAACATCAGCTCTAAAGACGGCAAAGAATTTCCTTTTCAATGAGCAGTGATGCCTGGAAGAGGCAGCTCTTGGCCGTGCCCTAAGAGGATGCGTGGCTCCAAATCATAACTGAGCTTAGTGTTTCTGGTCACAGACCCCTTCCTCTGGAAACCTGTGTGATTAAAGACCTAATTACACTGTTTTCCCTATCCTTAGTCTGTCTGCCTTGACCTGACATTGGAAGTCTCATTTGTTTAAGCAAATGAAAGATGTCTGTCCCAGCTAATTTATGTTTGGCAGCACTGCAGTAGAAATTTTTCAAAGAAACCATCGCCTCTGTCTTCTTGCCAGAGGCAGGTAAATGTGATGTGAGTGACAACTTGACTGCTGATTCTGGCTTAAGAATTAAGAGAGTGAGGCTGAGCCCCCACTGTGGAAGCACAGGGGACAAAATATCTTGGCAGTGACAAGCACGTTGCAAACTCTCTGCACCAGCAATGCCAATGTTTCAGGGCTGCATAAAATTCAAGAAAAAAGGTCATTAAGGAAGAGTTGATTGTGGAATTTGCTATTCTGGTACTATTCTGAGAAACTGATTCTCATAAAAAAGTTTATGTTTCTGTTTGAGAGATTGTGAGTGATATTATAGTTGGCCATTTTTCTTCTCCTCTCTTCTCTAACAATAAATACAACAAAATTCTGTTAAATTCCATAATGATTTATGTTGTGGCAGCCTTACTCTCTGCCAAGCCTGTTGGCAAAATTCCATTATGCAACTGGGGAAATCCATCAGTTATACAAGCAGAAATCTTGGTAATGCCCAGTCATAAAGAGATGTAATTGCAATTGCTGAGGTGTGCTCAAGATGAGGATGATTATCAAAGTGCAGCACTAGAAATAGTGTGGTTATTTTAGATAGGAGTTCTAATATCTTTTGTCCAGTCAAACCTAGTAGGAGTAGATAAATAAGTAGACATTTGAAATTCAGGAGCAAAAAAAGGGACAATCGTCCTAGTTTCATGAAATTGCACAAGACAAGGAACTCTTTTGAGAGGGAGAGGGAAGGAAATATTAACTATTATTAACTGAAATGTGAATTACCCCTCTTAAGAATAGAAAAGTGGCAGGTCTGAGAAAGAACTCCTTTCAGAAGGTCCACGCATGTTGAAGTATAGAATTTAGTTACAGGTTAATGTCCAGATATGTTTCAAAATGATACAGTATTAGGAAAGAAATAAAAACATCACTGAAGAAGGAAAGCAAAATGATTCTACAGGCCATCAGACTCCAAATTGTCCCTGTTATTTGCACCGGTAGAACGGTGCAGTAAAAAGCATCTAGAGTTGGAAAGGAGTACAAAAACAAACAAACAAAAGAAAACCCCAGAGACTGAAAAGTGAGGGTAAATCAGAATTTAGGTTTCCGAAACTGAAAAAATCATTAATTGGGAATGGAAGAAAGGTGCAAATGAGAAGGAAGAAGCAGAAGAAAGATGGGTGTCTGTTTTGTGCAGGCTTTACGTCATTGTTATCTGAACACTTCACAACCTCACCATAAGGTGAATTAGTTCATCCTATCACACTCCTGAAAATTGAATAATGAAAATTTTCCTGGACAGTGGAAATGAAAAAAAATACAAAACCAAGGAAAGAGAGTTTAGTAAACTATTCATTGTCTTTTTTGGCTTCATGTAATTAAATTTTGACATGATAGTGGCATGCCTCAAATAAGCAGTTGGATGATTATTTACACTAGGTATTTTCTGTTGGGCTGTGTTCTACTGAGCTCAGTCTTCTGTGGAAGAATCAGTAAAGAATTTTTCTCCTCTGCTTTCTAGACCTTTCCCCCAACTCTCTGGCACTTAGCAACACTCATATTCCACATTTGGTCTCATTAGTTCTGAGGGCACAGACCAAAGCCATCTCATCTTGTGAAGGCAGTGTGAAGATGCTGCAGCCTCCAGCAAAAGCGTGTGAGGGCTGGCTGCCCTGGGCTCCTCCTGAGACCCACAGTGTGGACACCCTCCTCATGCACCAGCTTCGTGCCTGGTCCTGTATCTCGACTGCACAATATCCACAACATCCAGGCTGGAGACAAGAGGGTCCCTTCCACTCTGGTGACATGGGCAGACACGGCAGCAAAGGGGAAGCTCCCAGAAATAATTTAGCTTTCTCTCAGCTCGTTCCATGCCTGTTTCTGAAATCTCTTAGGACTAAATTGCAGGCTGGGTTACCTGCTCTAATGGTCATGCCCTGCCCAAAGGGCTGTACAGAGGTTACAGACTGAAGCATATGCAGCTTATGTGGTGTTGGTTTCTATCCCAGCTGGAACAGAAGAATTGGAAGTCATATTATCCTTGACTTTGAGGGCTGTCCCTGCATGCAGGTTTGAACCCTGCTGGTCATGTAGCGCTGCTAAATATGCAAAATTTTCTTGCACTGACAATGCCTATGCTGTGAAGCAGAGGACTTTGTTTCTCAGAGTCATCAGTCTAATAACTTTCATCAGCACTGAACAACCTTGAAGGAGAAGAGTAATTTCTTTAGCTTTTTTAAAAAGATTGTCACCTTAAGGATGTTAGAAGACAATCAGTGTCTGACTATTGTAATAATCTTTTACAGGAGAAATGACATGTCCCAATCAGACATCCTTTGGGGACACGACCTCTTTTATCAGCACACTTATTAGAGGGGACCACTGGTCTTAGAGGCTACCTAATGAATACAAATCTCCTTGCAAAGTAAAAACATTCCTGTTGAAAGCTGCCTGCAGCCCCTGGCGGGTTTGAACACAGGTTTGTTCTCCTGCAGTAAGTGGAACCTTACTCTGCACTTACCTCTCTGGAGGTGTCTGTGTTTATCGGTTACCTAAACCCCACACCAATATCTTGGGGTCCCTGGTTGTACCCTTGGTGCCCATTAGGGATAGAGACTGAAATCTCCAGGAGTCCCTGGGATCTCAGAACTGCATTGCAATGTGCAGCTCCCCAGCCCTGGCTGAATACTGGCAGCTGAGAGATTCTCCCTACAGCATGCTGGATGTTTCTAACCTGTATGTAGAACTTTCTGTGAGAGCATCTGCTCCACCCATAGCACAGGACTGAAACCTTGACAAAAAAGAGTGAAGGCAATGGGAAATGTCTGAAGATAGAGGAGTAAAAAGAGGGACAGCAGAAGGAAGACCAAGAGAAAAGGGAGAAAAATGGGGAGAATGAAAGGTGAGAGAACGAAAGGCATAAAAATAGGCAAATAGGATGTTCTGAAGCTTTTACAGAAACGGCACGGGTTTTCCCTGCAGGATGTGCACAGAGGTTGTAGTGGGTGTAGAATGGCAGAATTACCCCATGTTTGAAGCTTCAGAAGTTTCAGTTGGTTTCTGGACACCCAATAGCTGGAAGCAGCCTAAGACTAGTGAATATCCTTGTTCTTTTCATGTGTAAGAAGAAAAGTTTGAGCCTGTTGATAAAGACTGATGATTTTTTATCTTAGACTTTTTTCAAGCTAACAAAAGTTAAAGACAAAAAATGGATGTTGCAGGCGCATCGTTAAATACCAGAGCTCTGTCATCTATCTACTTTCATCAGATCACCATAAATTCTACCTTAGGAAAGCTGTACAGTCAGCCTTGATTCAGGATATTGAGGGAAGAAAGAAATACCATTAAAAACCTGCTTTCTCACTGTGCTTCAGGATGCTTCTGGTCATCCTAATGCTTTTAAGCAAAATTGAGTGTAGTGCCGTATGAATATCAGATAGTAGATCGTAAGAGGAGCCTGCATGCTGCCCCCAGAGCACTTAGCAGCATTGTGCTCTCTGTCTGTAAGTAATCTGAGCCAGTACATGGCAGGAAAACACTGCATTATTCCAGGCCACTGTCTCACACCACCACCACCACACTGAGATGCAGCCCCACGGTGTTATCACGTTGTTGAGCTTGGTCCTGAAAATAAACTCTCTAAAGGTTGCAGTCGTAAATAGACCTGGTACACTGCCTTATCACCTCCACAGCCTGAGCTGAGGAGTGGTGTCTGGTGTTGGCAATGAAAGGGGGTTGATTGCATGTCCCCAGCATGCCAGAGCACATCACAGCAGTGCCACCACTGGCCTGTGTTTTGCCACCTGCATGCAAAGTTGGATGTTTCCTCTGTTGGAATCTGGGTGGTATCCTGTCTACAGGAAAGAGTGGTATTGTTTTAACCAGCTCAGTAAAGACCTAACAAGTGTTTGGCCACAGTACTCTTGGGGACAAGTCTTGTGGCGGGCAGAGTCAGATGAGCAGGGCAGTGGCACAGCTCAGGTCCTGCTGCCTTGCTTTTGCCAACACCACAGCTCGGGCAATCCCCCCCTGCTGCTGCCAGCACCTCAGAGCAGGCACTGCTGCAGTGATGGCTCCTGACAAAACCAGCAGCTGCTGACTGCTTCCCCCAGGCTCTCACCCTCTGGCTCCCTCCCCTACTTATTCCTGTTTGCTCTGCCTTCTCCTGCCCCTACGCTGGAGGTTGCAAGATTTGGTCACAACTGAGAAGCTTTAACCCAGCTCTGAATTGGGTGCATCCTGTAGTTTCACTGTTACAACATCCTGCAGTTTCACCGGAGAATCACAGTGTGTTTGTTGAGTACCAGAGCCCTCAGCTCAATAACTATAGGTAGTTAAAAAACAAATGAATAATAGATAGATTTTTAAATTTGCATCCATATCACATGCTCTATCTACATATTAATTTTGCAGATAATGCTCTACGAAACAGAATATCAAACAGTTTTCTAATATGATGTAATATTAAATTAAAGTATGCAATGTAGGTTTCCATGAAATGTTGCTATCCCCAGAAACCCCATCTGACTTAAATAGGAACACTACTGTCTGTGAACTAAGGAAAAACAAAAGACTGCAAATAAAGATAACAGTTCTGTGATATGTCTGATCTGGGGAGTGATATTCTCTAATGTGGCTACTGGGAGAGCTGTTTGGTTTAATTTTATTTAACATATTCATTAATTCAAGAACATAAACAGCCTAGAAATGAAACAATATGAATATATCATAGGAAATAATGGAGCAGATGAAAAATAATACAAATTACCTTGAACTCTGATTTGGGAAAGCACTTAAGCAGGCCCTTATTCAGGAAAATTCTTAGAATGAATTATCAAATTTTAGGAATATGTCTGTATTGCTGGTTGTGGCCAGGATATTGCACAATGTTGCCCTTTGCACAATGACACCTCTTTTTGTCATATGTCCTGGTCAGTGCAGGAGTGAGAGTAGAGGAGGAGACTTTTCACCTCAGCTGAGAAATATGATGCTGCAATTTTGAATTGAAACTCATGATCAGCCTTAAACATATTTTTAAACTTTTTCTTCAAGGGGATATTTTCTGTGAATTGGGTTCTCAGGAGATTTGGAATGAGAGCAGGAGTAAAGCTATATCAACTGTGAAGTTTGAAGAAAAACTGTCAGAATATTAATTTACAATGAAAATGAGAAAAAATAATATATTTAGGGAGGTTTGGTCAATAACGAAAAATGATGAGGTAGTGTATTACCCTGCAACATGGATACCAAGGAATGGTATTAATTGAAACTTTCTTTGTAAAGGTAATTTACCAACCAAAAAGCAGCAGCTGCCCTCCCACACCACTATGCTAATATCACAACATGGAAGAACACGTTTCTCTCAATGGGCCAGCCGGAGGCAAACTACAGGGGGTTCCACAAAGCTGATAATCTTTCCCCAAAAAACCCCTGATCACTCACAAACTTTGCCAATGTTAATATGTGGGTGTGAATGATAAGCAACGAGCATAAGAATGAGAATCTCTAGTGATCTAGTACCCTGGAAAAAAAATTAAATCAGAAATTAAAGTTTGATAAAGGCAAGAACAAAGTCATCCATGAAGGAAGTGGAAATTAAATAGACAAACACAAAATGGAGACTATTGTTCTTGTGGAAAAGATCTTCACATCAGTAAGATCCAATATGCAGTGTTGCTATGAAAAGATAAATATGATTATGGAATGTGCAAATCTGCAAGTTGAGGAAAATAATTATTTCAGCGCTTTACTGAGTGGTAATACAATGGTATTCAGTGGTAACACAATGAGTATTCAGCGGGAATACTACATTCTGTTTAGCACACCATTTTCAGAAATTCCCAAATGTATTATCAGAGGTCCAGGGTAGTAGAATTGAACTGATCAGATGTCAAGACATCATGCAATGGACTGAAAATTGGGAGAACTGGATTTTTTTATTCTAGAGAAGTTTGAATTTCAGAAGGTTGTTTCAAAGGATGAGAAACTGTTCTCTATACTCATAGGCAACAGGACAAGGAATAATTACTTTGACCTGCAGAAAAGAAGATTTAGATTCCTAATTAGGTAACAGTTCTAGCTAAAAGGAGAGTTAAATGCTGGATCAGTGTACCAACAGAGTTTTGTAGCACCTCTATCCATGGAGGCCTTTAATATCAGGGTATACAGATACCAATCAATGATAATCAAGATATCCTTGGTACTGCTTCCATGGAGTAAGAGTAAAACATGTCAGGCCCCCTTCTAGCAGTTTCTGGTATAATTTCTAAATGTCTAATCATGACACCATTACAAGGCTTGCAGGAAAACCCCGAAGAGGGGGCACACACCAGTGGGTGGTTTAATTGCTCTTTTCCATTTTTGCTCTCTGTTATTTTCACCTTTACCTTGTTGAGCTTGTTTGGCATTCTTAAGGATGACTAGCAAAGTCAGGTATGGTCTTAGTGAAGTGAACATCGGAGAGTGCACAGAACAGCAGTACCATTCTGTATCACAGTGGGCTAAGTTATATTAAAAAATGGTAATTCTTCCATACGAAGAAATGGTTTCCTCATACAACACGTGAACATACAGGAAGAAGCAAAGGGATCTCTTTCATAATTTCAGTGTAGCTGTGTAACACAATCTGCATGCACCTCTCTTTCTTGAAAATTCTGGAATGAACTCAGAAAGGATAAATTGGAGCAATCAGTGGTAAAAGACCCTCAGATGCGATGGTGGTGCTGTTGGCTGTAAAAGTGAGGAGAAAGGGGAAAAAAAATATTCCTGCGTGGGTACAATTGAGTTTGTTATCCATATTGACATAATTTGAGGAAATTACTTGCATGCACCTTCTAAAAGGTAAGGTAAATGACTTGCATTCAAATGGAAGAAGAATTCTCTGCACAGGGCTCCCTGTGGCTTCTGAGCTGCTGGAAATATTATGTCTATACCAAACTGTCCTTCTATTGACTGTAATGAAGCTGTGTCACGTAACAGTTGCTGAGACACTGACATTAGAGCTTACTAAAGATAAAATGCCTTTTGACTTAATGTGATTTCTATTTACAGTCATTTGTCTTTACATACAATCTAAAAATACAAGCATTTATCTATGTGTGTTTTCTAAATCAAGTCACTTCATACTTCTACTGGGCTCCTTTAATAATTCTGCCAAGATCAAATAAAGAATTAAATGGGTCAAAGACGAAAAAGAAGTGATGTAAAATTTCCTGCATAGATCTTTGGAATCTGAAACCAGATTCCAGGTTCCAGTACTTATAAAATGCCACAGGGCATGGCAACAACGGTGAGTGAGTGACCCCAGAGTAAAGCAAACTCACTCAGTATTTTCATTTTTTAGGATTCAGCTCTTTGCTGACAGAACATCTGAAAACATACTCAATTGGGCATTACTTGCAAATATAAGTCCATTTTGGAAAGGCTATCAGGAGTTCAAAGCAGTCCTTCACAGCAGGAAAACCCCAGTAACTGTCAGTGTATATACATTAAGAAAGTGCATGGAACTTACCTACACTATAAATTTAAATCTGCCTGGCTTTGTAACATGGAACTCACTTGTTCTGGGATATGCAGAAGAACTAACTTTGTAGGCTTTAGTGATTCTCCAGTATTTTATATTACAGCAATTTAATTTTGAGATAGCCTAAAACCAAGTAGAGAAAAGGCAACCTGAAATCGTAACACTGATGCAAGTTGTAGCTGATTCAAGAAAATGGATGGATGGAAAGGAAACTACACAATGGTATTTTGAAAACTGTACATTGCAAAAGGGAGAACATTATTCACTCACTGGTTGTGTTGTCTGGCATCAGGGAAAAAAAATAAAAGCTAGAAATCCAAATTTCATTGCCCGAAATCTTGCTTGGATGGATTTTTTAAAATTAATACATGACCAAAATAAACTATTCATATGGGACTCAGTAATTTTAAATTAAATTTCTCTGCTGGGAAAAGGAATCCTTTGACACATCAGAGAGTTTTATACATAGCTAAATATAATTGTAGTAGAGAAAGAGTGAAGCATGTCATAGTTTTAGAAAGTAATATGAGTTAGAAAAAGAAGAAAAAATCCCAAACAAACAAATCACCCCCATAAAACAACAAGAACAAGAACAACAACAAAAACTCCACAACATTTTTTCCCTCTCCAGAAGCTGAGTTTTCACATTAAAAATTGCAGAGACATGAAGAATATAAAGTTAAAAAGGAGGACCACGGTCACTGATAGCAGTAACTTTGTGGAGCATTGGTTATCTAATTTTTTCTGAAAATAATTTATTTACGGAACTTCAAGATTCAAGCTGTCTGGAGCTAAAGTCAGAACTCACTGTTTATTCAGTATCTAGTACAAGGGGATTTTTCTTGGGAACTTTGAATCCTCCTCTAGTCGCACCATTAATCAAACAGGAATTAGGTTTGGTGACTTTGGGCATACCTTCATTTGTTAGAAAAAAAACCTAGTCTACAGAAGTAGCTTGCTCTGTACCTTACAACTGAGGCAGAGTATTACAAATATTGTGCTGGGGGTTAGGGTATGTTCCAGGCTCAGGGTCCCAGATCATAGACATTTTCTTTTTCAAAAGCTGAGGCTACTGAAATGATTGACCCTGTGCAAATGCATAACAAGTTCTTCACAGACACACCTTGCCCTGTTGATAAAAATCCTGCTGAAATCAATGGACCTGCTCCCAAAAAATTCCCCAGAAAATTCTGAAGTCTCAACGAAATAGGTGGCAAGGGAGAAGAACAAGCAAAAATCTCTTCTTTCAAGTACCAGGGGAAAGAGACCCATTCTGTACACCACAAGGTCTCCTTCACGAGGGTATTTCACCCTTTGTTCCTTGTTCATGTTTGATCAGAAGCTTTATATCAATGGCTGTAGGAACCTTTCCGGTTGAAACAAATGTTCATTGGGGTTTGAGGCTGGAAAGAGGAGACAGCAAGCAAACCAGACTTTAGAAATGATTTTCCTTCTCCTTCCATGGGATACTGTTTACCTGATTTTAGTGTTCTGCAAGTTATGTACCTTGACAAAGCTATCTAGGGTCCCTCTACAGCAAGGAACACCACAGAGATGCCTCCAGAAGGAAATCTGCCCCCTCTTCCTTATTCCCACAGTAGGATGGAATTAAGTGCCAGCAGCAGATATTTCTTTACTACACAGCAACCCTAGCCAGGCCTTGTAGACTAGAAGGCCAACTTGTAAGTGGATTTTGAAGCCTAACTGGGAGGAATCCCACCTCCAGTACTGAACTGGAGTACTTCACTGGACAATTTCACTTGTGAAACTTCCGACTACAAGAAAAGAGACAGCACCACAACTGTGTTATGGAATTCTCAGTGCTTACTAAGTAGTAAAGCTATTACTCATTTTCCTTGCCATTAGAAAGGGCTCTTAAAGCACGGAGGTTTCTTTGGCTACTGTTAGGCAAAATGTCAATCCTCTAGCCTGTGATTAGAAGGCTTTCAAGCTAAAGGTATTATTGCCTTCTTTCCATTATGTGTGTGAGACAGAACTCACAGTTGGTGGAAATGATCTGCAAGGGAATTCTGAAAACAAAACAGAGCAATAATGGGATTTTTCTTTACCCTCACTGCAAAGATTGGTAGTAACCACAAAAGCCACACTGTGAAAGTACCAAGTAGTGTTCTAGTTCATGTTTGCTACCTTATGTAGATTTCTATGTCATATTAGCTCAGTGCACAAAGTCAATCTAAGTGTCTACAAGCCTGGCAAACCCAGCCTTGTGCCTAAACCCTCCTATAATAAAAGTGCAGTGACTAAGGAAGAGCTGACAATTTTGCTGACGACGCATACATCAGATCAGAGCACGGCTCATTCTTCCAGATTGTAATAGCTGAGCATTGCTAACAATAGAAAATCTTGGTCAGTAAACTAAGCAGAAGTCTTCAAGGACACATACATAATGTGGATCAAGAAGTGTCTTTTTCACACTTTAGACTGAGGCTACATTAACTGTGTGGATTTGTGTTCTGCTGCTCCTTCACAACACTGTTAATGGCATTGTTCCACCACAGCCCATCCAAAGCACCTGCTGAGGAGTGCCTAATAACAAAGATCTCTGATGCAGAAAGCAAGAAAACTCATCCTGTTGTCTTCAAGAGGGTGGCAAGCAATGTTAACACGAGTGGCCTGATACTAGCTGGTAATTTAATGCAGGATCTCTCCTGTCACCTAGCCTTCAAAGAAGGAATCTGTGTCACAGACGTTGTAATTAGGGGTAGGAAGGCATATGTGTGATGGTCACAGTTTCTATCCTCTGAGAAGAAAACAAAAAAATGAGGTGGCTACATCCTTCAAGTGACTATAGAAAGAAAGGGAGTGCAGTAATCCAACTTGTGAATAGGTTCTGTTCATATTTAAAACTGGCTTTCATCTTACTGAACTCCCTCAAGAGATTGTTAATTTCCTTGTCCAATAAAATAATATTGATTAACAAAATGAAACTTTGATCTGTGGTTTTGGTTGTTGCGTTTTGCTTTGCAGGTTTGTTCTTTTTTTTTCTTTTTTTTGTTGGTTTTTTTGGGTTTTTTTGTTTTGTTGTTCTAAAAATGATAATAACACTGTACTAGGAAGAAAACCCCCCAAACAAAAAAACTTAAAACCATCTATAAATCAGATGCAACATCTACCACTGCCAGATCCTGTAATTTTAATATGTCATGTGTTTGAGGTTTTTTTTTGTTTTTCTCCCTTAAAATCCCAGTTCTGTGGATCAGGTTATGATAGCATCTAATATTTTGAAAGAGAGTAAGTTTCCAGTCCTCAAAACATTCCAACATCTGGAAGGAATTGAGGACAGCCCAAATGTTTTGTTTTAGAATGTGCTTGCTGAGGAGCAATCTTCCACGAGACTGATCTGGGGAGATTTACGGGGTTGAGGTGAAGATGGTTCCGTATCTGTTGTTTGTAGAAAGGAATCACAAAGGAGCCCAGTGAAACCTTGACACTGTGTAAAGGCTGTTGCTGTCTAGTGTCCTGTATATGGAGTGGCTTGTGCAACTACCGAGGAAAGACAAAAACCTTTACTGTGCTGAGGGTGGCACAACCTAAAACCCACACTCTCTTAGCTTCCATGCTAGAAGATGAGAATTCCTTCACTTGTCCCTACTCCTTTTTGTTTCCATGTGTGAATGACCAAAGAAGGGAAAGGAAAAAGCAAATTCTAGCTCATATTGAGGTGCACTATGGTGAAGAGACTCAGGAATGCCCCCCGTGCCGTATTAAACTGGATTAGTCTGATGGATCGGTTTTGCAGCTTGTGGCACCCAGATTCAAATAGTTTATCCAGCATTGTTTATCCAGCCACGCCAGAATGGAAAGGATAGATTTATAACTCTTATGAAATCAGCAGGTTGAAAAGGACAAGTTGATTAGCCAGTTTGCAGTATGCTTTACACTTTGCAAACTAAACACACCAGCTGGGAGTAGTTACCCTGCTAGTAAACATCCATATGCCATGAAATTTCATAAACAAAGAAAATTGGTCACATTTTTTCACTTTGGTTCAAAATATAATCTACTTTTTAAGCATGTTTGCGTTTTTAAGAGATGTTGCAATGAGACAGAGAGCAACTGAAGTCAAAGCTACAGCTACAACATGTGAATAAGCAGCTGTCATGGTGTATTGTAATTCAGCACAAATCTCAGTCTAAAAATAAGATCCATAAATATGGGGATGAAAGCCCTAAACCCATAAAAGTTCGTGCAGAGTTTCTTAAAGGAACCTGAGGGAATAGGGACGTGTTTTCTTTTTCAGAAGACAAGGGAAAAACAGGGACAGTGATTACACCCTGCTCTCTAAGGGCATGTCTAGGCAGATGGGTATAGGTGGTTTGGAGTCCCTCAGCCTCAGCAAGGTCCCACCCTACTCCAGGAGTTTTTTGAGGACAATGAAAGATGCATTACTGGGTGAACATTGTTTTCAAAAACATCAGTGATCTGCTTGAGTACAATCCACTCACACAGCCAAAATTTAACATGCCACATCACAAAGCCCTTTTGAATAAGCGGGAGCATTCATTTGTTCCTGATTAAAACTGTTTTTGCTTAGTAACAATATCTGGTGACTCCCGGCCACTTTGGAGTCCAAAAAGGTTATTTTATAACATTAGATAACCAGCACCCCATGTGCTTTCTTGCTCTCTGTCTGCTGGAGGCAAATGGCACTAGTGCAGATTGCTTTGGAGAGGGCTGTTACCCCGAGTCAGCTCAGCAGTAGGATAATAGGGCACTGGAAAGTGAGTAACACATTGCCTCCATTCTCCCTGGTTATCAGTTCCCCCCTTTTCCCAGTCATTACCAACAGCTCCAAGGGCTCAGGTAAAAGGATGTAACAAATATCCCTGCAGCTGTGGGTCCTGTATCAATTCATAATGCATGAAACAGCCCTGGTGAAACAGAGAGCAAGGGAGCTTGTAATTCCATGTAACTCACAGCCATGTCACAATCAATACTGTATAATACAGGTGCATTGTTTGTCTCCCAAAGCCGTTTTATCCCCCAAAGAACTCTTTCACTCCCTTAATCTCTTTTCATTTCTTTTTTCCCAAAGGAAAAGAGAAATGCCTTACAGAAAGCAAAAGAGCTCTCTGAAAATCCCGTCACTTTTAGATTGCTCGTCAGTGGCAGATGAGATATATTTAAATCACAGTTCAGTGAAGCATGCATAAGGATGCATCCCGCTTTACAGAGCTCTTGCTCGTGTCTATTCTCTTCCAACCTCCTATTCTACTCTCAAAGAGAAATCCTGTATAGTAAACAGAAAATGTAAATAAGTCCAGTAAGCAATGGCCTAAGCTTTACCACTGACAACTCCTGAGAGCAAAAATTCCTGGTTTGCAACAATTCATTGTCAATATCCTTGAAGAGCCTTGGTGCTCTCAGATGCAAAAAGTGAGTGACCCAAAAGCCACAAGGTCTTCAACTTGAGCGGCTGTCTTCTGCTCCAAAGTAATTCCCCTCTTCCAGAATGACAAAAGTTCCCTTTACCCAAGTGAACAACAGAGGATTCGATATTGAATTACACCAATGCACATAAACACACGTTATCATGCAGAAGACATGATCCTCTATAGGTATGTCTACACTTCCAGGTGTAAAGAGGGCTCAAAAGCAGATGTAAGGGTGCCATTCCCCATGACCTCAGAGCTTGCCATCCACACTGGTATTTATAGCTTAAATTTCCAGGAAAAAGGCAAAAACTGTACCTCACATATGTGCTGATGCAGTGGGAGAGTAACATGCTCTGCCCAGCCATAGCCTGCTCTGCCTAGAACACTTCAACAAGGTTTGGGTTCATGCAGAGGTTGGGAATGGGCTCAGGCTCTCTTCTCTCCAAAAAATCATAAATAACCTGAATTCAGAACTGCTACCACCGCTGTAGGTATTCACTGAGGATGGAAGGCATCCATCCACGTGTGTTGGAGAATGGCCTCATACCCGGAAATTTTTGACAGTGTAGGCATACCCTTTCAGAACATGCCTGATTTCTTTGCTTTAGATAGTAATCCACTTACTATTCAATGGTTTCACAGAGAACATCATCTGCTCATTCACCTCTCCCTTTGACAAAGCATTTAAATTTGCAGCATTCACAGCAAGGTGGAAGAAAATCCACTGCAGACATGTGCACGCACATGCACTCGCTTGGTAACAGCCTGGAAATCTCCTCAGCTGTGTATCAGCATTGATCGTGCTTTAGTCCCCAACAGAGAGATGGTTTGCTCCGTCTCGTCAGTTGTGGAAGGTTTTGGGCTTTCTCCACGGGTAATTTCCTCCAAAGTGAGCACAAACAATGCAGTCAGAAGAGCTCCAGAGGCAGACAGGGAAAATAACCTGGTAGTTGAGAGGAGTTTATTGGCTTCCGCTGCTTATGAACAGCTCAACAGCATGGAGTCCTCCAGGTTGGTGTATCTCTATAATCTTGACCCACCTGGAGATCCATGGTGTCGAACCATGAACTCATGAAGACAGCACTGCTTCCAGTGTTCCTCTTCATCCTCAGTGCGTCAGACAGGGAATTGCTGAGTCCTTCACCATTTCTTCTATGACAGGCAAGCTCCTTTGTTCCTTTTACTACCCCTTTTCCACCACTGTATAGTTTAATACACATGGATAAGAGGTCACACACACCTTTCCTTTCAGCATTTGGTAAATGGCTGTCGCTCTACACCTTCCATACTCAGTACTTTCTGTATCAATTAGAGTATCAGGATGGAGACCTCCATCAGGAATTACAAAATCTGGGATTCCTTTCGTGTCCTAACCATGTCTGAATAAGTTTTTCGGGTAGCTGCTTTGTTTTGCAGCGATGCTGAAGAAGGTGAGTAATAATGTGAGAAATATATTCTGGTTGGCCAAGAAAGATTTATGAAAGGAGATTCCTCAGTATTTCTCAAAGATGAGCAGAATCTGAACTGTCTTTCCAGCCTCAAATCACATGTTTATGTCCAAGGAAGATGCTACGGTGATCATGGTGATTATCACGGTGATCTTAGAAATCTTTCTACCATTTCCAAGCACAGTGCAAATATGCAAGCACAGCGTCATAAACTGTTCTTTAGTTCCACTGACTCTATACTTCACTTTGGTGCCTCTAATGAGACCTCAGTTGCAACCCATTATTTTCAAGCTTTCTGGCCTGCCCATTATTCTCCTACACTTTGGGTTTGATGTATAAATAATAAATGGTCAGCATGATGGCTATAGGACCTTTAGGGAAAAGTATTAAGAAATCTTCTTTCTGTGAAGGTTTAGATAAATTAATTTTGCTTAAAGAGCAAATTTCATCTGACTGCCTGACATTAATTAGCCCAGCCTTACAAAACTCCTCCAAGGTATTATATGAATTTTACAACATGCTATGCATTTTACAGATAGGTATGCTGAGGTTCACAGAAAGACTAAATGTCACATTATTATTTTATGCAAACAGATGACCAGTGTGGTGATTAAATTGTGTGGTGATATATTCTTGGCAAGAGTCTTCAGCTAGCTTCACTGGGGAGTGATAGCAGGACATTTCGAACAAATAGGCATCTATTTTGGAACTCATCTCCCCTACTGATTTGTAACCTAACTTTCTTAATTAAGTTGGCAGGTAGGTTTGCCACTCATTTTTCTGCCACCCAAATAATATTTTTTTTTCTTTTCAGGGCAAAGAGGCTGTAATTATTCACTACTGATATACAATGACAATACAGGACAGCATTTCCTGGCTAGAGAAGACACAGAGACAAGACTCATGCATGTCCTGCCACTCTGTCACAGGGAAGAAGCACACACAGCCACCTCACTCTGTAAAAGCCTGCATAGCCCAGGAAGAGCTTAAGAGACCTTGCACACATTTAGGCTCCTGTTCAACAGCACAGTAAAAGTTACTTGCTAATCTTCTCTTTTTCTAGAACTGCAGAAAAGGAACAAGAAGCATATCTAACATTTAGTATTGATAAATACGATACATTCTTAAAAACATATAAAGAGATGCCAATGACAATACAGTTTTGAAAACTTCTCTGTATCAAGGAAGTACTACTTAGGGCAAAGAAATTATTGCTGCATTTTGTAGTTCATCCCTATAAAGATGTCTCACATAATTCTCTTGAAAGTATTTGAGTTAAAGAAATTTTTGGTTTCTACAATGGATGTGTTTGGTGTTTATTTTCTTCTGCAAGGTATTGGGATAATTATTTGCTCAGAGTCAAAATACATGTGCTAGAGCTGCAGGGTTTTAGGGACGTGCATCTGTTCTTGCTGCTTTATCTTTATTTGAAATGACAAGGCTGTTTGTACCATTAACTTTAGTTGCAGCAGAGACGATGATGATGTCACGGCAGGGGCAAATAATGAGTATAAAGAAAGGACGAATGAAATCTTAGCCTTTGCTTTCATGCACTTGCCAACAGCCATTTCAAGTAAATATATGCACAGTAGTTCAAATTATGTTGATGACATATACTTAGCTTATGGTGAAGAGTTCATTATTCCCTGAGTTGCTGTGGGGAAATACATGGGATTCCTGCTTAGTAAGACATTATTCTTCAAATAGCCCAGCTGGAATACATGAACTGCTGCTGAGTAAACCCACAGAAATGTGCAAGGCTGATAGGAAAACTAGATCTTCTCAGAATGAAATAATGTTTCAAGATCTAACTCTAAGGAAAAAGTAAATAAAAGACACAGTACCTGATACATAACTAAATTACAAGACTGTGTGTTTCTGCAAGTTTTCTACAACTTATCAGCAGCCCTTTGATCACTTTACTGTCTAATGGCACTGTAGATTTGTTGTTCCCTGTTTCATTTCCATCAAACATGAATCAGAATAAAGTTTTACTAAAGCAATTGCCATGAGAAAATCTTTAAAGGATGGGGATAGGGAGCTGCCAAAAGGTACTAAGGAAGGTGAAAGACAGATGAAATTTGTAGTCTGACCTTCCAGTGCTCTTTTCATTTTCACTTACCTCTCCTGCCTCCTTCCCTGCTCAGGTAGGACTGTAAGCCTATACTTCAAATATGCTGCAGTGATGACTGACAGCAATGATGCCAGTGTACTGTGGAAAGATAATTGATGTTGCATTCTGTCAGTCTCCCTTATGGTATTATCACTATAACAGCAAATTTCACTGCACCACCAGAGATAGTTTCTTAAGAACGTCCTGACTGTCAACAACAGAGCAGACTGATAAGTGTGACCAAAAAAAAAGAAAAATTTGAAATGTTCTTTCTTGGCACAGAAAATATTTAGATTTTGTTTCTATTTGTGTCAAACTTCCTGGCTGGGGATCTGCTCCAAGGTTTCTTTAACGTGCCTGATTATATGTAGCACCTGCTGACTGACTGGTCACTGTGCAGATCCCATATCAAGCAGAATTTGATGCAATGGAGAAAGGGACAAAGATCTTTGGCAGATCTCAAAAGATAACCTCATCTCTGTGATTTTCTCTGTCCTCAGAAGGCAAAGAGGAGTTTTAAGAGAGTCAATTCCTTCCAAAAGCCATGAATTCTCTTAGAGGTTTTCGGTTTGGAGTTCAGATTTATCATTATAATACTACAAAATATTATTGTCTGTAAAATATTAGATCTCAGCTGTAGGTTATTGCAAAGTCTTTCAGTGGTTGATTTAAAGGCATGTGAAAGGCATTCCTCATAGAAGATTTTCTTTTATTCCTCACTTTTTCCTTTAAACAGTTCTGGTTTTGCACCTTTCTCTTTTAACATTACAAGGGCTGGATAAAACTATCTCTAGAGGCCATTGGTATCACCAGCAGTAAATTACCAGCAATTGTGCTATTCTCCCAAATGATAATGAGCTGGATTGAAGCAGATAGAGAACTGCTACCCTAATACAACTTGGGTAATTAAATTCCAATATGTAAAATTCTGTCTGGCGTTGCAATGGGATACCATACTCTCTTTCCTACCCTTCGATAAGGTGTAATTCTGCTAAATACTCTGATGCAGCTGGCGTGTTTCAGCCCAGAAGTGTGCTGAATATGATGCAGCGGAGAGCTTTTAGCGTACTGAAGTTGAATCAGTTGGTAATATATTTTATTGCTCCCTTAAGGTGATAGATAACATGAAAATGCAAACCATATCCAGTAACATTTGATTATGGAGAATCTAGCACGATTTTTGGAAGTGTTGAGCTCCAACAGCCCCAGCTGAAGACTATGAAAGCAAAGAGATTCCCAAAATCTCAGTAAATCAACCTCATGGGCTTCTGTAAAATGCTACAGAAGACTTTCCTGTAATTACTGCTAGTAACGTGAGGGAATGCAACAGAGACAAGATGAAAGCTCTGGATAGTAATTTTTATAATTGTCATAGAAGTGAAAGTTCATGGGTGGAAGTTATAAGATGAAAGGGCTGCCAAGTCAAGGCTTTTCCTGCCTATGCAAAGTTACTAGTCCAAGGGAAGTGTCAAAGAAATTGATTAGTATTTGTATAAAATTTATATCAGGGTAGAATCCTTTCGAAGTGAATTCGAGTCAAAAATTTCCACTAATGTCCATGGAGGACTTGATGAGGACAGATACCTGTTTTATAAAGTAGCGGGCTTCTCACAAGATTAAAAAAATTTCATATCTCTTAGGATCTCTGGAGGAAGTGTGTCTGTGTTGGTTCATTTTAATTTGGAGTAAGATGTTGTCAAATCCTACCTGGCCAGAAGGGTATATGATGAAGTTTTGTGACAACCAGGAGAGAAAGAAGATCTACTTTGACCCCTGTGGAAACAAGATTTCTCCCAATCCAACTGTTTGTGAGCTGAGATTTATAGATTTCTACCTAATGGGCAGAATTAATTTGATGTGAACTGTGTGTTGTGTACTATTGAACTAATGAATAGTCCCTGATGGATATGGTATCTGCAGGGCATTTCACTCTGCTGAGTCACATAGTTTTTGCAGTATGTCAGAAATGAAATGATTCTTCTAAGGGCCAGCATTTTTCTGAAGACAAATAAAGACCAACAGGCAGCTAAAATCTCTTTAAGGGACAGCACAATCCATCATTTCAGACATGATTTTGACATTACCCAATATCTTAGCAGCTGACCATGCAAACTGCCTGTGCCCAAATACTGCCACATGCCCTCTTCCATCCAAGAGTCATAACCAATACTGAAAAGATGAATGGTGTACTATAATTGCTTTAATTGCCTTATAAAACCAAGCAGCTCTCTGATAAGTACAGGAGGTGATTGCCCTGCTTTACTCCAACCTGTGCAGCCTCACCTCCAGTCCTGTGTGCAGCTTTGAGTGCCACAATATAAGAAAGATATAAAGCTGTTAGAGAGCACCCAAAGGAGGGCAACAAAGATGATGAAGGGCGTTGGGGGGAAGCCGTATGAGGAGCGGCTGAGGGCACTTGGTGTGTTCAGCCTGGAGAAGAGGAGACTGAGGGGAGACCTCTTAGCAATTACACCTTCCTCATGAGGGGAAGAGGAGGAGCAGACTCTGATCTCTTCTCTGTAGCACCCAGTGACAGGACCCTCCAGAGGGAATGGCCTGAAGTTGTGTCAGGGGAGACTCAAGTTGGATATCAGGAAAAGATTCTTCACCCAGAGGGTGGCTGGGCACTGGAACAGGCTCCCCAGGGCAGTGGTCACAGCACCGAGCCTGACAGAGCTCAAGAAGCATTTAGACAATGCTCTCGGGCATTTGGGGTGATTCTTGGGGATGGTGCTATGCAGGGCCAGGAGCTGGACTTTGATGATCCTCGTGGGTCCCTTCCAACTCAAGGATATTCTATGATTCTATGATAACACTGTGGCAGAAGCCAAGAGAAAACGCACAAGTCTGAAAAAATTTCATCTACTCCGAGGTGTGAGATAAAGAGGTCATCACTGTGAAACATTTGCTCATGAGATGCATCCATAAAAAGAGAGAAGAGAATTTGAGTCCTGAAGAGTGTTGCATAGGACAGTACGCTAAAGTATTACCATAGTCATCCACAGGGATATCAGAGGCTTCAGTCATTAGAGAAACTTGCTTGAAAACTAGGAGACCACTGTTTTTTTCACCTAAGAGACAATCCTACCCCAGTCATTCCCATTGGGGATTTAAATCAGACAACTCTTTGAAACAGACTCCTACTAGCTGTACCATTATATATGGAAAACAAATAGCCTACTGAGCATTGCCTACAAAACCTTGCTTCTTTGATGAGTTTAGCTTCTGCTGTGAGGAACACGGGATGTTTAATCTTGATCAAATGGGACAAGGAACACCTTGATGTCCCTGGCATTTTCAAAAGAGATTATCTTTCACATTCAGATTTTTAACTCCTGGCCAGCTCACTTCTCAGTGTGCTAGTCATTTGCTTAATGCCAAAGAATAAGCCATCTAAGTAATGAAATCTCAAGCACATGACAAGCCATTTCTTGCACTGAAAGGCTGAACTTCAATTCAAGATAGTCACATTGTATTTTAACAAATTGCACTCAATCTATTACACTATTAAAAAATTTAGCCTGGCAAAAGTAGTCCTTTTTCATAGTGCTGTGCTTTAGGTAGGGCATCAATCCTCACTAGTAGAGGACAATTTTTCACAGGAGTGTGACTCTGGTGTCAGAAAACCCAGTATTGTCACAAGGATTCTGATCTTTTGAGAACGGAGCACAAGCTTTCACAGAAAGATACATTTTGCCTGAAGAGTAAGTGGGTTTAACAAGGCTTTGGAGTTTTGTTTCTAATGCTACTTTTGGTGTTTGTTTGTTTGCTCTTTTGTTTAACAGGGCAAAACTCATGATGCCAGAAAGATACTAGTGGGAATGAAGGGTAAGAGAGCACCTCTCATTCTCCTGTGTTTCTGCTGTAATGCCAAGCTCAAGAAATTAGGTTAATTTTCAGGGAGACACACAGCTTTGCCAGTGTCCGAAAGCTCCTAAATTTTATAAGTCTGCTACAGATCATTCATGACAGGTTGCAAAGAGGAAGAACACTTACCAAAGCAGAAAGAACAACCCAAGGGGCAGCAGTACTACCCAATGAAAATCAAATGCTGCTTACTACACAATGCATTACATGAAAAATGGATATATAGAGTACGATCATCTCTTCTCTTGTCAATGACACTGACCAAACTAAACAAAAAACTAGACATTTATCTTACAGGAAAGTTACTCTTTCAAAACAGAAATATCTCCAGCAGGATGTTCTCATTTAGATATGGTCTTGTTTGGAGATTTACTGGAAATCCAGCTTTGGTTTGGTCTATTTTCCTTTTGGTTTTCCTACTTGTAATAATTTTGTCTAAAAGCTAAAGGGAAAAGACAGGCAGGCAGAGAAATCTTGTAGTTAAAGGATAAACAGATTAAAATGAAGAAAACGAAATTACATTAAAGGGCTGTGATGTGCTGCAGGACAAAAAGAAAAAAAAATACCACCAACAGAACAAAACCGTGGAAGATGAGGGGTTTATTACTTTTTGCTTTCAGAAAACGATGATTGCTCCTTCGATCAGTTGAAACATTGTTTTAGAAGAACCGATTTTTCCCAGCTAAATGGAATGAAATTTGATTTTCCCTCTTACTACTGAAGCTCCCAGGAAATATAGTATTTTTGGAACAGGCTGCTGTGCATATCGGAGGTAACTGGGTAGAACAGCCCAGTAAAGTACACAAAATCAGAAAGAAATTTTGAATTCAACTCAGCTCACTGTGCACAAAAATAAACCCAGAGCAGACATTAATTAATTAATGCTACTTTCGTGTTAATTCTTAGAAGAACTGCACTGCACAGAATTAGTTAAGTAATACAGTGAAATACTTTGCATCTTGTCAGAAAGCAGGTAACAATGGACAGTAAGCATCCTCATGGTAATACCCTGGAACAAGAGACTCTTTAAACGTATTTTGGTTATCCTTGCTTTTGTGGGGCCTTTTGCTATCCCGGGCTTTAAGTAATTTCCCAGACATTGTGCTTTAATAAGAGCAGAACAATGTGTCACAGAGAAGTGATATTTACCAGCTGTCAGGTAACTCTCCAACATAACTCAAAGCTGTTCTCCTCAGCAGAAGGCTTTCCATAATTCTATGTCGGTTTTTGTATCGCCCACAAACTCCAGGTGTCTTGTGAACTATTTTCCTTCTCTAATCATAGGACCAA
Organism: Lycocorax pyrrhopterus obiensis; assembly: GCA_014706295.1. Classification (NCBI taxonomy): domain Eukaryota; kingdom Metazoa; phylum Chordata; class Aves; order Passeriformes; family Paradisaeidae; genus Lycocorax; species Lycocorax pyrrhopterus. Next base: position 58,592,654 of record JACSVZ010000015.1, on the reverse strand, counting down.
ACTACTTCCTAAACAGTTTCAGCATAAAGTGTGAGACTTGCTCCCACTGTTCCTGGATAAAAGGATGCTAGCTGCAAGCGGCCATAGATGACAAAAAAGATTTCTACTCAAACATAAGCATTAGCAAGGAAAAGTCTCCTTCTGAAGAATGCTACTGAGTTTGAACAGCAAGCAGGGCTTTACAATTAAGTTTTTTACTTCTTCTAAGCCTTTCAGGAGCTTTTTCAGTAACACTTCAAGAAAATCCACACAGAAATGTAGAATGAAAATAAGAAGAGAATAATAATAATAACAGTAATAAGGAAAAAGAAAAAAGAAGTGCTATGGTTTCTCTGTGCATTTTTTTTTGGTCTTGTTTATGAATCTGCCTATAAATTATCTTCTAGTGCAGAAAAAAATGAAAATTACGATTTTTAAAACTAAAAAGAACAGAATTGTCTTCTTTTTTATTTCCAGAGCAGCCTGGGCTTTGAGAAGCCATCTTTACAGCTGAAAGATGCTACTTTTCATCTCAGGGGACTGTGACCAGGACAAAAATCACCCTCTGCCAGCTCTGCTGTGGCACATTCTGAGCAGTCAGGTCATTGACCTAAGCAGGCTAACACAGAGACACTCACAGAGGCAGCATCAGTGGGTGTGTTACATCCAGGCAGCCCAGGGAGTCTGGAAATACCCTGCACTCCAAAGCTGTGCTGAGGTAATACGGCACGAGTGAAGCAGACACATGTATGCTCTCATTTCTGCTCCAGGCACAGGCTGCCCTTCAGGGCTCATCATTAAGTGCTTAATGTAGGAGGCCTTTGAAGTCTCTCTGGCCTGCAGTTACCAGTCTCTCTTAATTTAGTGTTCCTTATATTATTGTGTTTGTGGGCACTGCTGGTAGGTAACAGTGCAGGTGTAAGGGTGCTGGGCTCAGGCAGACAAAGGCTGTTCGTCTGCTGTTTATCTGATGCCACTGAAATAATTGCTGTTCCTGGTCGCTGACAGCATGAAGGAGACACTGCTTTTACCCTCTTCTTGTATCCAGATATTTTAAAAAGAAATACAAACGTAAGGGCTCTGACAGTAGCTGCCACAGCAGCATGACTGGGGTGAGCCTGCTCCAAGCACTGGGGAGGTGAGAAATATCAGTGGGTTTGAGGCCGGACTCTCTCTGCCAGCCATGCCACCTGTGGGTATGATGGAAGGCCACTGTAAAATGCACCAAGCTGGTGCAGCTTTGCTGGCAAGCGAGTTATAAATTATCCTGGGATAGGTCTCTTTCAGCCACCCTGTGTGACAGGAGCTGGAATACCAAACCCCTCCATGCTGGTAGAAAAAAGGAGAGGCAGAAAATGAAAGTTAAGTTTGTACTGTACATTCAAGAGAATGCATTAAAAGTAAAATAAAATTCAAGCCCCACACCTGTGAACCAAATTCTAGCTACTTGGTTTCAGAATTCCCTCTGTGACACTCAGAGCCTGCAAAGGATCGGAGAATAGAATTGTGTCATCTCATTCATTCTGCAAAAATCCCTACAGATGAACATATAGGAAATAAGAGGTACGGAGGTGGAAAAGAGAAAGTAGAGGCAGGAATAAAGTGGGAAAACCTGTGGGTATGAGTATTAAAACAAGCTTCTGAAACATGAAAAGGAAGAATGGGAAAGAATCATACACCAGAAATATAACAAAACAAACAAACAAACAAACAAACAAACAAAAAGAACCCAAACAAAACACCCCAGAAATTAAGAAGAAAAAACCCCCAAACTAGTGAATTAGGTAACATAATCAAACTCCTTGTGAACCCCAGCCAAAAATGTAGTCTAGTTTAAAGAAAAACAGGGTAAGGAGAAAGACAGCTGGAGGAGAAATGACTGGCAGCTAAACAGAGTTCAAACGACAAACAGGAGTTTGGCTTAAAGCAGTAGGATGTATCCATCCCTAATCTATTTATCTAAAACAACTATCTTAGTCTGCTAACATCATTCATTTCTCAGTCAACTGATTTGTCTGTGTTTTGTTGCAAGGATACAGTGGTTATCTCAAATTATCTTCTAAATCCATTCCTTCATCTTTAAATTACATTCTCTATGGGGCAGATATTGGGAAGCATTGTGATGTTTTTATTTATTTTCCTGTACATTTTCCATACAATAAAGATAAGACACATATTAGTACCCACTTTACCTCAGAACAGAGATGCATAATTAATTGGTTTGGAATCATGTTTAAAAAATTGTGTAAGCTAGATAATTTTACCGAGGTATAATTGTTTTATACATATGTATGGGTGATCTCTAGATCCCATAATGTTTTTCTTTCAGCTGCAAACAAAAAATAGGTTTCAAGACTAAATTATTTCCTAAGGAACAGACTTGATTTTCCCAGGTTCTCTCCCTTTCATCTTGCTCCTACACACTATTTCCAGAGCCAGTGAGAGAGCAGAAAACATAAACCAACATGGTCATTAACAGGTTTTTATGCTCCCCACCCCATGGGGATGGCTTTGGCTTTTGTCTGGCCAAAAAAGTGTTGCCTCAGCATTATTCTCTCCAGCTCTGTGGTCTGTCCTGTCCATACATTGCCCCTGCTCCTCCAACTCTTCATGTGGTAAAAGAAACTGAACCAGGTGACAATTTGAAGAAATTGCCTGGTAGTCAAAGCCCTGCCACAGTCAGGCAGCCACAAACAACCCTGATTATATTTCATCCTACACAAGCACTGATGTTTTGTGGTGATATTGGTAGAAAGACAATCATCCTGCAGGACTTTCAGCAGGAAAATATGGAACTAGGGTTGATTTCAAACTCATCCCTGCCTACTTTGCCCAAAGACAGGAAGAACCCACAGCAGGCACAAAAAAAAGTATTTCTGTTCAAGGTAGCAAATGAAGTCTGTTCTAAGAAATTCTCCTAGTGGCCTATCACCAAAAAAAAAAAAAAGCAAATTGAAAAACATTCTAATTGTAAATGGATCCAGTCAAATCGAATATATACTCGCCTTTAGAAAAATAACAAAATTTAGGTCACAAGCTTACCATGTAGTAGGCAATATCATGGTAGTAACAAGTGTATTTTTTTAAAATAACCATTATCTCCTAAGGCTTATATCTCCTTATTCTCTTCTCTTTTTCTCCACTAATTAGATTTTTCATTGTATTTTGTTTCTTCACATACACCTACACTGCTGAACTGGACTTTCATCCTTCAAAACAACATTAAGCAAAAAAGTTCAGCAAGGTTTTTAAAACTTTGTTTTAAAATGAAAGAAATTAAAGTCTAAGAGTTTCAAGGAGCTGTTGAAACCTGAGACGAATGCATTGTTTTGCATTTCTAATGAAGCAATTAGTAGTTTTTTGTTGTTTTCTTTCTTTTTAATCTAGCAGATGTTTTTCACTGGAATTCTTAGCTAATAGAAAATCAAATATTTTACTGAGGAAACAACTTTATTAAATATATTAAAGTAATAACTTTCTTGGGCTTCTGTAGTTTTTGGCAGTCATTGCTTTTTAATACAAATAAATGGCAGTTATTGACAGTTGGAGCTGTTCCCTTTTTTTATCTTCCTCTCCTATTAGGTCTTTTCTTGTTCTTAAGCATAGGAAATTACTGAATCTGAAAATAAATAAACCCTCTGTGCTCTAAAATAGTGTTTTTCATTAGAAACAGCAGTAATTCTATAATAAATATACTAATAAGGAAGTTTAATACATAAAGAAATACTATAATGACTGAAAATATTAGACTGTTTAAAGAAAACACTGAGTCTGAAATGGAAAGCTCCTTGCAACTATGGTGTCAGGTCAGAGTCTTAAAAATTAATTAAGGAATGTAAAGAGAAAGAGTGAAAAAATTCACTGAAATGGTAACACTTCATCCTAAATCTGAACATTCAGCAGAGATAAGCATAGCCTAAATCTTACTCTTCAATCCCATGCAGAGAGTGAAAACACATCTCAGGTGAGAAACTGGTTCATGAAGCAAACCTGATGATTTTTTTTTGTTCCCGTTATTGCCATGAGACTTCAACTCAGCCTGGTCTATTCAGAACCATTATCCAGTCAACGACATGTTAACCTAAAGCAGCACTGGGACACTTCATTAAAGTACCAAAATCAGATCATTTTGGTCTCCAACAACTTTTTGTAAAACATGGAGCGAACATTTTGTCTTCCAAATCTGGCTGTGTGTTAAAAACCTGACTAACGAAACCAGGGCACAAAACTTCAGCAGTAAAGTGCAGCGCTACTGCATAACTACAAACCCAGCCAGACTGCTCACTGCCAGCTCTTACAGTGAGGCAGCCCTCAATACCAGCAGATTTTCTCATGCTTCTACAGGTACACTTACATCCTGCATGTTTCAAAAATAACAATTCCTATGCCATGTCAGTAGCAGCCTTCCTCTGCAGATTTACATTGCACGGGCAGGACATCAGAGCTGGATCTCTCCCTCACTGTGTGGAGACAATAAATGAGAGCTCCTCATTCCCAGTTCAGGACCCAAATCCTGCAGTCCTGGCTTAAACAAATGCCTGTTACTCACCCAAATCTCCTACAGACATCTGAGGGACCACTTGTGAGAGTGACAGTCTCCAAAGTTTCAGCAGGAGAAAAACACCCACTCTACCTCAGGCTAAGGACACAGAGGCTGCTTTAGAGGTGGCAGCTACTCAAAAAAAACCCCAGCACTCTGCCGTTTGCAGAGCACAGGGAGGACAAGCCAGCCCACGGGTTTGTGAGCAATACTGCAAACATTGCTCAAGTTACCTCCAAACACAACTTCTATACAACAAGCCTGGGTATACTGTGCTGGCTGCGTAAGGAGGAGGTCTAACAATTATAGATGCTGCTAACAAAAAGATAAGTTATTGTTTTACATATAAATCTTAAAATAAATTCTTTATCCTAAAGAGAGAATTTTTTCAAACACCCCCCCACAGAAAAGTCAGTATGGAGACCTGCTCTTAACAAAAATTCTTAGGAAAGAGGGATCCAGCATTCAGGCAGAAACCATCTTTACCTCTTTCTGCTCCAGGCATTTTTTACTGCTGTCTTGAAATCTGAAACTCCCAATGACACGCTGTTGAAACCCTTAGGTTTCAACTTGGTGCTGTAGAATTGCTGGGAATAAGGTTTTTTGTTTTGCCTTTTTTTTTGTTTGTTTGTTTTGTTTTGTTGGATCGTTTTGGTTTTTTTTTAACAAGTAAGTAAATTAATAAAAGAAAGTTTTAAAAATTCAGTGCAGCAATATTTTGACCACTTATATGGTTAAGGAAGCAGTTTACATTGAGAGTGCACTGCATGGAAGCCCCATCACGGTTTATCCTGCCTTTTGATCTGCTTGAGTTCATTCCCTCTCAGTTCCACAGCAGCACGGACCTGTAAGAGCCCCTCTGTAGCTCTCAACCTCTCTGCTGCTCCTTTACAATAAACACACCAAAAGTATAAAATGATATTTTACTTGAAAAACGTAAAGGCAAGTAAATATTAAATGTGAGCACAGCAAGGAGATTTATAAAGCAAGTGGATAGCTGGCACTTATTTCAGACCAAGATGTGCAGCAGTCAGGAGCTGGAAAATAAAAACGGTTTGTGACAGGCAATAGCCTGTTGTGAAGGTACAACAGCCCTTGCAATGAAGCTGCAATCACTCTTCTGATCTCCTGCCGCCTTGTTTCGTCCTTTTCCTTCTTGAGGAACTGGCGCTTCCAATCTGTTCTAATTCCCCTGATTCTAGGCTTTGATTTATACTGCTCTGGCTATTGTACATCCTGTCAGAGGAAGGAGGAGTTAAGCCTTGGAGGTGGGAAGAGAGGCAGCAGTGACATGAGGGTGAGTAAGAACAGAGAATAATACCAGCGATTAGACAATGCTGATGGGTGACGTACGAGCCTGCCTTGCTCTGTAATTATACATAATATTTTTTCTTCAGCCTTGGCTGATGTGAACAAATACAACGTACCACCACCCTCCAACCCCCTGGGGAAAAAAAAATAAGAGAAAAAGAAAGAAAGCTCCATGTATAATTATAGTCCAATAATAAGAGCATGGTGCTGAACTCAGAGTCAGGACATCTGGGTTCTGGCCCCTTGGCATCAGCATGAGACTAGACAGAACCCATTTATTCTTCCTGCTGCCTTTGTTTACTCTGATGCATGGAAATAGATTTCTAGAAGCTCTGCTTTGCTAACAAAGTGCAACAAATGAAGAACAGACTCTTTAGAAGTGACATCTCAAATAGAATTTATCTAACCCTGCCACTTATGACACTTGTCTGTCTATTTACAGGTCCCTGGGGCCCTGTGAGTCTCCCATGCTCTTTTTGGTCATTGTTTTATGGCTCTGAGACATTTTTGAAACATAGGAATCTCCAAGGAGGCAGACATCACTGATGCTCCTATCCAAGAGTACAGCAATCACAAGATGACATAATAAGTATTTATATATATATAAAAATATAGCAATTATAATAAATCATATAGTAAATAAATAATACTATAATAAAATAATATAGTAATTATTTATATTTCATTCTTTGAAAATCATGCACTTTGCTCAATAATCAGTAGCTTTTTATTAAGTGGAAGGATACTCTTTGAACTCTGTAATCAATGTAAAACCAGGCACATAAGGTCTGATACCACTAGTAATTTTAATCATACTTGAGGGTGACGTCTATTTCCACATGATCAACCAATGCTTCTTAAAAATGCATTATGTTTCTTAGTTCAGTCTATAACTGTCTATAGTCTGCTCCCTAACAGTGAGAAAGTCACTGAGTAAAATACACCTTACAAATATTTTCAAACGTGCTGCCCCGTATTTTCAGCATGTGTGAACAGATTTTATGTGTAAAACAGGAGATGCTAACAAATGTGGGTGAAAAGATCATGAAAGATTTTGCAGTCTTTGCTCAGATTGGATACTGTTTCATTCCTTTAGTATTTTGTGCCAGATCCAGGGACCATCACTCACAGTATGGATGTGACAAACATTTCTGGGGTGTTTGTTCAGTGGTGAAATACTACCCAAAGTGAATAAAAGAGCAGCTGCCTCAGTCCTAAAATGAGCTGAAGAGACAGCAGGTAGCATAAAAAAAAGGCAGTGCTAAAGCAGCAGAAATGTCATAAGACAGGAATCCCTTTGCTTGCTTTGCAAGTCTTTGCAAAGTTTTCAAGAAAAGGGATGATGGAGCAGCCAATGCTGAAGTGAAGGAAACTGTGAGAGAGAAATTAACTCCCCAGGGAACCCATGTCTATCTTAAGATCACACATTTTCCCTTGGGACATACACAGCCAACCAGGTTTGCACTTTTGGAGTGGACTGGACTCTGTGCCACATCCAGGATGGAGGAGATGCAGCACAGTTTCCGTCCCGTGTGGAAGCAGTCCTGGTGTATGCAAGGAAAATGTGCCCAAATGGAGTTTCTACTACTACCCACAGTGTAGACCTGCAGTTTCATATCTCTTTAAAAGCACTTGTTTTTAAACAGACAAGTGGATGATGCAAAATAATGCTAAACTGTAACATATCAGTGTTACGTTCCCAGGTATCAAACCAAAAGATCCTTCTGCAAGATGTGATCAAGAACAGGCTGAAGTATGGAGCCAGCCACCAGTGATTTGCAATAATTACCTGATGTGGGGAAAGGAACAATAAATACAGCCCCTGCTGAACAGCCCATGTCTTTGGTTTTGTTTTTTCTCCAAGATATTTCTGGTTTGGGATCTCTCCTTTCAGCTATGCTGCTCTTGAGCCCTTCTTAGAACAAAAGAGAGCAGTTGTTGTCCAGCCTGCCTTGCCATCTAGAGCACCTTCAGCTTCTGCCTATAGATGCCAGGTCATTAAATAAGAGGTGAGAAACTGGTTCACATGTGTTAAGTGAACAATCACATACTAAAAGTACCAAGTTCTCAATACTGAATGTGAAAAGCTTAAAAGAATCTCTTGGCCTTGACATCATAATTGAAACTATTAATCAGACTGTGAGGCTTAGCCAGCACACTTGCAGATGTACAATTTAAAATATAGGGGGGGAATATCCAGTGGACTAATTAATGACAATTAACAGATTGTTCAGCATAGGTCATTTTATTCTCAGTGATCTGAAAGCAAAAGAAAGCGTCAGCTGTCTGATGAGAGCAGTGACTGATGAGACCCAGGACTGAGGGCATGTCTGTTCTCAGAAAAGCCCATCTTCACACAACCCTCTTTGAGGCTATCAGGAAGACAAAATTTTTCTCACGTCTTTCAGGTTAATGGCACTCAATAATTTACAGCCATTTTCCTCTATAGAAGCCTGCTAATTATGACCCCATAATAACCATTTGTGTTGGCATCACACTCCAGCACACCAGCCTGATCAGATGGCTTTGCTTGCAAACAAATTCCATCATCATCACCCCAGAGGAGGGCACAAGCTTATAATGACCCCATGAGCAAAGCTGAGTGGGGAGGGTGGCAGGCAGGAATATAAGGGAAGTGTGTGGTTTTGTCCCACATCTATTCATTACCTATAGCCTGACAACTTTTTGTGTCCTGCCCTCTCTTCCTTAGGCTGAGAGGGCAGAGATAATAGCCAGACAACCCCACAGAAGTGGCAGACTGCAAACTGTTCAAAACAGCAACGTGCTCCTGCAGTGAATGTGCAAAATCAAGAAAATCAGTAGCTCAAGGTGTGAATGGGGCTGGTTAGGTGATCACAGCACATTGACTCAAAGACTCAAACAGCAGATTAAATCATTTGCTGACTGACTAGGCTGTGTCTTTGAAAAGAGTGATGAGAAGCACATGGTGGAAGGAAGAGGAGTATGGAGGGTGGAGGAGTAAACAGGAAACTGAACAGAAGAGTTCTCTTTTTTCAGTCTGCTGGATGTAGACCAAAGAGAGAAAGTTTCCTCTCTCTTCTCCCAACCCAAAACAGAGAGCTGCTTTCCATATAATAATAAATATTTAACTTGTTTTTATAAAAAGTTGCTCTCTTCAGTTAGATGTTTAATTAGAGTAATAATAGATTGTTAAAAAAATAAATAAACGTGGGACGGATTTGGCAAAATCTATCCTTTTAAAAAACATCAAGGAAAGTATTTGATTTTCAGATTATTTCCCCAATTAATCCTTTCATTCCTCACTGGGTGGAAGATAGCATAATCATCTATGTATAAATAGTGATAAGAGCAACTACATGTACTCTGTTGTGGAGACTGGAGGTTTTTTTTTCAGAACTTCTTTTTTCTTTTGCCCTTGAGGGACTGTAGGTAGGCATTTCAGCAAGCATCAAGACAAAAAAAAATAGATATTTTACCAAATCCCTGTACTCCTGAGCTGAGGGAGTGGTTCTGATCCTGCACCATTCAACGTGCAGGGCTGCACCCGTAGCTGGGATGACATGAACATAATTTCCTATAGGAACACAAATAGCCATGTCATTGTTTTGTTAATTTGCTTGAGAATGCTTCTCTAAGCAAATATCAGCTCTCACTTTCCTCACTGTGCAGTTCCATTCGGAGTTTAAGGACCAGTGGGAGATCAGTCAACACACAGTCCTTCTCCCTTATCCCCGGCGGGACGTACCCAGCACTTTAAAGCAAAGACAGGGATGTTCTCACTTTGTAGCTAATCGGTTCCACCACTAAAAAGGACTGACATCTTAGCAGCAGCAGCACTGAGGGCTAACTGGAAACACACCTGGGTTCCTACCGGAGCAAAGAAGTGCATCTGAGTTCTCTGTGAGGTGCTGCCTTCTTTCAGCACCTCTCCTCCTGCTTTCATGCCTGCCTCACAAACATCCATCAAGCTCCAGCTTGTCAAGCCCTGGTACCAGAGAAAACGTGCTGCCAGCTGACAAGGACTGGATTAGGCTCCTTCTGAGGCCGCACTTTAAGCACCCAGAGTGGTTCACTGCAGAGCAGCAAGAGGTCTGGCACTCAGCACACATACTAATCCTCTCACATCATGGCAGGGAAACACGGGCTGAGCAAGAGACAACAGTCTTTAAAATCCCTGCATCTGTACTCACTCGGTGATCCTGTGGGCCCTTTTAGTGTCCAGGATGCAGTGAAATCAGGACGGGCTGTGCACAGCCTGAATGCCCCCCAAACCTCACCTATGGCTGACCATTCCAGCAGAGAGGAGTGGGTTGAAGCAGAGTGGGGGAGAGAGTTGGCATGACGACCACAGAAATCTTCTAGGTGTACAATAACTAATCATTACACAAGAAAAGGTAATAACCACTCCTTAATGCTGCAGTGCAGGAACTGGCTTCATGGCAGAGAAGAGCAGGTTGAAGAGATGAGGGTGTTTGTCAGCACAACAAAAATATGTTGGTGTGATCCCGAACACAGAGGTCTTAGTAGACTTTCAAAATAAGCAAATGATTCCTCTTTATCATCTCTGTCGATCTGTTCAGCTGCAAAAAATTTCTTCCTTCCTGGTTACTGTGCTTTTAATTTTGTTCTTTTGTTTAAGAAGCAATAATGTGCAATGAATAAAATCTTGATCTGGAGCTATTCTTGTGAAATAAACAAATTATTAAAGAAAGAAATAAAAGTGAGAGCTCTCCTGTGCTTTTCTCCTTGTTTTTTTTTTGTTGCATTGCATTAACACCACTGCCAGAGGATTAAGAAATAGGTTTAACCACAGCTTCCTCATGCCTTGAAGGAAAGGGATGAAGACATTTTTGTTTGCTCCATCTACTCAAACTGGAATAAAAGTTAAATTGAGAGATTTTCACCTGCTAAGATGTGCGATCAGGAGCCTCCCAGCTGACTCAACCTGAACATAGCATCCAAAGCGTATCAGAAAATGCAGAGGATGCATTTCTCCTTTGCTGTTGTGCTGTAGGCATTTGTTGTGTTGTCATCCTTAGCACAAAATCAAGGCATTCTCAGCTGGTCCTGTCTACTGACCTGCACTGAGGAAACTTGATGTTTCAGCTCTAAAATGGTGGAGAAAAGAAAGGTCTAGGGAGGGCAAGGGGTTCATTCTCATTCAAGTCACAGCATCATAGAATATGCTGATCGCCAGAAGAAAGATCCCCTTTAAGAGAGGATGACCAGCCTGGTTGTGTCCCAGGAAAAGGTGATTCAGACCCTCTTCAGTGGGACTGAGTCTTCAGAAACTGCACCTTTTGTCCACAGCAGCCAGATCCAATGATTCTCCCTGAAGAGCAGCACTTTTGATTTCTAGGCTGCCACTATATCACCTTGTCACGTCTTCCCAATTTGGGTAAATACTGCTGTCGCTGGTTTGGGTGGCAAGTGCTTTCTCTCTGCAGCTTTGCACCTGCCATTCCCTCAGGGCTCTGAGCCCTCCCACCCAGTCTGCTGGGGCCATGTTTTCAGAGTCCCTGGAGCAGTGTTTTCCCCTCACTCCTCCCAGTCTCATTCTCATGTTGCTAACCTTAGAACCTTGCACTGCACCCCCCAATAGCCTTTCTGTGCTGGGTTCTCATGGGCAGCAGTTGCCACCTGGGAGATAACAAGATTTTTTTTCCCCCTCCTATCACTGTATTTTAGTCATAGCTTTCAGTTTATGCAAGGGACACAATAATGCTCTTGTATGCACAAGAAACCAGCCATGCAGCCCCTGCCCTGAGCAGTGCATGCTCAAATCAACACTAACAGCAAGCAATAACAGCTGGGAGAGGTCTGGAAATCCTGGTTGTTTCTCTTCCCTGCTGAGTGGCACAATCAGAACTTCCCCTTTCTCTTTTGTCTCTCCTCTTTTTTTATGTTTTTCCAATTTTTTCACAGTTAGAGACAATGTTTGTTGCTGGCAGTAGAAGAATGAGAAGAGATGCCAGAGGTGTGACCACATTTTACCTTTCTCAACTCACGGTTCCACTCTAAAGAGAACACCTATAATGGGCACAAAAACGCCTTAAGCTGAAAGAGAATTTTGTCTGCAAGGCTGGGATCTTATAGTTACAGACACTGGGGCAGGAAAGCACGCTCTGAGGATGGCATCGAGATCAGTCTGGAAACAAGGTGTATCTTTAAATTTTCCAACTGCTACAATGAACAAATGAAACAAAGAATCTTTGAATTTATTTGTAGGAGGTCTTCTGGTGGCATTAAGGGTTAATTAAACAACTTTCCAAAGTATCTTGTAGTAGTTTTAGTAAGAACTTGGCCAAGAAGGACAAACAATTTCTGGTGAGCAGAGAAAGTGAAGCAGGCTGAGCATTGTCCAAAGAAGATGGCTCACCTGATGACTGACTGGGGCTCTGAGTGCAAAAGCAACTCTCTCTAAGCCCATGTTCCCACTGTTCTCTCTCAGAAGTGTGTGGCAGCAGTGAGCAAGCAAAGGGAACAGGCATACAGTGATACCACCCCAGCATAAGTTGGGGCATCATCCCATGGATAGCTGCCTGTGCCAGCAGCACCCGGGGTCAGTGGAAAGGCTCTTACTCTCCAAAGACCCAGGTCATTAGGTAATTTGCACACGGATTAAAGAGCAACTGAATGTTTGAAAGAGAATATATCATTCCTTTCTTTCTATGGACGCCCAGATTTAGGTAAGATTAAGGGTAAGTTCAGTGCTGTTCCAGAAAGGCTGCCAAACGGTTTGAAATCTAAACAGGAAGAACAGACAAAGCTTGTGAGAATGAAAATGTTATTTTATACTATTTCCATGTTAGAAGCTGAGGTATAGGAGGTTACTGAGTTTGTCCAAGGCCATGTGGTGAAACCAGGAATTCAGCACTTGTCACTACTTTCTGAAAGCAGTAACAAGAAAATTACTCCTCATCTTTTTAGTTATGTGTCATTTCCACACCCCACTTTGATTTTTAAGAAGAATTAAAGACAATAACGTGGAATATTAATTGGTAAATTTGCCATTCAGAAAGGATGGCAGTGATTGACTTATCTGGGGTTTTTTAAACCAGATTTTTAGCATTCCCCTGTGCTTCAAAGGAAGAGATACATAGTCTCACTCTTTACTAAAGAAAGGGAGAGAGAGAGTTACAGGTTTTCTTCAGACAAAACATGGTTTTGTTCTTCTTTCTTTTTTCCTTCCTTGCTTTTTTTCTAATTTGTAGACTTTTGCATTTTTTTCTCTTTACTGAAGCACATAGCAAAATAATTAATAACAGTAGGATATTCCTTGCAGGAAACTGTTTCTGATGTCAAAACCTTTCAGCAAAAATCCTTACATTTACTCCCAGTGGATCAGATTGTGAAAATGACTAGCAGACATCAAACAGTCATTTTTAATGAGAATTTAACAGTGAGCCCTTCATGTATTCTTTCCTTCTAGCGGCAGTTAAGTGTGCTGGCTATCACAAATGTCAAAAGCAGAAGGGTAACTTATTTTACCTTCCTTCCACCCTGCTTTTCCTCATATTTAAGAGCCTTCTATGTTTGGCTAAAGGAAGAAACTTTACAACCAAGACTCCCTGTTTGAATTCTCACTGCTAGGGCTCAAGGTCACAATGAGAAGGCATGACATTGCCAGGTTAAATATAGCACTTTCTTTGGTGATGGCCTCTCCTTTCATGTCACTCGTGCTCTGACAGCTTTCGTCAGCTGAAAATACACTGCTAGAAAAGTGAAATTAGCGTGGGTGAAAGATGCCAGTAATGGATCAGGGGATCAGTTTGAGCTTAGCCTAAGCACGGAAAAGCAAGAGCAAACATCTCTCTTTTACTTCTTACCAAGATCTGGAACAGTTGCAGCTTCAGTATCTGTTTGTTTGAGGGATCCCAAAGATTTTATCTTATGCTCCTTTTCTGAACAGAAACTTTCCCAGCAAGCAACTCCTAAAGGCTCAATTTTCCAACACTCCAGTGCAAAGAAAAACCCTATGGATGGAGTCTGCTCCTTTTTTGCATTTGGCAGCACCACAGCTGAACCTCATTATCTGACAATCTGTGGGAAGTGAATCCTTACAACACTGTCATGAGACCAGGAAGAAATATTGTCCCTGCCTCAGGATGCCAAGACAAAACCTACCCAAGGTAACAAGAGTTGGTCTCAGACCTCAGCAGACTTTGTGTCAGGCCATAGGACTGTGTCAAAAATCAGGCAGCAGTTAGGTGGCATGGTCAGGAGCTTATCTGTGATCAACTTGGTCTCAGTCCAGTGTGCTAAGTGAAAAAATATCCTTCTCTGATTAAACCCTGATGCTTGCACAAAGCACTAGCACCCTTAGCCCAGGAAATGTCTGGGATATTCAATGGATTATTATGGAGAGAGATCAAAGAGGTATCCAAGTCTAATAGAACAGTCACCATCGGTGAGTTCACCTACGTATATGTTGGTAGGTCAACTGGTACAAACAGATTAAAAACCCCAGCAATTCCTAAGTGATTTCTAGAATAAGTGGAGAACATAAGAGTAGGTGCTCTTAACTAAATAGCTGAAGACATGGTACAGTCAAAACACTGAAAAGTAATAAACTTATTACTACATTAAGAGCATGAGGCTAAAACTAATTATAATTAGTGAACTGCTTAAAAAGTACTGAAGGCAGAAATAAAATAAATTAAAAATAAAAAAACTCAAAGAACGAAAGAGAAAGAAAGTAAAATCCATGGATTCAAAACAACAGGTATTTCAACAGAGAGTTTCTGGTTCAGTGAAGTCATGCAGAAAGCAAACTGGAAGGTAAGATAGGAAAAAATTATTGTGAAATGTTAAAGTCCAAGAGGTTGTTGGAGCCAAGCAACCAGCTTTGAGGAAATGACACTCCATCTCTGGTGAAGCCCATGGCTAAGGGAGGGAATTAAAATCAAACACAAAATGTCAGTCATAAATGAAGAGGGCCAAGGATACACAAACTGACAAGAGTTTGTGGGGGTGTGTGCAGAGGGGGGAACTGCAGGACATTTCTGAAAGGTCTTGAATTCACCCAGTTTAGGAGGGAGCCAATGGGATCTGCTGCACATCAAGGGACCATTTGGAATAATTAATGAGGAAAAGGACTTTACAGAGGTTCTGAATTATTTGTTTGGTTAAATATTCTCTGCAAATGATGCTGCGCCAATATGTTAGACCTCTTTTTTTTCAAGACAAGAAAGCACATGAGCTGTCAGATCGTGAAACACTGAAAGGGGAAACATTGGAACAAACTGATAAACTGAACAGCAGCCTATCACAAGGACCTCTTGGTTATATATGCAAGGGTTTGGAAGGCATTTGAAATTGAAGTGGCTGTGCTGATAGCAAAAATACGCAAGTTGTCGCTGAAGTCAGATACGCTAGAGAAGGACAGGAGGGCAGCAACAAGCATACCTATCTTTAGGACAGACACAGGATTAATCTTGGGTATTATATACTGAAAAGTCTTGTTTCACTTCCACCTTAATTGATTGAAACTAATAAAAACTAGATTTACATATAGGAGAGGATAGAAGAATCATCGCTTTTGTTAAAAAAATGTTGTCTGATATATATTCTTTGAAGTGTCAAGTTAAAAGACCAAGAAAAACAACCTCACAAGTCTACACATACAGGTTTTTATATATTATTTTAAATTCTTTGACAAATTCAAGTTGTGGTAGAATAGGTGGATTACTGTTACCAGCTGGAAGCTGGTTGAGAAAGAGAAAACAGAAACTACACATGAATGGTCCTTTTTCACAGTAAAAGATTAACAGTGGGGTTGCCCAAGAACTTAGAACTTCTTTACTGAAATTATTGCTCTCAGAAAAAGGGAATAAGGATTGAAGTATTTCATAGTATGTTAATTAAGTTGAGTGAACCTAACATTTGGATCTCTAATGGAAATTCATGTTGGCTGATGCAGAACAATCACAGGTGGAGTGAAATATTTGGAAGCCTTTCTGGGTTCTAAGCCAGCTGTGGCCATTCAATATGGCATTACAGTTAACAACCCAATTCTGCTCTATTAGAGTAGTGGTCAGCAAAAAAAAAAGCCCAAACCAAACAGACAAAATAAAACTTTAATTAGCATGGGAGGAGTAAGAGGTGTTAAAATGGAAATTATTTTATTGTTCCTTTCTTCGCTCGTGGTTCAGTGAATGGGTGGCACATGCACAATGAACTGCCTGTTCCAGTTGGTCTTTTTGTGTTGTATAACAGAGAGGTATCAATAACACTGAAAGACAACTAATTTAAATGGACCAAAAGTTGTCTGGAATATGATTTTCCAAAGAAAATATTTAATTAACCTACTGAATTCACTGCTACATGCTATCACTATGGTACTGACCCTACCGGGAGGCAGAACTGGATTAGTTGCTTATCTGGCCAGTGAGTACATCTGCAGCTTGTCTAAAATGGCTAAAATTTGGTGAGGGAGGTGAGAAGGTCTTTTTGTCATTTGGAAAAAGATGTCTGGGTAGTGAGCAAACCCAAGCTGATAAAAACCTTTTACCTGAGGGCAGTGCAGATACGTAGGGCAGCATTCCCTACACCTGCCTTTTTGGTAACCTACATTGACAGAAACACTCTAAAGGACAAGACAAAACACCTGTCTGATCCAAAGCTGTAATCATTATATTCTAATGCTCTTTAAGTGGATGACTGATGCCTTTTTGAATAGGAAAATAATGAGCAATGAGAACAAATAACACAAACTCTGTTAATTATTCATGCTAACATTCATGAAACTTTTGAAATGTGTGAATATTTTCATGAATAAATCATTGGTCGCTGGCTTGCATTAAAGGACTTCAGAAATAATAGCAGAAT
The DNA here is from genome assembly GCA_014706295.1 of Lycocorax pyrrhopterus obiensis. NCBI lineage: Eukaryota > Metazoa > Chordata > Aves > Passeriformes > Paradisaeidae > Lycocorax > Lycocorax pyrrhopterus. The sequence goes on along the minus strand of JACSVZ010000015.1, from coordinate 58,576,012 downwards.
AAGCTTGTTGCCATTACTCATGAACAAAGTTATGAATAATTTTCAATATATGACTGCTTTGCTTTCTAATTGACTGAACATGAGACAGATGAGTTTAAAATAGACATCAGTAATTCATTGCAAAGCTGAGAGAAAATTTCTTAGGAATCTATGAAAATGCTGTGGGCTATATCAGAAAACTAATTTTTCCCCATGTACAGTTTTTGCTAATTTTTGTTTCTCACGTGGTGGAATGGATTACAAAAGAGAAGGATCTAATCTTCAGTGTTTGCAGATCATCCTATCTGCACAGAAATAAAGAGAGCTTTATACATTCAGGCCACCTGAAAATCCTGCACGAGAGAAATCACTAAGCAAGAGAATTCTTTTAAATTACTAGGTTTATTTTATCACCTTGGTTTCCAACACTAATTTTGACAATGATTCAGAAGAAAGATCTATGGAGATATTTTTGTCTCATTACACCTCTCTCAAAAAAAGCCAAAAACCCCAAACAAAACCAAACACCAAACCAAAAAAAAAAACAAGCAACCAAAAAACTAAGAAAACCCACACATGCCCACAGTTTACTCAGAGCTTTTCTAAGAGCTTGAGGGAAACCCTGGGAAATGCTGATTTACAGAATTTCTGGCCTATTTATGTTGTGGCTGCTCACAGAGATCTTTATTGCCATCACTGCAAGAGGTGCCCCGTGCTATTCCCAATGCCCATTATCACATTGCATTTCCCTTTCAGCAGAGTCTGATGAAACAGAGCTCTCCCATGAACAGTTGTCAAAACACTGGCATATTCTAATTACAACACTTACTATGTTTCTGTGAAAGTCAAATTCTGAGCTCAATTGCACCAGAATAAACCAGACACAATTAAAATCACTGGAGGCACCCCTGATTTGAAAGAATGTAATCAAGATCAGAACCTAGCCCATGGAGTCTAAAGAAATACTGGAATGATGGGAATCAGAGAATCATCTTGTCAAACAGAAAACATGCAGAAGACTCTGAGCAAAGCAGCTGGCCCTAAATGTGGTCTGTTTCATTTTATCCATATCATATCCTTAAAAATGAATACATGAAACATACTGAAATCCCATTGCATATCTTAGTGGCATTGGCAAGCATTCTTTAGGAAGTACTTGATGGAAATGAGATGAAACTCACTCCACCCTGTCCTATCCTCTTGGGACTTCAAATTACATTATATGAGAGATATTCTTCGGAAGACCTGCTGACATATAACCCTCTCTATGGGGAATAGATGATGTTAGACATAGGTAGCAATATAGATTTAAGGGTAGGACGGGCAGTCCAGAACGACAGGGAGCTCCACAGCCTAAAGCATTTTTACATAGAAGCAAGCTCAGGGTGTATGGGAAAAGGAGGCAGCCCCTTAATGCAACTTCAAGAGTGGTCTCAACTTTTAATTCTGCCCACTTCAATCAGGGAAGTGTAGGAAGGCAGTGGGATAAGTCAGCAAGGGATCCCTCCTCGATTTAATATGGAGAGCTAGGGAATGCAATCTGCTAGGCACAGGTGTTTGGCAGTCAGCTGGTGGGATGAGGACGAGCAAGTAGGGAACTGTATCTTTTTGGGCAGCTCTGACACAGGAAAAGCTGTGGAGACCCGGGCAAAACTGAAAGCTACCTTTGCCAAAATAGAGGAACTGGAAAAGCTGGGTAGGAGGTGTGCGTGGAGTCTCGTTTAGCTACAGGAGTTGTCAGAGCTTGGTTCTTTCTGCAGCCTGGTTCTTAGAGATGGGAATCTCTAAGATGGGTTTAACAGGGCTTGAAGTGCTACCACACAATTTAATGCTACCATACATTAAATACCAGCATACAATTTAAGCTTTTTAAGATTAAAAGCTACAAGTATTTGTGAAAAAGTTATCCCTGTCATTTATATGAGCTGGATCTAAGCCCCTTCAGCTTTTCTTAGCCTGATTACTGTTGCCTATCCCATCCACCCACCTAAACAGCCAGTAGAAGGTCAGGGCAGCAGTTTCACAAGTGAGTAATCCTCTTCTGTGCCTTCAAATCTCTCAGAATTAGCTGAGAGCTGCTTCAAGCTGCGAAGCTCAAAGATATAGAGATCCAAAATTTCCAAATAAATGGCCAGACGTAGTCTGGGCTTCCCAGCTCCAATTTCTTTCCACTTATTACTCCACAGTTTAACCCACCCAAGCCGTAATCTCTGAGTGACCAAACCAGGATCAGCTGAACACCACCTGCCTTTTTTTTCAGTTTGGGATTTAGAAGCGGGAAGATCTGACTGGAAACAGACACTGGGAAGAAGGTCCTTTTCTCACACCACTTGCTTCTCTCCCTCTGCTGTAGTTTGCTATGGAGCCTCACATTCCTTGTGCCCGGGGATGCTCTTCCCCGCCTGCCGCTGGCACTAGAGGGCGCGGGGATCTGGGCTTCGGGCTGGAAATCCAACTCTCCGAGGATTCCGACTTTGCCTTAAACTGAACTCAACTTTCAAAGAGGTCTTGATTTCACAGAAAGGGAATTGGCTTCATTACTGCTGGCTTCTCTGAGTTCCCCATGCTGCATTTCTATGGAAACAGGACCAGAAAATATGTCTTTTGCATGTAGGTCATGATATTACTGGAGAAGAGAAAGTTGGGTGAACGGGTGAGTGGGTTACAGGAGTTAAGTGGGACAGAGTAACCTCCTGGGATTATATTAACCACTGTGAGGGATTTCATAGTAGGAGCCCTCAAAAGAGTATTGAATGAGGCACCCAATGGGCTCAAAGAGCCAAGCATTTTGAGTAGCTGAGAACCATGAGACACACAGAGGGATTCAGACCAGAGGTGACAACCTAAGTGACAAGTGGATGCTGGGCTAAACACTCAGGAGGAAAAAAAAAAAAGAAGTAGTTTTGTTCATAGATTCTCCTTTAAACTGACAGCCTCAGTTTCCCTCTTTCTATCTCTTGCTCTCCATCCTGGATGATGACAGAGCACTGTCCCTTCCATCTCGTCAGGTCATTCTTGATCACATGGTCCAGATCTCCCTGAGCGCTGCCCAGATGCAGAGTTATAACCATTCGGGTAGAGGACACTACTCAAAATCTTGGGTTTGGATGGGAGAAAAACATGACCTTTCCTTTTTTATAATTTTGCCCTCCATCCAAAGCAAGCTGGGGGCATCCTAGACCTCCCCTCCCCATGTGTTGGGTCTCATTCCCAAGTGGGCTGCAACGCAGAAATCACAGAGTGCTGAGGGAAGGAACAGAGAGGGCAGCTCAGTGGGGCACATGCTCAACAGACCAGCGAGATTACTGCACTTTTCACTCTTGTGGTGCAAAAGCAAACAGTCCTGGGGTCCTGCAGAGGGGAAGTTCAACCAAACTTATACTCAAAGAGATCCTAGAGGAAAGAGGTAGTGTATTCCACGTAGCTTAGAGAGGTTTATAGATGAGTCACGGAGAGCGGCTGGTGTCATAAACCACACAATCAAAGCTTGTGTGTATTCAGACAGGGGCTGTGATGGCAAGTGATGCAATACCATAACGGCAGACAGCATGCACACTTCTACTCTCCTGTATCAACCTTCCTTATAGTTTGTAGATTTGGTATTTCCCCTAAGTAGCTGCAAGAGCAGGCTGTCAGGCAGAGGTCAGACCTTTTTTTGTCCTTGCTTTTTTCCTTCTGCAAAGAGAATATCTTCCTTAAGGGACAAGGACAAGCCAGTGTGTGCAAACACACTGGCTGATACATAAAAATGGGAATAGATGTCATTTCGGCTAGATTTGCAGCAAGAATTTCCAGTTGGAAATAAAGCCCTCTCCTTGCCCTAAAAGGAAGTTTAGCAAATGAAAATAGTAGGAATAAACAATCCTGCAGGGGTGGGAAGAAGCGTCCCTTGTCCTTCACCCAGCAAAGGGATAAGGACTCACCCATGGGCCAGCGGGGATGAGTTACAAGCCCTGGCAGCCTCCCCTCGGAGCTGGCAGCGAGCACAGCCATCCTCCAGGAGCACCAGGCATCAGGGCCCTCCGGCTCGGCTGCCTTGCAGGGGGACGAGCAGCGGAGCTCCCAGCCTGCCTTTCCCCATCACCCTGGTGCTGGGGCAGCCGCCAAGCATGGCACGGGGCACAGGGTGGTGGGAAGGCGCAAAGCCAGGAGAGTGCCCTACCTGTAGGGATGGCCAGAATCGGCTTTGCCCGAGAGGAGCAGAAAGCACTTTGTCCCTCCAGAGCCCTCGATACGGCCTTACTGTGGGGCTGCACCAGGACCTCGATGCCCCACGGCTGTTTCTGGGAGGCAATTTTTCTCCCACAGCTTGATCTGAGCTCCCTCTCAAAGTATCAGCTCGCTCTTTCTGGCCACAAGCACCCCGTGGCGGCGGCACGGGCTAAAGGAGAGGGAGCCCCGAGGCACGGCCGGGAGCGACACAGCCCTGCCGTGGTCTCAGCCGGAGCGGGGCAGAGGGGCGAGCCGCACCCGGCCCTGGAGCATCCTCTCCCGCAGCACCCTGCTTCCTGCTCCGGGGAGCGAACCCCAGGAGCAAAGATCCGGGGAAGCGGGGCCGGAAATGAGCCGGGGAAACCCCAGACCCTTCCCACCTCCGGCGGCGCCTCCAGCCGGCGCTCCCCTCCCCGAGGCAGGACACGGGAGCTGAGGCAGCGAGCGCGGCAGCTTCTCCCGGGCAGAGGGGGAATTCTGGGGGCGACGGACCGCGCCGGCAGAGCGGCAGCCCCCGCCCCTGAAACCCCACATCCCTCCTGGTCCCGGCAGGGCAGGGATCCCGCCCGCCCGACAGCGAGCGCGCACCGCGGGCAGGCTCCGCTCCCCGGGGACGGCTCCGCTCCCCGCTCCCGGTGACATTTTGCAGAAGTCGTCGACAAACATGTCACAGCGGGATTTGGGAAGGGTAGCCCGGCAGATGAACCTGTGTCGGAATGTAGCATTTATAATAAACTCCTTGTGTATAGCGCTTGAAAAATGTGAGGATTTGTCTAAATCAGGCTACTGTGTCTCTCCTTCCCCGCTATACCATGCTAGGCTCAGTTCTGGGATTAATATCGCAACTGGAACTCGACAGAGAAGGGCTCTGTGCTGGGAGCAATCGCTTTGCCTAATCTCCTCTCGCTGCCTTTCACCGGTGGCCCGCACAGCTGTGACCCATTCAGCAAAAGTTTCCCTGTGGTCTGCTCTTCTTCTTTTACCAGGAAGCAAAAGCTCGTTTCTTAGACATTATTTCCTTGGCGGGAGCTTTCCTATGACAGCAGCGGATGAAATCCTAGGTGCGGCGAAGAAGGGGCGGAGGTAGAGGACGTGAAAGAAAAGCCAAGAGGAAAAAAAAAAAAAAGACAAAAAAAATAGATGGAAAGAAAAAGGAAAAGAGAGAGGGAACGTCAGTAAAATCCAAAGCTTTCCTACCTGTGATCCAATTAGCAGAAGTTGCATCTCATCCCGCTGCAAGCGGCTCGCTGGAGCGGCGGCGGCGGTAGCGGCCCCGGCTGTGGCGGCAGAGGCATGCGGGCTGCGCGCCGTCAGCGCCCGCAGCCAGCAGCTTTATCTTCCTCTTCCATATCTTCCACGAGGAGGAGGGGGTTGGGCTGGGGGAAATACAGATCACTTGGTACCGTGATAACGGGGGGAAAGAATAACAGGTTGGAAGCTTTAAACGAGAGGTGGTATTGTCCGGCTGATGGAGTTTTTGTCTCTCGCTCCCTCTCGCCCTCCCACACCCACAGGCACACACATATACACGCACACCCTCGTGGCTCTAACCCTCGGGAGTCCCTGCTTCAGTTCAGCCAAGCTGAGCTTTAAAAAAAAAAAAAAAAAATTGAGAGCAATAGTGCTATCAAACCTGGCTTAAAGGTTTAGACAAAACTGGAGTAATTAAAAACAGGTGAAGCCGGGACTCGTGAGTGAGCCGGTAATAATTCATACTTCCCCCAGAGCTCGTGGGGAAATGAGGGAAAGCTGCCGCCTTCGCTGGGCTGGTGGCGAGCGAAGGAAGCGGAGTGCCTAGGTGAGCATCTCGGGTGAATGTCCTTGCTGGGTGCTGCTGCTGTGGGTCCGCTCGCTGACCGCCCGGAGGGGTGTGCGGGGGTGTGTGATGGTGTGAGCGCGAAGTGGGCTCGATTAGCTGCAATGGGAAGGCAATTTCTGCAGAGAACATTTACAATTTTCTTTCAATATGACAGGATTAGTTGCTGTTGAAGGCTCTCCTCCAATAAGATCGCACTGCTCTCTGATTGGTGGCTTTGCTGAATAGAAATTACTGGTTCTTGTTATCTCTCAACACACTCTCCCCTCTTCCTCATCAGGCACTCCCCTCTTTCTCATCAGAAGTCTTTATCTACAATTTGCACATCAGAATCAGGTTTTTTTTTTTTTCAATTACCTCTTCCCTATCTTTCCCTGCAATACTCTCTCTTTATTTCTGGTTATTTTTCTTTTCTTTTTCTTTTTTTTTTCTTTTTTCTTTTTTTTTTTTTTTTTTTTGCAATTTCGTGATAGCTGTAAGTCTAAAGCAATGTATGGGAGGAGAAAGAGAGAAAGAGATCTTGCTTTTAGATTATTGCAGTCATCGGAGGCTCCACACATTGTGGAAAAATGCCTGTCACACTAAATCCAGTTTTTTAAACTGATTATTGTTCTGAAATTTTCTTGGAAAGAGGCTTCCGTAGCACAATGACAAAACACATTAGGGAAAACAGGGTGCATTTGAGGAATAAGAGTTAGTTCTCATAGGGTGTAAAGCATTCCTCTTTAACTAATAGTCACTAGGCTAAGAAGTATTTGCTTAAGGAAACTTGCCAGTTCTATGGATGTAATGTAAGTATAAAAATCTTTAGGTTTTCTTTGTTTTTATTCACCTCTCTCCTGGACCAGAACAGGTTGTGGTCTGAAGGTTGCTTTTCCCTTGAGATAGGAGCTGTCAGAGCGGGAAGCAGGAGAGCAGAACCCATCTCCTCTAATGTCCAAAGAATAGTAGGGGGGAAGTGGTAAGTGCAGAAAAGAGAAGGGGACTTTATGAAAGCAATCCTGGCTTTTGGGCTACTGCCTCCCCTGCCCCATCTCTTGTCCTGAAGGGCTGAAAGAGGCACAGCCCAGCCACTCCCTTCCTCTCCACTCCAAAAACCCTCTTCGCTTTGGAGAAACTATGTATTTGGTCTGAGATTGCTCCAGGAAGAGAGCTGGAGCTGTCTACATGATTCACACACATGTAGCTGTTGCTCCTGGAAGGGTCTTAGGGGTGGATTTTACCTCAAAGAGGGTGAATGTGCCTTCAGGGTAGGACTGCTGCCTGGAAGGGTTCAAGGCCAGGCTGGATGGGCCTTTGAGCAACCTGGTCTAGTGGAAGATGTCCCTGCCTGTAGCAGTGGGGTTGGAACTAGATGATATTTTACGTTCCTTACTACCAGCTAATTTGGAGATGGGAAGCCCTGAATTTTGGAGGTGCTTGCACTTCAGTGTTACACAAGACTGTGTTTGTTCTACCTGAAAGCACTTTCACATGATTTAAGGGCTGGATTACTTGTAGCTCTTCTGGAGCACCAAGACAGCTGGACCTGACTTCTGCCCCTTGGGTTTCTCAGTCTTCACAGAAAATTTTGCCTGGACTCACAGCAGAGTTAGGAGACAGCTTGCAGGCAATTCCGATGATATTTCGTATTGGGAGGTTGGAATGATGCCATGAGCACACTGCAGCCCGTGGGGCTGCTCCACCTCACGTGCCAGGGCAGGCGACAGCCACCTCCACAGTCTGGGTGCTCCTTCCTTTGCCAGACAGAGCCTCAGCCCCGGCCGCCCCTGCACCTCCACGGGTTGTCTCTCAGACCTTGGCACTTAACACGCTTTAACATTCACTAATCAGGATGATCAGCAGCCTCAAAAGTGAACAACGCCCGCTTCTTCTTCCCCTTATTATATCATTATTGTTATTTCTTTCCTCCCAGCGAGTGTTTGATTGTGCACGTTTGATTTCTGGAGATTTAATTAGAGTTCAGTCACTGCGAGCACGAGTCAAGCCCTTCCCACAGCGGGGAGCAGGGAGTGGGTGGCGTCCCTGCCCTGGATGACCCCGGCAGTACACGACGGTCCTGGGGACTCCCCAGCCTCCCTCCCTCCATTGCAGAAGGACAGAGGTCTGGGGCCGGGGATCGCTTCCAGCAGCACGGCTGCAGTGAAGGCAGGCGGTAGCTCCTAGCTGGCTCTACCCAGCTGCAGGGGGCTCCCCAGTGCCACGCTGCTCAGCGCCGTGTGGTCGTCACGGACCGCTGGAGGGACATCCTCCGCCGTGCCAACCTCGGCCAAGGGGGAGCATCTTCCTTCCTCGCAAGCATCACCCCC